>OZ035877.1:67557186-69971082 GCA_964034865.1 Eristalis intricaria
ATTTGTTGAAGTGTTGATTGGGAGAGGGGATGTATGGGACGTGGAACTTACTTGACTATGAGCGATGGCACAGAGCAGGACCAGGACGATGGCCGGCACGACGAGTCCCTGAATTGAGTTCATTCTGCAGGATTTTGATGGATTCTCCGGCTGCTGGGGCCCTTTTTATACACGGAAATGGAAACCATGTGGGGCTTCAATTAGCAGTTGTGTATGATTAATGAGAACACCCCCACAACTAGTTGGAAGATAATGAGCGGCACAAGGCCTAATTGTGTTTTGCATGAGTCACGCTTACTCCGCTCCTAATGGAGGGAGGTGTGGAATGAAAGTCCACAGTAAGGGAGTGAATGAAGAATCGGAATATTGCAAGAATAAGTTTGGGAAGGAGAGGTGCACTCGAGTGTGTGTGATTTTGGAGCGATCCAGACTAGACAACAGACTTGTCTTTGAATGAGAAGATAAGAAGACACAAGCTGTTCATTGACTGTATGACAGCCGGGCTATCCGAACAAAGTATCTGCTTTAGGGGACACTTAATGCGATTTGGATCTCTTCCCATAAACTTAAATTCAATTGTCCAAAACTCGTATTTGCGTCTACGGGTTGACCTGAAAATGAAGCGAAGTGTCCAACAGAACTGAGAGTCCTGCCCGAATCAGGCTCAATGAAGTATCGTCTGCAAGGGAGCAAGTCACCGTTGGAAGCTCGTTTGCTCTAGAAGAACGGACTGAAAGAGATTTTTGAGCATGATTGAGGAAGCGACGAAAGGTTGACGTAAAGTGAAACCAGCTGGTGTTGGTCTTGGGACTTGCACGATGTGTTGACTACCACACCGTTAGATCGGTACACATCTCCAGTTTCGGACAACGAGTGGCTGCCGGATAAGTCTACTTACTTGCATATCAGGCTTGGGACCCATGGTGGGTTTCAGCCAAAAGAATAGCCGCCTTCCATTCCTAACGATCCCTGGTACGCTGCTTCCAGTTGTCTTGTGTTAACTCCGGCTTGGTTTATATTGGAGATCCGTTCCTCTCCTCTCCTTCTCGACCAAGGAGACTCGGTCTCGATGACCCTCTTAGCTGGAGCACATATGTTCGATGCCAGAGTCAGTGCATTAGATGGACGCTTCCCTTCCGGACTCACAACTGGGTACGGCTAGTAGAACCAGGGGCTTCGTTTCTGAATTGCAGGTCTGTCCTGCCATAATATCCGAGGTATAATCCGCCAATAATCAACTAAGCTATTCTGTTCATCTTCCAGGACTGTGGCAAAATTTATTGGTTCTACACATGCTTCTGAACTACAAGGGAGGAGTTTTTTGCTTCGTTGTATCCACGAACCGAAGTAGCACCGGTTACACTAGGATGTCATTTGTGGAATTTACGAAAAATTCATACAAAATATGGTCGGAATCTGTCGTGTAGTCTCTCCTTTCGGTTATGTGATCCCCCGGGATCGTGTCATTTAACACAACTGAATTCCTTTTTACGGGATTATCTGAAATTAAAGGTCTAGGGGTCAATAAGCCCACAAGCGCGTCTGCTTCATAAGAGGTAATTAACCGTTGCATCCACAAAAATGTGGTCGCCGTGGCGTAGTGGGTTAGTGCGTCGACTTCTACGCAGAGGGTGCCAGGTTCGATACCCGAATTTTACCACCTTTCATATTTCACATCTCCCCCTCTTTCGAGTCACTGACAATTCTCAAAGAGTGTTTCCTGTCTAGAAAAAGCTTCTCAAACTTGGCCGTTCAGAGTCGGCATTAAACTGTAGGTCCCTTTTCACGCGAGAGAGAACAATAGCACGCACAACACGAGTGGTTGCCGAGAAGCTAGGCCCAGGTCCGCCTCGGACTGTAGCGCCACCCATATTATTATTATTATCCACAAAAATGTATGGCCGCCTTTACACAGTAAAATTTCATTGAATCAAACGCGAGATTTGTTAGGCCAGGGAAGCGATAACCGCGTACAGTAAATTACGCTTATAAGAAACGCGCTTATAATAGAAACACTGCTCTATAGCGAATATTTTTACAACACCGATTCCAAGTTTTCTGCTGAAATATGATGTGTATAAGAAACTTTTGTATGAAACAAAAAAACGTCCCATCGAAATGTTCCTTAAACTTGAACGAACACGTCCTTATGAAATACATGCATTTCTGAACATTCAAAGATAAGTCGGAAATTTTAGTTCAGGTGAGTTTGTGTTCATTTGTCAACACAAGGTCTCTCTAAAACCACCATTGACTTATATTCAGAAGAAACTTAAGTAGCAATTGGTAGAGTGCCTGCCCCTGGTTAGCGGGATCCTCATTTCAAATCTTTTTTTTGTTCTAAGTGTGCTGGTGTGCTAACCTTACCTAGGTACTCCTCTAGCTTCCTTTATGTTGCAACCATCTAACCTAAGCCAACTTAAAGGCAATGCCAGATGGAATACAGGAAATACGTTCCAAATTACCAAACAAATCTGGCCAAGTCTTGACCACAAAAGATCTGTTGGTTTGATAATCTTGAAAAGACCCAAAGTTAGCACGGCAGTGGGAATAATCAAAGGAGACTGACTTTTGGGGCTACACGCGAAAAGACAAAGATTATTTTCTAACGATTTGTGCAGAAGTTGCCGAGACGAAGAAGAAGAAGAAAGTGTACAACACCCTCTCTGCAACTGGCCTGCACTTGCCCTAGCTAGGAAAGCCACTTTAGGCTCCTACTCCTTCGATAATCTAAGAGAGCGACATCAATCAAATCGACATTGGATTTCATTGACAGATCTGACTGGCTGTCGTAATAACCTCGCCGGCGCTACCCCCTCTTCTTTTTTAGACAAACCCACGTGGCAGTACAACGGGCCTACTCTAGCCTAAGCACATCTAAGCCATTTACTGCCTACCTACCAACCCAATTTTGGACACCCTTACAGAACCAGAACAAATTTACTTGATATGCAGAACGTATTTCTAACAACTGACTTTTGTTCTCTTTACAGCGTCATCGTGTAAATCTTAACGTGGTCTTCAATTAATCTGGTAAGTTTATTTAATATGTTTCCGCACAGTATTTATTGCAACCACCAAAATTCCAGGACGAGTAGTAGTCCAAAAAAAAGGTTATCCAAATTCAAAAAGAATGATTCATTTTAGAGAGAAAGAATGTATTCGCTGGAGGGAGATTAGTTGAGGTCAGTTTTGGTATAAGAGGGCACTTTTCAATAAGCGTGCTTCTATAATTTAAAAAACAGCAGAGTGTGTGACATGTCATCCACGTTTTCTCATTTGAAACACGTATCGATTGTATGGAATATTACATCGCTCAAATGTCCGCCGTGGATGAATCCGACCAATGACATGGATTAGGTTGGCTTTGAGTGCTAAGAATTTCGAAAACCCCACAAGAACAGAGTCAACAAGAACGATCTCTGTGGCCAGTTCACTTCATCTCTACGTGAGATACCGTGAGATGTCTTCGAATCGTTTATGTAGAATTTCCAAGTGGCGTGTGCTGTGTGGCACGTCCTGTTGAACGTCCCTGGCCTTGTCGTGTTGAAACTACATGTCGTGGGTGCCCATATTATCCAATTCAGATTCAAATTGCTCATCGACCTAAAGCGCTCTACGGGGACGGTGATAACCTGGTCAACGTCGTTCTCTAAGAAATGTGGATAGAGGACGCTACCAGCCCGAACTCCACACCAAACAGTGACCTTGTCGGAATTTCAGACGCTCCTGGATCGGATTGGTATCGTCCCAAATTCGACAATTTTGTTTGTTGACTTACTCATTCATCTAGAGGATAGGATGGCACAGTTGGTAGAGTGCCTGGTTAGCGGGGTCCCCGGTTCGAATCCCAGTGAAAGCGATGTTAATACGCTTTTATCTGGTTTTCAAATCTAGTCCAGTCACCATTTGCCTTTGGGATCAAATTAGAGGCACTGTCACTGCAGTAGTCAATCAGTGGTGGTAGTCTGTGGATACCACAATGGACCAATATGATCTAAGTTTGCTGGTGAATGTACAAGCAGCCCGCCTACCTACTCATTCATCTAAAATAGGTCTCATCACTGAAGATGATTTTTGATTTTGATTGGCTAGCTTTCATCTATCAGATAGTGATTAAACTTAGGATATAGTTAGAGTCAATTTTACAGAGATGAAAGTTTTTCAATATCCTTTGCCATGGGATATGCGTAAATGAGGACCAACTGTGTGGCCACGAACCGCCCCTGAGGATGATTATGGCGACCGTAAAATGGCAGCTAAACATAACACCCATTTTGATAAAACAATTTTATAATTTGCACGTATTGTTTAACTCCCTGCCCGATCCTGGAGAATTTTTGACAGACGTACCTTCATCAATATGATCGTTATCAAGTGTCAAAGTTCGGAAGTCCCTATTGGAAGACCCTTTAGGTCTTTTATTCATGACAGCCCAAGGTGAGCTGCTTACTCTGTTCGAAGCAGAGCAGTTGAATGCTATTTGCTTGCCAGATTATTGGAGGGTCCTTTAAGAGTTTCGCATTCCACTGGCACTGGCAAACAGAGTCAAAGAGGACCATAGTTATACCATGCTAATAAAATACGCCATGTTCCTAAAACCAATTCGTAGTTGCAAGATGGTGTTCGAAGATGATTTTTCCGGCTAAGGTGGAACTGCCCTAACACAGTGGCGATTCCTGGTTCTAGGAATTGGTTTAGCTACGAGTTCACAAATACATTGCTTCCCAAGCAACGAACAAAATTATGTGAATTATATTCTATCAATCACACTCTTTTATAGTAGAAGGTCAACGGCGGGCCGACCCAACAATTAAGAGTGGAAATTTGTTCCTTTGCATTGATATATGTGTTAAGCAAAACACAAGCAAAATGCTTACTTCCACGTCCACCAAAATTTGAAGTTGCCTGTGACCTAGTGTGTCGTGGTTTATTGCATTTTTTTGCGTTACCTCTTCGGTATATTTGGCTGGGCTTTACCTATATATATATAGTCAAATATAAATATATAAATTGTATGGGAATTTGGTAGCGCAAGTTTTTGCAATAAAGTTTGTTAAAAAGGAGACATGTTGGTCCCTTCTCCATTTGGGTGCGCCACCTTGAACGCGGGCGTCCTCTGTTACGTTGTCCCACTCTTCCGGCCGGAGCTGAGTTGTCCATACGCTCTACATGGCCTAGCCATCTTAAGCTTTGGATCCGAAGACGCCCGACTAGACTCATGTCGCTGTACAGCCCGTACAGTTCGTGGTTGAATCTTCTCCTCCAGAAACCGTCAACGCAAACAGGACCAAAGATCTCACGCAGAGCTTTTCTCTCGAAGATACCAAGGACTTCCTCATCCGCTTTTGAGATTGTCCATGCCTCCGCGCCGTACAGCAGGACTGGGATGATCAAGGTTTTGTATGAAGTCAGCTTCGTCCTTCGAGAGATAGCTCTACTACTCAATTGCCTCTTGAGCCCATAGAAACAGCGGTTGGCAAGAGTTACTCTGCGTTTGATCTTGGTACTGATGTTATTTGTACTCTTTACTGCGGCGCCGAGGTAGACGAAGTCCTTGACCATCTAGCTAGACCCATTTTAGCCGCTTCCACCTCAATGCCAGCAAACGTCTCATTGGCGGCTCGCTGTGTTCTGCCAATCACGTCAATGTCATCCGCGTCTTCTAACAGTTGTACGGGCTTCCGGAAGATCGTGCCTCTAGTCTTGGCGTGTGAGTCTTGCACGATCTTCTCCAGGATGATGTTAAAGAAATCACATGACAGCGCGTCGCCTTGTCTAAAACCTTTTTTGACACTGAAGGTCTCGGTGAGTTCGTTACCGACCTTGATGGAGCAGCGAGAATTGTCCATCGTCATCCTGCACAACCTGACGAGCGTGGCAGGAATGTCAAAACTAGACATGGCGTTGTATAGCTCGTTCCTATGCACGCTGTTATATGCGGTCTTGAAGTCGACGAATAGGTGGTGGATGTCGATCTGCATTTCTTGGGTTTTTTTCATGATCTGCCGTAATGTGAAGATTTGGTCGATGGTGGACTTCCCCGGCCTGAAACCGCACTGATAAGGACCTATCAGGTTGTTGACGAATGGTTTCAGGCGCTCACACAAGACGGCAGAGAGGATCTTATAGGCGATGTTCAGGAGACTTATCCCGCGGTAGTTGGCGCAGTCAATGGGGTCTCCTTTCTTGTGGATGAGGCAAACGATACTGAGATTCCACTCGTCGGGCATGCTTTCCTCCGACCATATCTTACAGATGAGTTGGTGCATGTGCCTTACCAGCTCATCTCCAGCTGCCTTAAGCAGTTTCACTGAGAGTCCGTCTGCACCAGCAGCTTTATTCGACTTTAGTCTCGATATCGTCACTACAGTTTATTTTAAACGTAGCGTTGCCGATCGCGCCGGGCTTCTTTTGGGATGAGTCGCCTACTGCAGTTTGGCTATTTGTAATGCTTTATTTTGATTGTCTGTTACCAGGTGGAAGTTCACTGGAGCAGTGTTTCATTTAAAGTTACAGGGCGGGAAATTCAAAAAGACGCTGGGTTATCAAACGGTCCCGAGCATAGTTTCCAAAGCGTTTAGCTGTGCCATCCATGGTACATTAGCATGCGATCCACAAACCTTCCGTAAAGTTGCTTTCTTCCGAAGCAACAATGTCGCTGAGACTTGGGAAATTTGAGAGTCCACTCGGCCTTACTGTCTAGTCCACCTTCTTTGGTCTCACATCGTGTTGAATGTACCTAAGAAAGTCACAGTGGGCAAGTTCTGCTGTCCTGCTTGTCTCCCCAGCGGCGGAAGTACTGGGACTGCGATTACTGTTCGGTTCTCAAAATGACAACATAAGGTGGCTTCAGTTGCCATATGATTTTTTTGATGTGCAGCATCTATAGACGCGGCTTGGCGGTAAAAACGAGTCGTGATGGCAAACGGCATGACGCTGTCACGTCATCGTGTCCCTCTACTGCACGGGAGTCGCATAAATGCTCTCGCTCTCGATGAAGCGTGGTATTACATTTGCATTCACGTAGCAATATAAGCAGCACTCAGTTGCTATATAATTTTTGTTTTTGTTGTAGTAGTCGCCTACGAATCGCTGACGAGTATATTTAGATAAATGAACAGTTTCGCTGCGAAAGCTTCCATTTCATTTCTTTAGGAAGTTGTGGGCCGAAAGATGTTGCCACCTTTGAACATCGTTTAAGGCGTCTGTACACCATCGTCCAAGTTGGCGTCGCTTCTGTGTGTGGTGGCACAAATTGTGTGCAGAGGAAGGGAAGAAGCTTGAAAGAGTCTATAAGACCAAGAAGGTCTCTGCAGGAAGGACACTGCTTCCAGTTGTGAGACCAAACGTTTTTTCCATGAACTCCACGCAACGCAGGTCTACCGATTTAGAGACACACTCAAAAACACACCGTTTACCTGCATGTTCTCAGCCGCGCTAAGACTCCCCCTCAAACCTCCTCCCTTCCGCATCGCCATCACCCAGTTGTCCGCGTGCTTTGCGAATATTTCCAATTCCCTACCTTCTAACAGAGATTTTGTTCTGCTCCCTGCTTTTGACGTACCTTTTCATGGCATTGCCTCGGGCTGATGTCGACTCATCCCTTCGCCTTTGAAAATCATTAAAAAACTCCAGCATCCATGTGCCTTCTCATGCGTAGGTCCCTCGCTCGCTTTGATCTTCAAGCCCAACCACCAACACAACACACACACGCCCACCTAATGAAATCCGACTTCATTTTGGAGCTGCTCTCTTTGGCGAAGGGATAAGCCACAACCTAAAGCGACAAACTTAAACAAAATCGCTATTAACTCACCACAAGCAGCGGCCTGAGCAGTCACCCCACCGCAAGCGTTGACGATTACTTCAAAGTAACGGGTCATGTGTCAGGACCAACCTCCCGCCCCAAAGTCAACTCATTACCGAACCGCAGCGAACTTCGGGTTCATTTAGTTTTGATAAGAGGCTCCTCGTTGTTTGATTAATGGCTTCGGAATGATAATAGCTGTTGTGCCTTGTTGTTGTTCTGGTTTGGTCGGTTCCGCCTTTCCCGCCTAGACCGGTTTGCGGAGATAGGGATTGACTTCTTAATAAGCCGCGTCGAGGACTGACGAGGGTGTTTGGTGACTTAAGCGGATTAGCCACTGTCTTTGGCCGGATTGAGGACACACCTCTCGGGTTTCTTTGGTTTGTTCGACTTCAAAGGAGGCGCGTAAATATTGACCAATCTCCTGGCCGCCTCCCCTCGCATGATGCCAAACAAAAGTCATCGACACGTGCAAGTTTACGACGAGAGCAGGGAAATCTTGTGCGTCCATTTGAATGCATGGCTTCGACGTGAACATAAACTTTCACGATGCCCTCGCACACCTCTTCGCACCGAAAAACGATTTGTAATTCCGTGCTTCAATCACCTAAAACGAAACACGTAATCATCGCGACGCCCACGTCGATTATGACACAACACGGCACACAGTCGCACGCACACGTGGGGCCACCAAATGCGTGAGACAACCGCCATCCCCTCCTCGCGCACGGCAGCGTGACACGTAATTCGATTTTAATTACAAAGCAGCATCCAAAGATGGCAACTTTGCGTGCGTATCAGCATGCGACGCCAATCAATTCGCCGCTTGTCACCGGCAGCGTCGCGAATCCATCTGTCATCGCCCCAATTAAGATGAGCCAAACTAATTCCGCCGAAGTGGCTGCGCTCCCGTTCCAGCTTTGACATTTTAATTTCGTCATAGAATGGAAATTCAATTCGACGCAGGAGCTGGGGCTGGGTGGTCCTCCCCTCGGCCGCATTAAGTGAATTACGATCGATGAATGGTAATCGCGTTATCCGGTGCCGACAGACGAAGAAAGGAAGTGAACGCATCCGAGTTCCGTCATCCTGGGCTGGGCGGCGACTTCTCGAGTTAATTGAATCTAAAGGACTTTTGCGTCGAAAGTGGGACATCCGAAGAAATTCAATTTAAAGCCAAGACACGGCTGATCCGCCTGAACTCCACGAGCGTGTACAGCCTCTCTGGCCAGAGTCGATTTGATTGTCTCCAGAAGTGGCTCGCTGAGTGGCTCACTTGAGTTTAATTAAAACAACAACAACTGCGCTACGATGGACGATGCTCGCATCCTCATTCTTCTTCTTCCTCGTCTTCGTCTTCTCCATCCGATGATGATGATGATGGCGATGTTGTCTCGTATGATTAATGCCGGCGACTACTTTCATCCGGCAGATGGGGATCAGTGCAGCGTTTGTGTCTTGGAGTGAGGAAACATCTATCAGCGGTCTAGTGCTAGGTGCTAGGTACACGGACCATCGAATGCGGCCGGTTCGCTGACCCATGAAGCTGTACGTCAACCGGTGCCGCGCCGGTTGGCCGGCTGTGCGATGAGATGGAGATGAAAATTCCTTTCTTCGCGCGATGGGAAAACTGGAAAATTGGTCAGCTCGCGGCAATTAAGAATGGGTCGAGGTGTGCGCATGCGTGCTCGGTGGGTTTCTCTGTGTGTGACCGCTCGGTGGAATGGGAAGTGGAATTGTGGGTCTCTCGTGTGCGCATAAAACCGACAGAAGACCGTTTGCAGGCTTAATGACGGTCGTTTATGCGGGCCATGGCGCAGGTAAATTAAACTGGACAATGTCCCATGAAGGCACTGGATTCGGACGAACAGAGGCTGTGGCGGTTTGTTAATTAAATAAAAATGACATGTCGGGAATGGACCTGAGTGCCTTTGTGGGGTAATGACTCGAACAAAGTGCTTTTTGTGTCGATTCTTTTGGGCGAGACTGTCACCAAAGAGGAAACAGTTTTGCCTGAGCTTGGGTCGTTAGAGGCTTGGGCGAGTAAGTCCGAGAACGAGCCTACACACAGAGCTGCGAGGTGAGCAAAGGGGAAGGGCTACGTGATCAGAGTCGAAGTGGAGTCTGAGGCCAGTAGCATGGCAGAGGGTGTTTAACAATCTATCATGGCGTCTTAAAACTAAGACTTTGTTTTCACATGTAAAACCGAAGTTTGAGTCGAAAGGTTTGCTTAGAGAGAGCTCAAGCAATCAATTCTACAGCCGAGAATACATCTTCTAAGGGAGTGTTTGTTAACTCATGCCGTCATATATGTTAGAGCGTAAGCATGTAAGAGTATTTCTAAGCATGTTTGAGACTAAGTCGACATCAGGTATGCGAGTGCTTTTAGAGTTCAGTCGTAGTAGTCGATGAAACGTGCATTGTTTCAGTAATCAACAAACTTCTTGGGGTTCCATAATCTGCGGTAGTTTCTCACCCGTCAAGCTACTGTTCACTCATCAAGCTGCCAGATTAGGTTTCTTCGTAATGTAGTAGGAGTTTCTCACCCTGGTATGGTGAGAAACACTGCAGTACTCGAGGCACTTAATGTGGAGCAACTCCTTCTTCGAACGGATAGGTCTATACTTCGAGCCGAGCCTTGAATGCGATTGCATGTGGTAGGCGCGCGGTTCCAGACTATCAAACGTCAAAGGTGTTCGTTTAATTGCTTTAATCGAGAACGTACAGGCAAGTTATTAGCCTGATGAGCCTTGATTAAGGGCAATTCACCAGAAGTACGTCCATTCGTGTACCTGATCTAGGGCACGATGTAATTTTGCTTGTAGCCTCTTCGACCGTTTTAGCTGCTTCCAAAATGATTTAGCCAAAAGAGAGAGTGATTTACGACAAGAAAAGTATGTTCTTCTTGTCGTAAGTCACGAGTATACAGTAGTTAAAACAGAGGACCAAGAAGACTCCCTTGCGGTGTACCAGATTTATATTCTTAAACGCAGATTATTGATTCCCATGCCTTACACGGAATGCTTTACATTTTTTTTCCCGGTAGAGATGTAGAGATTGACAAAGTTTATATTTCAGGCCTTCATCAACTTTTACAGAGACTTGGGAAACATCAAGAAATGCGGCTGAACAAATGAGATTTTGTTCAAATGCTCTTCATCGATGTACGATGTACGTGCTTGGTCAGTAATTGAACGCTTACAAAATTGGTGATTTGCAATAAGACCCTTTGCATCCACAAATTGTGTTTTCAAATACCTTACACATTACCGCAAGTTGTGAAATTGGTCTATGGGACTTTTTATCAGCTGGGGGTTTCCCGGTTTGTTTTTTTGCCAGTAGCATGTGCAAAAGGGCCAGACCACAGCAGTATAGAGGGAAATGAGATTGCCGACGTACTGGCCACGCAAAGATCTTCTGACAACGCCCCCACTGAAATGGAGGGCCCCAAAATCAACCACCTGAAATACATCTTCTACCAACACTTCCTGTCCTTAGCTAGTAGAAGGTGAACTAGGACATCCAAGAAGGGAAACCTGGCCCTTCTACATGTAAAGACCGCCTCAAAACAAACCGCTCCGAAATAGCTAGAGTCGTGGAATCCACGCGACTAGACTCGGCATAGGGTTCAACCCACACTGTGGCAATTGCCTCGACACTCACTCAGATGAAAGTCTGCCTCCATTTCTCTGTGACTGTCCGGCACTTGCTAAAGAAAGACACATTGCCCAAGCCCGAGCCCCACAAGCCCAGATTGCTAATCAAATAATAAAATTTCTAAACTCCACAGGTTGGATTTAACTAATCCAAACAACCCAGGTCTACGAGGTGTGGTTTTAAAATGCCTTCTGCTTACAGCCACTTGTACCCAGATTGAGCCAAATCGGTTAGCCACTTAAACCAACCAACCACCCGTCACATGAAGAATTGCTTTTGCACTCGCGGCATTCAAACAGCGTCTATAAATTTGGTCCCTGCTTCTTGACGAATATTTTGTTGATGAATTCAAGAATGACATTCTAGAGTTGCACTAGTTCTTGTGAACTTATTTCATATTAGGCTTGCATTCGTAGAAGTGTTTCCCTGCATAGTTGCCTCTCGGATAGTATCCACCACTTTTGATAGCTTTTAAATCTGCGAAATTGCCATCACCTTCATTCCTCTCACAACTCGTGGTAAAACTGGGAAAGAAAACGCAGTCACGCCAAGCGCCAAGCGTCAGTTTTGATAAACATACTGCGTCCTTTCTGAAATGGAAGCTTTTCCCATGAACTCTGGGCTTAGATTTCATTGAATATAATGAGTTGTCTCTAAAATGAGTTCAACAATCGCCGCGAAATCGCCGATTCATGTGTCAAATCATTCCGACAGCCGAAAAAGGTCAGCAGAAATTCCGAACATATGGTTGCACATAACCACATGACCAGTTTGTGGACGCCGTAGCAAGAGTCTGATTACGAACACAAATTGTTTTGATTCGAGTGCGATTTTAAGTCTTTTCGATTTTAATAGAGGATCTAATTTTGCTGTTCTGGCAAACAAGGAAAATCACTGCTCACCTATGTGATGTCCAGGTGGCTCTCTATGCATTTGAAGATGGCTGTTGTTGAGAGATGATACTCTTAGTGGGTTATTCCACGAATGTGAAGCTGGACAAAGTCCAGATGTTGCTTGGGGTCTACGAAACAGCGAAGGCATTTCATGGGAAAATTAGAATTCTTCTTCATTTTGGGTGAACATGGGAATCAGCCCTTTACATCTAGGACGTTTTTTGTGATAGTTGCGTCCAACCACTTACATATGTTCAGCTGATTGAGGTCGCTTCTCAGTTGCATGCGCCGACAGAGGCGGAGTCTTTTACCGTGTCGGAGCATTGGTGTCCATTCGCTGCACATGACCTTGCCATCTGAGACGAGAGACTCGAAATCATTGGACCTGGTCGATGTCGCTGTATAGCTCATACAGTTCAGTCGTTCAGTCTCCTCCTCCAGACACCATCACTATGGTCACGAATCAGAAATGGAAAAAGGCTTACTATTGTACTGAATTCAATACACTTTAATTTCATTCACTCAGTACAAAAGTACTTCTTTGTCATTTTCATTACATTTTTTAATTCTTTGTACATCCTTTAGTAGTTTTTTTCTTATCTTCCCCGAAAAAATCTATGTTTCGAAATTTAAATTTATGCAGGTTGCCATTTATGTTTCTCATTCTTCAGCAAACGTTGGACGATGTTTTTCATATCAAAATATAACAAAAAATAAATTAAAAAATCGCCTACAAACTTCAAGGTGTCCTGCAGTGATGGGAAGCAAAAATCGATTTTAATGTGAAATTAATGTCACATTTTCATGATTAATAAAGATCTTTTGAAAAAAAATGTGACAAACCATCCTCTTCAAAAAGAAGAACTTTTTTTGTTAACTAAGCAACTATTATTAAGTTTTTTATATTTTTTATTATATTATTATCATATTTTAATTTAATGTAACTATTATTAGATTTTTATAATCAAGTTTATTTGAATTTATGTTGTTTACAACAGATGACATGTTTTTTTGTTTTTTTGTTCTTTCTTTTTAAAAAGGCAATAAAATGAACCAAATTAAATTTGTTCAGAGTATTAGAACTTAATTTGTAAGAACAAACATTCCCATTACTTATGAAATACAACGTCCTTCAAGTGGGTGCCTTTACTGGCTTCGCAGTAGCGTATTCTGTCACCCGAATTTTTCAAAGACCTTGTTGATGGCTTAGGACTGCAGCTCACGGTTTACTTGGATGACGTTGGCCTTAAGTGCTTGAATCGTTTCCGGAATGTTGCCATAACATCGGTCCTTCACAAAAAAAAAAAAAAATGCCAAAGAGGTTAAATCGCTCCGAGGCGGCCAATTGACGGCTGATAACACGATTTTGGAATTTTGTTGCATGGTCTGTGTGGAATGACACTTGGCATCTTGAATGAAACAAGGTCGTCCAAAAACCGTGTCTTAAATACCAGTAAAAATAAGTCGGTTAACATGGCTCTGACCGAAACATTATATTCACTGGATAACTGTTTCACCCTCTGGTAAAACTTTCAGACATCGTTCCTGCCATAGAACCTCTCCATCTCCTCGATCGCGCGCTTCTCGTGCTCTTTCTTCTTTCTCCTGAGAAGCCGGTTCTCGTCCCATCGTCTCTGTTCGTAGAGCTCACGAACAGCTCTCGTTGTTCGTTACAGCGTTGCTTTGTAGACTTCCAGCTTCGCTGCATGTGCCAGCCTCACCATGGGTTTTTTCTAGGTGGTGCCGTAAAACCCAGCACATCAGTGGCAGCATCTTTGATGGCTTCTTGACAACGCCTCCAATCTTCTTCGATTGTTTGCGCAGGTGGCGACGAACTTAGAGAGAGATTCCGGGAGACTCGATCGGCAAAGTCCGTTGCGATTGTAGCTTTCCGACGTCAAAACGTGGTGTCCTTTCTCGACTCCGTTGATCTCTTGATATCCGAGTTCTTACCTTGGTTACAACAAGGAAATGGTCCGAGTCGATGTTGGCTCCTCGGAACGTTCGGACATCAAGAATGCCGGAGGAATGTCAGACGTCGTTCGCAACATGATCAATCTGGTTGACGGTTGATTGATCAGGGGACCGCGAGGTCCCCTTATGGATGTTGATTTGTTGGAACCGCGTGCTAGCTACAGAGAGATTACGTCCCGTCACAAAGTCCACCAGCCTGAGTCCGTTATCAGATGTGGTGTCGTGCAGGCTGTGTTTCCCGATGACTTTGGCAAAGATGTCTTCCTTACCCAACTTTGCATTGGAATCTCCTAGAACGATCTTGGTGTCGATGCTGGGGCACTGATCGTAAGTCCTTTCTAGGAGATCATAGAAGTCATCCTGGCTGTTGTCATCTTTGTTCTCTGTCGGGGCGTGGGCGCAAATCAGGCTGATGTTCCCGAATTTAGCTTTGATGCGGATTGTGATAAGGCGTTCGCTTTTACAGACAAAGCTTAAGACTTTTTGCCTAAGTTTGCCTCGAACAACAAATCCACATCCAAATAAGCGCCTCTCCGCAGTTTCTCATCCTCTTCTTGCTCTTCCCATTCCACCGCACTTCCTGGATTACGGTAATGTCTGTTTTGTAGCAGTCCAGGGCCTACGCGAGTTCTTCGGCTGCACGTGATCTGTTAAGGGACCTAACATTCCACGTGCAGAACCGAAAATCGTTGTCCTTTTATCGTTTGCTGACTGATCCTTGAAAAAACTAATGTCTTGTGCCGTCTTCAAAGGACTAGACCTCTTGATATCGTGCGATAGTCTACTCCCGCGCATGGTTGCGGTGTTAGCAAGAACTTTCATTGGAGAGTAACCTGCCGATCAGTACCTAAATTATGAAATGCAAGCTACTGGTTTAGTGCTTCACTTAGTTGTAGTATTAAAAATACAGGGACGTGATTTTAGTGAGGAAAAATTTCACACTTCTATAAGATTTCCACCTATCCATGGAAAAAACATATATTTTACTAAGAAAAATGGCCCAATGATGCCCTCGGCCACAGCAGCTACTTTCACTTGTTTGGGCTACAAAGCACTCACTCTGGAAATAAATTTTCAATATTTTCCAACGTTGCTCAAGCGTCAAGCGACTCATATCGTCCCGCCGAGATATGATACTGACTTTCTGTCATGATTTCGAGCGGGATAGCTGTCAATGTCAATATAACCTATGTTTAAAAAAAAAAAAGACAATACATGGGTACATGGATACATAAATTTGTTTGTTTGCAAGCATTTAAGAGAGCCCTGTACAATTTGGTCTTTTTCAGTACAATTTTGTTTCAGCGTACAAGGGAAAAAAATCTTTTCTGTCGAAGCAACCAACAGTGTCCATTCTTCCATGCCCTACAGCAGGACTGGGACAGTCAAGGTCTTATTCACAGATATCTTGGATCTTTGCGACAGGACAAGCCCAAGAACACAGCGATTGACAAGCGGGATGCATCGTTTTATATCAGCGGTGGTGTCATTGTTCACGTTAACTTCGGAGCCTAGGTAGACCTAGGGTTTCACTACTTCGGACATGAAATGCCTCCGATTATTTTTTCAACTTGGAGAGTCATTCAAGTCAAATGACTGATGAATGGTTATAGGGCGAAATGCTCATTCTCTGAAAGTCTTCAAAATTGTGTGGTCAAGAAATAAAACGCACGCCTTGCTTTCTCAGAATGTCTCTCTCGAGAGAGACAGGGAGAGTGAGTGGGTGCGATCCTGCTACAACTGCAACAAAACCCCACTAGATTTGACTATATCCCTCAACACATTCATCCATCACTCCTCGTCGACCAAGTCTAAGCCAAACCGTTCGTCATTTGTGGGCCCCATTGGTGTTCCTGCTTCCGCATCTCTCAACGTTCGACAAAGCGGCACATGCAGCGGTTTAATGCCATTTAACAAAGTCAAAAGCGACAAAGCGAAATGTGAATAAAATCCCCTCAAATGCGACTTACAATTTCAACCTAAATGAACCCTAAGTACCTTCTTTGACTTCTCACAGATAGTCGTCTGTCGTGGCTGTGACTCCCGGCTCTGCCATTCATTGTCCCTTTCATTGAAAGTTCCCTAACCTCACTCTCAGATTCTGTGCATACACTTTCCCAGATAGTTGTTGTTTTTGTTCTTAATTCACACACACACACACACGCACGCTCCATCCTCTCGGTCGTCGGTTGAATTGTGCATGAAATGTTTATTCAAACAACTAGGGGAGTTACGAAGCAACAACAACACCAGCGGCAGCAAAAATAAAGAACTCCCCCATTGTCTTAATCATTCTCACTCCCGTACCTCCTGCCCCCCCTGCCTGGCTCAGTCGTGGACTCGGCGTATGCATGTGCATAGATCCATAATCAAAAGGTATCTCTTTTGGTCTTTTTTTTTTCGACGCAAAAACAATTGTCAGTTTGACAAAAGACTCTAGTGCGCCGTGTCTGGCATTGTTTCGCTGTCCACCGCCGCCGCCATGCCGTCCTCTCTCACTGTCTGCCTGATATTGGCATTCTCTTGTTTTGTCGGGTTTTGACTTGACTTAGACTCCGCACACTTCCGGTGTGCGAAGAGATGCTTCCAGTGGCTGTGCCACTGTGCAGGGGCCAACGCGGAAGCATTCCTCGGCATGGCATACGGTGGAGCGTCGTCGTCGTCGCTTCAAAGGTATCAAGTGCTGCAATCCACTTAGAGACGCGCTATGCCAAGTGGGAAGCGAACTGTTCGAGAGATCGACTATGAATGCACTCGACTGTTTTTGTGTTTGAATGGGTTTCCTTCAAGTGTGAAGCTTTGTCAGAATGACTGACAGGCAAGGCGCTCTGTGAAAAGTGATCTTCGCTGTAGAACTCGGCTCGGCACTTGACCTGCGCCCGATTTGAGAGAAGTCGATTAAGGGGTGGGAAGGGGAAGTGGACCAGGCCAGGGTTTGAATTTTTGGTGCCGACTATGAAAGGGAGTCTTTGTTCGAGTGATTGCAAAATGGAGCGATTCTGTCAAAGGCGTCAGGCTGTGTGTCAACAACAATCAAGTTTGGGACTTTGGTGGGGCACTTTTCAGCATGTCCTCAACAACTATTCTCTCCTGGCGGGCGAAGCCCTGTATGAATTGTGGGAAATAGGTTATAGTCGGTATAGTGCTAATATCAATAGGATGCTTTACCTGCCCAAACTTATTTATATCGGGCCGCGACTGAGCAATTGCTGCCTTTCATCGTTGACGGTCCTAGGCACGCTGCTTCCAGTCATCAAGACCAAGCTGTCTTGCGTCCACCCTGACTTGGTCTTTATACCGGAGGTTCAGTCTGCCTCTCCTTCTCCATCCAGGAAGCTCAGATTTGAAGACCCTCTTACCTGGAGCATGGGTTTCCAAGCGCACGATGTTGCCAAGGCAGTGCCGGCGACGGATTCTTGCCGGCGACATTCTCTTGCTGCTACGTAGAGTTCGTGGGTGTGTCTTCTCCTCCATTCACCTTCCTCGCAGATGGGACCATATATCCGACGTAGAATTTTTCTATCGAAGCCGTTACGCTTGTCGTCCAGCTTTCGGCTCTTTGTAGTACGAGTGGCAAAATAAGAGTTTTATAGACCATGATATTGGTCCTTCGAGTAAGGAGGTTTGAGCTTAGATTTGTTGACCAACAGAAGTAACTGCAGTTTTCTACTTAGGATCTTCATTGTATGTCCTTTGTGGAGTTCAGTTTTGTCCCGAAGTAGACGCACTCCTACACAATCAAACGGCTCATATCCAAGTTGTAGCTTTAAATCGTCGCGTTTTGCACAACGTTTTGTGAGGCGGAGCGTTTCTTGGTCGACACCATATATATTTTGTCCTCATTGTCCTTGAAACCAGCTCGTTTCGTTCTTCAATCGCAGTAAAACTTCCATTAAGGCATAGCGATGTCGTCTGCGTACCCCAACACTTGGACTGAATGCAGAGCCTTCCGTGTGCACACTTGCATCCATCATCACACGGCAGTGCATCGCCTTCCCGAAATCCGGTGCAGGTTTCAAACGGCTCAGAAGTCCTTCAGCCGAACTGCTCAAAAACACACAAATTGATCACAAAAAGATCAATTTTCTTGGGATCCCGCTTTCGGCCATCGCTTCGAGTAGCTCCTTGCGATGGATGCTTTCGTATGTGGCTTTAAATCGAGAAAAAGATGGTACGCATCGATCTGAAATTCGTTAATCTCTTCCAGGATATATTGGTATATAGACTTGTCGGGACGGAAGCCGAACGGGTACGTGCCAATTAGAGCGGTGCAAAACATCTTTAGACGTTCACACAGTACGCTGGACAGCTCCGTCTGCAGTTGTTGTGCCAGAGATTGGATCGCCTTCAAAAATGGTGTTTGAATGCATCAAGTCAGAATCAGACTGTGAAAATGCAGCATCGACTTTAGATTCAGCGAAAACCGATCTACTTTTCGTATCTAAAAACAGAAACAGACACAAGAAGTTCAAATTGACGCTAATCATTCATTTCAAGGTTACTAGACCTTGCTGTGCCTAATTTGAACATTCCTGTCAAGCTCGTCAGGTTATGCAGTGACGATGGAGAATTCTCGCTGCTCCACCAAGGCCGGAAAAGAACTCACCGAAACTTTCAATGTGAAAAAAGTTTTTAGATAAGTAAGTAAGACGCGCTGTCATGTGACTTCTTCAACATCGTCTAAAACTCACAGCCTAACACTAGCGGTGCGATCTTCTGTACAACTGTTAGTATAAGCGGTTTACAATGACATGAATTGCAGCCAGCCTCCAATGATGCGTTAGCTGTAATCGAGTCGTATTGGCTAAAATGTGTATGGCGGTGAACGAGGCAAGACAAATGGATACAGTCCTCAAGAAAGGACAAACAGGGTGTCACAATGGGCAGGTATACGTATGAGGTAGGTAAGAACTTCTCCTAAATCGGGTTACCCGGAAGCAGTACTAACACCATGTTTACCAAGATCAAATGCCGAAAAACTCCTGCAATTGGCTGGTTTTTTTCAGTCTCAGACAATAGAGCCGTCTCTCGAAGGACCATATTGACCTTACGACGCAGAACCATGGGCAATCTCAAATCTGAAGAATTCGACGGTCTTTTCGAGAGAAAATTGTGTCAGAACTTTGGTTCTGTTAACGAGTTGTACGGGTTATTAAAGACTTGACCCTAGGCAGGCGTCTAGGGATCTGGCCAGCTGCTTCCAATGTCGCACGACAAGTTGGTTGAGGTCCTTCTCCACTTTAGAAGGTGGCAATTCAGCTCAAGCCGGAAGAGTATTCGACTTCGAAGAAAAGAAAAGAGACACGCACTTAAGGTGGCGCACTCAGGTGGAGAAGGACATCAAGCAACTTGTCGTGCGACAGTGGAGGCTGCTAGTCAGAGACCATGCTAGTTGGAGAGGCTTGTTGGTTGAGGCCCAGGTCTTTTGTAGCGCCAAATTAAGAAAAAAAGAAGAAGAAGGGGGTATATCAGTTTCACCAAGGATCTAGCATCAGCATTCATTGTTCTACTGCGTGGTCAAAGCTATTCACAATCGTTCGTCGTCCTCCCCTTGGCAACCGGTTGCTTTGAATAAAGAAGCCACTTCCATTCCGAACTTCAATGGAAGTCCCCCGACATGCCACCTTTTATAGTTGCGCCGTACTTTCACCCATTCCCCGAACCAAATTCGACTGTAATTGCTAAACCGAGTGAAAGTTAATTGCCATCATTCGTCTCTGCAGTGCCGCACCAACCACCCAGCCAACCAACCGACCATTAGTTCCTCATAATCGCTTCCGATGTCGTGTATGCCATGTATCTCCTCGTGCATCTTATTAATTGAGTCGATCGATTAAGCATCAAACACCCGCCGGAGTGGCTTTCCCCTCACAGCCGACGGCCGGTCAATTAATCAATCCCCATCGCAGTGCGTGCATGCAACATGTCCTCATAAATTCCCAACCGATAGCTTCTCTCCCTCTCTCTCTCTCTCGCCCTCTCCCTCAGGCTTTGTTTCATCGGATGGAACTCTCAATCAAAGTAACCAGCGATCCTGTTTTCTATAAATTGCACAACCAGCAGGTTCAGATGCAAAAAGAAAACGAAACGAAAACAAATTCAATCGCAAATCGAATTCTTCTCCTCCGTCCGTCCATCCGTTGCCTTGCAGCTTAACGGGAGCTCTTGGCCAAAGCCAACAAACTGCCGCGAGCCGAAGAGGTTGCCCTCCCCGGCAACGGACCGACAGAGAATTAATAGCCCTCTCCACTAGGCGCACGTATCTATCGGATAGCCCAACGAGAAGAAGCAAGAAGACAGCAGCACGTAGTACGTGCTTGCAACATCTCGAAACAAGTTTCCACCGGCGGCGTGACGCGGCGTTGGAGGGACGGGAGGCCTTGCCTTGACGAACCACTCCCCATCAATGGACGCTACCCCGCGCGCCCACTGCCAGGCTAAATCAAGACATGCACAGCAAATTGCTTAGGACTCCGACCCGTTCCTGGTGGGGTCCGGTGCGACGCGCGGTATGTGGCCGTGGCCATTCTGACATCCAGCGAATTCAGTGAAGCAGTTTATTTGCCTTTCGGAACCGTAAGGACTCGAAAATGAGCTGAAAATTGCGAAACTTGATTGGGTGCGCTGAGAATCACGAGTTCAGTAGCGGCGGCGGCGTGCGGGATGGGAACGAACTGCTCAAGTTTTGCCTGCTTGCCACGACGACGACGATGACACGACTGCATGCAGTCGGAGCGAGTGGCTGAGACCCGGCTGGTGTGATGCCGTGATTTTGTATTCAGCTGGAGTGCGATGGGTGGCTAGCTACCTACACACTTGGCGTGCATCGGTCGTGGGGAGAATTTCAAGCGGGCTGCTAGAGATTCCCGGTCAGGTAGGCCAATTGACAGTCAAATTATTGTTTTCAATCCTTTTGCAGGGGGTACACTTTTGGTGACGATGGGACAATCAGCATCAACCAGCGGCTGGCTAATCGATTCTGAATGTTGCCGCGTTTAGGTCGATTCATGAGTTTTGCAGGAGGAGTCCTGCGCTACTTAGGCCAATGTGTGAGTCCGAAGGGGAGCCAGTATTTACCTGGTTCTGGTCCATCGGGTAGGGGGTGGAAAAGTGTGTCAATGGGACGAGGCAATTCTTAGAAGGTACTCACTTCAGTTGTTGAAGGGAATGAAGGGAGATCTGTGTAGGATCAGGGGATGATTTAGGTCAGATTAGACGGACTGCCGCTGCCCATTGTGTCACCACTGCCCTCCATCCAATTGTCAGTTCTGTCTCCCCCTCGGTCCCTCCTGATTGCCATTGGCAGGACAGGCACAGTCTAGCTATTTCATCGGCAAGTTGCACGGTATTCCCTTGTGCACACAGACCCCGTAGGTGTTAGGTTGCGTCTGAACGAATCTCCTTCAGGGATAGAGGGAAAAGCCTTACCATCCTTAACATTTCATTGATGTCGTGTTACAGAGACGTCATAACGCTTGGCTGCCTGTTTAACGATAGTTCTTAGAGAAATCTCAAACCACAAGTGGTATACTGGCTATTCACAATGATACTAAGGCCCATCCTGACCAAGGACTCTCTGGTTGGTGGAAAGCAGTGGAGAAGAAATATATTCTCACACAGCGAACCAAAATACAATAAACGTCCTGCCTCGGCATAATGGGTTGTCTCAGAGCTGCTCTGACGGCAGCGCTCGAGGTCATCCTATACCTTCCTCAGCTGAACTTATTCTGAAGCGCCAGTCCAGCTTCCTCGGCCCTGGGGCTCAGAGAGGCGGGATTTTGGAGGATACACACGAATTCCTTCCACCAACCCTTGCTCCGGAAAAGATTTTCTATCCACTATTCTGCCCCGGGTCGTTTATTCCACTATTCTGCCCCGGAAACAGTGGAATAAACGACGCCCTATACACCGATGGCTAAAAAACGTGAGCTGATACAGGATCAGCGATCTTCTGTGACTTCTTCGAAAAATCCTTTGCACTAAGGGATCACTATCTTTTCTAATGGCCGAGCGGCAATAAAGACCATATCATCAAACATTCTAAATTCAAAGCTGTGCTGACGGTAACCCTCTGTTGGTTACCGGGGCATACTGGAATACAAAGTAACGGGCGGACAGTCTTTCGTCTCTGGCAATCGCGTACACGCCACTCAGCTCGCCACACAGCTCAGGAAAAAAGCAAGAAGACGAGGCCCTGAATAGAGTCAGTACTTGTTGTCTTAACCGGAATACTACAACAAGGTCCCTATGGTCGAAGCTAAGCAAGAAGAGCTCAACATCATTGATCACCTCGCAGGGGCGACGCAGGCCCTTATCTTACCTTTAGAGGCCTTAAGAGTCAAATGTGCCATAGGTACACATGCAATGCGACTGAAAATACCGCACACCAGTTTTTGCAGCAGCTTCAGAGACGATGAAGGACTTGAATATAACCAACATCCACGGAGGTTTCAGAGTCGGCCACTAGTCCCTTGCTACTGCTGCAATTTCCAGACTGTGCCATCGAGTCCTGGCTTAATCCAGGGCTTCGTATGCCAGTTTTTTTCTTACGGCACTAAGCAGAGTGGATGCATTAGGAATTGCCTGAGATTTTCCCAGCCACAGATCCATTTCTCGCGAGACTGTCCGCTTGTTCGTTTGTCGGTCATCGTGTTCGCCAAGATAACAAGTTTCAATGTCAACATGTACAATGCTGTGGCGTCTATTGTCGCTTGGGAGTTGGGAAAAAATCTTTATAGATCAGGTGATAGTATATGGTTAATCTCGTCGTCGGTCGTCCATCCTGGCTTAGTCACCGTTTCCGCCGACTCTACGCTATTCGACAACGACAGCTTTCGCTTGACGCTGTCGTAAGTGATCGACTTATCGTCACCAATTGTCGTTGTTGCGTTTCAGCAGTGATTCCCAGATGGAAAGTCAGACCATGCCGCTCTTTGGCGTTAATTCGCGAACTTCTTTTTGTATCAAGCTTTGGCAACATGGTTTTGCAATGTTCAGCTCTAAAGCAATCAAAACGTGTGGCACATGATGGTCAGACTCCTTTTACATCAACATCTCCGGAATGGAATCGAAGGAGCTAACACTTCGCATGACTCAATGTTACTGTATTAGGATCATAAACAGCCTAGACATTGGCAGTCGCCTAGCTTCCGTTTTCGCCTTTATCAAACAAAAACTGTCAAATATGGCGTATTTTCTGATTGTTGGTGTACCTCTTTAAAGCGCGATTTACGAGCGGAAACAAATGCTTTTATTTTCAAATTTTACGAACACGCGTTATGTAACTCGTGCTAAATCAGAACTGAATTAATCAACGAAATCTTATTCCTTCTGGCAGCATTTAGTTTGGTGCGATGGGGCATATGTAGCGCGAGATAACTAAAGCCATCTGTTGGAACAATGATCAATTCCTTTGGATTACACCTAATAGGATGTGCAAACGAAGCTCCCACTCGGTCATTAATTAGCACGGAACATTCGTCTTTTTCGAGGAAAATTCTTGAAGAAACTGAAGTTATAACGCCTTTCCATTTACACTTCACACTTCTTAACCAAATGAACGAATGATGAACGAGAGTGTCTGCAAGACTGTCCGACTGGCCTTAGTTAGGTTAGGTTATGTGGTTTCCATCGAAAGTGATGGATTCACTAAGACCCAGGGGACCATTGTGTTCCTACTGAGCCGGTTACCGCCCGTTACTCATGGATCCCTTTTGTTTTTTGGACGAATGCCCGGATTGATATGACATCCTTTTTCGGATATATCCGCAGTCCATTTATGTAGTATTCCCCCATGGTTTCTTTCTTAATAGAGGCTAGTGCAGAGCAGTTGCAGTGTAGATCTGAGGGTTGTTCCTCTTCATCCTCATCCATGCATCTGCTACAGAAGTCGTTGTGTGGTAATCCTAATCTTGCGAACGACTAGATGGTGCAATTGGTAGAGTTCCTGCCCCTGGTTAGCGGGGTCCCCGGTTCGAATCCCCGTGAAAGCAAAGTCAATACGCTTTTGTATGGTTTTCAAATCTGGTCCAGTCACCATTTTCCGTTGGGATAGTGGTGAAGTAGTCTGACAATAAATCAATATAGTCTACGTTTGCTGGTGAATTCACTGGCGCCCAGCTACCTAACATAACCTAGTCTTGCGGTGTGTCGGATTGAAACTAGGTTGCTAAGATTTTTCCTGCCTAGATCGAGTATGGCCGTGATTCTCTGTAGATCCAGGCTTGGCCATTCTTGTGTCGCATGTAGGTACGTGTACGGGCTGTACAGCGACATGAGTCTAGTCAGGTATCTTCGGATCCAACGCCTAAGATGGCTAGGCCATGTAGCGCGTATGGACAACTCAGCTCCGGCCCGAAGAGTCTTCGACTCCGAACCCGTGGGGCGACGCAACAGAGGACGCCCGCGTTTAAGGTGGCGCACCCAGGTGAAGAAGGACCTCAACCAACTTCGCGTGACAGCTAGCGAGAGACCGTGGAAGTTGGAGAGGCTTGTTGGTTGAGGCCCAGGTCCACCCCGGACTGTAGCGCCAAATAAAGAAGTCCAATGATTGTTGTTCCGGTCCTGGCTAGCTCGTCTGCTTCACAGTTTCCTGGGATATCTCTATGCCCTTAAGCCTAGCACACCGTTAGGCTGCAATGTTTTGATATCTTGTTAAGAGACATACGGATGAGTCTTACCGATTTTGATCTTAAAAATGGCTATTCGAGTGCCATAATTGCTGCTGTGAAAATGACGATGTCGTTATTTCTGCCTGGAAGACGCTACGGTCATCTGGAAGTTTTAAAGACCGGATGATCTGGAAATGTTCCGAGTACATATCTGCTCTCACTCCACCAGCGCCCTTAGATCGATCTGTGTAGATTTCCTTGACGTTGCTATTGTTCCGTACCGAGTTTATCTCTCATAATTGTCTACTTGTCTACTCGAATTCTAAGATCGGGGTTAAGTAGTCTATAGGTTCTTCGATAAAACTGTATGAGTTTAATATACTGGTGTGACCTGTGCGTTGATTGCTTGCATCGCCGATTTGGTTGCAATTTCTTTGCCACAGATGTCTACAGGAGTGCGTTGTAATATCGTCTCGAGCGCTTCGGATGGCGATGTGCGCATTGCGCCTGTAATTAATATACACGCCATCCTCTGGACCCTACTTATCATCTTTGTGTAGCTGGCTTTATCGAGTGCCGGCCACCGCATCACTTGGTCATAAAGTATTATGGGCTTTATCACGGCGGTCCGCCTGCCCTTTCCAGATACCAAAGGAAAGGTACATGGAAATGTCGGACGGCTGACAAGGGAGAACCCCACGGCAACCTTAAAAGTCTGAAAAGACTCCAAGACATTCCATACCGAAGCTGGTGACTACGATTGATTGACGTCAGCCACAAAACACTGACTAAAAATTTCCAAGGCCCACATACCTCTCCATGCATGTGTAGCCTCGATCACCCCCCAAACACGAAGACGTGCTTTCCAGAGTGCCCCCAATCTGTCAGCTTCAGACAGACGATGCGTCGGTTCGCATTCCTTCAAATTTAAAGACGCCCTTCACTTTTCTGACAGCAACAGGCGAACGTTGAGATGCCTCACCTCCAGAGATCCTTTTCCGAAATGACCAGATTCTCCACACTAATTTACGCGTAAGTGATGGTCAAAGGGTCCTAACTTCTCGCAAAGTAATTGCGGTCGTCGTTCACCGGCAGTCATTATCGTCACGCAACATCGCCACAAACACCACGGCCAACTGGGCACAGCCTCATTTCCTTTCCAATGTATCGGCGGCGTCGGCGGCCCTACCATGCTACACCACCGTCAAATAATTGCCCCTTCAATTTAATCACAATCATCCCAAGACACGCCAGGGGCGCAAGTCGCCGCTGGAAGCTGGAGGTGAGCCAAGGAGAAATAATTTCGATTCCTAAACCAGGCCACAGCCGCAACACCGCCTCGCAGCTGAGTCAAGTTCAATGGCCGCATCTGTGCGATGCACGCCGGCGAAAAAGCACACAAACGCGTGAGAACCCACCTCTCACCGGCGGCGAAAGGCGAACAATAGAAGCGACGTCAGGGATTGACGCAGAGCTGGTGGCGGCAGTGATGCCAATTAATGCGCGGCGGCATTGTGACACGAAGCGTGTCAGGCAATGTCAAGGCTATGCAAATGCACTCGTGTTCGTTGGGTCAGCAGAATCTAGCGATATTTTTGCGCAATTTATGCACGCGGCGGAGCAATTAAAATAGCGTCACCCTATCTGCGGCTTATCTTTACGCTCCAGTTTTTGCGGGCGGAACTCATAAAAAATAAATTATTGCATCGCAAGGGCGGCCAAACAATCGCTTTGTTTCGACGAGCACTTTTATGGCGCAAAATAAATCTGTAGAGCTAATGGCCTGGAGGCTTGTTGGTGAACTCTAATAAATTTGAGGCTCTTTCGCCTGGTCTTAGCGGTAATCATGACGCAATTCGATCCACGGCGGGGAGCTGCGCGAGGGAACTGAGTTAAAGCTTGAGAGGAGTGAGGAGCAGTCTGTGTGCTCTCAGGCTCCTGCGAAGCTTGCGACTTCAGAAACATGGTATCGTTGAGGATTCAAGATATATCTCCCTCTGAATGGGGACACATTGCCCCATTCACTGCGTCGCATGTAGCATCCTTCTTTCAAAATCCACTGAACCCGGCAAATCATGCTCGTTAAGCACAAACCTCAATGGTCTCATTTATAGTCATGCACTGGAACATGGAGTGCATGTCCACCCAGCCCTTGACCGAGTCCAAGGAGCCCCCCAAATCAATACGGACTGCTCCTCATAATGGCTTCCGAAGTATGCAAATTCAGATGGCGCCCATTGTCCAGCTGAACGTGGTCTTCTCTTCGATTGCACTCGTAATGCAAACGAATCCATCCATCTGCAATCTAATCCCCTTTCCCGGCATCCGCTTGGCGCCAAGCCAATTTGTCTGCACAAGCGTTCGCTTATCTTTCGCCACAAATAAGATACTTTCGAAGTCTAAGTGCTGTGGCGGTGGTGAGGAGCTGGCGAGGAGGTGGGCGGGTTGGAGCGGAGTGTCAGGGGATTTATTAAAGTTTTAATTGCAGCAGTTAGGATGGGATATTAGTCGGCTTTGGGCTCCACTCGAAATCCCCCAGATCAGTGACGCCCGTGCGGATGCTTTCGCAGCACTCACTCGTAATAAAAGTTTCCGGCGCGGGACAGCGGCTTTGCAACCCACGCTCCGCCCCCGCCCGCCCGGCAGCCACCTAATCACATCCCAGTGAACTTTTACGAGCTGCGTACTCCTCGGATGAAATGAAAAACCGACTTCCCGCCGATGTGGGGCGCGCACTTGCTGTGGAGTCTCCCCGCTCGTCTGCTGCCGACGCCACGATGACATCTGAAGGAAACATTTGACTTTTCCTCATGTTTGCGGTTTGCGCCATTCACAGAAATGAAATTAATTTGGATTCTCCTTAAAGTCGGTGGGCGGCTGGGTGGCGGTGGTTTTTGCTGGCAGACCGGTGGGATGGGAGAGGGAGGGAGTGACAGACCCCACTCGTGCACATGCATGCAGTCGAGTGCAGGATACGTACGAATGTGCGACTTTGAGAGGGCTTCCTGGCTGCTCAGGCGTGTTCAGGTGAAGCGAAATGCACCCACGTACACGGCTGATGTCGTTGGCTTTGCCTTTGCCTGTGACTTCGACGACGTTGGCATTTGGGGTTGAAGTTCTGTTGTGTGTATCCCCGCTGACATTGGAAATAATTATTCGCTTAAAGTACTTGTCGCTGCTCCGTACGTAACGAGTATGTGTTGGAATGTGCTTTCTTGCCAACCGAGTCGACCCAAGTCTGAAGGACTGAGGAGCACTGTGCACAACGTCGGCCGTGTACCTGAGGACCCCTGAGGACTTATAAATCAGGAAGGGTGTTGCGATGGAATTCTGAAATTATCCGGGAGTCGTCATCGTCGTCGGGTGGAGAGACGAGATGAGAAATGAAAAATGAAAAATGAAAAATGAAATTTTTATGCGCCCTCATCGTCGAGGTGCTGGAGCGCTACAAAGTCTCTGTGTGTCGCTCTGCACGGTGCCAAGGTGTGGGAATGTATGATTATCAAAAAGTATCACTTTCTCGCGCTTGTCAAAGGATTGAGTCTGTGTGGCGGGGATTAAATCATCCACAGTCGCACCCTGCAAATTTGTCACACCAGACTGAGTGTCATTTTCTGTGTAGTGTCGTCGTCAAATCACTGGCTTAAACGACACGGGATTACGGGTGAAAAGATGGGGATTTATATTTCGCTGTGCTTCTGAAGCACATCGTTAAGATCCTTCAGAAGGCACGTTAAATAAACTCATTCGTCGGAACAACTGTGATCTCTGGTGTACTTCGCATTGATGGGCGCTTGCCTTCGACTTGGGTAATGTGAGTGTGTGCTCTTGTTTGGGGAAGAGACGGCAAACACTTCGTCGTGATGAGATTTCTTTATGCTGCTCTTGAAAGCCTCCAAAGTCTTGGCCAGAGCCTGAGTTTGACACTCGTTTGGGATCAGTCTAGATCCCGGACTTGTACGTGGATCTTAAAGAACTTTGGAAACTATACTCAGGTGTTCAGAATCAATTTTTCGTCACACTTTTGACAAACGTGGCGAGTTTAAAAAAGCCATTCCCCTTGCATTTCCTCTTTCTTCCATTATTTCTTCTCAAGAACCTGGGATTGATCATGATTCGCTGTTCGTCTTTACTTCCGTCACGCAGTTTTCGTGACGTGACGTTTCATGAAATTCTTCTTAGGAATTAAATACGATGTTGTCTAAGGTCTAAGGTTTTTCTATCTTACTTACTTACTTATCAGGCCAACGACCCTTGGGGGGTCAGAGCTAAAGCTGGCTTCCATCGTTGATGGTCCTAAGCACGCTGCTTCCAGTCATCAAGACCAAGCTGCCTTGCTTCCGCGATAACTTTGTCTTTATACCGGAGGTTTGGTCTTCCTCTCCTTCTCGAACCGGGAGCCTCGGATTCGGATACCCTATTACCTGGAGCATTGGTTTCCAAGCGCACGATATGGCACAGCCAATATAGTCCATGAATTTTTGCTTTCCGGACTACATCCACATCCTGGTGCAGCTTCGAGAGTTCGCAGTTTTGTCTTCTCTTCCATTCGCCTTCCCCGCAGACGAAACCATATATCCGACGTACTAGAGACTTTCCTCACTTCTACTTATTTCCTTTCTCTCAAAAGAGGAACAGCGAAACTATATTTTAAAGTAGCACCTGTCACGTGAATTTTCGTGACATTTTGTGAATAACAACTTCCCTCGAAGCAGTAAAAGTTCGCCGTAACTATTCATTGCGATGTTAGACTATTTCGTGGCGTTGTTTGAAAGAGTCTCCTCAGTTTTTGATGCGTCTGTTTTAATCACACCCAGCGAGTATATTTCGTAACCAGACATCGTCATCACATGCGAAACGCCACTATTTTCTAATGCCTTCCAGAATCACTTTCCCTGCACAAGTTAACATCTTTTTGTAGGTTTAATGAGCATGTTTAAAGGGAAATATAATTAATTTTTAACAACTTTGTTAATTTTCCACTCACTGCGTCGCGAAATGTTCGCGGCAAAAACCATGAAAAACGTGTGAAGCCGTGCTTATCATGCATATTCTTGCGTGTACTTCCACCTGATATGGAATCTGTTTGTGTCAGATGATAAAAGTTAAGTGCGCTTAAATTAGTCAAGGACATCCAAGCGGATTGTGATGATTTCATTTCTCTCGCGCGTTCGTCTGAAGCAACTTCGTGACAAGAAAGTTAATTTCCAACCCAGCTTGCGACTACAATGACGTGAGTGATGTGACAGAAGTGATGTCAAGAGAACATCTTAAAGAGCTCCAACCAGCGCTGAATCTTGGCCTCTTGAATCTCGCAAGATTCCTCTTAAAACTCAATCAAATAACATTTTCCAGTGACTGACTCTGGAAGTGTTCCGAAAAGACTTTCGTCGTCGCTTTGCAAGCAGCATCTGTTGTCCAGCAGAGGGTAGTATTATTTCTGTAAACAAACCTTTTTCAACGAGGTCACCTTCTGCCCGATGACCATCCCCCGCAGAGGCTGTTATCGGGTACCCTTGGAATTGTTTACAACCCGCAGGATCTTGAAGAGAGAAAAAGAAATTAAATCGAATCAAGCTCAAAGTGACTCCGCGTCTGTCATTCGCCGTGGCTTTCCCCTCCGAGATAAAAAGATACTTTTGATTTCCCTCGGATTCCAGCTCATAATGAAAGCAGCACGTGTGCAGCAAAAGGGTTGTAAAAAGCAACAAAAAATAAATTGAAGAAGCCACTCCCGCATAAATATCCCTCTCGGTATACAAATGCAATAAATAGCTTTTGCCAGGACTCACGAAGCCATTCCCGGAATCTCCTTATCGTCCTCAGCCAGATAATATAACTTCACCTTCCCCCCCCGACCATCGCCCACTCGCACGGGGAATCTTCAAATGACAAATGAGCAGCCCTTGGATTGGTAATTACGAATATTTTCGGAAAGATACCCTCCATCGAATGATTTACTTATCCACGACGAGACACAATTATACAGCTCAGACGTGAGCGTGGAGCTTATGTGTGCCCGCGTGTGTGTTGCTTTGCGAGAGGGTGAAATATAAAAGGCTCATAACTCATGAAAATTGAAACAGAAAATGTGTGCGCCAGGCGACCGACCGACAATCCTTTGAAGTGCGCCAACATGAATAATTAGAAGAGAAAAAGCTGAATTTAAGCACATTATGCCTGGAATTGACGCAAATCACCAAAACGACCGAACGGGTCGTGGCAACCCTCCAAGCATTCGCCATGCACTTGGGGGATTTAGGGCTCCGTGTTGGTGGCGGAACGTGTCCCAGGCGGAATGAAATCAGACGTTGAAAGTCAAGTGACACCAGGGGCGACCATTTTGTTGATTTTGGGTGGTCTTGAACTTTGAATTAAGCAAGTTTTTGATCTGAAACTGAAATCGGTCAGAATTTAGGTCGTTTTTGGAATTTTTGGAACATTTCCAGTATCGAACCAATTTTTTTTCACTTGGGTTGAAGTTTGACGTTTGTCTTTGATGTACAACAGAAATAATGGAGGACCAAACATACTCCCTTGAGGAACCCCTTAACGGATCACCTTGGAATCGGAGTATTCAGTTCCGTTCTTAATTCTTATATTTATTCTATCATCGAGTTGGGATCTTGTACGCATTTCGGGAGGATGCTGATTATTTTAAGGGCTTCCTGCCAGATTTTTCGAAGGCCTGGGATTTGTTCCTGATCCCAGGCCTTCGAAAAGTCTGGCCCCTGAGTCTGAAAGGCTCTAGAGCACATCTTTTTCCCTAAAGCTCCTTCAATTTTATTTGTCGCTCTGTATTCTGTTTCGCTCGAAACCGAAATGGGCAGTTCTGCGTGCATTTTAGCAACCGTTCCTCAAATATTTGTGGATATATAAAAAGCAGAGAAGAAAAAGTTAGTGGATAGGTAACAGCGATATCGGACTGTATGACTTTTCGTCATTTGTCGTGTTTCCTGGTTTTAAGACCAATTTAACTTCTGCAACCTTCCATGAGTCTGGAACACATAATAACCCACGCTCCTAAAGGGAGCTTTCATTAAATATAATGGCACATAACTAGGGGCGACAAAAGTGTACTTTAAAATTATGTTAACACGTAACAAAGTGATTTGATAATTTTAGTCGACTTAAAGCCCACTTTATCATTACCACCCCGTGACAAAGTTAAAGTCACCCAAAACATCATTTCAAATATTTAACGTGGAGTTAACTTAACAAGAAATGGCATGTGACTGAAAGTCGTAAAAATGTTTTCGGAACATGAAGATCTTGACTTGATGCGAACACCCAATTTTTAGGTATCTTTGATTCAAACTTCTCACACAGGCACGTTGTAGAGTGGAACCCATTTAGCGGCGGTTTCAAAAGTCACTATTTTCAATAAAAATGTAAAGCATGCTGTAAACTCTTAAAGTGGAAAATATAATATAACAATAATATGGGTGGCACTACAGCTCGTAGAGGACCAGGGCCTAGCTGCTCAGCAACCACCATTCTCACGAGTCTAAGGGAGCTACAGTTTTATGCCGACTCCGAGCGGCGAAGTTGAGAAGCTTTTTCTAGACAGGAATACTCCTTTAGCCTTGTTAGTGACTCGAAACAGGTGGAGCCGTGAATTATGAACGGTGGTAAATTCGGCTATTGAACCTTATACCCTCTGCGTAGGAGTCGACGCACTAACCCACTACCCTACGAGGGGTTTAATTATGGCCTTTTTCAGAAACCTCTTGATGAATTGTGCAGTTTTTAAATCGTAGCCAGGAGCCTTGTTGTTTTTTTAGTTTTAAATTGGCTGTCAGATTTCGGTTAGCAATACTCTTTCTGTTCTTAAGCTGGCCTTTATAGTATGTAGTTATGCTCCGATCGTCGACCAAAATTTATCGATCAAAAGACTGAAATATTTCCTCCAAAGGTTCGGGAAACAACCTATCCAAACCTGCTCACGTTATGATCAGAGTCGAACAAATTAATCTTTGTGCTTTGACGGCCCTTAAATGTACCAATTGGTCAAAAACAATGTGTCCGAAGTTCCTTGGGCAAGGTCTTTGATTTAGCAACCTAGAGTGACTGCCAATAATTTTACCTATTTCCTTCACTATTCCTTTGGACAAGGAGACTTTAGTAAGTTCTCTACGTTTTCAGACCCACCGCCGTGTCGAAAATCATTACTTCCTCTTCTACTGGCGCTAAGCCCCTGGGTAAACTTGAGCCTTAGCATTGTATATGAAACTGTATGGCTTTCATATACAAAGGCCTCAGCTAACAAGTCTCTCTAGCTCTACACAGCTCTCTCTAGCTGTGTTTAAAAAACGAGCTGATAAGGAAAATTAAGGCGTCTCAATACGCACTTAGTCCTAGGTCTAAGCCTCTCTGTTCAGTCTCACGGATTGCCTGAATTTTTGACACTAACCACGATTAGATTGCACTTCTAACAGTTTTTAGCCCAGTAGGTATAAGGTGTCCAGAGAAGAAAGATAGATGGCTAGACTTAGATAAAACAACAACGGAGTGTAATATAAAGCTGATTCTGACTTTATTTTGAAGCCACGATCGTGGTTTTATGTATAGAATGGCACGTCATTCAAACAGACTTCTGGACTTCCCTGGCTACGAGTCCAATTTTTGTTGACTCATTCCAATATAGCAATAGTGCCTAGAATCTTGACCTTGATCTCGTCCAAAGTAAATAGCTTGTTACTGTAGACTAAAAGCTTGACTTACCTTAATAGAACATAATTAGGTGGTGTCAAGTTGTATGATCGTGGCGTCCAATTGATGAACGTTCTCTCTACGATAACTCAGTCACCAAATTTCTCCGCTACAACTTCGTGCGTTGCGTCTTTTGTTTGGAATTTAGCTCCGTCTTGTTCGAACCATTGCTCAGATATATCGATGCTACCAATCTCTGGCCACAAAAAGTCGGTTTACATCGCTCTATACCTCAGACCATTGACGGAAACAGTGCCTCCTTTCTCATTTCGTAAGAAATAAGGCCGGATGACGCCGCCTAGCTGGCATCCATTGATGCTTGGTCAACCATTTAAGAATTGTATCCGCTCCAATACCGGGAGCGGTTTTTACATAGTCGGTGAGCCAAATGTGGGACTCGTCTAGGAAGATTAGTTTTTCGTGATAATCTGGATATCCGTTGATCGCGTTCTCTTTGGTCGCCTGCCTTCAATTCTTAGGTCAGCTCAATCAAATACGGATGTAAGCCCAACCGCAAAGTATGCCAGCTTGACTCTCTGGCGATTCTCAATGATGATCAGCACCGACATACTATCTATGGCCGCGGATATGTGATCTTCTTTTCGCACCAGTCGCTGTCTGTTGGTGGCCTTGGGTCCAAACCAGTGTACTGCCGCCAAACTTTCCCACGGGCAACAAATTGTCTACACGCTGAAGCAGCGATGACCGGCCTCACGATGAAATCTCTACAGTCCGCGTCCGAACTGCGCCTCAACCATCGAGCATATCCAAATTGTCGGATCTCTGCTTTGCTGCCTCCAGTTTCGCACGACAATTTCAATGAGGTTGTTCTCCAGATTGGTGTGCCGCCTTAAGCGTTGTTGCTTTGTCCCACAGGTTCGGAGTGGAATACTTAAGCTGAGTTGTCCAATTGACAAGATTCATGTTACTTACAACTGAACCGGAGTTTCGATAATATGTTTTTTTTAAATAAATTCCACATTTTCGGTAAGCGTGAAGCGATGGTTGTTGAAATGGCGTTCATTTTTGATTGTTTTGAAAGCTGGATGTCCTTTGTAACCTTGACAGCTTCTAAAACCTAACAACTGGATGAACTATCACTGCTGGATAGCTGACTATACGGTAATAGAAGGGAATGATATGGCCGACTCCCTGGCAAGAAAAGAAGCATCATCCCTTCACAGGCTGTTCTATGGAGAGCATGACCTCATAAGAATTCAAGGAACTAGAAAGAAGAAACCATGCAGAAGCCTGGAACAGAGCTTATGGCATTAAACATGCCAAGAAATGGTGTGGGTCAGTATAACCGAAAGAGGTTTGAGGCATGTATCAAACTGAGCAAGAACAACCTTTGTGTCCTAAAAGGCTCCCTTAAAAGGCACTGCAGACTCAGGAAGGAAGGTAAGGAAAAGAAGGTTATGAGAAGGAGATACCTGCAGATTCTGTGGAGAATCCAAAAAAATTCCAGACCACGTACTGGGATTTAGCAAGACAAGGCTATCTATTATCTAGGCCTTAAGTCTAAATGTCTGTCAGAAATGCTGGTGACGTTATTAACACTTCCCTATGTCTTCGGTCAGAAATTCGAATTTTATTCCAAGCATGAGCGTAGAAACGTTCGTTTGCCAGGTTCTCGTTTGACTAAAATTTAGGGCTTTATGAGAATAATTGACTTTTCTCACAAATTGTTGGCCAACAAATGGAAATCATCTTCCGACTTGAATACACACACTCCTCACACACAAGCAAACGTTGAACCCAAAGAACCACATTCCACCGTCTCCTGAACTCTCACAGTCTTCCTCTTTGACGTGGCCAGCCCAGAAACGACGAGCAAATGCATGCAACCCACTACGGTCCCCCTAATGTTTTGCATTGTTTTCCCTCGCATTTCAATCCACCCGCGGTGGGCAACGTTAATAGCAGACTTTCCAGCTTGTAAAGGATGAAACCCATAAACTCGTCGAGGAGCGAAGAAAAAACACGCACATGTGTGTGCTTCCCACTTAGAATGTATTATTCAAAATGAAGAGAACGCTCAACGCTCAACCCTTGAAAGGAGAATTTCGGAAATGCATACTTTCTGGGTTTCGCTCAAAGGACGAAGGGAGCTGCCATCCAAAGTCGTGCTTGTTTATGTAAAGTGAATGAGGGAGTGGGTAAGCAACGCCCGCATTTCCATCGACAGTTGGTCGCGTTTGACAAGAGGTACGTGGAAATTTCTACCAATTAAGAACATCCACCCAATTTATGCAATTTCTCCTGTCTGCCTCATTCGCTAGTTGCTCGACGTTTTGCAGCTGGGAAATGGAGACGCAGCTAACGAAGCTGCTTGCCGTGGAAATGTTGATTTTTAATTATACAACCCTCGGTCTTGGCCTTCAGAAGTGCTGTGACACCTTCGATATCGTGCGACGTTGAATGACGTCTGAAATGAGTCGCTTCTCGAGTGACACGAAGTGCTTCAGTTTTTGTGAAATGACTTGCAAATCCAGGCGGGGGATTTAACGTGAGTGAGCTGGCTGTTGGCTTTGTGATGGTGGATCGGATGGAGGACATGCTGATATTCTTAATCATCTTAAGGTCACGGAAGGGTTTCATGAGAACCAACAAAGTTACATACGATAGCAATGGGAATGGCCGCATCTACTTGACACTTGGCTTTACACACGAAATCTATTTTCGGCAAAGCTATGCATTGTCTTTTAAATCGTTCAATTTTACGGAGGAGAAGACAGCGCGCTATCTAATCGGTTCGACAGCTGAGTTATGTATATGTTACAATAGCTGTGTTTTTTTGCAAGCGTATATACGCTTAATTTTCAATTTGCATGTAAAATACACTAACAACGAATCCTATATCCGCTTAAGTTACTCATCATATCTATCGCCGCTTAAGAAATAAGCGCGGATAAAAACAATGCTTCCAAACATTATTTTCTGTGTGTTCATTCCTGAATTTATTCATTCATTAATTAGGTTGGTGTATGTGGTTTACGAGATTAGCCCCTGCTCCATTTTGTTGATGCATTTGTAGGTGTGGTTGATGTATTAGATCATTTTTAATTGTTTTGGCATCCATAAGTATGCAATTTTTGGTACACCCAGAGTGTCTCTGCTATACATTCCGTTTAGGTTTCGTAAACGATTTTTCTTTCATTTGATGACATTTTTATTTATTATTTTATAATTATTAAGTGTTTTTGCTTTTAAATTGATGGTCACGCTACACAGTCACAAAGGGAAGATTGTGACCATTAAAGATCAGCCATCACCTTCCACGACTACACCCCTGACTACTTAGCAAATGTCATAAATGTCGTTGGTGCTGCCAAGAACTTATGATGAATCATTAAGCGCCGATGATAATTTTTTGTGCACTTTTAAATTAAGCGTATATACGCTTGCAAAAAAACGCAGCTAATATAGTGGTGCCAGCAAAGCAAAGTAATATTGACAACGAGTACCAAAATCTTAGGCGCTGTGTGGCAGATTGCGAATTTTAATGTGGACTGGCGATGCGTGTCGCAATAAATGCTGCAAGAGCGTGACCTTGTGGTAAGTCGGTTTGAAGAGTGGAGAAGGAGAGAGTTCAGTACGACAAATCGTGTTCTGAAACGTTATTACACAATGAGAACTAGTGAAGAACTTAATTCTAAAGCGTTTAAGTTGTACAAAGGATCGGTAGATGATTCAGAATAAAAAATTAGATCGTTACAGGGGAAGTCTTAAGGCCCAACTGTAAGTGGCACAAGCTTATCTATTTCAGAAACGAACGAATGCCCATAATGGCTTCTGGGAATTTCCAAACTTCTACTTACTAGACACCTTTCGACTCTGCTCCGACTTAAGTGAGAAAAAGTGAACGAAAAAACGTCCATTGTGTTAGGGCCTTTAGATATGAATAATATCTGTTTACCTCTCTTGGAGCAGACCAATATAGGCAGTTCCTATGCCCAGGTTTGCAAGGGAAAACCTTAAGACGGTTGCAACTAGAGGCCTCTCTTGACGGCTTTTAAGTGAATGCGGTGTAACTAGAAACATACATTGCAGGGATATGAGAGGTAAGAGATATCCAACCTCACTTTCCTCTAGATTTCGTCGGGCAGTGTTTTTTATCCGACGTATCGTCCCGTGTTTGTTAATACCTGAGAATCTTGTAAAAAGCTTTTGAAATGCAAATTAAATTCTTTTAACAAATTTTGTTTAAAAAAAACTTTATTCTAACAAACTCCAAAAGACTTAAATTAAAACTAGACTTGCTCGCTCTGCTGCTGCGAATCGATTGGACGTGCTGCGCCGATTGACCGGGGAGTTTATATGGTCTTCTGCACGTGCTATGTTCATGGGTGTGCGGGTTCTATTGTTTTTGGTTGATGATGGGTGCTCTCTTCTTGGTACGATGCTCGTGTATCGTATTTCATTCCGATACTCGAGTTTCGTGTTTCGTGCTGCCTCTCGACGTTGCGGTTCGTTTCTGGAATGCGTTTGATGTCACGCACTCTTTTCGCTGGTGATCTCAGCCAAGCAGAGTTATTTTTCAATTTGTTAACGTGCATAAGGATATTCCACTACGGTCTTATTTTGTACGGCTCAATGGCGTCATGGACTAGGGACAAAAAATGGCCGAAGTTGGATATGTCTTTCCTCTTTTATCCCTGATCTATAGTTGAATGTTTACTTCATCGTTCATAAATCAAATGTCTTTCAATCTCGTTTACTAAATCAGCCTTTCACATTGAATTTAACTATCCATTGGATCGGCTAATCCTTGTAAAGTGAAAAGTCTTAAGGACTTTGGAATAATGATAAACTCTTCTCCTTCACCTAACATATAAATTATACATTAACTAATGTATAATCTCAACTGTTGACATCATTAAGCGTAACACAAGAGGTTTCATTAATCCATACGCCGTACTATCTCTATACGTGTCCTTGGTTAGGCCCTTCTCGAGTATGTGGTAGTTGTATGGAATCCTAATTTTGTCACATAAAACTGCGCGCATTGGAAAAGTCCAAAAATGATTTACAAAAATTAATGACTACGAACTACTAATTTTTTCGAAATAATTTGGCTTAGAGAGAGAGAGAGAGAGAGAGAGAGGGGGGAGAGAGAGAGAGAGAGAGAGAGAGAGAGAGAGAGAGAGAGAGAGAGAGAGAGATTTGTATGGAAAACTAAGGGGTCCTGTAAGTAAAACATGACGAACATTTTCAGAGTTAGACAGAGTTTCGACTTAAGGAGAGTTCGACTTAGGGAGAGTCCACTGTATATGGAAAAATGTCAAGTGCTTGGTAAAAAATTCCTTAGTTGAGGATATTTTGTCCAGTTATATACTTTTATCTAGACCCTTAGGTTACGTAGGGAGGCTACAAGTGAATTTCCCCGGCACACTTAGACTATGTGGGTCCTTTGTGATATCCACAGTCAGACTACAACCACTATAGTCCACTCCAGCGAGAGCGGCGTTAACTTCAAGCCAGCGGCAAATGGTGACAGGACCCGATTTGAAAAGCAAATAAATTGTATTAAATTAACTTTCACTGGGATTCGACTAAGGGTCGCCATACAATCGTTCACTGCTTGCTTAACTTAGTAAGCAAGCAGTGAACGAGTGTATGGCGCAGTTGTTTAAGTCTACTTACGTCAATTGTGGTTAGGCCTTCCAGGAGGCGTGATTTCCATGATTTCCAGTTCATAACATAGACACTTGTGACTGAATGCTAGTTCAAAAAATGTGATGTTAGCAAATATCTTGTCACAAGACTTATTTGGCTTATAGTTCTGATTACGTTATTTGTATAGATATCCTAAGCAATGGACGGTTTTGGACCAATATTTCTTCTATGCCTTTCTATCAACAACAGGCAGCCATGGAGCTGGTCTATGTCCTAAAGAATGTTGGATTTCAGGTAGGGTTGCTATACGTCCACTTTTTGGAGGACATATCAGTCGCGGAACGTCCTAAAACGTTTTAAAAAATTCTCATATTTCTCCCCTAACAAGTGATAGGAAAAAATCATCAAACTCTGAATTTAAAAGAAAACCAGAATCAATTAAAATCTGGTGAAACAGATCTTATGTGGCAAACCTCAAAATCTCAAACTGTTTTTTTTGTTTGAGTTCATATACCTAGTTTCTGTTTCCATTGTGTCCCCTTTTTTAAGGTAGATGATATCTTCCAAGGTCGGGGATTTTTAAGCTTTTTTTCCTATGCTAGCGTAGACAATCTGGCAACCCTAGTTTCTAGAAAAAGCTATTCGCTGCTACAGAGATGATATGTAATTGGACCTTGTGTCTTCAGGTAACAAGAACTATCTCATTTTTCTGCGGACTCACCGCAGGCCCAGGATGCACATCCTGCATTAGAAATCCTTTCATTAATTAAACCCTTAAGGCGTTAACACGACATTTAACTTATGATTATGTTTTTACTCTCTTTTCAGATTACTCAGATGTAAATTCATTTGGTAAGTAACAATTTGACGTCGCAAATATTTTTTTACTTCTTCAGAGGGTCGCTCCTGCTGGACACTTATCGATAAAGATTTCTTAAATTTGACTGAAAAGGACTTTAAATTCCCGCTGAAATGACTCCTTCGTAGTCGCTGACACTATGGTGGTGACTAGTTGGTACTACTGAGTTGTAGTGAATGTAATGAGCTAGTCAATGTTCTAAAACGACGCAACTGAGGGAATAAATGGAGGGAATCATCGTATAGCTTAGATATAGGGAGAGCCTCTAGAGTCATTTCCGCGAGACTACACAAATATCAAGCGGACTTCTCGATTAACGATGTGGTCGCCGTGGCGTAGTGGGTAAGTGCGTCGACTCCTACGCAGAGGGTGTCAGGTTCGATACCCGAATTTACCAACGTTCATAATTCCCGGCTCCACCTGTTTCGAGTCAGTGACAATACTCAAAGATTATTCCTGTCTAGAAAAAGGTTCTCAACTTTGCCGTTCGGAATCGGCATTAAACTTTAGGTGCCTTCCACGCTTGTAAGAACAATAGCACGCACAACACAAGTGGTTGCTGAGAAGCTAGGCCCAGGTCCGCCTCGGACTGTAGCGCCACCCATCTTATTATTATTATCGGTTAAGACAGGTTTTGACAGCAACACCGTCACTTAAGCCATCACTTCGGGGAACAGACGATGGACACTATCTCACACACAAACGCTAGACAATTCTTTCGCCACCTACTTTGCATGCTGCGAGGGATAAATTTTGGCTTCAATGTGTGCTCATGTTTGCGTTGATGACCTTGCTTTAGGCGTCATGAGCTTAGCTGGACTCATGACGCCTAAAGCACAGCGACATGAGTCCAGCCAAGCCTCTACGGATACAACCTCTAAACCAGCTAGGTCATGTAGAGAGCATGGACGACGGTCTTCCTGCCTGTGAGATAACGTAAAGGCGCTGGTGCCTATGTGTCCACGAGTCCAATTTTAACGACTGGATGGCACAGTTGGTTGAGTGCTTGCCCCTGATTAGTGGGGTCCCCGGTTCGAATCCCAGTGAAAACAAAGGTAATACACTTTTATCTGGTTTTCAAACCATTTACCGTTGGAGTCAAATTAACTGTCAATCAGTGGTAGTAGTCTGCCTGTGGGTATCACAATGGACCAACATGGTCTAAGTGTGCTGGTGAATTCACTAGCAGCCCCCATACCTAACCTAGGTACTCCTCTAGCTTCCTTTATTTTGCAACTCTCTAACCAAAGCAAACTAAAAGCCTATGCCAGATGAAATACAGGGAATACGTGCCAAATTACAGAACAAATCTGGTCCAGTTATGACCCCAAAAGATCTGTTACTTTGATAACCTTGAAAAGACCCAAAGTTAGCACGGCAGTGGGACTAATCAAAGGAGACTGACTTTTGGGTCTACACGCGAAAAGACTAAGACTATTCTCCAACGATTTCTGCAGGAGTAGCCGAGAAGAGGAAGAAGAGGAAAGTGTACAACACCTCCTCTGCAACTTCCCGACACTTGCCTCAGCTAGGAAAGCCACTCTAGGCTCTTACTTCTTCGATAATCTAAGTGATTTGAGAGACACATCAATCAAATCCCTATTGGACTTCATTGACAGATCTGACAGTCTGTCGTATTAACCACGCCGGCCCATCCTCCGCTTTCTTTTACGACAAACCCACTTGTCAGTACAATGGGTCTACATTGGATGAAGTGCATCTAAGCCACATACTACCTGCCTACCTACCCGGTGGTAGAACTTTCAGGCATCATATCTGCCGTTCTCTCCATTTTCTCGATTGCGCGCTTCTCAAACTCTTTCTTTTTCGTCATGAGAAGCCTTAACTTCTTTTAAGTTCGTAGAGTGCACGAACCGCTCTCGTCCTTCTGTCCAGCGTCGCCTTGTATGCTGCGTGCTTCGCTGAATGTACCTGCCTGCACTCGTTGTCAAACCAGAGTTTTTTGGGGTGTCGTTTTAAACCCAGCTCATCAGAGGCACCTTCTCTGATGGCGTTTGGCAACGGTTCCATCGTTGGTCGATTGTTTCGCCTGGCAGAGCTTCAGGGAGACTCGATCGGCAAAGTTCCTAGCGGTCGATTGCGACTGTAGCTTTCCAACGTCAAACTGTTGCGGTCTTTCTCTACTCTGTCGTCCTATCGATATCCTTGGCTACATGAAATGATTGGAAGCGATGTTGGCTCCCGGGAATCTTCGGACAACTAAGCATACTGGAGGAGTGTCGTCGATCGCAATGTGATCAATCTGTTCAATCAAAGATCAGGGGAGTGGCAGGTCCTTTAGTGAACTTAACCGCGTACAAGCTACAGAAAGGTTTCGTCCCGTCACGACAGACTGTGTCCGTTCTCGGACGCATTTTCATGCAGGCTTCGGTCCAATGACTGAAGAAGAGAACAAGTACAACTCTTCAAAAAGACATCTTCTGCCATTGCCCGTTGAATTGAATTCACACAAGAGTGGCAATTCAACTCACTCATTCTTTGCCACCCTTCACTTCACTCGGACATGAGTCTATTGACACTTCCAAGAAGCTTATCTATCCATCTCTTTGTATACATTGACCTCCTTTCCACAGCAAATCCTGCTCCTTTTGCATCTCCAAGTCAGACCCCACTACGACGACGGTCTCTCTCTTTGATATCCCCACAAAGCAAGTCTTAAGCTGTTTTCCCGTGCAAAAGGTTCATTCCTTAGAAATGATTGCCAATTGAAAGAGATAACGTAATTTTCTCCACCTCGTCGCCTCGAGAATTGTGCTGCAAGGTCGGTCAGGACACCGCCCTGAAGGGCCGACCCCCAAACGTCAACGAGGTCAAATGCCCTGCCTGCCGCACCTCTCTGCCGAAGGCAGTATTGTTCGGCTGCCTACCCATCGAACCTTCAAGAGGCCACGTCCAAGATTGAAATCTGTTCGAGTTGCAAAGGCGCTGACTCTAGCCTGAAGTCTTAATTTTCTCCTAACGACTATGATCTGCGAGCATAAATTGCGCCCGTGGTCCCATGCGCCTGACGGCGGAGTAATCTCCAATTAGAATCAATTGAAACAAGTTTGTCCCGCGATTAGTCGACAAATGGCACTCCAGAGTCTCGCAGGCGCTGCGGCATTACCCTGGCGCGGTGCCTAAGACCTCGTTTCCTTCGAACTGTCGCTACCTACCTAGCCTCAAAATGGCATCCAGCAGGCACCGGGGCCGTTCCATGCGCATCCAAGAATCTGCCATAACTCGTTGTTTCCGCCGAGATGTAATTACGCGTTGCCGGTAATATCGCAACCAACCCCGGTCCGCGCCACGTCCCCGTTCGCATGAATAAAATCATCGCGGGGATTCACTTAGTTTCAACTGCCGTCGTTCGAGGCCCGTACACACTGTACGCGCCCGGCCGCCCGCTTCTGGAAGGCATTTAATATCTTTTATCGTTACGACGAGCCTGCCATGGCGATGAGATTGAGTGCTTATAAACTGGTTGATATTTACCTGTTTCCATCGACGACGCCCGCCACAGCCGCTGCTGCGGCTGTCAATGCAAATTACCGCCCCCCACACCGAGACGAGGGAAATTTAATGAAGATTTGCTGAAACGAGGAAGACATTGTGCCCTAAGCCGAGAAAATTTGTTGAACTTCACGGCTTGGCACTTCGGCGACGCGAGAATGGTTACATCCCCGCGATGGAATGTCGGGCGTGCGGTGCGGCGCGGCTGTGGTGAATATCTTCGCTTCCATCGACCCAATTAACCAATTAACGAGTTCTTCTTCAGTTCAGTTTGACGGGACTTAATGGAAATTGCCAGCTCATTGTTGGCCTGTCAACTGCACACCGAGCCACACGGTACATCTGGGAACACCTGCAGCAGCTCTCCAGTCAGATGCGGTTGAATGGTTTCTGTTGCAAGCCTTTCGAAAAGGGAACCATTCTCGATTTTTTTTTCTATTTTTTGCTCCCCGTCGCATGTATTCTGATGAATTTTCCAGCATTTATGCTGACAGTTGCAGAAATGAAGTTTGAAGTCGTTTCTTTTTCGTTTTTCTGGTCTCAGCTCATATTTTTTGTTTTGCCCGTTTTCTCACTTTTCATTGTCAACCGTGTGATGTATGGGCACAGTGAGCGACGATAAATTAAAGTCAGTTGAGAGATGTGATGTAATCGAATGTTGATTTTGTTACATTGATTTGTAGAAACCCGCGCGACCTCGTCCAGGAGGGTGACTGATCATCCGAGGAGCTGTTTTTGGTTTTACGCGATTGATTTCCCATACGATTCACCACCTCTTGAACCGCGACAATGAGTTGGTAGTCCGCTTTTTAATTGCCTTCTCAATTTTATTTACTTACAATCATAAAATATTTACTGAACCAAGTTTACAAACAACATCCTCGAATCTCTGCAAGCCAAAAATAATTTAAGATGTACTAATTTCCCAGCAAACGAGAATTCAGTCATTCAGAAAACATAAAAAAACAAATTTCCACTTCACCACCGCCCTCATTTTTTCTTGTATGCACCAAGTTCCCTTGGCGAGGTCAGATTGAAACTGAAGTCGATCGGCTGTCTTTTGGAGAGTTGCGGATCTCCACAACATCATTCTTCAACCACTTTAGCCAAATCAAGGTCACGGAACCATAATAAAGGAACTTGGTACAAACATACAAAAAAGAGATGAGACGCTACCACACGATTCAAACCTTAATCCCAAGGATCCCATGTAAGGCTGGAGCCACCGACCTGAGACCACTACTAAACTAGTGACGCACTGCTACGTCGCTCACTACACCTCAAACATAAGTAGCCACAAATCCTATTTTGGAAATAGGCGAAAACCTTTATAGTCTTTGGGCGTAACAAGTTTTTCCTTGTTGTGGTTTCCTCCTCAAGACATGGAAGATATTTAGTGCTCTGTAGAGATTTTAGCACGTGATCACTGATGTTTAAATTTTAAAAAAGTGGAGTAAATCTTGATTGGCTTGCACTTGAGTGATTAAGGTCGGTCTACGTTCTGCAGACTTGTTTCCTTTCGTAACCAGGTATCGCATACAAGACTTTCTCTGTTATTTTATGTACTCGCCTAAAGCCGTTTATAATCAACCTGATAGGTCCATATCAGCGTAGCTTCAGGCTGGAGAAGTCGTCGACCGTCGACCAGATTTTCACACTACGGCAGATCCTGGAAAAGACACAAGGGATGCAAATCGACACCCACCACCTTTTTGTCGACTTCAAGGCCGCATATAACAACTTGCATATAGACGAGCTGTACGACGCCATGTCTAATTTTGACATTCCTGCCAAACATTCCAAAGTTGTGCACGATGACGATGGAGAATTCTCGCTGCTCCATCAAGGTCGATAACGAACTGACGGAGACCTTCAATGTCAAGGAACGATTTAGACAAGGCGACGGACTGTCATGTAACTTCTTTAACACCATCCTGGAGAAGATCGTGCAAGACTCGCACGCCAACACAAGAGGCACGATCTTCCAGAGGTTCGTACGACTGTTGGCATACGCGCGTGACATTGACGTGATTGGCAGAACACAGCGAGCCATCAATGAGGCTTTTGCTTGATTGAGGCGGAAGCGGCTAAAATGGGTCTAGAGGTGAATAAGGGCAAAACGAATTATATGCCGACATCAAGAGGGCAGCTATAACTTCGAGGTAGTCAAGGACTTCGTCTACCTCGGCTCCGCAGTAAGTAGTACGAACAACATCAGTGCCGAGATCAAACGCAGAGTAAATCTTGCCATCAGCTGTTCCTATGGGCGCAAGAGGCAATTGAGTAGTAGGGCCATTTCTCGAAGGACCAAGCTGATTCTATATAAGACCTTGGTTATTCCAGTCCTGCGCGGAGGCATGAACAATCTCAAAAGCGGATGGTCTCTTCGAAATAAAAGTTCTGCGTGAGATCTTTGTCCTGTTTGCGTTGACGGTTTTTGGAGGAGAAGATTCAACCACTGTAGGGGCTGCAGAGCGACATGAGCCTAGTCAGGCGTCCACAGATCCAACGCCTAAGATGGCTAGGACATGTAGAGCGTATGGACAACTTAGCTCCGGCCCGAAGAGTCTTCGACTCCGAAACCGTGGGACAACTCAACAGAGGACGCCCGTGTTTACTAAGGTGGCGCACACAGGTGGAGAAGGACCTCAACCAACTTGGTGTGCGACACTGTTGGCAGCTAGCCACAGACCGTACTAGCTTGATTATTGAGGCCCAAGTCCACCTCGGATTGCAACGCCAAATAAAGAAGAAGAATATCTTCGTTTATTTCAGTGTATGGAGCTACAGTGGGCATTGGATTTAAGGTGGACTTTGACTACATTTTATGGAATTAATTGAGTCTGGTCATTCGTTGTACTTCGTAGAGCCCGAATGTCTTGTCGTCTGCTTCTGTTTGGCTATGATCTTATCTTAGACCTGGCTCACTCTGGAAAAGATCTGATCATCCTAGAGGTTAAAGCATCTTAATCATATTCAAACGGATATTTGATCTCAATATTAACCCAGGCTTCGCTGTCCCTTCTTCAACGCCTTCGTCTTCTTCATGAGGCACTACTGTCCGGAACCTTGGCCGTATCAAACGGAGCTCTCCAACTACAGTGATGGCTGCCTATAATTTCGCAGGCCAAGTTGGTTGAAGTCCTTCTCCAGATGTTACCGCCACCTTAAGACCAGTCGTCCGTTGTTGCTTTTGCCCCACATGATTGGACTCATAACTTCACTGGTCAGCCAGGTTTGGGATTGGTTCCGTAGACGCCTGACTAGTCGCATGTCGCTGTACAGCGCGTACAGTTCGTGATTATATCTCCTCTTCCAAATCCCAACAACGATCAGAACCAACGATCGTACGCACAACTTTTCTCTCGAAGACACCAACGACTTATTCTTCCGCTTTTGAGACAATCCATGCCCAAAACGAAGCCGGACTCGGATGATCAGTGTCTTATAATGTCAGCTTTTTCGACTGAAATAGCTTGAACTCCACTGCCTCGAAAGCATAGCCACCCCCACCTACAAAACCCACGGAATAATTATTCCTCCTCCACTTAGCGTCCTGCTTTCTTCTGCGTGTAACAAGGCGGACTGAGAAAAGAGCCTGGTCAAGCTTGAGTCTGATTGTTCGAGCCTTCGAGTATTTGACTATGCACAAGTTTCAGTGGTCGTTGGGAGTTATTCTGAGTAGAATTGAGGATCGTTGCTATTCATGGCCTCTAGGTGAAGAGGTTCAAGGAAACTTCCTTAACCCATCAAGCCCCAATGTTTTCTTAGAGTAACTTCACTCGCTTGTATGTTCATGGTCCACCAACATTGGTTAGGTTATAATGATAGGCTGACGGATATAAGTCACATCTGAGGTAGGATTTGGCAGACCCATTGACATGGCCGTTACTCCCTTTTCGTGTCTAAAAATGACGTCAGTGGGATACTTGTAGGATCCAGGAGGTATGAAGAAATGCACCCTCAGCGTTCTATGTTTCAACTGACAGAGACAGAGTCAGTGACAGAGGTAGTGAGGAGGGTTCTCTTTTTCCTCCACTACTCATACGCCGCAGCCTCTGCAAATAATCTCGTTGGCTAGTCCCAATTTCATTTCTTGGGAGTCTAGTTGGATATGACCAGTTAGTGCTCCAACTACCATCGCTAGCCATTTTGTCAATTTGCACTGATCTGGAGTCATAGCATCCGAGAGGTCCCATAGGTGTTTAGAGATATCCACCTTTTATTCGTTTTCTCTCTGATCACGTCATTCACTCTCTCTTGATATGGATTCTGGGACGAGTCAGTTTCGGTCCCTTTTCTGGCAAGTCCGTCCGCTGATTCATTGCAGCTGATGTCCCTACTCTGATGGAGCAGTTCACGTCTAATAATTCATCAGCTGTACCCTGAAGCATAGAGGTTCTATAGATTCCAAGATAATCAAAGGAAAAGACGTCATAAATCGAGGGTATAGAATAAAGCTGATGCTTCCACTGATGAAAATCATCATCCACATATCTAGAAGGGCAAGATACATCAGGAATGCAAGTATTCTCTGAATTCGTGAAACAGGCAGTCGGGAAATGAGATCACGAGAATTCAACTGGAGGTATCTCCTGCTCTCCACGAAGCAGGCAGATCAGGCACATGCTCCATGACTTTGCTATCTCTTGACAGAAAAAACTGCAGACGACATACCCGCGCGGGCCACTTTACCTTCGCCAAACACATAAACGATAAAACCCTCTGCGACGTGGATAAGACAACGACAATGCTACTGTCCCGCCTTCGCTCTGTTCAGGTGGCAGTTCTTCTGTGCTTGACAATGTAGGCACCTCGTTTCCTTCAAATAATGGAAATCATCATCACCTCCCCTGATAATGCATGTTCTCCCATCTAGGTTGCTTCTTTTTCAATAATTTGAGCGAACTGAATGACATTAGCACAGCCAGGTAAACCGCTTTGTTCCAGGCATATGCTGGAATTGGTTAAAGCCACATTGACTATCTGCAGTCGGCTACTTTAACCTAACCGCTCTTGCTCTGATACCTCGGCGCGCTCACACTGACCGTCAAAATCAGCGTCATGCAACCGACTGCCAAGTGTACCAAGATTGGTGCTGCTACAATATGACTCCATCAGCAAGGCGCGGCCATAATGGTGGATGGAATCTATGGAATCCTTGCGTGTTCATGAGATTAAAGAGTATATATTTTTTTTGCTCTGCTCTACTTGCGAAAGCTTTGGAGTGATGACTTGATTTTAATTGAATGTCGTTGTTGAATTTGTCCCCCTTAGACATCACAGTTTCTTTTAATGAAGAACATCTTTACTCATGCCAAGGAAGCATATTTAATGTTACTCAATAAAAACGCAACTTTCTGACGCATTCTAGCAATACAAACAATCGCAGTAAAAAAGTGACCAATAAAAACGTCGCTGACTGTAGCAGAAATCGTTAGAATGCCTTCGAACGAAGGCACGAAAGTGAGAAAATGAAACCGACGAGATGAACCGACCTTTGTTTTCCTCACCCTCCTTCATCTCTCACCTGCTCCTGCTCATCCACCTTCTAGCAGGTGACACACTCAGAAAGACAGAATGAAGCTATTAAACTGTTTCACGAATGAAAGGATAAGCAGAATATCGGTATTTTCATTTTTCTGTGCTTTTTTTCCTCGCTCCCTCTCTCTCTGTCTGTGTCCCTCCGTGCTCTGCTTCCTTATGGCACAATTTATCAGAGAGATGAAATAGATTCCGAAATGTGTGGCCATTCTGTGGGCCGCACAGCCGCTTGCCCTGCTCTGGGATGTCCGGGACGACGCTGGTTCCAACTGCATCCGCAACGACGGGCAATATTTATGGCTTGGAAGTGATTCACATTGTTTCCATACAGATGGCAGAAGTTGACTTTAAATTCTAAAATCCTTTGCATTCCTGCAATGAATCCTCTCTTCTCAGTCATTTGTTTGCCTGCATGTTTGAGCGTGGGCCACCAGGCCATGGCAATGGAATCTGCCTGCCGGCCACTCCAGGCCCACGCTATGAAAGGACATCGCAAGTGAGGCTTAACATGAGCACCGAACAATGGTTAGTGCTGATGGAATGGAATACGAGGATTTTCCTTTGAGTGTAGAAGGCACAGAAAAAAATAGATCAACAATCGTGAATTGGACGCACTTTTCATGTGGCAGTGGAAGCTTAAGGGATTGCAGCTTTTACTCCACTTTGTCATCGTTATCGCGGGGCCGGTCGTTTTGTTTGAACGAACGATTTGTGAACTTGTGCTTCGGGATGACGTAAAATTACGTGAAGTGGCATGAATGCCGAGTAGTGGGTTGCTCGATGACCAGCCACTTTCGTTGGACATGGATTCAGTTCCCGACATACCTCTGTTCAAAAGCGGAGGTGGTCATTACGTGGTGTTGCCAGGTGACACCTGTCCTGGAGGGCAGTGGGTAGAGAACATCAACAGATGTGGAGTTGAGTGCACTTACAATTGGCTTTTCATGCTCTGAGCCGATATAATAGTGGACAGGTACACGCTTTTTGGGTGTTATTAATTCGTCTGATACATCCCCTTACAGATCTGAAACATAGATAGTAGGTGCAGTCAAAGGAACTCCTTGTCCAAGTTTTGTTTCACAAGATTGTATTGAAGCGAACTTTTCACAAGCAAAATCGTTCACCATTGATAGGATCAGGTAGTAATCACGTGGTGCTAGGTCCGGGCTGAGAAGTGGATGCATCTTCCGCAGTTTCTGGAGAGTCTCTATCGATGTGTGTGGCCTGGTGTTGTCCTCATGGAACACACACTAATAGGACGCTTCAGAGCGATTGCTTGCTTCAGGCGGTGCAATTGTTGACAGTACTCATATTAGATGATTCCCTGCCAATCCCACCAAGCACACAGCTCTTTTTGGCCACCAATCCTGACTCAGCCACATTGCCCCGATTCACCGCTTGATGTTCAGCAGTGAATCGGAGATGAAAAGTCGTCCCATAAGCTTTGTAAGCGTCTACGAATCCACCGGCCGTTTGGAGAAAATTCAAATTTTCAATCAAAATAAATTGTGTTGACTTCATGGGTCGGACGCAAGAGGGAGTTCAGTAGAATAAGCTAAATTACATCATTTACATGGACCGAACGTAAGAGGGCGTTTAAGTTTCCTAGCAGTTTTTACACATTTTCCCGAGTGGGTCTTCTCTTCTCGTTCAGGCCGTCTATGTGGTCACTTTCCACTTATCAGTCATAAAATCATAAAATTGAATTCTGTGCATTTTTAATAATAAATAAATAATGTCTTATTGTGTTTAAATTTTTTTATATTCGTCGACACGCATCCAAAGGTTCTTTGGCGTTCTCTCGTGTGGTAGCCATACAACAAGCTTCCATTCCTATCCAACCTTGTCGAAAAAACAAATATGACGGTCAGCCGCCACGATTTTCATGATTTTATAATGGACCTTCCAGAGCGCGGTGTATTTTTGACAACGAAGTTACCGGAACGGAATCGACGGCACTAAAATTGAGCATCAAGACCTTTTTACCAAATTTATTTACATTTACCATTTTTTGTACTTTTATTCGAAAGACTAGTGACAGCCTGTACAGTGGTAGCACATATGAGTCAGTCGAAGTCTGACGAGGAAGTGCAAATATTCGTCTCCTCCAAGAGTCTAGACCCACCCATTCTAAAACCGAATCATTGTAGAGTCTTCCAGAAACTAACTATAGCGATCAGAGGACCGCTGTGAAGGATCAAGGACCACAAACTGCCTTATTCTACCGCAGGACTCCCATTATAACCCTCATCATACTAACATATTCGTTGTATTAGTACAACGTCTTCACCTGCTCCGATAGCTAGGCTGAAATTAAATATCTAGATGCAGTTACCTTGCCTTTACCTCCTAAAGTCCTGCACTGCTTCACCAAGATGCTCAAGTATTTGAGCATTCGCCTCGTAAGGATGACGAGACATTCTAGGAACTTGTTACCGGCAGTTTTCTTCCCACCCTCGGCGGACCAACTGCGGAGAAGGTCGTGGTTATTTTTCTTTATTTTCTGACATGGCCACGAAGCGATTGCCTTTCCGATCGATTCTCCAAATGGTCTTCGCCTTTTGTTTACAAAATTTTACTTTAATGTTTCTTTGTTTTTCCTAAACACTCTAAAACCAAAAAAAACAACTCAAACCATCACCCTGGGATATGAACCCTCGCTTTTATTAGCCCGCAACTTGCGTGCGAACGCCCATCGCCGCGAAGCGAATTGGCTATCAGGTGTCTCGATGGCTTCCGAAACCGAAGTCATATGTGCATATGCTGTGTCTTGGGCGCACAATCACGCAAGACACAAGGATGTGAATCCACATTCTAAGCCTAAAGCTCGCAATCTGGCCCTCTTACGAATTCTCCGCTCCGCTACCGAGATACTTAATTTTCAGTGGTCCTAGTGGCTCCTTCAATACCTTGGATCGCTTGCTTCGTAAAATTATATGTATCCATTTATTTGGCTTTATTTACGCCCGTCGCGACACACACTTTAGAATTTCACACACCTGGTATGAGCTGGGGTTCTCTGCTGCCCTCCGTATTCTTCGGCTCAATTCTTGTGCTGTGGCCGCTCATGTTGGCTGGTACGTGCCAGGGTAAGGGACAGGGATGTCGGAATATCTCTGTAGGTACAGGTGTCCGAGTCGAGGTAAAATCTCTGTTTCTTGTCCACTACAGCTAGAGGAGAAATCTAGTAAGTTGTTCTAGCGTTTACTAGCTCACTACCCTTACCTCAGATAAAAGTAATTTTTTTTTTCAGATTTGGAATTACTTGGAATCTGCCTTTATTTCTTTCACTGCTCCTACGCTTCAGTGACTCGGCCAACCTTCGCCTTGTACTCAGGTCCGTACTGTTAGGCCTCTATGGAGACTCTCCTCTTCCAACGGCCAATGATGCGGCTACTTCACACACCCCTACAGCCCTACGAAGATGCCGCTACCCTCCTTTAACTCAACTAGTGGTCTGCTCATGCTCTCTTCCATCCATCACTGATGGCTAATGGACCACGACCTTTCAGATATTTTGGACATCTTTTCTTCCAAGTTGGGAACTCTACCATGCGTGCCTCATCCTGCAAGAATGGCTTCATTCTACAAGTGGCTGAGTACGAAACTTCAATCTGAGCTAGTCCCGACTCTGCTCGCTCACATAGGCTTATCTGACTGAGCCGGTTTAGGACCTAGGACCTACATTGGTTTCATTGATCATTTCTATTAAAGTTCTGCAGCAGTTGCAAGGGCGAGGATGAAGAGAAAACGTTCTGACACATAATCTGTTCCTTTTGTCTCCGACGTTACTTAACGTACCTTTTTGACAAGTTATGCTAAACTTAGGCGCTTTGTTTTTAACAAGAACCGGTTTCCCGTTGTGTTGGTTTCCTGTCTGATTAGGGTTCATCTGACCAGTGTGATGGCGCACCCAGGTGGAGATGGACCTCAATCAACTTGGTGTGCGCAGTTGGAGGCAGCTGGCTAAAGGTCGTGCCGGCTGGAGAGGCTTACTGGTTGAGGCCCAGGTCCACCCCGGACTGTAGGGCCACCAGAAGAAGAAGAAGAAGAAGACCTGTGTGATACCACAACGCCTGTGACTGCTCTATGAAGTCTGTGACTTATAAGCTATCTTAGGTATCTTGAAGGTCCAATGTCAAGCTTCATTGGTATAGCGAAGGAATTCGAAAGCATTTTACGAAATCGAATACACAAGCATTATTGGTGTCTTCAGTTGATCGATTCGAGCATTCACATTCAATCATAACTGTGGCCCAATTTTATAAGCCTTATTGCCAGCTCTCAGACCCTAGAGTCATGTCAACGAGTGGCTTACGATTGATCAACGATACTGAGTCTTAGCGTCCACGTGAGCACTCCACGACACTGGTCACTTGAATATCCTTGGATCAAGGAATTTAAAATAAGGCATTTTACCAACTTATCTCCTCTAAGACGATCAAATGCATATTCTACAAATCCTGAGGACATGTCCACTTAGTCAAAAAGGAGAGCACTTCAAGGGAGTTCGGTTACGCCGCCAGCTTTTATGTGACATCTCAAATAGACTCCTTCTCAGAACTCCACAAAAAGCCATCAACTTAAGATGATCTTCCACTTCTATCCCAAAAATACAAAAAAAGGACACCTCAGCGTCCTTGTCAGTTGTCCCTTCCATTGAATCATTTCAGTCTCCAGGCACTTCTAACAAGTGGCGTCCTACAAACATCTCCCCTCCTCTCGTCCCCACGATGAAACTGTCAAACTTTTGCCCAAAAAAAGAGTTCTCGAGAAAAATAAATTATGATGTACTTATGGACTATCATAAGCGGTTGTCAAAAAGTTTTGCGAAATTTTTTCCCCTCGCTCGTCAAGCCCCGAGGGCAGTGGCGCACGATATCCCAACCCATCCAAGGAATTCCTGCACTCTCCCTGCGGGCAAGTGCTTATCACAAAGGAGTCTGCAGGCCCTCCATCAAACGACACCACAACTGAACCAGCCCTTGCGAATGGGACGGGATGGAAAAGTTACTTTCGCACACTTGACCCTACCCGGCGCTGGCTTGACCGAGATCATCGCCCCCAAGGGGCTCCTTCTAGTGTCAACTCGCGGGGAGACTTCCACCCACGAGAGATAATCCACTCGACGAGAAACGGAGAGACTGTGCGCCACTGCCGCAAGCCGCCTGTTCGGCTAATTAATTTTGAAAAACTATGCATCCTGGCATTTGGCGTCGACCATGTCTGGAGGGTGTAAGGGGGGGTGGTTCGATAAATTCCTTCAAGTTTGAAGTAATCCGCTGACATAGCCCCCTCCCTTCCCAGGGGAACCCCCTTGTGAGAGGAGATACCAATCGATTTGGGAGCTAAATGCTAATTAGGAAGCCATTCACGAGAAACGCTGGGGATTAGTGGGTGGAGTGGCTTTTGCAAAATTCCAAGGAAACACAATGTGTAAGAGGATTAACAAAACGCAGCCCTTTTCTCACCCATTCCGACGACAAGCACGGATAAGCGAAGTACTTAAGGACGGACATGAGTCCGGACGGAGTGAAGTGTGGAGTATGGATACGTGTGTGCATGAGTTACACTGCCGCAGGACATTCAGTCGCGTCGCACGAGGGGCGAGAGAGCAGCAAACAAAGGAGCTGCACTGCACAACGCAAGTAGTTTTTGTTCGCTCCAAGCATGTCCTTAATCAAACGAATGGCACACAAATTTAAGCGGCAACGCTTCCAACTTCAAAGGCGGGTCTGCAGACATTGATTAAGTATGTACAGTAATTTTCCACTTCTCTGTGAGGGTGGGAGGGAGCGAGGGAGGGCTGTCGTCTGGGCGCTGGGGGGTGGCAAACCATGTGAGTCTGGCTGTTGTGTCTAGACGGAAGCAATTTTCTGGCATGCATTCTCACTCGTCGCGTCGTGCAGTCATTCGTTGCGGTTGAGCCGACGGACTGAGGGTGTTGGGGGCTTGCAATGAAATTAAAGACAATTCCATGCAATTACGCGGATGGTCATGGACGTGGATAGTCAGGAGCGGGGAAGTGCGGAAAAGTTGCGCTGACAATTGAATTTCCTTGCAAATTGAGTGTTCAAAGTTTTCTGCTCGACAAGTTGCTTGATGAAAAGTTTCCTGAGTTGTGATGATGTGGCGGACGTGACAGGGAATAGAGGCGATGTCTGTGGTTTGGACACGAAGAGGTCGCAGCGAAGAAAGGATACATTGGGAACAAACTGCATCTCCTTTCCTGCCTCTTTTCATCGACTGTGACATTTAATTGTCAGTTTAGCAGCCTTTGAACGATAGTGGAACTGTAGTGGAACGCTAGTAGAACTCTAGTAGAACGCTTGTGGAACGCTCGTGTAACGCTAGTGGAATGCCAGTCGGAAGATAGTGTAACTCTAGTGGAAGTGGAATAGATGGATAGTGGAATGCTTGTGGAACAGTAGTGGGGACTCAAGTGGAACGCTTGTGGAACACTAGTGGAATGCTAGTGGAAAGCTAGTAGAACGATAGTGGAATGCTAGTAGAATGCTAGGGGAATGATAGTGGAATGCTAGTAGAATGCTAGTAGAACGATAGTGGAATGCTATTAGAATGCTAGTAGAGCGATGGTGGAATGCTAGTATAACGATGGTGGAATGCTAGTAGAATGCTAGTGGAATGCTAGGGGAATGATAGTGGAATGTTCGTAGAATGCTAGTGGAATCCTATTAGAATGTTAGTGGAATGTAAGGGGAACGATAGTGGAAATCCAATGGAACGCTACTGGTTTTGCGTGTGTTCAGTGTAATGCTAGCATTCGATTCATGGTTAGGGTAGACACTAGCCCACAAATTAAAGGTCCGTCGATTCCCTCCATCCATCCCGGTAGCGTGCATCACCAATCCGACTTAAAAGCCAAGCCATCAGCACACGAATACACGCCAGTCGCTTCCCGTCCAATGAACTGGCCTATAATTCAATCACCTCCCACTCCCGGCACAGTTTGCTACCCCTACCATCAAGGACTTAAAAGTGAGGAAGAAACAAAAGATCCAATACCCGGCACGACACGACACGCACACGCAAGCAGCAAGCATTCACTTGATTACCTTTATCCTTAACGTTCGCAATTCACATGAAATTTGATGCGAAGCCACATAAGGATCAGATCATTTATTTCCTTGCACGACCACCGCCACCACCCCTCCCTGTCGTGCACATGTAAATGAACGATACGCGACCGAATATCGTAAAAAGAGAAACGTGCGAACAATAAAATTTAACTCTCATCGACGACGAATCGACATTCGACATCCCTTCCAGTTGTACCAGTGGTTCCGCATCCGACTCCCGTCTCCGACTGCCAGTCTGTCATAAGTGAAACAGAAGTTTATCGAGACCACTACTTTCGATTGCGAGCAGGATGAGATGGGATGAAACCACAAGCAAGTGGTTTAGTGAATTACCGAGCCCTCAGCAGGCCCCTATGCCCTTGCCAGACGTTGCAGCAACCAGCATGTGGGCAGGCAGTCGGTGCTCTCAAGGTGAGCGCCATTTAAGGGGGAGACGCATTGAATGGGAACCTGTTTCGAAAGGCGATTAAATTAAGCCTGCCTGCACTTGTGTGCGTGTGTGGTGGAAACACTTGTCGCGAAGATGTTTGTCGTGAGAGGACGGTGGATGGTGTGCACCAGATGGAGAAGTGCGTGCCAAGTGGACTGCAACTGTTCAGTTTTGGGTTTACCACTGAGTGTCGTCTTTTTTTGTTGTTGTTCACTTTAGAGGCATGCGGGGACTGCTGAAGTGGACTTCGAGTGTAGTTTAATCTTGCTTCAGGGAAGGGACCATCAAAATGCGTGCACGCGGCGCTTGGTGATTAGGTTTTCGGAGAAGTGAATGGATTTACGTTTGTTTTTTCTTGGAATTGAATTGAATTACGGGCAAATGTGGAATTGAAATGCAGAAGGTCGAGTGTGCGGGCAGCAATTCAGAGGAAATCAGACAAATTACATAAAATTTCCGCTGCCCTTAGATGTAGGAGACGAACTTGTCCATCGTTCAAACAAGCAGTAATGCAGTCCAACCGTGAACGGTGCCCGGTGGATGAGGATAAGGATACAATTTAAAGATTTTATCGAACCAGGAAAACATCTCCCACCTCTTCGGACGAGTATGTCACTTTGGCCGCTGTTCGTGAAGACCACGTACCTGAAGTGCCTGTCAGAGTATCTGCCATCGGGAGGTGCTCTCTTCCATCGTCGATGGCACTGGTGTCGTGAGAGGTGATGTCCTTATGAGGAAGTGTGCAGGACTGAGATCGTTCGAGAATGCCTGCAACGGCCTTGAATTCGGCCTGTATAAGGAGCGTCAACAGATGTTAACGAAGTCTCTCCAATAGTCCGCTAGAGGTAGAGGAACTTCAGCGCTGCCTCTCAAATCCTTTCAAAATGAGGAATCGCTGAAGGATTGAAATGTCATTCGGTTCCATCATTAGCAAGAAACTGGGCGATTTCTCTGCTCTGTGGGTTAGGTTAGGTTGAATTGGCTTACTGCTGCGCAGAGGGGCAGCAGACACACTTAAGCCAAGCATAGGCCCACTGTATTACCACGCGGATCAAGGTGCCTATTCCGCAAATCAATTAGAGCTTTTAATAAAGCGTAGGAGAAGGCTGATTCTGGCTCAGATCAGTCAGGTTATCAAAGAAGTGGGCCCCCGAAGTCTGAATCTACGGAAAGAGAAAGCACTGCAGGTTCATAGCAAGTATTGGATAGTTTCTTCCTCATCCTCGTCCACGCAGCTTCTACAAAAATCATTATAGGGAAGGCCTAGTCTAAAGGCGTGGGTTCCGATGGTACGATGCCCTGTTAAAACGCCAATAAGAGATCTGAGATTCGGCCTGCTTAATCCGATCAAGCTAAGCGATCGCTTGGGATCGATCATAGGCCAAATTTGTTTGGTAATGAGGCATCCTGTGTTTGGGTTTGCTTGGGAAGCGTTTAAAGCTTCAGCAGATGTTTAATAGAAGAGATAGGCATGGAGGGTGGGTCTCCACCCGGAAACAGCACGGAGTTTGTGCCCTTTTTAGCAAGCTCGTCCGCTTTGCAATTCTCTCTAATTTCACATAGTCCCGGCACCCACATCTGTTGGATGCTAAAATACTTGGCCATCTCGTTAAGAGATACGCGGCAGTTAAGGGATGTCTTGGAATTAAAGGCGACTGAATCCAGAGATTTGATCACTGCCTGGCTATCGGAACACATGACGATATCTGTGCGCGATATTACATTGTTTTTCAGCCAGGGCAGGGCTTCCTTAATCGCTACAGTTTCAGCCTGAAAGACGCTACAGTGATTAGATAGTCGAAAAGATAGCTGGTAATTTAGATCCTTGGAATAGACACCAGCACCCAAACCTGCACCCATCTTCGATCCATCTGTGCAGATTCGCAGTGGACCATCCAGCGTCTGGTGTTCGAACTCCCAGTAAGATCTGGGCGGTATGCTGGTTGAGAAATTCTTCTCGAAGAGGAGTTTAGGTACAGTGAGGTCTGTATCTATGGGTATAGAGGTATGCCTGCGTAGGATCGTTGAATTTCCAGACTGCAGTTCTTTCCAGTTGTTCAGCGATCTTAATCTAATCGCCGTGCTAGCTGCTGTCTGTCTGCCAATTAGTTCTATCGGTGACAGGTTTAGGATTATGTTCACTGCTTCGGCGGAGGTAGTCCTTAGCGCCCCGCTAATGCATACGCAAGCCATCCTCTGCACTCTAGCGAGTGGGGTGAGGGTGATTCTCTTGTCGAGTGCGGTCGACCAAACTACGACACCATATAGCAGTATGGGTCTGACTACCGGTATAACTAGCCAGTGAACCATTCAGGGCTGCAGTCCTCATCTGCACCCAATGGCCCTTTTACAGCAGTAGAGAGCCGTTGAGGCCTTCTTAATACGTTCCTGGATATTTAGCTTACAGCTTAACTTCGTGTCTTGTATAAGGCCTAGGAGTTTAGCGCTGTCGCTTAGCACCAAGAGTTATGATTCAAATAAAAACAACTTCTATAGTTTTTTTTTATATATATATATATTACAAATTATATTTAAACTTAACAAAATAAACTTAAGATTCTGTAGCACAATTCAATTTTTTGTGTAACGATCCTTACACGTCCGCGATCAAAACTGAAGTACCGCCAAGAATTCCTACTTGCTTGATGCATCTTTCAAAATAAGCCGTTACAGCTTGGATTTCGTTAGCGTCGTTGAAACTCGCGTGATCTTGACAGCCAATCATGATTGATGGAAAGGACGCTTTGATGTTTGGAAAGAGACCAATGAGTTGGCTTGGCTTCTGTAACGGTTCTTATGCATGGATGCTGGTATGAATTGAATTTCTCGCGTAATGCTGTTCACGGCATTGCTAGAAGCAACGAAACGGATGTTTCAGTAGCTAACATGTTTTTTATAGCATGTTACTCAAGGGGGTCCCGCATAGTGTTTAAAGGTCAAAGTTAGGAACTTTATACTTCCTAGTATTTTTAGTTTTTAGTTTCTTGCGGATTGACACTTAGGCTGCATTCGCTAGTCCATTTCACTAGCTTGGGTAGGGGAGATTGCATAATATCTCTGATCGTGGATAAATATTTCCCAGATACAGCTATGGCAATGTCATCTGCATAGGCAATGACCTTATGGTGTGTGGCTATGTCCCATGACCTTTTTAAGGACGAGATTGATAGGGCAAACCACAGAATGATGAAACGATGAAGGACGCTGCCGCCAACATCACAGACACTTGAAAAGTAGAGACTTCAGCAGTTGTGGACCTAATACGATCCAAAATCTATGTCGCAAATCACTCAACGTAAGCTGCGTATCCTCATTTTAATATACATCTGAGTCCTAAGTAAAGAATTTCCGCAGGAAGGTAGACTTACAAAAGTCAACGATTGTTTCAACAACTCGTGTGAATCCAGCATAAGACTTTAATTTGTAATTTAATACTGATATTGACATAAAAACTTGGAGAAAAATGTGCAATTCGGTAAGTCCATCTTAACTTGTTAAGTGAAACTTAAATCGCTGAGATAAGTATCATCAAACGGCCCTTGAATGCAAAATGAAACTTGGAACGCTGCTTCGAATCAAACTGAAAAATTGTACCAAAAATTAGGCAACAAATTCAAAAAAGAACATGCAGAGAACACTAAATTGTTTTTGGATAAGTGAAAAGGAAGAGGCTGTGTGGAGAAGCAATTCCTGGGATGGTCACAAAACAAGCAGTCAGACGTACTGTCTCTTGCAGGGGCCACAATTTGAGCTCATTGTGGTGGACGAACATGAATTGGTCTTCACATCACTTTCTCGGTCTGAACTTTTTTCGTTTATTCGTTTAAATTCACTATATCCGCGTGAGAAGAGGCTTTACAATCACCGATTGCAGGGCTTTAACTCTACGAAACACTTCCTTCGTCTTTTAAACCCATTTTTGCGTACCCAAACCAGCAGAACACGCTTATCATCGCAGAATTTCCCACAAATTCGCTACAAGAAATGCAAACATGAGTTTTTTTTTTGTGAACTCAACAAATGAGGATAATTTACATTTGTCTGTAAATGCACACAGCATCTCCATCCACAAAGAGTGACAGTTTGTTGCGGTTTTTTGGGCGGGCAATGTCATTGTGACATTATTTTTATAAAAATGATGCTGGTTGTGACGGTTTCAGAAAATGGTTTGTTCGTAACCAAATAACTTTTAAGGACTCTTTTGGTGGACGACATTTATTTTCAGCAGAATGACGCCATATGTCATGCAGGTAAGAAAAAACCACAATTCTATTGCGTGACAAAATTCCATTTCATTTCCCGAAATGGAAACTTAAATTAATTCGGTGAGGTTGTGAAATTTATTTTCTTCTTATTTATTTATTCACTGGTTGTGCGAACTCGTACGGATAGTACTTACTTACTTATCAGGCCTGCGAACCATGGAGAGTCTGAGCCTGATTAACAGATGCGTTTGTTCGTTTACTGGGTCCTGACTTCGTTGGTTCGTGTCATTAGGACCAAGCTGTCTTGAGATCGCGAGCACTTCTTCCTTATAGCAGGGATTCGGTCACTCTCTCTCTATCTCTCTCTGTCTCTCTCTCTCTCTCTCTCTCTCTCTGTCTCTCTCTCTCTCTCTCTCTCTCTGTCTCTCTCTCTCTCTCTCTCTCTATATATATATCTCTAACAAGCCTAACTAAAGTATCTCTAGTAGTAAACTAAAGTATCTCTAATTAAGAGCCTCAGAGGAGAAGGTCGTCTCATTCGGAGTGGTGGTATCCTTGCGTTAGATGTGATCAATTGAGTGGGGACGACATAGTTTCACCTTCTGGACTGTATCCATATCGTTGTACAGTACCTGGACTGGATGGCGCAGTTGGTTGAGTTAGTGTCTGATTGGCACCCGGGTGTCACTAATACCGTTTTTAATACCATTTTTTTAAATTACCAATAATTTGAACAAAGAAAAACTACAACAAAAATTCAGTATATTCTCATAACAAAAAACATTAATTGATAATAAAACAAATATGTATTACTAACTAAATAAGGATTACGAAATCGTTGGTCCTTAGCAAGAACACACGAGATTTAGATAATTTTTCACTTCAGGAAACGTATTAACACCTTTGTAAGCGTTTAATTTATTATTATGATATTATAAAAAAAATAAACAAAATATCGTGTCACCCTGTACGCTTCCACATACACATGCACAATCATTCTTAATGCAATTCAGTTATCTACTTGCTATAATCCTCTCAACGATGTACAATTATGCTATCAATTATGTAAGTTCTCTCTTGCATCGTATGCTCTCAATCAGATTATGTTCTCATGTCATACTCATTGTGTTATACAACTGTGTTATACGAATGTTATAAAAAGGCTGATCGATGTTATTAACGCTCTCTTTTGAATAAACTCTGTTAAGGCGATACGTTCTCGAGTGAGTCTGCGTTCTTTGTTGTCTTCTTATTATGTGACCTTACACCTTTACTGCCATTCACTGGCTACAGAGATAGCATTCGTCAAAACAAGGATGCACAGTTGTGAGGAATAAGTCTTAATTTTAGAAAAAAAAAATAAATCGCTTAAGAATGAAATGATGCCAATAGTGGTGCAAACAAAGTGGGTGCCAATAATTGTATCCGTTACGCTTGTCATTTGTCGACTTCGCGTTTGGGCCGAGGTAGCAGATGGCTCTGTAGACCGTAGAGGACCAGGGCATAACTTGTGCGTGTTCTCTCAAGAGGGGAATGGACCTACACAAGCTTGTGCCTAACAAATAATTTTTACGGACTCTTTTGGTGGACGACATTTATTTTTAGTTTCAAAGATATTTATATTTTTTGTGGACATTTATTATTTTTTGAGCATTGTCAGTGGCTCGAAGTGAGGTGATCCGTGAGACGAGGTGAGACCGTAAACATTTCTTGTTTGTCATACCGGCCGGGAATCGAACCCAGGCAGAGAGGTTAAGTTGGTTGGTTTGGAAGTGAATTCACCAGCACGCTTAGAACATATTGGTCCATTGTGATACCCACAGTCAGACTGCTACCACTGATTGATTACTCCAGTGACAGTGCCTTAAATTTGATCCAAACGGCAAATGGTGACTGGACCAGATTTGAAAACCAGATAAAAGCGTATTAACTTTGCTGTCACTGGGATTCGAACCGGGGACACGGCTAACCAGGGGCAGACACTCTACCAACTGCACCATCCAGTCGTTAGGTTAAGCTGCGTAGGGGTCAACGCACATACCCACAACGAATCGGCCACCATTCCTACTCCTCTACTATTTAGACTTAATGTATAGATTGTATATTTTGTGTTGTCCTTATACAGCAACTTAAGACCAGCTTGTTCCCCCCGATAGCCACTAAAGCCTCCACCACGGCACGTAGCGCGACGGAGAAATCAAACAGCAGGGATTTCTTTGCCGAAATCCGGTGCAGTTGAGTCGAGGGTGAAGATGGCTTTATCGCCCCAAAGTCAAGACTACTTCGTGACACCATGCTCTGCGCACACATCCCTTCTCAATCCTCTTCCTATCTCCTGTAACATTATTTCATCGTCATGAGCTGCAGTCAAAGCTGGAACTGGAGTTAACCATGTCGATGTTATCTGAAAATGATACAGCAACTTAACAGCACGCTTACCCGCAATGTTTCCCGTCAGAAAGCCCGGCCTGCAACCTACTCCCCGTTCTGATTTCCGGTGCTTAACATTCCCCAGAGACACTTGTCCTCATCCAAGGCAAGGCATTCCCTCTCTCTTCCGTCCTCACTGATGCCAACTAAGCTAACCAACAAGACGCACGGTCCACTAATTGTTCCCGGGGCTCGTATCGCACCTTATCTTGATTGCGGCAAAGCCAAACGCTAATTTGATGATTTTTCTAATGAAAACCCTCCTCTTGGTGGCCACCGTGTGGCCATGGCGTCGTGTGGCGTGTGAGCTTGCTGTGATAGATGTGCCTTCTGCAGGTATTCAGTTTTCAGGTTGACGAACCATGAAAGTGGCTTTCGCACCTCTTCCGATAGAACCACCACCGCCCAAGTGGTGCTTCTGCTGCTGCCCGAGCGTTTTTCCCAATTAACCAGACCGATGGCTGCACTTCTTGCTGCAGATTATGAACTCTTTTCTGATGCTAATGAATGCTCGCTCGGCCTAATTGGACGGATATGGCACGGTGTACGAGTACTACTCGTTTGTGGTCTGGCCTGCGCTTTGATTGTATCTCTTTGCTCTTGTCTGACGTGAAGTTCGAGGTCTTTGTGATGTAACTCACGGCTGCAGGTTGTTAGGCTACCAGTGAGAAATGTTAAGTGAGGCGTCCACGCTCGTTTGAGTCATTAGTGTTGATGTGCTAATTAAAGAGCCTTAATGACATGATCATCGTGCAACCATCTCTGCTGGTTTAGTTGATGATTATCCAAAGATTAGGGATTTTGCTTTCGTCTGTCTGGTGGGTGATGTGTTTTCTTGGGAATTGGTCCTTTCTATAGATGGACTGGTGTTGGCAATTGGAAAATGATTTGGTTGACGCTGTGTGGCGAGCTTTGTGGTACATGATCATGGGCTAATGGAGGAATGGACGAGAATAGTCTCTAGAGTGTTAGCTTGTGCTCCACCTTTTACAGCACCTTTTTAGCGCTGACTTTCCCACAGTCGCAGTGAACCCCTTCATCTGATGATGTCAGAGAGCTCCGGCAATAAAGAAATTTTTCAGCAATTTCACAAAATTTATTTTCACTTACTCCGAATTCCACACCAACTCTCACGATCATGTGCGCGTCATGCCTGTTCGTCGGGACCACTAGTTACTTAATTGTTGTATAACACTCCGAAATTGTAGTCGAAATAGTTTCAGCGATGATTAATGCCTTTCATAAATCTCAGAAATTGCTCGCCAAAGACAGTGCCTGGGAGAAGTGCTTCGCCGCTGGGTTCAGAAATACGCGCTGGTTTCCTGGAAGCCTGCATTAATACACGATTGGTTTTAATACGGTCGTTGGCATGGTCGGAAATTCTCTTAAAAGCGAAAAGGCGGCTGAGAGATTGCGCACTTTCTGTGTTTGTGTAATTTAATTTTCAAGGGATTTCTTAGGCGATTGGTTTTTATTTTGCCAAGAGCATAAAGGGAGATTGTAACAGTTTACACAATTCTTACTCTAGTTGTTACCCGTTTTTTGTAATTTACCTTCTAAAGATTATTTGAGGTAAATATTAACCATATCTGAGTTCAAAATGGTCCACACGGAGAGTCTAAGTTTGAGTTTATATTTGCATGTATGTATCTGCAAAATCCTCGTGTCTCGTGTCTCGCTATTATTTTGGCTTATCGTCAAAACAGAGCATTCGGACATATCCTCATAAAAAAATCACGCAACCAAACCGCCCAACTTTCAGGTCGAAAGCGAGATATTTTATTTCTCAACTGGTCCACCGACAGCACTCAACTGTGCAGCACCGTCTTTCCGCAACGAGCCGTTTGTCTAAACCGCAGCTAAGCGCGAGAGTTGTTTGAAAAGTCAGTGACTTTTTGCGTTTTCAACGCAGTAATTAACTCAATTTATCGCTGCGCCTGATGAGGAGTTGTTTGAGTAAGAGACCCCAAATGGTCAGGTTTGGAGAAACTTTCTCTCAGCCGAAACTCATGAGCTATACTCAAGGATATATCCTGGCCCCTATCTTATCAACTTGTTCATCAATGACGTACCCATAGTTTGCAAAAATGTTTCCCTACACCTCTATGCTGATGATGTTCAATTGTATTTGCGTAGACCTGTTGGCTTATTTGAAGATCTGATGTGCAGGCTCAACGAAGATCTGTCATGTATAAGCAAATGGTAAGAAAAGAATGGCCCTAATCGGAACCCTGCTAAATCGCAATGTATATTGATCTCTAAAAACTATTATGATACTGATTTACTGCCATGTATTTATCTAAGCGATGTTTCCCTCCTATTTGTTGACAAGGTCATAAGTTTGGGTTTCAGGATAAATCGCTCTCTCTCTCTCTCTGCCTCCCTGCCGCTGATCATATAAATTACACCATCGGACGTATTTATGCTGCATTACGAAAACTCTGGCTATCAGCTGATTTTACAACAACAGCTGTGTTTTTTTGCAAGTGTATATACGCTTAATTTTCAATTTGCATGTAAAATATACTAACAACGAATCCTATATCCGCTTAAGTTACTCATCATATCTATCGCCGCTTAAGAAATAAGCGCGGATAAAAACAATGTTTCCAAACATTATTTTCTGTGTGTTCATTCCTGAATTTATTCATTCATTGTTTAGGTTGCTGTATGTGGCTTACACCTGCAGGTTTGGTTGATGTATTAGATCATTTTTAATTTTTTTGTCATGCATAAGTATGCAATTTTTGGTATACTCAGCTCTGCTATACATTCCGTTTAGGTTTCGTAAACGATTCTTTTCATTTGATGAACATTTTATTTATTTTATAATTACTAAGTTACTATTAAGTGGTTGCTACACAATCGCAAAGCGAAGATTATGTCCATTAACGATCAACTAACACCTTGCACGATTCCACCCCCTGACTGTCATAATTGTCATAAATGTCGTCGGTGCTGCCAAGGTTTTATGATGAATCATTAAGCGCCGATTATCGTTTTTTTTCTGTGCACTTATAATTTGAGCGTATATACGCTTGCAAAAAAAACACAGCTAACAATTACCAAGCTCAGAATTATCCAGACATTGCTTCTCTCCATCATTGATAGCTTTGCAATGATCTATTGCAATCTTGGCTCTCAATCATTATATATATTTACTCTCTTTATATCCCTTCCTTTTCCTTGCCATCTTCACCCCTTCCACTTCCTTTCTACATTTACCTAGTTTAAGATTAGTTTGCAGTAAATAGGTATATTGCATCTTTCCATTTGCGTATATTTTTATATTGCACGCCGAAATAAATTGAAATTGAAAAAAAAAATAAACTTTCAATGGAACACTGCTCCCATAAAAAACTATCTACACATTTAAAGACTACTGTCATGTTTAATAATAATAATATGGGTAGCGCGACAGTCCGAGGTGGATCTGGGCCTAGCTTCTCAGCAACCACTCGTGTAATGCCGACTCCGAACGGCGAAATTGAAAAGCTTTTTCTAGACAAGAATACTCTTTGAGCATTGTCAGTGACTCGAAAGAGGTGGCGCCGTGAATTATCAAAGGTGGTAAGTTCGGGTATCGAACCTGACACCCTCTGCGTAGGAGTCGACGCACTTACCCCCTATACCCCATGCGACCACGTCATGTTTAGAAAGTCCTTAAACAGAGCAACATCTCGCAAATAACCTCCCACGCCTACTTCCAGTTTTCAAACCTGAAAATATATTTTGGAGTACTGACGATGTCAAGACTGAACCAAACGTCTGCTTGAACTTGACAAACCCTATTATTTCTTTTTCTAATAGCCCTACAGTCCGGGGTGGAACCTAGGACTCAGCCTACAGGCCTCTCCTGATGGCACGATCTTTAGCCACCTGCCTCCAATTTCACGTCAATTTGCGCACGTTGAATTGGTTGATGTCCTTCCATGGAACCCTGGTGTTGTGCCACTGGTTTGCAGACGAAGTCTCTTCGGGCTAGAACAGCGTTGTCCATGCGCTCTACACGGCCTAGTCATCTTACGCGTTTTATTCGTAGACGCCTGACTAGACTCATGTCGCTGTACAGCCCGTAAACTGCATGGTTGCATCTTCTTCTCTAAAGACCATCAACGCAAAAAAGACCAAAGAATGAACGCAGAACTTTTTTCTCGAGTTCTTCATCTGCTCTTGATATTGTTTAGGCTTCCACTCCATTAACCAGAACAGGGGTGATCAAGGTCTTATATAATGTTAGCTTGGTCTTCGAGACCGTGCTCTAATCCTCAGTGGCGTCATTAGTCCAAAGAAGCAGCGATTGGCAAGAGTTATACTACGTTTGGTACCTTGTTCGTCCTGTTTACTTGGGAGCCGAGGTAGACGAAGTCCTTAACTACCTTGAAGTTATAGCTGCCTCTGATGACTTTCAGTCCCAGTCGTCGATGGGCGTCATTTCGTGAGAATAGCATGTACTTCATTTTACTTACGCCTCAATAATAGCAAACGCTTCATTGACGGGTCGCTGTGTTCAACCGTCAATGTTGTCCGCGTATGCCAGCAATTGTAGACTTTTGGAAGATCGTGCCTTTTGTGTTGGCGAGTGAGTTCTGCACGATCTTCTTCAGGATGATGACAATCAAGACAGCAAGTCGCCTTATCTAAAACATTTCTTCAAATTGAAAGTCTCACTGAGTTCGTTACTGCCCTTGATGGAGCAGCGAGGTTACTGCATACTCCCGGCACAACCGGGGATGTCAAACCTAAACATGGCGTTGTATAGCTCGTCCTTACGCTGTCATATGCGGCCTTGAAGTCGACGAAAAGGTGATGGGTGTTTGTCCAAGATCTATCGTAACGTGAAGATTTCTTCGATGGTGGACTTCCCCGGAATGGAACCGCACAGATAGGGTCCTATCAGGTTATTGACGAATGGTTTCAGGCACTCTAACAAAAGAGCAGAGAGGAACTTATAAGCGATGCTTATTTTTCGATAGTTGTTCCAGTCTAAAGGATCTCGTCTTTTGTGAATCGGGCAAATGATACCGAGTTTCTACTCGTCGGGCATGTTTTGCTCCGACAATATCTTGCTGATGAGTCGGTGCGTGTACCCTACCAGCTCAGCTCTAGCTGGCTCTTAAAGGGTTCGGCAAACGGTCTTCGACTCCAAACTCGTGGGACAACGTAATAGAGGACGCCCGCGATTAAGCTGGCGCACCCAAGTGGAGAAGGACATCAACCATCTTAGCGTGCGACACTGGAGACAGCTAACCAGATACCGTGCTAGCTGGAGAGGCTTGTTGGTTGAGGGCCAGGTCCACCTCGGACTGTAGCGCCAAATAAAGAAGAAGAAGAAACAGTCTATCTGCATCAGCAACTTTGTTTGACTTCAGTCTCGATATCGATGTCTTGACGTCAATAGATCATGGGGACGGCATTCATCTTCTATTCATCATCCATTGTGCGGAATGGAACATATTGCCTGATGGCGGGATTGGTATCCTCCTAACCGTTTAACAGAAGTGATCTTTCCAGATTCTCAGTATCGACTGGGACTCTGGTACCGGTTGTCCTTCTTCGTCCCGACAGACTTCTGTCCGATTTTAATACTAATTATTTAGTTGTTTGACCCGTTGTTGATAGAACGTACAGCGTGGGATATGAGGTCCCATCTGCGAAGAAGGTGAATAAAGGAGAAGACACATCCGCGAACCCTACGATCTGTACCAGAATGTGCAAGTAGTCCCGAAGGCTTCTCACTTTCGCCGTTCGGAGTCGGCATTGAACTGTAGGTCCCTTCCACGCGTGAAAGAACAATAGCATGCACAGCACGAGTGGTTGCTCAGAAGCTAGGCCCAGGTCCGCCTCGGACTGTAGCGCCACCCATTATTATTATTAGTTTGGACTTAGTGGGCATGTTCATTTTAGAGTGGAACCACTTTGAAATGTCTGTCCCGTTCCAAACAGCCGAAAGATTATCACAGGACATGTTTTCCAGGATCCTTCCAAACGTAGCTGACATTCCAACACTATACAATTTGAAAAACAGAGTTTCACGGTCAATCGTATCGAAAGCATCTTTGAAGTCGACAAAAAAGACGTACAGTTTCTTTTTTATTTCGATAAGGTTCTTCGCTATACTTTGCAGGACAAACATATTGTCGATGGTCGATCAGGTTGTGAGACGATCATTCATCACTGCAGCAAAAATCTTGTAAAAAGTATTCAGAAATGAGATTACACGATAATATGTAGGATCTGATATGTTTCCTTTCTTATGGAAAGGACGAATAATACTCTTTTTGAATTGTTCTGGAATTTCACCAGTATCAAAAATTGTGTTATACAACTTTATTAAATTGTCCGCAAGTTGTTCAGTTCCGTACTTAACAACTTCTATAGATATTCTACCCGCACCTTCAGCCTTACCGTTCTTAAATTGTTTCAGGTCTCTATGCAATTCCTCAAGGGTTATAGTAAAATACAATATATCACTTGAGTTAGCTGGTTTAGCATATTAGATAGGCAGAGCCAATGACTCTGGATTTAGAAGCTGTTTGGAGTGATCGTGCAATGCATCTATATTCATTTTTGGGCCAATTTGAGGTTTTTTTTCCATTTAGTTGGTTGACAGCTTTCCAAAAATCCATAGGATTCCTGCAGAGAGTCAACTTAAGCGCTTCGTTTTCAGAAAAGATGTTTTTTTTTCTCTTTGCATAGCCGTCTGAAAAAAAGAGTTTGCTCTCGTATACATCCTTTCGAATTAAGTACAATTATATCTTCTGAACATTTTAATCCAATCAATCGAATCTCTGCGAGTTTGTTCGCTTTCCAAGTCGAACCATACAAGGAAGAACAAACTCCCTAACTTAAATCCACCCACGTTACGTGAGGCCCTTTAAAGCGAATGATAGCGCAGAACTCTTAGGTCTTATAGTAGACACGAAGCTAAGGTTGAAGCTCAAAACCCAAGAACGTGTCAAAAAGGTCTCTAAGTCCTTCTACTGTTGTAAAAGGGGCTTAGAGACAACAATCCCGCATGGTCTACTGGCTATTAGTAGTCATACCCGATAAGAAAATTAACCTCGTACCACACGGCAGAGTGCACAGGATAGCGTATGTATGTATCAGCGGAGCACTAAAGACAACCCCATCCGCGTCTGTAAACATACTCCTTAACCCACCCCCGATAGAAATAGTTAATAGGCAGATAGCAGCCAATACGGCGATCAGACTGAGATCACTACACGTCTGGACACTCAACGACCCTTAACAGGTATAATCTTGTACACATAGACATTGACTCACAATACCCAAAATCCTCTTCCAGAAGAACTCATAACCAAACAACTCTGGCCTACAGTCAAACCTTAGCTGTCGCTCAGTCTGATCGGACTGAGTAGGCTGAATCTTAGAACTCTCATTGGAGTTATAACAGGGCACTGATCCATCGGAACACATGCCTCTAGACTAGGCCTTCCCTACAACGATTACTGCAGAAGCTGCAGAGACAACGATAACGAAGACACCATTGTCAAACGTACAATGGTGTCTTCCTTATCCTTGGAATGCTCTCTCATCCCTCAGATTCAAACTCCTGGAAGCCTACCACTTTAAATCATCTTCTTCGCATTGCTAAAATCACTAATTGGGAATTCAGAAGCATACCAGAGACCCGCGTGCTAACACAATGGGCCTATGCTGGCCTAAGTGTTCCTGCTGCCTTTCCTTACAGTTAATCTAACTGCCAACACAACTCTCTACACCTCAGTGATGGCGGACTTTAAGGTTTCCAAGCCGAGTGTCTTATCACCCGTTAAATCAACTCTACCCAAAACAATCCTTCAACAACGCTCCACGTCCTTTGTCCTCTCGGTGGTGCGACATCAAAATTCCCCGATCAGTCAACTCTAGGTTTATCGTCCTTTTCCTGCAGAGGATGTCGTCGCTTCCACACACTCTTCAGTTTTAATTAAAAAAGAATTGCAACAAATTCTCATCGCAAATTAGTTATCCGGCTAATCAAAAGCGTTACTACACGCAACCACAAAGGGAACTGTCGGATGAGGCATTGCATTGCACTCCGCAGCGCAGAGATCCCTGCTGCATCCATGCGATGCAACAAATCAACCAAAAGGGACTCTTTTTGCAACCAATTAGCACAAAAGTACACACACACTCGCACACACCAAAGAGTGGCGAAACTCTGTAATTACAAATTTAATGGCGAATATTATTAAATGCATCGCTCGCAAATCGCGGGGGAACTGCTCCCGAAAGCTGCAAAGACTCGCATCCGCTCCACAGCCGCTGCCAGCAGGTTCTGTTGTGCCACGCGGAATGCTCGTTTACGGTTCCCCTCGCTTTGTGGCCGTGATTATGCAAACATCAATACAGCACTCGTTCCCGCTTTGAAGTCGAGGATAATTAAGGACTGCATCAGCAGCTAGTTGCACTGCGTCTCTTCGTCTCGCTTTGCGCAACAGACAAGAGTTCTCGTAATTAAAAGACAAAGAGTTTTTGATTGAAGTGCGTTCTCCTTATGAAATAGTATCTTTTTGCCATTGAGTGGGAGTGGGCCGAGTGGGTGGTGAACGATTCTCCAAATGAACTGAATAGTAACTCGAGGGAAACAGGGTGATGCCAACAAAGTGTGCTTTTAACGAGCAAGTGGAGATGGTTTTCTTTTTCGTTGCGTCCTCGGTCTCAAGATTCGCTCTTACAAGCTCAATAAGGTGAACATCAGGAGTCGAAAATGAAATCGATTTGGAGGGAAGATTTGAGGGAGTTCCATGTCTGCATCAAGTGAAGGGCCAGGGGGATCATTTTCGTCTGGACAATTGTCTCGATTGTTAAAGCACGAAAGGAGTCCTTGGACATTCTTTGAGTGAAACGGAGAACGTATCCACATGAGATGATGGGCCCTCACCAAAAATGCAGTTGTTACAAAATCGAATCTCTGCCGTGACAAGGCAGCAGCTTGATCGTTCAGCAGGACGTTGAAGAGTCAGTGACTTGAGTTGTTGCTTCATGCTAGACTTGTCTAATTAGAAACGGATCAACTTCGTTTTCGGGGACCACATGGTGAGACCGTTGTTTCGCTTCAAAATTTGTAGTTCCGGTGAAGTCAAGTCTTCAAGCACAGAGTGGGTACTCCATACTCAACAGGTCTAAATGAACGACACACAGTGGTTCCGCAAGGGAAAAAAATTTAAAAAAAAATTGGGGACATATTTTCTATTCTACAAAAATTAAAAAGGAGAACAAATTTATTGCTTCGCTCGCCATACAGTCAGTCACAAAAGTGTAGATACATCATATAGGTTTCTAGGTTTCTAAGGTAACACTGCCAAACAGCGTTTCTGATGATTGGGTCGAGGATATAAGTCAAATTTTTAATGACGATTCCATATCTGTGACTGAAATTTCTGAATCAGTTAAAAAATATGACACATGGTTTGTTTTTTATAATAAATCACTTTATATTTGGAGATGGTTCCAATTCATTTAATTTTAAGTGGAAACAAAACTTTCTTTTATTCGGTTTTCTTGGTGAAAGTGAAGAGAGAGAGAGCTATTCTGAATGCTCCAACAAAAGTCAGTCATCATGTGAGCGTTCCAGTAGCCTCGTTCCTCCATCGTACGAAGGTCCTGGTGGAATCGCTCACCTTGTTCTTTATTTAACAATAGTTGAATATTCTTCTTTTACTTTTGTGGAATGTGCAATAGGAAACGAACCTAATTTATTGCCATTATGTAAGAGAACACATTTTAGACTCCGTTTCGACAAATCTATGAATAAACGCCACTCATAAGAAACATAATTTTGGAATCCAACCCCATACTTAAAAAATACGAAGTCATCCTCTTCAGCAAATTATTGGAGGACATTTCGTTCTCTTGTGCGGTAATAAGAAATGGTTGTTCCTTTTGTTACTAAGTTTCTTTCTTTTAGCCTAGAAGGCAACAGTTCTGAAGCAGACTTTGACAGTCCCAGATCTCTGATAAGGTCGTTTAAATCATCTTGGTTGAATAGTTTTGACGCATTCAAGTCACATTCACAATCACTATCACTTTTGTCAACTTCCGCACCAAAATGCATAGCTTTCTCCTGAGAAGAACCGGCTTGAAGCTTAGATGATATTTTAGACTCAAAACAAGTCTATTTACCGATCGTATGGAAGGACATTCCCTTTTGGCTCGATTTTTTTTTCGGTTAATACCATTTATGTTCACCAAGCTAAATTAACAGGCATCGTGGCGGTTCACGGGTTCTTTCGAGATAATAGCCGTTTCCTACCTAGGTTAGGTTAGGTAGGGGGGTTGCTAGTCCATTCACCAGCACACTGAGACTCTGTTGGTCCATTGTGATACCCACAGTCAGACTGCTACCACTAATTAACCACTCTAGTGATAGTGCCCTCAATTTGATCCCAACGGCAAATGGTGACTGGACCTGATTTGAAAACGAGATAAAGCGTATTAACCTTGCTTTCACTGGGATTTTGAACCGGGGACCGAGGGCACTCGCTCTACTAACTACGCCATCCAGTCGTATTCGTTTCCTACCTAAATCTACTCCTTTTTTTATGTGTCCACAAAAGCAGAAACTCAACACACGTTGTGAATACCTTTTGCGGAAGCCAAGGCTTGTTTTTCATTTCCAGCGGGTGACCAAATAATTTTTGTAAGTCTCATGTAAGAACGTAGTCACATTCAAACGGTATTCTTTAAACATATACTCTCCGCAAATGAAATAAAAATAATTCGGATCTTTAACACAAACTCGTCTTGACGACGCCATATCAAATTTACCGATATTAACCCGAATCATCCCACTGTACCGTATATGGTAGACTGACTAACAGAATCAAAGCTGAAGGGAAAATGATGTATGATGCAGATTAAATTTTATAATATTGGAAAACAAAAATTTAATTAAAAAAAAATATCTCTAAAAAAAATAAATAATATTTTTATCAGCAAATTAACACGGTCATACGTCGACTTTATGGTGAAAGCTATAACTTGTAAACAAGAGCTGTTACAAAAAAAAAAAACGAGGGTATACCAAGATTCAGCGACGTCAAATTAGTAAACATCTTGTGATAAAAGTCAATCATCAGACAAAAGTTGCAATTCTAATTATAATTAGTTATGTACTTAAAACAAAACGAAATATGGGCATATTTCAAAAACTATAGGCACGGTGGGTCGCAGACTAAAAGTGTAACGAATTTTAGATCACCAATAAAGGACTCCACGAAACTTTGGTTGCAAGCAATTTCGACTCAGGTTACTCTTGAGATTGGTCTAGCAGCCAAATCCATCCATTTTTTTTGTTTATTAGAGGACACTATTAAAAAATATTCAAATAAGTTTGTACTTAGACTTGCAAATTAGAATCGGTGATTAAGATTATCTCGGTTCTACAGAATTGTTTCTACCGCTCCCTTATAATGGAACCACTGTGCAGCGGAGTGGAGGAGTGGCGGAGAGTGGAGAGTTGGTTTAGCTGCGAGTTCACAAATGCATTGCATCCCAAGCTGCGAAAAAAATTATGTGAATTATAATGTATCAATCGAACGCTCTCTTTTATCGTTGCCAAAATGGTTACTTTCACCTCTGTGAAGTTGGTGCGACCTAATGTGTCGTGGTTATTGCGCTAACTCTTCGGTATATTTTTCCTGGACTTTGTCTGGTAAAAGGAGGCAAGGGAAACATATACCATTGGAGATTGGTGTTGTGGGTGAGAATGCTTTGATAATACGTACGTGAGTAAAGGAACACGTTCTCTTTAAGGCATTAATGCGAGCTTGGTGTTTTTTTTTTTTTTTTTTTTTTAACATAATTTTATTCGATTTATTCTGTTTCCTTACTTGCTAGACAAAATTACTTAAAACTAGCTTAACTATCTTAAGAATTACAAATGTTCTGAATACTAACCTACTGACCCTATGCGGGTACTCTAAGCTAATCTGATCTACTTTCTAAATGTGCCTTTCGGCTTAATCTACGTTTTTTTTTTAGTCATTAAGACAATCTTTTATTTCTTTATTCATTTGCCAAGAAAACTTGTAAAAACTTGGCTAAACTTAACTACTTAAACTACCTTATTCTAACTTAATTACTATTTATTACTAACTTAACCTAACATAAAACTTAATACTATCTTAACTATGTCCGTAAGAGTACGGACACGTGCACCAGGGCGTATATGTTGTGTATATGCATAACATATATAATTTATACGCCGTGATGCACCTTTTTTTTGTTTTTGTTTCATATGGATATATTTTTTTTTTTTTTTTGGTTTAATTTTTTATTTCTTTTGGGTTTTTTGTTTTATTAATTTTTTTTTTTCTCTTAAAGCTACCTTAAAAACTATGTAAGCTGGCCACTATGGTCAACTACCTGATCCTGTGGAAAAGCTAGCGGTGGCGGAGGCTGGTTTTGGTGTAAGCACCAGTAAAATTGCCGTTCTTTGGCAGACTCTTTCCTATCTCGAGCGGGGATCGCTCTACTGAACCGGAGGAGATCCTCGTGGGTGCGAACGACATCCGGTTCGTATTGAAGTCGCCTATCCACTGTTCGGCGTACGACATGGAAGATGATAGGACATCCTTGTGGATCCTGTATTAGGCCAATTGTGTCTAGATAGAGGAATGCTTCGGGAGGAATAAAGCCGTTAAGGCGCACCCTTTCATGGTACATACTATTGGGGTAGTAAGCCCCAAAGATCAGACTGTTGGAAGAGGTCAAAGCTCGTGCAGTGTGCCTTCTGATTAGTTTAATTATAAAATTATCTACCCTATTCACGTTTGCCTCGTTGTACAGGACCTCGTTAGGGTAGTACTTCTTGTACTCAGACTCGGGTGTGCGATACAGACGGAGACAGCTCCTAAGACACTGCCCCTCGAACACCCTCATCTTTTCCATCTGGGAAGGACTCACGTTGAACCACAATGGGCAACCGTACACCATAATAGGCCGTACTAGGGCCATGTAGCAGATTACCTTCACTCTAGTATCAAGTTGGCTGCTGAAAAACAACCTTCTTGCCGCAGCAAAGGCTTTTCTGGCTTTCGTCAGAGCAATATCTATATGTTTGTCAAAATACAGATATTGATCCAGCCAAATGCCTAGATATCTAACTACACTTTTTACAGCTAACGGCCGACCATGCGGGTCAACTATGCCGAACTTACGCCAGTTTTGGCGCGTATCCCGCGTTGCCCTGTCCAACGGTGTCCGGAAGAGACTAGTTTCGCACTTCTGGAAGTTGATAAGCAACTTCCAGTCGTCGCAAAATCGGTGGATTTTCTCGAAGTCACGCTGCAACAAGATGTTTATTACCTCGACCTTCGGACCTGATCTGTACGCAACTAGGTCGTCGGCGTACGCAATTAAGTGCGGCATGGAACCTATAAGATCTGCAGTGAATATGGAAAACAGGATCGGGGAACCAATGGCCCCTTGTTGCAGACCGTTTTTAATGTTAAAGACCGTAGTGGAAGTTACGTCACCATTTTTCACAACGAACTTTCTACCTGTTATCATGTCATAGACCATGTATAGCAATGGTTTACTTATACCCAGCCTGACCAACTTGAGGAAGAGGCCCTCTAACCAAACGGTGTCGAACGCCTTCTCCAAGTCAATCAGGCAGGCACCCGTGCACTGATTTTTGTTTTTATTCCATTGTATGTCGGACACCAGTTTTGACGCGGCATTAATGGTATCATGCCCCGCTCGGAATCCGAACTGGTTGTCCGGTATGATTTTCTTTTCATCAGCCCATTGCTTCAGAACTCGAATGACTATCTTTTCAAAAACCTTGCTTATGCAGGGAAGTAGACTGATCGACCGAAGATTTGTCGGAATGGAGCGAGCTTGGTGTATGTGTGTTATAATGTTTGTACGTACTGTATGCAAGTATGTAGATTTCTTATTTATACCACTAATGCAATTAATCTTCGTTATTTATTGCAAATTGTGTATAAAATATATTTCACAGCATGTATTCATTAAAATGATTGGTTTAAGTTGCTTAAGTAGCTAACTGAGAGGAATCGCCACTGATAAGTAATGAGCTCTACATACAGTGACTCAAAAAAGTATTCAGTCTAACCACTGCTTCCTATGAAAATACTCACATACCTAACTAAAATATGTATATTTATAAAAATTACATTTATGTCTATAAGAACAGTGAAAAAAATAATACTAATACACGTAATATTTGTGGCGCGTCAGTTCTCATCAACCAGTCGTATTCAGTCGTTCTGTGGAAGTAACCTACAGTTCTATGCCGACTCCGAACGGCAAAGTTGAGAAGCTTTTTCTAAAGAGGAATACTCCTTGAGCATTGTCAGTGACTCGTAAGAGGTGGAAGCCGTGAATTATAGAGTTGGTAGTTTGGGGATTCGAACCTGGCACCCTGTGCGTAGGAGTTAATGCATTCCAATACGCCTCGGCGACTCCTATAAAATAATCTCAGTAAATTTTAAATTAGTTTTCCTCAAAAACATGAAAGTTATAGCACTATTTCATAATGTGCTCCCAAAATTAGAGTCAAATAAATATTCGGGCACAGACTATTTTCTGGGTACATACATAAGAACAGGGATCGCTGCAATTGATCTAAATGAACCAAAGACAAAAAAAAAATGTTGTCTGCATTTCAACATGGGTCGCAAAAATGTGAAGTAAGTCGAGAGATTAGGGAACCTATAGTAAAGCATTGTAGGGATTGAAAAACCGAACGTGCTATTGCTTCTATGGTTATTAAACATATTATTGTACACTGTTGAAAAAAAAAAAAACCAAGATCCATAAGGGCACATTTTATCCAAGAGAAGAACGATGGTTAATTGGGCACAATGCTCAACAGAGAGAGAGAGAGAGAGAGTCTCGCATAAGTTTCGCTGTGTGCTGCTGGTTTGGTAGTGCGTTACTTTCCTTTGACTTGCTCTTTTTTTAATATTTACTCTCTCGCTCTGTATTTCAGAAAATTATTTTATGTATAACACGCCGGCGACTCGTTGGGTCAACTCGTGGCCAAGAGCAGAAATGACAAGTATTTGCATATTTCCCGGTTTATTGGTTCTTCGAGAAAGGCTTTTATTTTTCAATCGCCGTCTAAGCCTGAAGATATGGCCTTTCTATTATCGCGGGGCTGATGGCAATGCTCAAACTTACTCCGGGGCCTAAGTACTTACTTACTCTATTAGGCCAGCGGTCCATGAAATGTGAGCTTGAATTTCACACCGGAGGTTCTGTCCTCCTCTCCTTCGAACCAGGGAGATCTGATTCGAAGACTGTCTTAGGTGGAGCATTGGTGTCGGAGCTCCCGGATTTTTGCCATCGTGAAAATATCCACATCCTGGTACAGTTCGCGGTTGTGTCCTCTACTCCGTTCACCTTTCCTCGCTGCAGCTTCCTTCACTTGCTTACATATGCAACACTAACAACCCGTTGTTTTCTTCCGACGATCTCAGTGTCATTAGCATATGTGAGCATTTATACTTAACTTGGCGAAGATCGTACATCTAAAGTCGAGAGCTGAGTTCCGCACGATATTCTCGAGAATCGTTATCAAATAGCGTGCTGCCTTGTTCCAGTACTAGATTCTCATCCTTAGCCATACAGATCTTGTGAACTTGGCAACGTCTTCTTACCTCTTGGTAAGACTCTCAACTTCTTCGATTGCCTGTATCTCGTGTCTGGTCTCATTCTTGTGACGAAGCCGGTACACCTTCCTTCGTTTCGACTCTTAGATCTCGCATCCCTCGTCCTCGTGGTGAAACAGGTCTTTCTGTTTCTCGGAGACGATGTCATAACTAATGAGGTCCAAGAACACGAGTTTCCCTCCTTGACTCAGATTTTAAGGTTTTCTGCTCTAAAACGTGCTGCGTTCTAAGACACAAGTCACTGAAGTCGTCGAATTATTGGTTCCAACGATGCCTAACCGTGCATTCGTCTTTCTCCCAAAGAAAGAGCCATACATCCGACTCAGCTTTTTTGTCAAAGAAACCCTAGGCAGGATCTACTTCTTGTTCATGTGTTCATGGAGCTTGATGGTATTAAGAGCTTAGAAGGAACATTTCTCAATGTAACTACGGTCACTGACCTGATCAGTGATCGAGTAATAGTAGGCACAGCGGCAGTCAGCAGAAGATATCAAGCGTCCATCTTGTTTGATGAAATGTGCAAACGATAAATGATTTGTGCAAACGACGTTAAAATAACCCCTTAATCACAAAGGTGTTAAACAGAACGGCGTTGTCGAGTTCAACTGCCTAGCTCTGTTGACAGCCATGTGTACGCCGGACCATAGTATTCATTAACTCGTCAATTAGGAATGCTTATGCATATGGTTTGACTTGCACCACTGGAATAAATCTGCAACCATAGCGCTCTAACTTTATGTCTTTTCTACGAAATCCATTTTTTTTGCTAGAGGCCAGCACTGCGACGCTCGTGAGGTTTGACGCTCGTAGACATCACCGTCTGCCATTTTCTTTAAGAAAGCTTTTCCTTTTCCCTTAAAATTATGAAATGAATCCTTAAAGTTCGTCCATCCATCGCCTCTGCCATTCGCTTCATATCCAAATGACAGCCGTTGTCAAATCTGACATTCTCCGCATGAACCACATCAGCCGCATAAAATGCAAGCAAAATCTACTACAATCCGATGTAAGCGCACTGAGACTGCGGAATAACTTTGCATAATTTCAAGTAAACTAAAGGACCACCCTGTTTGCATTTCGAATGAACTCTGAAACTGCAACCAACTGTCGTTGCAAATGAAATCCTCGGCACACTAAATTCAAGGACCATCTGGCTACGGTTGCATTTGGCCGCTCCCCTCCCCACAATGCAAATGACTGAGCAGACAGCCAGATGATGAGGACGACATTCCATGGTTCTCTTCCTGGCTACAGTCTCCTGCTGAAACTATTCAAAGAACCCGACTTCTTGCCGCTCACAGAGGGTGAACTGCAAGCAGTGTCAATAATTTTGAACAAAAAAAAAATGCTCAAGTGCAGTTTTGTAACGAAATTTATTTCTGTTTGTCACAAAAAAGTACAACTATTCCTGTGAATAATTCTCCAAGCACTTGTCCCTGTCGGGGGAGGAGGGCTGCTCGAGTGGTGGATGCCGAGGAGTTACTTTTGCCTTCAACAGCTCGGAAGTGAAAGTTTACTGAGCGCCTGGCTGGCGGACGTCTGAGTGTGAGCGTGATGCATGCAGCAGCGGAGATGACTTTGAGCAGACGCAATTAGTGCAAATGTTTTGCTCCTGTGGAGGACCATCTGTGCACGCACACCTTAAACAGAAAATGGGATCCTTTCTGTGGCTGAGTGCACTCGGCGAATTCTTGTATGCAGCACGGGCACCCCAGCCACCCACTGACACGGCATTCATCACTGCCAGCAGCCTCCTGAAGCGGATACCACACATCTAATGGTTAGAGGGAAAACCGGTCGGACTGCAGTGCACACGAGAGGGAATCAAGAGCCAAGAGGCACCCGACTGACCTCGTCACTTTCCATTTCGCAGTGCTGTGGCTGTGGCGACTCCTAATCCCTCAAGCATCCAGCCGTCCGTCTGAGTGTTTCACTCTGCGTCCGAGGTTTACCTCTTCCGACGCTGCACAGGCCACAAGAGTCTTTCCATCGACACTCGTTGCGAAATGCATTGGCACACCGACACAGCCAGAGCCCGACGTGTTGCACAAGCCCCGCAACGACAACGACACGAACTCTCTCCTGACCCCCGACTGCCGGCACGACACGGCACCTCATCTCCTGCTCTGCAAACTGGTGCGCCAGCCTGCCTTAACTAGGTGCGGTTTCAGTTGCTTAGCGGTACCTAATCTGATTAATCAACCTCTTCCATCTCTGCATCCGGAGCCAGGAGGGGGTGGCTGCCACCCGTACCCGCCCCCACCGCACCCACACCCTCAACCCAGCTCCCGCTGGTGCCGAACACATCATCGTGAACGGTAACGAGTTTGCGAGGTGCGAGGGGGTGCAAAATTCATGAAGGACCGACCGAAGTTTACAGTCGGAAATGTGCGAAAATGGGTTCTAATAGAGAAGGCGCGCTGGAGCTGAAGTTGAACCCGAACGGCTGCCGTTGCTTCTGCCACCCAACAACTGTGGCCGCGGTGACGGGGTTTGGGTGCCAGTTGGTGGCGGTGGCACGTTGATTATTTATTGAGTTGATAGCGCACCGAATTGGTGACGGCTTGGGGGGTGGGGCTGTACGATGGAAGCGATTTATCTTTGTTTTCGGAATGAATAGACGCCATCTACCGGTGATTGAGGTGCGAAATTCACACAAAAATTTAAATTTATATTGATTGAGGCCAACAGCTCCCCATGGCTGGGGGGTGGCGATGTGGGGAGGGTGAATACGTGAGTGTTACTTTATCGCCGAAAAAAAAAATTAAATGATTCACACGCACGAACACTGTCGCACTCGGCAGCAGGAGCAGATGCCGCACGGCAACAGGAACTGGTGCGCTGTTGTTGATGTTGATGGAACAAGATTGAGTAGTTGTCGCTCGGGAAATTGAGTTTGTTGTTTGGCCAAAATGGCGAAATGGTGAAATGGGAAATGGGTGTGTGCCGTGTAGGCGATCGTTTGGAAATAAATTGGCCGGAATGGAGCCCCCGTGCGGAGCATGGGGACACGTTTAGGAAGCGTTTTTGATTGAAAAACGGTGACACCAACGAGGGGGTGACAGGTATCAAGTGGGGGTGAGTTATTTTTGGCAGGAGAACATTTGAGATGATTAGACTGTCGTTGATTGTCGTGATCGCACGTTCTCTTTTCGGAGCACGGTTCATGTGTGCTTTGGTGGTGTTAATCTTCAGCACATTTGCGACTGAAAATTGGTACTTTGTCAAATTCAACTGAACACCAATCAAGGACTCGTTTGGCATCGGTGAGGGCTTAGAGGCAGCAGATGCTGTCAAGGATGAAGTCACAAGACGAAGATTGTCATTAAAATTCGGGGAACAGGGGCTGAGGACCTGGGGGAGTCGAACGTGGATGATATCTTGAATTGAAGTGCATGCATGAACCATTTCATTGGACAGTGTCGGAAGAAAATGTGCTTGTGAACCAGTCCTAGGAGCATCTGATAATTTGATACTCCTTGACATCCCAAGATCTCCTCTTTTTTTTGTGAGCTCGTTAAAGCAAAATTCCTAGGCAAGAGAGGCAGAAGTTGGATATCTTCTTCCTCATTCGTGTGTGAAGTGTACTATGGTCCCATACAGACATTACAAAGCTCACACAGAGAAGCAACAAAGTGTACATTTTACGCTCGAGTCCACATATCGTCGAGAGTAGTGGCTGGACTCCATTGCGATTGAGGGGTCATGATGACGTGACAGCGTCATGCCATTTGCCGTCACGGCATACGAGTCGTTTTCTGCTAAAACGTGCCAATATATATGTCACAACAAAAATGAAACCACGGCGGTTTTAGAGTTAAACTACTTTTTTTACTTACTAACACTCGGTGTGGAAATATAACACTCTTACACCGTGTATGAGGGTATCGTTGATTGAAAAGGTTTTCGCCTGAGACTACTTGATCCTGGGCAGCAACGGTCAAGAAATTTCCCAATTAGAGGGTTGTGGAAGTGGTAGGGTGGATACGCCTGACGCGGGAGACTTAGGTTCGAATCCCACAGGGGCGAGAGTCTAAGGCGAGCGTACATGTTTTATTGTTTTGTCGTTCAGTTTTCCTGTAGAGGTCGGGAAAAGGGGGAAAACTTACGGATTGACATCTAACGGCGATGTGGCAAATCGGTAAAGAGAGCCGGAGTTCAGGTTAGTGTAGGAGGGGGAGCGCGCATTAGAGATCAGTCGAAGTCTGAACTCTGAAGCCGAATGAGATCAGAGACACTTCTAGATAGGAGAGCGGTTGTTAAATATAGAGAAGATCCAGGAAAGCAGCACCTATAGCCGAGTTTTCTCCAGCAGTAAAGTGCGATAGGTTTTCCCTTTTCCTTTTTTTTGAATGGTTCAGCGACGTCATTCCTTCAATTTTTTTTCCCAGTGGAGTGGTAACAAGTTGTAATTAAGGGCAAAAGAGGTTACGTAAAACGACTGGACAAAGGCACACCGACACAGTAGCACAGAAGCACCATATCAGGAACCAACTAACACGGCATCATTCCCAGGACATACAGCATCCAAGAGACGAAAAAACAGCCAGTTAGATTCGTGTATGTACATGCGTAGCCTGATTAAGTGAAACGGCGCGAGCTAGCCAAACGTGATGCACCGAACGGTGTTACGGAGCCTTCCAAATGCGGCTTCGATGCCCGTCGGGGAAAAGGGGCATCAGTTAATACATTGTTTTTTTTTAATGTTTTTTGAAGTACGAATGAATTGTAACTGAAGGTAGTACGTACGTTTGAAATTGTATTATCCAGTAAGAAACTGTTATAAGTAAATATTGTAAGTGCGAACAATATTTGTGACGGTGGATCGTGATTTTCGCCAAGAGTAGTTCCATTCGGGATGGCAATCGAGTGGCGTCCATTTTCGTAATTAACCCGCGGCCATTCTCCACCGCTGGCCAAGCACCTTTCAGTTTGGTATCGCGGGGTGAGCGGAAACGACGGTAACATGTGTCTGTCGCAGGCTTGTATACGCTGCAGAGGTAACGTTATACGATGCTTATTTTATGTCACATCATGTGAAATTCTCGGCATTAATCAAGTGGAAATGGCCAGTACAAAAAATCTAAAATGCTCAATAATCAATAATAATCAACTTACGTAAGTAAGTAGACTCCGGTTATGCTTGCAGATAGTGGAGGTTGGTGTGCAACTTTGCGAAAAGCTAATAATAACATTGATAGTTCCCTTCAGTACATTCTTCCAACCCTAAGTGGGTGTTGTTTGCCGACTGAAGCTTACACTGACTGAAAGGACCAGGAATAAATTAACAAACTGGGTAAATTTTTAGGGTAAGGCCTTAGGAATCGGGTCGTTAGCGTGTTTCTTAACTTTTTAATCTGAATTCTTTCGTGGACTGCTATGGCATTTTTAAAAATGTACTAAATATTATTTCTTTATATTTGAAAATTCAAACAGTCTTAAAATTATGCATAAAAATAATTTGTTTTGTGTTGAGCTCTTTTCTTTGACACGAACGTTTTGTATGAAGTGAAGGAAACATTGCTTATAATAATAATATGGGTGGCGCGACAGTCCGAGGCGGACCAGGGCCCAGCTTCTCAGCAACCACTCGTATTGTACGTGCTATTATTCCTTCACGCGTGGAAGGGACCTACAGTTTAATGCCGACTCCGAACGGCGAAGTTGAGAATCTTTTTCTTGACAGGAAATACTCTTTGAGCATTGTCAGTGACTCGAAAGAGGTGGAACCGTGAATTATCAAAGGTGGTAAATTCGGGTATCGAACCTGGCACCCTCTGCGTATCAGTCGACGCACATACTCACTACGCCACAGAGACCCACATTGTTTATCTTAAGTTAAATATACTCAATGGGTTCCCCACCCACTGTTACGCCTAAGATTGGATTAAGTACTGCATTACTGATCAGTTTGAACTCATCGGTTTGAATTTCCTTTATTTCCCAATTGGCATCAATAATAAGTTCAAGTTCGGATTATGCTTTAAATCACTATAAACTTCAGCCATCTTAAATATGGAGAAATAATTGGGTTGCTCCGGATTGGATTGGGAAGCTTGAGCAACTAGAAGAAACACGCCACAGGACTTGAAAATTGGGGAGACGGATTCAGTTTTTTCTCTGTCTTCAAATCATGGAGGTTTATTAGTTTTCCACCAAAACAAGCCATTGCCCATAATATATAATAATAATATGGGTGGCGCTACAGACCGAGGCGAACCTGGGCCTTACTTCTCAGCAACCACTCGTGTTGTGCGTGCTATTGTTCTCTCACGCGTGGAAGGGACCTACAGTTTAATGCCGACTCCGAACGACGAAGTTGGGAAGCTTTTTCTAGACAGAGACAGTCAGTGACTCGAAAGAGGCTGGGCCGTGAATTATCAAAGGTGGTAAATCCGGGTATCGCACCTGGCGCCTTCTGCGTAGGCGTCGACGCACTTACCCACTACGCCACGGCTACCGCTATTTCCCACAAGAAACTAAATATAAAAATAGTAGTGTTCAATCCGGGTTAAAAAAACCGAGTTAACTCGGGTTACACCGAAACCAACTCAAAGCGAGTAACATTTATTTCAAACCGAATTGGCAAAACCGAAGGAACGACGGTACAACCCAATGTGAGCATATAATGCCGAACGGAAACCAACCCCAAATCGAATTAGACAATACTCGGTTTGCCTCATTCCATATTGGTTCGGGTCGGAGCTGCAGTAACTTTTCGCATGTTTATAACATTTCATGTATGTATACATAATTATTCTCCCTTTTTTTTTGTGTGACGTGTCAAAGCAAGTGAGTTGTATTGCGACGTGCGGGTAACAAAAAACACGAAGAGAAATAAAAGAGAAGAGAGAAAAATTTAAACAATTTTTATTTTTTTTTTTACTTAATTTTTATTATTTAATTCATAATAACTTACATACTAGACAAAAATGCTTAAAACTAGTTAGACGAACAATGTTTTATTTCTAACTTACTGGTCCTATGCGGGCACTCTAAGCTAAACTTATTCTTAATCTATGTCTTTCGACCTAATCTTACGGAGTAAAATATAAATGAGAATCTAAAAGGAACAACTTACTATTAAGAAAAAATTTGAAAACTTAATGACTGAATTATATTAAGACTTACAAGCTAACTTTCAATCTACCTTAAAATAAAACTTACAAACTAACTTAAGCTAACCTACGTATATATGCATATACACCTGTCTATACCCCTATACACATGTGTATACGCATATATCCTTAAAATACACAATGTACACATGTATCTTCATGTATACACATATACATTCTTGCTTTTTTTTCTTTTTTTTGTATGTATTATATGTATATATAATTTTTTTTTATTCACACATATACAAATTAAAAAACTACCTTAAAACTACCCTAAGATATATAAGTCGGCCATAGGTTGCGGCTGATAGATTTCCATCTTATCCACTGCAAGACAGAGACCGACTGCGCCCCATATGGGGGAACGCCCTACCCTTTCTACCCCGGGTCTAAAGGGTTCGACGCTGGAGTTCCCTCGCTCCCCAGCCACCAGAAATTTTGGTGCTGCCTAGCAACATCCCGAATGTCTCGTCTGGATACCGCCGTACTGAACCGGAGGAGACCCTCCTCAGCTCGTCGTGCAACGGAACGGTCGTGGTTGAGTCGCCCATCTACAATTGATCTGGCTATGTGAAAAATGAGCGGTACCGCATTCATACCATGTAATAGGCCGTACTTATCTAAATGGAGAAAAGCTTCTGGGTGAACGAAGCCACTGTGGCGTACCCTTTCGTGGTATTCTGGATTGGGGTAGTAAGCCCTTGAGATCAAGTTATTAGACGAGTTCATCGCTCTAGCAGTATGACCTCGAATCATACTGCTAGAGCATTTTAAACAATTCGCACGCACACAGCCGGTATTGGCTTGGGTAGCTCATAACTTCCCTTGTCAACACAATCGTCTTAGGATACACATAGAAATATAATTGGACAATGCAACTCGACTTGCCCCATTCCATAATCCATATTTTTTGCTTTCGGTTCATCACCAAACCGAGTTCGTCAACCCGGGTTACAACTCGGGCTGTTACTATTTTTACGCGGGTTAACTCGGTTTACTTCCTGAAAGTGGATGAAACTTAAAAGTATAAAACTTTCGGGTTAGCACACCTCTATATACTCTTCCATTACTTGCTTACTAGACTTTTTTTCTAAAACAAAACCTCAAGATATGTGTACGTTTAAGGCTGAATCCCAAAAACACGTTCGCGCTGTCGCTCTTTACAAAATTACGAAAATTTCGTGACAGAAAGCGGCAGATTACAAAAACTTTGTGACGGAAAGCAGCAACTTACAAAAATGTTGTGACAGAAAGCGGCAGCCTCAGTTTTCCATAAAAAATGAACAAATTGAGAAATAAATTTAAAAAAATATTGTTTCACGAATGTCAAAAACCCCGAGTGAATGGAAAATAGCTCTACCTAGAAATGTATGCTCGCGCTTACGATATTACTGTCTTTAATATATGCTTTACATGTACCCTACTAAAATTGTCACAGCCCGAACACCTAAAAGTGCCGTTGCTTGCCGAGACTTGGCAGGATTGTAAGTATTTTTGTTATTGTGAGACCTTTTGTGTGTGATTTAGCTCTTTATCCCACCAAGACGACGAAGGACTCTAGAACTGGACACTAGTGTCTTTACCCGCTTTTCTTTTCTCTTGTTCTATCATGCCATTGAAAGTCAACGATACCGTGACCTGAACCGTTGTATCGAAGGGTTGGAGTTAATCCAAAATACGTAGCACTTCTTCCTTGCTTGGCGCTAAGGTCCGGGGTGGCCTGGGCCTCAACCAACAAGCCTCTCCAACTATCACGGTCTCTGACTAGCTGTCTCCAGTGTCGCACGCCAAGTTGGTTGAGGTCCTTCTTGACCTGGGTGCGCCACCTTAAACGCGGACGTCCTCTGTTGCGTTGTTTCACGGGTTCGGAGTCGAAGACTCTTCGGGCCGGAGCTGAGATTTCCATACTCTCTACATGGCCTAGTCATCTTAGGCGTTGGATCCGAAAATGCCTAACTAGACTCATGTCTCTGTACAGCCCGTACAGTTCGTGGTTGAATCTGCTCCTCCAGAAACCGTCAACGCAAACAGGACCAAAGATCGCACGAAGAGTCCAAGGACTTCCTCATCCGCTTTTGAGATTGTCCATGCCTCCGCGCCATACAGCAGGACTGGGATGATCAAGGTCTTGTAAAAAGTCAGCTTGGTCCTTCGAGAGGACTCTACTACTCAATTGCCTCTCGAGCCCATAGAAACAGCGGTTGGTAAGATTTACTCTGCGTTTGATCTCGGTACTGATGTTGCTTGGACTATTTACTGCGGAGCCGAGGTAGACGAAGTCCTTAACTACCTCGAAGTTATAGCTGCCCATTGTAACGCTCTGTCCAAGACGTCAATGCTGTGTATCCATTCTTTCACCTCTAGACCCATTTTAGCCGCTTCCGCCTGAATGCCAGCAAACGCCTCATTGACGGCTTGCTGTGTTCTGCCAATCACGTCAATGTCATCCACGTATCCTAACAGTTGTACGGTCTTCTGGAAGATCGTGCCTCTAGAGTTGGCGTGTGAGTCTTGCACGATCTTCTCCAGGATGGTGTTAAAGAAGTCACATGACAGCGCGTCGCCTTGTCTAGGTACTTTTTGGACATTGATTGGTCTCGGTGAGTTCGTTACCGACCTTGATGGAGCAGCGAGAGTTCTCCATCGTCATCCTGCACAACCTGACGAGTTTGGCAGGAATGTCAAAACTAGACATGGCATTGTATAGCTCGTCCCTATGCACGCTGTCATATGCGGCCTTGAAATCGACAAAAAGGTGGTGGGTCTCGATCTGCATCTCTTGGGTCTTTTCCAGGATCTGCCGTAGTGTAAAAATCTGGTCGATGGTGGACTTCCCTGGCCTGAAGCCAGGGGACCTATCAGCTTATTTATAAACGGCTTCAGGCGAGAACAAAAAACGGCAGAGAAGATCTTGTATGATATGTTCAGGAGGCTTATCCCTCTATAGTCGACGCAGTCAAATGGGTCTTCTTTCTTGTGCATCGGAGTAGAGTAGAGACGTAGCACTTACCTTACGAAATGTGGTTCGTCTTTTAAAGTGAATTTTTCTAACTTTCCACTGAAGTGAGTATCTCCTAGTTACCAGAGAAGTGCCGAACATTCACATAAAATGTGCTTGGAGGATGAGGACATCCTCTTCCAGGCAAAGGCGACATACGTATCTAGTCTTGTCCCGGGTTTAGTTTCTTAAGGTCGTTATTCAGGCCACCGTGGTTAGTAATAGATCTCGTTGACATTCTTATATTCCTTGTTGAGGCAGAGGATTTCCTTAAAGGAACAAGACCTGATCAATCGTTTGAATTGCCTAAGACCATCCCTATTGCTCCATTGGTCTAGGCGAAGTTTGAACGAATGAGAAAATCAAGTTGTAGCTACTGTCCAATGGACATTACTGTACGGTTCAGGACCTTTGCAGATTCCCAGCCAGCCCAGGCGAGGTAGTGTTAAGTCCCCTACTGTGGAACAAGATGTATGACCACGTATTACGACTCCCAGTACCCAGGGAAATATTCATCGCAGGTTTTTGCGGACCATTTTGCTGTTGTAGTCGTGGCGAAACGGCTTGAAGAAATCGAGTTGCAACGAAGCAGTAGCACTCATAAAGGACTGGCTACGCGATAGGAGTCGTTCGTTAGGTTCTACTCGTTCTCATTACGAGTAGAAAAGTGCTAGACAGCATGACGATAAAAGCCGGAGGGCACACCATTATTTCCAGTCCATTTATAAAATACCTGGGAGTGATGATTGTTGATCGGCTAAATTTCAAGCATCACCTCGCATACGCTTGCGAGAAATCGTCAAAAGCGATAGGCGCTCTTTCAAGGCTCATGTCGAATATTGGCGCCCGAAGCAAGGCAAACGATTCATGCTTGCGAGAGTTGTGGGTTCCATATGGGGCACAAATATGGTCTGACGTTGCGAACAAAAAGACACGCATGAAGTAAATCAAGTCTGTGTATAGACTCTGTGCACTGCGAGCTAACCACGAAGCGATATTGGTACTATCCTCTAAGGTACCAATGCCTAGCTTAAGAAGCTAGACGGCTCTGTGACAATCGCGCCAAACACAAATCATGCGAAGAAATTCGTAAGAAGCCCCAGTATTGGAACGTGGCATCAACAATGCAACGAGTCCAAAGGGAGATGGACTAATCCCACGGATTGAAAGTTGGGTAGATCGAAAACACGGCGAACTAAACTACCATCTTACACAGTTCTTGACTGGGCACGGTGGTGTCCGGGAATATCTATTCAAACGAAACCGTGATTCGAGTCCGTCCTGTCCTCACTGCGTAAACGCTGTAGAGAACGTGGAACACGTTTTCTTCGAATGTGCTCGGTATGCAAGCGAACGAGCTGTATTGCAGGACGCATTTGGTGAACCGCCAACACCAGAAAGATTCTAGAACATATGTTGAACTCTGAAGATCTTTGACAACGACACGTGACGAAGAAAAAAGCTGGAATCCGTGGTAATTCCGCGAGGGAATAAACGGAAAGTTTCCACGAGAGGTGGTTTAAGTCCGTAAGAATCTGACACTACCAATGGACGTCGGACCATTGGCGCCTATGCAAGGCTGCCACCTACCCACGAAAAAAAAAAAAAAGAAAAAGCCAGCCCAAGCGAGCGGTTGCCTGCAATCCTCTTATGTCCATGGACCCACAAGAGCCTCATTTATTGTGTCTGGCTAGGGATTGCAACATTTGGTCGTCTTAGAGTCCATTAGAATCGACGATACTACCTTGAGTGCTGCCTGACTGGATACTCTTCTTCACTCTGTTCTTACCTCCGTATTAGTTTTGAGATCTTGTTTGTAAGCTCCTACGAGATATCGGCCATTCATTGCTGCAAATTGGAGTACAAAGGTGTCCAAGAACATTCCTTCTAAGGACATGACGTCTGTACGTTGATTACACATGATTATCAGGTCAAATATGAATGACAGATGTTCTCAATCACATGTGAGTATGAGTACTGTCATCCTTTAAATAAGCCTCACTAAGCCTGCCTTCAACTTAAAGCCTTTGCCACCAACTCTGCTGTCCGTAGACGATGTCTTCCACTTCCTTTGATGTATCCCTTACATCAGCACGTCACTCAGTCAGACAGATGTCTCCACCACAGGACTCCACACCCACACCCAGTCACACAAATGTCCACCCGTCCTTTCCTCAGTCAATGCCATTCTCAATGATGACCTAATAATGGACCTCCGTGGGAGGTTCGCCGCTCCTCCCCCCTTTATTCATCGCATACTTTCAACGACCACCCCCGCACAACAAATTTCATGAAAAATTGCCTTTGTCCCTTTTTTGCGACGCGAATCATTCATATTAATTTACCGTCTCGCAGCAACGGCAACGGACGCCATCGCATAAAACCAACAATAAGCAATAAATTAGGCGACGTCAAACTGAAAGGACATCAACATCCTTAATGATGTCCGCCCATCCGAGAGAGGATTTTCGTTCTCGCCTCTTCCTGTGGCCGCGCCGCGCTGTGTTGTAAAATCAAAAACCAGCCACTGGCAAGAGGGAGGAACAAAAATAATAATTAATGCGATGGGAATTGTGCGTTATTTTAACAGATGACTGCACACAGCCACTAAGTACCGAGCCGCTGCGACAGAGAGAGAGAGAGTGCGTTCGCATCAAGGACTAAGCCGTCCCCCGACAGTTGACAGGCACCGAGTTTGCATTGAAAGCGACATCCTGCCGTGAATCGTGTCCAACCCAAAACTCGACGCCCGCGTTATTTGTTTTAGAAACTTCCATAACAGCGAGAACATCATGTCGCCTCCTGTGCGGTGATGGTGTCTCCGAATCCAGGACTCATCTCGCCTCCGCAATCCGAACGGTGCGCGGAAAACGAACATGTGTTCAGGGATCGAGGGTTATTAACTCGCGCATTGTTTGAGAATTACTCGCCTGTGAATCACGTAATCATTTCGCAATTCCCCCCGATGAGTGCTTTTTGTTTGTTCTGTATCGCCAATGCTGGATAAATACATGCCACTTAAATGTGATTACTCCGTGGACATGTATGCAATCGGGTTGCAGGGGGTGGGACGAGCTGAGGGGGTGGTAATGGATTTCGATAAATCTTGTCCAGTCAATGAGCCGATGTCCTGTGTGTTCGAATTGACAAGATGTCAAACAAACGAGACGGGTCTGAGGTTAAATTTTAATGACAGACAGAATTTCAAATGAAATCTGATCTGCCTGTTGGTGGACGTCGGACGTCGGTAAGGTAGTGTATGTCTTCTAAATCCCAGCTCTCAATCGAAATGCGTTCTCGGAGAATTAAATTTAATTTATTTAAACCAGAAAGTGGATGAAGCTCAAAAGTTGTCAATTGGATTAGAAAGTGATGAAGACTGCCTTGGCATCGTTAGAGGATCGATTGAAAGGCACTTACAAGTCCTCGCATTTTGCCATTTATGTACTGGCTCTTTGAACGTGGATTAAAAACTCAATTTTCTAAATTATCCCCCTTCTATATGACAGCCGGTCGAAACCGCAAAGTCCAAATGAAAAACCTTAAGTTTTAATGAAAAGTTATTAAAGCAAATTATTGGGATGCGGCCTTAATACGCCTGATGTCGGTTCTCTGTTTGAGGCGACATTCAAGGACCTTGTCAGCTCCGCATCGATGACATGAAGGAATAATAATAGTGACACAGAGCATATCAAATGATGACTTTATCCTTGCCAATCGAAGTCAATCTCCTTGTCCTCAAGTGGTATTTTAGTTTCTGATTGTTCTCTCGTAGATTAAAGTTGACATCCACCCTGCCATGCAACGTAGAGCAGAACTTAAATACTTGGTCTGTTTCAGAAGGTTCAGCAGGAAGAGTACTTCTTTGTTTTCGACTGGGTATGGTTCTATAGATTCAACATCTGACTGATCGCAGCTTCGTCCTCGAGTGTAACCTGTCTCGGGACGACCGCAGGATCAATTTATAATGACGCTTTAGGAACGCCATCTTCACCTCCATCAGCTTGGAGTGCCTTTTAAATGTCCACTCAAAGTTAGGTTATGTTAAAGCGGCTGACAGCCAAGGTACAGCTGTCATTCTTAGGCCAGCGTATTCCCACGCGGATCTAGGGGAACCTATTCCGCACTTTTAACTAATCGATGAAGATGGCTGACAATAGAGTTCCTTAGCTTACCAAGGCTATCTAAGACGAGAGGTGACTTGTCCTTCGGGCAATGCAAGTGGAGAGAAATCCACGATGTTTTCATCCTCTTCCCTCTTATGAAGTCATTGTACGGCAGACCAAATATGAAGGCGTTTCTTCCAATGGTTCATTGCCTAGTGACCGCGACGAATCTCCACTTGGAAAGAATGATAAGGTGGGAGTGTGAGTGCAGTGGGGCAACACCCCAATTTGTCCATCTTAATGCAAGCCATGAAAATAAGCAAGCTAAACTTTGTTACACCGACTTTTGCGACTACGCGCGACCTCTTGCGGGGGGGTGCCTGGCCAGCCGTGGAGAAATGTCGTGGTCTCGAGGGTGGTTATTTTTTAATGCATGGGCTCACGTACGCCCCACCAACTCCTGAATCGTGACAATAAGATGGTAGGCCGCTTTTTAATTTGCTTCACAAATTTTATTAACTCACAATATTGACTTACATCTAATTAAAAAAAAAAGTTAAATACATTGTAAAAAAACAAACCCGTGGGACAACGCAACAGATGACGCCCGCGTTTAAGGTGGCGCACCCAAGTGGAGAAGGACCTCAACCAACTTGGCGTGCGACACTGGCGTCTCTGGTGGCGAGTCTTGTTGGTTGAGGCCCAGGTCCCCCCGGACTGTAGCCCCAAATAAAGAAGTAAAAAAAAAAATTGTTAACAAAAAATCTAAAGTCCGTTTTGTCTGGGAAACTGCCGTAGTCAGGCCGATTTATAAAGGAGTTACCAAAACGGAACTCAACAATTACAGGCCAACAATACAAATATTGCCTGTAGTAGAAAAGTGTCTCGAAGAAGTCATGACAAACAGGCTACAGGACTTTATCGGCAAAAATTCCCTGATAAACACAAGCCAGTACGGGTTCCAGAAAAATAAGAGTACTGGTAAGTTGTTAGGGGAATTCGCTAATTGTATCAATGAGAGCCTAAATAAAAGCCACCATGTCTTAGTGATATTCGTTGACTTCAGTAAGGCTTTTGATACACTGAACCACGATAAGCTAATCGAAGCACTAGAACATATTGGAATAAGAGGACGACCGGCAGATTGGCTAAGAGAATACTTAAGAAACAGACTTTTTAGCGTCAAAATCAACAATATATATAGTCAAAAGGAGAACATTATGTATGGAGTCCCTCAAGGATCAAAGCTGGGACCACTCCTATTTATTTTGTATATCAATGAGCTGCTCAGAGTCTTCACAAATGCAATACCATTTGCATATGCAGATGATACGGCGATAGTAGTGCGCCATAGGTCCTTGCATACGGCAACAGAACCTACAAATATCTCGGGGTCACCATCGATTGCAATTTTCTTTGGGATGTGCACATCAATGGGTTGCGTGCGAACCTAAGAAAAGCATTATATGCATTAACCCATCTGCAATACCCCACTACAACGTCCGTACTTAAGCAGGTCTATTTCGCCTTAGTAGAATCCAAATTAAGGTACGGAATACTTGCTTGGGGCAATGCATCTGGAACATACATCCAGAAGCTTCAGAAACTTCAAAACACAGTTTTGAAGAAAATATTACCCAACCAGCGTAATGTTCCGGAACAGCAACGATTTAAAGTTCTTCGAGTGGAAGACATCTTTAGGATGACCCTTATACTGGAGTACTATGATGACAATTTGTTTATCATACCAATTCAACATGGGATCAACACCAGAAGGCGGGCGCAAGGCATGCTTGAAATGCAGCGTACCTGAAGTTCTAAACACACTTCCGCAGGAATTAAGACACATAAAAAACTTCAAAACTAGAAAAAAACACAAAAAATTTTTTTATAAACAATAATGTCCCTAGACTTTCCGTTTTGATTCCCCTCCACCTTCCAGAAAAAAAAACCCAAAACTAATCAAAGCCTTTCTCGCTCTCTCTCTCTTTCAGATCATGCAAATTAGTAGACAGCAAGAGAGGCCGTTATGTCTGCAATTGTAACGGAACCACCGTCACTCAGTGAACAACAAATCGGGACGCTACCCGAACACAAATCGAAAACCCATCAAAAACACCAAGGAAACCATCAAAATCAAGCCATGCAGAGCGCCATCAGAAGACGATCAATGGCGCAGATCCTGCCCGGCCGCATGGCACAAGTCTTCATAGTTAGCCTAGTTCTAAGCCTTCTGACAGTACAAACCGCCTCGTATCTGGTGATCGTGAACGAGGCCGTCGAGCCGGGCACCGTGATATTCAACGCGTCCGTGTACAAGCTCGGCTCGGAGCGCCACTACAAGATCAACGCGCACAAGTCGGCGCATTTCGTGCACCACCTGGTCGAGGTGGACCACAAGGACGGCCAGATCAAGCTGAAGAAGCACCTCAAGTGCGACGGCATCTACTATCCGAATCTGTTCACATTCTATGTGGACTCGACGTCGAACCGGCTGCGGAGCATCGACTACTACAGCCTGCCGATACGGATCTTCGTGGCGGGAACCGACTGCAACGACGACCGAAGAGTGGAGATGTACGGGCGGCTCTTCGAGGAGGAAGACACCGGGTACTCGCGGCGGCGTCGGAGGCGGTACATCCAGGAGGAGGGCTACGACGATCCGGACGAGCGCTTCTACGGGGAGTACCTGGGCCACAACGCCATCGCCGAGATCAACCACAACGACAGTCGGAAGTTCCAGGACGGCGACCTGATCTTCGGGGACAACTACGACAACGAAATGCGGCACCGGATCCTGAGCCGGAAGCGGCGATCCCGCGACGCCACCGGAGGGACCATGCACCGGAGGATAGCCGACGCCAAGCAGTGGATCTCGGAGACGTACGCCTCGTACGCGATCCACACGACCGACAAGTGGAACAAGATCTGCCTGAAGAAGTCGCAGTTCATCAACAACCTCAACGCGTTCTTGCCAAAGTCCGTGTGCCAGAACTGCAAGGTGAACTTCCTGGACGTGAACGACGAGCGGTTCCTCATTGAGCCGCAGAACCGCGACCTCGTGGCCAGCCGTGATGTCTGCATCCACGAGTCCATGTGGAAGGTGATCATCACCTTCAACATCCGCTGCAACCGCAACGACATCGTGGACTCCGACCACCGGCTCAAGATCGTCTACCACCACCAGGAGTTCAACGACACCGACATCGCACGGCGCGTGCGCAGAGAGCTGCGCAACCAGAGCCCCTACTTCGAGCAGGCTCTGTACGTCGCATCCGTGCTCGAAGAGCAGCCCGCGGGAGTGACAGTGACCACAGTGCGTGCCAGGGACCCCGAGGACTCACCAGTCGTGTACTCCATGGTCTCGTTGCTGGACTCCAGGTCGCAGTCCCTCTTCAAAGTGGATTCCAGATCCGGCATCGTGACAACCTCAGCCAGCCTTGACCGAGAGCTCATGGACGTGCACTACTTCCGGGTGGTTGCCACGGACGACAGCTTTCCACCGCGGTCCGGGACCACCACCCTCCAGGTGAACGTCCTTGACTGCAACGACCACAGCCCCACGTTCGAAGCGGAACAGTTCGAAGCCAGCATCCGCGAGGGCGCCACCGTCGGTTCGACGGTGATCACGCTCCGCGCCACAGACCAGGACATCGGGAAGAACGCCGAGATCGAGTACGGGATCGAGAGCGTCATCGGCGGAGGAACCACTTCGCAGGAACAAGACGCCAACACCTTCAGAATCGACGGGCGCACGGGAGTGATCTCCACCAGGAGCTCGCTGGACAGAGAAGCATCGGAGAGCTACACGCTGACGGTGACGGCCACAGACATGGCCTCTCCGCAAAGCGAGAGGAAAACCGCCACCGCCACGGTCTTGGTGAAGATCCTTGACGACAACGACAACTACCCGCAGTTCAGCGAGCGGACCTACACGGTGCAGGTGAACGAGGACCAGTGGGGCGACGACAACGTGGTCGCCCACATCAAGGCCACAGATGCCGACCAGGGTAACAACGCTGCCATCCGCTACGCCATCATCGGCGGCAACACTCAGTCGCAGTTCTCCATCGATTCCATGAGCGGAGATGTGTCGCTGGTCAAGCCGCTGGACTACGAGAGCGTCAGGAGCTACCGGCTCGTGATCAGAGCCCAGGACGGTGGGAGCCCATCGAGGAGCAACACAACCCAGCTGCTGGTCAATGTGATCGACGCCAACGACAACGCGCCGCGCTTCTACACCTCCCAGTTCCAGGAGTCCGTGTTGGAGAACGTCCCGATCGGATACAACATCATCCGGGTACAGGCCTACGACTCCGACGAGGGCGCCAACGCTGAAATCACGTACAGCATCTCGGAGCGCGATGACAACTTCCCTCTGGCAGTGGACCCTCGGACCGGTTGGGTGCAGACGATCAAGCAGCTGGATCGCGAGGAGCAAGGCCGCTACACGTTCCAAGTGATCGCCAAGGACGGTGGCATTCCGCCGAAGTCGGCGAGCTCCTCCGTGGTCATCACGGTGCAGGATGTGAACGACAACGACCCCACCTTCCGGCCGAAGTACTACGAAGCGAACGTGGGCGAGGACCAGCCGCCAGGAACGCCAGTCACCACCGTAACCGCCACAGACCCCGACGAGGACTCCAGGCTTCACTACGAGATCACGACCGGCAACACCAGAGGCAGGTTCGCGATCACTTCCCAGAACGGCCGAGGCCTGATCACGATCGCCCAGTCCCTGGACTACAAGCAGGAGAGGAGGTTCCTCCTCACAGTCACCGCCACGGACTCTGGCGGCCGGTCTGACACGGCCACCGTGAACATCAACGTCACCGACGCCAACAACTACGCGCCGATCTTCGAGAACGCGCCGTACAGCGCGTCTGTGTTCGAGGACGCGCCGATCGGGACCACGGTCCTGGTGGTGTCGGCAACCGACAGCGACGTGGGAATCAACGCCCAGATCACGTACTCCCTCAACGACGAGAGCATCAACGGAATGGGAGCCCACGACCCGTTCTCGATCAACGCGCAGACCGGAGCGATCGTCACCAACGCCCTGCTGGACCGAGAGACCACTAGCGGCTACCTGCTGACGGTGACCGCCAAGGACGGCGGAAACCCCTCGCTCAGTGACACCACCGACGTGGAGATCAGCGTGACGGACGTCAACGACAACCCGCCTGTCTTCAAGAACCCGCTCTACCAGGCCTCGATACTCGAGGACGCCTTGGTCGGCACGTCCGTGGTTCAGGTGTCGGCCACGGACCCGGACATGGGTCTGAACGGCCGCATCAAGTACATCCTGAGCGACAGGGACGAGGAGGACGGCTCCTTCGTCATCGACCCGACCTCCGGCACGATCAGAACGAACAAGGGCCTGGACCGAGAGTCCGTCGCTATGTACCACCTGACAGCGATCGCCGTGGACAAGGGGTCGCCGCCCCTGAGCAGCTCCGTGGAAGTCCAGATCAGACTGGAGGACGTCAACGACTCACCGCCCACTTTCTCGTCCGACAAGATCACCCTCTACGTGCCCGAGAACTCGCCAGTCGGCTCTGTGGTCGGCGAGATCCACGCCCACGACCCCGACGAGGGCGTCAACGCGATCGTCCACTACTCCATCATCGGCGGCGACGACTCCAACTCGTTCTCGCTCGTCACACGGCCCGGCTCGGAGAGGGCCCAGCTGCTGACCATGACCGAGCTGGACTACGAATCCTCGCGGAAGCGCTTCGAGTTAGTGATCCGCGCCGCAAGTCCGCCGCTGAGGAACGACGCGCACGTGGAAATACTGGTCACCGACGTGAACGACAACGCACCCGTCCTGCGAGACTTTCAGGTCATCTTCAACAACTTCCGCGATCACTTCCCGAGCGGCGAGATCGGCCGCATTCCCGCCTTCGATGCCGACGTCACCGACAAGCTGACCTACCGCATCCTCTCCGGCAACAACGCCAACCTGCTGCGACTGAACACCACGTCGGGAGGACTGATCCTCAGCCCGCAGCTGAACACGAACGTGCCCAAGTTCGCGACCATGGAGGTGTCCGTCTCCGACGGAATCAACGAGGCCAAGGCGATCATGCAGCTCTCCGTGCGGCTCATCACCGAGGACATGCTCTTCAACTCCGTGACGGTGCGACTCAACGAGATGACCGAGGAGGCCTTCCTGTCGCCGCTGCTCAACTTCTTCCTGGACGGCCTGGCGGCTATCATTCCCTGCCCGAAGGAGAACATCTACATCTTCTCGATCCAGGACGACACCGACGTGACCTCGAGGATCCTCAACGTGAGCTTCTCCGCGCGCCGCCCCGACGTGTCCCACGAGGAGTACTACACGCCGCAGTACCTGCAGGAGCGCGTCTACCTCAACCGGGCCATCCTGGCCCGTCTCGCGACGGTGGAGGTGCTGCCGTTTGACGACAACCTGTGCGTGCGCGAGCCGTGTCTGAACTTCGAGGAGTGCCTGACGGTGCTGAAGTTCGGCAACGCCTCCGAGTTCATCCACAGCGACACGGTCCTCTTCCGGCCCATCTACCCCGTGAACACGTTCGCCTGCTCCTGCCCCGAGGGCTTCACTGGCAGCAAGGAGCACTACCTCTGCGACACCGAAGTGGACCTCTGCTACTCGGACCCGTGCCTGAATGGCGGGAAGTGCAACCGCCGGGAGGGCGGCTACACGTGCATCTGCAACGCCGAGTTCACCGGCGTCAACTGCGAGACCAACATCGCCAAGCTGAAGCCCTGCAACGCGGAGCTTTGCGACGGCGGCCACTCGTGCATGAACACCCTCATGACCAGCTCCCAGCCGCCGCCCTACACGCCCACGTGCGAGCTGCGATCGCGCTCCTTTTCCCGCAACTCCTTCCTGACGTTCGAGAGCCTCAAGCAACGCCACCGCTTCAACCTTAAGCTGCGCTTCGCCACGGTCAGCGAGAACGGACTTCTGCTGTACAACGGACGCTACAACGAGCTGCACGACTTCATCGCCCTGGAGATCCTCGAGGGCTACATCTCGTTCTCCTTCTCGCTGGGCGACCGCATCCAGTCGGTCAGCGTACGCCAGAGACCGAAGGTGTCCGACGGCAGCTGGCACAGCGTGGAGGTCACCTACCTCAACAGGACCGTCACGCTTTCGCTGGACAGCTGCGACACGGCGATCGCCCTCGCGGGCAACCTCGGCGATCGGTGGGGCTGCGCCAACCAAACAACCCTCGTGCTGGACAAGAAGTGCGCCTCGCTGACGGAGACCTGCCATCGATTCCTCGACCTCACCGGACCGCTTCAGATCGGCGGACTGCCGCGGATTCCCGCCCACTTCCCCGTGGAAAACCAGGACTTCGTGGGCTGCATCTCGGACCTGCGGGTCGACGACCGCTTCATCGACCTCAACTCGTACGTCGCCGACAACGGCACCATCTCCGGCTGCCCCCAGAAGTCGCCGCTCTGCTCGTCGGACCCCTGCTTCAACGGCGGCGTCTGCCGCGAGGGCTGGAACACGTACACGTGCGAGTGCCCCGAGGGCTTCGCCGGCAACACCTGCCAGGAGCCCATCCCCGCGCCGTGGAGATTCTCCGGCGACGGCAGCCTCAGCTTCAACCCGCTCCTCAGGCCCATCCAGCTGCCGTGGATCACGTCGCTCTCCATCAGGACCCGCCAGCGCGACGCCTTCCTCGTCCAGATCCAGATCGGACAGAACAGCTCCGCCATCGTGTGCCTCAAGGAGGGCATCCTCTACTACATCTACGACAACGAGCCCATGTACCTGGCCGGCGCCGACCTGGCCGACGGCCTCTGGCATCGCGTGGAGATCAAGTGGCTCGGAGCCGAGATTCAGTTCTCCGTGGACTACGGCCAGCGGGCCGGCGTGGTGCCGATGTCGCAGAAGGTCCAAGGACTCTACGTGGGAAAGATCATGATCGGCAGCCCGGACGGCTCATTGGGCACGGTCTCGGACCTCATGCCGTTCGAGGGCTGCATCCAGGACGTGCGGATAGGAGCCTCCCAGTCAGTGCTCAGCCGGCCCACCATTCGCGAGAACGTCGACGACGGCTGCTTGTCCCGCGCCGAGTGCCCCACCGTCTGCCCCATGCACTCCACCTGCGTGACCAGCTGGGACGAGGCCCACTGCGACTGCCTGCCGGGCTACGTCGGCCCCGACTGCGCGCCCATTTGCACAGTGAAGCCCTGCTCGGCGGGAGTGTGTCGCGCCAACGTGAACGAGCCCCGCGGATACCGCTGCGAGTGCAACAGCACCATGCAGCTCGGCGACTACTGCGAGAAGACCGTGCAGCAGCCGTGCCCCGGCGGCTGGTGGGGCGAGAAAGGCTGCGGCCCGTGCAGGTGCAACCTCAAGCAGGGCTACCACCCGGACTGCAACAAGACCACTGGACAGTGCTACTGCAAGAACAACCACTACCAACCGCCCAACGAGACCGCCTGCATCCCCTGCGACTGCTACTCCATCGGCTCCTTCAACAGTGCCTGCAACCGCCTGACGGGCCAGTGCGAGTGCCGCGAGGGCGTCATTGGCAGACGCTGCGACTCCTGCTCGAACCCCTACGCCGAGGTGACCTTGAACGGCTGCGAAGTGGTGTACGACGCATGCCCCAGGTCCTTCTCTGCCGGGATCTGGTGGCCCAGGACGCCACTCGGAAGCACCACCGTCGAGAACTGCCCCGCGCCCAGCCGAGGAAAGGGCTCCCGGGTCTGCGACATAACCTCCGGCGGATGGGGCCATGCCGACATGTTCAACTGCACCTCTGAGCCGTTCGTGGAGCTGCGCAAGCAGCTGTCGCAGCTGGAGAAGATGGAACTCGAGCTGAACTCGTTCGTGTCGGTCAAAATGGCCGAGAACCTGCAGCACGCCTGCGAGGCCGTCGACCGGACCAGCGTGGTGAAGAAGCCGCCAAGCAAGGACAGCCGCCGCTACAAGATGGAGTCGTCGTTCCTCCTCAACGAGGGCAACAACATGTGGTCGGACGAGTTCGAGATGGAGTACCTCTCGGACGAGGTGAAGTTCACCCACGACCGGCTGTACGGCGCCGACCTGCTCGTCACCGAGGGCATCCTCCACGAGCTGATCAACTACGAGCTCATGCAGAGCGGCCTGAACCTCTCGCACAGCCAGGACAAGTACTTCATCAAGAACCTCGTGGACAGCGCCAGCGTCATCCTGGACAAGAAGTACGCCAGCGAGTGGAAGCGTGCCATGGAGTTGATCCAGCGCGGACCCGACGACCTCATCGACGCCTTCAACAAGTACATGATCGTGCTGGCGCGCTCGCAGCACGACACCTACACGAACCCCTTCGAGATCGTTCAGAAGAACATGGTGCTGGGCCTGGACATCGTGACCACCGAGTCGCTGTTCGGCTACGAGCCGGAGCAGCTGAGCGAGTACCACAAGACGAAGTTCCTGAAGCCGAACCAGTTCACCACGGAGAGCGTGGTCCTGCCGGACACCAGCGGGTTCCTGCAGCACTCGGCCAAACAGAAGCCGGTGATCTCGTTCCCCAAGTACAACAACTACATCCAGGACAAGAACAAGTTCGACAAGCACACCAAGGTGCTGGTGCCGCTGGACATGCTCGGCATCCAGCCGCCGGAGAAGAACGAGGTCACCCAGGGCTCGAGCGATTACCGCGCGATCGTCAGCTACGCGCAGTACAAGGACGTCGGCGACCTGTTCCCGGAGATGTTCGACGAGACGATCACCCGCCGCTGGGGCGTCGACATCCAGGTGGCCACGCCGATACTCTCGCTGGCCATCCTGGTGCCCAGCAACGACGAGGACAAGCGAATCGAGATCCCGTCGCGGAAGATCTCGCCCCAGAGGAACGCCAAGCCGGACTCCGAGTCGATCGTGGAGGTGTTCGAGGTGCCCAGCGCCAAGGACCGCAGCAGCGAGGAGCAGATGAGCGAGAACATCAAGATCATCGCGCACGAGATCGAGGCCTCCGAGGAGGAGGTGGAGGGCGACCCTGACATCCACGTGCACTTCGACGAGAGCGACATTGAGTTCCAGGGCTCCAGCGGCGAGGACACTTCGCATATGGTCTCGTCGAGCGAGGTCGAGAAGACGAAGAGCGAATCGAGCGCGTCGCGCGAGAACGAGTCGACGTACCGCAACCGCAGGCTGGTCAAGCGCCAGGCTGAGGTGATCTACCCCTCGGAACAGCAGGACACGGCCGAGAAGCACCTGACGTACCGCTCGCTGGGATCGCCGCACCTCTCACAGCCGATCAAGCTGCAGATGTGGCTGGACATCGACCCAGGCAGGTTCGGGCCGCGCTCGAACCCGCAGTGCGTCCGCTGGAACACCTTCACCAACCAGTGGACCCGGCTGGGCTGCCAGACGGAGATACCCGACTTCGACGAGCCCCTCGTGGAGGGCGAGCCGATCATCGTGAACTGCTCCTGCTCGCACGTCTCCAACTACGCCGTCATCGTGGACATCATCGACCCGGAGGACATCCCCGAGCCGTCGCTGCTCGTCCAGATCACCTCCTACTCGGCCTTCATGCTCTCGCTGCCGATCCTGTTCAGCGTGCTCGTGGCGCTAGGCCTCCTGCGGGGCATGCAGACCAACTCGAACACGATCCACCAGAACATCGTGCTGTGCGTGTTCTTCGCCGAGATGCTGTTCTTCATCGGAATGCAGTCGCGCCGGAACCTTCTCGAGAACGAGTTCCCCTGCAAGCTGATCGCCATCTGCCTCCACTACACGTGGCTGGCCGCCTTCGCCTGGACCACAGTCGACTGCGTCCACCTCTACCGCATGCTGACCGAGATGAGGGACATCAACCACGGGCCGATGGGATTCTACTTCTCCATGGGCTACGGCGCCCCGGCCATTGTCGTCGGCCTCTCCGTGGGGGTCAGAGCTCACGAGTACGGAAACAGTTTGTTGTAAGTAGCCTCCCTCCCACCCCGGCCTGAGTTGCATTCAAACCCGAATTTTTTTTCTTCCAGCTGCTGGCTGTCCGTCTACGAGCCCGTGGTGTGGTGGCTGGTGGGTCCGATCGCCGGAATGTCGGTCATCAACCTCCTGATCCTCTTCGTGTCGGTGAAGGCAGCCTTCACCCTCAAGGACCACGTCCTTGGCTTCGGCAACCTGCGCACCCTGCTCTGGCTGTCCGTGGTGTCGTTGCCACTGATGGGCGTCATGTGGGTGCTGGCTGTCCTTGCCGCGTCCGAGAACTCGCAGCTGCTCAGCATCCTGCTGTCGGCAGTGGTGGTCCTGCACGCGATCTTCTGCCTCATCGGCTACTGCATCATCAACAAGCGCGTCCGAGAGAACCTCCACCGGACGTTCCTGCGCTGCATGGGCCGCAAGGTGCCGCTGCTGGACTCCTCGCTGGTGGTCAGCAACAGCTCGCACAACGTCAACGCATCACGACCCAACAACTTCCTCGCGGGGAGCTACGACACGGCCCGACGGAACATCGGCATCAGCGCGTCCAGCACGACGTCGAGAAGCACAGCCAAGACCAGTTCGAGTCCCTACAGGTAAGCAATGCCTTCACTCCCGTGTGCCCCCTCTCACGCTTGACTCTTTCAGTGACGGACAATTGAGGCAAACGTCGACGTCGACGTCGAACTACAACTCGGCCAGCGAAGCCCCCAGCTACCTGCGAGGCTTCGAGTCGTCTAGCAGCCGGCGGGAGGAGAAACCGCGTCGCCACAGGAAAGACTCCGACTCGGGCTCAGAGACCGACGGCCGAAGCCTGGAGCTGGCCAGCAGCCACTCCAGCGATGACGACGAGTCGCGAACGGCGCGCAGCAGTGGAACCCACCGAAGCACCGGCGTCAGCGCCACGCCGTCGTACTTGCCAAACATCACAGAGCACGTTCAGGCGACCACCCCTCCGGAACTCAACGTCGTCCAGAGCCCCCAGCTGTTCCCGAGCGTGAACAAGCCCGTCTACGCGCCAAGGTGGTCCAGCCAGCTGCCGGACGCCTACCTGCCGACGCCGCCGAACATCGGCCGCTGGTCGCAGGACACCGGCTCCGACAACGAGCTGATCAACGCCCACAAGACCAGCTCGCCGAACCCGCTGCCCAACCCCGACCTGACGGACACATCCTACCTGCACCAGCACCAGAACAAGATCAACATGCCGCCTTCGATCCTCGAGAACATCCAGAACGCGTGCAACGACAACGCCTACGAAGTGGAGCGCGAGAGCCTCTACGGGCGCCGCAAGGACTACCAGGACAACTACGGCCAGTTCGACATGTCCGGCCAGCCGGTCACCGGCACGTACAAGCCTCCCAGCCACTACGGCAGTGAAAAGGACTATGGCGGCGGCGGCGGTAACGGAGGCGGCTCCCAGATCGTCAACCACATGCGCTCGTTCCACCCCGACAACGCATACCTGAGCGACACCATCTACGACAAGCAGAGGACGCTGGGCAACGCGTACCTCACCACGAAGTCCGACTCGCCGTACCTCTCCAAAGAGCGCATCGCCCCCGACATCTACGGCTCTCGCGACAGCCACTACACCCTCAAGGCGCAGCCGCTGTACGGCGACTCAATGCACAGCGTGCACTCACTGCTCAAGAACGACTACCAACAGAGCCAGCAGCAGCAGCAACAGCAGCAGCTCCGGCAAATGGACTACCATTCGGACCGCATGTCCGACGGGTCCGACAAGAACGGCTACCATTTCCCCTACACCGCCGAGGAGGACCACCTCGCCACCAGTCTGGGCCGCAAGCCCAACCACCACATGGTGAACGACATCAACAACCCGGGCATCCCCCAGAGTCGGCTGTCCTCGCGTCACGGCTCCAGAGCCTCCTCCCCACCGAGCATAGTGGCGGCAATGCAGCCGCTAGCCCCGCTCACCAGCATCACGGACACCGAGTGAGTAATCCCCGCTCCAGCCGCCAGACGCTAGGAGTCGCTCCACCCTGCCCTCGGTTTTGGTTTCGTGTCTAATCCTTGATTTTGTATTTTTTTTTCTCTCTCTCTCTGTATCCCTGGCCATTCCATTCCTTTCGCCCCGGGTGTTCCATTCCACATTGTTCCACAGGTGGTCATGGGAAAGACTCAAGAAAATCTAATTTCCTCTTTCTCTCTCTCTCTCTCTTTCTTCATCTTTCTGTTTATCATTTGCTCTCTTTCTCTCTCTCTCTCTGATTTTGTTTTCATCTCTCATCTGTCATCTGTCATTAACTACAACTACAACAACAACAACAAAACAAAACAATTAACACGGGGGATTCATGCAACAACACAACTCCAACAACCAACAACAGATCCGAGGTAAAAACATGAGTGAAGCTGATTTTCATTGGAATTGTTTGTGTTTCGTTTGATTTTTGGTTTAATTTTTGATTTTTGTTTCATCCTCCCCTCTCTCTCTCTCTCTCTCTCTGTCTCATTCTCTTCCATTCCGTTCGTGTGGCTTTTCTTGTTCAGTTCTCACTTCGCGTGTGATTTTGTTTGCTTTTGTCACGTTTGAATGTCGTTCTTGTGCGTGGACGCGGTTTTGGTTTTGCATTTGATTTGTAACACATTTTGTGAGGAGGGGAAATCTAGTACAATTTGCGTGATGGAGTGACTTTGTGAACACAGATTTGTTTACATCGACTTTTGAGACTTCCCTGGGGTTTCTTCTGCCGAAGGGGCGCTGAAACTGAGAAGATTGTGAAGTGTCCCAAATGTTAGGACGGTCTTTATAAGACGTCAGAGGTGGGTAGTAGCTTCGAGCTTGTTTTCGAATCGAAATTGAGACAACCTAGCTCCATCCTCAGGTTCTCGACGAACATTGATCCCTAAACAGCATTGGTTGGGCGTTGTGCCGCTTTAGGCAGCTCAGCCTCGGCTTGGCTCCAGTAATTTTAGGATACGCTTAGATTAGGCATCGTTTTGAGGAAGGTAGGATAGAGTAGGCCTAGTAAAGGGTAGTCAACTTTGCTGCAGGAGGCTCTCATTTGGTCGCAAAGGCATGGACCTGGAAAACCGTTCTGCTTAGTCTTTCCTTTTCTCTCAGTCATTGTCCGACTGGGGTCTACCAGGATATTAGGATCTCTCTCATCTTTTTTTCACTTCTCCTTTCTAAAATAGCTACAGACACAAAGTATTTCTGGCTGAAAATGGAGTGACTTACGAGTAAGAACAAGAACTCCCGCGCTGAGCAACCTCGCGCCGCTGTCATCTTCCTTAAGCTCGCTTAAAAGTCTCCCTAAGCACGCTATAGTCCTCTTCCACAACACTCAAAGTGCCCGCCTAGCCTTAGCAACCAGCTGAAGAAGACGAGTTCAAAAGAGTCAGCTTAGGCTGGAGCTCATTCTTTGAAGGTGTTCCATTGACTAACTATAGATCTGTAAACTAACTCCTAGACGAGTTCAAAAGAGTCAGCTTAGGCTGGAGTTCATTCTTTGAAGGTGTTCCATTGACTAACTTTAGATCTGTAAACTAACTCCTAGACGAGTTCAAAAGAGTCAGCTTAGGCTGGAGCTCATTCTTTGAAGGTGTTCCCTTGACTAACTTTAGATCTGTAAACTAACTCCTAGACGAGTTCAAAAGAGTCAGCGTAGGCTGGAGCTCATTCTTTGAAGTTGTTCCATTGACTAAATTTAGATCTGTAAACTAACTCCTAGACGAGTTCAAAAGAGTCAGCTTCGGCTGGAGCTCATTCTTTGAAGTTGTTCCATTGACTAACTTTAGATCTTTAAGCTAACTCCTAGACGAGTTCAAAAGAGTCAGCTTAGGCTGGAGCTCATTCTTTGAAGGTGTTCCATTGACTAACTTTAGATCTTTAAACTAACTCCTAGACGAGTTCAAAAGAGTCAGCTTCGGCTGGAGCTCATTCTTTGAAGTTGTTCCATTGACTAAATTTAAATCTGAAAACTCTTAAGCGATTGTAGCCTGAGGCTTAAACCCATAGAATCCGTCGCGTCCGTTATGATTGGAATCCACAAAATTCGTAGATACCAGATTGCAAAGAGGTGCCAAATGAGTACGTTGCGTGCGCAATCCACTCTTGCATAAATCTAAGAAATTCGAAATTTTAAAGTTCTTTAATTATTAGGAATTATTCAAAAACAATTTTCAATAAAACAGAAAGTATTATTTCATTCATAAAATATCTTTAAAAAAATCACAAAGGACCCCCCGAATGAATTTCCATGGAAACAACTGTCAAACGCACAGAAAGTTAAAAGTTGCCCATTTCCATCAGTCGTGGTGAATTTGCTGCCTCTCTTCAGCTCTTAAGGCCTTATGAGTTGTCAATTTTTGGATATCAGACAACCCACCCGACGCATTCTATGGGTTTGGGCCGTTTCTCAGACAGCACAAAAAGACGTTACAAATCTTCTGATCGGTCTTTCGAAATCGCCCTCTATTGAGGATATTTTTTCCTGGCACATATCCCATACAAAATTATACGTCCTAGATCACCTTTCCATCTTGGTGCCTCGTAGACATCTGCCAACAGTACTTGTCGTATTAAAAAGTTCCTCTTCGTGGGGAACAACACCTTCAAAGTGCTTCCAAACGATATCCCTGCAGTGATTGTCCACTGAGATTCGTCTCAATCCTTGTCACAGTCTAGAGTCTCACTAAGTTAGCTTAAGCATTAAACTGAGAATCTGTCTTACACTCAGCCTGAATTTGATTAACACTATCGCTCACAGCCTCAATGGCTACCTCACTGGTTACCATTTGCCAAGATGTTTCTTAAGGCTGAACTATATTTGTTATACCTTTTAAAGACTGAGATTTGATTTGAGAAACGTGGACTTGACTTTTGTTCCTGGTTTCCACCACATGGCTTTAGATGCTGAGAAAGGAAGACGCCTTGGCGATCGATGATCTAAACGAAGTTGGATGCGATCCGACATTTTCCAGTTCAGTGACAGAAGACGCTCACAGCAAAAGGTCGTGCACATTTTGTAAAGATTAAAAAATAATATAAATTGCTTAGAAAGTAAACTCAAAATCCGTAGCCGTAGAGTAATGGCCGTCTCCTATGGACTTGAAGCTATGTTGACTAGGTTCTTCTTCTCAAACTTGGCCGTTTGGAGTCGCCGAAAACTGTAAGAGCCCTCCACTGGTAAGAGAACAGTACCACGCACAAACAAGTGGCCCTGGCCCTCTATGGGCTTTAGCGCAACCCATAATATTCTTCTTCTTCTTAGGACGCTACTGACCGGGGTGGACCTGGACCTCACTCGTCGAAGTAGATATCGTAGTTTTTCATTTTTTTTTATAATGTGCGCGTGCTCAAGAGATTGCTAATACCCTTATGTGTCCGGGATCAAGACACAGCACGGGCCGAAATCATCCTCTTTTTGCCCGGCCCATCCTACTGTACTTCCTGGATAGCGGTGACATTAGCCTTGAGGCTTTTAAGGCCTCCGGGAGTTGATCAGCTGCACATTTTTATGTGAAAATGTCGATGTTGGGCTACGCATTCCAAAGTCTCGGATTCTATGAATATACGTAAGAACACATGACCAAAAGTGCGCAGAAGTGATCGGTAGGTGTAACATGGCCGGTTTGGCAGTCCGGCGATGATGTGGAAAAACGGCTGGTCTGACCTCACAATCCACGGACAGAACCGAAAGTCATTGTCCTTTTTCTGTTTGATTGGGTCATCAATAGCAAATTCGTCCGTATCTGAGGCAGTTCTGTGTTGCTGAACCACATTTACGTGGTAACATGTACGTGGCTTAACCCCACGCGCAACCTCCAAGTGGGAGGAGAGGTCCATTTGTTTATTCGCCGGACAAAGAGGTCCCGAAAGGATCCGGTGTCGGTAGCCTCTTCCAGGCAGTGAGCGCCACCCTTGGCCCTAAGAAAGGGCTCATCCGCCGCCGTATCTATTCCAGGGTACCGAACTGACCTAAAAAACTTGGTAACTCCTGCTGACCGTAGTTGTTGCATAATGGACTTTGTTCCTGTTCCTGTTTGAAATAAGCGAAGTGGTTGCTATGGCTTAAATTATAATATGGGTGGCGCTACATCCCGTAGAGGGGGGCTAGCTTCTCAGCACCCACTCAAGTTGTGCGTGCTTTTGTTCATTCATGAATGGATGGGACTCACAGCTTAATGCCGACTCCGAACGGCGAAGCTGAGAAGCTTTTTCTAGACAGGAACACTCTTTGAGCATTGTCAGTGACTCGAAAGAGGTGGAGCCGTGAATTATCAACAGTGTTAAATTCGGGTATCGAACCTGGCACCCTCTGTGTAAGAGTCGACGCAAAACCCACAACGCCACCGTGTTTAATTTATGTTTATTTGATGGATTAAGTTGGCATCCTAAGGATCCAGAAATAACAGAGATAAAAAGACTTAATTATCTCTATTATTTCTGGATGAGGGAGTTATACATTTCCAATTGCTATATTCCTACATTACTCTTTGAGAGCGGCACAGACTGTCTTTGTCGAAATAAAATCAGCTTAAGCCACAACATTCCGAGAGATAAGCCCAATCTGCCTCTTAACGCGATGGCCAAGTATTTTAGCATCCAACTTTTGTCGGTGCTGGGACACTGTGACATTCCAGAGAATTGCGAAGCGGACAAACTCGCTAGGAAGGGCACAAACTTCGTGCTCTTCCCGGGTGGAGACCCACCCTTCATGCCTATCGCTACTATTAAACATCTGCTAAAGCTTGAACGGCTTGCTCAAACAAACCGCAGATTGATATCTGGCACAGGATGCCTCATTACCAAACAACTATTAGCCGGCCAAACCTCAGATCTCTTATTGGCGTTTTAACAGGGCATTGTACAATCAGAGCTCACGTCTCTAGACTAGGCCGTCCCTGCCATTATTTCTGTAGAAGCTGCATGGACGAGGATGAGGAAGAAACCATCGAACACTTGCTATGTAATTGCAGTGCTCTCTCATCCCGTAGATTCAGACTTCTGGGGGCCCAGGCTTTGTTAATGTGGCTGAACTGAGCAGCATCAGAATCAGCCCTCTTCTTCGCTTCATCAAAAGTACATATTGGTTTGCGGAATAGGTAGCCTAAGATCCACGTGGTAACACAATGGGCTTATGTTTGGCCTAAGTGTGTCTACTGTCCGTAGACGCGGCGTCAGCCACCTGAACCTAACCTAACCCCAATATTTCTGAAGAGTTGTTCTTGCTCCCTCACTGCCACTAGTGACACAACGCAAGCGTCCTACTCTCCGAGATGATTGAAAGCACAATGTGTCCAGTGTGGTCCAAAAAATACCCCATCTCCGTCATTCTCTTCTTACCCAACTTGTACCACTTTTTTATAAAGTTTGCGCGTAAAAAATAAAAAAATTAATTTAATTTGGAATCTTAAAAAATTATTAAAGAAGTGAATTTAATTTAAATTTAATTTCCTCTTCTTGAGTGGCTAGTGCTACAGTCCTGGACCTGGACCTCAGCCAATATGCCTCTCCATCCAGGACGGCATTTTGCTAATTGCTTCCAGCTTCGCTTGTTCAGCTGAATGAGGACTCGTTTCTCCTGTGTACGCCACCAGATGCTTGGTCTTCCTAGGGCTTGTAGTCGAACATTTTCCGGCACTGAGCATCGGTCGCCATTAGGTCCAGCCATCTGAGACAAGCTCTCGAACCCGTTTGACCAGATCCGACAGTTCGTCTGTGAGTCTACTCTTGCGATCACAAGCATCTCGTACGCGAGCAAAGATTATGCGAAGGACTTTCCTCTTGAAGCGTCTAAGAATCCCATCGTTCTCCTTAGTCAGTGCCCAATTAAATTCAAGTCAATCTTAACTTTGGACTGTTTTTACATCCTCTCGTCCTGCATTTTTTGACAAAATTCCCACTTATCTTAAATTTTACGAAAAACTCGATAAAAAAGTCTCAAGTTGTACATAATTCCAAACTTTTTGGTTTCACCTTGTAATTCCACAAAAATCTCTGTTATCTCTCTCGTCCGAGTGATAGTTCAAATTTAAAAATCCCCTTGAAAGTCTCTGAACTCAGTCCATTTTGAAAATTTGCTCTGCATCCACAAGGTGTGTTATAGATTCCAGAACCGTTTACACATAAAATTTAATCTCATTTGCAACACAAAACAGATACACTCCCAGCCAACAACACTCACCCGCCCACCCCCGTAGCCTTAAGTTGTACATACATTCATAAAAACATTTACATTTACATGAACACATACATCAATATTCTCATCCATTTATATTAACACTCATTTAACATACATAAACTTTCAGTTATCCATCATATGGCTGCACAGGCGTCAACGTTATCCTTGGTCGCTAACAATATGGTAGACGAGTACCCTCTTCTCTCACTCACTCGCAGTCCACTCCTCCTCACTGATCTCCACTCCAAACAAACAAATCGCATGCAAACTTAGATCCTGAAACAGCTTAATGTACACACTTTCAGCCAGTGCGCTAGGGGACGTGGGCCTGAGGGATGCAGCAGCAGGCGCACCGTCTCAACTTGAACTGCCACCCCCAAAAGGCCATCGCTTGTCGATTCTTATGTAGTGACTTGCTGTACCCTAATGCCCTTTACACACAGCACACACCCATCCACCTATCCATCCACCCATCACCCTCGCATCAGTTTAAGGTGCCTGCTAACGCTAATTAATAATACTTACAAAGTTAAGGAGCACTTTGCCTGGCCAGAGCCGGAGCCAATGACGAGGAGAGGATAATAAATTAGAGACTTGAGTGCTTCGCAGAATAAACTTCTCGTTAGTCAGTGCCTCTTTGGATTGATTTACACTCGGACCGCGGGTGTACGACGGCAGCGACGTGCATTTTAATCCCAATTTCGACGGACTGGACTTTGAAGGGGGGAAGTGGCCTTGTCGAAGTTCGCACTTCCATTCAGTGCTGCAATAATTAATACTTTGTTCAGTTTAATGGTGGTGATTTTGAAGGAGCACTCTTCGCGGAGAATCTTAACAGGATTAAAGTTTTCATCCTCTTGGATGTGGAAGCATTTTCTGTACACTGGTTGGTCTGAAGTTTGATAAAGTTTGCGTGCCCACTTGACAACTGTTGGGGAATGGAGAAGCTTCTGTCTAAAGTTTTCACTGGCACGACACCGGTCGCTCGTAGCGGTCACACTTTATCCGATCTGCGACCGCGAGTTGTGCGAAGTAACCACTTTTAAGTTAATAGGAATAAACAAGTAAACCAAGTGTTTTTAGCTATCCACGGTGTTTAACAAGCGAAATGCTTAGACGTTTATTTTTTTTTCTACAATTCACGCATTATCTTACCGACTTGTCAAACTTACGTCACGATAGGGAAAGTGCAGACCAAATTCACATGCTTGTTCATTTTGGTCGGGACAGAAAAAGCAGCTATCTGAAACCTACTAAAATCATTGTCAAAACGTCAACTTCAACCATTTCGTTCGTTTATCGCTGTTCATGTGCATGTTTAGTGCCTAATATCACATTTCCACCAAACGAAACCGCGAGGTTTTATCAATTTTCTCCGAACCTAGCTGGTCCCGTACATCTCCAGGATTTGCAAGCCTTGCGGTTTCTGACAAACTTCGTTGCAAGCCCCCTTGAATTCATCCGTCCTTACGATGTTGTCTAACCGAACAAGCCTACAGAATGAACTTCAGTTTATTTCGGTGATCATCTTCTCATTTTATCTCTTTCTATCTGCTGGTGTTCTCACACTATTATTTCCTGTCAACAGACAGCTGTTCTGGCGGCCATTAAAAAATTGAGAGCGAGTGACATTTGTTTGGCGGGCAATTGGATATGACTCTTATGATCACATTGTATCACTTCTGCGCATTGCTCGTTTCTGTAAGTTCACTTAAGTGTAAGTACATCCCCTGTGTTGTAAGCAAGAGTGAACGAAACTTAACGAAACTGACCGATGTGGTTATTATGATCACATGGTCTCACTTCTATGCATTACTCGGGTATGTAAGATGACTTAAGTGTATGTCCCCTGTGTTATATCTTTATCGGTTCATTAAGCAAGAATGAACGAAACTTAACGAAGCTTAACGAAACTGACCAAAGTGGATATCATGGTCAGAGTGTAGCACTACTATCCGATTCCCGTCCTTTTAAGTTCACCTTAGTCTATATATGCATGTACATCCATTGTGGAGTATACAAGAGTGAACGAAACTTAACGAAACTGATAGTAGGGCTTAACCTAGTGTCACTTCTGTCCATTGCTCGATTATTTAAGTCAACTTGAGTCCATGATCGTCCACTGTGATGTAAGGAAGAGTGAACGAAAATCAACGAAACTGACTGAAGTGGCTATTATAATCACAGTGTATCATTTCTGTGCATTACTCGTTTCCGTAAGTTCACTTAAGTGCATGGACATCCACTGTGTTGTAAGCAAGAATGAACGAAACTTAACGACGCTTAACGAAACTGACCAAAGTAGTTATTATCGTCAGAGTGTATTACTTCTCTCCATTGCTCGATTCTGTGAGTTCACTTAAGTGAACATAAATCCCTTGTGTTGTAAGCAAAAGTGATCGAAACCTAACGAAACTGACTCAAGTGGCCCTTATGACCATAGTGTATCACTTTTGTCTATTTTTCGATTGTATGGGTTCACTTAAATATATTTACATGCATAATGTACTAATCAAGAGTGAACGAAACTTAACGAAACTAACAGAAGTGGTTATAATGGCCCTCTATGAATTCGCTCGAATTCTTGTGTGGACTTAAGTCTCCTTCCGATTGGAACATAAGAGGTTGCAACGTAACATCTTGGACTGATATTTTTAATTGCCAGTTGACATCAGCTGGCCCAAATATCAAACTCGTTTACAACTTCCTACACGTTTGTGATACCTCTGCTGGCGAAACAAATCACCGCCACACATTAAATAAAAAGTCGTCCAACCAACGTGACATTATTAATTTCCCCGACACTGTCTGTACAGTCACAGCATCCTCATCTGTCAAGCCAAGCGGGGTGCTTCCATAAATTACTTCGGCAGTTCAGTTAATGAAAACAAATGACAGCAACATGCTCCTAAAAACGCCAACCGCCAGATATGCCGTCATCATTTTGTTTGTTCCAAAGGCCCTCCCTCCACCCGCTTTCCCAGCCACCGTCGTCATCGTACAGCGTTCTCCACCAGCATCCCCAGGTTTTCTGTACATACGTATTCCAGAAGTCATTTAGCTCGTCCGGTTGAATTTCCACAGTAATCTCATTTTAGATGCAACAACAAATCTCCTCACGTTAAGCTTCCCCGGGTGCAGCTCTTCACACAGACCCCCAGACACTCACACACACACACATACAACCACACTGCCATTACACATTCATTTTTATATCCTGCTCATCGCACACACACAACCAATCACATTGAATTGCATCCTTTTTTTTTGGCTTTGTTCCGTTTGTAGCTGGAAAATAAAATTGCAAGACAAAAAAGTGTCCGTAACCGCAAACAAGCCCTATTCATGACTTCCGTATCTCCCGCAAAGTTCTTTGCAGTTTTTAAACTTTTATTGTTGCTGCCGTTTGTTCTTCTTTTCACTTTTGAGTTTATTTCTGTCCCCATTTGCTTGCGGGGGAACGTGCACAGCCGTCCGCAGGTAGAGAGAAGGTGGTTCGACAGTTTGCTAAAACTTTTACTTATTCCGAACGAGTTCTGCTTGAAGTTGGACGATGGTGGCCGTTCGCTGTCGCCTTGTTGATGCTGGTTAACAGGGAAAAGTTTTAACAACTTTAGTAGCGTCATCTAGTGGAAGTGATTGGAACATCATTTTGAATGCACATAATGACACCGTGGCAGGTTCACCCGAAAGGGGACTTGTTTCTGGTGAAAGTCTTTGTCGAGCAAGGTGTCGTCGGGTTTATCCTGGTGAAAATACATGTCAGAGCTTGAAATTGGAAATTTAACATAATAAGAATGCAGTTTTGTGAATTCTCGGGAAGACCTGAAAATTTCAAAACGTTCATAAACCATCATCAAGTGTAGAGCTCGGTGGGTGGATAGAATACCAGACTAATCGAATTATGGGGGAGCATTCAAGACTGTTCAAAGGGACCCACAATTTTTGTTGGCCGGATTTCCTATCCCTACCTTAGTCATAAACTTCAAACAGAAATGTCACCCGAGGCTGCAAATGCTTGGTCGAAAGGGGCAACGATTGAAGACGAATGTCAATTTAAGAGAAGGAATCCACAGAAATGATACACAATGAAACGCACAAAGTCTGCTTCTTTCACCTTCGTTAAGTTCGTTGAGTCTTAATTACCTTACTGGCAAGTATTTGACTCGCTCTCTACGTAAGCAACTGTCGAAGGAGCCTGGACACTTATCTAACTTGTGGATGCTTGTGGCTAATTCGCGTTGCATTTTGATATCCGCTTAAGTTTACGTAAGTCCATTATGGTTGGCCCTCAAAGCTCAACGAATCATCTAACAATAGCTGAAAGTCTTCAAGTGATTTTCTAGCCAATAAGATTCGCCAATTACGAGGAGATTATGCTAGTGAGAGTTCTATAGGCACGTCTTAGAAAATGTGAAGAGCAGTCTTTGTCTGCAGAAGTCTCTACCTTCGCAATGCACGCTCTATAGAAAGTTTTGCAGTTGATACAGCGACAAATCGGCTGAGCATGTCTCGTGGCACATTATTGCGCATTTCCTTTGAATCTGCATCAACGGCTAAGGTCAACCAACTCAAGAATTGAAGCCAGCTGATCGACCGATTGGCTGCTTGAGCATCAACGTTTCGATGGTATTCCCGCTAGCCATGCGGTTGAGTTGTTTTTCTTGTTCCTTGCACGGCTATACAGTCCGGGATAGATTTGGGTCTTAAATAACAAACGTATCCACGTCTGTCGTGGTCCATCATAGTAAGAGATTCAGCTGGATCTCATCTAACAAGCCTTTCTGGAAACGTGATTTTTGGTTAGCCTTCAGTTTTTCACTCCACTAGTGGACGCCACCTTGGATTGCCCTTGGCAGACACAGTTCGGCTTTGAACACTCTTCAAACTAGAGACAAGTTCTAGTGGCCAAGCCATCTTAAGTATTGCATCCATAGAAGCTTGGCTAGCCTCGCTATACAGCCCGTACCATGAACGCAATCAGGATAAAGGTTGCACGCAGAAAAGAAGCTTTTAAGGATGGCCACACCTTTGCAACGTACAGCAGAACTGGGATGATTGCTTTAAATAAATTCAGCTTGGTCCTTCGGAAGAAGGCTCCGTTTCTTAAGTCCAAGGAAACAGAAGTGTCTTGCGTTTGATGTCGGTCTTGATGTTGAGCCGAGGTGAACGAGGTCTTGGACGTTCTCGAGGTTGTATCAAGTTAATTGTTATGCTCTGTCTAATCGATGTCTCTTCTTGAGGACGGAATATACTTCTCTTTTTTCCCAATTCGGCGCCATACCCACTTAAGCCGCTTCCATCTCAAGGCCAGCAAATGCGTCATTAACGTTGTGTCGTGTCAACCTCAGCAGTCTTAGAACAGTTGTTTGGGCTCCTGTGAAAGTAATGTCATGCCAATGTTCACAAACAAATTTTTCATGATATTCTCAACAACGATGTTGAGAAAGCCCCGTGCCATGGCACCTCTTTTGACATTCAGGCTCTTGGTGAATTAGCTATCGACTCTGAAGGAGCAGCATCGTCATCCTGCACAACTTGTCGAATTTGGCAAAAAATGTCAAAACTGGTGGGATGGCTGGTCTCCATAGACGTTGCTCCGTGCCATGACACCTCTTTTGACATTCAGGCTCTTGGTGAATTAGCTATCGACTCTGAAGGAGCAGCATCGTCATCCTGCACAACTTGTCGAATTTGGCAAAAAATGTCAAAACTGGTGGGATGGCTGGTCTACATAGACGTTGTCAAATGGTCTCGCTCTTAATTGACAAGTGGTGAGTGAGTGTCGATCTTCACTTCTTGGGTATTTTCCAGGATTTAGCACAATGCGAAGAACTGGTGAAAACGGTGACAAACAAAACTAAGTCCCACGCACTTTATGTCTATGAAGTGTGTCCTTTCATGAGGACATCAACGACTTCTTCTTGTTCTATTGGCTCTGCAGTCCACTGTGGAACCGGTCCTCAGATAACAAGGCTCTCCATGTGACACGGCATTTAGCCAGTTCCCTGCAATTTCACACGCGAAGTTGATTGAGAGACCCACTTATAACGCTTTAGTTTCAATCCTAATAAAGGCGTCATTGAGGGTTCGCCTCGTTCGGCCAGTCACGTCAATGTCTCCCTCGTATGCTAGCATGCTAGCTGAATGTCCTCAATTTCCACGATTTTCTTAAAAACGATGTTGAAGACGTCAGAATATATAGGAAAAATGCCAAAAACCAACAGCACCCGCGTTGGACGTAGCCTGTCACTTGTAGCCTAATGACAAGCGAAGCTGGTGAACTTGCAAAAATAACGCTCACGTAGACGCGATGTGACATTTATCTCATCTAACTCAAATTTGCAATAACCATCGAAACCATTTCGAGAATACGTCTACGCACTAACCACACCCTGCACTACTGTACAACTCTCCCCGCGGCACCTCTTCTGATTTTAGTCAGCCCTTCAGAGTATGTCCGTATGTGTAGATCTCCGTCCAGTGTTTCTCCGAATGCGTCACTGTAACTGACTTTGTTCTCTGGACTTCCCAGGCCTGACCTTTTCACGGCAAGGCGCCTGCAAACAGTACGTACCCCACATTCTCTTCTGTGTCTGGACATTCCCGGCAGTAAGGCGAGTTGTCGTGTCCGCATTTGAATAAGTACTTGCGATAATCGCCGCACCGTAGGCAGACAAAAACTGCGTAAGGTTGTAGTTGTAGTCCACTGTCTGCTTAAATGTTCGAGTTCTTATGATTGGCATGACCTTATGGGTCGATCTTTCGTTCGTGGAGTTGGTAAGCCTCTCTTTCTTGAGGGTTCGTCGAAGGTACACCCTTTGCATCTCAGACCATTTGGCCGGCACGCAGGCTAGCACGCAAGCAGCTTCGTCTAATACGACTGGATGGCGCAGTAGGTAGAGTGCCTGCCTCTGGTTAGCGGGGTCCCCAGTTCGAACCTCAGTGAAAGAAAAGTTAATACGCTTTTATCTGGTGTTCGAATCTGGTCCAGTCACCATTTGCCGCTGGGATCAAATTAACGGCAGTGATGTGGTAGTCTGACTAGGGGTATGACAAGGGACCAATAGGGCCTAAGTGTGCCCCTACCTAACCTAACCTCCATCGTCTAAGATATTTCTGAAGCCGCAAATTGTCTGATCATGCAGAGGCTGCGCATCGATGCCGTCCGCCATTTTTGTTGTTCCACTGTAAGTACTTCCTCCCAAAACGGGGGCAGCGTGAAGGGTGACCGATGTAGCCACTCTGGAAGGCCCACCGTCGTTCGGCAGCATCTAATATGTGTGCCCAATATGCGTCATTTAAATTCCCTTGTTACAATCGAGTCCTCGAAGATCACCTAGTGAAGGGCAGCTGTGTGATCTCAAATTCTTGACGAAACTACAAGGTGGCGCAAGAGTAATCATCCAATTCTCTCTTTACTTAATAAAACAAATGATTTTGAGTGATGGAAATGTTTATTTGGACCTTTACAAGTTTTTCTGTTAAATGGAGAAGATGATATCCGATTGATCTACACTTAGGGCTGTTTTATGGCACTGTCCATGACTTTCCGCAAGATTTCCGGTAATCACTGTTCACGTTCCTGTGGCGGGCACGTCCTACATGGTCTCTAATGGTTCCAGTCTGTTCGAGTCGAGTAGCTAAGCGCTGGGCACGATAAGGAAATCGACGTCGGAATTCACGCTGAACACCACCGACCAATTATTGGGTTAAAAAACTCGACACAATTATTATCGGGCTCCATTTCGTGTCTGTTTGCATAATGCAGCTGCCTAGCTCATAAATGTCAAACATGATTGACGTACGACGTGATTTGCAAAAATTAAAAGATCTTCCGAAAGGATGTCCAAGTCCAAAGTCAAGGACACCTCCTGAAGATCTGACACTCATTCGAATGTAGTCACTAGTAAACCTTGTAGAATGCTTGCCAAAGTAGTGATTTTCTAACCTCAACTAACCTGTTGCTAGAACATAGAAAAACATAGAAAAAAACATCGCATCACATATTTTTATCTTTTCATTTGCCTCATAGTTCATAAACACTAAAACTAGAAGTAGAACACTAACAAAGGCTCACCCATTTTGTCTTGCTTCAATAATACACTCATATCCTTTTGCTGAACTTCCCCACACAAAAGATGCAAATTCTAATGTTTCCTTTCTATTTTCCCTTTCATAGGAGGAATATTGATGACGATGAAACGACCGTGTGATTATATTAAGCAATCAATGGAAGCACAGTCTACATACTCCGCAGGATACACCACCACGGCCGGCATCGCCCAGCAAAAGAATCCCCTACACAACCGCTGCTGCTGACAGAGATACTCATCGAGTTAATTTCAATAGAAAATGAAAGAAAAAAAAAATAGACACACAAATAAAAGTTGAATAGATTCTGTATAGATAAAGGATATATACATATATTTACAAAAAGGACACACATCCCAGAGGATGCGGGAGAGATTGAAAAACGAGAAACGGATAAAGTGAATTGAAAAATTATTTATATTGTAGAAAACAAAAGAGTATAACTTCAAAACAAAAAAAAAATATATATTATTCGTATATATAGTTGAACAGAAAAAAAAACAAATAAGGATACCAGAGATCAAATGCATTTATTTACTCATACACACTTGGAGGTTCAAGCCAACATTTGTACATAATAAGTCTCGCTGTCTCCAGTTGCGTATGAAAATCGATCCCAATTTTAGCCACATCTGAGAGTCCTGCAATGTGTAATTGATTTAATACTTTTCTGTGCTACATATTTAATGTAAACTGACTTGACTCTTGACTCAGGTTGGGTCAGGCTATGAGATTTCTTGTACAGGCTTAAGTTTAGCAATTAAGTTTAAGTTTAAGTGTAGACAAACAAAAAGAAACAAAAACCAGAGGAAATAATCATTTTAGACTGATTTTTTGAGATGTAAAACGGATTTCATTCTCTTTTTTGTACCCAAGCCGATGTGTAAGGAAGGACTAAATATGTATTTAAGGGAAATGTGTTTCTTTTAAGCGCTCATTGTTAATCATTTCTTTAAGAGTTTTCAAAATTTTAATCCAATTTTTGACTTTCTTTTTTGGCTTTGTCTAGTTATGCAACTGCGAAGGAGATGATTTAACAACCACATCTTCTTGAGAAGAGACGAGTTGGTGACAGAAGTTGACGATGGAACGGATTTTTCGGAATGTTCGGAGAAGATAATTTCCGATTATTTCTGGTTTTAACGAATTCGTGGCCTTGCGCCAGTTTGAGTGCTTAACGAACGATATTTCCGCGTCCTTGGCTCCAGTTGTGATGAATCGAGATCAAAAAATGCAAAAGTAAGGCATTTCTATTCAAACTAAATAAAATGTCCTTCTCAAGTCATAGTTAGACCTCATTGTAATAACATCTCCCGCCGACAAGTCTCAGAGTACCTGGCCATGGCCTAAAGCCACCTAGCACTTTTAAAGATCCCCAATACCTGGCCATGGCCCAAAGCCGCCTAGCACTCTTAAAAATCCCCAATACCTAGCCATGGCCTAGAGCCGCCTAGCACTCTTAAAGATCCCCGATACCTGGCCATGGTATAAAGCCGCCTAGCACTCACAAAGATCCCCGATACCTGGCAATGGCCTAAAGCCGCCTAGCTCTCTTAAAGATCCCCGATACCTGGCCATGACCTAACGCCGCCTAGCACTCACAAAGATCCCCGATACCTGGCCATGGCCTAAAGCCGCCTAGCACTCTTAAAGATCCCTGATACCTACCTATGGCCTAAAGCCGCCTAGCACTCACAAAGATCCCCGATACCTGGCAATGGCCTAAAGCCGCCTAGCACTCTTAAATATCCCCGATACGCTACCTCCAATCGTCGTGCAGCCGCAATGACTCCTTCAGGTCTTCATACAGAAGATTCGGTCTTCCTTTCCTTCTCGAGCACCAGGAGCTTCGGAGTAAGAAGTCACTTCTACCTGGACCGTGTGCCCATGCTCTCAACGCGGCCGTGCCAGAGCAGTTGCCGGGGTTTCGCCTTCCGGACTGGATGTAGCGGTTGTGTCTTCTCTATTCACCTTCCTTGGAAAGATTCCGACGCAGAATTTCCTTCTCCGAACCAATCTGGAATCAACTCTGCTCTCTATGGGTTTGGAAAAATAAGCCTTTTATAAACTATATAGAAATAAGTCCGTCGTAACTATTTTGGTCCTTCGAACCGGATTAGTTTTGACACCAGAAGTAACAGACAAGCCGAAGTAGCAGCGGTTGCCACAGGATTCAACGTCGAGTCTCCACTAATATGTCATTTTGTGGAACTCTCGTTTGCCCCGAGGTAGACAAACTCCTTTACTACGTCAAAATTGTAAAAAAAGCTGCCAATTGTGATGTTTTTCTGAAGGCTTTATTTAACTTTAAATAGTCCAACTTGGGCCAAATCTACGCGGTTTTGTTCGAGAACTTGTGGCCATTATGAGGGTCATTCATTGCCAATGCCTCTCACATAGAAGTCTGCGACCATATTGGCAAGCAACATAGACAGTCGTTTTTTCGTTTTTCACAAGCTTATCCCCTTTGTTCATCAGAGACAAGGACACGCCAGCATCATGTTGCCAGGTCCGGCCTGTAAAGTGGATACATAAGAACGTCCCAATCAATTTTCCGAGCCTCTAGCGGGTCCAGTATAGTCTGACTCTTTTTCTGCTGGAAGGGCATTCCTCTCGTATTGACCAAAGATGGTCCTCTTCTTCATATATCCGCTTGTGAGCCATTGGACCTCAGCTACACCTACGTGCCATCATATTATATTTCTGGCAATGTACCTACTGCCGAAAAAATTTGATCGATTGCTCCCTTCAGACGGTTCAATTGTTGTAAATACAGGCTCATAGTAGATCATTCCCTGCCAATCCCACCAGACACAGCAAAAACTTCAAGCCCGTCAATCCTGCCTGGGGCACCGATCAGAAAATACACTTGAAATTGTCTTATGCGGTGACAAATGGATGGTTAAGTGCCTGCCCTTAGTTAATGGGGTCTCCGGGGGTTAATAAGCTTTTATCTGTTTTTCAAATCTGATGCAGTCTCCATTTGCAGTTAACTCATCACTTGACTGGGCGATCAGTAGTAGTAGCCTGACTGGGTATCGCAATGGACCAACATGGTCTAAGTGTGCTGGTGAATTCACTAACAGCCCCCTCCATACCTACATACCTATCCTATCGTCCACTTTTCAACACCAGTCATCAGCCTCTTGTGAAATGGATCGATTCGCGATGTGTTCAAGCAGCGATCGGGGTGGAAATTCGATCAAAGGGTTATTCGTCTTAACTCGTGTGACACTGATACACTTCTTCTTGTGTCCAGCCTTTTTCAAGAGGTTTAGCTCCTGGACACTCAAAAAAGAGCTCACATGGCGGTTAGACTCGACGACTTCCAAGACATTTTCAACACTTGTCTAAATTGTGGTGCCCTGTCGAAATTGACCGAAATATCGGGTCTGAATTGACGACACCAATTGCGATTCTGTCCAGTTCTGTTCCAGTATGAGGACCATGAACACTAATCAAATGTCCATCCGCCTGTCTTGCGTTTTCATCTTAAAGAAGAAAAGCTCTGACTCTGGTGTTCATCACTTGTGCGCTTTCAAATCAGATTCAATGGGTGGTGTGAATAGAAACAGAGAAAGCACTCCGAGTAAGAATACATGAGTCGAGTATTTTCGTTAAAGGAAGTACTCAATTTGGTGTGAATTAAAAATTTCCTCAAAATAGGTACCATCCCTTTAGTTGACGTTTGAAATCTAGAGTTCTTGGCGTTTAAGGGTGAGTGCAAAGTCGGGTAAAGATGGGTGCAAAGTATATGCAATAATGTTTTTAAACATACAACCGCGCAAAACAATGAAGTAGGATGTCAGGTCCTTTCGGGGACACAGGGAACAATTTCATGAACGTGTATAGAATCGGGTTTTATAACATGGAAAGGTTAAGCACTCATTTCATTTCCGTTAACCCCGAAGAAACCGGTGTGGGTTTTTGGTCTTTTAATGTGATGAGAAGATTTTGACGCGGGCCTTCATACTTTCAAATTTTTCCTTTATTTGCAAGATGTTCAAATTAAACCCATGGATTTTTTTTTCTTCTTCCATAGCTTTCAACTCAGATTGCTTTTTATTTTTCATATCTGGAGCTTTCATCGTCCATTTTTCTTGAGGATTAAGGTTTAATCCGTCAAAGTAGTCCTCTTCCGAAGAAGTATATTCCATTATTTCAAATTGTGTTCACTTTGTTCTCGCTTGAAGTCACCTCCTATGCACACTCAACTTCGACAACCGATATCTGAGCATATTCCATCTTTATTCACACCAAAACGGAGGAAAGTCTCAGCTGTCAAATTATCTGAGCGGAGAGGATTCATTAAGCTTAACGAAATAAATTTTTATTCACTCCGAAATGCTGAGGAAATGCTCACACTCAATTTTTATTCACACTACCCAACCAGTCAAAGCCTGTCAGAAACGTAACTTTAGTACAAAATCTTATTTTTCTAACGCCATTCAGTTGACGACGATGGGACTTTTACATTCCAAGTTACAGATCAACCTAAGCCATTTCTCGGCAAACTAATTAATTAATATTTCACTTATATATTTATTTATATAATATAACTTAACAACCACTTCAAGCAAAAGCAATATTCGCAGAAAATGTGAAGCTCCCTGTTGAGTAAACCACTTCGGCTGCGAAGAACTGCAGGCAGGTTAACGCGATGGCTAGAACAATATCCATGTAAAATCCAAACGCATACGCACGGTCCACTTTGAAGGTTCCATAAAAAACAGTCCCAAGTCCGAACACATTCCTCTGCATCAGCATCACTTCCACCTATCACAAAACCCAATCAAAATTCTGAGACTCCAAGCAAGGACACTACTCACATCCTTCCTCATTGACCCCCTATCCTTCACCACATCCATCACCAATCTCAGGAACTCATCCTCTGCCTTGACCAGTTTGTCGGATAGCAACCCAATGAGGAACATGTCGAAGCTGTAGGTGATGCACTCGGGAAACTTGATGCTGAACATGAAAGGCATCAGGTTTTGAAATCTCTCTATGTACTTGGCGTAGATAACCGCCTGCAGAGTGACGTACATCTGGCAGATGTCGTAGGAGGAGCCGATAACCGTTGCAACGAACACCGCCTTATGGACTTCGTTCAGCTTCTGTTTCACGCGATGAATCCGATGCGACACACTCAGCAGCTCCTTGACTAGCTTCCGTGTGCTTCCACACTCCATTTGACTTGAGCTGCTGACCGCAGCCAGGAGCTCGTTCATCTTGGTGTAGGCACTAATCAAGGCCAACTGACAGCAGACATGGCTGGCAAACGTCAAAAAGGGTATCGCCATCGCAAGTATCCAAATGAAGTGAAACATGAGCGCAGGCGTTGGCACCAGGACGAGCAGCAGCTTCCTTGCGTGATTGCACACAATGATCAGTTTCAGAAACAGAATCTTCATCAGATGGCAGTGGACGTAGAGCCTTGGGTTTGTTCGATCTTGGATGGTTTTCAAAATGCCAGCGAGTTCGTTGGCGACTGACAGCATTCCCTTGCGCAGTCTGAGGTAGTTTTTCACGAACAGAATGAGCGCCAAATACTCTCGAAAGAAGTTCATCTTCTCCAGCAGATCATCCTGCGCTACTACACTCGAGTAGCCATTGTACTCCTCGTCGTAGCGCTGGTACGCCTTCAGGGCAGTCCCGATTTTGACGATTATACAGAACGAGTACACGTACCAGATGAAGTTGTATATTAGTCCCGAAACAACGGACAGGATGCAGGAGTGCTCGAATCGCTTTTTTGACGGATTGAACTTGAAGTGAATCAGCCCGAGGAACCGAAAGAGATTGTACAAGATTTTCAAGTGGGATTCGAAGTAGAACCGTTGTGACTCGTTCATTTTCGCGTCCCGGAGGTGACTGCTGGTTTCGGACTGAGTTGTACGATTAAGGCACTTAAGTTTGATTGCTTCCGTTTGATATGGCTAACATTAGTGGTAATGGAATGAGGGGAGAAGACCATGTTCAAATAATTGCGTCTGCATCGGGATTCTATTTCCGTAGTTCCGCGTGAAGTTGATGCGTGCCCTAGTGGTACGATTTATCATTTGAAGGGGTGCGACGAAACTTCGATATTCATTTTGAATCTTACTTCTATGGCCATCGACTCTGGGAAGGTAGGTGCCGGAGGTAGGGCTGACTTCGATTGTTTAAGGTCCCGGAGAAGCTGTCTAACGCCGCTTATCTAAGCTTCGGTATTTTCTGTCCTCCGAGAAGCTAATCTGAACTCAGTTGCTTCGTGAAACCGAATTAGCACCGATTGGGAAGCAATAGACTTACACAAGGTCTATAGTGGGGCGCCATTTCATGCGACACTCATTAATTACGTCGTAATGTTAGTTCTTGATGCAATGCTTTGTCCCCTTCGACAGTAAACAGATACTTCATCGTTGCCTCATTAACCTTCGACCATTGTTCAGTTGGCATGAGAGTTAGCTCTGTTGGCAATGGCATCTGCGTATCTCAACGTTTAGAAGATGGTGCCTTATATGTTAACATCTGTCCTTCAAATCATCTTCTCCTATACAAGATTGAAGAAATCAGATCAGAGATGGCGCATCTCCTTGCCGAAGTCCGAAGCAAGTTTCAAACGGCTGGGACGTCCTTGAGCTGACCGACATGGTGAATTGGGTATGTTTTGGCGCGGTGCTATACAATCGGGTCAATTTCCACGGGATCCGGCATTCAGCAACCACAGCTATTCACTGTGGACAGCATTCATCACTCCTTGCGATGAATTCTGTTGTATGCGCCTTTAAAATCGATGGTGTGTATCGCTCTTCACCATAATCTGCCTTATTCTCAGAAATTGATCAAGTGTTCCTGTCCAGAAGCGTCACTAGTACGGCCTGATTAGATTCGTAAAAAATGGCTTCAGACGTTCACACAGTACACTGGGCAGGATTTCAAAGGTGACGTTGAGCAAGGATATACTTCTGAAGTTTTTGCAAATGGTAGGATCGCCCTCTTTTTGGATTGGGCATATTTCTGCCTATTCCAGTCGTCGTCTTCCCAAATTCCTCGAACGATCTAACGCATAGTCTCCACTAGAACATCGCCACCGCCCTTTAAGTGCTCCGAGGCTAAACCACCTCAGACCTCGTCTTTGTTGTTCTTCAGCTCTTAAATGACTGTGCAACATTCTAGGACTACTTCTTTGTCTAGAGTCGAGATTTCTTCCTTCCCTATTTTCCTAGTATTTTCTCCTGTTAATGGCTGACTACCAGCTATTGGATCTTGTTCATCCACTATTCCCTTGGGTCGGCAAGATTACCCCCGCGTTTTCTAAGAGCCGACCATTCTTTTGGCTTTTCACACAAATATGTAAAGAGGCAGGGTTTGTAAGTTCGTGAGTTTGTTGGAAGTAATCTCTGGAGGTGGTGATCCTATTTTTAAAATTCCTTTACCAGTAGAAAACTGCATGCTTTCTCCGTGCCATAGGCTATATCTGATTGTAATTAATACCATCTTCTTATGTGAAATGAGAATATTTGTCAATCTATTCACTAAAATCAATCAAATCCTCCCATCGCCACGGTTTCCTTTCAGTGGAGACCACTGCCCGCAGTCATTCTGTAGTGGCTATCACGGTGGTTTTACCGCGATCGTGTTGATCGAACAATAGTGTGTGTGAGTTTTTCTACCAGAGCCAGTGATCTCTTCCAGAGAAAAAGTTGAACAAAAAATCTTTATTAGTTCTACGGCTTTAGGAGTACACATAGATTGGCCGAATATACACAACAACAGTTCATATCTTTGTATCTCTATTTTGAATAGATCAGCTACTTCGTTTTAATAGTGTGTTTAGGAGAAAATACATGAGAAGGTACTTAAATGTCTCCCGTTCGTCAGACGATCGTTTACGATCACGTGGTGGATAAGTTTCAGGTTTAAACATTCCCTCAGGTGGGCTCTGACTTGAGAAAGGAATTTTTAAAGACGGGTATGTTGGGGAGAAGCACAGCTTCTAGCATAGTATGCAGACGACGGATATGTTGGGCAAAATAACAACTTCCAGCATAGTATACAGAGAATTCTTAAATAATGAACACAATCGCCCATAACATACTCTCAGCCAATCAGAAAGATGTAGATACAAAATACTCAGTACTAAGAACCACACACAAACTTTCGAGTCACTGACAATGCTCAAAGAGTAATCCTGTCTAGAATAAGCTTTTCAATTTTGCCGTTCGGAGTCGGCATTAAACTGTAGGTCCCTTCCACCAGTGAAAAATAATAGCACGCACAACTCGCAGTGGTTACTAAGAAGCTAGGCCCAGGTCCGCCTCGGACTGTCGCGCCACCCATATTATACCATACGCCAACCATATTATATTATAATAAAAATTATTAAGAACCACACAAGACAATTTTGTCACAAGTAAAAACGTTTGATGTCCAGCCAAGTGAGCACGGGTCAGTTGGTCCTTTATAAAAGGCTCGTGTTTCTGTCTGTCCCCACATTCTTCGATATCCTTGCCTGCGGGCTTTTCTTCAGACATCTTTCACCATAGTCCACCATATTCCACCATAATCCTTCGCCAGCTGTCTTCCACCACAGTCCTCATCTTGTACCCTACCCTGCCTCTGAGTTCCAACTCTCTCTGGCACTCCTCGTCAGTATCATCTCTGAGAAGATCTGTTCTAACTAGTTTACACAACAAAACCGAGTCAAAAATTGAGATTCATATATTTTTGCTAACCTTGCCATTGCCGGAATAAACCGTATCTCATATCTTAAAATTAAAAAAAATTAAAAAAAAGATAGCATATTTTGCATATTTAGTAAGATGCCTAAGATAAAATTTAAGTTTTAAATATACGAAAATGATTTGCCTCACAAATTTGAGTTAGGTCCCATCACCACCCTGCCCCCCCAAAAAGAACGAGTGCCTGACATTGTTTTTGAGTTCTCATCCCCGAGTTCATCCTTGGAATACCAAAACAAACAAAAAATTATCATCCATTGATTTGCATTCATTTTATTTCATTTCTTTGGTTCACCCAGCCACAGACCCAAAATAGCTCTAGTTTTAGTTAGTATCTCGAATAAGAATTAAATGACTTGATGTTCGTGTTTTTTCTGAGAGTTGTAACAACAAAATATCTTAAATAAATGTATCTACTATTTACCATTGAAATTTGAAAGAAAAAATTCATAAAAAAAAATCAAATAAACACAAAAAAAAAAAAAAAAAAACTTGATCGCATCGAACCCCCTTGATTCAATAAAAGAAAATAATGAAAAAATTGTATGTACAAAGTAAACCATAGATAAAGTAAATATATATTATATGTATGCGCATGTGTAAATGCGTGCGAACCCAGTTAATACAGTATATTTATTGATTGTTAAAAGAAACAGAATACACAGTCTATCTAAGAGATCATCATGTAAAGCAAGTTTTATTTTCTTCTTCGATTTCACTCATTTCTCTCATTCATAGTCTTGGTCTTGGAGATTTGTGCAGCTCCAGCCACGAAGGTTCCTTTCATTTGCTCTCTTTTTTTTTTAATTTTGCGTTGTGATTAATTTATGAGTTCTATTCGCTTTATTTATTCGCTGAGAAAGAAGAATTTAATTCCAAGAAGAGCGTTCTACGGTTAAGTGAAATGAAAACAAAACAAAAAAAACACAAAAAACAGAAAATACTCAACGTTTAGTTAAATTTTAAAATAATTATTTATGCATTGTATATCATATATACAAGTTTTTTTTTTGTTTACTTTATCTACTGTAAGTGTCGAATTTCTTTTTGTATCAATATTTATATAAATAAATTTAACTGAAATAAATGTAATTTGTAATTGATACAAGGCTTGTTATTCTTCTAGTTTAAGAGCCTGTTGTACGACATGCGAGTTAACACCACGCATTTGGCCCTGAACCCCGTATGGGGTAGCAGTCTGTATGAGAATTGCTGACTTAGTTTATTCAGGCGCAAACCTGTTCACACGTTTATAGAAGATCAAGTTGCGTCGCGCTATTCGCACGACCAGCGAACATCAAATTGCATCGCACCGGATACACGCGTCGGCATGAAACTGATGAGCCTGCATTCTGGATGGTTGGAGCTGCGGCTTCCTATGGGAATCAAGATAGGTTTGGAGGGCAGACTGATTTTTGACTTGTACTGACACGGAATAAAATAAATTCGCATTGAGAAATCGTTCTTTGTTTAAATTAACGTTAGTAGAGCAATTGGCGGGAGGCGTTGCCTCCCCGTTCGCGATTTTTTTCTGGAAACCGGGGCGGATTCCTTAACATGCGCATTTATGCAAGGAATTTCATTACATAGTATTTGTTTTATAAATTACTAGATTTCGTACCCGGCTTTGCCCGGGTTTGTTACTTCAACCGGTACTTTACCTGCATTATTACCGCACTTTTTCATTTAAAACAATGATAAGACTGCTCGAACCAGAACTCAGAGAATAATTTGATTTCAATAATTGTCATTGATGCATATCCCAATCTCTCATTCACATCCCTACTCACAATGAGTACAATTCGTTGACTGTGTGCATACATGTTGAAGTTTGAATTATCAATGTGTGCTGCAGCCAAACGGACGGAAATTACGGTTTTTTTTTCAACCATTTACACACAACGGAGGGAGAAGGGATATGAAGCGATTCATAAAAAAAAGTTCTCGGAAATCCCATCTATGTACCTGCGCGAATTATATATTTATTTTCTTGTATTGAATTGGATGTAGTATCCAAAAAAACAAATAAAAACAAGTGAAGGAAAAATTAATTCAAAGAACACATTTGTAAAACTATTTAAAACATTTATTTAAAAAAGAGGAAAAGAATCTTCAACACTAGACAGAACTTGACACGTTCTCGTCGAACTGGAGACTGCCGATCGTTTTTCTCAATCTGCATCTCCTCCTATCCTTATCGTACTGTGAGCTCAAGTGGATAGTCCCTTTTTTATTGCGTACTATTCCATTCGAGCTCAAGTGATTTTATTACTTATTGAACGATCGTATGAACGTATCGTATTTATCCTCTTCTGGGACTATGACATGTCTCTCTAATGGGGTTGATATATGAGTGACCCCTGGACCTGTCATATCCGTTGACATGTATATAACTCGCGCGATGTTCACTTGTTGTGCAAATTGAAGTCAAACTTCATGAACCATGAACAAAAATATCTTGTAACACATTATGTAATTAGTCTAGCTCTGAAATTTTATCTAAATCGGCTAATCCGTTCAGAAGTTTAATCCGTTCACAATTTCAGTAAAATTGAATGATTTGTGTGTAGACGTGTATATGAACATGCATAAATAGTTTGGGTATGACAAAATAAGAAAAGTGCGATCATGTTTATTGTTTCCTTTTCGTTTGGTGACTCAGCCAGTCGTTTGTATAAGTTAAAGAATAATAAGTTTGCTTTTTTAAAAAAATATAAAATCTGGCAGATTGCCTGACCCTTTATTCGTTCGAACTAAGACTAAAAATCTATCGGTTACTCGACATGCATTTATACGCGCGTTTTGTTTAATCAGCAATATGCGGTTCTGTGAAGGTGCACTGGGAATATTTTGCTGAGGTGTTCTATTGCACTTGTTTCCTAGAATTCTGTTTGGGAGAATTCAGGTTGTGGGAACATCCGGTGATCGACGAGTTTGTTTTAATTTATTTGTTGTTAACTTATATGTTCGATTGAGACGTAGAAAAAATGAATGGTTGCACCAAGGCAAAATATGAAAAATGTGTGTGAATATATGGAAGTTACAACACACTGGGGGATGGTTGATATCCACGACTACGCAACTTGAAATGGTTTCATACCAGATTGATGAAAGTACCCTTATTTTGAGAATTATATTCCCGTTTAAAAAGTGCTCGTAACTTCCGAACCGTATGTCGTACCGACTTAAAAATTGTCACATTCAGCATCTAAAGTTGAAAGATCTCGACGTGCACAAATCCGCTGGCCCGGGTGGTATTTCCCCTATACTTCTGAAGAGGTGTTCTTCTGTGCTGGCAAAACCACTGCGTAAGCTTTTTCATCTATCCTTCTCTTTAGGTCTCTTTCCTAGCAGATGGAAAACAGCATTTGTCCAGCCAGTCCCTAAAAAGGGCGAATCTTCGTCACCCACCTCGTACCGACCCATAGCACTACGTCCCTTCTTTCTAAGGTCATGGGAACGCTGATAAATCGTAAGCTTCTTAATGACCGGCAATATGGTTTCCGCAGCGACAGGTCCACTGGTGATCTGATGGCTTATCTCACCGAAAAGTGGAATCAGTCTTTGTACAATGCAGGAGAAAGCCAGAGATTTTGACAGAGTTTGGCATCAAGCTCTCTTGTCGAAAATGCGTGCCTATGGTATCGATGAATCTCTTCTTCTATGGATAGGAAATTACCTTTCGAACCGTTCAATTCAAGTTGTTTTGGATGGGTTCAAGTCTGGTATCCACCAAATAAATGCTGGTGTTCCCCAAGGTTCAGTTCTGTTTCCGACACTCTTTCTCATTTTTTTAAATGATCTCTTGTCTGCTACTTCTAATCTAATAAATTCCTTCGCTGATGACAGCAGCTCCAGCTTTTCATATTCGTCCCAAGACTCACGACCACGCCCTTCGGCCGTAGAATTAGAACGGCAGCGTATGTTAAGACCTTGATAGCATAATTAACTGGGGAAAATACAAGAGTAGAGTGGAATGCAATACTTCAAAAATGCAATGCTGTCTGCTGTCACTCAAGCGAACCCTTGTTAATCAGCCATTATCCATGAATTACGCTTGTGTCGATGAAACCGGAAAACTTTCCATCCTTGGTATGTATATCAACACAGCACTTAATGGCAACCATCACATATTTGAAGTCGCGGAAATTCTGCGAAAATGTTTAGGTTTTCTTAATCGATGCAAGAAATATTTCACCCCTTCTGATTTGGCTTTGATTTATAAGGCTTATACCCGTCCCAAGCTTGAGTATGACGCTCATATCTGGTCTGGTGCCCCCAAGACCACACTGCACCTACTTGATAGAATCCAAAAGCGAGCAATAAAACTTATAGGAGACACCAATATCGCAGAGTCATTAGACTCGCTCGAACATCGACGTACCGTCTCTTCTTTGTCCGTGTTTTATCGTTATTTCAACAAACGATGCTCAAGTGAGCTAGCCAACTGCATATTCCTCCTCTGCATGAATTCACCCGCAATACTCGTCTCGCCAGGAATGCCCATCAGTATACCCTTAAGCCTACTTTCGGACGCACAGTTAAATTCAGAGACTCGTTCTTCAGCCGCACTGCACGAATAAGGAATGCTCTTCCCAAACTAATATTTCCCACAGACTACAACCCGCAGATATTTAAAACCAATGTGCACGGGTACCTCCTCTCCCTTTCTCCCTTTATACCTTCGGCCCGTGCTGTGTCTTGACCCCAGACACATAAGGGTATTAGCAATCCCTTGAGCACGCGCAAATTATAAAAAAAAAAAAAATTAGAATGATGAAAAAAAATTTCAGAAAATTTCAGAGCTCTGCGACGTGTAGTTTCGTAGCCTTTGTCGGCCAGACACACACACTTTTTGCTTTATAGTTAAGATGATTTTCAGTACATTCATCATCATCTTCTGACCCGAATGATCCACTTAAGGGTGGCGGGGGTAAACCACGCACTTCGGAAAACAAAATATAAATTGTTTATTCAAGCAAGGAAAAAGGGTTTTGCCATGAGTATCTCGAGCCAGATTTAAACACAGAACGTGAAAAAAGCATGAACAACGCACCAATCCACTGAGCCAACGAACCCGATATCTGTCAAGGATTTTTTTATCCACATTCGAATAGACATACCTGAAATGACATACCTTCCTTGTGCATTGCGCTTTGTTATTAGTAGATGATCCTTTCTGTAACGAAAAGTGGACGACTGGATGGCGCAGTTGGTAGAGTGCCTGCCCCTGGTTAGCGGGGTCCCTATTCCTTTCTCCTGTTAATGGCCGACTTCCAGCTATTGGAAGTGCTGCTTAGATCTTGTTCATTCACAATTCCCTTGAGTCGGGAACAAGATTACCCCCGCGTTTTCTAAGAGCTGACCATTCTTTTGGGTTTTCACACAAATCTGTAAAGAGGCAAGGTTTGTAAGCTCGTGAGTTTGTTTGTTTGTAGGAAGTAATCTCTGGAGCTACTGATCCTATTTTAAAATTCCTTTACCAGTAGAAAACTGCATGCTTTCTCCGTGCCATAGGCTATATCTGATTGTGATTAATAATATTTTTTTATGTGAAATAAGAATATTTGTCAATCTATTCACTTAAAGCCATGATTTAAATCATCGCATCGCCACGATTTCCTTTCAGTGGAGACCACTGCCCGCAGTCAATCTGCAGTGGCTATCACCGTGGTTTTACCGCGATGATCGATCAATAGTGTGTTTGAGCATTCGACCGCGCTATGCCATTATTTTCGCTTTTCTACCAGAGCCAGTGATCTCTTCTAGAGGAAAAATTGAAAAAAAATCTTTATTTGTTTTACGGCTTTAGGAGTACACGTAGATTGCCCGAATATACACAACAAGAGTTCATATCTTTGTACCTCTATTTTAAATAGATCAGCTACTGAGCTGCAATAGTAGAGTGCCTGCCTCTGGTTAGCGGGGGTTCGATTCCCAGTGAAATCAAATTTTATACGCTCTTATCTGGTTTTCAAATCTGGTCCAGTCTGGTCCAGTAACGGCACTAATGCTGGAGTAGTCCATCAATGGTAAGAGTCTGACAAAGGGTATCACAAGGGACCAATATGGTCTAAGTGTACTGGTGAATGCACTAGCAGCCCCCCTACCTAACCTAACCTAACATGCCGGTGGACTTTGTTACGGGGCGAACCCTCTCTGAAACCAGCACGCTGTTCCCATACCTCAACATCCACAAAGGGACCCGACCGTCCCCTGATCAATCCACCGTACACGAGAATGATCACATATCCGATCGACGTCAGGCACTCCTCCAGCATACTTGATGTCGGAACGTTCCCAGAAGCCAACATCGACTCGGACCATTACCTTGTTGTAGTCAAAGTAAGAACTGAGATACCAAGAGATCAGCGGAGTCGAGAAAGGACGATATGGTTTGACGTCGGAAAGCAACAATCGCAACTGACTACTAGAATCTTTGCCGATCGAGTCTCCCGGAATCTCTCTCAAAGTTCGTCACCGCCTGTGCAAACAATCGATGAAGATTGGCGACGTTGTCAAGATGGCTTATCAAAGAAGCTGCCAGCTTTCTGTGAGCGCCTGAAACCATTCGTGAATAACTCCTTCTTCTTTATTTGGCACTACAGTCCGGGTGGCCCTAAGTCTCAACCAACAAGCCTCTCCAGCTAGCACGGTCTCTGGCTAGCTGTCTCCAGTGTCGCACGATAATTTGGTTGAGGTCCTTCTCCACCTGGGTGCGCCACCTTAAACGCGGGAAATAAGTCGTTTGACAAACCGATTTCCAAAAAAAAGACAACTTTATTGTGCGACTGCACTCAATAGACTGACAAAATTCGATATTAAAATATTTAATGATACTTCTCATTTGCAGAGGTGATTGCATGAACTTTATGTGGAGCGGAAGGCTCCCAGACGCTGAGTCGGCAAGTCTGCAGTTCTTGCGATCACCTGCGCAATCACCTCGATTTTGGTAGAATACAATAAATATAATTCCGCTGACACTGCATCCGTTAGAGGTAGCGACGAAGTAGCGGCACGTGTAGATCATGATGACTGCTCAAGCGGCGAGGTGGGGACAGGAGACGTAACTCGGGCGTCTTCTGTTACGTTGTCCCACGGGTTCGGAGTCGAATACCCTCCGGACCGGAGCTGAGTTGTCCATATGCTCTACATGGCCTAGCGTTGGATCCGAAGATGCTGGCTAGACTCATGTCGCTGTACAGTTCGTGGTTGAATCTTCTCCTTCAGAAACCATCAACGCAAACAGGACCAAAGATCGAACGCAGAGCTTTTTTCCCGAAGAGACCAAGGACTTCCTCATCCGCTTTTGAGATGGTCCATACCTCCGCGCCATACAGCAGGACTGGGATGATCAAGGTCTTGTATAAAGTCAGCTTGGTCCTTCGAGAGATGGCTCTACTACTCAATTGCCCCTTGAGCCCATAGAAACAGCGGTTGGCAAGAGTTACTCTGCGTTTGATCTCGGTACTGATGTTGTTTGTACTATTTACTGCGGAGCCGAGGTAGACGAAGTCCTTGACTACATCGAAGTTATAGCTGCCCATTGTGATGACCTGCCCAGGATGTCAATGTGGTGTGTCCTTTCTTGATGACAGCATATACTTCGTTCTACCCTCATTCACCGCTAAACCCATTTTAGCCGCTTCCGCCTCAATGCCAGCAAACGCCTCATTGACGGCTCGCTGTGTTCTTCCAATCACGACAATGTCATCCGCTGATGCTAAAAGTTGTACGGAGCTGATCTGGTAGGGTACATGCACCAACTCATCTGTAAGGTGGGCCAGAGGAATGCATGTACGACGAGTGGAACCTCAGTATCGTTTGCTTGATCCACAAAAACGGAGCCCCTTTGATGATTGACTGCGATAACTACCGAGGGGATAAGTCTCCTAGACATCGTCAATAACCTGAATGTCCTAAGCAGGCCGGGAAATTTTGGAGATGCAGATTGACACCCACCAAACAAATCGAGATTACTCCCAAATTCGTCAGGTTTTGGGGATGTGGAATCCTCGTTGCTACATCAAGGTCGGTAACGAACTCACCGAGATCTTCAATGTCAAAAAATGGTTTAGACAAGGTGACGCGCTGTCATGTAACTTCTTTAACATCATCCTGGAGAAGATCGTGCAAGTCTCACACGCCAACACTAGAGGCACGATCTTCCAGAAGTCCGTAGAGCTGTTATCATACGCGGATGATATTGCCGTGATTGGCAGAACACAGCAAGCCGTCAATAAGACGTTTGCTGGCGTTGAAACGGAGGTGCCCACAATGGGTTTAGCGGTGAATGGGGGCAAAACGTAGTCCATTCTGGCATCGAGAAAGGGCGCACAACATTGACAACTTGGCCAGATCGACGACGTTAGGCAGTTAAAATTTCGAGATCGTGAAGGATTTCATCTATCTCGGTTCCCAAGTAAAGAGTACAAATCACATCAGTACCTAGATTAAACGCGGAATAACTTTTGCCAATCGCTGCTTCTTTGGGTTCAAGAGGGAATGGAGTAGAGCCCTCTCTCGAAGGACCAATCTAATATTGGTGAACACCTTGATCACTCCCTGTCCTGCTCTATGGGGCGTGGAAGCCTAGACAAGAAGTTTTTGGAGAAGAAGATTCAACTGTTAACTGTACTGGCTGCAGAGCGCGGTGAGATTAGCTATGCGCCTACGGATCCAACGCCTTAGATCGCTAGGTCATGTAGATTCCATGGACAACATTGCTCCAGCCCGAACACTATTCGACTTCGTGCCAGCGGGACAACTCAATATAGAACGCCCACGAAACCAATGGCGCACACAAGTGGAAAGGCACCTCTACCAACTTGGCGTGCGATATTGGAGGAAGATGGCTACAGATCGTGTCAACTGGAAAGGCTTGAGGTTAGGCTAGGATGAGTTCCAGGGCCACCGCAAGCACCCATCCTCAGCAACTGAACTGAAAAATAAAAAATCAAAAATTACGTCATGTCGTTAACGATTTAGGAGCCCTCCCATAACAGGGTAGGTGCCGTGACATTGTGCCAAATTGGCATAATGACGCTTTTGAAAGTGTCATAGGGCCAAACTAGTTTGCGACATTGTGCCAAATTTGGTCCTAAAAAACAAAAATATAATATTTGTCCTGAAGAAATGCGCCTGTAAAAACGTCTGGTATATTGAATGTATGGGGTGGGTGGTTGGCTTCGCTCGCTGACAGAATTTGAACCCTTTTTTCCGCAGGATTTAACCCACTCACGCGCCGTTTAGCTCCAGGCTCTTGGTTGATAGTTGTTGACATACCCTTGCGATGAAGTCAAATCCTGTTAGCGAGGGTAGCGAGCCACCCACCTCATACTTTAAATAGACCAGATTTCAAACCCAAAGTTACAAAGTGACAAATTGGCTCCATGACACATTGCAAAAGCGGCATTATGCCAAATGGAAAAATGCGGCCTAATGACTCCTTCAAAAGCGTTATTGTACCAAATTTTGCTATTTGGCACAATGTCACGGCACCGCAGGGCAACTTCTGGAAGATCTTGCCTCTAGTGTTGGCGTGTGAGTGTTGCACGATCTTCTCCAGGATGATGTTAAAGAAATCACATGACAGCGCATCGCCTTTTCTAAGACCTTTTTAAGGTCTCGGTGAGTTCGTTACCAACCTTGATGGAGCAGAGACAATTCTCCATCGTCATCCTGCACAACCTGACGAGTTTGGCAGGAATGTCAAAACTAGACATGGCGTTGTATAGCTCGTCCCTATGCACGCTGTCATATGCGGCCTTGAAATCGACGAAAAGGTGGTGGGTGCCGATCTGCATCTCTTGTGTCTTTTCCAGGATCTGCCGTAGTGTGAAAATCTGGTCGATGGTGGACTTCCCTGGACTGAAGCCAGACTGATGTGGACCTATCAGGTTATTTATAAACATCTTCAGGCGAGTACACAAATCTGCAGAGAAGACCTTGTATGCGATGTTCAGGAGACTTATCCCTCTATAGTTGGCGCAGTCAAAGGGGGTCTCCTTCCTTGTGGAGCGGCCAAACGATACTGAGATTCCACTCGTCGGGCATGCTTTCCTCCAACCATATCTTACGTACATTATATGCGCCCAACCAGATCATCTCCAGCTGCCTTAAAGATCTCAGCGGACAGTCCGCCCGCACAGGCAGCTTTGTTAGACTTGAGTCTTGATATTACTATCTTGACCTTATCTAATTCGTGGCAACGGAATTCTCGTCGATCATCGTCCATATTGAGTGGAAAATTCTGCCTGACAGGGGTATTTGTGTCATCACCGCCGTTTAGCAATCTGCAGAAATGGTTCTTCCAAATTCTCAGTATCGACGGCGACTCTCCTACAAGTTGTCCTGTCAATTCTCTCTGTCAACAAACAGCTGTTTTGTGGACGATTTCAAAATTGACAGCTAGTGCCACTTGAAAACACTTTGAACTGGGTGGGACGGACTATTGCGGTTTCAGTAAAATTTCATCCAAACATACCATTAAACTCAAAATGTGTCTTTGTGAACTTTATTGAAGGATAGATAGATAGATTTATTTCGTGTTAAATTTTACAATGATTTAGTTATCGCACAATATAATTTACAGAGATTTGATATGCTGTATCTATATCTTTCTTCTGAGGAAATTTTAAAATTTTACGAAACAAAAGCAAATTACTAAGTAATATTTTGAAGGAAATACGATAAAAACCTTCAAAATAAAAAAAAAAATAAAAATAATAAATAAAATAATAAGCCACAAAAAAAAGACAGAATAATTATAAATAAATAAATAAAACAAAAAATAAATAAATCCTATGTTTCCCATTCCGACTGCCTTTTATACGCTGACGATTTAAAAAAATTTAAATCAGTCCGATCATTGGCCGATGCAATGGAGTTGCAAAATGATATCTCATCAGTACAGAATTGGTGCGATTTGAATGGACTACATTTCAATATTAGTAAATGCTCAGTTATGACATTTTTTAGAATTTTATCTCCTATAATCTATAATTATAAGATTGATAATACAATCATAACAAGAGTGTGTTCGCATAAAGATCTAGGGGTTATATTCGACGTTCAACTGACTTTTTCTATGCACATAGACTATATTATTTCAAAGGCCAACTCCATGCTAGGATTCTTGTTTCGAAATTTAAAAGATTTTCAAGACCCTTACACTCTTAAGTCTGTGTATGTTGCGTTAATTCGCTCTATATTAGAATACTGTTGTTTAATATGGAATCCTTTATATAACAATAGCGCTATTCGTATTGAGAGAATACAAAAAAAGATTTACTAGGTTTGCTCTTCGAAAAATGTCGTGGAATTCAAATATGCCGGATTATAATGCTAGATGTCAGCTTATCGATCTAAAGCAACTGCATGTAAGAAGGACTTATTATTCAGTTCTTTTCGCTCATGACGTCATTACTGCTCACATTGATTGTCCGGTGCTGCTTTCCATGTTCAGTGTTTACACCCCGTCTCGTTATCTGAGGCCTAGAGATTTCTTTTATGTTTCGTGGCATAGTACAAACTATGGGCAAAATGATCCTATAACTAATGCTTGCATAAAATTCAACTTAGTTGCAAATGTTATAGACTTAAATATGAGTAGAGACAAATGTAAAAATGAAATCTTAAATTTTTTGAGTAGCAATTTACTCTAAATTACATTATAATTGTATGTTAAATTCTGCTTATACTAGGCATTATTATTAATAAGAAATGAAATGTTATTAATATTATCGGTAGTCTTAAAAAAGCTCTGTACTTGAAAGACGGAAGAATAAATAAATAAATAAATAAATAATTACGTAAATAAGTAATAATAAATAATAACACAAATAATGAAGAGCGAAACAATAAGAAACCAATCATACATGTTAAGTAGGTATAGCATATAAGTCATTAACTAGGTGCTTGTCGGCAAATGCGCAGGAATTCATAAACTTTCTAGTTATCTTCAAAATTCTTTCAGACACCAGTTCAACACCCACTCTTCTATGTACGTGTAAGGTAGGATAATCCCAGGAATTTTAGCATCAACTTAAGGACCTTGTTCTGGGCTACTGGTAATTTATTGATGTGGCTCGCATCTCGTACTCGAATTGTGTACAAAAAGAAACAATTCATGCAAAAGCAATATTCGGAGCAAATGTGAAGATCCCTGTTGAGTAAATCACTTCGGCTGCGAAGAATTGCAAGCATGTCAATGTGATAACCAGCACAGTAGTGAGGTAAAAGTCAAAGGCATACTGCCGATCCACTTTGAAGGTGCCATAAAAAACAGTCCCAAGTCCGAACACATTCCTCTGCATCAGCATCACTTCCACCTATCACAAAACCCAATCAAAATTCTGAGACTCCAAGCAAGGACACTACTCACATCCTTCCTCATTGACCCCCTATCCTTCACCACATCCATCACCAAGCTCAGGAACTCATCCTCTGCCTTGACCAGTTTGTCGGATAGCAACCCAATGAGGAACATGTCGAAGCTGTAGGTGATGCACTCGGGAAACTTGATGCTGAACATGAAAGGCATCAGGTTTTGAAATCTCTCTATGTACTTGGCGTAGATAACCGCCTGCAGAGTGACGTACATCTGGCAGATGTCGTAGGAGGAGCCGATAACCGTTGCAACGAACACCGCCTTATGGACTTCGTTCAGCTTCTGTTTCACGCGATGAATCCGATGCGACACACTCAGCAGCTCCTTGACTAGCTTCCGTGTGCTTCCACACTCCATTTGACTTGAGCTGCTGACCGCAGCCAGGAGCTCGTTCATCTTGGTGTAGGCACTAATCAAGGCCAACTGACAGCAGACATGGCTGCTGAACGTCAAAAAGGGTATCGCCATCGCAAGTATCCAAATGAAGTGAAACATGAGCGCAGGCGTTGGCACCAGGACGAGCAGCAGCTTCCTTGCGTGATTGCACACAATGATCAGTTTCAGAAACAGAATCTTCATCAGATGGCTTTGGACGTAGAGCCTTGGGTTCGTTCGATCTTGGATGGTTTTCAAAATGCCAGCGACTTCGTTGGCGACTGACAGCATTCCCTTGCGCAGTCTGAGGTAGTTTCTCACGAACAGAATGAGCGCCAAATACTCTCGAAAGAAGTTCATCTTCTCCAGCAGATCATCCTGCGCTACTACACTCGAGTAGCCATTGTACTCCTCGTCGTAGCGCTGGTACGCCTTCAGGGCAGTCCCGATTTTGACGATTATACAGAACGAGTACACGTACCAGATGAAGTTGTATATTAGTCCCGAAACAGCTGAAAGGACACGGGAGTTCTCGAATTGCTTTGTCGACGGATTGAACTTGAAGTGAATCAGCCCGAGGAACCGAAAGAGATTGTACAAGATTTTCAAATGGGATTCGAAGTAGAATCGTTGTGACTCGTTCATTTTCGCGTCCCGGAGGTGACTGCTGGTTTCGGACGGAGTCGTTCGATTAAGGCACTTAAGTTTGATTGCTTCCGTTTGATATGGCTAACATTAGTGGTAATGGAATAAGAGGAGGCCCAAATAATTGCGTGCGTATCAGGAACCTGGTGGTTGCGTATTTTAGTAGTTCCGCATGACGGTGACTTGTGCCCTATTGGCAAACTTATGATATATTATTTGAAGGGTTGCGACAAACCAACGCGTTTATCGTCTCGTCGAAAATATTTGATGAAAGGATGATAATTCTCTGCTGACGTCTAATTTTGGTGTCATAATGTTGCTTACTTACTTTCCGGTCGATGAACTTGGAGGGTCTGATTCTTAGCTAATGCTGTCGTCAATTGTTGTCGTTCGCTGCCACTGCTGCTTGGTCTGGAGTTCGTTCTCTATCTCCACCTATTTATCACGCTAGTTAAAAGGCTGTTGTAAGCGCTGCTTAAGCACACCGACTATTCTAAGACTGCCGGTTAAGAGATTACTCTCAGAGTTTTGAAGAGTATGGGTGTTTGAAGGCCGACTTTTCTGTGTCTAGACTCTTCGATATCCTCGAGGTGGGAGGTTGGGGAAAAAATTTTTCTTTTGTCAATCTGATGGTTGGATATCCACTATTACCAGGCCATCTTAGTATTCTAGGTAAACCATAGACTTGATACCACTTCTCAACTAGGGGTTGTGGACATTGGATCGACAGAGAAATCGAGCCCAAGCTACTAGAAGCCACTCTTGTTTGCAGATTGAAAGAAAATTGTAAACGACATGACTAAAGAGTGGTTCTCTCTAACCACCTTTGAGACGTCTCGCGTTGTCCGAACTTTAACAGCGCAAACACCTACTAGCCAGGGATGCGAACACTCAATGACCTCCAATCAACTTAAGTAATTCCCAGTGGACATCACAGCGGACTCCATATGAGTCTAAGGTAAGTCGTGGATAATATTCGCTTACCTAGCCTCCTCTCGTATTAGTAATCCTCTCGTATAACCCTCTCGTATTAGTGATCGCAACTGACCGCTAAGAACTTGCAAATCGAGTCTCCCTGAAACTCTCAGAGAGCCCAACTCTGCCAGGCGAAACAATTGACTAACAATGGATCCGTTATCCAAAGGTTGCCTCTAATGTGCTGGGTTCTAAGCAGGCAGCTTATAAAGCGACGCTGGACAGAAGGACAAATGCGGTTCGTGAGGTCTACGAAATTAAAAGAAGGGAAGAGCACCGGCTTTTTAAAAAGAAAAAGAAAGATCATGAGAAGCGCGCGATCGAGGAAATGGAGATCTGATACGGCAAAAAGGATGTCCGAAAGTTCTACCAACGGGCAAAACAACTATCCAATGGATATAAGATTCGGACAGAAGCCTGTCGTGACGAAGAGGGACAACTCGTAGTAGATTCGATACTGAGAAGATCAATTCTGTAGAATGTTAAACGAGGAAGACCCAACAACAACGCTGTCAGGCAGAATGTTCCACTCCACACAATGGACGATGATCGACGAGGATTCCGTCCCCCCGACTTAGACGAAGTCAAGATGGCGACATCGAGACAAATGTCTGCACCAGCAGCCTTGGGCCAAAAACCCTTTAAGGCAGCTGGGGATGAGCTGGTAAGGTACATGCGCCGGCTCATCTATAAGACATGGTCGGAGGAAAGCATGCCTAACCAGTGGAATCTCAGTATCGTTTGGCCGCTCCACAAGGAAGGAGACCCCCTTTGACTGCGCCAACTATAGAGGGATAAGTCTCCTGAACATCGCATACAAGGTCTTCTCTGCAGATTTGTGTTCTCGCCTGAAGACGTTTATAAATAACCTGATAGGTCCACATCAGTCTGGCTTCAGTCCAGGGAAGTCCACCATCGACCAGATTTTCACACTACGGCAGATCCTGGAAAAGACACAAGAGATGCAGATCGGCACCCACCACCTTTTTGTCGAGTTCAAGGCCGCATATGACAGCGTGCATAGAAACGAGCTATGCAACGCCATGTTTACTTTGAACATCCCTGCCAAGCTCATCAGATTTTTCAGGATGACAATTGAGAAACCTCGCCGCTCCATCAAGGTCGGTAACGAACTCAGCCAGACCTTCAACGTCAAGAAAGGATTTCGACAAAGCGACGCGCTGTCATGTGATTTCTTTAACACCATCCTGGAGAAGATCGTGCAAGACTCACACGCCAACACTAGAGGCACGATCTTCCAGAAGTCCGTACAGTTGGTGGCACACGCGGATGATATTGACGTGATTGGTCGAGCACACCGAGCCGTCAATAAGGCGCTTGCTGGCATTGAAACAGAAGCGGCTCAAGTGGGTCTAGCGGTGAATGATGGCAAAACAAAGTCAAGATATATTGTGGGCGCGGCCATGGGCCTAGGTCGTCGTTGTATCAGCAACCACTAGTGCTGTACGTGCTATTATTTTTTGACGAGTGGAAGGGACCTGAAGTTTTATGCCGACTCCGAACAGCAAAGTTGAGAAGCTTTTTTCTAGACAGGAATACTCTCTGAGCTTTGTTAGTGACTCGAAAGAGGTGGAAGCTGTGAATTATGACAGTTGGTAGATTGGGGATTCGAACCTGGCACCCTCTGTGTAGGAGCCGATGCAATAAACCAGTACGAAGAAAGGACGCACAATTTCGACGACTCGACCAGAACGAACTTTAACTTCGAGGTAGTTAAGGACTTTTTCTAGCATATTTCCCAAGTAAATCGTACGAACAACATCAGTAACGAGACCAAACGCAGAGTAACTCTTGCTAGCCGCTGCCTCTTTTGGGCTCAAAGGGCAATAGGGAACCAGCGCCCTCTCTCGGAAGAACAGGTTGACTCTGCATAAGATCTTGATCATCCCCGTCCTGCTCTACGAGGCAGAGGCATGCATTATATTCAAAGCGGCTTAAGAGGCTCTTGGTATTTTTGAGAGCTTGGTATTCTGTGAGCGAATTTTGGTCCTGTTTGTGTTGATGGCATTTAGAGAAGGATCAACCACTAACTATAAGGACTGTACAACGACATGAGTCTAGGCAGGCGGATCCAAAGTCTAAGATGGTTAGGCCATGTAGAGAGCATAGACAACTTAATAATAATAAAATATTCGACTCTGAGTCTGTGGGATAACGCAAAAGGGGACGTACAAGGTGGCGTACACAAGTTGTGGGGGACCTCAGCCGGCTTGGTGTGCTAAACTGGAGACAGCTGGCTGGCTTGATCGTGCCAATTGGACAGGATTGGTGGGTGATGCCCCGTTCCCCCCCGGAGTGTCGCGACACCAGAAGAAGAGGAAGTATTAGTAAATAGAATATCATTACGAAGGTGGTTGAATGATTCAAAATTACTACTCCTTGGAAAATGACTACCTACGAGATGTACAGCAGCAACACTTGCCTAAGTTTCTATCAATCGGACGAGAAAATCAGTGTTCATATATATTCTCGCTGAACTAGAAACACAGCTTGACTCGTTTTGTGTTTATTCAGTTTTCATTTTATTTTCATTTTAGGTAATAATAATAGTAATAATTTTTAACAATTATTATATCCATGTATATGCACTTTATTCAATAAATGATTCCTCCTCGATCTGTTCTCCTTTGTTTTAAATCTTCATCCTTCATTTGGTTTACAATAATGATTTTTAATTACAATAATAATAAATATAATAATAAATTTCTTAAAGAAATTATTTTCTTTTCATATAATTTTCAATTTGTAATTCCAGTTTGTTCTCCATCAAGTTGATTCAATGTATAATATTTAATTAATAAAATCTGATATTAAGTGTACAACAATTTTAATTATTCTTTTGTTTTTTCTATGAATAAAAGGGAAAAAATATATAGCAAAAAACAACATTTTGGGATCTAAATTGTATTTCTGGAGATTTATTTTTTTACATTTTCTCACATTCATCTGCGGATCGGCGTAGAGATAAAAACATTGACTTAAGAGCGATCGCATGATGGGCATTTGTGAGAATGTGATTACATTTTTTTTTCTGTTTGATGTTATTAGAGACTAAGATTTATTTTTGTTTTTTTGAAAAATTCATTGTTTTAATTACTTTTTTTTGATATACATACATATACATATAGTTTTGTTGTTTTGTTTTTTTTATATATAAATGGGTGTATGTGTGTGAATTTAATGACGACGAGCACATCAAAACCATTTTTTTCTCTTCTGTTATTATTTTCAAATATATATATATTTTTTAAATTTTATCTAATTTATTATTTAACTGCTTTATGAATAATGATATAATTATAATGTATTTTTTTTTGTTGTTTAATAATATGAGGTTTTACATCAAGTTTTACATACTTTGCAATATATTTTGTATCAATATACTATTTCACCTAATTCATTAAATATAAATCTAATTCTTTCATTTTAGTAAACTTGTTTGAAATAAAACGAAATCTGTTGCGGAATGCAATCGAAACGATTCAGTGATGAATTTCACGTTGGAAAAAATTAGCAAAAAGAAAGGACCTTTTTGTTTACGTTTTTTTGGAGGGGGGATAAACTATTTCTCTTTTTTCTTCTGCAGATTATTATACAAATACGATGTTATTTCGTTAAGGCCTTTGATTGAATGTATTTTTGTTTCTTGTCTTTCAAGTTGTTATTCAGGGCAGATAAAGGGGGGGGGGGGGGGGGGGTGGGTGACAGAAAATCAACTATTGAAACATGTTGTAATGGATTTTCCTTGTAAAACTACTTATAAACAGTCTTATCCGCTGAATAATTCCAAAAAAAAAAAAAACAGATTTAACTTTAGTCTATGACATAATACCATTTTTTGTTTGGTTTGCATTCAACAATGTGTCATGTAAACCAGTATCTAGAACTAATTGAAATCTTTTATTTTTCTCAAAGTGTGTTTATGTTCAAAGATCCTATTGGGTTTAGTAGATCTTTTTTATTTTTCCTATTTTCATCGTTTTCTTGCAGCAACTGCAATCGATGTAATGTGCGTAGAGCCAGAATTTTCATATTTTATTTTTATTACAACAAATAACACATGTAAATTGATTTATTTTATTTATGTATAATTTATATAGTTTTTTTATTTTAATTTCACCGGCTGTTTATATGCGTATTTTATTTAGTTGTTTTGAATAAGAATTTGCAATCGATATAAGGATGAAATAAAAGAGAATGCTCATTATGCAATAATTATTTTTAATTTTATCCGCTGATAGTTTTATATTCACTTTATACAGATACTTGATATTCTCTTATTTACATATTTTGTATTTATTAATTCAAATAGTTTCGTTTTTAAGTTCAATCAAATAATTCAGACGCGATGTGGATTATGTAGCTTATCGAAAGCTTATCGACGAACTCAGAGAACTGGGTGAAGCTAGAGGTTTCTGTTAGAAATCACGGGCAAACGTTGGGATAGTTCATGAAGTTGTTGAGTTTTAAGCGGCAGTTTGAGAGAATCTTTCGATTGATTTTTCGGGAATTTTCGAATGTTGACACTTGTAATTTCAATAAAAATTCTATAAGACCCACTCATTTAGACTTGTTTTGCTTGAAACCTATTGGTTTCGCGAAGAGTCTTTGACTCAAAACTTGGGACAATGCAACAGAGAACGGCTGCGTTTAAGGTGACGAGCCAATCTGGAGAAAGACATCAATCAACTAGGAGGCAGCTAGAGACCATGCTAGTTAGATACTCTTGTTAGTTGAGGCCCAGATCCATCCCGCACTGTAGCGTAGAAGAATATCGGGCGTAACTGGCCTCTTCTTGGCCAGGCTTGCACCACAATAACGTCTACAAATTTTTTAGCTGAATTTCGAAAATTAGCGTTCTGTGGAACATGTTTTATATGCACTTCGAGCAACATTGCGTGTCCATCATCGACTTTCCGAATTCAAGTACAAACATCTGAAAGGATTAGAACAGGACATTGCAGTCATCGGCATCGTGCAGGACTTGCTAGTAAGCATGGACTTCCAACTAGCAGAGGAAAATACGGAGATAGCATTAATCAGAAGCAGACGGGTTATGAAGACTATACCACCTTCTAGTGTCTAGACTAGAATTTAAGTACCTTGGTGTTGCTATAGATGTAAAACTTTAAAGCAACATCTGCAACGTGCAACGACGAAGGCAGGGAGCATAACGGCTGCTCGGGCAAGAATCTTGCCAAACATTGGAAGACCAAAATAAAAGAAAAGGCTTCTTTTATCCGAGTAGCAAGGGACGTCGATGTTGCTCTATGGCTCCCAAATATGGGCTGAAGCAATGAGTACGAAATCATGCAGTTTAAAGGACGAAGCTGTGTATAGACTTAATGCTTTGAGAGCATCCAGCGCCTTCCGAACAACCGCATACGACGCGTCGTCCATACTGTCCGAAATAGTGTCAATAGACCCCTCACCAAGGAAGCCGCATGGATATATCGTGCCTACAGTACTGTGGAGTTAGCAGAAACGAGCCGAATTGATAATGGACTACCATGTAGAGCAGACCTCGAAGAATGGCAAGAAAGATAGAACTCTTCTGACAGATGTAGATGGACGCATAGATCGACCCTTGGATCAACACAAAATAGAGGAGGCCAGATGCTTACTGGCCATGGATGTTTCAGAGCATTTCTCCACAGATTTGGACATGAGACATCCCTTGTTGCCCAATGTGCACAGAAGCAGTGGATACCGCGGAGCATATAATGTTCACCTTTCTGAAGATCGAAACCAGTTGGCGAATAGATTAAGCGGGAACCTATCCCGAGAGCACATAATGACACTGGCGCTTAGCACACAAGAAGCTTGTTAAGCATTAAATCGTGGCCACTATCATGAAGGAGCATCGACGCCAGGAAGGACAACGTAACGCAGCGCAGGTAGCTGCCAAAACAAACGAGCTGAATGTAAGTTATCGACTCATCACGAATTCCAATTCACGATAGACGATATTAGACACCTCGCACGGGCAACCACTTGTTGCATCAATTTGTTTACATATTGCAGTCGCTGTCTGCCCTTGAATCAGCAATTCATCTGATGCACACCAGAAATAGAATGCTTGCATGCTGCAGACGAGTCACTTGACACCCAGCATTCCTTTCCTATCCCAGGTCTATTCCATTGTCCCCACATGCACCCATAGGCAATAGTTTAAGTCTTAGAACAGATCTGAATAAAGTAAGACGTGCAATCCTCTAGAAAAAATTATTTATTTAAGAATTTCTTATTAAAAGGCTGAAGACTCCCTTCGCGATGAAATGCTTTAAGGCATTGGCGCGAAGACCAGGAGTAGAAGGGGTGGGTTTAGTGGGTGCAAATCCCACACTGTTACTTAGCACGGGCTGAGCTTCGTCTTTGAAAGATTCCCACGAAAGAAGGAATCGAGTGTCGAACAATACAATGCTCTAAAAGTACGAGTCAGATACTGCCTCGAAGATCTGTCGAGCATAAAGCCTGGAAACTGTGAGGTCAACGAAGGAAACAGGTTGCGAAGCCAGATGTGACAGCACAATGGACCAAATGGTCCAAGTAGAGCATGATTGTATGCATTGAACCAACCTTAGAGCCAGACATTGGCCTATAATTAAGTTTCCACCACCAAAATTCATTTTTGTATTCTACTGAAAATTTAAGGAAACAGGCCTTAATGGAACACGTCTTATGTACACACATGACACTTTTCAGCACACCGACACAAGTGTGCTGTGCATGGGCCGCTTAGGTAAGGTTAGGTAGTGCATTCACCAGCACACTTAGACCATATTAGTCCATTGTGATACCCCTAGTCAGACTACTACCACTGACTGGCTACTCCAGCGACAGTGCCGTTACTGGACCAGGCTGGACCAGATTTGAAAACCAGATAAGAGTGCATTAACTTTGCTTTCACTGGGATTCGAACCGGGGACCCCTCTAACCAGGGGCAGCCACTCTACCAACTGCACCATACAGTCGTCATGGGCCGCTTAAGAAACTATGTTATTAGTTCCACCATTCTTAAACGACTCGGCGAGAGAGTGTTTTTGCACTCTGTTCTGTGGAGACGGACTTTCATTAAATCCACTGACCCCTGAGAGGTTCCTTCTCATTGAAGTATGAAAAGTGGTTACAAAGGAATGAAGTCATGGTAGATCTACAAATTCCCTGCCCGTCGACCCTATGACAGGAATGAAGCACATTCACTCTAATCTACTTAGGATAACTATCCGCAAAGCTGCTCACTCCTGTCACATCGAATGTCCTAAACATAAGCCACCGTGGCCACTCACTACACAAAATAAGTGTAAAAAAATAATTGACGTTCGTGCAGTCTATTTGCATTGTGAATGGGGGGTTTGCACTGTCTGTGCAGTTGATTGTGTAAAGATTAACTTTGGTTGAAGTGGCTGACTGCTAAGCCGAAGGACAGCAAGTACACTGTTCTTTCTTGGACACTTTCTAGGCCCATTGTTTTAACACGCGGATCTATGGGTACTTATACCGCAAACCAATTAGTGCTTTTAATAAGGCGAAGGAAAAGGCTGATTCTAGTGTTTCTCAGGACAGGCAGGTTATCAATGAAGTGGGTCCCCAGAAGTCTGAATCTACGGGATGAGAGAGGACTGCAGCTGCATAGCAAATGTTCAACGGTTTCCTCCTTGGCAGCTTCTGCAGCCTGCTTAATCCGATCAAGCTAAGCGATCGCTTGGGAACCATCGGAGCCCAGAGTTGTTTAGTAATGAGGCATCCTGTGCCTGATGCCCATCTACGATTCATTTGAGGAAGTTTCAAGTTTCGCGTAGAGGGTGGATCTCCACCCGAAAGGAGTACAGATACAGAGTTTGTGTCCTTTCAAGCGAGTTCGTCCGCTTCGCAATTCTCTGGAATGTCACAGTGTTCCGGCACACACATAAAATGGTTGTGAAAATACATGGCCACCTCGTTAAGAGATACTGACATCCCTCCCCTCTCACTGTATAAACATCAAAGAGATTTTGATATTTGCTTAAATGTTAGAATGTCAATTTGCAATTATTTTGTATAGTGAATGGCCGGCCTTAGTAAAGTCAGTAATGACAACTTAATGACGACTTTTGAGCATGATCATGAACATTTTCTGCAAAAATCGAGCTCCATCCCCTCATCATCTAGTCTCATCAGTCTCATGAAAGTGCATCAAACAACTCGAGCTCTGTTTCGCATCACAAGGATTAAGAAGGACCAACATTCACAACTGAACAAGTATGCCAACATCCCTCGCTCAATTTATTTCTGATCCTGAGATGTCTACGAGCCTTTTTTAGAGCAACCTACAAATCGAACTATTTAATTCTTTGTCTCGCACGATGCTGGTTGATCACATCCCCCAAGGGTGAACTTCATACGTACTTAGCTGTTAGTTTCTAGGCAAGAATTAGGAATTGTGATAGTAGACGAGTGTTGCAACTAAGAAGGCTCTTGTTGGTACCGACAGTGTTAGATGGCACTGGTACTCAGGATCAGTTTGAGTTCCGAGAAATGACAGTCTCAACTGCCCACCAAGAGGACACAATCTCAAGCAGTTGGATGCTGGGGTTAAAAGCATTTTCAAATTCAATCAGATGTGGTCACTTATGACTTTCGATCTCAAAAATAACGAAAAGATGCCTCAAATAACCTAGCTAGACGGAGGCATAATGTCTTGGGATGTGCTTTCGAATATGGCACAAATCCGCGGACGTTGTAATAGATTACAATAATAATAATATGGGTTGCGCAACAGCCCGTAGGGGGCCAGGGCCTAACTCCTCTCAGTAAGCACTCGTGTTGTGCGCGCTTTTGTTCTCTCACGAGTGGAAGGGACCTACAGTTTTATGCCGGCTTCGAACCGCCTTATTCGAGACAATTATTACTCTTTGAGCATTGTCAGTGATTCGAAGGAGGTGGGACCGTGAAAATTGTTTTTGGTCTCGCACCGGCCGGGGATCGAACCCAGGCAACGAGGTCAAACTGCGTAGGGGCCGACGCATATACCTTCAACGGCATGGCTATGTTTCAATAGATTACATTTAAGAAGACAGATTTAAATTAAATTCACTGCCATAAGGGAGGCATGAACTGCGTCCCATTTAAACCCGAAGCAGAATAAGTGAAAGGGAAGTACGGTCTCATGGAGTGAGTGGAAGAACAAATTGCAATAATTTGTAAACACCCTGTTACAGGAAGTAAGTCCTTTCATGCTATGTGTAAGAATTCCCTTTTAATCAACATCTACGTGAGACAAGCAGGTTAGCTGCAGATAGCAGCCACAATTAGTCAATGGTGGCTATTGTGACACCACTCAGATTGATCCAATTGGCGCTTGGTGTTGCTCAGGCTCTATTAAAGTAACCAGAGCACAATACGAGCAGAGGAGATGATGTGTGGGCTTCTCCATCTCTTCATCCATACATCAGCTTGAGCTTGAGCTTGTATGCCAAGTGAACAGTGGCAAAAGTGCTCCCAATTACTTCGGATCCATCTAATAGGATACCGAGAAAGTGTCATTGCCTCAGTAAGAATCAAAGAATCAATTATGTTCTTTTCCTCTCCAAGGGAACAGCCGGTAGCACTCGGTGCAGGAATGTACTATTCTAAGTACATCCGGTAGTCAAGTGGCGATTCAACATTCAAAAATCGATGGCATTTTCCTGGAAACTAAAAGTACTGCCATCAGTGAAGATATATAATGACCGACAACAAATAATTGATTCCGACAAAAATTGGAATATTTTCGGAAACGCCTCAACAAATTTTGAGGTGAATGCTTCCACCTACTGGGGAAAATCCGTTAACTGTGCGTTCAGAATTGCATTATCTTCAAAAAAAATATTGGCACCACTTAAAAGTTCATGAAAAATACAAATATTATGGAGTATGTAGAACGTGTTAGTTCGCAAGTTGAAACTTCTCTCTAACATCGGACATTCGATTCTCCATTTCTGTTATGAACTGCAGCGGCTCACGTATGTCCACCACAAGGTCAGACTCTGCTTGGTACCGGGCCACAGCTCAATGGGAATGAGAGAGCCGACGAATTGGCTAGACAAGGGTCTGGAATGGACATTGGCGAAGTAAATACATCCAACCACCGATCAGTGCACTAAACCGGATCATAGGCGAAACTATACAAAAAAAAGAGAAAAAGGGGATTGCAACCATACATCCTTCATTGGATGTGCAGCAATCATCAGGCCCATTATAACCCAATGGTCTTGTTAAGTACCAGCGTAAAAAAAAGCCATATGAGCATGCTAAACAAATTACTATGGTCAACCGCTGATTGTACAACTGTAGCGATAAGGAGCACGCCACAAACATGGTTGGGCATGACACCTCATCTCCTTCCTCTGGACTCATTCATAAAAGGCTGCGCCGCAAGAAGTGCTCTCAGCCTAAGGGAGTCCTCTTTGTGGAACCAAGCCAACTAGGGACATGGGGTCATAATCAAAATATTAGACGACCTGGGAAAGAGACACGGTTCCAGTAGCCTCGCAGCTACAACCGACCTGTCCCTCAAAATCCCATATCTCTTCCCCAACAGGGACAAGTGGCTTTCGAACGCCGCTATCAACGACCACGAGATTGCCCTTTCCACCGACGGATCAAAAACGAACACAGGTACTGAGACCGTATTCTACTCGGGCACATTGCACTGACAGGAATCATTCAGGCTACCCTAAATGCGCAGTGTCTTCCAAGCGGTGATCTTGGCAATAGAGACTTCATATCGGGTATTGGTATGATGGTAGTCTAAATGCTTCCTGTGAGTGCGAGGTGTCCGAGTAGAATCCGGCCAAGCACATTCATATCCCACTATGGGGTGTATCACCATCTTTGTTGACAGCCAGGCTGCACTGAAGTCAATAGGATTCTGAACGACGAGATGAATGGATGTTATGAACTGCCGCGACTCACTATGGTCCACCACAAGGTCAAGCTTGGCTGGGTTCCGGGCCACAGCTCAATAGCAGGGAACACAAGAGCGGACGAAGTGACCAGACAAGGTTCCGAAGTGGACATCAGCGAAGCGGACACATCACTGCAGCCAGCGATCAGTGCACTCCACCGGACTATAAGTGACATCTTGGCTCACAAGAAATAACAGTCACACGACATGATCAACGTGGCCATATCTTGTCAACGGCAAAACGAAGAATCTTTTGTCGTTGGACCGAAATTCGATCCGAGTGCTCGTCGGAGTGATCACAGGACACTGCCTGAATCTCTGCCGTGGAGGGAAGACCGAAGACCGAAAAGCTCCAACATCTTTGCCGCTGCCCAGCTCTCCAGAATCGGCACCAGGCTTCGCTGGAACACTAATTCTTCACAGAGACTGCAGACTTAGCGAATGCAGATATTTCGGATCTTCTAAGGTTCGTAAAGAGAAAGGGGAGGCTTAAGCCATCACGTGACATGATAGGTTGACAGAATTGGTACTCCACAAATGGAGGGATTCACCATGGGCCCAAGGGCCTCCCAGTGGAAGTGATGTTCAACCATCACACTCCCCTTTCTAAACCAAACCTATGCAATTTCGAATCTTCATATACAGTGGACTTCTCCTAAGTTGGATTGCCATGGGATACCATAATTTATTCGAGTTAGAGTGAGCTTGACTTAGAGAGAGGGATTTGTGCGGAACATTGAGGGAAAGTTGTTTAAAATATGCCGAAAGAGGTCGAGTGAGAGAGGAACTGTTTGGGGCGATGGATGAATTCGGAATCCCGGTAAACTGCAACCATGCGCCCCGCAGTTCGGATCTGACTTCAGGGAATATTGGAAAATTGACAGACGAACGATCTCTCCAAGAGCATTTTCCCAAACAGCATCAGTCAAAGTCTGGAAGAGGAATGACGATTGAGATCAAACAAAAATATCAGACAAGCTCTCTTCCCACAAAACACACACCATCAATTGCTGCAAATAATGTCGAAGGGCAATGAAAACCAAACTTTCACATCAAATCTATACAATTCTACATTATCGTTTGTTTACCTTTTGTATACATACAGTTGTATTTGTTTTATTTTATTTTTTTTACATATTTTTAAGTAAATTAAATTTCATCAGCCCAACAAGTGTGCACATTTTCCTAGTGGCTTTCGAAATTCAGATTGCAACCAGTGACATTTTGTTTGAGATGTTTTTTTATTGTCTACTATAATGTATAGTATCGTTCGCTTTCTTCTGTTTGCTTCTTTTGATAAGTTTTAATTGTTTATTACACATACATTTACATATATAATTATGCTTATATTCATCCCAAAAACGCATTTCCTACACTTATATATTCAGTAACGTTCTCTAGTTGTGATGATAGTTGTTTATTTATTTGCATTTTTATTTTCTTTTATCTAAAGACACATCTATACAATTTTTTAGTTTCATTTTTAAAACAATTTATATTTCAATTAAATGAAATCCATTCTGTTTTTTTTCTGTTTTCTTCTACAGTTGTATACAAACAAAGCAACACGCTATTGTAAACTAGTTAATTTTCTTTTTTGTTATTTTTTGCAATTTTAATTTGGTTTTTGTTTTGTTTTTTTGTGTGTCTTAACATAACCACGAGAACTTGTGTGTTTGAAATGAGAGAGTGATGTGTTTTATATTTTTTTTGAGATGACCTTGAATGTCCATTTTTGTTTTGGCTAATTTCGGATACGAGTATAAAGTGCATAGGTTTAGAGAGAATATAGAAAACCAGATCGTATAGCTAAGTACTTGTTATTTGTTTTCAATGAAAATTTTGTTTGTCTTGGCTTGTCCTTTGCAGTAGAAAAATTCAAAACTTAAATTTAACCTTGTGTTTGTGTAGCATTCTCATTCGAAAAAAAAAATGTTTGTATATTCTTTACAGATTATATAAGAGTTAGTTTTTAATTTTCTTTACTTTCTTTAGTTTATATTATTTTTTTTTTTAATCAGAATTAACAATAAATTACAAAATAAAAGACAATATATGTATATATATATATATATATTTATAATATTTGTTTTTTTTTTCTGTTTCTTTGTTTTGCTTTTATACAGATTTATCTCTTAACAATTGCAATTAGTAGTAGGCGCACCTTGAGGCTGATCAGTCAGTCGTTGGCCCTTCGCACCGCCACCCACTAACGTTGGATCAGAGTCTAAACTCTCCGACATTTTATCGCATATTATATCGACAAGACGTTCAAAAACAGCCTTTTAATGTAAAAATTTAATCAAAATGTTTTACAAATAACAAGCGAAGATATTTACCTTAACATTGACATTCTCCTTGGCGGATGTCTCGAAGAATTCAACACCTAATTGATCGGCCAATTGTCGGCCGCGCTCAAATGAGATGACACGTTGATCTTCCATGTCGCATTTGTTACCAACTAAAATCACTTGGGCGTTGTCCCATGAGTACGTCTTTATCTGCGTGACCCTAGATGGAAGAACAAAGGAGATGAATGATGAATCTATCTTTAATTTTGAAATATTTGATATATTTGACACAACATTTGTTGAAGTTCCAACCATACAGTGGATTTTATGTTCGAGGTCGATCTTGTTTGGCCGCCATTTTGGTTAGGATGACAGTTTTTAGCTCCGATTTGACAGTCGGAGAGAGTTATCGATTTCAATTTATTATGTACCAGCTGGTGTTGCAAAATACGGGACCTTTCTAAGAAAGCCCTGATTGGGCGTAGCGCATAAATGCGTCCAACTTTAAAGAACTCCCTCGACTGACAGCGCTCGGAGATTGCATCTGTCCTGTTATATACAGAATCTTCTCAAACTTCGCAAGAGTGAGAGAACAATAGAGCACACAGCACGAGTCGCTTCTTGGTTCACATGAGATTGTAGCACCAGTCATACTATAAGATAATTAAAAAAGGTACCCAAGATCTTCGAGAAGAACTTCTAAACGAGTATCCCCTCCAGATCCAAGTACGACTTATCATATAGAGCCGCAGGCACCGCAGATATGACCTTCTCTCAACCCTAACCCGTCAAGGTGTGCTGACGGGCTTCTCCCAGGACTCTCATCGAGGCTATCACTAGGAATACACGACTTCAGGACGGGACGTCTGTAAGGGAACCATCGTAGGTCTTGTTTGCTTGTATATAAGGTAGGACAAATTTTTCAGTCAGATCAGATTTTTCAGTCAAATTTTATAACCTGCAACGGTGGAACTTTTCTCGGCTTTCAAGAACAGGCGAATCGAGCTAGTTATAATGTCAATAGACAATCGAACGCCAATAAAAGCCATTAGAGTTGTGTCGTTCCGGACATACACACCTCCCGGAACTATATCTTCTGTCGCAAACATTTTCAATCGTTCCGTAAACTCAACCTAAACATGTCCATGTCCACAATTTGTATACAAAAATTCTAAGCCAGCACATGGCGAGCACACAAAATGATGCACACACGTTTGTGCATATCTGAGTTGGAACTATCATGTATGATACGTCCATACATGTATTTCTACTCTTGCCAAGGTAGCCATCAATCTATTCCTCCTTTCGGCGAAATATGAATGGAACTATGTACATAGCTCCGCGGCCATGTTTAACATAGCCATATCCAATGAACCTATACGCAGGTCCGATCACATGTTTCACGCATGGAACTATATAGTTCCACGTACATGTCTCCGGGATCTAGTTCCGACTGTGAAAAAAAAAGTTCCATGTCCGTTCCGTCGTCGGAACCAATGCTAAAAGCCATGGCATCGGACGATCTTGACTGGTTAGGTTATGCAAACAGAGCGTCAGAGTCGGTGTTTGCTAAGGCCTGTTTTGCTGAATACCACGACGCACTGACATCGAGGGAAAGGAAAATACGGTCAGTCTCTCGAAAAATGGAACTGAGATGGGAGCATCTCCGGCAATCCCTTATGAATTCAAGCCGCTTGAATCCCTAAGAAGGAAACTGCAAGACGAAGCCCTTTATTTTTATTTGGGTAAGCATTGACCTAGAGGACTTGTGCAGTATTGAATTGAAAAACTTCCTAAAAATTTTAAATGAATCTGGATGGTTTATACATCTCGTGTTAAAGTGTAAGTGGCATTGAGGTGGAAGCGGCTACAGTGGGTCTAGCGATGAATGAGGGCAAAACGAAGTATATGCTGTCATCAAAAAAGCACACACAACATCGACATCCTGGACAGGTCGTCACAATGAGCAGCTATAACTTGGAGGTAGTCAAGGACTTCGTCTACCTAGTCTTCGCAGTAAATAGTACAAACAACATCAGTAGAGAGATCAAACGCAGAGTAACTCTTGCCAACCGCTGTTTCTATGGGCTCAAGAGGTAATTGAGTAGTAGAGCCATCTCTCGAAGGACCAAGCTGACTTTATACAAGACCTTGATCATCCCAGTCTTGCTGTACGGCGCGGAGGCATGGACCATCTCAAAAGCGGATGAGAAAGTCCTTGGTTCCATCGAGAGAAAAACTCTGCATGCGATCTGGAGGAGAAGATTCAACCACGATCTGTACGGGCTGTACAGCGACATAAGTCTAGTCAGGCGTCTTCGGATCCAACGCCTAAGATGGCTACGCCATGTAGAGCGTATGGACAACTCAGCTCCAGCCCGAAGAGTCCTCGTTTTCGAACCCGTGGGACAGGTGGCGCACCTGAGTGGAGAAGGAGCTCAACCAACTTGGCGTGCGGCACTGGAGACAGCTAGCTAGAGACTGTGCTAGCTGGAGAGGCTTATTGGTTGAAGCCCAGGTCCACCCCGAACTGAAGCGCCAAATAAAGAAGAAGAAGAGGCCATTCAGCATAAAATCAGCCTGAAGCTTGAACAACTGCAGCGAAACAAGTAAACTCCATTCCTCACTGAAATCATGATCTACAAAAAACTTCTACTACGCCGCATGTGGACCCGTCTGGAATGGAGGTATAGAAAGAGAAAGATATGCACGTAGTCTAAGTACCTTAGAACAGTCGACTCTACTGGGTCGATAACATAGAACATAGGTACTTACATTTGGTTACAAGAAAACTTCTTGGTGACTGGAAGCGCGAATGCATCAAGAATGGAACGAAATCTTAGCTCAAGGTCGTACTCTTTGTAGGTCGCTGGTGGTAAGTGATTATGTACATATATCTATGCTAGGATGACCATTATTCATTTGTGAATAGAAGAAGTAGATTATTTGGTGTCAATCACCTACTGAACAAGTCATACACTCTGCGTGTAAAGTTTGCATTTACTTACATTTTCTTAAAAAGTAACGGCTTAACAATAATGAAGTAACTGTGCGAAAATACTCAAACATGATAAACTCCGATTGTAATATTTACTTCTATAAGTTTCGTTAAGTTTCGTGAAGTTTCGTTGAGTTTCGTTAAGTTTCGTTAAGTTTCGTTAACTTTTGTTTACTTAAATATGAACGATATTAATAGCTTTCAACGTATGTATTTAACAATCGGAGTGTTTCCGAAGTTTCCAGACGCAATAATGTGCGCTGTGAATTTGACATTACTTCTGTATACCGTTCGTTCGGTTCTGACATAGGCTTAGTTAAGTCCGTGGCAAATAAGGCAAAATGAAATTTAATGCAGGACAGGGTACCTCTCGTCGATGTCAAAATAATTGTTGGTCGCTATAGAGACGCTTTTGGAAACCCTCTTTTTCGATGAGAATTCGTTTAGAAAATCTCATAAAGAACACTGGACTTTCCGATCTCTCAAATGTCAGAAAAATTGTTGTGGAGTTTTATCGGTGGGCATCATTGCATCTTTCTTCATCTTCGAACATGCAGCTAGTCGGGCAGTATAAATTAAGGCAAAACAATCCACTTGCAGTTGTAGGCGCCACGTGATTCCAACCAAAGGAGCTGTTTCATCATAAATAGCTCGGATTAAAGTGTGAGTTTGTTGACCAAATCTCCTTGAAATACCTCAAACATTTAACAGACAGACCTCACTATACTTCGTAAATGCCGGCAGCAATAGCCAAAGGAGCTTACTGCCGCAATTACAATATTCACTTGCACAAGCATAACTTACAAAATATGGTTGTAGACGCCGACTCAAATAAGACGCTGCCACTGTTCACATGGCAATTTAATTACCACATGACTCATTTCCTGCCACATTTATCATTCGCCCGCATTTCTCCCCCAAATCACAAACTCCCTCAAGTCACAAAGTCCTTCAAGTCCTTTCATGACGCACAAAAATCACGATTTAATAGTTTTCAAACGAGCAACCCAAAGAGTTTACACAAATAGTCCTTCCTTCCTCAATAAAGTGCGGCCACGTATCCCGAGCAACTGCCAGTCCCGTCGTAATGTAAATCATTTATTCCAAACAGTGCCACCATCCGACAATGTAGCGCCTGTCGCCTGAAGGACCTTCCGCAACACAAAATACCACTCGACTCCAGTGGAAGGATTTGCATTTAAATGACTCACGGATTCATTTCATTATCATAAAACCAAATTTGCGCACGCAACATAAACACACACACACATACACACACTGCTAGACTTACCAATCTTGCACGGAATTAAAACTATCCTCGTTTGTGACGTCGTACATCAGGATGAAGCCCATCGCACCACGGTAATAGGCGGTTGTTATTGTTCTGTATCTTTCTTGGCCGGCAGTATCCTGTGAACAGACATAACATTATTCGTTGTTATTAATATTCACTCACACTCGCACAAACACACCGGTACGGCGGGGGGAGGGGGAGAGGAACACGAAACCACGGAAACCTTTAAAAGGATCATCTGTTTACGCATTTGGCAAATGAGATTCCCCAGAAGGGATTTTCAAGGCAGCCCAAGCACCCACGTTACGTTTTGATTAAATCAGGACGAGCAAATAACCTCCCTGCTGAACGAGAACGGATGAGAGGACCGCACGAGGGTGGCTTGGTGAGATGAAAACTTTTGCGAAACTTTTCTCGAATAGTTTTCGCATGCGTGTGATCCTGTTTTGCATTTCATAATTTTACCACGAGCTACGAATCTGCAAATTGAGTCGCTAATTAGTTTTCTCTCTCAAGACCGAAGACCAGCGATTGGGGCCAACTGTGTTTGAACAGGTTTCCCGATGGCCTTGGGGGAAACAGAGGTTTTCTTTTATATTTTTTCCATTCTACATAGTCATGCACATGGACACCTTGGCGTGGTGCGTTCAGTCCCTGCATCACGCCACCGTGTCCTCAGCTACTCCGGGGAATTAACTTGATCCCAGAAATAAAAAAAAATATAAAGCAAGCTGAACAGACTTTGGGTGTAAGCTGTTCCAGTAAGCCGTGTTGGGCATGAGCTCGACTAAAAAGCAAAAATTACTAAGCCTGAAGCCGGCCGTGTGTGTAGGTTGCCCTGTAAAACTCTATCTGGATTCAGTCAACTTTAAATCCAAGACTTCTTAGACAACACCAACTGGAGTCTCGAGTAGGGTACAGAAGGTTTAATACCCCCCTTGGGCATCACAATGGGTTCAATCCAAAGGACTTGAGTGAGGCATAGCTACACTATGTCCACCCACTTACCTGACCTAAACTATGAATTCTAATATCAACAATAAAAATTTGAGAAAAACTTTAAGAAAAATGTTAGTGGCACTCTTTATTTAACCCTTAATAATTTTTGAGCTCAAAAAAAGTAATGTTATAAAAACCTCGCGTTTCTGAACAACGTTTGTTCTACGGCTTTGTTCATAGTTTCTATTTACCTGAGCTAGGTAAGAAAAACTTGCCGCTTATATCTTAACGAGATGGCCAAGTACTTTAGCATCCAACTTATGTGGGTGCCGGGACACTGTGACATTCCAGAGAATTGCGAAGCGGACAAACTCGCTAGGAAGGGCACAAGCTCCATGCTCTTTCCGGGTGGAGACCCACTTTCCATGCCTATCGCTACTACAAAACATCTGCTAAAGCTTGAAACGCTTGCTAAAACAAACCGCAGATGGATATCTGGCACAGGATGCCTCATTACCAAACAACCTCATTACCATCCATCCCAAGCGATCGCTTAGCTTGATCAGATTTAGCAGGCCAAACCTCAGATCTCTTAGTGGCGTTTTAACAGGGCATTGTACCAACGGAACTCACGCCTCTAGACTAGACCTTCCCTATCATTATTTCTGTCGAAGCTGCTTTAACGAGGATGAGGATGAAACCATAGAACACTTGCTATGTAATTGCAGTGCTCCCTCATCCCATAGATTCAGACTTCGGGGAACACACTTCATTGTTAATTTGGCTGAACTAAGCAGTATCAGAATCAGCCCACTTCTTTACTTTATCAAAAGTACAAATTGGTTTTCGGAATAGGTAGCCTAAGATCCGCGAGGTAACACAACGGGCCTATGCTTGGCCTAAGTGTGTCTACTGTTCGTATATGCTGCAGTCAGCCACCTCTACCTAATTGTACCTGCAGGCATGGGCGCGAAAACTGCCGAAAGAGCAAGCAGGAGCAAAGCTCTAGCTTCCCAACATCTAGCTGAGGCAGGGAGGGAAACGGATGCAACGCAAGTTCAAAATCTCGCGACTCCTCGGAAAAGGCGCCGCCTGAATAGATGATTCACTCCGAAAAGGGGCGAGTGTTGCTGCCAACAGATAGAGAGCGAGGCACCACCACCCAAAGACCATCCACGACCACCTCCAAACAAACATAAGATGGCCCAGGTGAACATCTACCATTTTATAGCTGCATCTACTGTAATACCACAGGATGTTGTCCTATAGATCGATCTAACATCGTTTCTTCCTAAAAAAATGGAAGACGCTGTAGACTACATGTACTCCTACACAGTCAGCATGCGTATAGGCCAGGCAAATCCATCTAAACTGCATTCTATCAGCCGACGGAAATTAAAGCTACGTGAAAGCGCCCTTGAAGCGAACGAGATAGTTTTGTGATTTCTTAAATATTGAAGGAATATTTGACAAGACAGTTCTTGAGGCTCGTAGCAAGAAAGCAGTAAGCCATACAGTATCGAAGTGGATGTATACTGTAACTACTGAGCACGCGATCAGCGGAAACTTGCACACAGTCGACAGCACAATTGGATGCCCTCCTCTAATATGCAGTCTAGTTGTAGTCGAGCTTCTAGAGATACTAACAAAACATAGAATGTGGAAAAGTGGGGACCAACAATAGCTGCGTTTTTTTGCAAGCGTATATACGCTTAAATTTCGATTTGCATGTAAAATACACTATCAAGGAATCCTATATCCGCTTAACTTACTCATCATATCTATCGGCACTTAAGAAATAAGCGCGGATAAAAACAATGCTTCCAATCATTAATTTCTGTGTGTTCATTCCTGAATTCATTCATTCATTGTTTAGGTTGCTGTATGTGGCTTACACCTGCAGGTTTGGTTGATGTATTAGATCATTTTTAATTTTGTTGGCATCCATAAGTATGCAATTTTTGGTATATCCAGAGTCTCTGCTATACATTGCGTTTATGTGTCGTAATCGATTGTTTTCATTTGATGAACATTTTTTTATTTTATAATTATTAAGTGCTTTTGCTTTTAAAGTGATGGTCACGTACGTGGTTTAAAGTACACAGTCACAAAACGAAGATTGTGACCATCAAAGATCAGAAATCACCTTCCACGACTACACCCCTGACTGCTTAGCAAATGTCATAAATATCGTCGGTGCTGTCAAGATTTTATGATGAATCATTAAGCGCCGATGATCGTTTTTTTGTGCACTTCAAAATTAAGCGTATATACGCTTGCAAAAAACACAGCTAATAACTAAGGACTGGTGCTGGTCGGCTGGGCTAAACCTAAACCCGCGCTGTACCTTTTACAAGGAAACGGAAACTGGAAGGATAAAGTCTATCACTACGTCAGGCACAACACTGGCTCCAGTATGAGGAGTTAAATATCTAGGAGTAATCCTGCCAACACATCTGGATGACGCGCGCGTCTAGTGATTGGGCTGGCTGGCAAATTGTAGTAATGCATTCCAAGCACTGATGGCAAATGAATAACGGTGGTAGATAAGCAGAAAAAAAGGTGTTAGAAGAGTGGTTTCCATGTTAATTCATATTCATATATTCATATGTACAATATGTACAGTCACGGACAAAACAATAGGACCACTGAATATCTTTACTAGGTTATATACCAAAACACTGAAGTCTGCCTTTGATCATCAGATCAATCTAAACTCACTTTTGTCTCACCGGACTAATGAATATTTTCTACTTTTTTTATTTGCTTTTTGAAACTTAAGTGCTCTACGATGGTTTATCCTGTGCTTTTGGTAAGGACCGGCGCACAGTGGTCCCGCAGTGGAAATAAATACCCGAAGTGACATATTTTTTCCCGGCCAAATGGTTTACGTTTTTCGATTCTACAAATATGAGAATCTAGAGAGCCAAAATTTTCTTGACTTTGGATCATCCGTTTGGCAATAACAAAAATTGACGTATTTTTTAAGCAAAATTGATGTGCCATATTTCCTAAAATTATGTAAATTGGAACCTAGTAAAAGTAAATTTTTTTTTAAAAGTTCATACATCTTGCTTTCAAACTGCATTTTCAGTTTTTTCATATTACTTACCAATTTCTTAAACCAAGCTTTTAAGTAAAGGCACATTTTGAGAGGGGTATTTCAATGTTTGATGGACTATAACAAAAATGCTCCAAGAGTCTCCAACGGGAGACCAACTTTTTCTGAAAGCTAAAAGTATTGTCTATCGATGCTGGCAAAACTAGAGACCAATTTTGACAACTTTGGGAGTACGAGGCATTTAAGTGGAGCAATGTCGTGCATTTTCAAACGATTTCCCTTGAAATGCATGTATTGTGCAAGCGCTATGCGAGATGCCGAGGATGTTTTTATTATTGTGAATTAGAATTCTTTGGGCCATAAAATTGTTATAATTATGAAACCAATTGCTTTTATCTTGTTTTGTTTACGGTTTCATAAATGCATGTCGCAATAGGGAAAAAAAGGGGGTAATTAGAGCGTTATTAGCGAATATCTATTTCTGACTTTGAGGCATCGGGAATTAGTTTATCCTCGACCTTCCTCAACACGTTACTGTAGGCCAGTGAAGCCACAACTTAAAAAGGAAAGTATGGACCTAATACGAGAAGAAAAAACCAGAATTGAAAATGAAATTCAGAATTTGCGGGTATCAATTATAAAAGTGAAATCGACCGTTATTAAAGTAAGGCATGAATTGCACTTAACGATGATAGATGGCAAAGTAAGTCTTCTGCAAGTTCATGTGTTATATGTGGCGCGAAACCATCAGAGATGAATGATTTGAAGTTACTTAGAGCAAAACCAAGAAATCAGGAAGCTCTAAGATTAGGAATTTCACCCTTGCACGCTCGCATCCGTTTTATGGAATACTTGCTACATGTAGCCTACAATTTGGAGCTTAAAGCTTGGAGAACATCAAAAACGACACAGCCCATACACCAGCCAAGGAAGAATCAAATTCAGCAGGAGTTCATACAAAAAATGGGTATGAAAGTAGATATAATAAAGCAAGGATTTGGCACAACCAACGATGGGAACACATCTAGAAGATTTTTTGAAGACCCATTATCAACGGCAGAAATAACGGAAATAGATGTGCCACTCATAAAGAGATTCAGTGTTATCCTGGAGACAATATGCAGCAATTTTTGGATTGACCCCGACAAGTTTGGAGCTTATGCCCAGGAAACCGCTACAATGGCTACAAATTTATATCCTTGGTATTATATGCCAGCAACAGTGCATACAATTCTGTTCCACGGAGCGGAAATAATATCATCAGCAGCCTTGCCCGTCGGATCATTGTCAGAGGAGTCGCAGGAAAGTCGAAATAAAGGCTATAGGTACCATCACATTAATAATAGTAGACAATTTTCTCGTTCGGCAACAAATGAAGATGTTATTCGTCAAATGTTGGTGTCATCTGATCCCTGGATTGCGTATTTAAGGCCTGAACCAAAAGCAAAAGATTCTCCTTATTATACTGAATTGCTTAGTTTTTTTAATTCTAAATAAAGTGTACGTTACCAAAACTTGTAAAATTGAATTTATATATTTAAATAGTGATTACAAATTTGCTTTAAGTCCCAATTTCGAGTCATCGACAATAATCAATAATTATTTTATGCATTTAAACAAAATGCATTTGCATGCATTTATTGTTTTTAACTTAAGATTACTCCGTTAGTTTATGAGATACATCAACCATTTTTGAAACATAATAAGATCTCGTACTTGCACTATGTTTCAAATTTCATTAAGATCGGTCACGGGTTCAAAAGCTACAGATTTATTTCCAACTCTCCCATACAACGGGACCACTGTGCGGCGCTAATCTGGCTCTATCTGTCTACTCTCCTATATCTTCCGAAAATCTGTTCTTCAGAGATTTTGTTCTTCAAGTTTTTTTTTTGTTTTATTGTATTCCAAGGCTTGCATGCCTCTGTGTTACAATGTTACAGGAGCCATGAGACCTTGCCCAACTGCTGCCATATATATAGGTGCTCCCTTGCATCTAGTGGTTGCAGAATGTGCAAACAAAACAAATCATGAGAATGTCAAAAGGTATATAACATCCAAACAATCGGATGTACTAGTCAAAGAAGTACTAACTAACTAGTAGTACTAACAGACGAGAACCGAGAAGTGGAGTAATACTTGAGTTAATTTCCTTTGTGTTTTTCTTTCATTCTGGTTATGTTGTTTATTAGTATTTCTCGACGAGAGCTTGTTACTTGTTCTCGCGCTGAAGTGAGACTTTTCTGAGTTAGGTTGTGTTACTAGTTAGTAATTAGTGAATAGTCATCCGAATGATTTTGATAATCCAGATTATAATCGATTAGTATGATTATCACTCGAATGATCACTTCAATGCGCCCATCTGGAGTGATCATTCGATTATGAAAGCATCTCGATTACTTAAGTCTCGATTATGCCCATCACTAAAACAGAAGGCTCAAGAACTGATGAATTAACATGTGCAGGTGCTGCACTTGGCGCGGTCTTTCAGGAAGTGCACAAGGTGAACGAGAGTATTCGCCCGAACGACGACCTGGAGAACCGTGTACTGGCTAGCAACGCTCAACTTCGAGAAGACATACAACAATGTCGATCTGAGAACACTGGCTTTGAGAACACTGTCAATGATGATAACATGGCAGACAATGCCATCGCCGTCGAAGGGGTTCATCCTCCGTTCATATCGAAGACAGAGCTTCTAGCGGCCTTCGAATTACTAAAAAAGAAAAAGTCAGTGGGAGTTGACGGGATCTCGAACATTCTGTTAACACACCTCCCCATAGAAGTGGTTAATATGTATGCGATCCTATTTAACAATGCTTTGAATAATGCACATTATCCGGAGCATTGGAAAACTGCGATTGTGCAACCCATATCCAAGAGAGGAAAAGATTCTTCGAATCCATGCAACCTCCAGTCGATAAGTCTCCTTCCGAACATCAGCAAGGTATTCGAAAAGACGATAAATAGAACTCTGATCAACTGTACTAAGGACAAAAACATAATTCCGGATAAACAATTCGGTTTCAAAGCGGGGCATGATACTATTCATGACGCGTCGAAACTGGTGTCGGATATCCAATGGAACAAGAGCCATAAACAATGTACGGGTGACTGCTTGATTGCCCTGGAGAAGGCCTCTGACATCGTATGGTGAGAAGGTCTTTTCTACAAGCTCAATCGGCTAGGCACTAGCAAACCACTGCTGTGCCTACTGTTTAATATGCTTATCGGTAGACGGTACGTTGTCAAGAATGGCAACGTGACCGCCACTGGTATATTTGAGGTAAAAATGGTCTCCAACAGGGTGCCATTAATTCGCCGATCCTGTTCAACATTTACTTGATCGATAAGTTCTCTTTCTCACGTAATTGCGTACGCCGATGTCTTGATCGTGTACAGATCAGGAAAAAAGGTCGAGGAAATCACTACTCTCACGCAGGGTGACTTCGATTCATTCATAAGAAGTTGCGATGACTGGAAGTTGAGTATCAGCTTCCGGAAGTCGGACACTATTCTGTTCAGGACGCCGTTGTATAAGGCCCCAGCGGATACGAAAAAGAATTGGCGAAAGTCCTCAATCGTTGGAAGACACTGGGAACCACTGGCGCAGATACCTAGGATATGGGCTCAGTACCTGTATTTTGAACAAACATGTACATGCTGCTCTGGCCAGGGCCCGAGGCGCTTTTGCCCTTATAAAGGGACTATTTTACAACAGTCAACTCGAAGCGAGGGTGAAGGTAATCTAGGTCTAGGTAAAATGGTCGACTCCCTAGCTAGGAAAGGAGCACAGGCTCTGTAGGAAAAGAATTCAGAGAACTCGCCAGAAACCGGACATAAAGCAGGCCAAAAATTCATTGATCAATATAAACGGAAGAGGTTTAAGGCATGCATCAAGATGAGCAAGAACAACCTTAGTATCCTAACATGCTTCCTAACAGTTCATTGTAGACTTAGGAGGACCTAAGGAAACTAGAAGCATCAGAGGGAAGATATCTGCAGATTCTGGGGAGAATTTATTAAAATTCCAGAACGCGTACTGCGATTTTGTGAGGCGCTAGCCCACAAAAGACAAAGTTATCTAAGCAAGCACCTACTATCAGAGGAAGTACTGAAGTCACTGGAAGTATCTGTCATCCTCAGATCCCTAAAGGAAACTGGCTTAGAGGGAATACTCTAGAACTAACCTCGTCCACCTTTGCGCAACACGAGTCCATAACCATCAATGGAACTCTGAAAAGCATTGCATTTGAGGGGACCTTGTAAGACAGCAAAGGTATGGCAGGTCGCACAATAGATCGAAAGCTAGCGATGCGACAAAAATTGAAAAGGAAGATCTCATGCGGTTAGGTGTTGACAGCAGTCAAGGATTATAGAAATCAAATAGAAAGGAAGTCGAAGTCTGGTGCAGAGAGACGGGGAATCATCTTAAATTTGAGAGGGATTTTTGATAAAATTTCCAGCTGAATGGTCAGGCTATGGCCACTGGTTGTGAATCAAACAAGAGTTAAGGTATGTATGCTTCTTAAATTCAATCTCCTCCCAAGGAACACATTCCCATGAATAAGTCCCAAAATCGGGCCTCAAACCCTTCGCTGAGTCAAACCCAACCCTAGTTGCTTTCCACAACCTGGATTGTACACGTTTGTTGTAAGACAAGACATGTTGTGTAAACTCAATATGTTCCCCCGATTGGGTCATGTACATGTGAACACATTAAGTCTGTTCCCCCACCCCCTCTTGAGTAACGCCGTTAGAATAACAAATAATCGCAAAATGCCATCACCCATAGACGCATTCACATTCCCTCGAAAAGGCAACGCACGAGGCACGAACGTTGCTCGAAAAGTAAATGAAAAATGAAATCCACGTCGGAATATTGTAGACAACAAAAGTCTACCTGAACTTTGGCATTCAACTGGAGGCGCATTCGAAAAAATTCATTATAAATGATTCCGGGAAATGTTCTCAAGTTTTCAAATTACATGGCAACCATTTACTGCCAGCTGCATGCGTTCACGGCAGACGTCGATATGACAGGAGCTTCAATGTTGTTTTTCTTGTTTTTTTTTTTTTTTTTTTTTTTTTGTTGTGAAGCTCCACCCATGGGGCTGGGCCGATGGGTGCGGTTGGAAGGAGGCAGCTTATCGGTGAAGGTAAATAAACGTAGACCAAGTCAAGGGAAACACGATAAGTGAGTGATGGGTAAATGGGTCGGCAGATAGGAGCGAAAAGACGCTCTTACTTTGAAGAGGGCAAATGTCATATTCAGAAAATGCTGATGGGCTGGGGAATGTTGAGCTTCTTTTCTGTTGAAGGGACTAAAAAATGTTATTAAGTCGGCTTAAAAATCAAGAAGTACCAAAAATCAGCGTTGCGTTGTCTTAATGGGCTTGCAGTACAAAATACAATTCTCACAGGATATCGATCTGTACGCGCAAAGATCTTGGAACAAAATCGATGTTCTACATTCATAACAACAATAACTTCAAGAAAATGTCGATGAAATCTGTTTAACTTTGTGAGACCTACTGGAAGACACATAACGAGTGATTTTCTACAAGTTTCTCTTCCTACTGTGACACGTCTTCCTGAGCTCAGTGGCAGTTTGGCGGCCCTGGGTGTCTGGATTTAACAAAAAAAAACTTTCACAAATCACGACCTCAAGTCACTGACAATTTTCACAGAGAAATGAACTTTAACGGCCTCGCTCCCCAACTTAACTTGAAAAATAGGACACCAACCACCATTCAAAACGCCGAATTGATTATAACTCCGAAGAGTATACCCGATATTCCACCTGTGGAGGGTTGTTGTATAAACTACTGGAATGAAGTTGTGTCAAAGTCACCACCACCACACATATGTGGAATACGAGGAATTATGTACTTAAATGCTACCGGGAAAATTCCATAGCCATCTGGCGCCAGTATGTTCCAGAAAATATTGGGAGGTTTAAACATCAGAACTGCGCGGCGACTAAAGCAGATCAGTTCAGAGTTATACACAGAGTGTTCAAAGTGTAAATCGGTTCAACCTGAAAGGCGGCAAAGAGTATTGTAAAGTTTGTGTAAAGTTAAATTTTACATTCACACAAATTTTTTTTTTTAATTTAAATTTACAAAAATTTACATGTAAAGTGTTTGTTAATAAATTTGTGTACATATTGGAATAGTGAACTTTTGTGCCACGTGTGTCTTCATACCGAAGTCGGGACGATGCGAAATACTTCTAAAGCAATCGGCTTGTCATTGTTCTGAAGGCGCGCTCAACGCATCCTAGGCAACTACATTCGAAACTCGGAGCACCAAAGATTTAATAATTTAGCTGAAAACCACATAATGGTTCTTAATTCACCACATTTCAGTCAGCGCTGAGGTATCAAAATGTCACTCAGTGGTAAATGGTACATAGAAAGACATGTCTAGGTTAGAACAAATAAAGAACAAGTAATCCTCTGAAGAAAATTCGATCAACACCTTCTTAGTGGAAGCATAATTGCGATCTGTATGTTGCACCGCCCCAAAGATGATCATGCAGCGGAGAGGGGACTATTTGGAACTATTTGCCATTCGGTAGACGTGACGTCGAGTCAAAATACACCTAAATATCTTGGCAAGGCAGAATATTACCGTATCTGTTGCAGTCTATTGCCTCTGCTACTTCGATTTCAAAACTAGTGCAAGGATGCCGGGCTGAGCTACAGTCGTTAGATGACCAGCTCAAAATTTGCCTAATTTATGTTCCAGGCCACAGTGGCATGCCAGGAAAAGTAAAGGCCGAAGAACTTGCTAGGCAAGGATCTTCGCTTCGATGCTGGCTGATGAGGTGCATATTGAATTAGAACCAGTCAAAGCTATAATCTCTACATCTCCTTGAAAGGGTAAGCATCAAATAAGACAGACTGAAAAGCTGTGCAACATCAAGGAAAATGTACCGAGCAAACGATTGCCTTCAGCGAACTCTTCATCACATCGCTTGATCATACCGTCAAGCTAGTTTACCCACAGAACAAACATTCTCGCAGTTGCAACAACACAGCTGAGAGAAAGACTTTAACACATCACATTTGGGCTGTAGTCAGGCCTCAACTCACTTGACACTTGAGAATCTCTGCGAGGGATTTTAATGAACTCTAGTCTTTCTGAAATGGCTCCGCTTGGATTTAAAGATATCGCAAAAGTAAGGTAGGAGAGACGTGACATTAAAAATCGGATGTTGCTTTTGAAGCCGTCGCTTAAACCGTTCCTGTCAGGAGAAAAACTTCTTAAGCCTCGCCGTAGTCGGCCTTCAACTGTAGGTCCCTTACTGTAATAATATAATATGGGTGCCTCTATAGCCAGTAGAGGGCCAAGGTCTAGCAACCACTCGTGTTGTGCGTGCTATTCTTCGCTCACGAGTGGAAGTGACCTACAGTTTTCTGTCGACTCCGAACGGCCAAGTTTGAGAAGCTTTTTCTAGACAGTTCTTAAACTTTGAGCATTGTCAGCGACTGGAAAGATGGGAACGTGAGAATTATTTGAGGTTAAGTGGCGTAGGGTCGACGCATATACCTACAACGCCACAGCCCCCATCTTACTAGGCTTGTGCCTTTAAGTTGAGTTTAGTGAGCGTTCAGTTTAGTTCAGATCAGTTTATGGAACTAGTTCGTTCTTATTCTAAGTCCATTAGTTCAATGTAGTTCACTGCTCGGTAGAGTGAGTGTTCTGCGATTTCGGTCGGCTAATCGTTATTTTATCATCATAAATAAGAGCAAAATGCATGAATTGAGTGAAATACAAAAATAATAAGCAAAACTTTCCCAAAAAGAAATTTAGTTCAGTTCAGTTGTTCGATTCAGTTCGTTTTTGTTTCAGTTATATGTACTGCTCCAGCTAAGAGGGTCTTCGAATCCGAGCCTCCTCGTTCGAGAGTGCCGGAATAAAGACCAAGCAATCGCTGATGAAAGACAGTTTCGTCTTGATGATTGGAAACAGCGCGCCCTGGACCACCAGCAATAGAAAGCTGCTGTCGCTCAGGCTCGGACCCTGCGTGATTCCCCCTATGCTTCCGAAGAGGTGTTTTTCTGTGCTGGCAAGACCACTGCGTAAGCTTTTTCATCTATCCTTCTCTTTAGGTCTCTTTCCGAGCAGATGGAAAACAGAATTTGTCAAGGACGTCCCTAAAAAGGGCGAATCTTCATCACCCACCTCGAACCGACCCATAGCACTTACGTCCCTTCTTTCTAAGGTCATGGGAACCCTGATAAATCGTAAGCTTCTTAATGACCGGCAATATGGTTTCCGCAGCAACAGGTCCACTGGTGATCTGATAGCTTATCTCACCGAAAAGTGGAATCAGTCTTTGCACAATGCAGGAGAAAGCCAGAGAATTTGGCAGAGTTTGGCATCAGGCCTCTTGGCGAAAATACGTGCCTATGGTATCGATGAATCTCTTCTTCTATGGATAAGAAATTACCTTTCGAACCGTTCAATTCAAGTTGTTTTGGATGGGGTCAAGTCTGATATCCACCAAATAAATGCTGGTGTTCCCCAAGGTTCAGTTCTGTTTCCGACACTCTTTCTCATTTTTTTAAATGATCTCTTGTCTGCTAGTTCTAATCTTATCCATTCCTTCGCTGATGACAGCAGCCTCAGCTTTTCATATTCGTCCCAAGACTCACGACCACGCCCTTCGGCCGTAGAATTAGAACGGCAGCGTATGTTAAGACCTTGATAGCATAATTAACTGGGGAAAATACAAGAGTAGAGTGGAATGCAATACTTCAAAAATGCAATGCCGTCTGCTGTCACTCAAGCGAACCCTTGTTAATCAGCCATTATCCATGAATTACGCTTGTGTCGATGAAACCGGAAAACTTTCCATACTTGGTATGTATATCAACACAGCACTTAATGGCAACCATCACATATTTGAAGTCGCGGAAATTCTGCGAAAATGTTTAGGTTTCCTTAATCGATACAAGAAATATTTCACCCCCCTCTGATTTGGCTTTAATTTATAAAGCTTACATCCTCCCCAAGCTTCAGTACAACGCTCATATCTGGCCTGCTGCCCCCAAGACCACCATGCACCTAATAGATACAATCCTAAAACGAGCGATAACTTAAAGGAGACAATAATATCGAGTCATTTGACTCGCTCGAACATCGACGTCCGTCTCTTCGTCCGTGTTTTATCGCTATTTTAACAAACGATGATCAAGTGAGCAAGGCAACTGTATTCCTCCTCTGCTTGGCCATGAATTCACCCGCAATAACCGTCTCGCCAGGAATGCCCATCAGTATACCCTTAAGCCTAGTTTCGGACGCACAGTGATTCAGAAACACGTTCTTCAGCCGCACTGCACGAATATGCAGTGCCTAATATTTCCCACAGACTTCAGCCCGCAGATATTTAAGACCAGTATGCACAGGTACCTCTTCTCCCTTTGTCCCTCTATATCTTCGACCCGTGGTGTGTCTTGAACCCAGACACATAAGGGTGTTAGCAATCCCCTGAGAACGCGCAAATTATAAAAAGAACTGAGTCGCCATCCTGATTATTACAGATAAAATATAAACGGGTGTTTGTTTGTTGAACAACTAAGCTAAATGAACTAAAATAAAATGACATTGTGAACTAGTTCACTTGTCAGAGCTCAATTCTGAACTAGTTCGTTCGTGAGCTATTCAAGCCTTTCCCTTACACTCCTGAAAGAATATTAGCTGGAACAGGATGAAAAATTGTTGTGGATCCAGGCCCAAGTCCACATAGTATCAGCATTCCTAATTTTGTCAAGGTTTGGCAGTGGATTGTGTTGGAAAATTGACGGCTGAACAAAGGATTACCTAACTAAGACGACCAAAATAATTGACTTACTGCCCGAGAATACTCAGACTGCACACAGATCGACTGGGCCTTGTAAAATACATCACAGTTTGACGGCACATGTGAGGACCAATAAAAAAAAAGCACTTACAGAATGAAAAGGAAAGTCGGATCCAACCCATATGCTTTCGACTTATTTTTTATTTCTTTTTCAAAAATGTGTACTGCTGCCCCCCGAAAAAAAAACAGAAAAAAGGGACGATATGCTCATAAGCCCACACTATCCCCCGCCTTTGAGCATTGACCATTTAAGGCTAAGTTATGGACAATCCCCAGCCTTTGGGTATCAACACTTTATGAACTTCCCATCCCACCTTCAAACCCCGTAAAGGATCCATGCGCCCTAAAAAGAACCTCCGCTTAAAGGCAATTTGTTCGCCTTTAGTTTGTACAAGGAACATAAAGTTATCTGCGGCCCCTTATTGCCAACGCGTGCGAGCGAACTCTAAACAAACCTACATCGCATACACATTGCGAAACTCAAATAAAAACCGTTAACGACTTGTACGCAATTTTGATTCTCTCATTCGCCGACAGCGCCAGTGGAAAAACAAATTTAATTATATCCTAAAATTAACTCGACACCAAAATGGTTTGCTTTTCGTCATCACCTCCCTCTATTCTCCATCCGCATACACTCGCACACATGCACAATCATCAACTGGTTAAGCACATAATGGCCAGCAATATGCTCGCATATCAGCGCGCAGCGTACACCCCTCATGCGGGCCAACTTTCGAGAACAGGGTGAGCTGCTGGAAACAGAGCAAAACAAAAAGCCCATGATAATTATTATTGTTTACACTTGCTATGAGGCTTCCTTCAGCAATTTTATCACCCTCCACTCGAACGGCGCCCACCCTCGCAGCTACACTTTTGGTGTTTCCAGTCGAAGACTTGTTGAGTTAACTCGAATTCAATTGAGGGCGCAGTAGATAAAATTAGTCGTCCCCTTCTCCCGGGGCAGGCGCCCGGCTCCTCACGCCCCCACCCACATTCATGACAGTCACACAGAGCAGGGCGTATGTACTCACCCATATTTGTAGCTTCACCCGTTTGTCGTGCCGAAAGACTGTTTTCACTTTAAAATCGATCCCAACTGTGGACACAAATGCGGACGTGAACGAATCATCGGCGTATCGAAAGAGGAAACTGGTTTTGCCGACGCTGGAGTTGCCGATTATCAGGAGCTTGAACATATAGTCGAAATTCTGATCGGCTGCGTCCTTCTGCCATTTTGGATCTCCACCGCCAGCCATCTGAAACGAGAAAGAAAAAAACCAAAAATGGATGAACATCGAAATAGGAGATAAAATGATTTATTGCAAAATTAGAAGGTTAAATGTTTGGTATTTGGTCTTTTTGGCATTTGACAGCATGTTCGGGGCTTATCGCTTAATTGCTGTTTGTGTGGCCACAGCTGTCAAAGGGCAGAGGGATCAAGGCTGGTGGCTCCACATTGTGGAGAGTTCATTTCGAGGGTTATCAGTGACATTTAGATGACTATTGTGGCGGTTGAACTCCTCATGCGTCAGTTTATGTGCTTTTTGACAATCCACGACACCAGATGGCAGTAAGGGATTTTGGGAAATCATTTCAGGGGCACATCAAATCATCATTTCATTCATTCATTATTTTTCTGATGTCTGGAGTGTATGGAGTCGTATATCACAGCATGGACATTCAACTCCGTATTTCAAGAAGAAGTATTCGCAATCGAACTCTGCTGCAGAGAATACATAGACAGAGCTTTTACCAACAAACACATCTATATTCTCGCTGACAACAAAGCTACTCTTCTAGCTAGGTAGTCACTCCAAAGCTGTTACACCAGCTGGCCAACACAAAAACAGAGAGGAACTCATTTGGAAACCATGTCACAGCGGTCACACAGGAAACGAAAGAGCAGACGTACTAGCTAGAAAAGGATGACCATTCATGATGCCACGACCATTCTGCGTCTTATCCATTACCACCGCTAAGAGCTACATAAATAAATGTCTCAGGGACATGGCCAATCATTGCTGGATGAACACGGCAGGTAACAGGTAGGCTAAAATGTTCCTACATCAGGAGACAGCAAAAAAACCACACCTCAAAACCATGGGTTTAACACAAACCCATGTCTGTGTACGACAGTACATGCAACCATTCTGCAGTATCCACAATTTTGGCATAACTGCCTACGTTTCAATTTCTCGCTGACACCATGCTCATAATGCTGATCCTCCTTGCGACGGATCAGCATTAATTTGTAATCGAGAATCTTATAAAAAGAGGAAGCAAATAAAATATGGGCGAGTTCGAACAATTAACTCAACTCGTCAACTCACGAAGACGTGTTCAATTTAATTTGGTCTTGTTCTATTGGTATCCCCTCACCAAGTGTTAGGTGGGGGTAGTTCCAGAATGTATAATGAGGACGAAGAAACTGCCGAACACATACTGGGTCACTATAACTGCCTAGTCAGGACATGCTATCGACGCTAGGCGGATACTATCTTGATTCGGACAAAATTTCCGCTAGTTCACCCAAAACTATACAAAATTTCCTTATGAACCTAAGTTTCCTGCGTGAATTCTAAATGGGGGAAATCTTCTTCTTCTTCTTCATTTGGCGCTACAGTCCGGGGAGGACATAGACTTAACCAACAAGCCGTCTCCAGTGTCGCACGCCATGTTGGTTGAGTTCATTCATCACCTGGGTGCGCCACTTTAAACGCGGGGGTCCTCTGTTACGTTGTCCCACGGGTTCGGAGTCGAAGACTCTTCGGGCCGGAGCTGAGTTATATCCATACGCTCTAGATGGCCTAGCCATCTTAGGCGTTAGATCCGAAGACGCCTGACTAGACTCATGTCATGCCCGTACAGTTCGTGGTTGAATATTCTCCTCCAAAAACCGTCAAGGCAAACAGGACCAATGATCGCACGCAGAGCTTTTCTCTCGAAAATACCAAGGACTTCCTCATCCGCTTTTGAGATTGTCCATGCCTCCGCGCCGTACAGCAGGACTGGGATGATCAAGGTCTTGTATAAAGTCAGCTTGGTCCTTCGAGAGATGGCTCTACTACTCAATTTCCTCTTGAGCCCATAGAAACAGCGGTTGGCAAGAGTTACTCTGCGTTTGATCTCGGTACTATTTACTGCGGAAGCAATGTAGACGAAGTCCTTGACTACATCGAAGTTATAGCTGTCCATTGTGACGCTCTGTCGACGACGTCGATGTCGTGTGTCCTTTCTCGATGACAGCATATACTTAGTTTTGCCCTCATTCACCGCTAGACCCATTTTAGCCGCCTCCGCCTCAATGCCAGCAAACGCCTCATTGACGGCTCGCTGTGTTCTGCCAATCACGTTTATGTCATCCGCGTATGCTAGCAGTTGTACGGACTTCTGGAAGATCGTGCCTCTAATCTTGGCGTGTGAGTCTTGCACGATCTTCTCCAGGATGATGTTAAAGAAATCACATGACAGCGCGTCGCCTTGTCTAAATCCTTTTTTGACATTGAAGGTCTCGGTGAGTTCGTTACCGACCTTGATGGAGCAGCGAGAATTCTCCATCGTCATCCTGCACAACCTGACGAGTTTGGCAGGAATGTCAAAAGTAGACATTACGTTGTATAGCTCGTCCCAATGCACGCTGTCATACGCGGCCTTGAAATCGACGAATAGGTGATGGGTGTCGATCTGCATTTCTTGGGTTTTTTTCCAGGATCTGCAGTAATGTGAAGATGGTGGACTTCCCCGGCCTGAAACCGCACTGATATGGACCTATCAGGTTATTTATAAACGGCTTCAGGCGAGTACACAAAACGGCAGAGAAGATCTTGTAGGCGATGTACAGGAGACTTATCCCTCTATAGTTGGCGCAGTCAAAGGGGTCTCCTTTCTTATGGATCGGGCAAACGATACTGAGATTCCACTCATCGGGCATGCTCTCCTCCGACCATATCTTACAGATGAGCTGGTGCATACGCCCAACCAGATCATCTCCAGCTGCCTTAAAGATTTCAGCGGACAGTCCGTCCGCACCGGCAGCTTTGTTAGACTTCAGTCTTGATATTGCTATCTTAACCTCGTCTAAGTCGGGGGGACGGAATTCTCGTCGATCATCGTCCATATTGAGTGGAACATTCTGCCTGACAGCGGTATTGGTGTCATCATCGCCGTTTAGCAGTCTGCAGAAGTGGTTCTTCCAAATTCTCAGTATCGACTGAGCGAAATTACAATTTCTAATTCTAATTCTATGTGCATTGTCTTCCACTGTCTGTGACAGTGATTTCATTCTTCACCATTTGCAGCCATTGGGATTGTGTTACTTGCCGCCGTGGAACTTTTTTCCGATTTTTCCTAAGACTTCCCACAATACAAATCGGCCAATAACTGATGCCGAATGGTCTGCCGCACAGTGGGGCAGAATGACCAAGAAGCGGAAAAAAAACCCCCATATCTTGAGAACGTTCCTATCGACTATTGAATGTGCAATCTCATTCCATTCAGGATAGAAAAAATCTTCATTATCTCAGGAACTACTGGATTGGATTGAAAAATTCTTTATACAGTTAATTTATCGGGGAAGTCTTTTAGGGCTTATAACATCATGATGTTCATTATTTGGGGTATTCGATTTTGCCATTACACTCTCTGCTTTTATGCCTGGCATCCTTTTTTCCGTTGTTCACAGTTATCGATCAAATTTGTAGAAGTATTTCAAAACCGACCGTTTTTATGTGAAACACAAAGTTCAAAAAAAAAACGAACCAGAACCTTTTTTTCCAGCAAATTATGAAAACAATGCGCCGGCAAACACAGTCAAAAACGAAAACAGCGTCAAATTTTCTGTGAGTGAGGCGCTCAGAGATGAACGATTTTTTTTATCGAAAAATTGTCTTCAGCGACGAAACTCATTCACAGTTGAACGGGTATGCAATATTTTAATATGAAAATCTCTAGTATCCTCCGGGATACAAGAGCTACCAGTTCACACGGAAAAGTGCATTGTTTGGTGCGCGCTATCGTTCATTGGTTTTGAACATTTTTCTCCCCAAAATTGACGAGTTTCCAGCAGGACGACGCTGGATGCCGCACAGAAATTAGTGTGGTGAGCAATTTGATTTTGACAAATGAAAACAAAAATCTCAAGCAACTCCTTGTGGAGTTATAGGAGAGTAGACCAAGTGCTCATTGAACGTCGAAGTGGAAAGATGTGCGATGTGTGCAAAAATAGGGCAGTTTTGTAACTTCTTTTTTTTAGTTTTGGTCTTCTTCCTTTTCGGAAATCAAGACGCTTTTGTCATGCATTTGTTATGTTCAAAGGTTCCTAACATCGCGCTCTATTAACCACTTCAGGTATGGATTCTCTGTTCAAACATCATCGACCGAAATTTGAAGACAAACTCCATTGGAAACGCAATCACCTTAGCTTCATATTGGATTCTCCCATCAAATCAAGTCTACAAGCATCGAACGAACTCTATTCAAACGAACACTCATCACTCCCGTGGAGGACTGAAAGACAAACTTTTCTTGTACACATCAACATGAGTCCCATCACCTCTTCACCAAAGAAGATTAATTTAGGTGAGCACCGACTCTGTGGAGGCCTTTCTTGACGCAAAACTTTTTCCCAATCCTCATCATTCTACCTGCGAAGGCCATTCATCTTAGAGAATGAACCAGCTACAAAATTAGAAAAAAGAGAAACCACTGCAGCATGGCAGCCATCTCAAGGATTCGCTCGAACTCAAACTCCACATCCGCAACGTGTTCTTGACACTTCACCGGCCAAGGCGCACTGATTAAAACCAGTTCGCAGAGAGTTGACAGCTTAATTAAATTCGCCAAACAATGACACCAGCCGTCCCTCCGTGTCTCTGCAATCTGCACACTGTCGGCCCTTCATTCTGCTGGCCGAGAAGACCTTAAGCCCAGCCCCAATGTGGATTGCTTTCCAGCTGCACACAACGACGCGAATAATGATGACGGGAGCCATGAGCAGGCCAGCAGTTGGGGTGGGTCCAGTTGGCCATGGAAAAGATACGAATTGCATGCCTCCTTCAGTTCAGTCCCCCCACTCCCACTTCCGCCTATATGCAGCGAATGCACTCGGTCGTATGTGGAACAAATTCGTGCCTGCAAGCACTTTGATAACAATTCCCTTTGTCAGGGCATTCCAAAGCGGAAAACTAATTCCCCAAGAAGCCTACATCCGGTGCTTTGACACTCTCACCTGCGCCACAGACTGTCAACAAGCCAAGGATACGAATGCGGCCAAGTGTTGCTAATTGAATGAGGAAACCAACGAGATGTTATCCTAGCACCGCCGAACACAATTCTTATGCAAATTCGTCCGTGGATGGGGAGGGGGAGGAGGCCTATGTCTGGTGGCTAATTTGGGCGTGTAGCGAGACACAACAAAACGGCTCGACTGATTCCCACGGCAGTTGTTGTTAATTGAGTTTGGCAGTCAAGTGAAGGAAAGGCGTCCAAGTGAGCGGCCTTTGATTGGGTTTTTGGTTGAATGGATCATGATTTGCGACGAGGTGGGGGGCTCACTCACTCGATCCTAATGCAATCACGGTCGCGACAAATCTGTTCAATTATGTTGAGTAATATTCGGTGCGATGGCGCATGGGGCACACGATGATGTAACTAAGTCGCGATGCAATTAGGAAGACATCGAGAAAGTTTTAAAAGCAATTTCAGTTGCTTTTAGCTTTATTCCACGCTGACGACGGAGGATATGACAGTCGACAGTCTAATGACGGGAGCTCCTCCGGTGGAGCGGACTTAAGAAGATGGTGACAAGGGAAGTAAGACTGAAACGTGAAGGGTTTTTTTTTTTCAAGTGACGGAGGGAAGAAGCATTTTTAAAGTCCTTTTGAGATCAATCTTATGCGACGTCGTTCAAGACCGTAAGATTTGTATCTCCCCCCTTAACTGTGTGGGATGGTGGACGATAATGAGTTGAGTTGTAACAAAGGACCTCTCGGAGAAGACGGTCCAATCTGAGTGAAAAGAACTGCACTCCATGATAAGGTGGTAGAGGGAAGAAATCTCATAACTAGAGAGTTTGCACGAAATTAAAATAAATTGAAAACACTTCAAAGCGTCAATCATGCATCTTTGAGGTTCGTAAGCAGCTCAGAGATATATTACATGACAACCAACATTTTTTAAACATTGTTATTTCACGTCTAGACAATTTCAATACAAAACTGAACAGCACCGAACTGTATGAAATTAGAGCACAGACGACTAAGATGAAGTGTACTGTCCAAATTTGCAGCAGCCGACTGTGCCTACTCTTGTCGACTATCAGCCATCACTTCTGTTTCATCGCCGTCACTACAAGGACAGGAGTACAATCTTGCGACTATCGAGTCACAACCACCATGTCCGTATTAATACATGCGCCCGAAACTATACTACAATTTTTCCATCCCGAAAGTTTCTCCTATCTGCTTCCAGTCAGTGCAACCATTCTAAGTGCAGCCATGACATCAACCAATTCCTTCCATGAGTGTATCTGACTGGAAGTGTCGTCAGCTTTGTTTAGGGAAGTTGCATCTTTTGATTACCTTAAAAACTGAGGATCCGAAAAAGTGTTCATGCGTCGAAGCTGGGTTCAAGCTTCAGAAATTCGTAATTCTCAGCACTAATTCGTTCGAGAAACTCACGGCTCTCAAAGAGAATTCCTTCAGCGGAATTCAGTTTAAACGATTCAATACAGTAATAAGCTATCCACGTGGATCCACATATTAGAATAAGAATAAGGAAAATAAAATTTAACAAAACCAACACAGTTTCTTTTCAACATTGGGCCGCAGGCTCAGATAATCTACCATCAGAGCCCTTTAGCGCCGGTTGCTATGTTCTGGTAGAGACGAAATGGAAATCCTACCTTTTGCAACAACTATAATAATAATAATAATATTGGTGGCGCGACAGTCCGAGGCGGTCCTATGCCTAGCTTCTGAGCAACCCCTCGTGTTGTGCGTGCTATTGTTCTTTCACGAGTGGAAGGGACCTACAGTTTTATGCCAGCACCGTACGTCAAAGGTGGAAGCTTTTTCTAGACAGGAATACTCTTTGAGCATTGTCAATGACTCGAAATGAATTATGAAAGTTGGTAGATTGGTGGTTCGAACTTGGCACCCTCTACGTAGGAGTCGACGCACTAACCCACTACTCCACGGCGACTCACAACTATAGAGGTACATATATACCTGCTCGAAATCGCCTACAAGATCCTGTTTTTGTGCACTCTGTGAACGTGTAATGTTTTCCACTGCACTAATCAGTGCGTACCATAGCGGCTTCCGGCCTTGCAAATAGACTAAGACTTTGGGTCTTACTGACTTACTTACTTATCAGGCTGACGACCCATGCAGGATTCGAGCCTGAGCGATAGTTGCTTTCCGTTCATGACTGTCCTGGGGACGCTGCTTTCAGTCATCAAGACCAAGCTGTCTTGCATCCGCTATTACTTGGTCCTCATACCGGAGATTCGGTCTTCCTCTCCTTTTCGAACCAGGAGGCTCGAACCTATTCGCTGGAGCGTTGGTTTCCATGCGCTCGAAGTAGCCGAGCCAGTGCCGTCGACGGATCTTTTCCTTCCGGAGTACATCCACATCCTGGTACAGCTCGTAGAGTTCTCGGTTGTGTCTTCTCCTCCATTCGCCTTCCTCGCAGACGGGACCAGATATCCGACGTTGGAATTTTTCTTTCAAAGGCACCAAGAATCAGCTCAGCAGTTTTGCTTATCATCCAGCTTTCGGCTACATATAGCAGGACTGACAAAATAAGGGTTTTGTAGAGCATGATCATAGTCCTTCGAGTCAGTAGTTTCGACGCCAGTTGTTTTGACAAGCCGAAGTAACACCGGTTGCCAAAGGCGGTTCTACGTTGGATCTCCACAGTGATGTCGTTTGTGGAGTTTACGTTTGAGTCTTAGGGTCTATGAAGGCAAAACGAAGTCTCTGCTTTCAACCAAGAAATGTTCCGTCACACACAACATGGGACAAGACTTCACGCTACAGTTTCGTGGAACGAAAGGAACTTGTCTACCTTGGTTAAACGGGAACTCCACAAACGACATCACAGTGGAGATCTGAAGAAGAATCACTTTGGCAGCCGCTGCTACTTCAATTTTCGGACTCGAAGGACCAAGGTCATAGTTCACAAACTAGTATTGGTAGGTACCATTCGGCAAGTGGTGGCCGTGGCGTTGAGGGTACGTGTGCCGACCCCTACTCAGCTTAACCTAACCTCACTGCCTGACAAAAAGTATGACTGAAAGTAGTTTTCACCGCTCTTTCTTTCGAGTCGCTGACAATGCTCAAGGAGTAATAACTGTCTACACAAAGCTTCTCAAAGTTGGCCATTCGTAGTCGGCTTTAAACTGTGGGTCTCTTCCACTCGTGAGAGAACAGTAGCAAGTTGTTGAGGTTGTTGAGAGTCTAGAGCCTGCCCCTCTATTATTATTAGTCGGCAACGATGATAAGGCGACATAATCAGGCGATGAAAATAGAAGCCAAAGACGGAAATATCAGTCCTACTGTTCCCTCAGACAATCTTAGACTTTATTCGAGACAAAACGAGACCAGAGTTCCTCCAGTAAGACCTACACTTAAAGCAGTTCGTCCAGTTTCAATAAACGCATCCACGCTCTCTCTCAACCTCAGGAATATATCCAATTACACCACGACGATGGAGCTCGCCACAAGCAAAGATACACGTAATCATGTCTGTCTTGTTGACAACCGACAGACATTCTCCACGACATCTCCCCGCGGTTCGTTGGCTGCCCACGTCGATGTGGCCTAATTGGAAAATCGAATGCAGTGATAGCGAATCGACTTCCATTAGACTAACGAATCCAATTCATCGAGGAGACGTGTGTGATGGCGACGGACACATGTCGTCAACTTGTGCTGCCATCATTGATTCACCTCAATCAATGACACTCTGCTCCGAGAGCTGTGACATCTCCTCCTTGATCCTTGCAAGGGGAGATGCTCAAAACCCATATGCTCCAGCTGGACTCGCCTCCGCAACCAGCAGCCGCCGACCCGCCCTCAGTGCGGGAGGCCAATGACAAGCAGTCCGCATAACAAAGCACCCCGAGATGGTAATTAAGATTGATGCGGTTCTAGGAGGAGCCGATGTGTGCAAGGGGGACTTTGAGCGGGCTCGTGTTTAATCATCGTTAAGCGCTTAGGCACCCGATAAGGCCGATATGGCCCATCACACCCTCCCGGCGGTGGTTAATTATTTAGGACAGTGCATGACGCCATCAGGGCTTGTTTATCCATCCGATAAACACGGATACAGCGGGACTTTGTGCACCGCCTCTGATAGCGGCCGTCTCAAGGGCTCCATTGGCATGCAAGAGGTCACGTAATGGCCGTTGAACGAGTGAGAAATGACGGTAAGCTCGACGAGTGGGTGCACTCCACTCGTCTTCGTTTAATTTTCTGAAGGCGGCTCTTAATTTTCTCAGAAGCACCGAGATGCAGGTCTCACCACGCAAGACGAACAGAAGTGAATGTGTGTGTGTGTGTGCGTGGGCAGGTCTGAGAGCGTCTTTGCCGCTGCACAGGAGGACACTATCTTGACGGGACGCAGTGTACACGGCATTACGGATTCAATGAGGAAACAGGTGAGCCATGTCCTCGTTTAAATGAAAGCATTTCCCTTCCAAATGTGAAGACAACAACCGGAAATTCTTTCAGGCACGTCGAACAAAGGCCACTTGAGCACGACACGAGTTTTTCACTGCAACTCTGCACAATGGGAGGCCACCGCACTGCCTCGCCGCGTGGGTGGGGCTCCAAAGGGAAATGAAGCTAAGGGACCACCTACTCACGTGTTTGTCACAAAGCTGTACACGCGGCACAGAGGATGTCGCAATTTCCCCGAACGGAGCGAGGCAGAAGTGAGTTAAGTTGGTCGTGGCCTCATTCCACGAAATAATGTGAGCGTGGCATGGGGGTGGGAGAGGTTCAGTCGCGTTTGATTAAAGCAACCACTCTCTTAAAGCGTTTAGTGGCTTAGAGTGGCAAACAAAACCTTGTTTGCTTTGTTTTTCATATCCAATGAAAGACGGTGAGGGGCTTGCATCAAACATTTGTCCTCAGCAAGGACAGGCAGCGTTAGCTTAGGATATGACTATGAAAGGTGTTCGTGTGGGGGAACCTTTGAAACAGCCGATTTGAACATCGTTAAAACGGATTCATGGCTTCTTGTGGAACAGGCAAGTCTGGGACAAGGAATGACACAAGGAATCCATTTATCCGTTGCTTTGTTATAGTTCCATTGAAATATGGACAAACCGTGGTGTGGAAATGAAACAAGCAATCACCAAGAGAACAAGAAAACTTGATGTTATTCAAAGGCAACATCTGTGGCAAGGAATTTGCAACAAAACGGCGCTGAGACTGGAAGCACTCTCATTATGGAGCAATCAACGCACAGGTCACGCCAGTATGTTAAGCTTGTACAGCTTTACCGATGCACCTACAGACTACTTAACCCTGACATTAGACCAAAATACTGAGTAGACAATTATGGGAGATAAACACGGTACTGAACAATAACAACGCCAAGGAGATCTACACAGATGCATCTACGACCGGTAGTGGATTGGGAGGGGGAATGTACTCGGAACATTTCCAGATCAGCCGGTCTTTTAGACATCCAGATTACTGTAGCGTCGTCCAGGCAGAACTAAGGGCTACTCGTGGAGCCGTTGAATGGCTGTAGATGAGAACGATATCGAAAGAGAGCATCGTCATTTTCACCGACAGTCAAGCAGCAATTATGGCAATCGAATCAGCATTTTTAAGATCAAAATTTGGCAAGACCCTGCCTGAAACTGTGAAGCAGACGATCTAGCCGGGAATGAAACAACAATCATTGGACCTAAGGTTGAAAACATCTGCATCATCAACATCTCATCAGCGTCCTTCATCCGAAACAAGTATGGTCAACCCTGGACCTACAGAGAACCACGGCCATACTCAGTCTAGGCAGTTGAAATCCTCACAAGACACTGCGCAATGGGTTGACACGCCGCAAGACTAAGATTACCATACATCGACTTCTGTAGCAGATGCATGGTTTGAGGAAGAAGAGGAAGACCCCTCACATCCAGTCTGCATCTGCCCTGCACTGCCCTTTATTAGGACTAGCTTATATATCCGAAAAGAATGTCAAATCAATGTGGGCATCCGTCCAAAAACAAAATGGTTCCAGGAGTAACGCACAGTAACCGGCTCAGTGGCAACGCAATGGACCCCTGGGTCTAAGTGAATCTATATCCTTCGATGGAAGCGACACAACCTAACCTAACCTAACCCAGTCAAAGGCAAAGATGACTGCTTTACGACCTTTAAAGCAAAGGATAGTCAATTGTCATTTGTTTACACATTTAGTACATCTTTTGCCATAAAAAACACAGCTTCCCAACAAGTGTTGGTGGTATGCAATCAATTTCTTTGGGCGATGGTGGCGTATGCGTAACATATTATCCATGTAATTCTCGAACAAAAATCTTGACAGTTTATTCAGTAGTGTAGAACCTTTTTGACTCTTGTGACATTTTAAACTCACGGGGAAACTTCAATGCGTTTGCCAGACTTGCTGTGGCACTTGTACAGATTCAACATGCATGATGCGGTTGAGATCACATTTTGCAGTGAGACGCTTCTTCTTTCTTCTTTATGACGCTACAGTCCGGGGTGGACCTGGGCCACAATCAACAAGCCTCTCCAACTAGCACGGTCTCTGGCTAGCTGTCTCCAGTGTCGCATGCCAAGTTGATTGAGGTTGCCACCTTAAACGCGGCCGTCCTCTGTTGCGTTGTCCTACGGGTTCGGAATCGGGCCGGAGCTGAGTTGTCCATACGCTCTACGCTTTTGAGATTGTCCATGCCTCCGCGCCTTACAACAGGACTGGGATGATCAAGGTCTTGTATAAAGGCAGCTTGGTCCTTCGAGAGATGGCTCAACTACTCAATTTCCTCTTGAGCCCATAGAAACAGCGGTTGGCAAGAGTTACTCTGCGTTTGATCTCGGTACTGATGTTGTTTATACTATTTACTGCGGAGCCACCGTAGACGAAGTCCTTGACTACCTCGAAGTTATAGCTGCCCATTGTGAAGCTCTGTCGACGACGTCGATGTCGTGTGTCCTTTCTCGATGACAGCATATACTTAGTTTTGCCCTCATTCACCGCTAGACCCATTTTAGCCGCTTCCGCCTCAATGCCAGCAAGCGCCTCATTGACGGCTCGCTGCGTTCTGCCGATCACGTCAATGTCATCCGCGCGTGCTAGCAGTTGTACGGACTTCTGGAAGATCGTGCCTCTAGTGTTGGCGTGTGAGTCTTGCACGATCTTCTCCAGGATGATGTTAAAGAAATCACATGACAGCGCGTCGCCTTGTCTAAACACCTTTTGGACATTGAAGGTCTCTCTGAGTTCGTTACCGACCTTGATGGAGCAGCGAGAGTTCCCCATCGTCAACCTGTACAACCTGATGAGTTTGGCAGGAATGTCATAACTAGACATGGCATTGTATAGCTCGTCCCTGTTAACGCGGCCTTGAAATCGACGAATAGGTGGTGGGTGTCGATCTGCATTTCTTGGGTTTTTTTCCAGGATCTGCCGTAATGTGAAGATGGTGGACTTCCCCGGCCTGAAACCGCACTGATAAGGACCTATCAGGTTGTTGCCGAATGGCTTCAGGCGCTCACACAAAACGGCAGAGAGGATCTTATAGGCGATGTTATAAGATCCCTTCCAATACTTTATTCGAAGCAGGCGCAATACTACATGAATGTTCTCGAAATCTAGGCAACTCAAGCTTTAACTTTGCCTCAAACAAAAGGACTCCAAGAAGAAAGGACTTCAAGAAGTGTGTCTGCTTTAAAAAGGAACTGGGGTTTGGTGATGTGAACTGAGTAAGAAATTCAGTTGCGTCGCACTCGGATTTGAAACATGGTTCATCTGTCATCCGGTCGTTCACTTCTTGAACCTTCATCATTCTTGTTAGATAGGTAGGTGAAGGGCTCCTGGTGAATTCGCTACAATCAGACTATAACCACTGATTGACCACTCCAGTGATAGTGACCAGAGGACCCCTCTAACCAAGAGCAGACTCTTAACCAACTGCGCCATCAGTCGTCTAGGCTTCTTGTTAAAGCGACCTACTTAACGCCGATCAAAGATCCACCATAAATTGTTTGTTCTTATATGAAACTTAAGTGTAAAATCGAATCAAAAATTTGCTACATTCAGATTGTGCCATTGTCGCTGTAGAGGAGTGTGCATCTTGCTTCAACTCCAAACCGAGAAACATTCATAATTCACGGCTCCACTTCTTTCAAATCATTGACAATTCTCTCTCTCCCTGTTTCCAAAAAAACTTAAACTTCGCCATTCGATCGCCGAACAAAACGTGGGGTTTGCTAAAGAAACTAGGCACAATTCCACCGCCGCACAGTGGTCCCGCAGTGGAAATAAATATCCGAAGTGACATATTTTTTCCCGGCCAAATGGTTTATGTTTTTCGATTCTACAAATATGAGAACCTAGGAAGCCAAAAACTTGTTAACTTTGGATCATCCGTTTGGCTGTACCGTTACCTCAAAGTTGGGACTTTGTAAATTACAAAAATTGACGTATTTTTTAAGCAAATTTGATGTGCCATATTTCCTAAAATTTTGTACATTGGAACCTAAAGCAAATTTTTTTAAAATGTCGTACATCTTGCTTGCTTTCAAACTGCATTTTCAGTTTTTTCATATTGCTTACCAATTTTTTAAACCAGGCTTTTAAGTAAAGGCACATTCTGAGAGGGGCATTTCAATGTTTGATGGACTGTAACAAAAATGCTCCAAGAGTCTCCAACGGGAGACCAACTTTTTCTGAAAGCTAAAAGTATTGTCTATCGATGCTGGAAAAACTAGAGACCAATTTTGACCACTTTGGGAGTACGAGGCATTTAAGTGGAGCAAATTAAATGTCGTGCATTTTCAAACGATTTCCCTTGAAATGCATGTATTGTACAAGCGCTATGCGGATGCCGAGGATGTTTTTATTGTTGTGAATTGGAATTCTTTGGGCCATAAAATTGTTATAATTATGAAACCAATTGCTTTTATCTTGTTTTGTTTACGGTGTCATAAATGCATGTCGCAATGGGGCAAAAAAAGGGGGTAATTAGAGCGATATTGGCGAATATCTATTTCTGACTTTGAGGCATCGGGAATTAGTTTATCCTCGACCTTCCTCAACACGTTACTGTAGGCCAGTGAAGCTACAACTTAAAAAGGAAAGCATGGACCTAATACGAGGAGAAAAAACCAGAATTGAAAATGAAATTCAGAATTTGCGGGTATCAATTATAAAAGTGAAATCGACCGTTATTAGAGTAAGGCATGAATTGCACTTAACGATGATAGATGGCAAAGTAAGTCTTCTGCAAGTTCATGTGTTATATGTGGCGCGAAACCATCAGAGATGAATGATTTGAAGTTACTGAGAGCAAAACCAAGAAATCAGGAAGCTCTAAGATTAGGAATTTCACCCTTGCACGCTCGCATCCGTTTTATGGAATACTTGCTACATGTAGCCTACAATTTGGAGCTTAAAGCTTGGAGAACATCAAAAACGACACAGCCCATACACCAGCCAAGGAAGAATCAAATTCAGCAGGAGTTCATACAAAAAATGGGTATTAAAGTAGATATAATAAAGCAAGGATTTGGCACAACCAACGATGGGAACACATCTAGAAGATTTTTTGAAGACCCATTATCGTCGGTAGAAATTACGGAAATAGATGTGCAACTCCTGGAGACAATATGCAGCAATTTTTGGATTGACCCCGACAAGTTTGGAGCTTATGCCCAGGAAACCGCTACAATGACTACAAATTTATATCCCTGGTATTATATGCCAGCAACAGCGCATAAAATTCTGTTTCACGGAGCAGAAATAATATCATCAGCACCATTGCCCGTCGGATCATTGTCAGAGGAGGCGCAGGAAAGTCGGAATAAAGACTGTAGATATTATCGCATTAATAATAGTAGACAATTTTCTCGTTCGGCAACAAATGAAGATGTTATTCATCAAATGTTGGTGTCATCTGATCCCTGGATTGTGTATTTAAGGCCTGAACCAAAAACAAAAGATTCTCCTTATTATACTGAATTGCTTAGTTTTTTTAATTCTAAATAAAGTGTACGTTACCAAAACTTGTAAAATTGAATTTATATATATAAATAGTGATTACAAATTGGCTTTAAGTCCCAATTTCGAGTCATCGACAATAATAAATAATTATTTTATGCATTTAAACAAAATGCATTTGCATGCATTTATTGTTTTTAACTTAAGATTACTCCGTTAGTTTATGAGATACATCAACCATTTTTGAAACATAATAAGATCTCGTACTTGCACTATGTTTCAAATTTCATTAAGATCGGTTCACGGGTTCAAAAGTTACAGATTTATTTCCAACTCTCCCATACAACAGGACCACTGTGCGCCGACTGTACAAGAGATATAGAGGAGGTCCCTCACTTTGGGAAGCAAAAAGGGTTGTATCACGGAATCTAAGAGTATTCTCGATGTCGCTGTTCACACATATATACGTCGGACGGTTTCAGAGTTTTTAGCTGTCGAGATAAACTCATCCCTATCTCACACAAATCCTATTCGACGTGGCGTCTAAAAACAACCCGGCCTGTCTTTAATAAGCCATAAGCCATGAGGTGGGCAATGAGTAATGATTCGCACATCCTCTCCTTAGCATCCAATCCCGAAAATAAGCAGTCCTTATCAAGGACCACGCTGCCCCCGCCCAAAATAGACAACGGACACGTTCAGACACACTCCCTCCAGCAAATGGACCAGCCAAACCCATCTCGGGACCCACGTGTGTACGTGAACTTGATATGTTCATTTATCTTCTTTAACAGCCCACGATGCCATCAAGCCAATCTGTGGAATTTATCAGGACAAAGGCCGCCTCTGGCTTTTGGACGCCTACATCCATACACCTCTTGTCCCTCCCGTCGCCGCCGCCCCACGGAGTCAAACACAGCAACGCCTCGCGTATCCAAGGAGAGCCGAATAAATTCAACGACTTAATTAAAATTAATTGCCTGAGAAGAACACACGCACACCTCATCCGCAGGAATTTGATACACATCGATGGACAGAAGAGAGAGAGAAACGAAACCTTGCCATCACCTCGAAGGCTACAGGCCGACAATTCCCGTTGACGCAGTGTTTACCCGGGCGAGGGTGTCGGTGTGCACAAGTACAAGTCCTCCCGCCGATTGAAATTTATAACAGGCCCAGCAGGCGAAGAAGGTCGGGCCCGCTTCGACACGTGCCCATGAAAAATGTATTTCATTTCAAAGGTTTACCAGCGCGACGGGAGCGGGGTGCGTGTGGGCGGCCAATAGATACATTGCCTACAATCGAAATGAAAGCGAGGCCTATCGCAAGCATTGACCCAGTTAGGCCGGAATAACAAAAGACACTGGCATGAGGCGGCAAATACCTCCGCAGCGAGTGCGATTGTGAGCACTGGCGTAGGGCGGCGGCGGCGAGGGCCTGGAGACTGTTGTGATTGGAGCTTATCGGCTGGAGAATGACAAAGTTTTTTGCAGGATTTTCCAACGTCATCGTTCCTCAAACCAATTGGGACGCATGCTTATCCCAGGAGCTGGAGGGACCCCGGCAGTCCACCGATCCCAGGGGGCTTGGTTTGGAAGCTTATCTGAAGGCGGGACGGTGGAGAAGGAGGCGCTGGTGTGTGCGATGGGACGTTGTCCTGGTTGTTTGCCCTTGAATTTCAGTCCTCCGAGGGCAATTTGGAGATCTGATGATAGATTTCCAAGGAAAGCCACGCGATGGAGTGGATATAAATAAATTTCAAGCGAATGACTGCGGAGGCGGCACCGTTTGCTCTGGCTGAATGGAAATCACAAATTTGCGACGCGTTTTGAGATGTTTGCCAGGACGCCCACCATTAGGCCGAAGGACTGCTGCCACTTAACGGCCGTGTTTGGTATTCTGTAATGCCAAGGACCTCACTTATTGGCAATTAGTCTTTGACGGCACGGCGGCGGTTTATAAAATTGAGAACGACAGCTGCGTACGAGGACGCCTGCGAAGAGGGGATGGGGAGAGATGCTGAGTTCTTGAATAAATTTGAGACCGGGTCTGAGGTAAGCGACATGGAATTACAGTCGAATTTCCAGGCGGTGCCAAAATTAGTTCGAGGGAGGCGACTGTACTTTAATTCCAAAATAAATACCACGGGCTTTCTTCAGGTAAACCCTTTCTTCTTCGACTGCGTGGGCGACTTTAGTTTTGTGAATTCAGCTGATGGAGGCTTAAGGTGGGAACGCCACCACAGGCGAGGTATTCCTTTGACACGTTATCCTCCGGGGAGAGCTTGGTGTCGAGGATCTGACAGCTCTACATGACCAACCCCTCTGAGACGAGAGACTCCACCTCGTTTGACAAGGTCGATGTCGCTGGTAAGGGTTCGTCGTTCTGTCTCTCCCTCCAAGGACCATCAGTGCAAATGGAACCTTACTTAATATGAACGGCAGAAGATCTCACACAAGGTAGCATCCTGGGCACGTTTCTATTTACACTCTGTTCAAATCATGTCCACGAAATATTCAAACTCGCAAGACACTTGGATTTAATGAGTTCAACCAGCGTTCCCGGTGAGTCAGAAATGGAGAGACCTAGACCGTTAGAGACATGGTTCCAGTAGACTAGCGGCTACAACTGACTCTAGATCTCCCTATAATGACTTCTGCCTCCTAACACCAATTCTGTTCCCCGACACGGACAAGTGACTGACGAGCGCCGTTCGAACGACGAAGAGATTGGCCTTTTCACCGACGAATCAAAAATGGACACTGGTACTCGGACCCCTGATATGTCAGTGTTCTCCAAACAGAGATTCTGGCAATACGAAAAGAAGAAAGCAACCAAACATATGCAAGCAAGCGATATCCCGAGTGGAGTTACTACCTTTGTTGAGAGCCAGGCTGCACTGAAGTCAATGTACGATGAGATCGAGGGCTGTTATGAACTGCCACGACTCACTAAAGTCCACCACAGGGTCAAACTCTGCTGGGTCCCGGACCACAGCCCAATAGCAGGGATCGAGAGACCGGACGAATTGGCCAAACAAGGGTGTGAAGTGAACATCAGCGAAGCGGACAAATCACTGCAGCCACCGACCTGTGCACTATACCGCACCTTATATATAGAAAGGGTTTTCCAATAGGGACTTTGAATTTAATTTCTGAACGCACTCTTCACCAATCATCAAACTGTCAATTTATTCAGTAAACTCAACATTTTTATCTTGACAAAGTACACGAACGAGGAACGTCTGCAAATTATAAAAATTTTCTACCGAAATTCGGCGTGGGTGAACTTTAAGAGCGTTAACTGCAATCTTCGACGGAGCTCATTTTTGGCTCATTTTTAATTGGGCGATGAAGCAGTCTTGAGTGTTGTCTTTCGTGGACACGGTAGCGTATACGTAACCTTTAACGTAACCGGGTCAAGTAGACTGTCCTTACAGGTGTCTTGCATGGCCACGGTTGCGTATACGTAACATTTTTAATCGGGCGATGAGGCAGTCTTGAGAGTTGTCTTTCGTGGCAACGGTAGCGTATATGTAACCTTTAACGTAACCGGGTCAAGTAGACTGTCCTTACAGGTGTCTTGCATGGCCACGGTTGCGTATACGTAACATTTTTAATCCGGCGATGAGGCAGTCTTGAGAGTTGTCTTTCGTGGCAACGGTAGCGTATATGTAACCTTTAACGTAACCGGGTCAAGTAGACTGTCCTTACAGGTGTCTTGCATGGCCACGGTTAACACATTTTAAATTTTATCGAAAAGTCAGTTTTAAGAGTTGTCTGGCGTGGGCACGGTACCGTATACGCAACAGTGGCTTCATGAATTAGCAGAATATGAGTTATTGGTCGGGTGAAAACCCACATGTGCTTCATGAATCACCAGTTCATCCACAAAAAATAACTGTTTGTTGCGGTTTGCATGCCGGCGGCGTTATTGGGCCATATTTTTTCGTCGACGATAACGATCGTCACGTTACTGTCAATGGTCATCGCTATAGCGCCATGATTACCGATTATTTTTGGCCTGAATTGGAAGAAATGGACTTGGACGGCATGTGGTTTCAACAGGATGGTGCAACAAGCCACACAGCACACCTTACAATCGATTTATTGAAGAGTAAGTATGGTGTGCAGGCTGGCACAGGCAGCGAAGCTGGAAGCCTACAAAGCAACACTGCAACCAACAACGAGAGCTGTTCGTGAGCTCTACGAACAGAGACGAAGGGACGAGACCCGGCTTATTCCTGCTGTTGTTCCTGCTATTGAACGATGGCCGAAAGTTTTAGCAGAGTTTGAAACAGTTATCCAGTGGATAGAAGGTTCGGACAGAAGCCAACGACGGTGATGACACAAATACCGCTGTCAGGCAAAATTTTCCACACATTATGGACGATGATCGACGAGAATTCCGTCCCCTCGACTTAGACGAAGTCAAGATAGCAATATCAAGAGTGAAGTCTTAGAAAGCTGCCGGTGCGGATGGACTGTCCGATGAAATCTTTAAGGTGGCTGGAGATGATCTGTATGTAAGATATGGTCAGAGGGAAGCACCCACCAACTTTCTGTCGATTTCAAGGCGGCATATGACAGCGTGCATAGGGACGAGCTATACAACGCCATGTCTAGTTTTGACATTCCTGCCAAACTCGTCAGGTTGTGCAGGATGACGATGGAGAATTCTCGCTGCTCCATCAAGGTCGGTAACGAACTCACCGAGACCTTGAAGACAAGGCGATGCGCTGTCATGTGATTTCTTTAACATCATCCTGGAAATGATCGTGCAAGACTCACACGCCAACACTAGAGGCACGATCTTCCAGAAGTTCGTACAACTGCTAGGATACGCGGATGACATTGACGTGATTGGCAGAACACAGCGAGCAACCAATGAGGCGTTTGCTGGCATTGAGGCGGAAGCGGCTAAAATGGGTCTAGCGGTGAATGAGGGCAAAACTAACTATATGCTGTCATCGAGAAAGGACACACGACATCGTCTTGGACAGAGCGTCACAATGGGCAGCTATAACTTCGAGGTAGTCAAGGACTTCGTCTACCTCGGCTCCGCAGTAAATAGTACGAACAACATCAGTACCGAGATCAAGCGCAGAGTAACTCTTGCCAACCGCTGTTCCTATGGGCTCAAGGGGGAATTGAGTAGTAGAGCCATCTCTCGAAGGACCAAGCTGACTTTATACAAGACCTTGATCATCCCAGTCCTGCTGTACGGCGCGGAGGCATGGACAATCTCAAAAGCTGGAGATGAGGAAGTCCTTGGGCTCTTGGAGAGAAAAGTTCTGTGTGCGATCTTTGGTATTGTTTGCGTTAACGGTTTCTGGAGGAGAATATTCAACCACGAACTGTACAGCGACATGAGTCTAGTCAGGCGTCTTCGGATCCAACTCCTAAGATGGCTATGCCATGTAGAGCGTATGGATATAACTCAGCTCCGGCCCGAAGAGTCTTCGACTCCGAACCCGTGGGACAACGTAACAGAGGACCCCCGCGTTTAAAGTGGCGCACCCAGGTGCTGAATAAACTCAACCAATTTGGCGTGCGACACTGGAGACGGCTTGTTGGTTAAGTCCATGTCCTAACCGGACTGTAGCGCCAAAAGAAGAAGAAGAAGTAGTATGTGAGAAGAGTATGTGAGAGTGTCATCTCAAAAGGGACAGTCGATTGGCCGCCCCGTTCATGCGAGTTAACGCCGCTTGACTATTTCTTCTATTTCTAGTCATTGGTTTATGCCAACAAGCCGACGACGTTGGAAGAACTCGGAGCCAACATTAAAGCGGAATAGCGGCCGTTTCGTCCGAAATGAGTGGCTCAGTCCTTGAAAATTGGGTCCCTTAAATCAACCGTCGCAAACGTGACCAAGTTACGAACATTGACCTTCCAACTTTGAATGAAGAGTCGAAACAACCAAGTGGGTACAAAATATCTTCATTCTTCGAGTCAGCATATTTATTTCGCTGCTCGAGTAAGCACAAGAATGTGTATCCTCTGGTCTTTTGAGTCAACATATTCATTTTTCAATTGAGAGCTTCGTAATGTATGAGAATGGAAATAAAATTTGATTGGCGAATTGAAACTCAGGGAATTCAGTCGTTTTATTTTAGAAAATTGAAAACTTTACTCCCTCGGTGGCCATATGAACGATGTCGAGCTCCGTACATAAATGTTTTGATTATACTTCAAGCCGATAATAAAGTTTTTTAAATATCTCAAATGTTTTGCGTTTTTATTTAAAAAAAATTATTGTCATGTCCTTATTGGAAAACCCTTTTCTAAAAGAAGGCAACTCATCTTGGCTCGCAAGAGATGATAGTCAGACTACAAGATCAAAGTGGCCAGAGCTTATTAACGGCAAAATAAAGAAGCTGCTGGCGGTGAACAGCAACTCGATTCGTGTGCTCGTCGGAAAGATCTCAGGAAATGGAATGACGAATCCTGCGATCTCTGTCGACAAGGAAGAAGCCGAGACTATCCAGCATCTACTTTGCCACTGCCCAGTTCTCCAGAATCTGTGCCTTCACTTCGATGGGTCAACGATCCTTCACAGATACTGCGGACTTAGCGAATGCGGATAAAATGGATCTTCTAAGATTCGTAAAGCACATGGGGTGGTTTAAGCCATCAGGTAGGTGGAAGGGCCTGTAAAGCCATTGAGCACATATGGTTTACCATCATCATTTGGATGTAGTTCGCAGGTAAGCACACTTGCTCTGACAAATCAATCGCATAGAATCCAATGGTCCAACTAAGAGGATCTTCTAAGCCAAGCCTCCTGGTTCGAGCAGTATAGGAAGACCGAACTTCCAGTACGGTCATCACGAAGACAGCTTAAGTTATTCTTAATTTGGTATCGGTACCGATGTTCCCCTTCTACTGTTCACGTTAAAGTCTCAGCCACAAAGTAATGGCTGCTCATTGAAATCGTCTCTCCAAGACATCGATGCTATGCTAGATTGCACGCGCCTTTCATACCTCAGCATGTTTCATCTCATCCTCCCATCCTCCCCAAGCGCGTTGACCATCAAAGGTCCTTGCTTAAGCACACCAATCCATTTTGACTTACCTTAGCCGTCAAAACTAAAACGTCTCTCCGACCGACAGCCTTGCCCCTCATCGCTCATCCACGCGCCGAAGTATTCAAATCCCAAGAGCACGAGCGTAATCCAAAAGGACCACGGCTCATAAATCATACTCCTCCGCAGGGTCGCCCGCAACCCACAGAGCCTTCATATGCACATCAACCCCACTCATCTCGGCGAACAGAGCAAAACAACTCCAAGGCAAACGCATCAATTTCCATGTAAACCAAGACTCCTCGCATCCAGCGTGGACTCCCACTCTGCGAATGCGACTCCCACTCTCCCCCTCGTGACATGAAGCCCCACCGACAAGTCTACGCTCAACGCAGGAGAGATTCAAGGGCACACCAAGTTGTCCTAGGATGGCTGCAAATGAATAAGCGTCGCCTCATCGCAGGCAGTGAGGAGCTATTTCCTGCCACCCACCCCCACACACACACCCACAGAGAGAGGAAGAGAGAGAGACTGCCAAGCACTTGTGGCAAAGTGAAAATCAGCTTCAAGGATGGTGAAACTTTCAGCCACAACCCGTCGACCGTTGTGGCCAGAAGAAGGCTGGATAAAACAAACACCATCCATCGATTACATCACTCTCTGATCCCCCAGTGACCTATAAATACTTTTGAATCATCATCATCATCCAACGGAAATGGGAAAACTCCGAACGACGGCGGCGCTGCCAAGCCGGGGGCGTCAGAGAACACTTAATTCTGAGAAATAATGCATAAGATGGCGTAAGCCTTTGGGAGGGTTTTACTTAAGTAATTGCAAAAGATTGAAGCTCCTCCCCTCGTCGGGGGTGGGAGAAACGTTTTAGCTTGTCTAATTGTGACATGCTTATCCTTGGTCAAGTTTTCGCGACAGTTGCCGGTGGCAGGACTTCACAACGGCTGCCCAGTGCCTGCTGATGGGGAATGTGTACGTCTCTCGTCGGAATTGTGCTGGTGTCACATCAACACAGAGAGGAGGGGAGAGGGAGATGTCCCATGGTTGCATTGTGCCACAAGGTCGGAGCGTAGATAACGACTTTTATAATTTTGACAGAAGGACAAACAATTAAAAATCCTCGGCGGAGTTGAAAACTTTGGTTTCTGTTCAGTGTGTCATTTGTCACTTGGGGTTTCTGAGGGAGGGGGCGATGAAGGGAATAGTTTCATCAGTTTATCATTCATTTTAAATTCGCGTTGAATGTTTGTGCTTGGCCGACGCATTTGTAAGCGCCTGCATATTTATTGGTGGACAAGTTCACGTGATTAGGGCTAAGTCGCAACTGGGCGTTCGCGCGAGTTCTCTTTGACGAGCGTTGGTACGCGTTTTAGAGCGTTATGTCACAACGCGGCACCCTCAGTTTTCCATATCGAATTAGAACGCGCGATTGCGACAAGTTAAATATTCGGAAATCAAAATTTCAAAGAAAATTATGAAATTACTCCAGTGCAACTCCCTCTTAATGGACACCCTATAAAGTGGACGATTCTCTAAAGCAAATGAATAAGCGGGCGTGGAGGCAGTCTTAAGAGGCAAATGAATAAGCGGCCATGGTGGCGTATACGTAAACTCTTATATCGGGTCGAGTAGACTGTCCTTAGAGGGGTTTAGCATGGCCACGGTTGCGTATACGTAACATTTTTCATCGGGTGAGGGGGCAGTCTTAAGACTTGTCTTCCGTGGCCACGGTTGCGTATACGTAACATTTTTAATCGGCCGTGGATGCATTCTTGAGAGCTGTATTTCGTGGCCACGGTGGCGTATACTTAACATTTTTCATCGGGTGAAGGGGCAGTCTTTAGACTTGTCTTCCGTGGCCACGGTGGCGTATACGTAACATTTTATATCGGGTTGAGTAGACTATCCATAGAGGGGTCTTGTTATAGTACGCTGAATAAATGCGCCCCTTGAAGTGATGTCCTGGCATGATTGGCCAGGAAACAGCTCTTTTAAAATTTCTTTCCTCTTTTTTTCGGAGTGGTTCACGTGTAAATCAGATAAGAAAATCTGGTGTGACATAATGATGTACATACGATCTTTGAGCATTCTGAGCGTGTTATCATGCATATGTCGCAGACTGCCGACGCACATTATGCTGTATTCTGGCAAATTCTGTGAATTTCTGCCAGCTTTGATAGCATAATACGTTCCTTGAAACGGAATGTCAATCGTTCAGTTTGAACTTGACATTGCCAATGCAAGGCGCAATGGAATCACAGGTATGCTTGGAAACAAAACGTATTCGACTTTGATTTTCCCTTTCAAATTCATTAATTCTCAATTCATTAATTTTGGCCAGAAATGAAGTATTATGGAGATAGCCCACTTCACAGCTGCTTGCCCCATAGTCAATCGACGAAGTTGAGTTCTTTTTGACAGATATTCATGAAATTTGATGATTATACACGAAATAACGTAGATGCCGTCCTCTGATTGGTCAATTTGGTTTGAGAAAACGATCTAAAAACAGTTGTCAAAAATTTTAAGGGCAAGAGAGTCGCTTATCTCTGCAATACTTCATTTCTGGTTATCAAACGGGCCAACCGGTTTAATAATTTGTTGTTGATTTAAAGCTACGCGTTTTCTTAACCCTTTCGCACCTGATGGGACATAGGTACATATGTAAATGTCAATAACTGTTCGAAAAGTGCCAAAACTGCTTTGCTGGAAATGTGTATGGTAAGTCAATTGAACAGGAAAACGCATGATTATTGATGAATGTTCGCTGACTGCATTCCATATCGAAAGCGTTGAGTCCATTTTCTCAATCTACCACAATCTAATTCAGAACAGACAAATTTGCTGATGCTACATTTAAGTCTACTTCAAAGCCAATAACACTTTAACCTTAAGTTCTACTTTTTCGCAGTTACTCGTTAATATTTAAGTCGGGCTAAGCTTAAGCTATGTTTTTTTTTTTTAAATGCAACCAACTTCACTTCGATTTTAAATGTAAAAGAGGACTTTATTGTAGGTTCCATACATAGCCGAAAACTTTCGTAGAACGAAATTCTTCACAATTTCTCCCCATTTTCAAGTCATTGTCGCTATTCCCTGCACTTAGTATTAGTTATACTTAGTCGACTTTAAGATCTACTTTTCGATTCGTGCCAACCGATAAGTTCTTCTTAACTTGTTAAGCGAAACTTAAATAGGTAAAATGAGCATCAGCAAACGGTTCTTAAACAACTTAAATGCGACAGGTCCACTGGTGATCTGATAGCTTATCTCACCGAAAAGTGGAACCAATCTTTGCACAATTCAGGCGAAAGCAAGATCGTTGCGCTTGATATTTCTAAAGCATTTGACAGAGTTTGGCATCAAGCTCTCTATGGTATCGATGAATCTCTTCTTCTATGGATTAGAAATTACCTTTCGAACCGTTCAATTCAAGTTGTGTTGGATGGGTTCAAGTCTGATATTCACCAAATTAATGCTGGTGTTCCCCAAGGCTTAGTTCTGTCTCCGACACTCTTTCTCATTTTTATAAATGATCTCTTGTCTGCTACTTCTAATCCAATCCATTCCTTCGCTGATGACAGCACCCTTAGCTTTTCATATTCGTTCCTAGACTCACGACCCAGCCCTTCGGCCGTAGAATTGGAACGGCAGCGTATGTTAAGCACGTTGAATTCCGATCTTGACAGCATAATTAACTGGGGAAAAAACAATAGAGTGGAATTCAATGCTTCAAAAACTCAATGCTGTCTGCTGTCACTCAAGCGAACCCTTGATAATCAGCCATTATCCATGAATGGCGCTTGTGTCGATGAAACCGGAAAACTTTCCATCCTTGGTATGTGTATCAACACAACACTTAGTTGGAGCGATCACATATTTGAGGTCGCCAAAAATGCTGCGAAATGTTTAGGTTTTCTTAATCGATGCAAGAAATATTTCACCCCTTCTGATTTGGCTTTAATTTATAAGGCATACATCCGCCCCAAGCTTGAGTATAACGCTCATATCTGGTCTGGTGCCCCCAAGACCACACTGCACCTACTTGATAGAATCCAAAAGCGAGCGATAAAACTTATAGGAGACAACAATATCGCAGAGTCATTAGAGTCGCTCGAACATCGACGTACCGTCTCTTCTTTGTCCGTGTTTTATCGTTATTTCAACAAACGATGCTCAAGTGAGCTAGCCAACTGCATTCCGCCTCTCCATGAATTCACCCGCAATACTCGTCGTCAGGAATGCCCATCAGTATACCCTTAAGCCTACTTTCGGACGCACAGTTAAATTCAGAGACTCGTTCTTCAGCCGCACTGCACGAATATGGAATGCTCTTCCCAAACTAATATTTCCCACAGACTACAACCCGCAAATATTTAAAACCAATGTGCACAGGTACCTCCTCTCCCTTTCTCCCTCTATACCTTCGGCCCGTGCTGTGTCTTGACCCCGGACACATAAGGGTATTAGCAATCCCTTGAGCACGCGCAAATTATAAAAAAAAAAAAAAGTGACAAAAGCATTCGTCATAAGTCAGGTCAGGTTCGATATCCCATAATTTATCACCTTTGAAAATTCATGCCTCCACCTCTTTCGAGTCACTGAAAATGCTCAAAGAGTATTCCTTTCTAGAAAAAGCTTCTCAATATCGCCGTTTGGAGTCGGCATTAAACTGTAGATCCTTTTCACTCGGGAAAGAACAATAACACGCAGCTAGCCTCGGACTGTCGCGCCAACCATAGAATTCTCCTTATATTCTTCTTAAATTTAATATTTCGTTTGTTTTCCTTTTTAGCTTGATAACGCTTTTTAAATCGGATATAATTAAGCTGACCAGACGTCCTGCTTAAAAGAGTGCATTTACTCTTTTTTTCCAGTAAAAAATGGCCGGTTATTTTTTGGAAAAAATATGCAATTTGTTCTCTTTTTATCTGTTAACTCAGTTAACTTAATTGTTCGACACAAAACCCTTTTCTCAAAACTAATTCAGATATTTCTTGCATCGAGGTTGATTGTTTTACCTACATGAATATATTTAAACAAAATTCCCAAATGGAGCGATATCGATGGTTCGTTGCTTTATTTGCGAGACAAAGGTGTCGACAAGGGTACAACTATGCAGAAACATTAAAAATGAATAGTTCAGTTTAAAAACAATGCAATAGGTACTGAATAACATAGTGAACTTTTTATAACTGCGCAGTTTGTTTTTTTTTTTTTTTGTTTTTTGTTCAATTCCTGCACATAATGCTAAAGTTGAGCTTATGTTTTCTTTGACAACGAGCCAGGAATAGTCTCAAGATCGAAAATGTTAAAGAAATTATTTTTTTGTAAATCTAATTCTTAAAATATTTTCTCGGAATTTTATATTATATTTAATAAAAACTGATATTTAAAAAAAAAAAAAAAACACGATCAGCGAATATATATAATCAGAGTCAATAATTTAATTAATCATCAATATTAAATTTATTTATTTATTTATTTATTTATTCTTCCGTCTTTCAAGTACAGAGCTTTTTTAAGACTACTGATAATATTAATAACATTTCATTTCTTATTAATAATAATGCCTAGTATAAGCAGAATTTAACATACAATTATAATGTAATTTAGAGTAAATTGCTACTCAAAAAAATTTAAGATTTCATTTTTACATTTATCTCTACTCATATTTAAGTCTATAACATTTGCAACTAAGTTGAATTTTATGCAAGCATTAGTTATAAGATCATTGTGCCCATAGTTTGTACTATGCCTCGAAACACAAAAGAAATCTCTGGGCCTCAGGTAACGAGACGGGGTGTAAACATTACATTAAGAACTAACATAAAATGTTGTAGTCTTAAGTAAGAGTAGTAATTTACTCTAAATTAAATCAGAATAGTATGAAATGTTATTGCTATTATCAGTAGTCTTAAGAACCTTTGTACTTGAAAGACGGATGAAATAAATAAATGAATATGTTACTGGAATTTGTTAAAATGTATGTTTTTTTTTGTTTTTTGTTATGATGTATTAAATTTTTATGTTTTTGTATTATTTTTTTTTTAGTCTTCAATTTTTGAGATTTGAGGGCATCCTCTTTTTCGTGCTCATAGATCTGGTCACTCTAGGTATGATTACAATCTAACAGAAGTCTTATATTCCCGATAGAGAGCTTCACCCAGAGTGATCTTAGTCTAGAATCCAACACCTTTGTTGTATGGTTTGTAAGCGTCTACCTATAATATCTCAACGATTTGATATCAGGTTCTCAGAATTAATATCTGTGGGTCTGTGTCTTCAATTTGAACTCAAATGCCGAATACTTCTGTTCATCAGCGGATATAAATTTAATTTCCATTTGTTTCAAAAGGACAGCCTACAGCTAAATGGTTTTCTGAAATTATCCAATTCCCTGGAGATTTTTTTAATTTTCCTTTCCTTATGAACCTTCTACAAGGTATTAGGAAACTTAGCCAAAAAAGTTGAATGAAATCGGTAAAGCCGTTCTCAAGTTGTGGCGTAACCAAGAGAAATAGCGATTCGTTCGTATACTCAGTGGTCCCCCCCTAAGTCACGGGATACCATATTTTGTTCGAGTTAGAGGGAGTTTGACTTAGAGTGAGATTTTTTTACGGAGAATTGAGGGAAATGTATGTAAAAATGGCGAAAATGTTGGAGTTAGGGAGAGTTTCGACTTAGAGAGAGTTCAATTTAGGGAGAGTCCACTGTATATAGATTCCGATCTAGGGAATAAGCAACGTCATATTGTTGTCTTTCATAAAAAACAGGAAATATGAATTGGAATACAAGACTGACGAAAAGGAGATCCTGGAAGCCCCTTATTTCTTTAGTTACCCTTACATCTTGAGTTTCACAAGGGATATGGTACGTCCGTTGACAGTTTCTCAGCCCAAAATTATCACAGATATTGCACTGGTTGCAGATTGTCTACTCAGACTGATAATAAGTTCACCCATTGTCTGTATTTGCTTGTGACATAGAACTGTTCGTTTTGTAGACAAAATCAGCACCTTTACTGTGGAGAAAAACACGTCAGGCGAACTACTTGTTGTCACAATTGACAGATGCAGAAATGTGACAAGTGGCAGGTCCATACTCAACTTCAAATTTAATATTTGAATTAACCTTATCTTCTCATGTCCTCGTCAGAGTTTCACAAGCAGCTGTCAGCGAACAACAACCTGACGAAATCTCGCGTTTGTCTGTTCATTCGATGCACTCGTTGGTACTTATCGAATACAGAAGTCTCTGCCATCTCTCAAAGATTTGGAGATTCAATATTCAGCCGCTCTCCACTCCAAACAGTTCAAAAGCACACATCAAACCTTTGGCAAATGATTGAACTCATAACCCTGGATTTGAAACCAGTACCCCCAAAGCCCTCCAAACCTTTGCTCCCTCGAACCGATTTCGATGAGATAAACTGTGTGCAGTGTTCACATTTTCAATTTGCACAAGTGTCAAGTTATATTTGACTTCATGCACTCAACCCGAACGTGATCCGTTGCACTCCACGCAGCCCAAACCCATTTCCGATGGGTATCGCCCTCACAGAAGGCAACACGTAATACCCCAGAGCACATGGTAATCCAATAAAATCCCACCACTGCCGTGTGCATCGGGTCTCGTTGCGGAATGCAAATATCGCATATAACCAAATTCATTCCTCAGTCATTGGCAGCATCCTTCCCCCGCATCGATCGCTCTTCTTCCATGCCAGTGCTCGACAACGACGACGCCACGGGACACGGTTACACAAGTCAACATCCATCTTGCCCGTGTCGCGCAGCGGCGGTGTGTGTGTGTGTGTGTTTGTGTATCCGCCAGAAGGATATCATCGTTCTTATAAATATTGATGCAGTCCTTGATGGGGTGTCATCTCTTTCTTTGCCGTGCATCGCTCAAGCCCTCGCGTCGCAGCAATTTATCACACAAATGTGTTGTACGCGAAACGTGCTTATTATTCAAGAGCCCATCGTTATCCAGCCAGCCTGCCGGTCGATACGCAAACACCGGACCATAAAGGATTCATCAAATCCCACAGACCACACACACTGTGGCCGAGAAAAATCACAATTCCTTTAATTGCTCGCCGCCCGCCGCCGGTGGCAACAAGCTGAATACGCATTCGTATCGTTCCACGTCCACGGCAATAGACACGTAGCCCCGCACCTAATTGAGCACACCTTGCCGAGGGGTACGTCCGTCCCATTGACACTCCTCGATTTATCGATTGCACACTTGCTCGGGCACATAACTCAGACCGGGTCTGTCGGGGCCATACATCACTCGCATCACCCCCCATCTCCCAGTCAGCCCTTATCAATCAGAAACACGGGGAATGATTAATTAGTATCCGCATTTGCGTAATTCCCTTGCAGACACGAGAACACGTAACCAAATAAAACTCGTCCTCAGTGCCAATAAATGTAATCACAAAAGCGAACCAGAATACTGCCAAAAGAATCCCTCGACAGCGCGGCGCTGCTGGCGTGGATTGATGACGCGCAACCGAACTATGCACCCACTCGCATCGCATCAGCAGCGGTCGGGGACGATGTCGCCCACGCTGATTTTGATATGCCATTTGTTTTTGCGGGTTTTGTTTTTTCGTCATCTTTTCCGTGCGCGGAGTCCTCGCAGCACGAAAGTTGAAATGTATATCATTGTCAGGCGCCCCCGCAATTTCATCACTCGACGGTTTTGTGGCAACCCGCTGCGGGGGGACTCTGGTACCCGAAGGAACAACCTGACGCAAGGTGAAAATGGAGAAACGACGTTTGGAGGGATGTTTTTTTCGACAAGTACAGTCGATCAAAACAATTTGCGTGGAGATGTTTGGAGGGTGTAATTGACGTCTCCCTTGACACAGATGAGATCATTGTTGGATTTGGCATGCTCTTGCAGGATACGAGGGCGAACGACATTTGCATGTGAGTAATAAGTCGTAAAAATGACAAGTATCTCGGGAATCGATTTGGTCAACGTCGATGACATCACTTGGCACATGACGCTGATTTATTGAGGCTCTGCCTTTTGAGATACACTGTTCGTTTTATGAAGTCGTTTGCTCTAGTCGTTGCTCTCTATCTCGCATGGTTACAGACAGAAGTGGAAATTTATGGCAATTGTAGTAGATTTACTGACATTTTGCGCCATGGTTAATGGAAGTTAGTCCGTTGGACGACTGGATGGCGCAGTTGGTAGAGTCCCCGGTTCGAATCCCAGTGAAAGCCAAGTTAAAAGGCTTTTATCTGGTTTTCAAATCTGGTCCAGCATCCATTTGCCGTTGGGATCAAATTAACGGCACTATCACTGGAGTAGTCAATCAGTGGTAGTAGTCTGACTAGGGGTATCACAATGGACCAATATGCTCTAAGTGTGCTGGTGAATGCACTAGCAGCCCTCTTACCTAACCTAACCTAAGTTAGTCGGTTTGCCTTGGACTTGGTCCGACTGAGAAACTTGATTATCGTCAAAGACTTTATGGTCCTTTGAAATGTAGTCTACGTCAGAAATTTAGTCCTGTCCACCATCCTGGTCATAGGCAGAAACATAGCCCGAGTCAGAACTTGACTATAAAATAGATTTAATTGTAGTATCAGCAAACGTAAATGGTATCAGCCTTAACCACGCAGGATTATGAAGTACGAGTGACCGAAAACCAGTAAGGACGCGAGTTGAGGCTGTTTGTTGTTTCAAGTCACATTTGGCGAGGAGACCTACAGGTTTTTACCGTCTCCGAACTTTCAGCTGTCAGAGAAGAATTTTCAGACTCAATGAATCAACAGAGGGAATTGCGCGTACACTGTGAAAGGTATATGGGTGCGATAATCCGAAGTAGACTTGTGCCTTTGCTCCTGCTGCAACTGAAGCCTAGACTGAAGCATATTGTTAATCATTGTTTTTTCGGCCCCAGGGAAAAACCAAGGCGTAGCTATCGGGGCCAATAAGTAGTACAGAGATTTCGTCCACCGAAGCCATTTAAATGATTGACTCGAACGGCTGCAGAGTATTTGCTACAACAAGCGTATTATATTGTTATCCCACAACACCACACTGGAACCGATGTAGTCATCAGGTCCTAATTGAGACATGCATAGCTTATGTCCATTTATCCGCCACCTTCCATATGGAACCCAATATGGATTCTTTTTCCCTCAAATATATGCAAAGACCAAATCGAATCCGCTTCTGCGATGCGCAATGGCCACAATTCCGTGGAGAGGGGAGTGTACATATTTCCTCATCGTCTAGGCACAGCCCGATACTGCACAAGGTTGCTGTCGAATTTTCAGCGCGTACGTGACTAGGAAGAGATAATTCGATTTTCATCGAATCAAAGCGAAGGGCGATATTTCTTCGAACAGATGGATAAAGGGACGACGAAAGGATTCACCCTGATGACCCGAAAAATTGTTTTCCAAATCCGAGGCCTGACAAGGCGAAAGTTTTTTTCGAACTCTCAATAAGAGCAACTTTTCTTTGAAAGGAAACTTAATGCAACGAATTTAGGTTAGGTTTACTTGGCCATGGTCATTAGGGGTACCGAAGGCAGATGGACGTCGAGTTAAGTGCCAAGGTTTTGCCACAGAAGTAGGCTCCTAAGTGTGAGCAGCAAGCATGATAATATATACGATAACATGATAGCCTCCACCAGAATTGAAGTATTACAGAGATGTCCAACTTCTACCTCTCTTGCCCCTTAAGTTTTTGACAACTGTTGTTTGTGTGTGTTTTATAACGTGTTCTTAAACCAAATTGACCAATCAGAGGACGGCATTTACGTTATTTCGTGAATAACCGTCAAAAATTCAGGAATATCTGTCAAAAAGGCACTCAAATTCGTCGATGGACTAGGGGGCAATCAGCTTTGAAGTCGGCCATCTCTGTAATACTTCATATCTGGCCTCCACCATAATGACACCAACTGCAGTGTTCAATTTGAGAAAAATTTGTATTTTCTTTTAATTGTTTGGAATTTTATCTTGAATCCGATCAAACTCATATCTCATATCAGTTTTTCGAGCTGTTGATTCGCTAAACAGTAGCTTGTACGAAACTGACGGCACTCACCTACACCTCAGATAGGAACGGTGCACTAGGTCTACATTGAAGATATCGGTGAATTGGGACACAACATTTGACAAGAATGATACTGTCACCCCTCCTGAACTCGGTGAAGTTACGGCAGCAATCGACAGGCTAAAGTCAAAAAAAAAGGCGAATATCGACTCTCCTCGATAGTTGACCTCAAAGCATGTCATAAACCGACGGTTTGAGCTGGGCACCTGCTTTTCGTATCTAAAATGTTTTCTCCTTCAACTGAAAGTAAATTGGGTGGGTTCTCTGCAGGTGGGAAGTTGTGGGTGGTTTAAGTGGGAGTACGTTATAAATTAAGTTTTTAATATTCAGAATTATCCAAAATGGCTAATCACTACTGAAAACCAATGCGCTTAAACTGAATTCTAACTAAATTTCATACATGTCCTTATTCTTCGTCACTGGAGCTGCTGTTACTGTAGCATGAAAAACAGGACTCACAAAAAAGCTGCAGCTAATATTTTTTTTAATCGATACAATGACATCTTATGGTACAAATTTAAAAAAAAAAACTCTGGGATTGTTCGGGAGACAAAGGGAAAAAAATCTCCCATTTTACTTTGTGGTTAAAAAAGAAAAACAGCTACTGGAGAGGTGCCCAAACCTTTGTTAGTCAAAACACGATAAAACACATCTTGCACTATTATATTATTAATTTATGTTAAGCACAAAACTCCAGAAAGCGATTCCATGTCAAAAGTGTTCAATTAACTTTCCAATCAAACAAACAATGTTTTATGATGTTTTTCAAGAGTTTCAAACTGCGCACGTGATCTAAGAAAAATATTGAAATTTGCAATGTTACTGTGGCCAACTGAATTGACAGATTGACTTGGTGATTTGTTTTCCGGATAGCGACGGTATTTTATTTGAAGACTGTATACTTTTCTTGAGTTGTAAAAAATCAAAATTTGGATTTAGTGACGATGTAGAGCATACACCGAATCATCTGTAAGAAATGGTCGGATGAACTCAACAAATGGATCCTGGTCATCGTTTGCCCGAGCGATACCGGAATGAACGGAGACCCTCTTAACTGTGCCGACTACAGAGGAATTACTCTCCAAGTTCAAATCAGCGTAGTTCACTATATAAGAGCTAACAGCTTTGCGGCAGATTGGAAAAGACCCAGGAGTTTCTAATCCAAACTCGCCGTCTGTTCGCGCCTGATAGCATATATAAAAACTAGCTATACAACACATTATCTAATTTTGGCATCACTTGAAAGCTATTCCGTCTGAATCGGTAATGCCTGAAACAGCATAGTGCCCTGCGCCAGCCGACTTCATGTTATGATGACGCACTGCGTTGAAATAAATACTCAATTTATCAGCTGTTCTCTCTCTCTCTCATCTACTAGATAAAAAATATTGCCGCCTTTCTGGATACACTCATTTGAAATGACTTTTGTCGTTAAATTATTTTTAATCAACTGTTTTCGTTTCTTAAATGTCAGTTGAGACAAAATACTCTCAATTTGCAAGAAAACTCTCAATCTGGGAGAAAATCTCTCTCACAGCGCACCCCTCTGTCAAAAAATATCCAACCTGTTGAATAATGACGTGCGAAGGACTACGTTTTACGTTTTGTTACGATCCTCTCAATCCCTCTCATTATTCACTTGTGTTTTGTGCTTGGCCCTTGAATTGTTTGTGTTGAAAGCCAACGCCAGCGCAGTCTATTGTGTTTCAAACGTAAAGAATTGACCAAGATCTTTGATGTCAAAAAAGGATTTAGACAGAGCGACGTCCTGTCCCCTCGGCTGTTTTAAGATCTTTCTCGTGGGTAACTTAACCTTAATCTGCCCCAAGTCTGTGGAATTCGATGCGATTTGGGCCAATGAGGACAGGACTAGCTGCCAACACGCTGTCAACAAGAAAAGGTCGGCAAAAAAATCTGACGTCTGGGACAAATTGTCGGAAAAAAGCACTTTCAACTTTAAGGTAGTCAAAGACGTTGTATACCTAGGCTCCGGATTAAAACCGCACAGCTGTTTCTCTTGAGAATCGGTGTGTCTTCGGAGGCTTAACCCTTAACTGATGTACAAGACCTTACGAGTCCTGCTGCATGGCGCAGAAGCATGGACATTATAAGAAGTGGACGAAGATTCGAAAGAAAAGTCCTTCTGATTACCTTGGTCTTGAGGACGAGACTGTGTGCGAACTTTACTAATTTTATTAATTTGAGTCTCTTGTCTCAGATGGCTAAGACATGAAGAACGAAATCAGGAATCCTGTTTGGAAAGCCACCGACTGCAATTAGTAGGGACAACATGGTAAAGGAGGACCTCGCCTCAAACCATCGCTCTCGACCAGCTGGAAAGGAACCTCCAATGAAATTGAAGGTGGCTAGCACAAGAACATCCGAGTTGGAGAACAATGTTTACTGGGGCCCTGGTCCAACCCCGTCGTCTAGTGCCAACCGAAGGAGAGGAGGAGACATACAATTTATTGCCTTTTCAGCTATACCAACTTCGCTTAAGAGAAAATCCCCATGCAGTGAGAACAAAATTGGGGTTCCAGTTAAGTGGAATTGGACAGACCCATCATAAACAACAAATCAAATTGAATTATCGAACGACGAACATTTCGCGACGACTTTCGAGAGAAAATGAGAAAGGGTCTGAAGTAAACAATAACCGTCATTAAATTTCAGAGTAAAACGCTTCACGTGTCAGAAATATTAAGAAAAGTTAAAATATTTAATTACCCGAAAGAGCAGTTTCATTGTTGGAACTCATTAAGCAGAGGACCAATTGTTCCCCCCGCGCACAATGCCGCAGGAAACAATTTACTTCTTTCAACATTTTTAGAGCCAATTTTGGAAGAAAAAAAAACGACTTCCAGCACAATTTAATTGCATCATAAAAAGTTTTGAATTCCTGTGAAAACGTTAAAAAAGTGAGGAAGTTGTTTGATTTCAAAAAACGAAGATTTAAAGAGTGAGTAGCTGAAAGCTTTTGTATTGAACACTATTGAAGGGCGTTTCGGAAAAGATTTATGACGCGGTGTTGTAGGGATGTAGGGCACCCATGGTGTACCGATAATAAGGTGTGCTGGACAGCTTGTCAAAACCGCCATCTTTTTGTTTTGTGACGTGTCTCACGGATGTGTTGCTCAAGCTTAGACTACAAGTGAATAACAAAATGATGTATGAAACACACGAATTGATGTAAAATGAAAGAATTCATAAATATATATATGTATAGGAAAATGCCATTATCTGCGTTGAATTATTGCAGAAGCTGTAATGAATGTAAAATGTTAAAAAGACCCGTTTTTGTGCGTGAAAATTATTTCCACCTTTATGTTTCTGTTGACACAAAAATTCCCGCGATAACGTCACGAAGGGTTTCAACAGAACTGTCCAGCGCATCTGATTGTCCTTACACCATGTAGGGCACCCTGGACCTTGATTTACACAAGGTGGTGCAAAATTATTCATCCTATCGGGAGATATTATAATTTTTGCAAATGGCGTCGTACGTCAATCATATTTTACGTATGTGAACTAGACAGCTGGAGTATACAAACCAGAAATGAAGTATTACAGAGATGACCGACTTCTACCTCTTTTGCCCCTTAAAATGCTTGACAAATTTTTTGTATAACGCGTTCATAAACCATTAACGGTATTTCGTGAATAACCGTCAAAAATGCATGAATATCTGTCAAAAACTCACTCAAATTTGTCGATGGACTAGGGGGCAATCAGCTGTGAAGTCGGCCATCTCTATAATACTTAATTTCTGATACAAAGCCATGGAAGGCCAGCTAGAGCACGGATTTTTTGTTCACAAGGTTAATTTCGAAGACAAAAGTTACGGCGCTTAGCTACTCGACTCGAACAGATCAGAACCACAGGAGACCATACAGGCCGTGGCCCCCACCGGAAGGCGAACAGTGATAACTTCCGGAAATCTTTCAGAAAGTCATGGAAACTGCGATAAAACGGGCACAGTTATGTATAATCACTGGCGGCAGCCACTTGACAGATACCATCTTTTCCACTTGACAGAAAAAATTGTAAATGTCCAAATAAAGATTTCCATCACTCAAAATTATTATTTTTTTATTAAGTAAAAAATAAGTTCAAAAAGAAAATTGTACCACCTTGTTAATCGTGGCGTCGTCCTTTTTCATCGTCTTCACTATAGTGGGTTACTAAGCCATTCAAAGTGTGGTCAATATTAGAGGATCCGATTTTAAGCTTTCAAGTGAGCTTGAGACATGTGTATTCTAGCACAACATATGTTCCTCAGAACTCAATCGATGCAACCTTTTTCTTCGACGTCGCAGCAGTCGCAGTGACAGTCTAAGTTTGTCCTTGTGAATAAGTTGTTTTCTAAACTTGTCAATAAACTTGTATTGCCACTATATGCTGAAGTCAGCCCGGACCGAATGGTTTGAGATTCCAACTGCCTTCCTAAAGCAATGCACTTGAATCGTTTTTGATCTGAATAAGACGAAATTGGAAAGGTCCCCCTAACATATTGTCCACAATGCAATTAAAATGGTCGATGTATGCATTATTCAGAATTTTGTTGCAATGACTAAGTAGTCCAACTTTGGTATCGGGGAGAAGGACAACGAGACGTTCGCGGGGCCATAACTCAAATCGATCGATTTTTGACATCTCTCTCTTCTTCTTTGCATGTAAAAAATAGTAATAATAATATAATATATAATATGTCAGGACCTAGCTTCTCAGCAACCACTCGTGTTGTGCGTGCTATTGTTCTCTCACGCGTGGAAGGGACCTACACTTTAATGCCGACTCCGAACGGCCAAGTTTGAGAAGCTTTTTCTAGACAGGAAATACTCTTTGAGCATTGTCAGTGACTCGAAAGAGGTGGAGCCGTGAAATATGAAAGGTGGTAAATTCGGGTATCGAACCTGGCACCCTCCGCGTAGGAGTCGACGCACTAACCCACTACGCCACGGCGACCCACCAGTCACTGTAGTTACTGCTTTCTAATGTTTGTTCTTTTTGTGTTCTTGGGAATATAAATTGAATGTCAGTATGCTATCATCTCAATTGAGAACTTATTATTTTCTTTGTAGTTTATAATTATTCCTTCTTCAACCGCTGAGCTGTTAAGACCTTTTCAAGAAGAATTAAAGTATCGCTTCAATTGACTTAATCTTTTAATATATAACACTCTTCCGTCCAATATTTCACTGTTTTTAAGACTTTTTTCTGAGCACATCCACTATTTTCTTTTCTACTAAAATTCAGACGTTTCACTTCAGACAAGAAGTTGAGTCAAAATTACACATAATTTTAACGAAGGAACTAGCAGCTGCGTTGGAGCAACCTTTCCTCATAAACAGGAAAATTGTTTACCTTTTGGGGGAAGAAAATTGCTTGTGTGTTTTACAAACGGATTAACAATTACGCATCATTTCTTAGCGCGGCGGCCGACCACTGGGCGGGGCACCTTACATGCCATCACCCTGTTACATGTCTTCCTTTTTGGGTGGGTAAAAATCTTCCTTTAGGAGACAACGTTTATTTACTCATAATGAGCAATTAATTAAGACCACTTTTGTTTTTTCTCAAATTCTGAAGAACTACGTCCTACATAAATCACATAAAATTAATTTCTATGGTGGATACTGTATTCTAAGGATCGAAGGATTTCTGCACTTAGTATTTGATTTAGTATAAGCAGTTGCAGATCTCTTGACGATATATCCGAACATTTTCGAATTCGCCTGTGTTGGGTGCCGGCCTATAGAAACATTATGGGGAACTGCGAAGCTGATAAACTCGCAAAAATCGCCACAACACTGCCAGATGACGGATCCTTCTGTAACTTAGGTACTCCTCTAGCTGCCTTTAAGCTGCAAATCACTAAACGAAGCATACTAGAAGTCAATGGCGGATGGAATACAGGCAACACGTGCCAAATTACCAAACAAATCTGGTCCAGTCATATCTGTTAGTCTGATATCATCAAAAATACACCGTGGGTATAATCACCGGGCACTGCCTTTTGGGATTACACGCGAAAAGACTAAGACTATTTTCTAATGATTTCTGCAGAAGTTGCCGAAGAAGAGGAAAGTGTATAACACCTTCTCTGCAACTGCCATGCACTTGCCTCAGCAAGAAAACCTAATCTAGGCTCCTACTTCTTCGATAAAATAAGCAAACTGAAAGAGACATCAATCAAATCGCTATTAGATCTGGCCTTACCCCTCTCTTTTTAGACAAATCCACGTGGCAGTATAACAGATCTACTTTGGCCTAAATATATCTAAGGCACTAGTATTTGAATATTTCATTCAGTATTGCTACCGATATTTGAACAATTACGCGAGTAATTTTTACTTTCAAGTCCTGGATCGTTGCTACCTTATAGAGTAATGGGTGTGTATTACCCAATAAAGTACACAGAGATGCCAGAGTGTAGATGGTAAGGGCATAAAGGCAACATTGGGCTCGGAAGGTTGATGATGCGCTCAACATATTTACAGAACTCTGATTTGCGTAATAAGTTGAATAATATGTTGCTGTGGTGTGTTTCTTCCCATCCTCGTTATTACTGTCACGAGGGGCAGTTCCGCACATTCTTCTTCTTCTACAGGCCCTACAGTCTGGAGTGGACGTGGCCAACAAGTCTCTCCTGCTGACGATCTTTAGCCAGTTACCTCCAATCTCACACGCTAAGTTGCAGACGATGGAATTTCGTCTTCTGAACTACATCCACATCTGTATACAACTTTTAAAGTTTATTTCATATAAATGTTGACCACGACTATGTTGATTTTGAGTAACTTTTCTTGTACTTCCCTATGTTGTCTTCAAAAAGCTGCAATCGACACTGGCTCGGCATAAATGAGTCATGTGACATATCCCTACACACATTAGTCTAGATGCATTAACTTGCCGGCCAATTCACCGGTCCACAAAGCGAGATAAAAAGTTAAGCCACCGATTGCCATGGCTTCAGTGTCAATCCAAAGACTACATAATTGCCATTAATAATTTCAACCCCAAAATACAAAGAGAAAACCCGCATTCGCTTGTTGGTGTGTTTTCGTTTCCTTTCTTCAGCAGAGTTCTGTTCGTGTTCAATTACGATCACTGTTTTGTTCATGGTTCACATGGTTGGTGGATTAAATAGTTCACAATGGCAGTCAATCCATGGTTTACCTAAGCCAACGGAATATTATTGAGTGTTTAGTTCGACCCTACTTTTAACTAAACCTGCAGATAAGTTTGGACTGTGAAATCGGCTATAAGTCCCCCAAAGGCGCAACTGGCACACAGATCTTAGTCTAAGTATAAATATTACTCAATTGCCTGATCTTTGAATGAATTGTTTCGTGGAATTGGTCGTTTTACTGTTCATTGACAGTCTCTTATTCCGTCTTTTGTTGTCCAGCTGATGACTGTAAGAGGGTATTAAGCTTTCACTTTCTTCAATCTTATAATCTTAATGGGAAGATATTAATTTTGGTGGTTCGCCGTGGCGTTGTGTTAGTGCGTTGACTCCTACGCAGAGGGTGCCAGGCTCGATACCCGAATTTACCACCGTTCATATTTTCACGGCTCCACCTCTTTCGAGTCACTAACAATGCTCAAAGAGTATTCCTGTCTAGAAAAAGCTTCTTAACTTCGCCGTTCGGAGTCGGCATTAAAGTGTAGGTCCCTTCCACGCGTGAGAGAACAATAGCACGCACAACACAAGTGGTTGCTGAGAAGCTAGACCCTGGTCCACCTCGGACTGTCGCGCCACCCATATTATTATTATTATTATATTAACTACAGTGACTAATTCATATTGGCTGAAATATCTTAATGTTTATTTTAACATTATACTTATACATTTGTCTTATTAATATGTTCTTGGAACACAAATCTTAAAATGTTTTTATTTTAAACAAAATGAGGGGAGGCCGACGCAAGAATACAATGTTTTGAGTGATTTTTCTAAGGTCGCCCGCTCTGGCCTGACCTGGAACAGTGAAAGTATGGATGTGAAAACTCGGGCCGATTACTAAATACTTAACTGGTCGACTTCTGAAGTAGAAGGGGCCGACTACTCAAAAATGATGTTTAAAACATCATCATTAAAACATAAATACTGCCTTGAAACAAAAAATGCCTTGAATTCCATAATTAACAAATTCCAGTTAAACAGAAATGCTGAATATTATATTCCTTATTATAATAAAGGATTTTTTAGAACAAATTAAACATAAGAAAATAAGTTAAGGGGCCGACTACTGGCACCATCACCCTACTCTGTCATCTTTTGTTTTTATTATATTATGACACATTTCTCTGCAGACCCTAGTTGAGACACCACATAAAATTCCTTATGGACATCCATGAATGAGGTCAATACGCAGTACCCAAAGTGTCAACTTGCCAAAAAGACATGCACACACATTGCAAGGAAATTCGAAGGAGCAATCCCATTTCTACGAGCAACAAAGGTCGTCAATTATTTTGATGAATAATGGGGCTTCAAGACTCTTCCAATTTGTTTCACCGAACATTCAACTCAAAAAACATCCGATTATAGAATGTTCTGGCAGTGGTACAACTAGTAACATTGTCCACCATTCCCTTCAGAACACAGACAGCTCATTCCCAAGAATTACAACACATCAGTCAGTCAGTCTCACAGGAGGCATGCGAGAGAGATACCAAGAGAGACAGTTCCTTCCTTCCCCGGCGACAGAAAAACCAAAGACAAACAAATTGTTTGCAGAATCGCAAAAGCACAATGACATCCATCAGAGAGCAGTCACAATCATCTTGCGACAAGGTCAGTCACAAAGTGTGCCCCAAATTCCCATTCGCAGATGTATCCATGAAATGTAGCAAATCACAATTTGTCCAGCTCACTGTACCTCGATCAAATACCCATATGTACGTACACACAATCTTTTTCGTTATTTTCTCCTTGATATCTGAGCATAGATACTTTCCGAAGAACTTTTTCCAGATTTCCATCATAGAATTATTGATTTTCTGTTGCTGGCATACATTTTTTTATCATCCCCCCCCTCGGCCCTTTCGCCAGAAGCTTCCCTTGTTCATCGTCCCACCGCGCTGCCGGCTCCCATTTGATACACTCGCCCGTTGTCCTTACCAGCTGCTCCAGTTAGATCCCATTTTTCTTCTTTTACTGTTCTTTTTTTCATTCCCATCCCACCCGACCCATCTCATCCCATTCGCATCACCATCCCCAACACACATTCCCATCTCATTGGCCAGGATTACTCGAACAAATGTTGTGCGAACGCGAAGGAGCATCGCGCGAGTGTGAGAGAGAGAGTGGCAGAGAGAGAGAGAGAGAGAAAAGAGAAACGATTCGATGTTGACCCGATGGAATTCTTCGACTTTGGAATTTGTTTAAGGACTAAATCAAAATTGGATTTACTTACGTTTTACAGAAAACCCGCAGGACTCTGAATGCCTTTGCTCTTGACGGTCGCTCTGTCTGCTGGTGGCTGTGCGTGTGTGTGAGTGTGTGCGGTCAGCTGGGAGTACGATGCGATTAGAACTCACTCGAGAAACGTCTCAATCTCACACACAGCTGGTGGATCTTGGTTCGGGGAAGATTGCGAAACAGCCAAGCACAGGATGTCGATGCAAGATGTTACGATGTGCGATGCGTTTTGGTGGTTACAGGGTGTTACAGCGTCCAGGGTTGGACGTCAAGGAGGGAGGACATTCAAAGGGAAGAGAGAACAAAAACAGAACTTTTAGTTTCAACAAAATAAACTTGAATGCGATTCTGACACCACAAATCGCTTTAGAGAGAGAGAAACAGAGTGAGAGAGAAAAGCACACACGCACCCAGTCACACACACATACACACACACACACTCAAACTCGCGCACACACATAGAGCAACGGATCTAGGCGGAGAGAATACATGTAAGTGAGGCATGTATTATGTATTAATCGATATTAAATGGCTAAAAATAGCAACCACCCTGTGGCAGCAGCAGGATGCTCTTTTTCTTCAATTTACTTGGTATACAGGAGAATTTTTTCTTCCCTTCTGCATTCCTCAGACATCCTTGCGAATGGAGATCCCTTCGAGAAATCCACCCACGCACGCACCCATACACACACATACTACACACAACAGTCTCTGAAGTCCTTAAAGTAAATTTTGAAAGTTAAATGCAATATTTACCGTGATTTCCAAAAGAAAATAACCGAAAAGTAAAAAACAACACACAAACGAGAGAAGTTCACACAAGGACACTCGGCGGATGGATGGGATATATTGTATAATTCAGCGAAGTGAAGTGTGTATCCTTTATTTGCGGTGACCACTAATTTTTTGCTTTTCTTTTTTTTTTTTAAATTTTTCACACAACACTACGACGACGGTAAGTGGTTTATTTTGCTGCGGGAACTGTTCGTTTGAAGAACTCTTGCGTTGCGACAAAAGTTGAGAAACGAAAATCACAAACTAATCCGGACTGGGGTAAGGATTTTCTAAAACTGTCTCACAGGACTCGCACAGGACTCGATGGAGAGCACTTTTTCGTGACGAATTTTCTTTGATTTTCTTTTCGCTCGGGAGATTGTAATTTTGTATCGACGATGGGGCCACACGCAAGTCTGTTGGTCGTTTGTCGAAAATCGATGTCACTGGATTGTACAGAAAGTAGTTGTGAGCCGTGTGCATGTGTGGTGGGTGTTCATGAATTCGCCGCCAATTGATATGGGGCTGGCGGCGAATTGGTTGTGCGGCTTCGTACGCATGTGCCTTGCCATGAACTCTCGTCGGTCGTCGCGATGATGGAACAGTTGTTTTTGTGTGTTTTTTTCTTCTGTGTTCTCCTTGCCGTTGGTGTTGGTGCGCCCTTTGGTGGTCGACGTTGACAGTACGCCTGTCAACTGCGTGAGCTTTCGCCTTCGATTGGATGGGGGCGAGACTCCTACGTGTTTTGACTGAAAATTCGAACTTCTTATCAGGGTGAGTTCGAATGGCGGCGGGGTTTTCATGAATGAACTCAATTTGTCACACATGAGCTTTTTCGTGACATTTTTTTTTCTGTTTCGATTTTGTGCCGTCCTTAATTTATAACGTGAGGGTGTTGTTAGGGCTGTCTGATCAGTGGAGTGTAGATGAAATTCACACACTCTTGTGCCTTGTACGTGAGGTTCTGACGGGAGGACGGGCGGAATTTTCTTGATAAAACGCAGTTAAGTTGGCATGTGCCAATGGAGGCCAATGGAGGGTTTCGAATTTCAACTTGTAAACACGCGGCATCAAGGCCGCATTGGCAGTCATCCCCGTCCACACCCTCCTTTCGCATGTTCGTACAGACTTTGTTCATCAGATCAAATAAAGATTAAATTACAATACAATCCATTTGGATGTTTAACTAAGCAAGGTTCTTGATGCCTTGTCACATTGCAAGTGCTTGAATTTTATCTCAATTTGAGGCTAATTAAACAATTCATTGTAATTTACATACATGCGACGGAAGGGAGATAGGAAGCAATTGAGTTTTTGTGAGTTAAACAAACGTGTTCCACTTGGTTACCACTTCAGATTGTGTTGCGAGAAAGTAATGAATTTTTGGATTTGGTCAGTTACGGAAGCAATGGTATTTATTCAGTCTCTGTTTGAAGTTTGAGATGGGGTGCCACAAGTATTAGATTTTGGTCCTCTTTTTGTTTCACAAATTATATGATTAACCTTTGCACATGTTTTGAGTAGTGGACAATTTACAGCAAGCTAGGAGCAGCTACTATTTATTTGAGGGACATTTCTCCATTTGAGGTTACGCCACAGTGCGGCTTGAAAACGGGTCTGCAGACAACTACCAGCTAACGTACATGCAGTGGCTTAATGCTAAAGTGATTTTTTTCATTCACTGGGATTAATCCAAATATTCTTTACATTTTTAGAAGAGACCCTCATATCATCTTATTTTCAGTGGGGCGCATGATCCACATGACAGATCTCTAGGTCACTTGCGGATCATCGATCCGCACTAATCAGTTGTAAAAGTTATACATGAGCATACATGAGGCTTGGTCCACCTACCTCGTCCTGGTTCTGACAGGCTGTCGCCTTTCTGAAATGAAAGCCCATACAAGGCACTCCTCGGAAATCTTGATATTGCGAACCCAACCATCAGCCGCTAAAAATTGAGTTCGTCGCGTAGTGCCGCGTTTATCATCCTCTCCCGGCCAGGAACTCCCACAATAGCACGAAGAAATATCAAGGTTGTGAGTTGAAATAAAATCTGAGTTAAATTCGTTAACTTGGCTCGTCCTTCTTGATTACAGATTTTCCAAGCTGTTCCAAGACTGACCCAGTTTGGCCAATCCTCACTTGTGAAAAAGACACGGGGACATTTAGGATTCTCCACCTGCTTCAATGGAACTCAACTAACATGCAGAGTGCGTTGAAGGTCATCCCAGTCCATCTTCCCGTCTGATAGATTGTAAGGATCTACAAAAAAACATGACTTACCCGCAACGTCCATCAACCCTGCCACCGGAGAAGAATTTCTATCAACATTTTTCCGGACAGGGATCAATGGAAGGAATGATCGGCGTACACACCGCTGGCTCAAAGACGATCGCTGGTACAGGGGCAGGGATAATCTGTGATTCCTTAAGAAAATCCTTAGCACTAAGCTTTTTTTAAGATGGCTGCCTTACATGAGGCGGCGCTAGCGACGAAAAATCAAAGCGCTTTCGACGAATCGCTCACTATCTTTTCTGAAAGCCAATTAAAACCATAGCATCAGACATTCTGACATTGAAGGTTGGTTGGACTTTGGAGACAAAACAAAGGATTCGCTGACCCTTTGTTGGTCAGGCTCGTAGCTGGGAGAATCCCTGTTTTTCGCGTTTGCACTCCACTCAGCTCCATAAGGAAACAGCTAGTACTCCTCTTCTTGGAGCTAGATGACTTTAGCGGTATTGGTATATGAAAAACCTTCTAGGATTCACACATTAATCTAGCTGGTTTTAGAGTCGCAGTATATCAAACGGTTGCTTAATATTCCCTAACATGGACACAATAGACAACTTTCCCTGTTTCGGGAGTGTTGTCCCCGAAGCGCTATTTTGATAGTCTGGGTAGATGTCCTCAGACGTGTTTGGATGCTATTGACGATCCGTGATGTTGTGTCGGGCAGTAGACGAGGATGTATCACTTCCCGGTATAATTCTCAAAAATTAAACACTTCGTTAAGACACATTATAAAAAATCTTTATTTGTAGTGTCGTTATGTTGGGACTCACAATATTTCTCCTTTCTTTATTTGTAAACACTTCTATTTATACAGCACAGCTGATTGATACATATGTATTATGACAATGGGGAAGTTGACTCAGTTTCTCAAGTATATTAGGTAACATTAGGTGTGTTTTTTTGCAAGCGTATATACGCCTAAATTTCAATTTGCATGTAAAATCCACTAACAACGAGTCCTATATCCGCTTAACTTACTCATCATATTTATCGCCGCTTAAGGAATAAGCGCGGATAAAAACAATGCGTCCAATCATTATTTTCTGTGTGTTCATTCTCCAATTTATTCATTCATTGTTTAGGTTGCTGTATGTGGCTTACATTTGCAGGTGTGGTTGATGTATTAGAACATTTTTAATTGTTTTGGCATCCATAAGTATGCAATTTGAGGTATACCCAGAGTGTCTCTGCTATACATTCCGTTTAGGTTTCGTAAACGGTTCCATTTCATTTGACCAACTTTTTTTTGTATCTTATAATTATTAAGTGTTTTTGCTTTTAAAGTGATGGTCACTCTACACAGTCACAAAACGAAGATTGTAACCATCAAAGATCAACCATAACCTTCCACGATTACACCCCTGTCATAAATGTCGTCGGTGCTGCCAAGTTTCATGATGAATCATTAAGCGCCGATGATCGTTTTTTGTGCACTTATAAATTAAGCGTATATACGCTTGCAAAAAACACAGCTATTAAAGGCATAAGAAAACATTAAGTCAACTGTACTTTAGATCGTTGTCCGGATTAAAGTGGGTAGACATTTCTTATCCTCAATTTAGTGAATTCTCCTTTGAGTGGTTGCAAGCACTCAAAAATCTATTCAATTAAGCCATCAACAATTTTGACATTTCGAGAGCGAATCAGATGTACTTTGCTTCCACAGTGGTATCTCTAGAAGCGAAGCGACGGACGACGTTGGGCTATGGCGATACCTATGAGGAACTGTTGCTCCGTCAGATGGAGAAGAGGAAGAAGTACGTTTCAATAATGTTTGCAATGCTATGGATGGGCTATCCATTCTTGAAATAGTTTGTACATTTTTTACTACGTCTGAATCTGAGTTTCACTTTGAACCAAAGGGTTATTACCCGTCACCCTCACTGTAGAAGTCACAAGTCTTCAGTTTCTAATTGCCGCCACCCTGAGTTAGGAAAATACTGTATTTCTGAGAAAGCTTCAGTAGCTCAAGTCGTTGCTGCGTCTGATTCAACACAACACAACACAAATGCGAGTCATTTACGAAGGACTAGTCGAATTTATGCAACTGTCTCCAACTCCATCCTTTCTTCATTTGAATTATTTATACTCTAGGGCATGGTCTTATTTCTTTATTAAACAACGAGACACTAAATCGTACTTCAACACGATGAACTTCCTTTTTTTCTGTCGTTAATTCGTTGGTTAGATCTTACTGAACGCAAATGCTTGGAACGCCCTGCGATTTCAATTACAAGCACAGTCCACGTAACAATTCGATCAGAAAATGCCCTCAAACTACTAAAAATTAAGACACTTCTTTTATCATTCAGTCGCAAGGAAGATTCCCACCAACAAGGCCCCACAACATTTTTCCAATCTTACGACAACCCACTACACCTCACCCTCCCTAAGATATGCAATCAATCGCAACTATTTTCACGAAAACCAATCTAGTTTGACAGCCTCTGTTGCTCTCCATATCCCGCGCGACGTTCTAAGCGTTATCGCGCCTATTTGTGCTTTTCTATCTGTGACTATAGATAGATCGGAAAAAAAGCTATACCAAGAAAGCAATTAACAATAGATTAGAGAATTCTTTAAATAATCAATTTGACACTAGCGACATCAGTTGGATCCGCGCTGTGAAGCCGTTCACGTCTTGTTCACCTGTTCGCCATCGCGCATAGATTCTGTCAAACATGCAATTAGGAGTGCTGGGCTGTGGAATCATCGGTCTGACGACCGCCATTGAGCTGCAAAAGGAGTTTCCCAACGCGCAAGTGTCGATCCTAGCCGATCGCTTCAACGCCGACACGATCAGTCATGTAGCCGCCGGCATCTTTCGACCAGGCACCAGCTTCATGGGACCGTCACTTGAGATCACACAGTGAGTACGAAGTGGAAAATCAGAAGTGCTGAGGCTTCAGTGCGCATTCGCTTGCAGGAAATGGATCACAGATGCGTACAACTACTGGGATGACATTCGGAAGACGGCGGCGGCCCCACTTGCCGGCGTCTGTGAATTGTCTGGATATATCTTCTCATCGAGGAGTCCCTCCATTGTGCGGGTGAGTAGGAGTGAAAGAAAGAGCAAATAATGCGATCGTTGATTAGGACCGCTGATAGGTTTAATCATTCAGAAATGATCGATGAAGTGAGTGAGTGTGGTGGGAACCTAATCAGCTTCGGGCTTGTTTATTGCCTTATCGGCGTTGTTATACAGTGGAATTAATATTATTATTTTCTTTTTGAGAATTTTGTGTGATGGAGAATGTTGTTATTGTTTCGCTGATGTCCTTGACTTTGAAATGAAGTTTCAGATGAAGTTGAAGTGTTCACATTTTGAGAAGACCTGGGGGGCACTTTTGTATTTTTCATAAACGTGTCGACTGAGGCAAGTCTTAGTTTGTTTTCGACTGCATCTATGACAAGCTGTATTCATGGCTAAATAATTTTATACACAACTAGATTTCGTACCCGGCTTTGCCCGGGTTTTTTTCTTCAACCGGTACTTTATCTGCATTATTACCGCACTTTTTAATTTAAAACAATAATAAGACTGCTCGAACCAGAACTCAGAGAATAATTTGAATTTTCTTTTGTCATTGATGCATATCCCAATCTCTCATTCACATCCCTACTCACAATGAGTACAATTCGTTGACTGTGTGCATACATGTTGAAATTTGAATTATCAATGTGAGCTGCAGCCAAACGGACGGAAATTACGGTTTTTTCTCAACCATTTACACACAACGTGGAGGGATATCAAGCGATTCATAAAAAAAAAGTTCTTGGAAATCCCATCTATGTACCTGCGCGCGATGTTCACTTGTTGTGCCAATTGAAGTCAAACTTCATGAACCATGCAAAAAATTAGACAATCTTGTAACACATTATGTGATTAGTCTAGGTCTGAAATTTTATCTAAATCGGCTAATCCGCTCAGAAGTTTAATCCGATCACAATTTCAGTAAAATTGAATGATTCGTCCGTAGCTGTGTATATGTACATGCATAGATAGTTTGGGTATGAAAAAATAAGAAAAGTGCGAAAATGTTTATTGTTTCCTTTTCGTTTGGTCTCTCACGCAGGCAGTCGTTCGTATATGTTCGATTGAGACATGGAAACAAATGAATGATTGCACCAAAGCAAAATATGAAAAATGTGTGTGTATATATGGAAGTAACAACACACTGTGGGATGGTTGATATCCACGACTACGCAACTTGAAATGGTTTCATACCGGGTTGATGCAACCACCCTTATTTTGAGAATTTTATTCCCGTTTAAAAAGTGCTCGTAACTACCGAACCGTATGTCGTACCGACTTAAAAATTGTCACATGCAGCATCTAAATTTTAGAATGATTTTTGTTGAAAATTCAGAGCTCTGCGATGTGTAGTTTCGGAGCCTTTGTCGGTCAGACACATAAACTTTCTGCTTTATAGTTAAGATTTCTACAAAATTTCCTGAATTTCCCCAAAAGTTAGATACAGAGTTTAGGCAGTTTAGTGTTTTTTTGGTTAATTGGAAGATAGACTGCGGCAAGCGCGTTACGGGGCACAATATATGTATTCTACTTTGCTTTTTTGCCATATAATACTGTTATTGCATTTTTTTGCCATTTGTGTCGTTTTGGCATTTTCTGCCATTTGCCCTTTTTTGATTTTTGTTCCCAAAGTTTGTTCGCTAAGGTTTTTTTTTTAGAAAAATCCCCGTTTGAAAGTAGGTCTGCCTGTGTAAGCATGTTGTAGTACGTATAACTTAATTTCTAGACGCATATAGCAATCAAAAAAGTGGTCGCCGTGGCGTAGTGGGTTAGTGCGTCGACTCCTACGCAGAGAGTGCCAGGTTCGACAGCCGAATTTACCACCTTTCATATTTCACGGCTCCACCTCTTGACAATGTACAAAGAGTATTCCTGTCTAGAAAAAGCTTCTCAACTTCGCCGTTCGGAGTCGGCATCAAACTGTAGGTCCCTTCCACTCGTGAAAGAACAATAGCACCCACAAGACGAGTGGTTGTTGAAAAACTAGGCCCTGGCCCTCTACGGGCTGTAGCGCCACCCATATTATTATATTATTATATTATATAGCAATCAAAAAACAAGAAAAATACTAACTGCTAAATACGGAGATCGAACCTAGAACCCTCGACGAAGGCATGAAATGGAGCTCCTAGCTGATAAAATCCGTCCGCTCGATGTTAGCAGACCCCAAACAGGAGCTTAGATAATACAGTGGAGTCGAATTTCTCTCTTTTACTCTAGTTTGCTTGCCACATTTTACACAAATTTCCCTCAATTTTCCATACAAAAACATACGCTGGAAGTTAAACTCCCTCTTACTCGAATAAATCATGGTATCCCGAGAAAATTATTAATTCATCATATTTATAGAATTTTGAACCATTATAGAGTAGCACGGAAATAACCCGGTTTTTACTTGATTTCTCTTAAATGGACGAAGGACGGTTCGTTTGATCGTCTCCATTGACACATGTCAAACTCCTCCCTGTCCCGGATCGTCATTCATGCAAATCTTTTCTTTAAGACCGACTTTAACGGCGGTAAGCTGTTTTTCTGGTCGCCGTGGGTTAGCACGTGCACTCCTACGAAGAGGATGCCAGGTTCGAGTCCCCAATTTACCAACTTCCATAATTCCTGGACCAGCTCTTTCGAGTCACTCTCAAAGTGTATTCCTTTTTAGAAGAACAAAAACCTTCACAACTTCACCGTTCGGAGTCGTTATATAACTTTAGGTCCCTTGCCCTCGTGAAAGAACAATAGCACGCACATCACGAGGAGTGGTTGCTGAGCAGCTAGGCCCAGATCCGCCTCGGACTGTCGCGCCCACCATATTCTTTTTATTATCAGCTTTTTTGTGTAGGTATTATCAAAAGAGCGTCATAGGGTGTCATGAAATTTAAAAGTTCATAAGGAAAGACAAACTCTTCATTATCAACTTTCAAATTTCATGATACCCTATCACGGTCTTTATATAATAATACCCTTTCAAAATGTGAATAATATTGGAATTTATTATGTATCCGAAGGAAGCTTGATGTCAACATTGAAAGCTATCTTTTTTAAAACGAATTTTTTGTGAGACTTACATAACGAGGTATTCCTTTAATAAATACCCTTTTTGCTTTTTTAAATTCTTTATTTTTAAGGCCAAAAAATACCTAACTCTGTTCATCATGTTCCTTGACCTCTGATTCATCGATCATACACAGGCTTCTTGCCCGGGAGCCTAAAGAGTTAGGGTAGATGGTTTGGGTCTTGGGCCGATCTTGGTTTAATTGACAATCATTGGTTTCAAGTGCGTTCGTGTATGATGAAGACAGCCATAACGTCATCTTGAAGAAACTCGTAAGCTTTTTCAAAGGTCGGATGAGTCATACTTATTTTCACTTGTGAGTGGCCTGACTCATGACTTGAAGGGCTGACTCCTGACTTGGAGGCCTGACTCCTGTCCTTCTTGTCCTCCTTGTCCTTCTTGTCCTCCTTGTCCTTCTTGTCAAAAACTGGGACTGAAAGAGACTGGATTCTACCAAAACGCACCTACACTCAAGATTCTCTGATATAATTTATTGGCCCGATGACTGATTTTATAGGCTGCGAATGGTGGAGTTCCATGTTCATGCACTGCAGCCGAGAAGGGAGCAAGGCTTCTGGGAATGACTTAAGACAAATTGCAGTAAGCCGCAGACAATGACGGCGTCCTGATTCCCACCTCCTACAGAGACGATGGACAATCTTTCGTAGTCACACACTTGCGTGCTTCGTCATTTATTATTCAAAAGTTGCAGCTGCATTTTTGCAGGCATCATTTCTAAACGCGATTAATTTCGAGTTAACTGAAGAGGCGAGTTGAGGTTCAGATCCAGGTTCAGATCCATTTTACCACACAAAGAAGAAGTAGATGCCAATACCATGCAATCCAAACACGTCAGAACGCATTAGAAGAAGAAGAAGAAGTCCGAAACGTGATGAGCCGGCACGGCTCCTAATCAAGACACAAAGTCTAACGATGGCCTCCAAACCTTTGATATACATTTTAGATAAGCTGCACTCAGTTGTTCAGGGCACTTCTAAGCATCAGTTGAAAATGGATTTTACCCTAATTAGGCACACGATGGTTTTCCTAATCCTATATAGAAGAAATATTTTTCGTTGGTTTCTTATGGTGGCTTCAAGAGGATAAGTCTTCAGTCGGCCCCTTGCAGAAAAGCTAAGCTCATTGACACACACTTTAAGATAACTTTTTTGACTTGTATTCAAACTTCAGTTCAAAACCCTGCAAGCTTCCTTGTAAAGAGTCCTGCAAAGGTTTACTTCAGTCATGTAATCATAACGACACTCCTCCATTTCACACACTGTCTGTGGGATGCAACCAGTGCGAAACTTAACGAAAAGAAGCCAAATTCTTCGGCAAATTTTAAGGTGCCCATAATTGCTTTCGTGAACTCAGACAATATTCCAAGACCAACTGTCATTTAATTTCGCCCCCCATTAAGTAAGCAAAATTGAACGAAACTTAACGAAACTGAATAAATTGGGTATTATGGTTAGACCTTGGCCATCTTTAAATTGACAGGTTATAAAAATCATGGAAACAAAGTTGGGAGAGTAATTACAAGAAAAAGAGAAGATTCAGAGATTTAAATGTACCGTTTTCATTGCCTGTGCTGAACTGGTAGCGAGTACACACAACATAATGCCTTTTATATGGTCAATGCATTGGAGTATCCCCGCTTCGAATAGACCGTACGATCGGAAGGTAACACGATGTCATGTAAATAATGTAGACTTGCTTACACACTTGTGTTTAAAAGTCATGACAAGGTAAGGTCATTCCTTTGGAGTCTGGAACGATGGTTGAAATCAATTTTATGGCGTGTGTTTCCGAGTTGGACCTGAGCTTGCTAAAGTGTTATATTTGTCTTCCTCTAGAACTAACTCCAACTGTCGTAAGCTCGCTCCCGTGGTATCACGTGTGGTAACGGGCCTACTCTGGCCTAAATGTTATTGCTACTCATGGCAGTCAGCTACTCTAACCGAACCTAAGCTCATTTAAGATTGACAGTTCAAGCGTAACCTCATAAGTCCCACCCCCACTTATTTTCTTTCTCAAATCCTTGTTTGAATACCATCTTCCAGTTAGAATGGCAATCAACTCGCTTCTTCCCTCAAAATCACATACTCTACGGTCTTAATCAAAAGTCCACCTTCATTTCCAGAATCACTTCATCGAGAAAATAGTCCCCATGTACCGCCAAGCGACGGAGGAAGAGCTCACCTTATGCCACGGCGACTGGAAGTACGGTTCATTCTTCACCACAGTCCTCACCGAAGGTCGAATCTATCTGCCATATGCCACGCAAAAGTAAGTCCCACTCACCGCATGCATCAACCGTCTCACTCACCATTCCCTTCACAGATTCCTTGATGCCGGCGGCAAGATAATCAAGCAAAAAATCAACTCATTCTCCGACATTCAGCAAAAGTTCGACACCATCGTCAACTGCACCGGCATGGGAGCCAAGGAGCTCTGCCAAGATCAGCAGCTGGTCCCGATTCGTGGCCAAGTGATGAAAGTCCGCGCACCATGGATTAAGATGGCCTTCTACGGCGACTACGACACGTACATCCTTCCCGGCTTCGAGACTGTCACCTTGGGCGGTTGCCGTCAGTTTGACAGTTACAACACCGAGTTGTGCAAATACGATGCGCTTTCAATCCGAGAGCGGTGCTATGGAATGTTGCCGAGCTTGAAGACCGCCGAAGTTGTCCGAGAGGCCGTTGGACTTCGTCCACATCGTGCTGTCGTGCGAGTTGAGCCGGAGATTGTGAAGACCCCTGCCGGAAAAACTCTGAAGATCGTCCACAACTACGGCCACGGAGGTTATGGGGTGACAACGGCTCCTGGAACAGCGCTGCATGCCGTCAAGTTGGTGCGCGAGGTCTTGTCTTCTAGTAATATAAGCAAATTGTAAGTGGGTGGAGTTTTTGAATAAACGTGTGATTCTTTATTTGTTTTGGATTCGATTTAAATTGAGTTGGTTTTTGTTGGTTGTTTGGGCTTTTGACTTAAGATTGACTTCGATTACAGTTGGTACAGATGATGAGCCGTTTTGCTGTGTCATTTGATTCTGATAAAAAAGAGTCCAATGAAAACGCACGATGATAATTGTAAATAAAACAAAAAAATTTCGGAGCATTATGTTAATATTTTTTATTATGATAGAATGATCTAGGATTTCAAAGCGTTGATATGGCGTCTCATGCTGGCACAAGCGTCTGCACTTAGCCTCTATCAGCGAACTCCTACTCTCAAATCCACGTGGTGAAATCTGGGAGCCGAGCACCTTCGATCGAAGATGGGGTAACCAACCCCCGTGGGACGTCGTTGGCGGCTGCAGACGAGAGAGGGGGAAGAGTGTGCCTGTACCAGGGCTCATCTCTCTTTATGGATGGCGGCGGAGGAGCTGGAAACTGTCTGGCCAACGGCGGCATCCGAAACTCCAGTCAGACGGAGTTACCTGGTGCGCAGTCCTTCTAGAGCTACCTCGACATTTTCGGAGCACAGGTCTAGAAGGTTCTTTCAATGCCAGGTCGGGACCTTGGAATTGAGATGGCGGCGGAAGATCCCTATAGTTTTAGGGACAACGGCGGCGCTCACAGCCTCAGCGAGGTTACCGACTCCGGATAAACCCGGACCCTCCGCCCGAGGGTTAAAGAATAGGGCCTGGCCTCCCAGTTGGGGGTTGTGCGTGGGGTTAACTCCCTCACCACGTGGTTCAGAGACAACCAACTGCCTCGGATACGGACGGAATTAATTTTGACGACCCCAGCAAACGTTACAAGGACAACGATTTTCGGTTCTGCACGTGGAATGTTAGGTCACTTAACAGACCACGTGCAGCCGAAGAACTCGCGGAGGCCCTGGACTGTTACAAAGCAGACATCACCGCAATCCAGGAAGTGCGGTGGAATGGGCAGGGCAAGAAGAGGATGAGAAACTGCGACATCTACTACGGTGCTTACAATAGGGAGAGGCGCTTATTTGGATGTGGATTTGTTGTTCGAGGCAGACTTAGGCAAAAAGTCTTAAGCTTTGTCTGTAAAAGCGACCACCTCATAACAATCCGCATCAAGGCTAAATTCGGGAACATCAGCCTGATTTGCGCCCACGCCCCGACAGAGGACAAAGATGACAACAGCAAGGATGACTTCTACGATCTCCTAGAAAGGACCTACGATCAGTGCCCCAGCTTCGACACCAAGATCGTTCTAGGAGATTTCAATGCAAAGCTGGGTAAGGAAGACATCTTTGCCAAAGTAATCGGGAAACACAGCCTGCACGACACGACATCCGATAACGGACTCAGGCTGGTGGACTTTGTCACGGGACGTAATCTCTCTGTAGCTAGCACGCGGTTCCCACACCTCAACATCCATAAAGGGACCTGGCGGTCCCCCGATCAATCAACCGTCAACCAGATTGATCATGTTGCGATCGACGTCAGACACTCTTCCAGCATTCTTGATGTCCGAACGTTCCGAGGAGCCAACATCGACTCGGACCATTTCCTTGTTGTAGCCAAGGTAAGTACTCGGATATCAAGAGATCAACGGAGTCGAGAAAGGACACCACAGTTTGACGAAAGCTACAATCGCAACGGACTGCTAGGATCTTTGCCGATCGAGTCTCCCGGAATCTCTCTCTAAGTTCGTCGCCACCTGCGCAAACAATCGAAGAAGATTGGAGGCGTTGTCAAGAAGCCATCAAAGATGCTGCCACTGATGTGCTGGGCTTTACGGCACCACCTAGAAAAAACCCATGGTTTGACAACGAGTGTAGGCTGGCACATGCAGCGAAGCTGGAAGCCCAAAAAAGCAACGCTGCAACGAACGACGAGAGCTGTTCGTGAGCTCTACGAACAGAGACGAAGGGATGAGACCCGGCTTCTCAGGAGAAAGAAGAAAGAGCACGAGAAGCGCGATCGAGGAGATGGAGAGGTGCTACGGTAGGAACGATGTCCGAAAGTTTTACCAGAGGGTGAAACAGTTATCCAGTGGATATAAGGTTCGGACAGAAGCCTGCCGGGGCGAGAATGGACAACTAGTAGTAGAGTGGCAGTCGATACTGAGAATTTGGAAGAACCACTTCTGCAGACTGCTAAACGGCGATGATGACACCAATACCGCTGTCAGGCAGAATGTTCCACTCAATATGGACGATGATCGACGAGAATTCCGTCCCCCCGACTTAGACGAGGTCAAGATAGCAATATCAAGACTGAAGTCTAACAAAGCTGCCGGTGCGGACGGACTGTCCGATGAAATCCTTAAGGTAGCTGCGGATGATCTGGTTGGGCGTATGCACCAGCTCATCTGTAAGATATGGTCGGAGGAGAGCATGCCCGATGAGTGGAATCTCAGTATCGTTTGCCCGATCCATAAGAAAGGAGACCCCTTTGACTGCGCCAACTAACGAGGGATAAGTCTCCTGAACGTGGCTTACAAAATCTTCTCTGCCGTTTTGTGTATTCGCCTGAAGCCGTTTATAAATAACCTGATAGGCCCTTATCAGTGTGGCTTCAGGCCAGGGAAGTCCACCATCGACCAGAATTTCACACTTCGGCAGATCCTGGAAAAGACCCAAGAAAAACAAATCGACACCCACCATCTCTTCGTCGATTTCAAGGCCGCATATGACAGCGCGCGTAGGGACGAGCTAAACAACGCCATGTCTAGTTTTGACATTCCTGCCAAACTCGTCAGGTTGTGCAGGATGATGATGGATCAAGGTCGGTAACGAACTCACCGAGACGTTCAATGTCAAAAAAGGTTTTAGACAAGGCGACGCGCTGTCATGTGAATTCTTTAACATCATCCTGGAGAAGACCGTGCAAGACTCACACGCCAACACTAGAGGCACGATCTTCCAGAAGTCCGTACAACTGCTAGCATACGCGGATGACATTGACGTGATTGGCAGAACACAGCGAGCCGTCAATGAGGCGTTTGCTGGCATTGAGGCGGAGGCGGCTAAAATGGGTCTAGCGGTGAATGCGGGCAAAACTAAGTATATGCTGTCATCAAGAAAGGACACACAACATCGACGTCTTGGACAGAGCGTCACAATGGGCAGCTATAACTTCGATGCAGTCAAGGACTTCGTCTACCTCGGCTCCGCAGTAAATAGTACAAACAACATCAGTACCGAGAACAAACGCAGAGTAACTCTTGCCAACCGCTGTTTCTATGGGCTCAAGAGGCAATTGAGTAGTAGAGCCATCTCTCGAAGGACCAAGCTGACTTCATACAAGACCTTGATCATCCCAGTCCTGCTGTAAGGCGCAGAGGCATGGACACTCTCAAAAGCGGATGAGGAAGTCTTTGGTCTCTTCGAGAGAAAAGCTCTGTGTGCGATCTTTGGTCCTGTTTGCGTTAACGGTTTCTGGAGGAGAATATTCAACCACGAAATGTACGGGCTGTACAGCGACATGAGTCTAGTCAGGCGTCTTCGGATCCAACGCCTAAGATGGCTAGGCCATGTAGAGCGTATGGACAACTCAGCTCCGGCCCGGAGAGTCTTCGACTCCGAACCCGTGGGACAAGGTGGCGCACCTAGGTGGAGAAGGACCTCAATCAACTTGGCGTGCGTCACTGGAGACAGCTAGCCAGAGACCGTGCTAGCTGGAGAGGCTTGTTGGTTGAGGCCCAGGTCCACCCCGGACTGTAGCGCCAAATGAAGAAGAAGAAGAATGATCTATGACAATTATGTGTGAAACAAAATATCGGTTAAATGCTCGCTTCGGGGGCATACATCTAACCGATGGTCCATATTTTCAATGACTCTGAGACATAATTGAGTTTCAATGTTGGCTTATTGACGTACTCTTTTTTTTTTAAATATCCCCAAATAAAGAAGCCCAATGGTGTCGAATCACATGATCTTGGCGGCTAATTATAATAATAATAATAATATGGGTGGCGCGACAGTCCGAGGTGGACCTGGGCCTAGCTTCTCAGCAACCACTAGTGTTGTGCGTGCTATTGTTTTTTCACACGTGGAAGGGACCTACAGTTTAATGCCGACTCCGAACGGCGAATTAAAGAAGCTTTTTCTAGACACGAGTACTCTTTGAGCATTGTCAGTGACTCGAAAGAGGTGGAGCCGTGAAATATGAAAGGTGGTAAATTCGGGTATCGAACCTGGCACCCTCTGCGTAGGAGTCGACGCACTTACTTACTACGCCAAGGCGACCCACGGCGGCTAATTAACATCGATAGATAACACGGCCATTGAATTTCTCGTGCAAAAGAGCCAGTGTGACAATTGGCACCATCCTGTTGGAAGCACATGTCGTTCAGGTCCACATTAATTTCTGGACACAAGAAGTCCAGAAGAACACCATTCACGGCAACCCCTTTGCCGACCTCATTTTCGGAGAAGTATGGCTCGATGACGGCGCTAGTCCATAAACCGCACCAAACAGTCACTCTTTGTGGATGCATCGGCTTTTCAACAATCACTGGCGGATTCTCATTTGTCCAAATGCGGCAATTCTGCTTGTTAACGAATTCACTGAGGTTAAACTGTGCCTCGTCGCTGGTTTAGAGGTAACATTCATAGCGGGTTCTGTTCATATTTAAATAATCGCCAGCAAATGGTGAGAATCAAAATTACCTATTGATCTCCAAAAAATATTACACCAGGGGCCTATTTCACAGAACATATATCTCATACATATGATTATACATATGACATATTATTCTGACAGTTCTGCTGTATGATTTCTGTTTCTCAGATTTGTTGTATGAGCCGCTATAATACAGCGCGTATCACCTAAGGTTTACACTGGAAATATGGGAAAGTTGTATGATTCTGTTTCACAGAAAAATATCATACACATGATACAGCAGTTTCTTTCAAATTTGAACATACATTACATACAGCACTTAAAACTGCTGAAGTCACTTCAAAAATAAGTTTTCAAATGAGAAAAATGAAAAATGATTTTTGAATAATGAATGACTGTTCATCTTTTTTTTTAAATAAGATATGTAGGAACTGGTGGGTCGCAGTGGCGTAGTGGGTTAGTGCGTCGACTCCTACGCAGACGATGCCAGGTTCGATACCCGAATTTACCACCTTTCATATTTCACGGCTCCTCCTCTTTCGAGTCACTGACAATGCTCAAAGAGTATTCCTGTCTAGAAAAAGCTTCTCAACTTCGCCGTTCGGAGTCAGCATTAAACTGTAGGTCCCTTCCACGCGTGAGAGAACAATAGCACACGCACAACACTAGTGGTTGCTGAGAAGCTAGGCCCTGGGCCTCTACGGGCTGTAGCGCCACCCATATTATAATTATTATTATAACGACCGTTGGTTAGCACAAGCTAGTTTTTATGTGCTCTTGAAACCAATCAGCGTCTTCGCAGTTGGGTGGTTTATCCGGACGGTCATCCAGAAGGCCGACAAGAGTGCTGGCGAGCCGAACTTCCGCCCTGCCCACGAGACTTCTAAAGCCTGTCTGCCGTGCGATTGTTTTCAATGCGATCTCTCGATCTCGATCTCAAATCGAGGGTTTAAGCCTGACACTCGTAATTCTTTATTAATGCTCTGAGTATGAATCGAACTGTCAGTGAATAGAAGCCGGATTCAAAATATTATTGTTGACGACAGCTATCAAGTTAATTCCAAAGCATTCATGAATTCCTCTGTAATTCGAAAGTCATAAACTTCTGAATGTCAAAAATACTACCCAATCAACGTTTATTTTTCATCTTTACAAGATAATTCAATAACACAAAGACCCATTTAAATTCCATTGTTATTTAATACATATAAGGCTAAGTTTACAAACTACATTTGACAGAAAATCGAGTAGATGTGATTACTCGGATTCCAATCGATATCCAGTCGATATTGACCTTTATCCCGTCTACGCAGCCATTAAATTAGTTTACTCCATTGGATTGTTAAAATTATTGCAGTAAATGACCGTAATTTGAAAACGATAACATGCATACCAGCAAAACAAAAATATTAAATCAGGAAATACTTATCTTTTGACATAAATAAAAACGATTTTGGATAAAAAGTTGCTGACAGATTAGATTTACTGGCGAGTATTAAGAAATAAAAAGAGAACTCTTACCATTTGTTACACCCTTTTGAAAATGCTTCAGTTCTTTATCGATGGAGACAAAGCTATAATGAGCAACTATAATGAGCATGAGCGGGTAAGTGATTATCTACGTGGTTGTCAGATCCATTGACAGTCGGAGCCTGAGCATCAGAAATGGCAAAGTAGACTACATGAGGTGATCTATTCCATTAATTACACATAGTTATTCGAATAAGCTACACACCCGATTTTTTTCATTGATTATCTACATTCGTACGTGTAGATTTGGCAGTGTTTTCAGAATGTTTTCACATTCTTCGCATACAAGAACAATTTAACTGATGTTAAATTGACATCTTAACTACATTTGACACTGTTTCTACATCTACTACCTTTTTTTACGCATACTACATGAACTACCACAATGAGTAGCAGACGTATGAAATGCAGTTATTCCAAAAAAGTGACATTTCTACTATCTCTGTTCAGAAATAAAGTATTACAGAGATAACCGACTTCACAGCTGATTGCCCCCTAGTCCGTCAACCAATTTTTGTGCCTTTTTGACGGATATTCATGCATTTTTGACGGTTATTCACGAAATAGAGTACATGCCGTCCTCTGATTGGCCAATTTGGCTTAATAGAGCGTTTTAAAAAAAACTTGTCAAAAATCTTAAGGCAAGAAAGGTAGAAGTCGAGCATCTTTGTAACACTTCATTTCTGCTTTTAAGTCTATTTTCGTGTGTTTTTTGGCTTTGCAAACATTTTCTTGACAAACTGTATATGAAATAAAGTTTTGTGAAGTGAATTAGGCTAAATAATTTTAGTGTTCGGATAAAGTTTAAATATTAGGTAGTCGAAAAAGTCTTTTCGTATTTCTAATCAAACTCTTTTCACAGACAATTTATGTGGTACCCAAACATCGAGCTTCTTTTTGTAGCCAGCCTTTTTAAATGGTTCAAAACCGTTTGATGATGAATGTTTATGTTACGGTCCTGGTCAATCTTTTCCATAATTCCATCGACTTTTTCAACGACAGGTCGACCAGAGATGGGTGAATCTTTCACATCCAAATTTCCAGAACGGAAGCGAGCGAACCATTGTTGTGCTACACGAACTGATACAGCATCGTCTAAGTAAACTTCACAAATTTCATTGGTGGCTTGCATGGCATTCTTCCCTTTTTTATACAAAAATTTCAAAATATAGCGAATTTCTTCATTATTTTCACTCTTTTTTGAAAAGCTGTAACTTTTTTCAACTTCTCCGAATTTAATTTTTAAATGAAGCTTAAAATGTCACCTTTCCAACACCATATAGTATGACACAATGAGATTGGTAGCACCGGAGATAGACGAATCCAACGACATCTATTGACAAAATACGAATAGACTTTTCGACTACCCGACATTGTCAAGCTTTTTGGTAAAACGCCCACTTTCTTGCCGATCGCATTCTCAATTTCGATTTTCACTGCATTTAAAGATCAGTCAGAAGACTCAATTGATGACATAAATACTATGATACTAGTTCATTCCATGCGCTGAACTCCCAATGAAACAACAACAGCAACACTGATATTTATTTCTTACTTTAATTGAAAGTCATGTCGTTCCGAATTCAAATAGCATTCCAAATTAAAACCGCTAAAACCCACATCCCTACACATTTTTTAAACTTTCCTTTATATCTCTACAGGGTCATTCAAGATTCATTTAAATTCCATTATTATTTAATACATGTTACATCACGGTTACAGAGTACACTTGACCAATCACTGAACTCCCAATCAAACAACTACGGCAACACTTATTGTTATTTTACTTGAACATGGATGACATCATCAATGCTTCCAAGTGTCAAAGAAATAAATAAGATTTGACTGTGACAGCTATTTCTTAAAAAAAAATTTAATTTTCAAATTCATTATAGAATTGTAATGAACAAGATAGAACAATAAATTCTGTCGCTACTTCAAAAAAAAAAAAAAAACAATTTATGTTGTACACTTCCTTGTATTCCATGCGCAACAGTCAATACAGACAATCGAATCGAACATACCCCGAAAACATCAAATCAACAAACCAACGTCAAAATTGTCAACACAACATTTGTGTAAATGTCAAATTGAATGCAAAAGAAGTAAAATCAGTAAAATTCTAGTGAAAATTTGTGTGAAAAATGTCGTCAATGTCTCCTGCTGAGGTAAGTTTTTCCTCATTGTTATTGTTCCACTGATAGTTTGTAAGATTTAAATTCAATTCATTTGAAATGATAATTTTCATGAGTTGGGTTAGTATGAGCATAAAAACCTGATTCATTGTCTGACGTTAATATGGCTTGAAATCAAACAGTCACTTGCAGCAAATATTTTTGTTTATTTTTGCAATTATCCCAATTGATACAATCCTTCTCAATTAAAATCTATTCTTAAACACAAGTGAATACTTTATTCGTGACAGATTTCGATTATGCAAATATTTAGTTGATTGAATTCATTCCAATCGGTTGGAAAGTTCGCGCAAAAGAGTTAACCAAGGACATTTAGCGGAATGACATGCGAAGAAGTTGTTCATTTTGAGTCAAAATCAATTTATGTGGAACTTGCAGATGACATTCTAATTTCACGTGTGTCGCTACTGTCTATGGGCGACTTGAAATCAATTAGGTTCTCCCCCGGCGGTTAGCTAAGAACGAGCGATGACGAAAGACGACTGTATGTATATTCAAAAAAACGCATGGCAACGATACTAAATGCAAATTAAATTCGGTTAAGTGAATGAATTTGTTTCTAGTGCAGCCGATGGGATGCTGATGTTGATGGTAGTCATTCTAGAAATTAATTGTCATGCGGTGGCTAAATGACCATCAGCGTATATCAAACCAAATGGTTGCTATATTAATTGAATTCAATCGATTTGTGCAAAGCAATTGGAACCACTGCTACCACAGCGCACAACATTGCACCGAAGACACGGTGGTATGGGTTCTTTTGTTGAATGGTTAATTTTCTGAAAATGTTGTCTTTGCAGTCAATCGTTGGATTTGCCTAGCTGATCCACATGGAAAGGTTAAAAACATGCCGTTGGCACCATGAAGTAGATCATGTGGCAGAATTCATGAAGATGTGAACTCGTTATCTTTGAGGAGGGAGTTGATACAATCGTCTTTAGAAATAATCTAATAGTTCTGCGATAAGTTGTCTAATCTGAGAGACGGAAAACTACGCTTCTATTATTGTGGCAGTTTTGTTTACAATGTTTGATTCCGGTTGACATTGTCTATGTGGAATAAACCATCGGAACACTACGTCATTTTTGAAGCAGCTACTGATTGTCACACGAGATTCTAGACGATGTTTTTAATACGTGTGACGCTACAGTCAGGGATGGACTTAGGCCTTTCTTCCGCTCATCATCAATCACTTATGTTGTGCGTGCTATTTTTCACTCATGAATGGACACGAGAGAAGTGGAACCATGAGTGAAGACTGTGCATGTCGGGGATTAAACATAGACGCCTAGAGTATGAGTCGACGTTCCTTAGGCACTACGACTCGGAATAATTACTATTTTAGATCACTGCACTGATTCTAAATGGAAATTTTTGGATTAGAGATAGATCATGCTACATCTCGTCCAAGAGAAGAAACATTGTGATTCAATGTCATGAACATACTGACTTGACATTAATCTGTCAAATAATCATTCTCAGGAGTCATGAAGATATTTTATAACCAAACTTCTCAGCAACCAACCTGGGCCTAGCTTCTCAGCAACCACTCGTGTTGCACGTGCTATTGTTCTTTCACGAGAGGGAGGGACCTACACTTTTATGGCGACTCCGAACGGCAAAGTTGATAAGCATTTTTCTAGACAGGAATACTCTTTGAGCATTGTCAGTGACTCGAAAGAGGTGGAAGCCGTGAATTATGAAAGTTGGTAGATTGGGGATTCGAACCTGGCACCCTCTGCGTAGGAATCGACGCACTGACACACTACGCCACGTCGTTCCACAAGATATCAACATATCAGTCCAATCTATTCAAAATTATCATTACCTTTTGTCGCTTTTCACTCCTGGAATGACCACCAGACTCTCTTGAAAATAGTTATGTAACATGCTCATGTCATCCATCCGACTAAAATCCATTTCAATTCTCTTTCTCAAGTGCTTTTGTTCCACCATCCTAACCTAAAAAACTGCTCCAATTTCCTGCCCCGTCTAATAGCAAAATGTACTACGTACCATGATAATAATTCATTTGAAGTCAACGCCTAGATTCGAGCAACAATACTCGACCTTTCTAAGATCGTGGGCACCATACGAGTGTGTCCCACCCATGATTCTTATCGCAGAGCAACACTACAGATAGCAATACGGTCGTGGCAACTTATCCAGCTCCCGTGGATAAATTGGGTTTTGTTAAGTCAAAATTGCTTCGATTTACTTTCGTAAAGTCACAATTCTGTCCACATTTAACTCTTGATGATCGAAATAACCTCGAACTCAAAAGCAGATGCTTCTAAATGCAGTCAATTGGCATATTTTAGCCGTATACGTGTGCAGCGAATTTATAACTCTTTTCGTGTCTCTTATAGGTTAATTCAGTTGTGATGACGAAGAAGCCGAAATGTGTTTTCAAATGAATAATTTATATCTCAGTCATTTCTATATTTTGGGCTGCCACTTAATAGCCTGTGTGATGTGGTTACTAAGAGCTGGCTAATGAGGTTTGGAGAATAAATGCGAAATGCACTAATAAGACAGATGCCATATGAGGAACTAAATAACCGCGTTTCTTCAAAGAAATAACGTTGGGAATAAAATTCTTTCAGGGGAATGGTAAACCTTTGGAGAGCTTCTTTAACCGCTACTCTTGTGAGTTCTTACACGAATGGAAGAACTTGCAGTTTTATCGTCACTTCGATGTTCGATTCCATTCAGTCTTTTTTCTTGTAATGGTAATCAGACTCTGAAACTGAAGTAGCGCCTGTTGATACCGGTACTCTTTTCGTATCCGAAAACAATACGATTAGGAGTCCAATACTTCTGGTAAATCTATTTTCAATTGACTTGTTGGTCTGACTACCTGTATTTCTGCTCAATGTTGTGTTGTTTGTTGCTTGGTATTTTTATTCATTCGTTAAGTATTATTGTACTGAATATGGTATTTGTTATGCTCCATTAGTATGTTGTGCGTATTTCGATTGATTTGTGGAGGGGGTTTCAAACTTAGTTTATTTGGTTTGATTGGAACAGATCACAAATGGAGCGAATCGGAGATTTGTTTGGTTCATCCATAGTTGAAGCAATCATGTCTAAACAAACTGTGCAGTTCATTCAACAAAAGTTCTGAATTTCGACGACCTAAGCAATGGTAGACATAATCAAGGTTACTTTGATGCCTTCCTGGTGGAACAAATGGGTTGCATTCTTTCCTCTGTTATAGAACCCATCCTCACGCATTATAGTTGACGAGCAATCACTCGGCCTCCATGATCGTTGCTCATTCAGGCAGTAGAGAATCTAGAGAAATACGCCTTCAAGTTTTGGGTTTGTACTTGTGCCATGAAAATTTTTGTGTTTTTGAAAATAAGCAAGCTGCATCTGAACGCGACCTAGATTAACGCTTAAGTTTGTATGTCGTATGTCCAGTTTCACTATGGATGGTTGGAAGTTCAACTCGTTCCGTTCAAAAATGGCATCTGAACCTACATCTTATAATGTGAAGTTGGCATTGTCTGTAGCTGGTAATTGTATTTTTGATGCTTAAATAAAAAAAAAGTTAATGCATCAAGCATTAATCCGTTGCTTGAGTGTCCCCTTCTTTGTTTATGCAGGAACTATTGTGTGGAACAGCTGTTGCAAAAATCCCCTAACTAGCAATATGTTGCACTTCTTGCAGATGAAGCTTATAAAATGGCCGCCGTCAAATCGAAATCATCATGTCATTGGCGTCAGAGTACACTCGTTTGGCGTAACTACAGAATTAATCTGGCCCAGGTTTGAAACGAAGTCAAACTAATCTTGCACAGATTCACAGGACATTTGATGTCGACTGTGCAGATAAAATTCATGTTTCTTTTGAATGATTTCATCCTCTATTTGTAAATCGGTTCAGGCAGTCAGATAAAGTAATCTTAGATAATGTAATCTTCTTGGTGTCCACATTTTTAGTGGATCCGTACGACGTACCTACATCTCCAACAACTTCCATCAACGCTGTCTGGCTTACCCCTTTCGATTAGAGCGGCATCGGACATCCTATCTGTCAGCGGCCAATATCTTATACTTTACTCAGATCGCCCTCCACAATCTCAGATCATTTCCCACAACCTGCAGATAAAGGGTGTTAAATTTTCTTGATCATGATCACCACTCAAACCAAAATAACCAAAGTCCCACTTCCTCGTCTAAACGATCAACCGCTCTTTCTATTCGCCAGCGATAAGAACCAAGGCGTTACTTTAGATCCGAAAATCAGCTGGAAGTTAAACGCAGACCAAGGGAATAATAAGACGTGCATAGTTTTTTACGCCTGCAGTAGAACCTTCGGTAAAAGTGGGGTATCCAACCAAACCTGAGACGGCGCTAGTTCGCCCGATTCTAACATATAGATCACTAGTATGGTGATGGAGACCTTGTTAGTAAACTTAACAAGGTACAAAGAACAGCATGTATAGGCACCACATGTGCTCTGCAATCGACTTGTGTTCCAAGTGGAACTATGTTCAATCCGGGAAGAATGTCATCAAGTAAAAATAAAACCTATATATTGAGAGCCAAGCATCCATCAAAGCTATTGCCTCTTTTACTTCTACTACTACTACTTAGGAATGCCGACTGAGCTGGCTCCGAGAGAGGACCAGTTCAAAATTTCCCTTATATGGGTTCCAGGTCACAGTGATATCCCCAGGAAATGACAAGGCCGATGAGCCGGCTTGGCAAGTCCTCTGTCAAAGAGGAAACTTCAGATTTCCCAGACTGGCAAACTGTGATATATCAAGAAGAACGTGGCACATGGCCTGAGTGACTCTTATCCAAACCAAAAGATCTCCCTCGGCGAACTCGACATGGAAGATCATGCCGTCAAACTAGTCACAGTTGCAACAGCATAGTCTAGAAGGACAAATTAACCCTTTTCTTTTGCAACTGGCTTGGTAGACCCTTGTGTAACTCTTTAGTGTTTTAAGAACTAGTTAGCTGCCGGAGAATATGTACATTTTGATGCGACATATTAGGTTTACTGTTAAATGTGCCTCATGGAGCTTCGCAAAATGCAAATAGTTCAGCCTTGTGTAAGCTGCATAGTTTTTTTAACATCACATGTCATATACATAACACTCCTAGCCCTTGATGGCGCTTTACACAAACAATATTTGTTGCGCGACTAAGGATAATGTACCGATGCACCGTGGGGTACTTGAACCCAAAACATGGCATAAACCCAACTCAACGGTCAATCTGTCAAACCAATTGCCCACAGTGACAGTACAAAGTTAAATGTTTTTCGTAGATCGCGTGTGCCAACATTAAACATTTGTCCCTGGTTTGTTTTTTTTGCAAAGTTAATTGAGACCGGGTTTGAAATGGAATTTCTGAAGGTTTGTGCTGAACAAGTAATAATAGGATAATACTGTACGATTTATTACAAAAGTGATACCACCTCTCCTGTGGCTGTTTTTCTCCTAAAATGACTGCGTGATTTTGCGTCTTTTTGAGTTGTTTGGAATTGAATGAGGCCAGATTTAAATGCAAAAATACAAGTCGTAAGTTTTCTTAATATAGCTGTTGAAGTGTTTTGAACTTGGGATATCATATGTTGGTGAAGAAACAATAAGAGTAGTAACAGTAGCCTCAGTGACGAAGAATAAGGGCAAATATTGAAATTAGTTAGAATAAAGATTTAAGCGCATTGCTTTTTAGTAGTGATTGGGGTTTCTAGATGATTCTGAGTTATTTGAATTATTATAAACTTTATTGTTGGTCGCCGTGGCGTAGTGGATAAGTGCGTCGACTCCTACGCAGGTGCCAGGTTCGAGTCCCCAATTTACCAACTTCCATAATTCACGGCACCACTTCTTTCGAGTCACTGAGAATGCTCAAAGAGTATTCCTGTCTAGAAAAACTTATCTACTTCGCCGTTCGGAGTCGGCATTAAACTGTAGGTCCCTTCCACTCGTGAAAGAACAATAGCACGCACAACACGAGTGGTTGCTGAGAAGCTTGGTCCGCCTCGGACTGTAGCGCCACCCATATTATATTATTATTATATATAATCTTTATTGAAAAAGAATAAAAAAAGAAAATAATAATAATTTTGTACATACCTTCGCCCCTACACCCACCACCCATGGTTAGAGTCACCCACAGTATCCTACCTGCCGAGAAATGCATAACATTTATTTGTAGTTGCAAGAAAAAGCATTTTAGAAGCCATAAGCAAGTGCCCAGCTCAAAGTGGAAGTTAATATCATGTTTTGCGGTCAAATACCCCACTGTGCGATGTACCATCCTCCAGCTCCATCCTTCTAAATCCATCTAAGGGCGGTCGTTGTTCCATTCCTCTCTAGTTTAACTTGGGAGACATCAGGTCACTTATGGACTTGACTCATCCGAATGTTGTTTACCCTTTTAAGAATTTCCAGATGTCCTACAAGGTTTCCTTCCTTGTAATTGTAGGTTATCTGTAAAGTTAAGGCTGGTTTTGCAGCTTCAGCCTGTATGGCAGTGTTTAATTGTGGGATGTTCAGTATTGCTTCCATCCCTACACTCGGCGTTTTTCTTATTGAACCGGTTATACAGATACACGTGTAAAGTCCAATTGCGTAGTGGATCATGCGGGTCAGAAGAAGATGATGATGACCAATACTTCGTTACATTTTCTATCCACTTATTCTAGTGTTGACATTGCTCTAGCCCCTTGGTAGTTTTGTCGTAACTCACGGTAGCATGTGCATTGCGTTGAGTTTGTTTATGGCGCTTTTTTGTTCTCATTTTGTCCACATATCCGGAATGTGTGTCTCAAATTTAAAAACGCGATGATTTCTCATATTTATTTATTTTTAACTCTTCAATTAATTCTACCGCAACAACAAAATGTGCTAATTTGGGAATGCAGTATCATAAACAAAATATGGGTGTTGAAAGCGATCCGCTAACTTATGACTAGTCAGCATTGGCTCAACGAGAGGAAAGCACGGAATGGAGTTTCTTTGTTCGCACATAAACCAGAAGTTGTCCTTTGTTGTGGACCGACTACATCGTTCGTTTAGTGACTTGCATAATCTTGTTTATTTGCTGAATCATTGTCAAACCAACCACGGAGCACCATCTGCTCTAAAACTTGTGGTCGCTTATCAAACAGCGATACGCCTTCACGTTTAATCTGCTCTCGAGAGCATGTTTGCCGTGCATGAGTATTTTGTGTGGTTAAAGAAACCAGATAACAGTCAAGAGTCTGCACGAAATTCTCACAGACTGGATGAACATTTTCTGTGATCACAGTTTGTTTACACATTAACCGAGAGAATTACTCACTCGAATGAACGTATAAATCTTTTAATTATTGCTCGTGGAGAAGCTTTACCTATAATTCCTGTGCATTCACTAGATGATGAAAGTTGGTGAATGATGCTGTAAAGAGTTGTTCGAGAGGGTCGCCATCGACATCTACTACTCCGCTCCGATCACGTTTACCATAAAACAGGAAATGTGTTAATTTTTATTTCCTCACTTATCACAAATCTCATTTAAGCGCATCTCTAATTGCTATGTCGAGTTATTCCCCTAGCTAGGACAGTAAATCTCTAATCTTTTCGATCGTAAAACAGGTGCTTATCACACATTCCTCTTATCAATGTCCCTGTCCGGTTACACACCATTAAGCATTTTGGTCATTTGCCGTAAACCTCTCTCATTCGCATCAAGAAACCACCGCCAGTCTAGACCTGAATACATTCGACGTCTGTGACAGATGGATTCCGACGACTTAATGGCCATTTGAGTGGCGGTAAAATTTGCCATAATCGTTGAATATTAAATCCGTTCCATAGTACCCAGCCGCCTCGACAACCTTTTCGTCGTCGTAAACAGCACTAATATTTGGATGGCTCTTGTGCACCGACTTAATGCGTCAGCTGGTGTACACAAGGTCTCGACATCCAAATGGATACAGCAATCGTTTACTCGGTGGCACAATTTCTTATGGAGTCATTGACATTCGTTTTTGTATTCGCGATTAAGATTGATATCAGGAGACAGAGGGTTCCACAGTCTTGACGAAATGTTATTTTCCACTGGACAGATGATTCTGTTTGATTTTGTGTCTTTCGCGTTTCGTTTCGTCATCAACTGTCGCGGTGACAATTGTGTGTTGGAATGGGTGACTGGTTGGGGCGGAGTGCGTCGACTCCTATCGTGGATTCGTAGTTCATGATTCAATTGTGGACAACACTTCTCCAGTTTCTCCTTCAATAAATGTGTGATGGAATTAGAGACGTGATGGCTGCCATTGGCATAAATTCAGCAGACATTATAATTGTCACTAACGAATGCCATCAACGGCACTCATAACAAAAGGGGGAATGAAACATCTGCTGCACATCTGAAATGATGTGATTTGCACTATATCAAAGTAAAACCAAAACAGTCAGAAGCAGGCATAACCACTGGCCGCTTCCTCTTCTGGTGGCGCTTCACTCCAAGGGAATCGAGACCTCAACCAACAAGCCTCTCCAACCGGCACGATCTTTAGCCAGCTGTCTACAGTTGCGATCGCTAAGTTGGTTGACATCTTTCTCCACCTGGTTCGGAGTCGAAGACTCCTCGGATTGGACCAGTGTTGTCCAGGCGTTCTACTTGGCCTAGCCATCTTAGGCGTTGAATCCGTAGACGCCTGGCTAGGCCCGAACAGTTCGTGGTTGCATCTTCGTCTGCAATAAATACCAACGCTAATAGGACCAAAGATTGAACGCAAAACTTTTCTCTCGAAAAGACCAAGAGCTTCTTCATCCGCCCTTGAGATTGTCCATGCCTCCGCACCATAGAGCAGGACAGGGATGATCAAGGTGTTATATAATGTTAGCTCGGTCCTTCGAGAGAGGACTCTACTACTCAATTGCCTCTTGAGCCCAAAGAAACAGCGATTGCCAAGGGTAATTCTGCATTTAATCTTGGTACTGGTGTTGTTCGTACTGTTCACTTGCGAGCCGAGCTAGACGAAGTCATTCACTACCTCGAAGTTATAGCTGCCTATATTGACGTTTTGGCCAAGTCGTCGATGTTGTGCGTCCTTTCTCGATGACAGCACTTCGTTTTGCCCTCGTTCACCGCTAAACCCATTTTAGCCGCCTCCGCTTCAATACCAGCATACGCTTCATTGACGGCTCGCTGTGTTCTGCCAATCACGTCAATGTCATCCGTGTATGCTGGCAGTTGTATGGACTTCTGGAAGATCGTGCCTCTAGTCTTGGCGTGTGAGTCTTGCACGATCTTTTCCAGGATGATGTTAAAGAAATCACATGACAGCGCGTCGCCTTGTCTAAAACCTTTTTTGACATTGAAGGTCTCGGTGAGTTCGACCGACCTTGATGGAGCAGCGAGAGTTCTCCATCGTCATCTTGCACAACTTGACATGTTTGGCAGAAATGTCAATGTCAGTGTAGCTCGTCTCTATGCACGCTGTCATATGCGACAGAAGTCTCTTGTATCATCGCCCATTTTGTGGAATGGAACAAACACTAGACAGTGTCTCATGTAAATTCAATCAGTGAGGCTTCAAGCACCCTACAATGATTTCTACAGGAGCTCGAGATACGATATTGCACTACCTTGGCGAATGCCCTACTCCTGTAGTGACTACGCTTGGTAGCTACTTATTTAACGTTCTAAACTAGATGACCACCTCAAGTTACGAGACATCCTCAAATAATCAAGAAGAATCAAATGTAAACAATAATCAAGATAGGCAAAATGAAGATCAAATGAATTTCAAACAATTCTACTCTTACTAGACCTCTAATAATCAGTTCCTTATAGTACGTTTACAGCGCACCTAAATCCAACATTTTGGGGAAAAAAAAATCGAAATCCAATTTTACATTCCCACTGGCATACTAATCAAATGATTGACTGTTCTGTTTGCAGTTTTTCGTTTTTGTCAGCGGGCTAAAAAATCATTAAAGTCATGCTGAATTTGTAAAGAGGTTTGTTTGATTTGACAAACTACAAATACAATACAACATAATATATGGCGGAATGTTGAACATTTGGGCTGGAATGCTAAAACAAGCCAAAATGTTAGGTTTAGGTGCGGTGTAAACGTACTATTTCCGTTGGCCATTCAAGAACCATTGCCTTGCCTCAGTCATTAGGGCATGAACCTTTTATCGCCAACGAGCCTCACTTGTTTACCTTTCCAACAATGTTGATCACACAACGTCACGCAATAAAAATGTAGAGACCTTGATACCGCATGTTGAATAATGATATAAGAGAAAGATAAATGATTCGATTTGAATGATATATGAATTTACCACCTAAGAAGGATGAGCAGAAGGGGAAATTACAGCTTAGAGAAGGTAATAGATAATGACTTAACAAAAAGTAGTAGAGCAAAATATTAAGATCAGTTTACATAATTCATTTGGTTAAGATATTGGATTAATATACTTTAGATGAAACAAAATTCTAGGCACCCCACATAGCTCTGTCTCTCTGTGACAAAACCCACATTTCGTCCTGGAACTCCATAAATCTGTATATGGACTGATTGAAAACTGACACAAGATTTGATGGCTGCGTTTTTCTTAAACAACTCAAAATGTGTCTTTCTAATAAATATAGGGGAGTACATTTTTATTTCCTTATCAAAATTTGTGTTGATTTTCCAAGCGGGAGCCTCAGCCATCGTAAAGGCTACGAACTATATTGTAAAGAACAGCTGAAAGGGGCGAAGTATTTTGTCTGTAGCGACAGCAAAGATGTGCTGAAGCCTTGTTTAACACTTGAACCACTTCCAGGATGGTTCAGGAATGTAAGTCTTCTCTGAATTTGATCGGCAGTCAAAATTCGTTAAGACTTCTCTGTCACCGAATTGATATCGCCGATAAACTTAGATTAGAAGGGGCACTCTCAGGAACTGAATCCGCACTGAGACTACCTGCGTTCATCGATGGTTGTGCCTCTCGAGAACACAACTGGAGGTGTCATGCAGACTGACCAAGAAAATGCTCCCTAACGTCTGTAAGAAATCCGCGACGTTCTCTCTTGACAGAAGAGATTACAGACGTGGGTGCTTGGCCTAAGTTATGAAATCCTCCGCGATGCCTGTGGAGAATACGCTGATACTGCAGGTACAATTTTATACCATTTACGGCTTTTGGGCGGTCGGGGTTGTTGTCTTCAGATAGCACTGACCTAGATGGTGACCCTCTCTTCTTCCTCTTCGTCACTACAGATCTGCAGAAGTCATTGCAGGGTGTTCCCGTACTCTTCGCCTGGTTGCCTAAGAGATAATGTCCGATAATTCATAATCAAACCTGTAGTACTAAATGTTTCCTAGTTCAGAGTGTTGTTCTCTTTCCAAATCACATTAATGTGTTGAAAAAATTGTTTACGATACCTCAAGATTTAACGTAATTTTATTGTGGTATTTTCCACTCCAAATTACTATGCGGTATTGTTTGTTGTAGCGAATATTTGCGTGTATCGACTGAAAATACAACCACCATTGATTTTACAGAAATATGTCATAAATCTTGTAGATCTAGAATCCTTTGTTTCTTGGCCTGAATATTCTTCCTGCTCGTCACTTGTACTGTTTTTTAAGGTGTTAAAATTATTCTTTTTAAAGTCTGGCAATCGTAATGTTCGTTTAATTTCGTAGTAATCATTCTAACATCCTATCAGTACCTAATTACCGTACCAATGCGGTCCGTAACTCTTTAACTGAACGTAACTTTTTTGTTTTGTCTTATCTGTTATTCAATGAAGTATATCAGACCAAGAACAATATCTAGAACTTTTCTAAAAAGCGTTAAAATGTGTCTTTTTATATTAAAGTTTTAGTTTAATTAGTGCTATTTTATTATCCAATAATATAAAGATGGGATACACAATTTATTGATGAATCCAGTAATACAACCTATCTTGATGAAAGTGTGAGAAGAAGTAATTTTAAAAAGAAAAAATAGTCTTGACATTACAGTATCAAATTTACTTTGAGTACTAGGTACAAAATGAAAACAAAACATTGCACACATTTACTCTAATATTTCACCCTAGATTTTGATATACCTGAATCTTATATCTCTAATGTTCTGGTTTAAGCTTTCATTTCTGTCCGTCTCTTTAGTTGATTTTAATTATTTTTTTACAATTATATTTTCCCTTATTTCCTATACAATTCAGTAAGTCAATATTTGTTATTTGCTACTATTATAAATTCTCTAAGGGTCACCCCACCATCTGAAGTGACGCTGCACACTATTTTATATCCTTTTAAATACTGAGTGCCATTGTTTTTATATTTGTTTCTTATATTTTATAATCAGAACATGCGTTTTATATATGTATTGTTTATTTTGAGAGTATAAGAAAAAAAAAAATAAAATAAAAAATACAATACAAGAATAATACTGTGGCTAGATTTAAAGAGAACGAAATAGAAACGATATCGGAATGCCCGGGAATTAGAAAATAAGTGAAAAACATGTAAAAAATAATTATAAGAACATGACGAGTCAGTCGTGAATAGCAGAGACAATGCATGATAGAGATATACAACTTCGACCATTTTTACCCCTAGCCTACAACGAAGATGTAGTCGTAATCCCTTGTATTTCACTTATACTTTTATAACACTCGTCAATTCACCACAATATGGCGGCCGATTCGTGAATGTTGTGGGAAATACCGTCAGATTCATGAATTTAGTGGGATAATAGCAGCAGATGTTAACTCGTATTTTTAAGAGAATTTTCTTACATTGTTATATGGACGTTCGTGAATAAAAATGCATTGCAGTGCCCAATTATCTGGAACAATTTGACCTATTCATAAACCATGCCTGAGAAATTAACTCAAAAAATGAGGTCCGCTGTATACGCTTAATTCATGAATTCTGAAATACTCATGAATTCAATTTAAAGAATTTGATTAGAACAATGGCAAGATATAGCAACTATTACTAATGCATAAAAATGGTTGTCAAATCTTCTTATTTTAAGTTCTATTCACGCTTTAATAATATTTTTTATTATTAGTTACCTGAATGTATTATTAATTTGTATTCATATGCAAAAATTACAATATGTTGTGCATTCATTAATTATATCCTAATATCTCAGATTGTAATTTGCACAAAGTTTTAATGAATTGACTTCATGAACATAAGCTATGTTCGTTCGTTTATCCCTCCATACTGTTGAAAATTTTAGACCAAAATTTGAAAAAACGTTCAAATAACGACCGAATTTTCGAATAAGAACTCTGATTCAGTCCATTACTATGGTGGGGAAGGGTATCAGCTGTTCCACAGCTGTTCTCAAGAGCTCACACGTATTCACAGACACGGGACAAAGAGCGTATAAAAAACGCTGTCAGATGAAATCAAGGGGCGAGGGAGGTAGAAGTTGGATATCTCTATTATGGGTTATCTCTGGTGAATAGTAGCTTGTGTATAGCAGCGGTATAGGCGAATAAAACTGAAAAAACAATTGAAATTGAGTTTCCTTTTAAAAAAAAAACACACACATGACTAAAATACCTACAGTTTGGCTTTTGTGTCGCCAGTTTATTAAACGAGGTCTATGGTCCTTTTCGATTTGAGCAGGGCCACATTTGCTTTGCCGTTCGGTGGGTTTATTTTTTTATTCCATTTTCAGTTGGCGCTCGTACTGTCATATGCTAGTGCTGCCAAACTATATGTTACCCTTATCTACCTACCTAGCTATGTATACTATTTACATCCTTTGATACCGGAAATTCGGTTTTCCTTTTCTGGATAGCTGCTACCTTATGCAGTATTGCGTACTATTCAACCTCTTTCTACGTTTTGTGAAGCTTGTCGTTTGGTCTTCTTCCTTCACAAACGATTCTGTCGGCAGTGTGCTCTTGCGGCAGGTCGGAGTATTTTCTCTTCTCAGAGTTTGAAAACTCATCTTTGACATGGAAGACATCTCTTTAGTTGTACCCAAAAATAAAGTATTACAGAGAAAGCCGACTTCACAGCTGATTGCCCCCTAGTCCATCGACGAATTTGGGTCCTTTTTTGACAGATATTCATGAATTTTTGACGGTTATGCACGAAATAATGTAACTGCCGTCCTCTGCTGGGACAATTTGGTTTATGAACGCGTTATATAAAAAAGTTGTCAATCATTTTAAGGGGAAAGAGAGGTAGAAGCCGGGCATCTCTGTAATACTTAATTTCTGGTTGCACCTTATGACACACATACCTTAGCCAATTTGTCATATTACATAAATCCGAAGAATCCGTGCTGAAAAATAACTTCCAGGTGTGAAAGTTTCCGTACCACTCATTGGCTGACGCCACCAAAAAACAAATCGAACTGAGTATTCCTTGTCAAGCCCCTTTCGCCAACAATCCACTCACAACTTCCTGCACCTGTCGCCTCTAGGCATTTCAATGACATGCCCAACCGCTCGGCAACGTGTCTCTCACAAAACGAAGCCTTCTTCGTTGAACACGCTTGGAATCCAGGATGACTAACGAATTCCCTGTCATCTTGCAATTCCATTGCGCCGTCACGCAAGTACACAAAGTATGTTCGCATTCCTCTCCGGTTGACGCCTGCATTTTCATTTTTTCACCAGCCAAGTGGATGGATACATGTCAGAAAGTTGGGTAACCTTGACGGCTTTCGGTTGACCGGCTTCGGGTAAATGTACATTTTGTGTTCTTGCTTATCGCGTGACTCCCGTGCAAATCGATACACAAACGACCGAACCTAGAATCGAATCCATTCGTCTGGAGGCGATGGCGAGCATGGTTGGTGTTTGCATTTTCATAACCGGATTACATTATGCAATTGAGTGCAAATACGATTATACATTCACTGCATGACTGCACCATCGGTCAAGAATTATCGAGATTCAATTGATTCTAATTTATTTGTGGCCACAGCGTGGCCCACAGCCGCTGGCTTGTTCAAAGTTTCCGCATCCATTTGCACTTGTGTTAGATGAATGCAATAATTGATTGTGCACTGCTTGTGATGGTGGACAACCGCTGCTGGATGCACTCTGGAACAAGCTCACTGGGAGTGTGAAGTGAATGTTTCTCTAAAGTGTTGTTGGAAAGTGTTTTTCTGGTCTTGATTCATTGTTGGAGGTCTGTGACAAGTTGACTTTTGACCTTGTCGTTCGTGATTATCGACGTTTGAAAAGTAATCAACTTCACGAAAGAACATTTGCTCTGGAATTTGTCGTGACAAGTGACGGGCGAGAGTTTACTTATTAGAATGCACGAAGTGACATTTGGGGTTGTATAAACTGAATTCCTTCTATTCGCATGTGCCCCTTGTACAACCTCTACTGCTAACACGATCTGTCTTACTTTTTTGTGGCTCCGCTTTGGTTTTGACTTTTCTCTAATTGCGTGCGATTCTGAGACCTGAATGGTAGGTGAGTGAGTCAAAACGGAATGCAGTTCCACTAAAAGGAAAAGAGCAGTCTTAGATCGGCTTGGCATTTCAAAAGGAAAAAATTGTCTTTAAAACATGAAATCAATTTGTGCTTCAGTGCCGAAGTGTACGTGTTGCTTCGGTCTGGACCACTTCCTGAAAGGGCCTCGTTAAATAAACCTTAAAAGAGGAGATATCGTTAATCCAAAGAAACTACAAACTTGTCCTTTTGAACCGGACTAGGTATGCCATGAAACCAACTATAAATTGCTTGTCAAAACAAAAGTCCTCTTTCGGGCATGCCAATCTATTCCTGAACATCGAGTAATATCGGCAAATATGGCCCACCTTTAACATTTTTCGAAATAAAACCATCAATTTATGTTAAATTCTTTTAATTATTTTCACTTCACGCTCACAACATACATATATTTTTCAAAAATATTCTGAGAAAACTAAAGTAACCTCATATTGTGTTTTCAAAATACTCGCGGCTAATATGGCCTACCTGGTGTTAAATATGGCCTGGTAACGATTTTTGGGTTTAACTGCACCAACACTCACATACATTGTTGGTCGTTGCCTGTACATTCTTCTTATCCCCATATTGAGCATACAACACTTTGTGCACGAGCTGCCGCAATAGATGCATCTGACAAAGATCATGTGTTAAATATGGCCTAGTAGGCAATATTTTAGGCACATGGGGTAGGCCATATTGCACACAATGTTTGTTTTGACTAATGTTCAATTTAATCACGCTTCATAAACTTGTTTTCTTTTTTAACATTGACTATGACTAAAAATGAGAGCACACACAACTAATAGTACTATTATTTGAAGAAAATGTTAGTGCGCCATCTATGATCGCAAGGAACTACTACGTCAGTGAGTACTGTTCTCTCCCCTTGCCCATATGTTGTTGAATACTAACACAAAGCGAGTTATTTCGTAGTTTACTACAAGGTGGTGTCTGCATAAGAATGAGAAGGAAGAGGCATCATGACCAAACTGCTCTCAGTGGTTTGGGTGGATAGACATTTGTTGTGTTTTGTTGTTGTGTTTATTGGCGATTCTTTTATACTTTTGTGTCCTTTAAAGAACAAAGCAAAATAAAAAATGGGATTTGAGTCAAATTACTCTCCACTCCACACAATTCTTTTCACATTATTGGTGTAAAACGAATATATGCAAAATCATCGACCAGATCATGTGAGTGAGTTGTGTCGGGGTGCTGTCATGTGTGCTGAGTTGGGTGGCGTGAGGAAGATATATTTTAAAGCTAACAATATCAAACATTTGAAAAGTTACTGCTGTCTGTTATGACGAAGGGAGTAATAACAGAAAGGCTTACAAAAAGACAACCAGCGGCACTGATGTGTTACATGTTTGTTACGTGTTACACTCTTTCATCGCTCGTCCCGGTGATCAACACATTCAGAGAACGAGGAAAAAAAGTCCACGCATTACCTGCAATACTTCGCCAGCTCCATGCACAACTTATGACTGGGAATGGTAGGGCAAAATCGTTGTTATTTTGCTTTGTTTTCACTCATCACTCACTCAATATTTCATTACTCTCCCATTCTCAGAGTGTAATAAAATTGTTTTACTTTCGTGAGAAATGAAGGTTGGCCCTCAAGGCGACACGAGGAACTACTGAAAAAAATCATCTGGTTATATACAATGGTACTACTTAACCTTAAAAAGATATCATGAAATGAATGAAAACAGAAAACACTCAATTGTACTCCTATGTTGCACATTTCTCGGACCAGACCAACGACTTTAGGTTCGGGCAGAACCGATTCTAATATGTTTGTTCTGAAATTAAGTTTAACTCTGTGCTTTTCCGCTTTTAGGAAATATAAGGGTGAGCCATTTTATCCACGTGGGCCATATTTGCAACACTTGGCATACATATATATTTATGTAGATGCAAAAGTGTTTCATGTGCCTCCGATACTGAATCCTTTAACAAAATAATTAAGTTCTTTCTCGTATCATCTATCCCCTACTTTAAGACTATGTAAAATTAGTCACAAAGAAATTGTCAAGTCAGTCACAAAAGTAAGTATACACATTAAATACAAAAAAAATCATTTTGACTGCTGTTGTTGATGCACAGTGTGTTATTTGTCCAATCTAGAGGAACTTATTTCAAATCATCAAGTCAGTCGAAAGACAAAAGTTTAGGTCTTAACTTTCTGCAAAAATGTTTCCTTAAAATGTTCGAACAATAGAAATGTAAAACATCAGTAGCATTACGCGAGTCAAATTCATTAGGCTTGTGTCAAACGAAAGGTCATAACTTTCTGCAAAAATATTTCCTTAAAATGTTCGAACAATAGAAATGTAAAACATCAGTAGCATTACGCGAGTCAAATTCATTAGGCTTGTGTCAAACGAAAGGTCATAACTTTCTGCAAAAATGTTTCCTTAAAATGTTCGAACAATAGAAATGTAAAACATCAGTAGCATTACGCGAGTCAAATTCATTAGTCTCGTATTTGATAAGTACCAACGCTATTCTGCTAATTTTTGTTTTAATTTCTTGTCTGTTATTCAAGAAATATTTTAGGTAAGTTTGTACCTTGTGCGACCTCAGCAGGTGGTAGTAATTGTCGTTTCGCTTGAAGGCCTTAGACTCATCCTTTTTTTGGTATGAGGATTTTTGTTCAATCTTTCTTATTATTTTTCTTTAATCTCTCGATATTAGCTTGTTTGGTCTGCTTGTTAAGTGCTTCAGGCCAAGTCTAGCTTCTTTTTCAGCGCTAGACAGTTCCTAATTTGATAGAGAACTTTTCAGCCAATTAACCAAACTTTATCAGTTTTGCCCTTATAATAATTATAATACACTAACTGTTACAAATCCTCACTTACTCGTTTACCTGGCATATTAAATATGGCTTTTTTTAACTATCTCAATGCACATTGAAACGTTAAATGACCAGATAACTTCCTGGCGGTTTCGCACTCTAGAATGCAATGAGATGCCAGCTAATGCGTGAGTTCTTCTCTTATTTGCTATAACGCGTGAAATTTCCCTAATTACATAACTATTTGCAAAGAATAACCTGACACTAGAAAAAATACCGTTGAATGTGTTTTGTTAAAATTATCTTTGTTTTCGGTTGAAATTTCAAGAATTCATAGAATTATGAAGAAAAACCGGAAAAATATCATACTTTTAAGCAGAAATGAAGTTTTACAGAGATGACCGACTTCACAGCGGATTGCCCCCTAGTCCATCGACGAATTTCATTGCCTTTTTGACAGATATTCATGCCTTTTTGATGGTTATTCACGAAATAGAGTAAATGCCGTCCTCCGATCGGCCAATTTGGCTTAATAGAGCGTTATAAAAAAAAAACTTGTTAAAAATCTTAAGGCAAGAAAGGTAGAAGTCGAGCATCTTTGTAACATTTCATTTCTGCTTCGTGTGTTTTTTTGGCTTTGCAAACATTTTCTTGACAAACTGTATATGAAATAAAGTTTTCTAAAGTGAATTAGGCTAAATAATTTTAGTGTTCGGATAAAGTAATATTAGGTAGTCGAAAAAGTCTTTTCGTATTTCTAATCAAACTTTTTTCACAGACAATTCATGTGGTACCCAAACATCGAGCTTCTTTTTGTAGCCAGCCTTCATTAAATGGTTCAAAATCGTTTGCTGATGAATGTTTAGTTCGTTGGCGATGTCATGGCTGCTTATGTGACTGGTCCTGGTCAATTTTTTCCATAATTTTGTCGACTTTTTCAACGACAGGTCGACCAGAGCTAGGTGCATCTTTCACATCGAAATTTCCAGAACGAAAGCGAGCGAACCATTGTTGTGCTACACGAACTGATACAGCATCGTCTCCGTAAACTTCACAAATTTCATTGGTGGCGTGCGTGGCGTTCTTCCCTATTTTAAACAAAAATTTCAAAATATAGCGAATTTCTTCATTATTTTCACTCATTTTTGAAAAGCTTTAACTTTTTTTCAAACTTCTTCGAATTTAATTCTTTTTTGTCACCTTTCCAAAACCAATGTGATTGGTTTACCGATTACCCATTATTTCACTCTGAACTTACTAGTAAGTGATAAGTTTATCAGGCTGGCGACCGATGCAGGGTCCGAGCCTGACCGATAGCTGCTTTCCATTGTTGACGGTTCTGGGCGCATCTTGCATCAGCGATTACTTGGTCTTTATACCGAAGATTCGGTCCTCCTCTCCTTCCCGAACCAGAAGACTCGGATTCGAAGACCCACTTAGCTGGAGCATTGTCTCACTCATTATAATATACAATTTATCAGTTAATATAAATCTGTAAAACCCTTGAGAGAATCAGATTGAAATATTACATCCATTTTTACATATACCGATACAATTTATGATTCCACGCTATTTTGGAAGCTATGGGAGATAATAGGGTATCGTTGAGAGTCCTAGGTCAAGCCTATCGTGCTTCAGACACTACTGACTTAACAATAATCTTTCCTCTGGCTGGCCTGATTGCGACTATATATAAATAGAATTTCTTGTACTTGACACTGTCTCTCTTTCGAACAGCCTCATCGTCTTGGACTCACATTGCTTATGAAGCTCCTAAAGGTCTCCAGTCACAGTTCAGTATTTATATCTCATTCCACGGATAAGACGCCCATCCATCGTAAATTGCCTCTTCGGCCTTTTATTTCCATCGGTCAATTGATTTCATAGAACCCATTTATTCCTCGGCTCTATATGCAAATTCCATCCATTTTCCGCCAGCAAAAGGAGGCCCCAGCATCTCTGTGCGTGCCGAGGCAAGGCCATTTCAAGAAAAGAACAACAGACACAACAATCAAGACAGCGACACTCGGGAACTTTTCAAATTTGTTTTTTTGTAATCCATCCATCTCATTAATCATAATTCAAATCATGCGTAGAATGAGTCAGTCGATGGTGCTCTTCATATTTGGTAACTTTTTAAATTTTCGAAGACACTCTCTGCGCGACGAGTGTGATTCACCCAGCAACAGAGTCGGGAGATGATTTGAAGAAGTTATTGCTCATAAACGTGTTATTTCTATTTTACTTCTCTGTTTATGAGTATCGGCGTATTTTTGAAGAAAACAAAAACAAAAGAGCACGAGTCAAACATTAATTTTCCCTTCGATGGAATCCACAATTGGTTTCTTTTTCCGTCCGAAGTCTTTCGTAATGGTCTCCCTCTGGGAATTGTATTATTTTTCTTTATCGAATCGAGAAGTTGGGCTTTATGTTGTCATCTCTTCATTGACATCTCCCGCGGAGCTCATTTACGAGCTATTTAATCAAAATACCAGATTAATTGAAAGGGTGAGCAATTTAAGACGCTCAAGATGTAGACAAGTTTTATAAGATATAGCTTTCAAAACAAAAAAAGCTCGTTTCATTTGCTTTTCAACTGTCGTCATTTGTCGCACTTTTGTTGAACATTAAAACAGCTGATAATCACCGTCCGCAACTGTGAAACACGGTCGACTCTGCTCTAAGAGAATATCACGCGATCGGGTCTAAAATAGTACATGTGCTTTCTCTCCTGTCATATTTTGAGTGTCAAAATAAGCAGTTTTGGACGAGTGTCAATTACTTGGCAAGGCATTAATCCATGAATCATCATTAACAGTTTACAGAGTTACAGGGTGCTTAATCAATTTTCCAAAATATGGAGTTTCTTGATATTATGTACAGTACCTCACAAAATTGAGCATACACCTATGATTACTTCATATTCGTGCTGTTTTAAGGCCGACCACTTTTTTGTTTTATTTTTTTGGAATACAATCATAACTGAATACATTTCTTAAACAAGAGTTTATGCAAAATTCACAGACAGGCGACTTCCTACCGGTACTTTTCGCATGAAAAAGGAAACAACCCCTGAAATCGACACACAAAATTGAGCATACAGATGTCATGTGTGCGTTATACACAAGCTTCGCAGAATCGATACATGCAAATTTGTTCAGGAATGAAGCAACAAATGTCCCTGATGATCATGTCTGCACACGCTTTTGAACTGAAAAGACCGATATTCTCTTCTTTGTGCGGAAATATGGAAAACATGCGAAAACAGACTACTTTTTCAACGAGAATGCTCATAATTAAGCTATTTTGCGAGGGGAAGTCGATGCGAAAAATAGGAGAAATTGTAGGGCGATCGCATGCAACGGTACAAAAAATAATAAACAATTATAGATATGAAGGGACACTAAAAACAGACCTGGAAGGGGAAGAAAAAAAATTGCTCTCAGAACAAAACGAGCGGTATATTGTTCGGATAATCAAGTCCAATCCAAAATTTAGCGTTCCAAAGTTGACGGCTGATGTGTCATCCGTAATTAATAAGCCTCTTTCAGTGAAAAAAAGAATAATTTAAATGGTAGGATCGCCCGAAGAAAGCCGTTCATTTCCCTAGTTAATAAGAAGAAAAGATTGGAGTTTGCTAGACAGTATGTAAACCACCCGGAAAGCTTTTGGGAAGGTGTTTTGTTTTCAGATGAAACAAAAATAAATTTATTTGGGTCTGATGGCAAACAAATTGTTTGGAGGGAACCAAATACAGCTCTCAAAGCTAAAAATATATAGTCAACCATAAAACACGGGGGAGGATCTGTGCTGTTGTGGGGTTGTATGGCTTCAAATGGCTGTGGAAAGTTCGAATTTGCAGAAAATACTATGGACAAAATTGGGTATTTGAATTTTAAAACGAAATTTACGAAGTTCCGCAGTAAAATTAGGTCTACCTTCGGTTTTCTACTTCCAACAAAATAATGATCCGAAGCACACCTCCTATTTAGTACGCGAATGGTTGCTTTATAACGCTCCAAAGCAGCTAAAAACACCCCCACAATCGCTGGATCTTAACCCTTTTGAACATCTACGGCACGAAATAAAAGTGCGGGTTAAAGAAAGTACCTGCTCCAATAAGCAGGAGCTAAAAGCTAAAATTCAGGCAGCTTGAGAAGGGATTCAGCCATCTTTTACTGAAAAACTGGTAAAATCCATGCCATGGCGGATTACAAGCTGTCAAAGATGCTGAAGGAGCTGCCACGCGTTACTGAAATTTTATTTGTAACTGTGTTTGTTTTGTGTTTTAGTCGTAACTCGAATTTACAGTATGCTCAATTTTGTGTATTAAAATGAAGTGCCTTTTTTATTTTGCTTAGAAATAGCAAGTTTTTTTTTAATTTTCATATTTTTGTTTATGGTTTTTAGCAATTGAAATATGTCAATTCGAACTGAATTTAAGTTTTATTAATTAACTACTTTTTGTAAGGCGAAAAAGATAAAAAATATGTTTAAGCTGTGAGTGTATGCTCAATTTTGTGTGGTACTGTATATTGTTACATCTGTAATCAGAGATATCAGTGTAGACTTAATGAAGTAATCTAAATTCTAAAGGGTGGGCCAACGAAAACGCACGATAATAATTATAAATAAAACATAATGTTTTAAGACAACTATCTTAATATTTTTTTATTATGATGGAAGGATCCATGACAATTATGTGTGAAACAAAATGTCGGTTAAATGCGATGGTAAACTAGCACAATCCATTAACAATACAAATTAATTTAATTCAAAAATTAATTTTTGTCCTACCAGGAATTGAACCCAGGCAGGTACGGTTTTTGTTGCATTTTTGTTCAATGAGCGATCTGATGAGAATCCACTTATACTGCTGACGGTGAAACGTAAAATTAGACAGCAGGTTCAAGTGCTTAGAAATCAATAGAATAGGGTCTAAATCTGAGTCTGGATCTGGACAAAATCGGCTGCTTATCAGCTCAAAAATTGTAAACACTGCGGACAATCAAAGTAAAGCATAGAAGACACACTGGTCGAGTGTCCAAAGTATCAAGCACGATCAATAACGAATTGAAAAATCGTAACAGGCACCAACTATCAGGACATTCCATCCAGAGAGACTATCAAGCTTCTCATGTAAGCGTCCTAGATCAAGAACTTAGCAAGACTACGGTAGCTCGTGAGAGCGTGTGAGATGCTCTTCAATATGTCATAGTACTCATGACATGCATCTTAGCTCTTATTTTTGTTGTATTGTGTGCATTTTCAAGTGCAGTTGTGCTCTGATCACCGAAAATTTCGGACTTGCTGGTGAGACTACACTACAGTAAAATAAACATTTCCTTTTGAGCGCAATGTCAGAGTGTCAGAGACCACACAACAGAAATAGAAGAACGTCGGAGCAGGTCTTTCAAAAGATTTGTACTAAATTGTAATTGAAATTGTTTTTACTCATGAACAAGAACCTCGTGTTTATATTTAAAGCTCTCATTGCACACAAAAAGTTCTTAAAGTTCTTATGATCGCATGCCTTAACCAAAGCAACCTCAGTCTTTCACTTACCAAGCATTCAAATGAAGCACATCCTTGTTTATGAGTTCGCCATCAAATCTGTCCGGTATCCACATGGTCACTTGGAGGGTTTTAGTGTCCTGACCCAATTTGCATAAACGACATTTTGTAGCTTAGTGCGTGTTTTAGTTTCCTCATCGTAAAAGGAAAAACAAATCGATTTGGATTCTTTACAAAACGATTCGAAGAAGGTTCATCAATTTTGTATTCCGAATCATCCGAACAAGACTTCGTTATTTACTGAAAAGCATTGTTTTTACTCAGGTGTGCGGGCAATCGGGGAAAGAAGTATGAAGAAATAAACGAGTGCGGGGAACTTTTAAGAATTAAAAATAATCTCGCAATCAACGCATTTGTTGCATTTTTGTTCAGTGGGCGATCTGATGAGAATCCACTTATTCTGCTGACGGTGAAACGTAAAATTAGAATCGGTGATGTTCGAGCATGATGTTTTTATGGTACGGAGAGCGAATGTGCTTATTTGACAGGAGAAGAGCAATACGAAGTTGAAACAGAATTAGAAATGTAGTGATTTCGCATGTTAACTCATATACGCCCGCAGTGCCCAAAGTAGGACCCAATATTTCTGTATTTGATATACAGTGGACTCCCCCTAAGTCGAATTATCATGGGATACCATAATCGTTTCGAGTTAGAGAGAGTTTGACTTAGAGAGAGGTTTTTTTTATGGGAAATTGGGGGAAATGTATGTAAAATATGGCGAAAAAGTTCGAGTTAAAGAGTTTCGACTTAGGGAAAGTTCGAGTTATGGAGAGTCCACTGTATTAAGAAGTTTACGGTTTCTTTTAGGTGTCCTCTTTTAGGGATGTTGGGCGTAAATGAGTTAAGGTACGTACTACTGTTGTAGTGAGGGTCTAATAAATAGGATGGACACTCCAGCAATTGTACTCTACTTCAGTGTATGAGAGTATTTTAGTACTTAAACAAGCCTTCTAAGTGCCTCCAGAGGAGTAAAGTTAGCACAAATCCATAGTTTGCGACCAATTAAAACATTTGTTTGGCTATACTTAACATGATAAGTTCCGCCTAGTGACAAAATCAAGGCCGTATCCCGAATCTGTCAACTCAAATATTGTTACAGAAGCTCCGGAATATTTTTAAACTCAAATGCGCTGTTAGTGCTAAGAACCGTCTGGCATTTGGAGGGACTTAACAGAAGCCCACTCCTTGATGCCCATTTATTTATCGCGCATGGGTCTACATTAAGGGAACGGGAGAGCATGTTCAATTCTTCAAACGGCTGTTATGGAAAGAGGTGGACATGATCCGCGTAGAGGTGAAGATGCTTACAGACAGATGTGGGGTCATTAATGCACATACACAAAAAAGTACAGGTCTCAAAATTGAACCCTGAGGAACACCATATGTTCTAGTCATCTGCGTGGAACTTGTATTTGCAACAGTTACCTTTTGTGATGTTTCACATACGAAGTTTTTTATTAGTTTTCTGACAGCGTTGTTGAAGCGAAAGTACTGCCCTAACATCCAACAAAAAATATCTTGGTTGACTTTGAAAAATCTAGAAAGCAACGAATGCTTATCGTCCCTCTATCGAAGCCTAATCTTATATCATCCACACCTTTTACCATAGCGGAAGCACAACTATGCCTTAGCCTAAACCCGCATTCCGATTCAGCAGCAGGCTAGAAGAAAGGTGCCCTTCAATTTGTTGAGCCTAGAAAAAGGTGGATTCGTGAATTATGAAAGTTGTCTGTGTCGGGGGCTCAACCCGAAGCCCTCAGTGTGGGATTCGATGTTCCTACGTACTACCTCACGGCGCGGAAGCCTCTTGACACATACTTCGGCCAATTCTGCCTGGAAAAAGAACACCTCTGTACGCTGCACGACTTAAATGAAATGTTTCTTTCATTGCGGTCTTCCTTGAAAAATAGATCACCAACACCGGCGATCCAAAACCAAACAGGAGACAGCCTAACATGCAGGTTATGTTGATCCCTCTATGATTTCATGTGGATTTTCGGATCCCAGGTACATTGCCCCCTGAGATAGAAATGCTCTTCATCGAAAAAGACATATTTTTGAAGCCTCTTGTACTCTGTTTGAAGCTGAAAACCATTGTCTTAATTCTTGTACCACAGGTACCTTCATCATGAATTCAATATCACTGAGTTTCTGTGTGAGCCACGACCGTGTTGGGTCCATTAACACGGGAAATACTTCAAGGGTGAGACCTTCTTTCCACCCACAGTCATATATAAATCTTAAAATGTTTCTCAGTTCACCATCGCAAAAGTCCTCCAGCTCTATAAAGAAGTACTTTCCTAGGAACTACTCCATTTTCTTTACTAAGACTGGACATGGCTAAGCAGATGTTGGATCATTTTTATTTCTGCAGCTTCTAAAAAATTGCTTATGCGGTATGTTTGGACTCTTTGCATGTGTACGTCTGACACAGTGCCCGGTAAAGAATTTTGTCAAGATCCACACTTCCTTCCGACTAAAACTGATCAATTGTGATGATCTCTTCTTGCTCAGTGTTGGCCAGTCCCTGCTGTTGTTCCAATTTCCAGAGTAAGCCACCTAATTATAGCCCTATCCAAAGCTTCGTCTTCCTGTTTTTTATGTACGCTAGTGGCGAGCTATCTCCTAGCTAGTGGTCGCCGTGGCGTAGTGGGTAAGTGCGTCGACTCCTACGCAGAAGGTGCCAGGTTCGGGCCCCAATTTACCAATTTCCATAATTCACGGCACCATCTCTTTCGAGTCCCTGACAATGCTCAAAGAGTATTCCCGTCTAGAAAAAGCTTCTCAACTTCGCCGTTCGGAGTCGGCATTAAACTGTAGGTCCCTTCCACTCGTGAAAGAACAATAGCACGCACAACACGAGTAGTTGGTGAGAAGCTAGGCCCAAGTCCGCCTCGGACTGTCGCGCCACCCATATTATTATTATTAGGAGATAGCTAGAGACTCCCTTCAGCTGATATCCTTTTTCGCGAGACTGACCACTTTTGCGTTTCCTTGGATGCCAGTATGTATGTGCACCAAGGACACCTCACGCTTTGTCTGGATAACCTGACCAGTTTCGATTCAAAATGCCCGATACTGTGGCGATTATTGCCATTTGACTATCAGAACAAATTGTGATCGATTTGTAGGTGTTATAGTACTGCCTCGTATATTGTAGCCACTTCAGCTTGAAAAAGGCCGAGTCTTAGTGCCGGGAATCTCTCGAAGTGGCCACTTCGCATGTACCGCGCTCGTTTTTTTGAGTCAGTCAGAGTAGAGGGGCATCTTTGCCTCTACTAGTACAATTTGTTCCTCTCATTGTTTTCGGTCCAGAAAATTCTTCTCCCGAGCCAGTGTCTGACTAATGAATGACTAAATGGACTCGTCTATCCGCAGGGTTAATCGAACAAATGCTTACATTGATGTCATGCAATGAGTTCAGTGAGCTTCCATGGCACATTCCCTTATTCATCGAATGAGCTAGCAAAGGAAAGCTTTGAATTAGCCGAACCCCTTTGAAGGTAGTTTCTTCTTCTCTTCACTCCCCTTCAAGAAAGTGAAGGACAATGTAACAAATTGTCTCAAACTTTGTTTTTTCTTTACAATTTATTACGAATTTTTCTAAGGAGCGTACGTACATAAACCTCCGCCGCCGCTTGAGGTGTGGACATCTTTTGCGACTCACCGTGACTGTTCCACGCCCAATAGGGCTTCGGTGATTATGTATTCTTGCAGTTGGTTGTTGAACCTAGGACCCCTCCTTTAAGGTGGAGTATGCCACTGTAATTGCATCTGGTTAAGTGTTTCCTGACTACTGAGAATGTTGTGACATGGAATAAAAGAGGAACCCTTAGGATTTCATATTCACTTGCACAGGAAATGTGTGCTTTCTTAGTAATTCTTGCAGAATTATGTGGCGTACACGAATGCGGGGAGAAACCAAATTGCCTGTGTTTCTGCTAATTTAAAATTCATGTGGGGGCGTGTATGGTGAAAAACGGAGAGCGTCCCATAGTGAAAATTCATACTGCACTGAAGTGAATATACTGATTTATTTATATCGTCGATATTTGGTGTGTGATTTCCCTGTACTGTGTACAGTCACATAACAATACACGTGTCCACCTCTTTACACTTTCTTCCGAATCTGTTGTCCTCCAAAAACAGAATTAGTCTTTCTTAGTCATCGTTGAGTGCGTCAAATCGAACCTAGACAACGTAGGTCAAGCGCGTGGGTGCCGGCGCACATACCCACAATGCAACGGCCACCACAATATTGTTCCTTAAAATTGCTTCCGAGTGTAGGCCCATTATTGCGAGTGCCTATTAATAATTGGCTATTGTCGATGGTTGAATTTATTGCGAAAGGTTGTTATAACACATGGTGTACGGATAATATGTCGTACTGGACAGTTTTATTGAACTCAGGGCGATGTCATAGCGGGAATTATGCCTGAAACATAATAGTGCGCTGCGCCAGTTACGATGATGAAATAAATACTCAATTTATCAGCTCTTCTCTCTCTCTCATCTACTAGATGAAAAATATTGCCGCATTTCTGCATGCACTCATACGTAGATATAGCCACGCCCCAGGACAACAATTCTAGAAATTGCAAAAAGGTTCCTCCTAATTTGATTTCCAAAACCGAACGCTATCATTTTTCCGGCTCAAGAGACTGCTGCAAATACGTCGAGTTTTATTCAAATCCTGTTTAATTTGCAAATAATTCCATGAATACATGAAATTCCCCAGCGTGGGCGCAAATGCCAAGGCATTCAACATTTTCAGCATCCTCAACAAAATCTCAAGGTAGCCCACAACACGCCCATAAACAAAACAAAGCGCCAGCCACAAATGCAACCCAGGCAACCTCAGAGACGAACAAATGCCCACTGCAATCCTTCCACACTGGCACTTCATTAATTTGTTGGCTCTTGGCGGCGCGGATTATTGCACCGCCAAGTTCATGACTGGCTTACGGTAATGACTTCTGCGTGCCATTCCGCGGGTGCACCTAAACGGCATTCGCCCGCAATGACACAAGAGCGCACTAATTGCATTTCACCCTTCGCGGAGTGGAACACACAACAAAGGTACACACGGTCTCGTGTATGTCAAAGCGGGCTGAAGATTAACAATTTTGTATGTTTGCAGAGCTGCAGATGAAAGCGAGAAATTGGATTGCATTCTTCGGATTACCAGCGACCGGTGTGGACTCAGCAGAAGCTTTGTAGGGCGCTCCCTTAGCTTCCGCCAAGGCGGAGGTATCGTGTGTCCCCTTGAATGTACTCCGATTCCGATTGTTTAGAGCACTTCTGTGGCTCTGGGCTTTCGTCGCACACGCGAACGAGACTTTTTGCGATTCCTCTTTGGGTTCTAGTCGCCCCACCGAACCCCCCCACAGAGTGTTGCTCCGCTGTTCTGCTTTGTTCTTTGTGTGTATCCATCGCTGTGCGACGGCAGGCAAGTCAGCTGTACGCAGTCGACACTCGACAGCTCGGCGACTTCGAAGTTTCTCCGAGGCGCTATGCAACATCAGTTCTCGTTGGCGCGTGGTCCCATCGAAAAGGAGCTTGTTACTCGTGTCTACTCGAATCGTTCGCGTGCGGAATAAGTTGTCATCTCAAGTGGTAACACCGAAACCGTCTCCGAAGAGAAACAAGTAATTCTATTTACTCAGTGCGTGCAAACTTAGTGTTCAAAAAAATAAATAAATACCAGCCGTGTCTTCTTGTCTGCGGAACATCGAACAACATGCCTGCGGCCTTGCTTGTGTGTATTTTTAACGTCTGATCTATTGAGCCTATGATTTGGCGGTGTCTCCAAACAGGTTACTGGTCAACATGCTTTTGGCTAAATTTATGCAAACCACCTGGACGGAGATTTAATTTTAATGAATGCAGTCAAGAATATTCTGAAAAAGATTCATTAGCATTCCGCCATCGGTCGCTTTGCGTAATTATTCTCCTCTCTTGGCGAACCGTTTGTGTGAAATAATATTGAGAGCCGCTAATGGCTTGGTTATTGAGTGTGTTCAGCTTATTGATCTAATTGTCGTTCGCGTCTTATGTCAGTAGGGCCGTGTGTCTGTCTTTAAATTCGAGCGAAAGACGACTGTTTGCCTTTGCTTTGGATTGGAACTTTGTTTTGTTTTTTTGTTGTGAGTCTAATGGTTTTTTTTGTCTCATTTTGGTCTCGGCTCTGACTAGAACAAGTTTTTTTTTTGAAGAGTCGCTAAAACAAACAGCAAAATTGGAGAGAGTTAAGACGGAGTGCGCGTGTGTTGAACTCAATGTGATCATCTTTGGAACATAACAAGTTTTCATTTTGCATTTGTTTTCACTTGAGATGGTGTTGATTACTTTTTTGGGACGTTGCTGTGGTCGTTGTTGTTGCGCAGTTGACAGTAAGCCTCTACACTGACTGTCCTGCAAATGTACGCTTTTCCACTTCCCTCCTTTAAAACAAGTCACGTGCTCGGCGTAAACGTTCTCATTGCATTTCCACCCCCACACACTGAACAACTGTCAAAGTATATTGCAAAATAAATGTCTTCGCAAATTCCCTTTTTAACAAAACTCGTTAATTTATTCTTCCATTCACAGAGAGAGATGAAAACAAACGCCAGAATTTCATAACTGTCAAAGTATTTAACGGCAATTTAAAGTGCCGCACATTTATTTCACTGTCAATGTTTGCAGCGTCTCTTCATCCACTCGATGTGGATGTGTGCTGAAGTGAAGAATTTATTTGTGCGAACAGGATAAAGCGGCGCTAAATTCTATGCAAAATCTTCACTTTGTATGCACAGCGGTTCTTCTCGCCAATGGAAGTTGCCAAAATTGTGTCAGAAATGAATAGCCCGTTGGTTGAATTTAAAGTGGATCTGTTTGTGATCGCCTGACTTTCTTAATCACTTCCTTGAGAAAAGGGGCACCGAAGTGGAAAGAATGACCGACATTTTAAATGAATAAGCATAAATTGCATTATTGATTGTTGCGTCTTGCAGAATGCCCGGATATGCGAACGAAAAAACCTATAATACAGTAGAAGCTCGGAAATGTTGATCGAAATGTTTTAGAGCTTGTCAACTTATCCGAAAAGTCAACTCTTCTGGACACTTTTCAAGATCTGTAGAAAATTAGTATTTCGTTCATAAATAGTCCTATTTTATTTGCATTGATTAGTTTTATTTTATTTGTTTAAAGCAAAAAGCTTAACAAATGTTAGCGCTGTTGGTTTGAAGAAAGAGTGGTTGTACAATGTTTGTACTTAAACCCACCAGGTTTGGTGTATGGTGAGTTTCGTTATTTTCGCCGCAATAATTGATCAATCCATTCACGGTTAGTGATGGGTCCGTCAACTCGAGTTGATAAATCGAATCAATCCGAGTCACATCCAAACCGAGTTGAACCGAGTTAAGTTTATGTTAAATCGGCCGTAACGGGATCGTCGACATTTTTCATTTGCATTTCATTTGCATCTTGATGGCTTCGTTAATCGTGAAAATTGTCGCATTTGGTGTTCAGAAGACCAACGAGTAATTGTCGAGGAACAAATGCATCCACTACTCATGTGTTGTGTTTTCTTTTGTTTTTCGTGTGGACTTTTTTTTTGCTGGACCATCTTTATTGGACCATTATTTTCGAAAATGCATGCAACAATCAATGGTGTTCGTTATCCTGACATGATAATCCTGGTGGACCCGATGGGCTATTCCAAACATTACCCCAAATGTGTATACTCTATGAATATAAAAATGTTTAGCTCTCTATTTAAAAATTGCTGGACACTCTTAACCGAGTTGAGGGTAATGGGTGTCCAACAACTCACGCAAAATTATTTTTAAATAAAGTATTGAATCAATTTTATCAAGTTCGACAATCAATAAATCAAATAATTTTGCTTCAAACCCAGTTGGCCAACTCGAGTTGCAACAATTCCAACTCGGGTTAACTCTGTTTAAAAAATCTTGGGTTTGTCACATCACTATTCACGCTTCCAATGCCATCTGGATGAATAAAAATTTGTCGACGCTGCTGTGTTATAGATTTGACATCGTTTATTCTTTTTTGTGCATATATAAAAAAATGTTCTAAAAAGGTGACCAAAAGTATTGTATATGAAACTAATAGTACAGTGGACTCCCCATAAGTCAAATTGTCACGGGATACCATAATTTGTTCGAGTTAGAGAGAGTTTGACTTAGAGAGAGGTTTTTGTATGGAAAATTGAGGGAAATGTATGTAAAATATGGCGAACAATTTCGAGTTAGAGAGAGTTTCGACTTAGAGAGAGTTCGACTTAGGAAGAGTCCACTGTTCGTCACTTGAAGAAAATGTCAGTGCGCCATCTATGATCGCGAGGAACTATTACGTCCGTGAGTACGGCTAAATATTACGCTCTTTGTTCTCAAATATATAGGTTTCATATACATTGCCTAAGGTCAACTTTTTAAGGTAACATGTGGTAACTAAATTTGGTCAACTTTTCTTTGTCGTAATCTTTTTTGAGAGTCAACTTTTCCGAACTTCTACTGTACTAGGAAAGTACTAAATAAGAAAATATTTTCGGTTTTTTCTTCGTGGGCGAACACAACAAATCAGAAGGTTCCTACACGTGAACAGGTAACAAAAATTCCACTACACGCTTGCAAAGATTATCTCTGTGCTTTATTTATGGTCATTGCAAAACCCTGTCGCACTGGAAACTGCAGACGTTTGAAATCCAAGGGCATGTTGATCAAATCGTTCGTACGCACAAATGTACAGATTGTTAAAAAAAAGTTTATTTTAATGCCTGGCGAAAGTACATTTTGAATGTAGGTACACATGTTCTCATTGCGTCAACAAGACATGAGTTTCACTGTAATCTCCAAAAAAATCTCCAAATTGAATGCAAGACACCACTTAACTTTGTACGTTTTGTTATACCATTCGTCTCTCATTCTAGAAAATGCAAAATGTATATTACGGGCACATGTAATAATATACATTTTGCATTTTCTAGAATGAAGGAGTAATTCAAAAAAGGGCCTAAGTCCTTCTCATTGTTTTTCTGAATAATTTAAAAGAAAAACCAAGTAAATTGGTTGGACATTTCGTGAGTTATACGTAAACGCACAAAATACCGACTTAGTTTTCTATATATTAATATAGATTGAATGGAAACCATTGCATATTTTTCAGTTTTCAACTCATAGTTGATTTTTTTTTGTGTAGAATTCTGATTGATTTTACTTGATTAGCAGTGAATTGCTCATAGATCATCGATGGTATTCGACAGTCAGCGTTCAAACTGAACGACTTGTCGTTACAAGTTGGATCAAATTGTAAAGATTCGGCAAACTTGTTACTGAGAAGTTAAACTTTTTTGTCTTGTTGCATGGATTTCTCATTGAGTCCAAGCGACTGTTTGCCAATTTCAGATTAAAATTAACGATTAACCAATAAGAATATGAAGTTTTGATTCAATGTTTGTAAGTTATAACGGCGATTTCTAGTAATGTGTAAAATTAAAACTAATGACTTAAAATTGCAAGAAAAATGTAAAGAAATGATAAAAACTCGATATCTTTTTTAAACCTCGTAGTTTATGTGGCAAATAGCATCTCGTATAGTGTACAGACTCATTCAAATGCTTAAGCTACTTTACGTACGTCACCGTCAGCCAACCTTGTTAGAGCTGACACATTGACCAACACGACGGATATAGTTGCTCAACTTTTAACTTTTCTCTCTCCTTCACCGTTGACAGTCGTCAAATTGTGACGTGCCAATAAAACCGGGTTTCAGTACCAAAACATCTTGAATTTCAACCCATTACTGTCAAAAGAAATCAGCTCTGTTTGTGTCCTCGGATTGTGTAAAGTGTTTCACCGCCATAAAGTACAGTCTTAAGGTATTCTATGCTTCAGAGAATAATCGTAACAGTACCTTCTTACAAAAATGTCGTTCGTAGTTACTCTGCTTGATACTTGCATTTACTTTGAGTGTAACGTGTTCTTAAAATAAAACCGACTTGTTTCTCCTTGTTCATCGATGAATTTTAGCGACTTTTTGACAGTTTTCACGGAGTTTGGAAAGTTATTCACGAAACAAAAACGGTAAAAAAAGCTCTATCTAGAAACGTAACATTTCACATAAATAAAACAATACACACAACGTAACAAAACAATAATTTATGTAAAAAAATTCACATGGAATCCAAAAAATTAATTGTGACCTCACCCACAAGCCTCTCTACCCAGATGACTCTAAATTAATTTAAGTCATCTTGTCTGCGCCATCGGTCTCGTGGGCGTCATATATTGCGTTGCCTCTCTGGTGCGTCCGCTAAATCGCTTCATGCTAAATATTAATTGATTTTAGAATGACGATTGTGATCGGGTCCCCTAAGGGTGCCAATTGAAGAAACCAAACATATTTGCCTTACAAAGTGTGCAAGTCAAAAAATCGTATTTCTAGGTTTGACCTTTATATCTGTCACAATGGAAATACACAATGTTCCTTATTCCTTAAGTTGGCAATAGAGCAGCATATTTATAATCTGTCAATCAATACCTGCTTCTAATTTTCGCTCGCCAAGTTGGTTGGATGCGTTAACGCGGGCGTCCTCTGTTGCGTTATCGCACAAGTTCGGTGACGAAAAGTCTTCACTGAGTAGTCCATACGCTTTACATGGCCTACTCACCTTAAGCGTTACGCCCGTAGACTCCTAGCTAGGCTCATATTGCTGTATTTTCTATAATCTGCTCCCCCAAATGCCGTAATAACAAGCACGTCATTTCTCTCATTTCTCTCAATTCGCGATGTTCCGTATGAACGAAGTGTCAGAGAGGGAAGTTTGCGATTCGTAGTTAGCTCATATGAATGACACTTAACTCTTCCGATTCAGCTGTGAATATAAGCAGGTGCTAGTGCTAGTTACAACGTAAAGAGACTTGTAACTATTCTATATAACTATTCAGTTGAAGCGGAGTGTATTTTTTGAATGTTAATGCTTGAGAAATTTTCTCAGAAAGCCTGAACCAGTCGTTCAAAAATACATTGATCTGAGAGTGATTGGTTAACTATAAAAATAGAGCAACACATCCACATGTAGATGCATAGCCCTTCTTTCCAATAGAAGATCGAAGAAATAAATGCATCTCCCAAAAGGTGAACAAATCGAAAATCACTCTTACTTCGCATTGGTCTTGTGGGTTCAATTCAATGCACGCCATTGGAAAATCTCTCACAAATTTAATTCCTTAAAATATGAAAACTCCCAGCAGTCCACGTCATCGGACAATAGACTTTATCACTTTGAGCTTTTCATTTTGATTACGATCAAAAACTGTGTCCATTGCTCAGGCCATTGCATGTACATTTAACATAATCGATCGAAATATGCACGCTATAGACCTTATCAGCTGAGTGGATTGAAAACAGGTTTCCTTCGAACAGTGCACTTAGGCTCAGGCAATAATTGATTATAATTGAGATCGAAAACAAAAAATTACATCATTTTGAACCGATAGCCCTTGCATCACTCATGTTTGACGCGACCCTAGCTAGGAAATTAATTGCAGTGATGTCTCATCCGCGTTGTTACTGGGCACTGTTGCACTCGCAGACGGCGTGTTCCGAGTAAAATACGACCCAATCTTGATTCAGTGGAAGTGATGTCAACTTGTGCGGGACTCACTGGACTTTATGCATTTTTGCATTTGGTGCATTAACTTTTGATAAAGTTGATATGTTTTTCCCAATGACGTTTATCAACACATTGGGAGTTGATTCATTTGCTTCAATTTCCACGGAAATGTAGAATGACGTGGATGAAAATTTGTTTATTCTAAGAGATGTGTAACTCGTGGAATTCTCAGACGATGGCAAATGTGATTTTTTTTTTAAATCTTCCGATTGTGATTTAATTGCTTTTCGTGGTTGCTCACCGAACCGAAATCGCGTGGTTTGGATGAACTTACTACTGAAACCTCAATAGGTCATTCATACCAAGTTGAAATGTTTTCAAATGTCATTAGCTGTCAATTTGGAAAATGGGACACGAGAGTGTTGGAAAACCACTAAACAATAACCTCGAATCAATAAGTAAGCGTTTATTAAGAATTTATAAACACCAACAAACCTACCGAAGAACGACTTAAATTTGAGCGACCGAAAGCGAACCCGTTCTGTCAAATAAATTCCAAAGGCTTCATTCAAGTGACAATGAATCATTCAAGTGAAATTTCGATGAATCGGGTCACCTCGTAACATCCGAGTAATAAGAATAGCGAATACATAACAGAGAGAAAAGAAGAAATAACCTCTTTATGTGTTTTGACGTCTAAATGTGAACACCAAAATAAATCTATGCTTACGCTGTAGGCTTGTTCAGTTTGACAGCTCCCAAGAGGATTTCAACTAGATTTAATCGTAATCGGGAGCTTTCGAAACCTCGGAGGTTTGAAGAAACTTGGTGAAACCTCTCGTTTGGCGGAACCCATCTTCAAATACATTCTTTAATCACCACGCCTCATTAGGATTTTTCTGTTAATGTGGATTGCGCGACACTCCGAGGTGAACCCGAGCCTAGCTTCTCAGCAACCACTCGTGTTCTGCGTGCTATATTGTTCTTTCACGAGTGGATTCTACTGTTACGTATCATTTTCTTCGCAAGACTATGGGTGATTTGACAAACCCAGTCCACTGTACAGTGCCTGCTGTCGTTGCTGAGGATGGCTGTTCAAACTTACAGATTTTTAACACAACTGCGTGCAGACTTGACTGCCGAAGATTTGCGTGGACTTACAAAATTTGGGTGAAACCGAAATATCCCACCTGTGAGCACAAAAAGTGGAAATATGATGAATCTCATCTGACCTGGTGCATTCCACATGTGAGCCGCATTTGCTATCTCTCTCTCCCTCCACAGAGCCTGACATTATTTTGACAGCACGCAACGGATTCTATGGGCCGGGCGCTTTATTCTTGACAGCATAGAACAATGTCAAGTCAAAAACTGAATAAACGCTTTCAGTTTAATTTTGTCTTTACGTTTAGTGCCATCTACTGTTGAGATTTCAAGTGCAGACCAGTTCACATTGGCCGCAACCTCAAAAGCCTTGCGAACTGCTCTTGCTGCCAAGTTGGCTGAGTTCTTAAACCTCCCTTTATCTTCTGGTTATGAAAAAAGAGACTGCTTGGTGTCTAGTTAATAGTTGTCACCTGACCGAGCAGGGTCTACGGTTCCTCGGTCTGAGATTATCTCTGCCCAGTTTGAGACATCCGAGCCGATATCTGACATGGAACCCGTGTAACAACGTAACAGAAGACGCCCCCGTTGAAGGTGGAGCACCCACGCGTAAGAGAACCCCAAATAAAACGCTCGTGTTCCTTGTATGACAGTTTATTCCAGGAAGAGGTCGTTTGACAATTAGTACATACTTTTATATTGAGAATTCAACGAAGAATATAACAGTTCACCATTATTGCGAGAAGATTAGATGATCAGGTTGGCAAAGAAATGTACTCATGTGCAAGATCGAGAGCTGAATAAAAACTGGTCACCCAGCTACAGTATGGTATGCAAAGATGCGCCCGACAGAATTTCCTTTTCGTTAAGTCCTGCACACGTGATTTAAGTAAATACCTGAGTGCAAGTGCAAGTAGGTAGCCTGATACTATGCTAGGTGGAGAGTCGGATTGGTAGAGGCGCAGATCTACCTTGGACTGCACCTCCACTCGAAGAAGGAGAAGAAGAAACAGAGGCGTCGGTGACGTGAGTAAATGCCTCGAAGATCCTTGGGGGCAACACACCATAACTACATATTTGGAAGTATCAATTTTTCCAATAAGGAATTGACAAGGTTTCCTTTTTTTAATTAAAAGGCAAACCATTTGAGGGAATTTTTTTTTGGCTTAAAGTTCAATCAAAACATTTATGTGTTTAATTCGACGTCACATGTCCATCTCGGGCATGTGATGCGGTGGTCGATTCGTTGAACCCAGTTTTCGATGAGTCGGCTTCACATTTCGACGGACGCAAACGGACGATATCTCTCGTTCAATATTGGCTCTGAGCTACTCTAACAACGCCAGTTCGCGTCGTAGACCAATGAAAAAGTCAAGAGGTGTTAAATCACACGATCGGCATGACGATTCCGTGACTTAACGCGTTCCTCGAATTGAGATTTGAACGAGTCGATTGTGGGTCGCTTTGGCGTAGTGAGTTGCGCCGACTCCTATTACAGAGAGTACCAGGTTCGATACCCGAATGTACCACCTTTCCTAATTCACAGCTGCAACGTTATTCGTTGGCAAAATTACCGCATACCGCGGCAATTTTAGGGAAGATTGTGTGCCTGAAGTGTTTGCCAGAGAACCTTCCAAAATACTTGGTGTACTTACTTACCATGGCCAGTGACGCGTGGAGAGTCAGCATCTAGAAGAAGGCATACGCATATTTTATTAAAGAATATCCCTTGAACCAGTTAGTCGCCGTGGCGTAGTGGGTTAATGCGTCGACTCCTACGCAGAGGGTGCCAGGTTCGATACCCGAATTTACCAACTTTCATATTTCACGGCTCCACCTCTTCGAGTCACTGACAATGCTCAAAGAGTATTCCTGTCTAGAAAAAGGTTCTCAAACTTGGCCGTTCGGAGTCGGCATTAAACTGTATAGGTCCCTTACACTCGTGCAAGAACAATAGCACGCATAACACGAGTGGTTGCTGAGAAGCTAGCCCCAGGTCCGCCTCGAACTGTCGCGCACCAATATATATGTATATATATATATATTCCTTGAAACAGCGTCATCTTCTTAACCTGCAATCTAATAGGGGGTATAGCAGGCGAGCCTTAATTTTCGTTGTCTTTCCACGTGAGGTATCTCTTACCTTTACCAAACCCTATAAAAACCTCCCATGATCACTATAACCAAGCTAAATAAACAGGCAAATAACAGTCACATTCACCTACAGCACACATTAATCTGTCAAGAAAACAAAGCAATGATTTGTAAACGTTCGTTTTTTGTGAACACCACCACGATGAAAATGCTTTTTTCATATTGACATTGACAATTTGAAACTTTGTTAAGGTTGAATGTTCAAAGCCGTCCATTCCAATTGGAAACCCTTTAAAAGATGCACGCCGGGATGTTTGCACGGCAGCTGGCTAACGACCGCAGGTTTCATTGTATGATGAAAATATATATACACTGGCTCACAGTCAGACCCACCATCAAATGCCCACCTCCGAGTATTCCCTTAGTCAGGAGAATAGAAAGGTTCGATTGCAATTCGCCCACAACTATGCAATGAAAGTTTTCTTTTGTTTTGGAAAAATGTTCAACCTATTTTGATCAAATGGAAGGACCAATGTCTGGAAAAAGGCTGGAAATATTGACTGAGGTGGGCAATTTTCACTGTGAGTAAATAATTTCAACGTTATACCCAGTAATGAAGTATTACAGAGATAGCCGACTTCACAGCTGATTGCCCCCTAGTCCATCGACGAATTTGAGTACTTTTTTGACAGATCTTCATGAATTTTTGACGTTTATTCACGAAATAAAGTAAATGCCGTCTTCTGATTTGTCAATTTGATTAAGGAACACGTTATAAAAACAGTTGTCAAAAATTTAAAGGGGCAAGAGAGGTAGAAGTCGTGCATCTCTGTAATACTTCATTTCTAGTTATACCGTCCCGCTGTGAGGCGTTGGAGGTCAGAACTCTAGAGTCTAAGTCCCAGTAAGCGACTTACGACTACAGAATGAGATGAGATTCCCTGAACAAGTCTTCTTATGAATTAGGATCCTTGGCGAAGTGTCAGTTTCTCAGATATCATCTGTTTGGATATGATCTACTTTAATTGCACACAAGACTGTCTCAGGAAATAAGAAAACTGTGTGTTGACGTCGAAAATAAATGGATTTTCGAAAAGCTTGCTGTTGCCTTTTATTTCCTGTTTTTCAATCAAATGTTGTTTCCGGGCCAAGTCAGAACCAGAAATTCATAGCTTAGTGGCAGATCCCTATTTACTCATTGCTTGACTATAATTCCTTGCCTCCACTCTCCCAAGCCTCGAGAGCACCCGTAAATCGTTCATTCTAAACGCCGTCCTTCGGGGGTAAACTATAATCGTCCAAGGTAACTGAACTCCTTCGTTCTTCGTGACCACATGGAATTCCGACATTGCAGTCGACCCCTAAAACAAGTGAACCCATCGACCATTGTACTCGGCCTTGCCCAATCTAATCTAGACCCATTTGCGAACAGTCAGCTTGGTTGTGTTTCAAAGACGCAAATAGACCCTAGAGCCGAAATCAATAGAACTCCCAACCTGCACGCACAAATTCTAGGTGTAGTCGTGGCCACTGGACTGGGGGTAGGACACGTTTGTTGTTCCAACACGATTGTTTCTGCCCCAAAATGGTGGCTCTGCTTGATGTTCGGGCAGCGACGGATGCCAGAGGTGTTTGCCTGTATACGCGAGACAATTATTTTTACGATCGCGATTTTAATTACTCATTGGATTAGTGCTTGGCCTCAACGTGGGCACGTGGATGGGTGGAGAATCCGGTGCTTGGGTGGCATAAGGAATTTCCCTCGCGAGTGGGGGGAAGTTTGAGTTTCATTTGGAAGGCAATTTGGTTGTATTTACTCATACCTGAGGATTGCTCATAAGAATTCAATTGGCATTCCAACTTATTCTTCGTGTGGGATTAGAGACTAGTCTGTTTCCGGGCATAATTGTTCTCTGCTTTATGCCCAAGTCCTCGTCCATTTAAGATTTAAGAAGAATTTATTTACAAAGTCAGCTCTGACGGTGGTGCTACAGGCAGGGCTTAGTTCCATAGCAACTACTCGTGTCGTGCGTGCTATTGTTCTCTCACAAGTGGAAGGGACCCACAGTTTTATGCCGACTCCGAACGATCAAGTTTGAGAAGCTGTCTTTCTGCATTGTCCGTGACACGGAAGAAGTTAGGCCGCAAAAGTTATTTTTGTCATACAGGGTCGACGTACAGACAAACAAACCTACGACCGCCACATGAGTCTGAAGAATTAGACTCAAGTACGGTCCTCTTGGAATTATTCTCCACAAGATCCCCTTTCGTGAAAACTGAACCGAGAAGTGCAACTTGATCTTGAAAAAGAAAACATACGCAATTATTCCAACTAAGCAAAATGGCACCTTTTAAATCGTAAACAATACGCCTCTGACGCAAATTAAAGACATGCCCGCAAATCGCTGCCAAAAATTAGAAAGCTTTCGTTTGCTTAAACTTGCGAATCCAATTATTTTGCAGTCAAATTGCACGAACTTATTTTTGGTTTCGTACACATGTGCTGAGATATACTTATGTGAACGCTGCCAACAGATTTCGAGATCAAGCTGCTTGAAAATACAATTGGAACAGGCCGAAAATTAATTTCGAAATGAACAAACTCATATGCGTCCGTTCTGTTGGTTAAGTTATCCACCGTGTGAGAAGTGTGCCTCTTCGTTGATGCGGATGCTGATGTTGAGGCGTTTGTTCCACGCATTCTGTGGTCATTTCTTCAGAGAGTTGAAGTTGATAAGGATGTACAGAGGTGTTCAAAATAATAGGAAAAGTGTTGGGGTATGGAGGTCCCCTGATGCTGGTTCTCGGATGCTCGATGAAAGAAAATAAAAAACGGATTCTTTTCAAGTTTGTGTGTTACAACCTGTTTATTAGAACACGTCTTACCTCGACGTTCGGTTTCAGAACAAAAATGTGAGGGTTTTAAAGATGACTGAGTGGCTTCCGTTGGCTAACTTTGGTACGAGAGACCTCTAGCAATTGAAATAAGTGCTAGAAATTGCCAATTCGATGTTAAGTGACGTTTACACCTAAACAGAAAGAGTAAAATTCAAAATTTTCAAGAATTATATCAAATATTTGAAACCTAACAAGTAACTAAAATGTTTCGTTTATTTTGGCACATCCTTACGAAAATGTTTTCCTTAGGATTTTTTATATTTCATATTCATATTTAACTAGCTGTACCCTGCCACGCTTCGCTGTGGCATATTATGGTTGCACGCATAATAAATGAGGAACACAACATAGCGTTTTAAATACGTTTAATTTCCTAATACTTGACCTATCCGGTTTACCGACACGGGAACACTCAACATACCGTCTGTCCGTCTGAAAAGCAATCTAAATCTAAACCACACAATTCCAGAGATTGACCTTGAGCTGTATTAATTGTCATTGCGAATGCCAATCAAATGGGAAGCTGGCATTCACCGTGAATTGAAACGGTGTATCAGTCGAGATCATGGGAGTAGCCCAGCGAACTCTCCCATTGGTTCGCTCATGGAGTATATTTTATGAAAATAAAATTATGATCACAAAAGGAATTCATGGAAGCGCGGACCATGGAGAGAGAGACATCACTTGCTGTTGGCTAGTATGGCGGGTGTTCCGGCACGGGGAACCGTTAAACAAAAACAATTTTATTCTCGATCGCGGGTATAGTATTGACATAAAAAAAGAATAAAAACCAAGCTTATACCTGACTCTATAGTGTGTTAAAATTTCGGATCAAGCAGTTCAGAAGTCTTCAAATGCATAGATCTCGGAGGGGTGGGTCGCCGTGGCGTAGTTGGTTAGTGCCAGGTTCGATACCCGAATTAACCACCTTTCATATTTCACGGCTCCACGTCTTTCGATTCACTGACAATGCTCAAAGAATATTGTTGTCTAGAAAAAGCTTCTCAACTTCGCCGTTCGGAGTCGGCATTAAACTGTAGGTCCCTTCCACGCGATAGAACAATAGCACGCACAACACGAGTGGTTGCTGAGAAGCTAGGCCCTGACCCTCTACGGGCTGTAGCGCCACCCATATTATTATATTATTTAATGCCAATCTAAAGCGCTGCGAATACCGCAGTGAATGGAAATGTGCCAAAATTCTACCCATTCTCAAAATCGGTGACAGATCCGTGGAATACCGTCCCATTGCAATACTGCCGTTTTTGACAGGCATATTTATGCTCCTCTCAACCTGGTTTCTGAGCCAATCGTAGCTGTAAATCGACCTTTTTATCAATAACTGATGACATCAGAAAAGCATTGGATAAAAATACAATCATCTTTTTGACGCTCCTGGATTTCTCCAAGGCCTTCGATACGGTCGACCGTAACCTACTCTGTACAAAACTGCTTAATTCCTTCAGATTCCCACCTCTTGCCACAAAACTTATACAGTCATACGTTACTGGAAGGTCACAATACGTAGCCATTGAAGGGCTAGTACCCAGGGTTCCACAGGGCTCAATTCTCGGGCCTTTACTTTTCTCTCTATTCCTTCTTTATTTGCCGCTACAGTCCGGGGTGGACCTGGGCCTCAACCAACAAGTCTCTCCAGCTAGCACGGTCTCTGGCTAGCTGTCTCCAGTGTCGCACGCCAAGTTGGTTGAGGTCCTTCTCCACCTGGGTGCGCCACCTTAAACGCGGGCGTCCTCTGTTGCGTTGTCCCACGGGTTCGGAGTCGAAGACTCTTCGGGCCGGAGCTGAGTTGTCCATACGCTCTTCATGGCGTAGCCATCTTAGGCGTTGGATCCGAAGACGCCTGACTAGACTCATGTCGCTGTACAGCCCGTACAGTTCGTGGTTGAATCTTCTCCTCCAGAAACCGTCAACGCAAACAGGAGCAAAGATTGAACGCAGAACTTTTCTCTCGAAAAGACCAGGAGCTTCTTCATCCGCTTTTGAGATTGTCTATGCCTCCGCGCCGTACAGCAGGACTGGGATGATCAAAGTTTTGTATAAAATCAGCTTGGTCCTTCGAGAGATGGCTCTACTACTCAATTGCCTCTTGAGTTCAAAGAAACAGCGATTGACAAGAGTTACTCTGCGTCTAATCTCGGTACTGGTGTTCGTTCTGTGTTCTTGGGAGCCGAGGTAGGCGAAGTCCTTCACTACATAGAACTTTAAGCTGTCTATGGTGATGTTCTGGCCGAGGCGTCGATGTTGTGCGAGATCAAGGCGATGACAGCAGAGAAAGGGGTGACAACATATACTTCGTTTTGCACTCTTTCACCGCTAAACCCAATTTGTCCGCCTCCATTTCAATGCCAATAAATGCTTCATTGCCGGCTCGCTGTGTTCGACCAATCACGTCAATGTCATCCGCGTATGATAACAGTTGTACGGACATCTGGAAGATCGTGCCTCTAGTGTTGGCGTGTGAGTCTTGCACGATCTTCTCCTGGATGATGTTAAAGAAATCACATGACAGCGCGTCGCCTTGTTTAAAACCTTTTTTGACATTGAACGTCTCGGTGAGTTCGTTACCGACCTTGATCCATCATCATCCTGCACAACCTGACCAGTTTGGCAGGAATGTCAAAACTAGACATGGCGTTGTATAGCTCGTCCTTATGCACGTCATATGCGGCCTTGAAATCGACGAAGAGATGGTGGGTGTCGATTAGCATTTCTTGGGTCTTTTCCAGGATCTGCCATAGTGTGAAAATCTGCTCGATGGTGGACTTCCCTGGCCTGAAGCCACACTGATATGGACCTGTCAGGTTATTTATAAACGGCAGAGAAGGTATTGTAAGTGATGTTCAGGAGACTTATCCCTCTATAGTTGGCGCAGACAAACGGGTCTCCTTTCTTGTGGATCGGCAAACGATTCTGAGACTTTTCTCACGATACGTTAATGAAATATCTACAATACTCGAGCAGTGTTACTGTCACATGTACGCCGTTGACATCTAACTTTACGTTAGCTTCCAACTTTGAATTGCTGTTAGTGTCTTAAATGATGAACTAAAAAAATTTGATTCTTTGGAAGAAATAAGAATTTATGTCTAAATCCCGATTAATCAAAAACACTCGTCATTTCCAAAAAAAAAAACTCCTCGACGCAAATGATTTCCCGTGTGTAAGACTAGCCAATGTAGACTTACATCATGCAAGAACAGCAAGGGTTTATGGTCACCTCTTCTCCGTCGTAGTCCGACTACCCGAACCCGAATTTAGGCAAAGGTTATGGTGCCCTTCGAATTCTTTCGCCATCACAGCGGTTCTTACAAACTAATACGAAACTACTCCTCGCCAAAGCATTGATCATTCGTATCTTACTATACAGATGCGAAATTTGTTTGCAACGTGGATTACATCTCGTGAAGAAAGTTAAACGTTGCGTACGACAATATCACCAGATTTGTTCAGATTTGATCAGTGGTAACTTGCATGTCTGCCAATTCAATTTTTGGCTGTGCCGTTGATCAGCTGATTGCCTTGATCATTCTTACATGAAATCATCCCAACAAGGGAGCCTGGTTATCAATATAACAGACTTCAGTTCTCCATAACTCCTAGGTCTTTAATTCTTATCCTTTGAGACACGCCTGCAGTCAATCAGTGGTAGTAGTGAACTAATATGGTCTAAGTGTGCTGGTGAATGCACCAGCAGCCCGCCTACCTAACCTAACCTAAATCTCCACCCTAATGGAAGTCTCCCGTCCCGTCCTGTCATCTCAGCTTTCAATATCGCTTGAACTTTTGATCCAGCAATCGACTGCAACTCATAAACAACTGCAACATATTTAAAAAAAAAAAACAATTTTCATACAAAAAAACAAAATGTCACGTTCTTCCGTTAGAATGACAGCTGTTCACTCACAGTTAACCGATGACAACGGAAACTGCAATTCCCGATAAGAGCGTTTCGCATGCAGCAAGTCTAAGTCCCCGCATAGGCATGAGTCTCACTGCAGCCGATCACTTGCTAGAGGCGTGCAGAGTTTTTGAACGCATTCTAGAATCGATATTTGTTTTTGTGTATTCTCCTTGACTGCGAACTCCGTGCTCCGCGCTTCCCATTACGAAAGCTGAAATTCGAGATTATGTTTACTTTATGTGCTGAGCCAAAGGAAAATGTGTGTGTGTAAAACGACAAAAATAAAAATCAAAAAATAAAACACCGTTTCCCTGCGAGTGCATAGACGAGTGATATTATTTGTTTGTTTTGCCCTCTATTCCGGGGGAGTCATTCACTCATTCACTCGGCGGATGGATGATTAATCGATTAATAAATCGATTTAATCGAATTCACGAAAGCGATGGGGCGGCGCGGCGGCTGCTGCATGTTTAGAGGTTAAACTAATGATTTGTTTGCAGTTAATTTTTATGACAAGCTCTGACATTGACATCTGTCACGGTTCCAATGTGGAGCAAGAAAAATGAGCTCGGTTCACGCTTTTATTCGTGGCATAGGGTGGGTGAGCGTCGTTCTATTGACCTCGAATGGAACTTTCAACATAGTTTTTTAATAAGGCAAACAATGTGACAGGTTGAGAAGGAATGCGTTAGAGGTCGCGTTGAACAGAGTAAAGGTCATTGAGAAACTGCATCCTCTTCCTTCCATCATCTGGGCTCTGGTGAAGCAGATGTCTATTTCTCTTTCGTTTCACCTCTTACTCGCCGTTCAACTGAAGGTGCATGAGTCAATGGCAAAGCGACATTCATACTCCCAGGAGTCAAAAATCCCATCCAAAGCAAATGACAGTCCATGCAAAATTGAGCACTCTCAACAAAGAAACGAACTCACCCACCCCTTTGTCAGAAATTAGATTAGCACATTTAATTGCCGCCCAATGACAATTGCCAGCCGATCACTGAACTCAGCCAGCGCCCGGTCAATCCACAAAGGATTGATTAAATGGGGAAACAATAAAAAAAAAAAGAACACAAAGAAACAAATCCAAACAAACGCCCACAATTATTTGCATGTGTCATTTGATGTGGAAATGCATTTGCTGGGGCTCCGTTCGGAGAGTGCAACTCATGACGGAGCGAATAATAATGAGAGGAAGTGCGTAATTTCTGTTTCCCATTGTGCAGCGGTCAGTTCCTTTGCAGTGGGCGGACATTTCGCAGTCCTTGCACGTCTTCCTAAAGACATTCAGCAAACAGAACGAAGCAGATGATGATGGTCTGGTAGACAATGCACAAGATGGTGGCGATAGATGACCGCTTGTGACACCTTTTGAATTCGAAATTGTTGAGCTATTGCTGTTTATTCTTTTCACTGGATGTGGTTGCATTAAAAAAAAATTTCAATGGGAAGCTGTGGGTCAATGACATGAAGCAGACACTCACTGAAGGCAGTCATTGTGGCGAAAGAGTGGAATCTGTTGTTCACCAAACGACGGATGGAAATTCGTTAGTCGATTCTGAACGCAACGCAAAGAGATGAGATGTTTATTTGAAGAACGATCATGCAGGAAGTGTATGCTTCATTAATTTCCCTTTATGTTAGGTGATGTTTCTGGGAAGTGATTGTAGCAAGCAAGGTTGTTTACTCTGTTGTACAAGCTGTGCTAAGACCACCAACCAAAGAAAATCGACACAATTATTGCACGTTATTACTGAATTTAGGGCTCTATTGCTTGACTGTTTGTATTTATTCTATTCTAGCATGTGGTGCTTTGAAAACCATTCGAACGGGAAGATGTGGATAAATGACATGAAACAGACACTCACTGAACGCACTCATTGTGGCGAAAGAGTGGAATCTGCAGCTGTCTTGTTCACAAATGTCAAATATGAGTGACGTACGACGCCATTTGTAAAAATTATCACATCTTCCGATGGGATCATTAATTTTGTTCTTTTGTGGTGGCACTGCAGTCTGAAGTGGTCGTGGAACAATCGTATTGTGCGTGAATTCTTTGGTTATGGTGGCTAAATGCAAACTGCTTAGAAAAAGCTTTGATGTTTGATGAATTCTTCCTCTTCTTCTGCTGGCGTTACAGTCCGTTTGGGCACGGGTCTCAAGACGCTGGTTCTCCAGGCACTATCTTCAGGAAGGTGCATCCAATTCGACATAGAAAGTTGGCTTGTGTTAAAATAACGCAAATATTTCCAACAAATTTGCCCCTAAGTGTAAGCTTCTACTTGTGACGATCAGGCTTTTCATAAACAAACTAGTTCAAAAAAGAACGCTCTAACAAGTGAACTAGTCATTTTATTTTAGTTCGTTTAGGTCGGTGGCTCAACAAACTCAGCTGTGCATGCGTGTAGTTAAGCAGGAATGACTGAACTAAATCGAACTAAACTGAACTAAATTGAGTGCTTTGCTTTGTGTATGGGCATTGTACTAGGAGCAAGGAGATCGAGCATGTTGCACGAATGTATGTACATATGTGTTATATGGTATTTATAACGGTTTTATGGCGCGTTGATGGGATTTACTATTTAGGAGAATTATTTCTGGTTAATTTTTACTTATAGTTTATTGCAATTAATGCATATTGATGATGGGAATGGTAGTGGTCGGAGTAGCGCTGTTCCATAGCTATTTATAACGATAATATGATGAGGAAAACCGCACTAGACTCAATTTTCCTGAGCAGTGCACTTCATTGAACTAAAAGAACGACATAGTTCAATTAACACCAAACTTAGACCTCTCTTAAATTTCATAACGCGATGCCGTTCACTTCTCGAGAAAATGCCAGTTAAGTTCAATACACGCCTTGTTGTTGTGCACTAGGCTTTAGAGAGATCCGACCAGCTCGTCAGATGCTCCTCGGCTCTACCCTTCTCAACTGAAGAAGAGTCGGTTGAGTTGGCACCCTCTACCTACCTGTAAACTCTCCCTGCACGAAACAGCGACAGATGACAAACGTAAGGTATTGATTGGAAAACTCTGATTGCGGGGATGTTTTGCCCAGAAAAACGCCCCAAAACTTTCCTTGAGTGGCCCAATATAAGCATCATGGTTGGTGTCAGTATTCGCCGTTGTCTGCTGGAAGAGGAGACTAGAAGGCCTAATGAATGACTTTTCTAAAAGTTGCTTGGATAAGGAAGGAAGTGAGAGTATTTCACATCTTCTGTGTCACTGTCCGAATATGTCGACTACCAGTTACAAAACTCTAGCAGCCTACTTCTTTAATGATGTCTGCCACTTCATTGTGGAAAGGTTGCGTCGCTGGATAATCAACAGGAACTCTAGCCGTAAGAGTTGCCATCCCATTCTGCCTCTCCATTCCTCACCTGCTTCTCTCCACTTATTTAGTTAGCATTTAAGGCTGGTTGTGGGCCAACTCTGTCTTGTAATATGGAACATCGTGACTTCCAACTATTAATAATAATAATATTGGTGGCGCGACAGTCCGCGCTAGCTTCTACAGCTTCTACAGCAACCACTCGTGCTGTGCGTGCTATTGCTATTTTCCAACTATTAGTTTCTATTAATCCTAGTTGTTTTCCTTCGAGCTTCACAATTGCTCAGTCTGCTCAGTATGGTAGATAAGTGGGGTTGCTAATGAATTGATCAGCACATCATTGTAATACCCACAGTAACACTACTACCACTGATTGACCACTCCAGTGATTGATCCCAACGGCAAATGGTGACTGGACCAGATTTGAAAACCAGATAAATGTTTATTAACTTTGCTTTCACGGGGATTCGAACATCGGACCCACTAACCAATGGCAGACACTCAACCAACTTCGGGGTCCAGTCTTCCCAGATATTAGAATTATTATTATTGAGGCGCCGCGACCCTTACATCTATTTTGCCCTCTTTTCATACATTTGCCCTCCTACGAGTTATCCTCACATGTAGTTCCTTTCAGAGTTGTTTTGGGGTTATGGACTCTTGTTCCGCGCAGGTGAGCAAATTGTATCCTCAAGTATTCTCTCTAAGCCAGTTTCCTTTTGGAATCTGAGAATGAGAGCTGGTTCTAGTGACTTCAGTTCTTCCTCTGATATAAGGTGCTTGCAAAGATATCTTTGTCTTTTGTGAGCTAGTGCCCGCATCCCAGTATATGTTCTGGAATTTCGTTAGATTCTCTTCAGAATCTGCAGAGAAATTCTTCTGATGCTCCTAGTTTCCTTAGGTGTTGCATAAGTATACAGTGACTCTTTGGATACACAGGTTGTTCCTCAAACCTCTTCCGTTTGTATTGAGCCAGGAGTGTCTTGGCCTGCTTCATGTCATAAGCGTTGTTCCAGGCTTATTTCCTGGTTTAATTCTTCTCTGAGGACATGGTTCTCCTACAGCGCAGAATGGTTCAAGACCAGTGGAATGTTCGGCTATTTCATTGCCTTCCATCCCTTTTTGCAAAGATATCCAGCAGAGTTATACTCAGTTTCTCCTGCTCAACTCTTTAAGCCATGACAGCGGCACGACTGTCCGACAATAGTTATGTTTTTTTCAAGCGTATATACGCTTAAAGTGCACAAAAAAACGATCTCCGGCGCTTAATAATTCATCATAAAGTCTTGGCAGCACCGACGATACTTATGACAAATATGACAGTCAGGGGGTGCAATCGTGTAACCTGATAGTTGATCGTTAATGGGAACAGTCTTCGGTTTGCGATTGTGTAGCGTGACCATCACTTTGAAAGCAAAAACTTAAGTGTTTTTTTTTTATAAAATAAATTTGTTAAATTTTTTATAAAAAAAATAAAAACAATTTTCATCAAATGAAAAGAATCGATTACGAAACGTAAACGGAATGCATAGCAGAGACAATCTGGGTATATAAAAAGTTGCATACTTATGGATGCAAAAACATTTTAAAATTATCTAATACATGAACCATACCTACAAATGCGTGAAGAAAAGCGATCAGGGGCTAATATCGTAAGCCACATACAGCAACCTAAACAATGAGTGAATAAATTGAGGAATTATCACAGAAAATAATGATTGGAAGCATTGTTTTTATCGGCGCTTATGTCATAAGAGGCGAAAGATATGATGAGTAACTTTAGCGGGTATAGGATTTGTTGTTAGTGTATTTTACATGCAAATTGAAATTTAAGCGTATATGTGCTTGCAAAAAAAAACACACCTATTATTGCTTTGTTGCATTTGGTATAGTTCTTGTCAAGATTGATTTGAATGCATCTGTCAATGGGATTGGATTAGTCTGTAAACTGGCGTTTGCCCTTGTGCGGCGTCCAAATACTCCTTCATCAGTTCCTGATCCATCTGTATACCACTTTACCGTGTGGCTGCTCAGTCTGTGGACTGTAAATTCATTGCTCCAGTCCCTTTTGGCGCTGAGCTTAATAGTCAATTCCTCTTTGAAATTGAATTTCCTAGTCACGTCATCCTTCGGAATGCCCAAGAGTGGTAGCTTTTTGGCTAGTCGAATCGAATTTTCTCGATGTAATGCACCTGTCGCTGCATATCCCTTCTCATGATTGCAACCACTAGATGTAAGGGAGTCAGCTCCAATAGCACCTGCATGACAGCAGTTGGGCAAGGGGATATTGAAATGTTCAGCCGTCTCGTCGAGACACCACCGACAATTGAGGGAAGTCTTTAAATAGAAAGCGATATCGCCCATCGACTTAATGGACGTCCTTTTTGGTCATCGCATTGTGCTTGAGCCTGCACAATGCCCCTTCGATCGCCATGATCTCTGCCAGAAAAATATTTAGAGCCCAGACAATTATGTATATTCCCTGGTCATTGTCATGTTTACGCTCCCCGATCGCAGGTAGTGACTCGAGGAATTTTTACGATGTTGTTTTCATAGGAGGCGCATTGACTCCTACCAATTACACCACGTAGCATTGCCCACACTCCCAGTTGGAATTTGAAAAATCTTCCGCCAGACAAAGCAACAAGTCAACAAGTACTTAATCTATTGACTGTATTCGTCGCTCCGTGAGATTAGGCACTTAGGCCAAGTTAGGCTCATTGTGATGCCACACGTGCCCTCAGAATGTTTGTGGGCTTCGTTCCCTCTTCCCTGAACTTGTTTGCTCATCAAAAGTCCTCCACGACTGCGAACTGCAAACTCTCAACCACAGCAACTTTGTGTTTGATTTGTCAGTTGCCACAAGTCATTCGCACACTCTGGCGATGATTTAAATGATAAGCTGATCGAAATTGCATAAATCAACAGTCCCATTGTCGCTCGAGCAAGTGCAACGCCCCACCGGGTGCGGACCATCTCACATGACTCCAACCAACCGATCCTTGTTGACTTTTGCTATGAATAAATTGTTGCATCGTCTTGGACATGACCCTGCTTAGGTGTGTGCCGTTTCTCTTAGAATTCATTATTTACGTGAATGCAAGATGTTTGAATTCGTCGGTCCAAAGCGCAGACAGTGCATGTGTTCCTGGGTGTTTACTTGCTTTGTGATGCCATCGCTTAGCAGATGATGCTGTTTAGTATTCGGAGAATTCTTTGCATTATTCCGCGAATAGTCTCTTAGATGTCTCTGTTATTCGTTTGCGATCGCTGATTTGTGAATCTATCAAAGGTCAGCTTCCAACCACAAGTCAGCGAGCAGTTTAATCTGTTAATCTGTTTTGTGTTTTTTTATTGGAGATCTGTGCGATACGCTCATTCAATCTGATTCACAACAAAGTCGCAAATCGTTTATTGGAACTCGTTTGTAGAGAGAGACATGTTGCCCAGATTGTTGACCGAATTGGTGTGCGTGGCTGTGGCGGACTTACAAAGTTCCTAAGTGTGGGCTGTTAAATTGGTGGGAAGCTTTTTTCCGAGGAATATGCTGCCTTATCGGTGAAAAGGGTATTTTCCAACAAATATTTTTGTCTGAGTCCGTCTCGAACTGAACAAGAATTGACGATTCGATCTCCTCTTCAAAGCTGACATGGATTACAAAGGGGGAAGAAAACGCATCTTCGGGGGGATTTATTTGCCCCCAGTTACATCTGTAAGACAGTTGTTAGTGAGTAAGACGGCTGGAAACAAAAAAATTGACTCCCCAAATTTGCCGCCCTAACCTCAAACCTACTCACTTTGCTGTGCGATCCGTCTACTGGTTCATGCATTAGCTTCCAAAATCTCACGAGGTGGGTTACTGCTGAAGGACTTGTTGCGTTTATTGTATTGGTCCTAATTGAAAGTCGTGCCGTAGGAGATCAGCTCATAGTAGATGATTTCCTGCTAATCCCACCACACACACAGCAACCACTTCAGAGCCGACAATCCTCGTTTAGCGCTGATTCACTGCAATTCTACCACGTCCATTTTCACTTGATGTAGCCGTAAATAATCCACTTTTCGTCACCAGCCACCAGCCACTTCAAAAATGGCTCGAAGTTGATGCTGATATTTAGCAGTGATTTGCTGATGGAATCCCATGAGGTTTCTTGCTGCTAAATCAAGTGGCACCCATACATCGAGCTTCTGTTTGTAACCAACCTTGTTCAAACTGGACTTTATTCAATGTTCAGCTTCTTGGCAATCGAAACATTGCTGTCATGACGGTCTTCCATGCTTTTCTCGACATTTGCGACAGCTGGCCCTTCAGACTGGGACGCATCTTTGACATCGAAATTACCGAAAAACCAAAACTGCGTATGATTTCCTGTTACATTATCAGGACCATAGACTTTATTCACATTTTCAGCCGCCTGGATTGCGTTTTCGACTTTATCGAAGAAAAACTAAAATATGGCTAACTTTCTGTTTACTGGTGTCCATCTTTGACGCGCACTCAAACAAAATTGAGTCAATCCTTCACAAAACTGCCCGTAAAGTTAGAAATATTTCTAACGGGATTTATTTTATTCCGATGGGACGTAAACCACGCGAGATATAAATTACTAAAGCCATCTGTTGGAAAAATTATGAATTTCTTTTTACTACACCACATTTTTAACAACCCTGAAATGTCAACTGTCAGATTGTAGAGGGTCATCTGTTTTGCCGCTTCAAAAAGTAAATGTAAATATCGGCGTTCAGATACAACAATTTGTGACGATTTGCTTGCCTTCAGTGAAGCTGAAAAGTCAAAATGTTTTGTCTACCGCAAAACATGTCTGCAGTTTTGTTGTAACGAGCCTTCACATTGGCGATTTCTGAATAAATGTAAGTAAATCGTCACAACAATTTGCTGTGTCTGAACGACGCTAATGAAGCACTTTTCTGACATAAATTTCGATCAAATTCTCATTTGATTATGTTGCTTGGAATTATTAATGGAATACAATATCTCCAAAATCTGCTCTATGGCAGGACTTGATTCTGACATGGCAATTTTCTATGACTATGACGAACAACAAATCTCGGTGAATAACTTGCCCATAACTTGAGGAATATTTGTTTTCAAATCCTCAAGTAAACATAAACACGATCTTTGGCATGGCCGACCAAAATTAATGTTAAATCACACAGCTAGTTGGTACGCTCAACACATCATCGAGACGCAAATTAACTCGTCCAGAATATTTGTCTGGCAAAAAACGGAAATAGATCTTGTTGTCTGCGACGGGGCATCATCTTGACGAGTCCACGTGTCTTCCACACCCATCTTTGGTCATATTTTCGATCGGGAACGAGTGGAAGGTGTGGCCTTCCTCATTCCATTATGTACACCACTAGATCTACACGATACAGTGACTTCACGTGACTGAAATCAGAAATGGTATTTTGACAGCAACATGTGTATTTTGGCGTCTCCATATGTGACATTTATGTACCCAATGAGTGAGAAATTAACTTCATAGCTGAAAAAAGGCTTGTATTCCAAATGACTGGTGATGCAAACGATTGTTTCCAATCATCCAATCCACGTACGAATGTTCGTGACGGCTTCAGATCTCAAATGAGTTGAAGTTTATAGAGGCGCAAATGCAAATCCAAGTGTAACATGCATCATAATGTGCCGTAACACAAGACCAAATACTATGCTCCGTCGTTAAATCGCTAGATTTGGATCTTCACTAACTGCAGAGCATGAATTTCAATGACAGTTAGATGTTAAGGCAACTGTAACACAGCTAATCTTACCACTTTTTTGTTTACAGTACGCTCAGACTGACAATCTTGTCGTCCATAACCTGTTACAGCCCCATTATTTTTGGAATACATTTTCACAAATTGAACATATTCAACAATTGTTAAGCCATATAAATTTTAAAATGGCAAACATTTAAGCAACCGCTTACACTCTCGGATGACAGTTCGGCCTGACGTATGTGATAGGAACAGAGATGTCAAATCCTAGGCATGAACTATGCCCGGTTCATGAACATGATGTCAGAAATCTAGTGGAGGCACAAAATTACATGTCCAAACATACATCGTGTCGGAGAATCTCGATGTTAGGACAAGGCATGGGCTCTGTTTAACAGTTGGGCATGAGAATTGACGTTTTTTTGCAAGATTTGGTTTCAATGGAGTGGTGAAAAATAAGAGTGAAATAAGTAAAAAACAAAAGAAGTGTTGTGTCATTTTTTGGGATCATATTTTTAGAGTGATCTCTTCGTTCTTTGGTGGTTGGTTGCACGCTTCTCGATGTTGACTCTGAGCAAAAGTTAAAGTGGAATGATAAAGTGGATGTCCTCTTATTCTTCTGGTGGCGCAACAGACCGGGGGGGGCCTAGGCCTCAACCAATTGCGCACGCCAAGTTGGTTGAGGTCCTTCTCCACCTGGATGCGCCATCGCTTCCTCGGGCGTCGTCTATTGCGTTATCCCACTGGTTTGGAGTCAAATACTCTTCGGGCTGGAGCAGAGTTGTCCATGCGCTCTAGCCACCTTAGGCGTTAAATCTGTAGACCCTTGGCTATGCTCCTGTCGCTTTACGCCCACCAAAACCATCAAAGCAAGAAACCAAGGGCTTCTTCATCTGCTTTTGAGTTTGCCCAGGATTTTTTTTGATTTGGTGACCAAGGTCTTTTTCTTTTAGCTTGGTCCTTCGAGAGAGGGCTCTATTTCTCAATTCTATCTTGAGCCCAAAGAAACAACGATCGGCAAGATTCTGCGTTTAATCGCGGTACTGATGTTGTTCGTAATGTATACTTGGGAGACGACGTGAACGAAGACTTTCAGTACCTCGAAGGTATAACTGCCTATGGTCGTCAACATGCTTCCCTTCAGCGGTTACTTAGTTTTGCCCTCGTTCACAGGGGATATCTTGCCCACGAAACAAAAGAGTACGGATGGCTGTTCAGATTGTGGTTGTGATGTTGGGCACCTGCGTCTCCTGTTAAGAACATGTGAGAACATTGATTGATCCAGTCTACCAGTCTTTCAAATCCCAATTCAAGTTGATGGATTCAGATCAATATTCTGAACATTTTTCTTTTACTGAAATTGAGACCTTAACTGGAGCAAACCTTAATTATCGTTACTGAATACTGAAACTCCTCTTGTAACAACCCTGGCTCTATGTCAGCTGTCAGGTTACATTCTTGTTCGCAGCACTGTAACGCACGAACAGTTTCAAATTCAAATGCCGGGCAGGCCTTAAAATATCCTGCACACAATCTACTTGACAGGACAGCATTATTAAACCAAGGGATGTGTCCATTTTCTGTCTCCATTGCCTTCTGAATCCATCATCCCCAATGAGCACAGCCAATTACACCTTGTTCTCAGCTATTTCAAACCTTCACTGTCTTCCAAGAACTCCACACGCACACCAGACAATTTTAACAAGAAGTCGCTAGGAATTTCCGTTTCAAAGTCGGCCTTAACAATGTAACGGCCAATAATGCAAGGAATTTCCGCAAGTCATGGCACGACATCAACTCACGGGCGCCCATCTGCATACAAACAAACCCAAAGATCAATGAATTTTAATTTCTTGCTTCCATCACTCGCTCGCTCGCATATGTAATGTGCATGGGTTCCAGCGACGACTGCATAACCGGCTGCATCATCAATTGAAAGTGTTGCTCGCTTTGGCATTGCATGACAATTGCTAATAAAAGAAATGAGAGAAGAAAAAAAAGAAAGCTAACGACCACTTGGGACGAACACCAATTAACCATATCTTCGAGCATGCAACTGCACCATCCAATAAGGCGCTCGGTCTCTGTAATGCTCGTGAGTACAACCGATTGCCGATGTCTGACAGCAAGCGCGGAATGATTCCTCGCAAGTGGAGGCCCTTGCTCGGTGTCATTTGATCGATTGGCGTTCAATTGAATGCAAGGAATCGGGTCTATCACTCGCTTAACGCATGGCACAGGGGCTGTAATTGTTTCACAATAAACGGTCGCATAAACGGAATTCAGGTTTCGTTGCGGGGACTCTGGCTGCACTGGGTGGGCACTTGAACCTGAACCGAGCGGGATCACAGGTTTTGCTTGTTTGCCTTGGTTTTAATTAACAAAAGACTTTTATTGCATCGAGCTGAGGCGAACGTCTTCACAGAGATGCGAGGGTTGACAGATGACTCATTGGTAAATGGTTAGTCGACGATTGTTGACAACTCAAAATGTGATCGACTTGATTGGCCTGCGGTGACAGTGGCTGTAGTGGCTTGTTATGGGTTTGAGTTGGCGGCAGCAATTAAACATGTGGAAATTCCCGTCACGGGCGATTGTTCTCTTTTATTGCTTTAAAACGAAATGTGACCGAATGTAGTTTTGAATGTGTTCTAAAAGCTTCTTGACTTGATTTATTGTCGACTAAACAGAAAACTGTGGCTTCTTCAAAGATAAAGGCTCAAAAATGATACCTTCCTGTTCGAATCCACTCGCGGATCTGACCAGTTTTCACTCATTTTTGATAGATACATCGCCCAAAACAAGACAAAATATCTATCGTTTGAGTCCCTGTCCTTCAGAAAACCCAGAAATATCGTGTGCACAGATTAGACACCGCAATTTTGGTATTTTTCGAGTGGTTTTTAGACTCATTTCGTGATTCTGGCAACCAACAAATTGTCATGTCACTGAATGAAAACACAGATCCGGTCCTTAATCATTGTTTCTAGTCTCTCTTGGTTCTGCATCACAGACTTCTTTTTTTTTTTCGACTATCATTCCACCTTCTGTTAGCCAAACTTGATTTATAAGTTGTAACGCGTTAGGTAGACAACAATGGCGAATAATAGAGTAACTTAATTGACGAACTGCTCGAGCGTCTTGGCTGATTGATGATTTGACGAAGCACTCCTTACTATTTTGAAGTGTTGGCCACACAGTGACTTGATGGCCTGTAAGCCGTACTCGATTAATGTGTGCTTTTTTCTTATCATTTACTCTGTCTAATGTCTCACGAAGAGATTTGTTGCTTCTTCAGTGTTTAATCCATCTGTGTAGACTTTCTGAGAACGCATTCTTCTGTCTGTGTCAGCTATCCAGTTATCCGTTTGTGACAATTGACTACAACATTCTACAGCATCATGATCATTAACATATTCTTCTGACCAGCAGCACACCCGGCATATCCAGACTACCCTACCCTCCGCCATCTAAACTTCTCCACCTGATTCAATGGGACTCCAATGGGAAATTACCATAACCTCTGATTTATCCATCTTTATCCCTGCATCAGCACTTACGGCCACAAACCTATCGAGTGCGCGCTGGAGTTTCGTCGGGCAGTATGTGAGGATATCATCTGCAAAAAAGCAATCCTTACGCCCTGGTTAGCGCATTGCGTGCCTTCGCTTCACCCCCAATAACGGCTCACGATGCGACTGACGGATTTTTCGTAGTTCCCTCGGGCATTACCCGCTGCTGAACGGGACAAATCCGCACGGGACCCTGGCGAACCTGGTTAGACGTTATCCGAGGACAAAAAAGCCTTCGTTTTGTCATCAAAAAATTTCGATACGGCCGTCCTCAACTGCAACTCTTCCGCTTCACATTTGCCTAGAAAGTCGGAGGTCTGGCAGATTGGCGAAACACTTGACTGCGCAAATATCGCCTCAAGTGAGATGGGACAGATTGGTACCAGTTTACGGAGACTGATTTCTGTTCTTCAATGCTTGCCTGTATTTCTGTGAATCACAATTATGACCCTCCACTTGAGCCCCGGCAGAGCCTCTCTCCGCTGGTCTTGGAAACACGAGTATCGAGTTAATTCGAGGAACAACAGTCAACATTTTGTATTTGGCTACAAAGCTTTTAACGACCGAGCTTTTTCGAAATGTGCAACTAGTCTATTACCAGACTTTTATTTCAGTTCAATGCTTCCCTTCAGAATGCTCAAATTACGTGACGCCCGTCGCGCAGGCACAGCGTATACTTATTCGTTGTTACCGCTATACGCAGTCTTATCGATATCTTAAAGTCAATTGAATTGAATAGTGAATGTTATCAAAGAGGTAGAAACGTAAGGCCTTCTCTGTTGGCCCAACCAATACGGACTGACAGCTAAACGCTGTTCTATCGCTGTTTGCTATCCCCAACTACTCAATCTATTTTCCGTGTATGAATCGTTTATCACTCCACTTATCGAGTGTACCCATATCTCGTTCTGTTTGTTTTGCTTTTTTTCACAAATTGTCTATCATTAGCACTCAACAATCACCACAGTCACTAGGTCTAATTAAAAACGATAAGAGTTAAATGAGAACATGAAATCTTATCTCATTGTAATAGAAAATCAATTGTCGGCATGTGTGCGCCCTCGCCAGTGCCCCACCGTGGCTCACTAGTGAGTGAAAAACCATCGCGTTCTCTTATCAAATTGAACCACGAAAAAAAGGGCACGGATGGAACGCGTCGCTTCCGAACAGCGGCGGTAGTCAATTTCCTTTTCGCCTATCTCGACGACGTCATTCGACCAACGAAAAAAAGCTCAACCCCATCTATCTTATCAGCGTTGTTTTTCATTTTCCACCCCCGCCACCCTCGGGCCCAGCTGGCTATCAGTAATTTTGCACACACTTCAGTAAATAGGATTACCTATCTCTATGCGCCGTACACAGACCTGGCCGCAGAGAATGTGTACGCGAGGCATTATAATTTGAAACCAACTCACTTCGAATGATATCGATTTCTAGCCGAGCTGTCGTTGGTACTTACTCCAGGAGCATAGTCATTTGTCAGCATGTGTCTATAAATACTCCCCCACAAGTGAAATTAACTAAGCACAGTGTGACAGTAGATTTTTACGGAATAATAGTGATTTAACGGTGTGCTTGACATTTGGACATATTTTTCTGTGTTAAATTCAAAATGTTGAAAATATTCAAAAGAAATCCGAACAAGTTCGAGAACATCACGTCTCCAGTGTTGACCGTTCCACCGGCGAAACCTGGCAAGACTGAGGAAAATATGACAATTGAAAACTGCAAGTCGTATTCTCCGAAGTCGGCCTTGCCGCCCAAAACGCCGTCAACAAATGGCAAGAACCTGGCACTCAACTGCTTGAAATTGGAAGTAAGTATTGTTTTGCATTTATAATCAATTTTATTGAACTGTGACATTATGGTAAAGTTATTGTCATTGTCAGTGTCAGTGTCACATGTCAAAATTACCTTGTGACATCTGTGAATGTAGGAAAAGTGAGCAGTGACACATGAGAGTGAGCTTTTCTATTTTGAGGCGATTTTTAATTTATTTTAAAGGCCTTGTCTTAATCTGAAGACAAGCTGTCCTGTGACACTGTGAGGGAAGTGAATAATTTTTTTCTCTTCTAATTGTCGTTGACATCAGCAATCTTGAGAACAAATTTCTTTTACAACAGAAAAATCTGTTGAGAACTACTTTACCGACCGTCACTAATTGCTGATCGTTCATTTTGTGGTTCCAAAAGTAAATTTAAATAAAACTCATTTGTGATTAAGACTTCGGTTACTTTTTGATTGGAATATGTCACTTGAATCTTGCCATTGTGAATGATTGAACATTATTCAGAAGTCCTCTACGAGATCTCGATTCTGGAATGGTTTTGGCACATAGCTCTGCTTTAACTCGACAGACATTTGCTCTGCAAAACATCAATACAGAGAATTGACACGATCAGTTAATGGGCAGTTCACATCATCAAGACGTCTTTCAGTCTGTACAATACAGTGACAGTCGCCGATAAAGGTACACGAAGCAGAAAAAGGAAGAATTACTGATAGAACAGTTTTTAAGGATTAATCTGTTTCGCGGAAAAAACAGACGAGAGAGCCCAAGAAAATCTTGGAGATGATACGCAATTGGCACTTCTAGTTAAAATAGGAATAAATCCAGTCATATCGATCAGACAGGACACGATGCTCAAGCTCCAGTGAGCCAAAGGACTTAAAAATTTCACTTTCTCATATAATTCAAGATTGTTTGCTTCTGGAGTGGTCTTGATGGCACTGGACAACGAATGAGTGTTCTACTTGAACATATGTCGAACACAGGCCAAGTGAATGGAGTCTTTTTTCGAGGAGATGAAGTATTTCTTGTAGCATTGCAAGGGAACCTAGTTATTTAGCTATAATCTTGCGGACGAGCCTTAAGAATATCAAGTTCAAGGAACTTACTCTGGACCAATTCGGTGCAAAGATTTATTCTTCCACTACTGAGTTGAGCCATCCCATCACAAGTAACCTTATTGCTTTGAACTCATTGCCACCCCTTCCAGTTGCATTGAAAAATTATCAGCGCATATATTTCCAAGCTCGTCCAACCTCAGCTTACAAACAACAACTTCCTTCAACTGCAGAGTATTACATTTCCTTTGAATTCCTCCAATCGACTGATTACACCACTTGACGAGGCCTTGAAGTTTCCGTTTTATCGTATTTGTCAACAACTTGCAAAAAAAAAGTAAACTTTACTTTTGTGAAAAAACACTCGAGTGATTAGCTTTTCGCAAACATAATGTCTTATCAGGAACTTCTGAGCAGTTTACCGTCAAATAACAAGTCTCGCTATGAATCAGCAATGATAAATCAAAACATGAGACCTAAATTGACGATGTCTGCCGGTTGGATTTTTTGGATTAAAAAGACAAATCGATTATTGCGACAATTGCAATCTAAGCGATAAGCACATTCCATTATCAAACGGGTGAAGAACAAGCTTGACAAACGAACAAAAATTTGATAAAGTTGTCATCTGTCAAAAGTAGAAGGGTGTGTTCGTTAACAAAGCTCTTTTCTTAGGAAATTGCTTAGAAGTCAGAACAATGAAGTTTATGTAGTCTTCTGTCAGCTTATCTAGTTGACATGAATTTCAGGTGATTTCTTGCAGAAATGAAGTATTACAGAGATGCCCGACTTCTACCTCTCTTGCCTCTTAAAATGTTTGACAACTGTTTTTTTTAACGGGTTCATAAACCAAAGTGACCTATCAGAGGACGGCATTTAATCGTCCAAAATTCATGAATATCTGTCAAAAAAGTGCTCAAATTCGTCGATGGACTAGAGGGCAATCAGCTGTGAAGTCGACCATCTATGTAATACTTCATTTCTGATTTCTTGTTTTCAGTTGTCAGACACCTTGACATTCATTTAAGTTGCCACATTCACTTTTTGACTAGCAGCTTAATTTCATGTGCTATGAACAGTTCAGACTTAAATTGAATTGCTTTACTGTTGAAGTAGCTTATAGGGATGACTTTAGTTTAGTTTGACATTTGAATGATAGATTATTAGAGGACGAGACCGTGTTCAGCAAGATTCTTGCTGGTCTAAATTTTAGACCAAAGCTTCATGCAATCGTGACGATTTACTATCGATGCTCGATATTCAATCTTCGTTTGCTGGTGAACGAGAAGAGTTTGATTTGCGCAATTGTCGTCGTCCACCATTAGCATAAAAAGGGAAGGCCCAAAATAATATTTGAACGATTGTCATAAAATTTTAGAAATGAGCGGACGCCACAACGCATCTGTTCTGCTCTGCGTTCAGTTGACAGTTCTCTGAGACTTGAAAGTGATGACAGCTGACAAATTTAGATTGGCATTTCCAAGTTATCCTTGGTGGACTAAAGTTGACAATTCTCTGAACTTGAAAGTATTGACAGCTGACAAAATTAAGATTGTCGTTTTAAAGTAATCCTTGATGGGCTACCTACTTAACGCTAAAACGGTGGCTTTCGTTCTGTTTTTTACGGCACTTTGGGCTACATGACTGTTTTAGGAACGTCTCAAATTCGTTGGCCTTGTCAGTTTAGGCTTCTTGTTCTATTTTTCTCGACATGTTGCTTGTAAAGCCCAACTTCGCACCTGCTGATGGGAATGCTTCTCTGAAGCGGCTGTCATGTCAAGGAGTAAGAGGAGTTGTTGGGTGGCGCGGCAGTCCGAGGTGCACAAGGCCCTAGCAATTACAGCAACCACTTGTGTTGTGCGAGCATCACGTTGAGTTTTAGTGTCCTTGGGTCAGTTTTCTTTCCGATACAGAGACTTGTTGATGACCAACCCCAGATTTGACAGTAAAGGAGGATAAATCTCTTGATCCCATGGCCATGGTGTATGCCTCGCGTTGGACGCCATTGCTGCCAACACCTATCAGGGCACTTTCGTTGTTGATAACGATTTCAAAGATTCTTCTGAGCATTTTGCACTACTGCCTAAATCACCCCTCGTTGAAAACAACGTCTAGATTCCACTGGCAAACATAAAAGAACTCCATAACCTCACTGGCGTCATATTTTTACTGCCCAAGCAAGTGGCCTTATCGCGTGGCAATAAACCACTGATAATCTTAACAGCCTGTACAAAGATATTGTTTCACATTGGAATCGCCCAGGATTTCATAAGATAAAGCCTGCTCAGTCTGTCGTTCCAGTCAAGGACAAAGTTCAATCGCCATTTTGTCAACAAGGAGGAGTCGTTCGAATTGACAGCATATTCACATGTACAAACTAAACTGCCCCCTTTTTGCGAACTCATAGCAATTTACGAAACCTCTTGACTTCGATAAACATGCCCGATAAGATAATGGCGGCTGGGGAAAACCTTAGAACAGCGTAGATGTGTGTTCAGTTGATATAGTTTGCACAGTGTTCTGGAAAACGTGTCACCCACACCCAGACGGAAGCACTATTTGTGGCGAAGTTGACTCCTATGTTAATGTTGCTCGTAAAGTCGAAAGAAGTTTGAATAAATTATTGTTCGTGTTTTTGTTTACGCGTAAAAGGGCAGATAACACAGCCGGGAGCCGCACGAATGAGAAACGTCAATCGAAAGATTATGGATTTATTATTTTATTTTGAAACTTTGTCCTTTGTTCTCTTCGATAAGCTTGCTCTTTGATTTCAAGATTTCTTTGATGTTATGCCTCCTGCCATTGAACCAAGGCGGAGATTCCTTTTGACTTTAAAAAACCATGCATGGGCTTCCACTTTAGTCTATGTACATTCAATTCGAATACAACTTTGGTTCCAATCAACCTTTAGAGAGCGATTACCTTCCGATTGGAATGGGATCAGACCCAGAACCTCTCTTGCCCCTTAAAATGTTTGACTAATGTTTTTTAGAACGTGTTCCTAAACCAAATTTACCAATCAAAGGACGGCATTTACGTTATTTATTGAATAAGCGTCAAAAATTCATGAATAACTGTCAAAAAGGCGCTCCAATTCCTCGACGAGGCGGCAGTCTGCTGTGAAGTCGGCAATCTCTGGAATACTTCATTTCTGATCAGACCTTGAGAACTCTCTGGTTGCGTAATTCATCTTCATTCCGCCTGGAGCGGTGCAGTGACCAGCGATTCCATATTGGAAACCATAAAAGGAACATATCAAGGGATGACCCCCTTGTGAGATTGCTGTCTTTACGGGCCATTGGCCTATTGGAGATAATCCTCAGTTTGGTATTTCCGTAACAATTTCTTCTCCAGCTGCATGAACTTATCGCGTCTTCCTTGAGGTGGCGCTACAGCTACTGGTGGAGCAATAAACCTCTCCGGCTAGCATGATCTTGCTTCCAGTTGGACACACCAAGTTGGTTGAGGTACTTCTTCTCTGCTTGTATACGTCATCTTGGATGCGACCGCCATCTGTTGCATGGTCTCATAAGCTGGGAGTTGACCACTTTTCTGACCCACCTACCTTAGGTGCTTGGTCCTTCGACGCTTGGTTGGACACATGTTGTTGTCATGTTTCAATTTTCTCACCCACATGCCATCTTAACGCCAACAGACTACATATCGAACTTTTCTCTCGAAAAGACTGATGATCTTCTTATGAAATTTTCACTGTATCTCCAGTTTAGATCAGGACTGGGATGATCCAATGTCTAGTTTGATCGTTCGAGTGAAGGACTCTATTACTTAGTTGCCTCTTGAGCTAAAAAAAAAAAAAAAAACAGCTGCCAAGATTTGCTCTGTCCTTAACCACTGTACAGATGTTGTTTGTAATTTTCACCTCCGAGCCGACGTATACGAAGTCCATCGTTAGCTCAGAGTGACCCATCAAGCCATTGTGACGTTTTGTCCACGGCGTCAATGCGTCAATGTGTTATGTCCCTTCTTGACTCCCTCGGTCATTGCTAGACCCTTATATATCGCCTCGTTGATAGCTTTCGTTCGGTTGACAATGAGGAAGATCGTGTCTCTGAAGATGGCTTGTAAGATTTGCACAGTCTTCTCAAGTTCGATGTCGAAGAAGTCTCATGATACCGCGCCGTCTCTTCTGAAACCCTTCTTGACATTGCACGTCTCGGTTAGATAGTTGCCGGACATGATGAATCAGCGAGAATTGTCCATCATCCAACTGACGAGTCAGGAAGGGATGTCAACACAAAACATGGCGGTGAATAGCTCGTGCGCATGCAAGCTGGTGTCTAATGTGGCCCAGAAATTCTTGGATACACTGATGAGGAGATATTAGATATGTTTGTGTAGTTCACGAACGAACTAGTTCAAGAAAAAGTTCTAATAAGTGAACTAACTGAACTAGTCCACAATGTCATTTTGTTTTAGTTCATTTAGTTCAGTATTTCAACAAACTCATATAATTCAGTAAGAATAACTGAATCAATTTGATTGTTTTGCGTGATGTTTGTATGAGCATTGTGCACACCAGAGTTGTTTGTTTCTAGCACAAGCGAGCATCTATGCGTTTCCGGTGGCGTATCTGAAGGGAATTTTTATAATGAATGTGAACTATTGTACCGTGGTGGAAAACTAATAGGAAACACTACAAATAATGAACAGATATTTTGTTCACTTGTACCAACCAGATCTTACGCACAAGGAACCTGCACCGGTACTTTACCGTTATCTGACAGCTGGCTTTTGCACTTTTGTTGTGCGCCGCTGAGCAGCGTTTTCGTAAACTAACTACCAAGTCCAGACATCGTTTTCTGGAACATTTCTCCAAGCTTATTGGATGTTCTCAAATAATTCTTCGGATTTCTTTGGAGGATTTTGATCTTGGGGTTTAGGTCGTGACTATGAACTGGCCAGCTGCGAACCTTTACTTTTTCTTACTGAAACCAATTTTTCACTAACCGTGAAGTTTGTGGCCCAACACCGTACCACGAAAAGGCTATCCACACCATAACATTTCCACCACCATGTTTTATCGTTTTTATGGTGCACTTAGCTCTTTGTTCACAGGTCGCCTTACGTACTGCTTGCCTTGAGATCCTTGGATGTTTGTTGAAGGTTTCTTTCTTTTATGTGAGCTTTTCGATAAAAGCCTGAATCAATTTCTCGATCAGTGAACTACATCGAGCAAAATGAACTAGAAGAACGAACTGTTCTATAAAAAGATTTGAACTAAATTGAGCGCTCCCTGGGCTGAAATAAAATGCATAAGCCTGGAATAAGACTGTTGACAGACTACTTGAGGCGGCGGACACATAAACTAGCAAAGTAGAACTTGTGCGGGATGTTAAAGCGACGCGTCTCTCGATAGTTGCCACAGCCAAAGGGGTTTTCAGTACTATACAAAGATTCCACTCGTCTGGTATGCCTCGTCCGACAATGCCTAAAGCTGAACATCCACGATCACTTATAGAGTGTTACTTCCAGCGTGATGGTGTTTATTTTTCGTTCACCATCCGCGATCTTTCTTGTGTCAATGTCAATCCTTAGGTTTGAGATACGAGGTTCTAAATATTATTTGTTAACTGTGTTTAAAAATAGTGAAGCATTGGCAGAGCAGTTTTAAGTAAGATTGTGAGTGACAGATGAAAAAGCAAGGACAAGAAAAACGTCAACACAAATATTGGATGAAGGATTGCCAACAAAAAACAGGCAAAAGTTTACTCATGAACACCTTTTAAAAAAACCTGAGGTTACCTCGCCAAAAGATTATGCAAAGTTTCTAAGAATGGATCGTCAAATATTGACTTCATCGTTGACTGCCATTTCTTGTGTCTTCCGTGCTGTCACAATGAAAATCACGTGAAAAAAGGTTGCCTGAAAATTACACTCACCGTCCATCCTCAGGCTGTCACGCGATGCATTCCACCGGCATTCATGAGGGCCCCTTACGACGGGAATGACATTCGTGAGTAATCGTGGATACACAGCGTTAGGATAAACTGGTGCGTACCGTTGACGATATCATCTCCAGCTGCATTAAAGGATTCAGTGGACAGCACATGTCCCAGCGTCTTTATAAGACGTCTGTGTCTATTTCACTATCTTAATTTCGCCGTCGAGCCACATGTAGAGTGGAAAGAATGTTCGTCCAGATTGACTTTGGCCGTCTTCCTGACAGCATTTGAGTTCTTATCCCTTGCAGAAGTCTTCAGATTCCCCCAAAATCTCAGGAGGTCTCCTCATTTCTGGATTGAGAAATTTGTTAACTACTATAATCTAACTTAAGCCAAAAGGATCCGAAAACTGCATTTAATTCTGAGTACGTCTATTAAAATAGTTTTAATTGTGTCATTCCCAAATCCTAAAGCACCCATCACATCCACCTGTCAAATTTGTAACATTCTCTTTTTTCCATTTCCAGCGAAGATTAAATAAAGAACTAATGTCCCTCATCAAGGAACCCCCACCAGGAGTTACCGTAGACACCGAGAGTGCATCCCAAAACTTATCCGAGTAAGCATTGAATCAAATCCAATTCCATTAGACCATAATTGACACATCCCACGCCACCGTGGAGTGACAACTGTTCGATTCTCCAATAATTGACTTATAATTTTGTGGTTGCAGGTGGAAAATCAATATCGAAGGCTTCGAGGGCACTCTTTATGAAGGTGAACATTTTCAACTGCTATTCAAATTCAACAATAAGTATCCATTTGACTCGCCTGAGGTAAGTACATTTTGAATCGCAAGCACATTTCAATTATTCTCACACGTGTTCTCTCTCTCTGTCTAGGTGACATTTGTTGGATCGAATATTCCAGTTCATCCGCATGTATACTCAAATGGTCACATCTGCCTATCAATCTTAACTGACGACTGGTCACCGGCTCTGTCGGTGCAATCCGTATGTCTGAGCATAGCGTCAATGTTGAGTAGCTGCCGCGAAAAGAAACGACCCGCTGATAATACAGTATACGTGAAGACGTGCAATAAGAATCCTAAAAAAACGAAATGGTCTTATCATGGTAAGTAACGACGAACAAGTCTCCACTCCAGTCTAGATATGAATTAATCAACGCATAATTGCGAGGACACACCAAGAAATGTGTGAAAGACTCCACCACCCTTCTCCTTAAAATAGTCTCCCTCAGTGATTAAGTCCGCATTCAAGTGGGTTATCACGCCGAAATTAGGGGCGTAGTGCGTCCTTGTAGAGGTGTTGTCCTAGAGAAGGTGTGATTTACGATTTGGGAGCGACAAATTAAAGAAAGTCGCAGAAGTATGGCGTTCCTCACTGCTCGGTTGAGGCGCAGTTGATGAACTGATTGAGTTTCTGGAATCGCTTATGCGCGATGATTAAATCTTTGAATCGTTTTATTTTTCCCTCGATACGAAACGACGTTAATTGTTCTTCAAATAAACCAGAGCCTTAAAAGGAGTTTCTGTTTGTTTATTTCGTCACAAAACGAATTTGATCGATAATTTCCTTGTCCAAGGTCTTCTCGTGGTGGTTTGTGTACACATGTCATTGACAGACTGTGACTTTGCGGTTGAAATAGATTTATTCCTACAACAGCTTCGAGGGCACGTGCAAGGCAGGAAATTAAATTTGTAGTCCATGTTCGTTGGTAGATCCGATTTGTTTCTGATGCCACTCAATTCTCATTCATCCATTTCGAGATGTTGGAAATTAAAATAAATGAGTGCTTTTATTTGCTCACGACCCTGGCAGGTACAACAGTGCGTCATTTCATTGATTAACTCACAGGGTGAGGAGAAAGTCCAAGATAGAAAGCCAAGATAATAAAGTTAAACAAAGAACTTCAGTTTAGGTTTTTTTACGAAATCAATAATCGTGATGGAAAATTTGATAAGAACGATAATCTGCAATCTTTTGGCGTTTAACCTTCTGAGAATTTTGACATTGTTCATCAACCACAGATTTTGTGTTTCCCTAAATGGGGAAGGACACTATGAGAGGCTCTCCGTTGCGTCTCCTCATCACGTCAACGAAGCTATTCTTATAAGCTTCATAAAAGTTTGCATTCTCCTCTTCCACGTCTGTTGATCCTTTTTGCAAGGCACTACATTCCGAGCCTAGTTCTACTTCCTGCGGCAGCAATCCATTTGTCGGTTATCTCCAATTAGGCTTGTGCATTTAAGTTTATTCCAAAGCACAATAAGTTTTGTCCAAATCTGTTTATTGAACTAGTTCGTTCTTCTAGTAAATTTTGTCGCATGAAGTTCACTGGTCGAGAAATTGTTTCAGGCTATTATCGAAAAACTCACATCAAAGAAAGGAAAAAAGGAGCATTAACCATTAGTACTGGTAGCAAGCTGTACTGGTAATTTTACTACTAAGGCTTATTGTCTTAGTTCGTTCTTCTAGTTCATTTAGTTCAATGTACATAGTTCACTGCTTAGGAAATTTAGTCTTTTTCGATTTTCGCCAGTTGGTCGTCACATTATCACACAAGCAAAGCAAAGCACTCAATTTAGTTCGATTTTGTTTAGTTTTTCTTATCTTGCCTACATTCAGAGCTGATTCTGTTGAAATACTAACCTAAATGAACCTAAATAAAATGGCATGTGAACTAGTTCAGTTAGTTCACTTATTAGAGCTCTTTCTTCAACTAGTTCGCTCGTGAACTACACAAGTCTATCCCAAAATGGATTACATCTACAGTTTTATGTGATGATCCTTTAGTAAGTAGTTTAACAGCTTTTTTAACCCTCATCTCATCCTCAATTGAGCGTAGATTTCTACGCATGTGGTATTTTAGTGTATATTCCATAATTTTTATTTGTTTTTAAACCTTTCTTAAAATTCTACTGAAGAGGGAATACGTAAAATAAAGATTGTAATAAAGTTAGAGAATTTCGAAAGTTTCCAATATGTGGTTTCTGAAAAGGAAAATAAAACAAAAAGCAGCTCTTGCGTAGTTTTCTACGCAAGGATGAGATGAGGGTTAATGTGGGTATCCGGAATCGCACCACGGGAGTCGATTGTGAGTGGCGCTGCAGCTGCAAATATGGTGGACCTGTGCATTTCTTCTTCAACTGTCATTGGCGTTGTACACGCTTTTGTTCTCGTTCGAATGAAGGTGCACAGTTTCATACCGACTCCGAAACGGCGAAGTTTGGGAAGCTATTTTCAGCAAGTCATGAGAGCAAGCGTGCGTGCTTGTTATTGTTCTTACATGAATCGAGGATATCTAGAGAGATTTTTGCTGTGTCAAGCCTGCCACGGCTACATAAAAAAGGAAACCCATAATAAACGATTGTGTATTCCCTTTACGCCTGAAACACAATAGTGCGCTGCGCCAGCCGACATCATGTTACGGAGAGAATGCGATGATGCACTGCGTTGAAATAAATGCTCAGCTCTTCTCTCTCTCATCTACTAGATGAAAATTATTGCCGCCTTTCACTATACACTCATTTGAAATGACCTTTGCCGTTAAATTATTTTTAATCAGCTCTTTTAATTTCTCAAATGGCAGTTGACACAAAATACTCTCAATTTATGAGAAAATCTCTCTTACAGCGCACCCCTCTGTCAAAAAATATCAAACATGTTGAATAATGACGTGCGATGGACTACGTTTTACGTTTTATAACGATCCTTTTATCTCTCATTTTTCACTGCCGCAGGTCGACGTTGTATTTTGTGCACGGCCATTGAATTGTGTGCATTGAAAGGCAACGCCAGCGCAAGCGCACTATTGTGTTGTAGGCATTAATCCCTTATAACTTGTCCACTTAGTGACTATGTCCAGCACACTTTCGCCAAGGGAGCAAAGGTGATTTTGATTGAACCATAATGGGCTCGCGGACTTGTGCCAACAACATCAGGCACCTTCGGGTTCTTCACAAGCTTTGATCGCCAAACGACGCTAGAAGGGCTTTGACTCGGTGTAGGGCTGAGCTAGGCAGTTTTAAGCAAGATTAGACTTAGGTTAGGTATAGCTGTAAGTTTAGGTAAATTAGTTTAGGTCCGCGAGCCCTCTTCCGACCTCTTTTGGTGGTGAAACCATATGCCTTGAACACAATTTCATCTTTCACTTTCCTAACTCTCCTATTGTTTGTCTTAACTATTTTTAGTTTGTCTTCCGTGGTCTGCATTAGGGTATTAGGTCCCCCCCCCCTTCTATCTCTCTATGTCTCTCTCTCTCTCTTGTATCTTGCCGCCGTTCTTCTCCACACTAAAACTTCCCAGCTTACTGCAACAAAATGGCGCCCAACGTGAAGAACGAACGTTCGACCCTGAGATTCATGCTCTTCCAATTGCACTACCCGAACATTGCATTTCATGCCGAGAGTTATACATGGAAGTCGATGCACTTGTTTAAGGCGCCGTCAAATAGATTTAGAGTCGCTCCGGCTTATTAGTTCCAATTTATTTCTAAAATTTAAAGACTGTCTTAAGCATAGCGCTTCAAATTCATGTGTTCATTGCATTCAATGGAAATATGGGGGTGACCACTGACGCTTAAATCGATAACAGCCTTAATCCTAACCAGATGAAGTCTGAAATTTGTAATGGCAACAAGGACCCGCAAATAGTCTGCACCAGTGTAGTGAACTCTGGATCCTGTGCAGAGCCTATCTCTGCCTACTGTTTGAACCTTTGTTTTCTATCAAAACCACATCTCCGTCTTCTCAGTTCCACGGAGAACCTCCTCCACACCAGAATTCAGGTCTCAATCTTAATGTGCACGATACGCGTTTAACGGACGACAAATTTCAAATGCACTTAGCCGGTGCACATGGCTAGACAAGTTTTGGTTTGAAGCCAATGCGCTCTCACAAGGTCACAGCAACTTCATTCTATCCACAACATTAACGGTCTCGTTGCCGTTTGTAGTCTGTCTCAGTCGGAGCAATGCCAGTTCATGCATTCGCTGTACTTCTGGCATGACGGCTACTTAATAACAATTTGAATGTTTTAATTGCAGTCGTACAACCTCAATACAAGCTGCTTTTAACTGGTTTTATGCACACAACAATTCAAGAAAGCCAAATTCGGTTCATTGCCTTCGCAGAACAAGAGTCAGTGGATGCTGAAATTTGCATAAAATAAAGCCGACTGCAGTCGTACACCTCGTGCTCGCGACCGACATTAGATTAGTTGAAGAAAAAATTCATACCGCTGTACCTACTTCATCGACAACATCAATGACTCGCTCTCCCACGTAGAGGCGCGGTATCTACTTCATGGACGGCGTCTATGATTCCCCCCTTGCCACTGGCAAACCGGCACGAGCCAGTTCAAGTTGAAAACCTTTTCCACGAGGCGAGCGCTAATTATTATGCGACTGACTTTAAGACCGTCGTGCAAATAAACTCGAAACTTTCTCAGTGATTAAATGCTAATTGCAATAATTTATGTCTGTCCTTGAATGCGAACAAGCCCTAACACACAATCGCATGACTTTCTTTGTCGTTTTCTTTTGATTGACATTTTAATTGATTTCTGTTTTCTCTTTCCAGATGACTCGGTGTAATCTTAAAGACTTTCCTTCCGTCTCCGCTTCTGGTGAAGTGAATCTAAACAACTGTTGCGATATAAAGAACAAATCTTCGATGATTATTCCCTTTAAAATATTAAATTTATTGTTGCATTGCTTTGAAAGATGTTTGATTATCCATATATTTTCTAACCAAAAAAAAAAACAAACAAATCAAAAACAACACTTGAACGTATTATCCACACATAAACTATGTAAATTCCTTTATTATTTATGATCTAACACATATTTGAGTGACCAGTATCATGTGTTCCCTTGGCGCTTTCAAATGCAACAAGAATGAATGTAAACAAACTGAGTAACAAGGAATTTGCTTGGCCTTAGAATCAATGTACATATTCGGATAAAGGATATCTATTCATCATCAATGTTTTACTTGGACACACGCACGTGAGTTACTGCTTTCGGGGTACAGCCAGTAAATGTAACCACATTCCAGTCGGTAGTTAGATTCATGCAACGTGTTGTTTTCCAAATCGATCACACACAAGAAAACACCGATCACCCTTCTTTTTTTGTGTCTTCAGAACAAAACTCGTGTATAAACAAATAAACAACGACATAAAGACGAAAACAAAACGTAAGGATGTGTAATGTCGTACAGAGAGAGAGAGTGAGAGAGAGGAAAATGAAATGATCCCTTTCAACTAAACCTCATTGATTCATATTTATCAAATCATTCAAACTCGACAAGCGTGTGTGCACTCGATGCCGCAGTCGTAAAACCCGACTGAAGTACGTTTCGTCTAATCTTAGTTATATTTACCTCTGAAGCTTATTTAATTTTAGTTTGTATTTCCTTTGAAGCGCCAGAGCCGTACAGTAAGCAAAGGGTTTCATTTGACCTAATTAATTATGAAATGCAGGAAGTGAATGTAAAAAAATAAAAAAAAACGAATAATTTGATGAAAATTATTAATCAGCATGAATTGTATAACGTCTTACATACATTTAAGTAGTTGTTAACACAAATCGTATAAAATATAAAAAATATTTTAATCGTAATTGTTTGTGTTTTACTTCACATGGACTGACATTGGGTCATGCAGTCCACGGACAAAAAACGAGGTAAGTACTTAAGTTGAGGTCGCTGCTATACCACGCTGATTAGATGACTCATGGTCCTAGCTGACACCAGAAGCGATTGAGCTTGAGTTAGGCTGTTATTACTCGAAGGATTGAAGGAAGACGACAATGTCAATGTTGAGGTGATGCTTCTTCGAACGAAAAAAGCTATGCTTCGACGGTTTGGTCACGTGGCACGAATTCCGAGGCGTGCCTTGAATGCGAATCCATTAGGTAGCCGACCGCTTGGCCCACGACGATGTAGTTGCATCAAGTCCAAAAACTCCCCTTATTTCTTTTAGTGGATATTGAGGGCCACTGAAGATGAGGAGGAGGAGGAAGAAGAAACGTAAATCTATGTTACTACGGAATACTACACGCGCAGAGGAGTACATGAAATTTTACAGAAATAATTAAGTTGGAAGAAGCTATACCGCTGTGCGTCACATCACATAATTAGAAAAGGCTGATTAATTTATACTCCTTTTTTAGGTTTTTTTTTATGGATTAGGTACGCGTAATAGGCCTCATGCTCTAGAGTTATTCTTTAGCAGCATTGATTGCATGGACGGACTCACACTTCAAAAATTTCTCCAAATTATTCAGCTATATAATTTATAATATATAAATATTATTCGCCCACTTTGAGCAATCCCATGAACGATCTCAATTAGTGATCGGTCAACTCAAGTTGATAAACCGAGTCAACCCGAGTTACATCCAAACCGAGTCGAATCAAGTTAAATTTATGTCAAACTGGGTTGCAGAAAATAAAACAAAAAGAATTCATAATGGAACAGCAAACCTGCAAGGGATTAGAATCGGTGTGAAGTGAAAACACTTTGTTCAATATCTAGTTGGAGTTCGGTATTATTTGGTGTATATTGGTAGCTTGGTTGTCTACCGGCTCTTCTCTGTCTGTTTTTTTTCGCACATACATATTTGTGTTAAGTTGTTTTTGTACAGGCTGTTCCTTTCTATGGTGTCTGTCTCAATCTCAAGCCAAGTGAATAGAGTGTATTATGTCAGTTTGATAGTCAATAAATCAAATAATTTTATTTGAAACCGAGTTAGCCAACTCGAGTTGAAACTCGGTTAGCTTCAATTCCACTCGGGTTAACTTGAATTAAGAAATCTTTGGTCTGACACATCACTAATCTGAACCAGAAATGAAGTATTACAGAGATAGCCGCCTTCACAGCTGATTGCCCCCTAGTCCATCGACGAATTTGAGTGGCTTTTTGACAGATATTCATGAATTTTTGACGGTTATTTTGATTGGTCAATTTGGTTTATGAACACGGAATAAAAAACAGTTGTCAAAAATCTTAAGGGGAAAGAGAGGTAGAAGTCGGCCATCTCTGTGATACTTCATTTCTGATGTGAACCTTCAGAAGCCTTCATTTATCCTCAAATTCGAGTATCAGCGCCAGAGTAAATGTCAGACACTTTTCTTTCAGTCCGTAATTAAGCTTTTAATCAGAGATAACCTATAATATCAAATAATATAATATAATATTATCCATTATCTCTGCTTTTAAGAGTCGATCGGTCGGTAACCGCGCGATTCAAAAATTCAGTTTTTGAGTATCGCCTTGCACAAGCCCTTGTCTCTCAGGAGAAACATAATTATTGTACTCCAATATTTGAATTTGGGATGTCAGATGTCCAATCTTCTTCTTTGGGGTGGACCTGGGCCTCGGCCAACATGCCTCTCCATCTAGCACAGTCTCTTGTCTCTCTTCGCTCTTCATGGTCTAACCATCGATGTCGCTGTTCAGTCTCCTTCTCCAAACACCATCAGTACATACGGGACCAAAGATAATACGAAGGACTTTCCTCTCTAAGCGACCAAGAATCTCTTCGTTCGCTTTGGTTAGTGTCCCTGCTTCTGCGCCATACAGCAGGACTGGGACCATCAAGGTCTTATATAGGCATATCTTGGTTCTTCGAAAAATGTGCATGCTTTATTTCCCAATTGCTTTCCAAGCCCAAAAACACAGCGATTGTGTCATCGTTCGCGTTAACTTCGGAGCCTAGGTAGACGAAGTCTTTCACTACTTAGAAGTTATAGCTGTCTATGGTAATGTTTTGTCCAAGACGTCGGTTTTCGCTGACCTTTTTCGTAGACAGCAGATACTTCGTTGACCGCAAGACCCATTTTCGCCGCTTCCTTCTCGATGCTCACAAAAGCCCCCCTAACATCCCGTTATGTTCTTCCGATGATGTCAATTTCACAGATATGTGGAAGATCGTACCTCTGGTGTTGACGTTTGAGTTACGTACGATCTTCTCGAGGATAATGTTAAAAAATCCAAATCGATCAAAGGTCTCGGTAAAGGGTCGGTAAAGACCTTGACGGAGCAACGGGCATTCTCCATCGTCATTCTACAAAGACGGACGAGTTTTGGAGAGATGACAACACTAGACCAATCCGAGGAAAAAAAAGATTGGAACGTTATTTCTTAGCCATGTTTGTGTAGATTTTGCATTATTACACGAGCGGAGTCTTATGAGAAGGTCCACGGTTTATTTTTGAATAGTATTGTGTAAAGCGGCTTGACAACGTTCTCTGAAAACACCCTTTTGGTAAACTTTCTCTCTTCTTCGCTTAAATGGCGCTTGATGAGTCCATCACCCACCCATCACAGAGTCTGGGTGGTGTCCACATTGAACTCTCGGACTGAGTTCCGACGTTTGTTCTAAAGACCGACCATAAATCCTATCATTCTGATTGAATATTATTTCATCAATAAAAAGGAATTATCTGTGACTAGTCTACGCGTACTGATGAAGCTTGACCCATACCATAATTCTAGACTAACGGGATTAAAGCTCTTAACGCGGAATTTTCAGATAACAGCTAAGTTCAAGTGCAGGCATTAAATGCTTTTCGAGGATCAATCGATCAAAGTTCATCTCGTGTACCTCATTCATGCCAATGCCATAAATAAGCAGTTTGTTATGAAGGCGATAAGCATAATTATTGCTGATCTTAGACTAAGCAGAGAAAGTGAAATCAGGCTGCGTGGGAATGTCTTAACACACTAAGTACACTGGTAGAAAATAACAGACTGAAGCTAATCTGGGTGCCAGGACATGAAGACCATGAAGGTAATGAAAAGGCTGACATACCAGCCAAGGCAGTGATCAGATTCCCTTTATTGTGTCAAACACTCTTTATGGATTCAACAACATGAATACAAATGATCCAGTTTTGGAACAACTGCTAGGACAACGAAGTTCATGGAACAAAATAACAATTCCAAACTAGCCAAAGAAGCTATAGAAGTTAACAAAACTGAACTACGGTACTATGTGGAGCACTAACAGGCCACAGAGTATAACCTACATAAAATGAGCCTTATCAGTTAAGAAAACTGTAGGCACTGTGTCCAGGCGAAAGTAACTATGGAACCCCTATTAATCGACTGCCGTATCCTTGTCAGAGAAAGATTAAAAAAATCCCATCCCAGAAATCGCACCTAGGAATACCCACTTCTTCGTTGTACCCACAAAAGAAGTGGGTACAATAGGTCTTTATGGTCGCAGTACTAGTGTCTGTATGGCACACCCCAAACTCTTCAATGCATTTCAGCGTCCCCGGTTGCAATCCCATTGAAAGCAATGTGAATACACTTTTATCTGGTTTTCAAATCTGCTCCAGGGGATGATGACATTTTACTTTGGGATCAAATGAAAAAATCCATGTTCTCAACAGACAGCCGATAATTGAAAAAAGTGTTTAAATGGAAACCGAGAATCGGACATAATCGCTGTCTGTCCGAACAAATCAGACAGATTTCTAGATGCCCACTTGTTCTTTAGCCAGGACAGTGCGTTTTCCATCCCAATTCTCTCTGCATGAAAAACGCTACAATAATTACGAAGATGTCTAGCTATGTTTAGATTGTGTATACTCCACGACCCCTCTTACAACCATCCTCGACCCGATTTTTAAAATCCGCAGAGGCCGTCCATCGTCTAATGGGTAAGCTTCCATTCGAATCCGAATGAAATGCTGGTTGAGACACTTTTCATAAAGAGCGATTGAGATTAGAGGCGGTGACTGTAGAGTGTAGTTAAATAGAATATGTGCAGAATAAAAAATACGGTCCATGATCGTCGATCGCAGTATTTTGAGTCCAACTGCCAACTGAGGTGTCTTCCGAATGAATCCAACAGAGAAATGTGGAGAAATATGTTCAGTGCATCTTTGAGAAAGATTCTTTCCTGAAGCGACTAAAGTGGGTGAGGTGATACATATTCAACATCGACGTCTTGGACTTTGAGCAGCCGTACATTCGAGTTAACCTCGTACCTCAACATCAGTACACCAAGTGTGACGACGTACAGCGCTCTGACCGAAGATTCTTCTACAACAAGCCAAGCGTCACTCGCCAAAACACAGATTTTGGAAATATTTGTTGCTTCTGTGTCCAGTCTATACATTGCATTTGTTTCGAAACCTTCCTCTCTGCCATTGGTTGTTAAGAGACTGACAACACAAATTTAACCAACGCAGCAATTTGTTTGTCGTACATTGACAAATCAAAAATACACAATTTTTGTTAACGCTTTAAGCGTATTTCTATTTTTCTTTTTATAAAAATAACAAACTATCTTATGGACAGTCTAACAACCGCCGTGAAACAGTCCTTGTAGGGCCTCTTGCAAGGCTCTCTGACAGGCCATGGTTGATTTGTAGCCACCGGCTCTCTCCGACAGATTCTCACCGCGAATGTGTGTAATATAGCCCTTTGTTTCGATTTCTTTCACAGGCGGCGCAGGAGGTCCTTCGTAGTACAATTCAGGAGCTTTATGAACATACAGTGGACCTTCGTCCTGCCTGGGCACCGGTAGAAACAACTGTTCACTGCCCCGAGAAAATTTGATTCCAGTGGAAAACTGCGTGGCAGCTTTTGGTGCTGGCACCACTTTCGCCTCCTCGCGTTGCTTCTCAGCCTGTTCGGCAAAGGCGCTCACAATTTTACTAGCATCCTCATAGCTGCTCATCAGCTCGTCGATTAAAGCCTCTTTTTCGCGTATTTTCTTCTTTTTGTTTTCCTCCTCAATCGCCAGCAGCTCCAGTCTACGCGCTTCTTCCTGTTGTTTCTCGATTTCCAGCATTTCCTCGAGCTCGAACTCTTCGCGGCCAATTTTCGCCTTGTTCCTCATTATGGTTTCCCGGTTCTCTTTTTTGTACTGTTCAATTTTCTTATTGGTATTGATGATGTCAATGTTGTTGCAGAGATTGAAGATAATTGTTTCAATTTCTTCGAGGTAGTCGTTGTACTTGTCCAGTGATTCGAAGTCGTCCTCTTTTTTGTTGTAGTCACGAAGTATTCGCTTTCTGATGTCGACTTCCTTCTCGACCATTGGGTCGTCAAAGAGTTGAACACGAAAGTTGTTTCGGCGTAGAGGCACATTACATTCGGGACAAGAGCCGGAGCCTTTAAGAAAGAGCAAATCCACGCAACTCTCGCACAGTGTGTGACCGCAAACGTTTACCATCAATTTGAGCGATGGATTTCGATATTTGGTTGTTTTGCAACGGGGACATGCTTGTTCATCCATTTCTGTAGAGGATTATTTGTTTTGATAATTGTAGAGATCAACGAATTACGGATTTAAGGTAAATAAATCGAATTAGAATTGGGATTTCCGAAAGCCGGTGAATATAACAAACAAAAATGATCCATGTGTCAAATAGAATTTGACAGAAGAGAAATGTCATACCGTAGAGATGAGCGCGAATATCGATGACATTTGTTGCTCACCAGAGATGTGACTTCATTGTTGCATACTTTGGAGCAATTTTTTTTTTTTTTAATTCTAGCAAGCTCATTCCAAAGAAAAAAAAATTATGATTTTCTAAAAGAATTTGGAACTAATGCTAAAATCGTATTGTTTTTCTTTGCGTGGCGCTACAATCCGGATGTATCTATGTCTCAACTGACAACACTTGTCTTTTAGAGCAAATGAGCACGTTACTACCGTGTCTGGGGCTGAACGAGAAGAAAATTCGATTAAACCAGAGCAGCCGTATATGGGTCGACTAGGAGGACTTTGACATGCTCATGGCCAACGCATGGACAACTTAGTTTTGTCCCGAAGAGTAATCGATTCCGAGTCTGTCGGTCAGCGTGGAAGAGAATAAGGGGAGAAGGTCCATACGAGCTCACCTGCAGATTCGTTGCTTGCAATCACATTGTGTCCAGGGACCCAGCCGAGCTTCACTTTGTTCTATTCGGCAAGAAATTGTATTGCGTCGTAGCAACGCTTTTAGAATAAAGTACTGCCTGAGATGATTAGAATGCTTGCGCACTTAATACCCTTGAGGAGATTGTGTTGGGCCCAGAGACTTCAAGTCCAACTCCAGAATCCACTATAGATCCGTCTGTGAATAATAGCAGAGTTCCGGGGTGTAGTGATGGAGCACCATTGGTCAAATTCTCACGATCATATATTTTAACCTTAAGCTTGCCTAAACAATGCTGGCTGGCCATAATATTTGGCGATACCCCTTTTAGAGATTGAGTTAAGTGTTCTAAGATAACCCGCCAGCCTTGGACTTATAATATAGCTGCAGTTTGATGACATGTCTGGCAGATATCTTTCTAATGAAAACTAACAATTGAGTAAGCCCGACTGTATCTTCTAGGGCTGTTATGGGGCAGATGCGCACGACAGCTGTTATACCGAGACATGAAATTCTTTACAGCTTCTAAAATTGTTTGGACTTGCCTATTGGAGGCTACCAACCGATTATGCCTCTCCCCATCACAACCACCGTCCTTCAAAATATAGTTGCATTAATATATTTTCTTTACAGTCTCGGGTGCAGCTGGGCCTCAACCAACAAGCCACTTGTAAACGATCAATTTACAAACAAGACATACTATTTACCTACAAATGATTATACGCATCCAAGCATGCAATATGTGCAAACTGTTTAGACTCAATTTAGACGCTTCCGTCTGAATACCGTCCACACTTGAATGACGGCTGACTGTGTTCTGCTGTCTGCCTGTCAAAGATTTCTGCTGATAGAAGATATCGTCTTTTTTTTGGCCCTTGTGTCTTACACGGTCTTCTGATCAGGTTGTTGGTGGACTTCCATGGCTTAAGTATATGTAATATCTATACATAAAAATCGATGTTTGTTTATTTGTTTGTCATTCATAGACTCTTAAATGGTAAGAGATAGGGAACTGATGTCTTTGGCAACTTTCTTCAGAATTCTATAAAAAACTTTCTGGTACCAATTTGTATTTTTAATTTTGTTTACACTAAACTTTATAAATATTCACAATTATATTTATGAGCCACAATCAAAAAATGCGCAGTAACGCGCTACGGTTACAATTAGATATGAATTAATTTTCCTCGGGATTGTGAACAATTTTCAAAAGGAAAAGGAAAAAGTCCACCTTAACACTAGATTTACCATACCAGTCAAAGTGACTGGTTTTACCTCTTATTTCATAAATATTTACTGTGTATATGTATTTTTTTTTTCGAAACTATTATATGACTTTTATAATAACAATTAAATACAAACAATTTGATAAGTTAATTTGATTTTGTGTTCATGAGAAATTTATTCGCTTTGATAAGAGAAATGAGAGGACTCAACGCTTGCAAACGGATAAATTTGCGCTGGTCTCAACTGTTTGGGATAAATTTTTCGAGATTAGTCAAAACTCTTTCAAACCAGGTAGATGAGAAACTGTTTCCAACGAAGGTTAGATGTCGATTTACCCAATATATGCCAAACAAACCGGACAAATTTGGGATAAAATTCTTGCTGGCTTCTAATGTTGAAACGAAGAATGTTATACTCTCTCAGAGAACTTGTTGTAACAAGACTACTAGAACCTTATGTCATGAAAGGAAGGTGTGTGACAACCGAGCATTTTTTTACCAGTCTCCCCCTGGCTTTGGTTGGTACAGTACGTTGCCACAAACGGGAGCTTCCAAAAATTTGCAAAGAAAAAAAAAGACGGTATGAAACGTGTTTCAACGCTTCAATATGAAACAAATGAATGCACACTTACTGTTTATAAGAGTAAGCATAACAAAAATGTTAATTTATTGAGTATTAAACACAAAGGCGTCAAAATTGATGCCACTTCCTAGAAACTGCCTGAAACTACAGTTGATCAAAAAACAAATCGGACACACACATTATCACCTACAAACCACAAAATACAACAAAAAAATAACTCAATCAATTAATGTTTATACTTTTTTTTAAAGCTTGTATTATGAGCTCTTAATAAGCAACAAACAAAAATTAATTCATTAACACACATTGGTTTCAGCACAGTTTGAAAATATGTCTCTTAAAATACAAATCGAAAAAAAAAAAAAAAATATTTTGTGGTTTGTAGGTGATAATAGGTGTGTGTCCGATTTCTTTTTCGATCAACTGTATATCTTTTTATAATAAAACCAAATTCGGTGTAGATGTAACTGATCAAATGGCAAGAAAGTAGAAGGTGGCCACTTCAAGTATTTTTCAACATTTTAGATTTAGCCGGAATCAATTCCCGCATTTTGTATAGAAGTATAACAGGAAAGGATATTTCCAGGAAAGACTTTTTGTTTCGATTAGCTGAAAAGCTCACATCTGAATATCAGTCATCAAGCCAGAATCCCCAGCCAGTACGTAAATGGTGCCAAATAGGACATTATAATAACAACAAGACAACTACAAATTGTAACGTCTGTAAGAAATATGTGTGCGGAAAATGCGTGGAAAAAAAGTTAGTAATGTAATGATCATTTTGAATAAGACCAAAATACAATTGATGAATTTTTATATTTTTATTTTTTATGGCGGTACGAATTTATGCCACAAACTGAAAATGAAGTTAGGCTCCAATTTTTTTTTTGGCATAACTTAATTTGCTCTGGGGCATAAATTCATTTTTGGGGTGTAATTTCATTTTTTTGGGCATATTTTCATAAATTTTTATTCAATGTTATCAATGCCGGGGACCTTGCCCCTCACACCCCCGCTCATTGGAAAAAAAAACCCTCGCTTCGTCTTAGAACCTTTTTTATATTTCTCATCAATTCTCTTAAACGATAAAGCATTAATGAATAAAACAATTAAGAAATAATATAAATGAATAGAACTTGTCATATACAGTCAAATTGACTGGCTTTGGTATAAATAGGTATGCAAATTCGTTGGTAAATCTAGTGTTAGTGTGAGGCAATATTTCACTGAATTTCCCTAAATTTTCTCCGCCATTACTTTGTTAGGGAAATTCAACTAAAAATCCGTACTATTAGGAATAAAATTACCGCCAAACGGAACGAAAAGACGAATGAAGAGCACGGTCGAATTTGGTCGGTATAGCCAGTATGTAGTTGAAATCGATATCAGGCATGTAGATTAATCTGATGGATAAACCGAGCTTGTCTGTGCCTTGAAACATAATAGAATGGTCTTTTCAACCTCAGTGGTCAATGAACTGCATTTTTTCTTACGGTAAGTTTTTGATTGAATCTTCCACGCGTGAGAGAACAATAGCACAAACAACACGAGTGGTTGCTGAGAAGCTAGGCCCTGGCCCTTCTCTCTTTACAATTCGTTTCTGACTCCTTTTCTAATACAACTTAAGAACTGACTAAAACAAGCTTCCACTTCCCCTCTTCACTCCACTTACATGAATTTTGAGAGGATTAAGCGAATTTTTTTTTATTTTTTATAATTTGCGCGTGCTCAAGGGATTGCTAATACCCTTATGTGCCCGGGATCAAGACACAGCACGGGCCGAAGGTATAGAGGGAGGATAATACTGCATTATTAATTAGTGTTAGCACAGACACCCATCATATTTTTCCAATACAATTGGAAATTAATCTCGGGGACATTTCTCGCGGTAGGAAAATGGTATTATCATTATTGTTTAGGTTATGTTGCACCGCGACCTTTAGATCTATTATAATAATAATAATATAATATGGGTGGCGCGACAGTTCAAGGCAGACCTGGGCCTAGCTTCTCAGCAACCACTCGTGTTGTGCGCGCTATTGTTCTCTCACGCGTGGAAGGGACCTACTGTTTAATGACTCCAAACGGCGAACTTGAGAAGCTCTTTCTAGACACGAATACTCTTTGAGCATTGTCAGTGATTCGAAAGAGGTGGATCCGTGAATTATCAAAGGTGGTAAATTCGGGCATCGAACCTGGCACCCTCTGCGTAGGAGTCGACGCACTACGCCACGGCGACATTTGCACAATGTAATACTTCATAATTGATTGCAATGAACTTGCGAAGATTAACTGCAGCATCGACAGCTGCACGTAAAGTATTACTTTGTACCATCATCTATTTGAGTAAACCAGTTCAAGCCAGATACTGCTTGAACCATTGCTTGGCTTATTTGAGAGAGAGCCTCTTCAAAATCGGAACCTTCATACACTAACGTACAAACAAGTTCTGAAATAGTCCTTGTTATTTCTCTTCCGCTAAACTACAATTTTCACTCAAAGTTAATTTGTTGTGGGTATCAACGTTTCAATGCTACTATTTTTTGATACCCAGTAAAATTTTTACTTCAAAGTGTCTATTATTTTTTGTTGGATGAGTGTTTAAGATGACTTGCTTTATCGGCTACCATGTTTCGTGAAAGCTTTTCAATAGTACGTACTTTCGTCGGGAAAAAGTGGAAAATCGGAGATGAAATTTAAAACGAAAAATCTCATTCCGAAAGCGGCGTTCAGACATAACAATTTGTCGTGACGATTTGATGAAGCTGAAATGTCAAAATGATTTGTCTCCTTCAAAACAAGTCTGCCATTTTATGTAACCCGCGTTAAAATTGACGATTTGCCCCATCAACCACGGTTTTCAAACAAGCTCTCGCGACAAATTGTTGAATGTGAAAGCCGCTTTTTCCGGAATAAGGTTTTACGTTTTAAATTTCGTCTCCGATTTTCCGCTTTTTGCCAAAGAAAGCACGTACTATTGAAAGCGACAAAGCTTTAAGTACTCTATTTTTCTTAAGATACACAAGAAAGGAGACCCCTTTGACTGCGCCAACTATAGAGGGATAAGTCTCCTGAACATCGCTTACAAGATCTTCTCTGCCGTTTTGTGTACTCGCCTGAAGCCGATTATAAATAACCTGATAGGTCCATATCAGTGTGGCTTCATGTCAGGAAAGTCCACCATCGACCAGATTTTCAAACTACGGCAGATCCCGGAAAAGACTCAAGAGGTGCAGATCGACACCCACCACCATTTTGTCGATTTCAAGGCCGCATATGACAGCGTGCATAGGGACGAGCTATACAACGCCATGTCTCGTTTTGACATTCCTGCCAAACTCGTCAGGTTGTGCAGGATGACGATGGAGAATTCTCGCTGCTCCATCAAGGTCGGTAACGAACTCATCGAGACGTTCAATGTCAAAAAAGGTTTTAGACAAGGCGACTTGTCATGTGATTTCTTTAACATCATCCTGGAGAAGATCGTGCAAGACTCACACGCTAAAACTAGAGGCACGATCATCTAGAAGTCCGTACAACTGTTAGCATACGCGGATGACATTGACGTGATTGGCAGAACACAGCGAGCCGTCAATGAGGCATTTGCTGGCATTGAGGCGGAAGCGGCTAAAATGGGTTTAGCGGTGAATGAGGGCAAAACGAAGTATATGCTGCCATCAAGAAAGGACACACAACATCAACGTCTTGGACAGAGCGGCACAATGTGCAGCTATAACTTCGAGGTAGAAATGACTTCGTCTACCTCGGCTCCACAGTAAATAGTACGAACAACATCAGTACCGAGATCAAACGCAGAGTAACTCTTGCCAACCGCTGTTACTATCGGCTCAAGAAGCAATTGAGTAGTAGAGCCCTTTCTCGAAGGACCAAGCTGACTTTATACAAGACCTTGATCATCCCAGTCCTGCTGTACGGCGCGGGGGCATGGACAATCCCAAAAGCGGATGAGGAAGTCCTTGGACTCTTCGAAAGAAAAGCTCTGCGTGCGATCTTTGGTCCTGTTTGCGTAGACGGTTTCTGAAGGAGAAGATTGAACCACGAACTGTACGGGCTGTACAGCGACATGAGTCTAGTCAGGCGTCTTCGGATCCAACGCCTAAGATTGCTAGGCCATGTAGAGCGTATAGAGAACTCAGCTCCGGCCTGAAGAGTCTTCGACTCTGAACCCGTGGGACAACGCAACAGAGGACGCCCGCGTTTAAGGTGACGCACCCAGGTGGAGAAGGACCTCAACCAACTTGGCGTGTGACACTGGGGACCGTGATAGCTGGAGAGGCTTGTTGGTTGGGGCCCAGGTCCACCCTGGACTGTAGCGCCAAATAAAGTAGAAGAAGATTTTTCTTAAGATGCGATGCATTTTGAAAAATCGACCACGACACATAAATAAGAAAAAAACCAGTCTCACATGTTGTCTTGAAATTTTTTAAAATTTTTTTCATTTTATTTGATTTCAGTTGTCGCATATTCGCGCACAAAGAGTTCTTCAATAATAATATTATTACAGTACAGTTAATTGTTATAATAATAATAAGAATAGTAATAGCATACATATATCGTAATTTTCATATTAAATATGCAAATGATTATAGTTCCATACTCTCTAGATTTACATAAATATTAAATTTTTACTCGTCTTCTTTGATTCGACCACATACTTTGCTACGTTAGTGTTGTAGTAAAATATTCTCGAAAAAAAAAAAAAAACAATTCATTTCACTGTCTATGGGGGCGGTGGTGATGGGGACACGGTGAAGGGACGAGGGATTGCATGGTATGAATATGTGTGGGTGTCTATCTATCTACATAAGTATCTTAAATCTCATAAAAGCAAGTATCTTCTGTTTTTTTTTTTCTTCTCCATCTTCTGGTTTTCGATTCATTTTTATACGACACTACGAGTTACAATTAAATAAGTATGCTTCTTGCTTTTGTTCTTTACAAAAAAAGAAATCTACGTATTCATATAGTATAGTATAGTACAGTATACATATTTATATATTTCATTTATATAATAATTTGTTTATATAGATTTATCTACATGTTAATGTAAAAAGAAAGGATGGACTTGGACTCCTATTCCTATTCATCACACACGCGCGGGTGTGGTGTGCTGTTCAAACAATTCAACTTCATCCTTCGCTTGCTGTTTTGTTTTGTTTGTTTTGTATTTTAATCGAATCACTGTAAATATCACAATTTAGTTAAATGTATAAATATGATATATTTATGTGTATATATATGCAGATACATTTGCAACCCAAAATCGAATGCTTCTTAAACCTTACTAAGTGTTTATATATATGTGGTACGTGATTTAAATAACGAATTCTATCTATATATAAAAAAAAAGAAAAACACACACACTTCTTTCCGTATCCTTATTGCGGACGAATAAAATTCTAAAATAACCGAGAAACAAAACAAAAATACAGAAAATTAAGTTAAATGGATGTGTGAATCTTAGGTGTATCTCGGTTGCGTATGTCGAGGAGTACACACTCAATAATAATACATATATGTTTGTTCTGAATTCATTTTAAGTTCACTTTCGCCACTTTGCCGATCCTTCGTATCGCTGCCCGATGGTTCCCCTGGATATTAGCTGCGAATGAAAAGAACTCAACTCAGTGTCACGGGTCGGGCTTTTGAAAGCATTCATCTTACCTTTGAAGGGCTGTAGCCTCTTCGATTTCAGCCTCGCCGTCTTCCATTTTATTGCCACCACTACAGATGCGACATTTGCAGCAGATAATGCACGGCGCAGCCAGGAGGAGCAACGGTGACGCGACCAGCAACAGAATGCCAAAACCAGCAAATATACCGATCACTTGAGCTCTGTGCCAGACAACAGACGCTCGGGAATGTCCCAGTTTATTTTTACACGGTCCCTTGTCGTAGTGCCGCAAGAGGAAGTCATCCTGGAAATATCGAAAGGATTCAGTGATTGCTTTGCCGACAGTCGATGGAGATCACTTACGTCTAAACTGGCTAGACAGTACCAACAGAATACGTGTTTGCAACGTTTGCACATCATTTGGGCACAGCCTTCGTCCTTTTCAATAGGAACCGCACACATCGGACAGCATTTGATCAGATCATTGTCGAATGGTATGCCGATGTCGTCTTGACCGTCGGCCGCTAGCCGACGGTTGTTCTCATCACAGGACATATTTGGATGCCACTGAAATGGAAAAGAAAAACTCTGTTAGAGGTGGGAGGGCGATGCACAAGGCGAGTGTGATACTTACAGGCTTCTTACATCCCGAACAGAATTCATCTTTGCACGAAGGACATTGTACTGCGCACAGGGCTTGTTGGATTGCGTTCTCCTTGTCGCTCGAGGAGGCTGGTGCAAGTGCTGTGTCCGACGTGCAGCCAATCAAACAGACAGTCTCACAACCAGCCCGTGGACACCAGGTTCGAAATTTATCCAGTTCTATTTCTGTGGACGAGAAAGAAACGAATGGTGAGACGTGGGATATGATTTTAATTGATTTTCTTAGTCTAATAAACGGTGATTCTTATTTTAATTGGTATATGAAATAGGAATTGATGTATGTTTTGGAGGAGATTGGCCCATTGGATGTAGTCTGTCATTTAAGTCAAATTAAGCAATCGAGCGAAGTAAAATAAGTGATACACTGTGACCGTAATAAGTCCTTTGTTCAGATTCGCCAATTTTGCCTACAAATAATTCATACAAAGGACCAAAATGTTTTTGTCGATTCGAAAGGCAATCGTTAAATATGTAAGTGTTGTATGTATGTCCGATAAATAAAATGTCGACCTCTAAACTCGCCTGCAACAAGGGAACAAGAAACTCGCAATATAGGAAAATCCCTCGAGCATAACACGCCGCCGTTTCCACTGGACATGAACCATGCCGGGTTCATGAACACGATGTGAAACAATTTAGTGGACAAACAATAATTAGTGTTCAAACGTCGTGTAGGAAAGGCGAGAGTTTGTTGGGAAGATATACATGATCATTGTTGTCGCTGACAAATTTGATAAAATCGAAAAACAATTGATAAGGAAACAATGTAAATTTCCTTGGCTTGATCTTCGACAGCTTTAGCCTTTTTTGTTTTTCAGGGGTTTTTAACATCACACTGGAGCACTCAAACTCAAAAACTGGTTCATTGTACTGCTAGGCAGCGACTAGACATAAAAGGATAGTCGAGATATTCAACTTTGGCCATTTTTTCCCCTAGTCCTCACCAGAGAAAAATGCAAAAGTATTGATATTCCCTTGTATATCACAAATACTTTAACACAATCCATGGATCCACCACGCAATGGCGGCCGATTGGTGGATTTTAGTTGATGGCTGCAGATTCTTGAATTTAGTGGGGAAAAAAATTGCATCAGATTGCTGAATTTGCCCACGATCCATGTACGATCCAATGTACAGTACCGAGCAAAAAAATGCAAACGGGTACAACATCAGAAATAATTCTGCGTAGCTTCCTGTAACGGTATCCAATCTGGTTCTTCTTTTGAAATATTTCCTTCCTTTGAGAAACTATTTGATGTTGAGTATCAGTTTGTGCAGATGTTAAAATTATTTAAATAAGTGGTATAAGACGAAAATTTGGACGGGCAAAAAAAAGCAAATTGTGAATATGTCTACTAAGGCAGGTCTATAAAATAGGTTATTCTTATAACTAACACTTGTACTATACAATAGTTAGAAACAACAGTCTACTTGCTGCAAAGAAGCAATCATTGCAGCTTTTAACAATGGCAGGCTCATGAAGGATATTGCTCTCGAGTTTGGTGTTGTAACTTCAACCATTTCACGAATTGTATCCCGGTTCCATGAAGACGGCGATGTTAATCGAAAAGTTTGTAGTGTTCGTCCTCACAAAACAACTCACCGACAAGATCGTGAAATAGTCAAGCAAGTCAAAATCGATCCCCTTAAGACTGCCGTTGAAGTTACAGACTACGTCAATGAACATCTCGACCTTAGTGTAGGCGTACACACTGTTAGGCGACGACTAAGGAAGTCAGAACTGTTTGCAAGACGCCCAGCAAAGACCCCATTCATCAGTGCAATAAATAGTAAGAAACGGCTGGATTTTGGGAAACGCCACATGCATTGGACGAGTGAGCAATGAGCTAAAGTTTTATGGAGTGACGAGAGCAAGTTTAACATCTCCACGTCAGACGGTATTCACTATGTTGGAACACCTCCGGGGCAAAGATATTGTCCGTCCCAGATATCAAGTTCCAACCATCTAACATGGGGGAGGATCTGTGATGGTGTGGGGTAAGCAATCTAAAAGGTTCTTCAAGTAGGAGTAAGACTTTATTTAAGGTTAATTCATTCGTCAACGAGTTGGTCAGTTGGTTGAAATAAACGGTCGGATGAATGCCGATATGTATCGGGGAATATTAGAAAACCACATGCTTCCACATGTAAGGTCAAATATGCCTATAAACTGCTTATTTCAACATGACAATGACCCAAAATACACCAGCCGGTAGGTCCGAGGGGTTTTTGGTCAGCGAAAATGTTCATGTTCTAGCATGGCCGCCGCAATCTCCTGATTCCATAGAAATATGATGGACATCTACTAGAAATGAGCTATGGGAAAGAATAAGGTCCGAATGGGAAAAGATCTCACCGGACGTACTGATTTCCGTGACTCAATGCCCTCAAGATTGCGGGCCGTTATTGCTAACAAAGGTTATGCGACGAAATATTAAGCCTTTAACATTATTTTACTTATTTATTATACTAAAAAAAATGAATAAATTGGTTATTTTTGTATTTTTTTAAGCATTTGCATTTTTTTTTTGCTCGTACAAATTTTCGTCTTATACAATCACAAACTTGTACTCAAAATCAAATGGTTTCAAAAAGGAAACAAGCAATTCAAAAGAAGAACCAGATTGGATACTGTTACAGGAAGCTACGCAGAATTATTTCTGATGTTGTACCCGTTTGCATTTTTTTGCTCGATACTGTATGTTGTTCGGAGGCTGTTCAAAAGTTGACTCGTATTTTTAAGAGAATTTTCTTATAGTGTAATATAGACTTTCGTGAGTATAAATGTATTGCAATGCCCATTTAACTGGAACTATTTGACGTCAAATTAATTCTCAAGTACATATACAGCCAATTCATTAACCATACCTGACAAATTAACTCAACTCTAAGCTGTACACGCTTAGATCATGAATGCTGCAAACTCATGAATTCAATTTAAACAATTTGATAAGAACAATGGCAAGTTATTGCAACTATTACTAATGCATAAAAATGGTTGTCAATACTTCTTATTTGTGATTCACGCTTTAACAATATTTTTATGAATGCATTATTCATTTATATTCATATGCAAAAAATCACACACTATGTTGTGCATTCATTAATTAAGTCCTAGCATCTCAGATTGTAACTCAAAGTTTAAATGAATCGACTTCAAGGACATAAGCTTTGTTCGTTGGTGTACCCTTCCGTACTGTGTTGAAAATTTTACACCGAAATTTGAAAAAAACGTTCAAATAACGAATGAATTTTCAAATAAGAACTCTTATTCACCACACCACTAAGGTTGAGGAACGGTATCAGCTGTTCGCCAGCTGTTCTCAAGAGCTCATACGTATTCACATACACGGGACAAAAATCGTATAATAAACGATGTCAGATGAAATCAAGGGGCAAGGGAGGTAGAAGTTGGATATCTCTATTATCCCTTATCTCTGGCAGCGACCTACACTTGCCGCTTGGCAGGCGCTTCTGTGATGGAGAGTTTACATCATCAACTCTCATCATATTGGAACCGAAAACAGAAGTTAGGGAGATGTGCGGGATAAATCTGAGGTGTTATAATCGCGCTCTGGGCCACACACACTCCAGAATAGGTATCCCCTACAACGACTTCTACATAAGCTGCAGATATGAAGGGGGGATGAAACTATAGCACATCTTCTATGCAACAGCAGCGCCCTCTCTTCTCGTACGTATAGTCACTTTGACGATTTATTTTTTAACGACTTGGCAGAAGTAAGCAGCATTAGTATCAGCCAACTCCATCGCTATATTAAAATACTCGCGGTAACTGCAACTCATTGGCAGTCTGCCACACTTACCTAACCTAAGTTTTTTGAGTGAGACTTCGTCAGTCTGTCTCGGCAGAGATCGTCAGAACCAAAGCTTAAGGTATAGGCTGCAAGCATAAAGGCAATATGAATTCAACAGCTGATGAAATGCTCATGATCTACCGTCACGCAAGGCAGCGATCCAATTAACAGTAGTTGCTAGACTTGGAAATAATGTGATCTTACTCTGAACCACCTAAACGTTGTAAGTAGCTGCTATCATTGAACAGATAACCCATTAGTAATATAGAACACTGCCTCTTTGGGTGGTCACCACAGGAAGCTAGGCGTCTTCTCTAGAAGCTTCTAAAGAAGATGAATAAACCAGGAAGGTATACAAAATATTCCAAAACTTCTCTTTCCTGCCCAGCCCGAATGTCGCAAGCCTACAAGCTCCTGCAGCTGGCAACATTAGTCATGTGCACATCGCAAATTTGCTCCGCTTCCTTCTAAACTCCCTAGATCACTCCATACCAGTGGTCAAAGAATTCTAACAAGTTCAATGTCTAAAGAAATCGTATTTTGATAGATCTTCACGTCCAAAAGGAATTGGACCTTCGAGCCGGATACGAGTCAGCAATCGACAGCGTTGAATTCCAGCCAAGGGCACTAGTCAAGTTTTAGTGCATTGCTTGAGCTGGATATATATTTCTTCACGAATGAACTCTGAGAGAGGATTCCACGTAAAACCGTCCCTTCTTCCGTTTGCCCATACAATTAGAGTAGTACTCGAAGTCTGAGTAAAAAAAATCCTATTTCTACCAGACTTACTATGTTGAACCGAGCAGTAGATAGAAAAGAAGGTAAAATTCAAAAAACATCTTCCGAAAGTATAGTCCTTTCCGTGAAGAAGGCATAACCGCGATCTCCACGAGCTGCACAAAGCACAGAAGCAGAGCTCCGTTGTATAAACTACCTCGAACAGAAATCGAGCGTAAAAAACCAATGCTCCGTCTAAGAGTGTCTTCGAATCCGAGTGTTTTACAAAAGGAAGGTCGATTCTACCCAAGTGATCGCGGGAGGATGCCAACTTGGTCTTCAAACCTCAAGAATGGAAGGCAGTAAATAAATTAAAGACGTCTTGAAGAGTTTTTTTCAGTAAATGTCCATTCAGTAACTGAACACTTACTCCAAACACCAATTTAAGTTTCCATTCTCTTCCCGCAGCATACGTCCTAAATTTGGTAACCAACCTACGCAGCAACCAATGTCTCTTTGACTGTAGGCCATGAAATGTTTGTCAATGGCGACGCATAAATCCTGGATTTCTTAGAAGGATAGCTTCACCTATAGATCCACCCTTCAATTAGCAATCTCAACTAAACTGAATTGCCTTGCAACCGTTCGTCATCCCACATCGACTGAGTTTAAGTCCTCCCAACTCGACGCAACCTTTGGCCTTTTTTTTTTCAAGCAAATCTCTTTCATTCTGAGCACCGTAATGTCTTTTCCATTAATTATAAGTATCCTCCTTTCTGCGTAGATCAAACGAAACGCACGACCAGACTGTGCAGATTGTTCCCGTTTCCAATTTACATCGTCAGAGAACAAAGCAAAAAACAAAACGGCGCACGTAACACGTTCCAGGAGCTTCAACGTATAATTAAGTCTCAGCTCAATGTCATGTTAAAATAGATCGATTGCCTGACAAGTAGACGCGTTTTATTTTTCCATTTTCCATTTCTTTAATTAAATTAACACCATCAAATGCGAATTAAGACGCGACGTGCCTGTCGATATGAAATTGAATTTCAATCTGAATTGAAAATGAGAAGAAAACAAATAGAAATGATATTGTATGCAAATTACGTCAAGTCCACCCTGTAATGGGGTGTCATTGGGGTAATTTGCTTACCGCAACTCAGGGCACCCTCTCTCTTACTCTCTGTCTCCCTCACACACACACACACCGGATGGGTATCGCCGCATTTCACATTTAATTGGCAATGACATTCGCCACTCAGACGGGGGGGCGGTCAATTGACAGACAACAACTTACCTCGATTCAATCGATATCGATGATGTTTCTTCATAAGATTCTGTGATGCAAGATTATCGATTTCGTTCAGCGCGATGATGCCCTGCGAGGGGCACTGCGCGTCTGGGCATGAGATCTCGTACGCTCCTTCGGATATTTCAAACTCCACATAGGCCTTCATGCACTGCAAATAAAAAAAGAAGAGAAATGAGGGTTTCGGTTTGATAAATGGCGCCCAACGCTTGTTTCATAAGAATTGATTTTGTTTTAGAGAAGGAGGTTAGTTCAGAAGGAGAAGCTCGTTGGAGGCATGAAGCTCTGTAGGCACACCAGCGACATGCGAGTCATTAATAATCGAAGAGGCCCCACAGTTTGTCGCCGATCCCACGACGAGTGGGGAGTGACTTCCAGTTGGTCACAGTCGTGGGATGGGAAGCATATGGCCGAGAGATTAATCAAGTTCACGTAATCGAACAGGGAACGGATCAATAGGAATGATTTGTATTTTTCTTATTGATTTATGGATTCAAGAGGCTTCGTGCACTTGGACTGCTTGCGGTCAAGGATTTTCAGACTGCTGTCGTGAAGCAAGTAGATTTGTTGCGGCACAGAATACGGCATTCAACGTGGACAACAATGTCAATAGGTTCGGAAAACAGGTAAATGACCATATCTTGTGAGCAACACAATGGACTTGAAGTTACAAGAAGAGACTGAAAACCAAAAGCAGACTCTCGGGGTTGCCGGTACAGAGATTAATAGTATTCACAGATGTTGGAAACTAACGCCCACCTGGAGAACAAGGCATGAGAAAATGTGTTTAAAGGCTGTGTCAGCTTCTCCTTTGAGAAAATATGACATTTCGTAGTAGAATGTGTCAAGAGATGTTAAAAAGTGAACACATTTGCATGAAATGGGGACCGATTGTTCGGTGATGTATGAAATGTTTCATCAATTCAATTGATCCATGCAACAGTCTCATTGATGGATTCGTACGAACTTGTTTGACTACACGTACAGCAGGCTAAGGCAGTGAAACCGCTGCGCTGTGGGGTACTTGCCCCAAAACATGGTCATTTTTTTTGCAACTCAAGAAATATCGTCTGCATTTATAAGTGTGTTACTTTAAATAAAATATCAGCTAGCAGAAAAACAACAAGTCAATCTGTCAAACCAGTTGGCCACAATGACATTGAAAAGTTGAATGTTTTTCGTCAAAACAACATAAAATATTTTGTTTGATTGGAAAGTTTATTGAACAACTTTTGAAATAGAATCGGTTCTTGAAGTTTTGTGCTGATCAAAAATAAACAATAGGTCTGTTCCCGTACCCAAAATAAACAGTACAAAACAATACAAAACAATGAAAATCTACGAAAGTCTGATTACGTTGTGTTATATTGGGTTTTTACTAGCTGCTTTTCTCCCTAACCACGAAGTAAAATGGAAGATTCATTTATGTTCCGCAGCTGTCCCAAATCTATTCTTTTTTTTTTTAATTTGTACATTGAGATTTTTTCAATCAGAGAAAGAAAATTGGCTGTACCTTTCGGATCATTTCTCATAGTTATCACCGCTTGTGAAATAAAAGCTGATTAGAACAACGCTTCCAGTCATTATTTTCTGTGTCTTATCTTCCTAAAATTGTATTCACCATTCATTAGGTTCGTGTACATATTTACAAAATTATGCGCCTAAAAGCATTTTTTCATGTATTTTTAACATTTGTAGGCGGGGTTGATGTATTAAATAATTTTAAAATAATATTGCATCCAAAAGTATGCAACTTTTGCTATACTCATTACCCAGCGTGTCTGGGCTATAGATTCCATATATTTATATTGATTGGAGGTTTATGCCACGTTTTCCGGTCAAATACCCCATTGTGCGCTGAATGGAATTCCATAAAGATCGAACAAGATTTTTAACAAGTGTCTGAAAGAGGAACAAATCTTTATCTCGAGAACGGTTAACCGTTACGAAGTGGGATTCATTCGATTCAGGACGAATATAATGCAACAGAATCGGAAGACAATTTAAAAAAATGTTTTTTTATGGTGTGAATTATTTTAAGGATATTTTTAAGAACTAATATAGGAAACATGGGTCGCCGTGGCGTGGTGGGTTAGTGCGTCGACTCCTACGCAGAGGGTGATAGGTTCTATACCCGAATTTACCACGTTTCTTAATTCACGGCACCTCCCCTTTCGAGTCACTGACAATCTGTTCGCCGGTTACGGTGCTGCCTTGGGCAACGTCGTTCTCAGAGATATATGGACCGCCGACGTCATCAGACAAAATTCATTTTTTGGGGTTCCTTGGACGCTGTTGGATCTCATTCGGATTGGTATCGTCCCAAATTCCACAATTTTGTTTTTTGACGTACCCATTCAGCCGGATATGGACCTCATCGGCAGATCTATTATGGCGACCTTAAAATTAGTGTGAAACGTCAACTTTATCACGTATTGTTGAATGCTTTGTCCGTCCATGTTGATTTTACAAAACAGACTAATTGTATTCACTAAAAGTTAAATACAACTTCTTTTCAACTTTTAGATTTCTTCAGTATAATTGTACTGTTTCAACTCTCAGTTCACAACTCTTGAGTTTATCAACTCCTCATTTCTGGAATTTACTAATATAGCCGAGGTTAAGGGATGATGTTCAGGGAGGATAGAGATATCCAACCATTGTCTCTGCTGAAAGCGTTCACTTTCAATTATCTTTCTCATAGTGAACACGAAGAGTACACACCGTAAATTCAAAATTAAAAAATGACACTCTCGGAGTGAACTGTCGAAAATATTCCAGGGGAAATTTAAAAACTGAAAGTTGGACAACTTCTGGAATTTAAATTACCACACCAGAACAAAACCAGTTTTCAACTCGCCGGTTTAACCCCAAGTTGAGACCAACTTCGCAGTTGATGAACTCCCAGTTTGCCGCCAAGCTGAGAAATAGTGAAAAAAACGACCCTAAATATATGATAGCCGATTTCACAGATGTAGCTTCAGAAAAGGCCGGTGTCATGGTAGAAGGATAAAGGCTCCGGCATATAGAGTACTTTACATGCGTGAGGGTCAGCAATACTTTAACAGATACATAAAATACATGTGTTCTTATGAGAGGTGACACATAGGCCAACACTGACGCTCAAGCGACGGCTATAGTTACTCAACTTTTAACTTTTGTCTCTCCTTCAGCGGTGACAATCCTCACATTTTGACATTTCAGGAGGATTCGAATTTTATCTTAAATTTTGGGAGTAGGTTCTCGTTGAAGCAACGTTCAAAATAGATAAAAATATAAATGAATGTTTAATTGTGCATAAATAAGCAAAACAACTTGAATTTTCAATTCAAATTTGAAACTGTCAAATGAAATCAGCTGTGCGTTGAAGGATTCATTGTATCATCCCCTTGTGTCAGATACTTCAGCCTGTACGTGACGCAAGTAAAGTATTCTATGCGCCGGTGCCTTAATAAGGTGTGCTTGACAGTTCTATTGAAGCCCTGCGAGAACGTCATTGCGGGATTTTGGGTGTCAACAGAAACTTAAAGGTGCAAACAAATGAAACATTTTCACACACTTAAAAACAAAAACGGATTGCTTTTAAATATTTTCTACTCATTACAGCTTCTATATATAAATTAATTAAATTCTTTCATTTTACATCAAATCGAACTGTGATGTAAGCTTGAGCAACACATCTATCCAATGTCAAAAACGGACCCTGAGTGACGTCACAAAACAAAAAGATGGCGGTTTTGAGAAGCTGTCGCGCGCACCTCATTATCCTTCCACCATGGGCCGCTATCAACTGTCAAAATTCACAAGTCCCTATTCGAATACCCTTTTCAAATGAATTCACTCATAAAAATAACAGTTTATTCAAAACTCCTTCCAGCTGGCCAATGTTTGAACACGCAATCATCACAGACAATTTTCAAAGCAAAGCACTAGGGTTTGCCTCATAAATAGCATCTCATTCGTAAGAAATGGCGAATAAAAGACCTCAAGCTTCCGCCAATCATTCCAAAAATACAGTTTTTGATTTCAATCATCTATGTCCTCGAGATGAAAATACCGCTGCAGCATGGCACGTTTCAAAGTCACGTCCACGCTTCTCTCTCCCTTTCGCTCTTAATTGAATCTCGCGCGCACAGATTCCCGTTCAATACCCAGCCCAGTCCTCAGAATCACGAAGAACAATAAAACACCACGACAAGTTAACAGTTGCCGGAAACACAAGACTTGTATCTCCTCATCAAGAAGTCACGCTCCATCAAAATCAAGAATCTTAATGTTCTCAGGCAATCGACAACTCGAACACGAGCACGCACCACAGTTCCAGGAATAAATAATAAGCCTTCCTGTTCACGCCGCGCCGCTACAAGGCTAATTTGGTTGTGCCCCGTCGTCAACAACGTCTCGATGACACTCCGAGTGTGAACAAGTGTAAATTAGGCGCAAAGTTAATACCTACACATCCGGGGTCTCGTAAGCAGATTAATGCAAGCTGAATGGAAATAAATCCCCCGGTCTCCACAGTCCTTCGTCCCGGCGACTGAACAATGCCGGATAAGGCGGCTCGAGAGGCGAATAAAGGAGCACGTACAACCGGATGTGGCAGCAAAACATGATTTGGCTTTTCGGATTCAATTTCAATTGCACGACTGTTTCCAGTCCAGGAACCGACTGCACTTACGCCTAACGAAGGACTCCGGGTGGGTTTGTGTGAATTTCACCAAAGGAACAATACATCATCCATCTGGGCACCAACCGTAGCCCGGGATGTAATTTCAATTCAACTGAAATGGGATTTGATTAAGCTTCCCAGAACGCACATGTTGCAACCTAAGATGGGACGTGGCTGCCGGCGGTGGGGGTGCCACCGGGAGGGCTGCTGTGTACGATGAAGATGGATGGACTTAAAGGGGAAGCAGTTCTCAGTTGCTCCTTGCAGTGTTTTACTGAAAGAGCTTTGATAAATTGCCTTCAATGCAAATGGAGTTTGTTTCGTGACCACTTTTTGAGACTTTGGCGGTGTTTAGGAACTCTTTCTTGGTTTGCAGCTACGATTTCAAAGACCCTTGCCCCTCACCAGAGCCGTTTTTTCAATAATTCACAAGTGCTCGCGTCAAGATCAGCTTCTGCTTAGTGGTTCACAGCAGCGATTTGAGGGTTTCTTTCCCACTCTGTGTGTATCTGTGAACACAGCCCAACATAACGAAACTTCGTGGATGAGCGGCCATCTTCTCCTTCACAGAGAGACTCAACGTTTCTGTTCAAATTAATTAAATAAAATAAATTGAATTGCGAACATGATATCTTTCACAACGAGACGTCTCATCACGTTGTCTTCTTCGAAGTCTCGTCACGACCAAATGTCCCTGCACATGCAACAAATTGCCCATCTTCTCGGTATCCATTCCAAGTGGCGAGGGAGTGAAAAATAATTGAAATAAAATTGAGAATACGCCCCCGTCTAGACCGGAAATCACAGTTCCTCTGGTTAATTGGTTTCCGAGGGGATACTACTCATGGGCGCTGGACGTACATAGTTGGGTTCAGGCCGGGGGGCCTGTGTAGGAGTTTACTGCTCTGTTTCCCTAGACGTGACATTGGATTTTTTCCCCGATGGCGATGATAGATTATAAACCTTGGCTTGAAGTTAAAAGTCATGAGTCATGAGTGCCATTGGAATTATGGGTGTTTTTGTGGGTGTTTATTGAAAAGCTCACGTGGCGTCACTGCGAAGGAGATGTGTGGACTTGACATTTTAAAGTCGTGAAGTCTGACATGGGACATAAGAGTTTTTATAGAAAAAGATGTACGTAGTTATCGTGAATTGACTGTACGTTCAAAGGACTATACCCAGGATTTAAATCACTCTCAGGAGTGCCCCTAAATAATTTTTGCGGAGAGAGATAAAGTGTGAACTTTGACAAACAGCAAATGAGCTGGAAGCCAATCCCCAGGAGAATAATAATGTCTTTAAGGGGAAACTTAAGAAACAACACTCTTGTGTTTCAGCCATCAATCATGAACCATCGTACCGAGCAGACGAGTCGACATCTAAGAAAAGTGCACGACGGAGGTTTGGTCCACAGACTTCGAAACGGCGTAATTTATATACTCAATTTTGTAGGGTGACACCCTATTCTTCAGTGTAGGTAACACCGAACATTACAGACTGGAACGTTTGTCCAGCTCTAGGTTCTACATGGATGTCCGGGTTTGGATGAAACTTGGTTGGTAGATACTTGTGTTCTAGATTAGACTTTAGCTCTAGGTCCAGATGTCAGATGAGCCTAACACTGCATTGAAAGCTGCAGTTAATAAGCGCCCACATATCTTTGGAGAGGTTTAGACTTAATGAAGGAGTATTTTCTAAACAGTGGAAGAAACAAAGACTTGTTCTTTACCAAAAGGCAATAAACCACCCCAGAATCCCTCACCGAAAAGGCCTCTATGTATGCTGGATACAATGGGTAAAATGCTGGAGCGCATAATAAGGACAGTGCAATTAATGAAGCAGGAGGCCTCGCAGATCGTAAGGATTGGTTTCCGCAAAGCACGGCATCGATGAGCTCATAAATACAGCCAAAAAAAGCTATAGAAGGAAAGGCAGTAAAGAGTACTGTGCAATCACCACGCTTCATGTTAAAAACGCCTTTAATTCCGCAAATTGGAGTAAGATCCGCCGAGCATTTTCTGCCGTAGTCAGAGTACCAGACTACCTACAGAAGACCGTGACGGACTATTTTTTCCAATAGAATACTGCACTACGACACCGAGGATGGGAAATGGCAGTATAACGTCACAGGAGGTGTACCCCAGGGCTTCGTACTAGGTCCTCTATTGTCCTCAAACATCGAGACTCGAGGTCGTCGAAAATAATTTGTTTCGCCGACGGTATAGCGATCGCAGTAGTAGCCAAACATCTGCAAGAGCTAAACCATGATTGCAGCGAAGCCATCGGGATGGTATAGGACTGGCTAGTAACCATGAATTTACAATTAGTTGTAAAACCGAAGAAACCGAAGTAACACTAAACCGAAGGAAAACCGAAACCGAAGTAGCCCTAATCAGTAGCAGACAGGCTATGGAGGCTATAAGAGTGACGGTTGGTGACAACGTTGTAGTTTCTGTTAGAACTGATGGGCAAACGTTGGAATAGTTCATGAAGTTGTGGCAGTTTGAGGCATTCTTTCGATTGAATTGGAATTGTCGAATGTTGACACTTGGCACCCACACCAGAATAATTTTAATAAACCATTCTATATGACATATTCATTTAGACTTGTTTCATTTAAATACTTTTTGATTAGCGAAGAGTCTTCGACATTAAACTTGAGGTACAATGCAACGGAGGAAGGCTGCGTTTAAGGTGACGCAAAAATCTGGAGAAGGACCTGAAACAACTAGGAGGCAGCTAGTCAGAGACAGTGCTAGTTAGAGACTCTTGTTGGTTGAGACCCAGGTCCATCCCGCATTGTAGCGCCAAATAAAGAAGAAGATCATGCGTAACTGGCCTCGTCTTGGTCCAGCTTACACCTCAATAACGGCTTCAATTTTGCGTTTTGTGGAAAATGTTTTATATGGACTTCGAGCAACACTGGGTGTGCCATCATCGAGACTCCGAATTCGGTTTTCGAAAATCAAGTACAAACATCTGAAAGAATTAGAATATGATTGCAGTCATTGGGACGGTGCAGGACTGGCTAGTAAGCATGGACGTCCAACTTGCAGAGGAAAATACGGAGTTAGCATACATAAATCAGTAGTAGACGGGTATAAAATTGACCATGGGCGACCACGTTGTAGAGTCTAAACTAGAATTTACTATAGATGCACGGCTAACTTTGAGAACAGCTTCTCTGACAAGGATCATGCCAAACATTGGAGGACCAAAACAAAAGAAAAGGATAATCTTCGCCAGAGTAGCGACGTCGATGATGCTCTATGGCTCCCAAATATGAGCTAGGGAAATGCACACTAAATCATACAGCCCAAAGGTCGAAGCAGTACATAGAGTCAATGCTTTGAGAGTATGCTGCGCCTTCCGAACAACCTCATACGACACGGCATGCGTACTGTCGGAAATGGTGCCAATAGACCTCCTCACCAAAGAGACCGCATGGAAATATCGTGCCAACAGAACGAGAAGGCCTACAGCGACGAGTCGAAGTGAAGATGGACTAACACTTGGAGTAAACCTCGAAGAATGGCAAGGAAGGCAGGTAGAGGCAGAGATTGATCCCCAATATCAACCCATGGATCAATAGAAAACATGGAGAGCTGAATTTCTACATAACGCAGATGTTTACAGGCCATGAATGTTTCAGAGCTCCCACAGATTCGGAAATGAAGACACCCCTTATTGTCCAAGGTGCACAGAAGTGGTGGAAAACGCGGATCATGTCCACGACATCGTGATTACCGTAACCTGTTTATGAACAGACTGGGCATAAGCCTAACCCCAGAGGACATAATCACGCTGATTCTAAGCACACAAGAAGCTTGGGAAGCAGTAAGTGAAACCGTGGCCACCATCATGAATGAGCAACGGCGACAGGGATGACAACGAAACGCAGCACATGTAGCTGCCAATACGATCGAGCCGAATGTATAAGACCGAAGACCCCCATCGTGATAAAATCCTTGACGGCAGTGCCGCGAGGACCAGGGGTAGAAGGGGAGGTGGGTTAAGTGGGTGGAAATCCCACACTGTTACTTACAACGGGCTGAGTTTCGTCATTGAAAGATTGACACATCCCGCGAAAAAAGGGCCATATTGCATCAACATCACAGACTTATCGAACGGCTCTTGTAAAGGGTGTCCCAAAATGAACGCTGGATTTTAATTTGCCGCTATTTATTCAGTAAACTGTTGCCAACACCTGATGGCTTAGGGCAAGTAAAAATAGTCATAACCATTAACTACCATCATCTGTGAAGAGATACATTCAAAAATTCACGACTACTCGATCAGATGGAGACGCTAAAGGCACATTTTGGACCCATTTTGGGGTCTAAACAAAAAATGACCATCTCTGCGAAAGATTTCCTAGGCGTCAGATTAGAAAAGTTTCTCCACCGACGACGCACGGCAGGAAATCACATAGAAATTCGAGGGAAAATACAAAACAAATAATTTGGGTGAGACTAAAGTCCGAGGTGAACTTAGACCTAGTTTCTACAGCAACCTTGCGTGTTGTGCAACTCGGGATAACGATTGTTTTGGAAGCTCCCTAGTTATTGAAAATAACATATCCCTAAATCACAGCGGAAGGATAATAAGGTGTGCTGGACAGCTTGTCAAAACAGCCATTTTTTTTTGTTTTGTGACGTCTCGCATGGTCCGTTTTTGACATTGGACTAATGTGTTGCTTAAGCTTACATCACAATTCAATTTCATATAAAACCAAATAATGTATGAAAAACAGAAATTGAATTGCAAATTGATGTAAAATGAAAGCATTTAATTCATTTAATAATGATATTTTACAGGTTGTTGTTGGGTAAATTTTGAAAAGTAATCCGTTTTCGTTTTTAATATGTGCGAACATTTTTTTATTTGTTTCCGCCTTAAAGTTTCTGTTGACATAATTCCCGCATAATCCGACATAATTGACGTTACGGAGAGCCTCTGTAGAGCTGTCCAGCACACCTTACTATCCATCCACCATGGCCCTAGATGTGCCAGCACTAAAGGCTGTCCCAAATATTTAGATACACAATTTTTTTTTATTATTTTGTTTTATTTTCACGCCACTTGTGTATAACCGTGTTATAACCAACCAGGTTGCAGTGGAACAAAGAACACAGAAAAAGAACAAATCAGAAAATCATCATATTAACCCTTATGTCAAAGTTTTAAAACCTTCTCATGAATGGAATAGGTCCCGCTGGACTTTCATACATTTAATATGAAAATTTATGGAACTCAATTAAATAATCGAAGTTGTTATGTTTTGTTTTTGACATGTTATTCATTTTATTTTAAATTTGAAGTTTTTTTTTTACATAACAGTGATATTACGAAGTATTTTCTTGATTTGCACATTTGTGTCATTTGTGTAGCTGGATACTGTGTTGTAAACAGACAGCTCCCCGCACTGCATGCAAATCTGTTTTTTTTTTTTGTTTGTATTTTCATCGTTTCCTCTGCAAATTCTACATGACTTTTTCTGGACTGTTGATGTCTGGCTACCGCTAGTTTGTGGACTCCTATTTTGCAAAGGTGTTTCGAAGAAAGTTTCGATGCCATTTCGAATGGAAAACACTCCTATTATCCTTGGATCGTTCATCCTCGCTTCGACCTGAGAGGTCACTAACTGCTCGCAGAAATTGTCGACATGCATTTATTTTGGTCGTAGCACTCACATTATTTATTTTTTTTGTAAATTATGAAAGATGCCACCGCTGCGACATCCAACATGTTGTAGAAAAAAAGCCAATGGCCATCGTTCCGTCTGTCGTTTACATGTATATTCTCCCAACATTTGATCCATGACGTCGACGCCAAATTTATCTGTGTTGTAAAACAGAATTGCTTGTGACTTTCTTGATGTTCCAACCAATTGGGTGTCATAGTGAACTGCTGACAATAGAATGAATGCCTTAGATTTTTTCGGCACGTATGACACTGCTGCGACATTATCTGTACAACTTCTTGTTGAGGTCTTCTATTAGTTTCTCGCATGATGATAACGACCATGTTTTCTGACATTATTGTCTGGAAGATACCCAGATGACTACGAGGCGTTCCTCGTCTTGCGTAGCCACCAACTTCTTGAATGACATTGTGTGCTCTTAGACGACCTGTTGCTCTGAGTTGTTTGTATCATTCCATTGTTTGTTTCTATCACGGACCAAATGGTATTCCTCGGAGAATTGTTATTCTTGCACTTGGCGAACTCGATAGTTTTCTGCTTGTAGCTCTTCCAGCATCTCATCATCAATATCGTCTGGAAGTCGTAGATTTTAAACGATTTACAATCAGATAAGAAATGTACAAGTGACCCAATGGCCTGCATACGTAATAAACAAAAGTAAGTAGTCGTAGTAAATACATTTCTCCATACAATATGTATGAAGGTCCAGCCGGACCTATTCCATTGGTTCTAGGGGTTGTTTTACAAAACCTTTTTTTTTCTCCTCCCGCATTTGGAATTTCAATGTATGGTAAACACTTAAACATTAAGCAAATGTACACTGGTAAAGTCATGAAATTTCGTGAAGATTTAATTATATAATAAATTGGGAAAAAAATGCTTCAAAAATGCAAACGGCCCGGCTGGACCTACTCAATAAAATAATGATCATTGAATGCAGATGTTTTATTTCCGTTTTCGTTGTTGTTACAATGTACCCCGGCCCATTTTACAACAAGCCCCATAAACGGGGCAGGTTGAAACACCAGGACTTTTTCTTTGTTTCAAAACCTGCTTTGCTGATCTTTTTTGATTGATTTGTTGTTGAAACATGCGTTTTGTATTGAAAAGCCTTTTGCCTGCATCATCTCCAAAATTGTAGAAGCAGCGTCGAATTTAGAAAAAATGTTACTTTTTGCCTCACTCTCCCCTACTGAAGGTTTCGAAATTTGTACACAATTTGATCAAAACAGAAACTCAAATCATTTAATTAGTAATTTATGAAGCATGAGTCAATAAAATAAACCAAACCACACACTATTCCTTTCCGTCTTTCAACAACTCGTTCAGTATCACACTTCAAAGCAGCTCGTGAGAGTGTTGCTGAGAGTCGGGGAACAAAACATAGTGATGGAATGTGTATTCATTGCATCTGCACTGGCTGTCAAAAGCTTTTTTGCTCCACAAACGACTACATAATCAAGTATCTTCTTTTCAGAATGAATTTATGTGTCATGCCGTTGATTACCGTTATCTGAACATAACCTACAAACTGAATTCATACATCAAACACATAACGGATCTCTTGAACAAGGCACGTGAGAGGATGAATTCTGAGCTCCAAAGGATGACATGACAAATGGCCATAAGACCGTCTGAGCTCAACGCGACCAAAAGACAAATTCGATGTCATCATTCCCATCCACCTGCAGCGCCGCCTTTTAGGTCAGCTCGTGTCATAGCTCATTTACTCTCAGGACACACGCACACACGTCCGCCACCCAGAAGATGGATGCATGACACACTCCATCTTCCTCGAATACGTCCAATCAATCATAGTTTCTGGGCGAGCGTTTATATTGGCAGCATGATCTATGGCCGGCCATTACAGCAAAACAGTGTCCTTGTCGCTGTTTTCATCCCCCATCGGTGGCCATCACAAGAACTCATCTCTTTAGCTTTATGGACTTTCGTGTGAACGAACGAATGAAGGACGCTGCCGGCTGGTGACGAGTGCTGTATTCAAACTTCCCAGCGCGCCGGGGATGCAGCAGTGGGACAGGCCACAAGTATCTGGGACCGCCAACAGCTTTATTAATGACCCTCGATTCGGGGAATTTGCTAGGTCTCCTCGAAGGACATCATAATAATGCCCGGATCCCACTTGCCGGGAGTAATGCGGTGATTTCGTCCTCTGGCATTTTTGGGTGGCATTTGAAACAACAACCGCCCGCCGTCAATGATGTGGAAAGCCGTTTACGGTTTGTTCTTCGAGTGCTCGAACGAATTTGAGGAACTTCGTCGCCAAGGTGATCAATTAAAACACTCCTAAGTCGTCGACATCGCCTGTGGGAGTGACGACTTCTGACAGGGGGCGGTTGTTTATTTGCACAGCGATCTATCGGCACCCACACAAGCGTGAGTTATTTTTGGATTAATTAAAGCCAACCGGGCGAGGAGGGGACCTAAAATTAGTGCTGCCCCCACATATGGCGATGTCAGAATGACAGGATTTAAAATTATCACCCACTCAAGAGGGAGTCTACGGGTGTTATCCTTGACTCGTGACTTATTACCGCCTTTTATTGAATAAATTTGAATTCGCTTCACAGGCTGACGCTGGAGTGGGGCTGGCTGATGCGCTGTTCGAGATGCTCGCATGCTTTGACCTCATTCCGCAGGAGAGCTGGCTACTGTTTAGCATGGCAAACCGAAATGATGTGACGTAGGGAAGTGTGGACGAAGATTTAGTTGGACGTGTTTTGTGGACTCTGAGGGATGGTGTTGGGTAGTCATGGCAATACAGGCACGCTATTTCCAGCTCTGGTGGTGGTAGAGGGCGGGCAGTCGGCGTTCCATTTCAGTTTTTTAAATTTCTGATAATTCACTCAGCAAAGTCACTCCTCAGAGTAACGTGTTTAACTGTGTGTCACCGTGGCGTAATGGGTTAGTGCGCACCTACTGACAGGTTCGATCCCCGAATTTATCAACATTCACCTCTATCGAGTCACTGATAGTCTTCAAAGAGTGTAGAAAACGCTTCTGAAACTTCACCGTTCGGAGTTGGCATAAAACTGCGGGCCCCATGCACGCACAACACGAGTGGTTGCTGTAGAAGATAGGCCCAGATCCACATCAGACTGTCGCGCCATCTACATATTTCATTATTTTACGGTATGCTCCTGTCACGTGGCCAATAAAACAGCGTCAAATCTTTCAATTCAAGGAAACTGTCAAAGTTAGGGACTTCGTCACTTCTTCGTTGGTAGTCTCAGCCACGCTCCTAGGTCTTGGAAGATGATTATCGTGGTCTTCATAATCAAGACAGGAATATGCTCCTGCGTTAAATTAAACGGCTTCGGATCTATCGGCCGCACTTACCTTTAAGGCTTTAGAAAAAGGGTTGGATCACCATTTTCGAGAGAGAGAGATGTTAGTTGAGGCGCTGCCTGTGATTTCGATTCTTCAAAGCCGTATAGTCAGTAATAATTACTGACAAAATTTTACTCAGTAATAACTCAGTATTGCTTTGTTGTTGCTTCGTATGTAAAAGTGTTACTGAGCTGAGTATAGATTCTCAATAAAACATGCATAGGGAAATCTTTGGAAATGAGAACTCCGATGAATTGGCTAGGCAGGGATATACCCTACAGTGGACTCTTGCAGAGAAAGTGTACATCCGACTACAAGCTGTCAAGGCTAATATCTAATACAGTGAAACCTCCTCAGAGTATCCCACTCTGTAATTGCGACACCTCCGAAATGAATCGGACTTCATGGATACCCACGGTTTTTGTATATAAGTGAACCTATTAAAACGAGGCACCTCTCAGTTATATCATAGGGATCATGGGGAAGGAATGGGATTACCGAGAAATTTAAAACAAAAAAATTCTAGCTCTTGTTCTGTTGTTGGGAAAATAACATTTTTTCCCAAATTAGAGGGTCTCTCATATCGCACGATCTCATATCAATGTCTAGCACACTTCTGTGAAATAGGAATCCTTAGATAGGCCAGTTTGACAAGCTGTCAAATGCCATGCCATTAAACAATCCACATTGTCACAGCTGAGAAGGATCCGTTAACACATTTCTTTTGAGCCAACCCGGCTCTTGCTGGACTTTCTTTTTAGAACATTCTTCAACTCATTGGATGGTAGCTCTGCGAAGGATATTAAGTAACTACTGTCCTTCTTAAATACCTTAGGGCGTGTTGAGAGATATCTCAAAATACACATTATAAATAATGAAACAGAGCTATGGCATTCAAACGGACCATAGTGGCAACTAGGTTTTCAAATAACCACCACTTCTGCCTAGCTATCTGCTCATCCTGTATGACAATGATGCACACACCTTATGACTGGGGCTCCCTTCCAGTGACTTTTGAAGGAGTTGCATAGATGAGTAGGAACATCCTCTATTCCTGTAGCTCCACATTCTTCTTCTTCTTCATTTCGCTATACAGTCCGGGTGGAGCTGGGCCTCTCCAATTAGCACGATTTCTGGCTAGCTGTCTCCAGAGTCGCACGCCAAGCTGGTTGAGGTCATTTTCCATCTGGGAGCGCCACCACTTTAGTCTGATGCGTGTTCTCACAGGCTCGGAGTCAGTCAACGAATCTTCGGGCCGGATCTGAGATGCCCAGCCACTTTAACCGTTGGGTCCTTAGACGCCTGACTAGGCTCATGTCGCTGCATCTCCCGTACCTTTCTTGGTTGAATCTTCTCCTCAAAGAACAAAGATTGCAGAATTCTCGAGCCAAAGACTTCCTCCTCCGCTTTTGGGATTCTTCATGACTAGGCGCCGTACAGCTGAGCCGAAATGATCCGTGTCTTATATAAGGTCAGCTTGGTTTGTTCTTTCGAGAAACGGCACCATTAGCCAAGCTTAACCTTCGCGCAGAACTTCATCCTTTGGAGAAGAAAAGGCAAGGCAATGCGTTCTTGAAGTTAGCAAACCTAGCAGCACATTATTGCTCACTTACTCTGCCGCTGTTGATCACTTGATCCACTTGGAATGTGGACAGTCTTTCAGTGCTTTTAAGGAACACCATTGCAGGACGCGTAGGAAGGACCAGTGAAAACAGTCTATTTCTATTTTAGTCTGTTTTGCCTCCAAAATGTTCACACCACCAATCGCGGTCCCCGCACGAATGTTCACAAGTAGAAAAAGCAATTCTCCAATTAGAGTGTGATTCCATGGTACCCAAGCCATTAGTCCGTCAGCAACTGGCGCAATAACATCTGATATGACATGCAAATACGTAAATCCTCCTCCGCCCAAAAACAGCAACACTCCCCCTCGACCACCACCACACACAGCCTTCAGCGACCACCGTTCCGCGGCAATTTACACGAACAAGCATTAATTGCCCCCACCGCCGGCGCCAACAGAGCTTACGGGCTAATTTAATTGCAGCAATGCCACTGGATGTGCTGGCCTGTGTGTTTCTTGCCACACATGCAAAGGACACACATTGCGCGTCAGTCCACGAAGCACTACGTAATTAAGCATTGTTTTGATGAATTAATTCCGGAAGCACCCGCATTAACGCATGGAGCTCAAACGAGCAGCTCCAGTGGCTTATTGACCAGAGGTTCACCTTGTCCATCTGTCAGATTATGGCCTCTTAAGTGGGTCAAATTTTAATTAAACCTGCCGATGGTCAGCGGTGGCTGTGGAACTTTCCACTCCTGCCAGGCGGTGGGTGGTGGACGGAAAAGTTTGCAACGCCCCCATCACGTCGGATCAGAATGAACAATCATCTTATGCTGGGGCAGGGAAATTTCCACAATTCCAGGAGGAGCTCAAACTTTCCGAATAACATTAACGTTCCCTGCCCGCCGCCATGGTTTCAGCGAGCGCTTTCAAGTTCGCTTTCGATTGAAATGCAAAGACGAAGAAGAAAAGAACAATCAACAGAGAGAGTCTGTGAGTGAGGCTTCCTTTGAAGTTTTTACAAACTCTGACAGTTCACAGAACTGTTTGTGGGTCAGGCACAAACTTTTGCCTTCTTCGACAGCGACAGCAAACGGTCCCTCCTATGCACTGGCATTTCTATTTTTGAATAATCGTATTCATAACTCGTTTGGCGAACATTGACAGACAGCGACTGTGCTGAGTACACATCCGTCGTTTTGTTGCGACTAGGCTTGTCGTTCTCTGTGCACAGTTAAACATGCGAACAGTTCTATTTGCGGACTCAGTCTCATGTTTATGAGCACATTGACCGCACGTGATGGGCTCATTGTTAGTTCAGTTTTGTGAAACCTTTCGTGATGGCGTATCGGTGGGAATTAAATTAAGTTCAGTTCAAGCTCAGTGATAAGTCTCTGATTTCGCTGGACGATTATGCGATAGCAATTCATTTTGTATCCAGTTGTCAGTCGTGAAGCAGGATGAGTTGCCCGCTGCGCAGTAAGATTTTTCAGCTTTTATGGGCACTTTGATGGTGCCTGGAATTGTGTACGACGCGCGACGACTGCAACGGTGAAAGGGGGCGGTTTGTTTTTCTGTTTGGTGTTTTTACGAGCCCATCGCATGATTTATGGCATTTTCAATCATCTTGACAGTTGAACTGTTGGTGGGATGTAGCCGTGTTTACGACTAGACACCCCGCCATTGCGAAAGTCATTTATACTTTTAGTGTGGCTGATTAAATCGAGTGTCAGATGGCGATAACACCTCGGAAATTGATGTAAGCTTTGAATTAGCGGTAAAGCTCTGAAGGAACAAAGTTTGAAAAGGGGTTTGGTGAGCCAGTATATGCTATCATCAAGAAAGGACACACAAAATCAACGTCTTGGACAGAGCATCACAATGGGCAGCTATAACTTCAAGGTAGTCAAGGACTTTGTCTGCCTTGGCTCCGCAGTAAATAGTACCAACCACATCAGTACCGAGATCAAACGCAGAGTAACTCTTGCAAACATCTGCTTCTAGGGGCTGAGTAGTAAAGCCATCTCTCGAAGGACCAAGCTGACTTTATATAAGACCTTGATCATCCCAGTCCTGCTGTACGGCGCGGAGGCATGGACAATCTCAAATGCGGATGAGGAAGTCCTTGGACTCTTCGAGAGAAAAGCTCTGCGTGAGATCTTTGGTCCTGTTTGCGTTGACGGTATTTGGGGGAGAAGAGGCAGGTGTCTTCGGATCCAACGACTAAGGCGGGTAGGCCATGAAGAGCGTATGGACAACTCAGCTCCGGCCCGAAGAGTCTTCGACTGCGAACCCGTGGGCAACGTAACAGAGGACGCCCGCGTTTAAGGTGGCGGACCCAGATGGAGAAGGACCTCAATCAACTTGGCGTGCGACACTAGAGGCAGCTAGCCAGAGACCGTGCTATTTGGAGATGCTTGTTGGTTGAGCCAAATAAAGAAGAAGAAGACGTTAAATAAAGTCCTCAGCGGATAGAGTTGAAAATGCTGCTGAATTTTGTCGTTTTAGGTCCGTCTTGAAATAAGTGTTCAGCACAAATTATGGACACTTTCATATTTGACCATGCGTTCTTGTTTAAGTTTAGCTTAGAGTACCCGCTAAGAGTCAGTAAGTTAGAATAAGTAACTAACACTGTTCGACCAACTAGTTTTAAGCATTTTTGTCTAGTATATAAGTTGTCATGAAGTAAATAATAAAAATGAATTAAAATGAAAAAAAAAAAATGACGATGCGTTCGGTTACTTTTCGTTCAGTTCTATAGAAAAAAAAGATATAGACAAAAGCCAGGTGGCCATCGAACCGAAACCCCGTGATTTGGATGAATTCTTACTGAAACCACAATAGGCCGCTCACGCCGAGTATGAAGTGTCTTCAAATGGCATTAGCAGTCAATTATGAAGTGGCGGCAAAAAAGCTGTTCTTTGATAGGGAATCATCGTGATGAGAACACCAAAAAAGAGAGAAAATGAGAAAATGAACATCAAAATGACCAAAAAAAACTTTAGTTCGCGCTGTAGGCTTGTTCAGTTTGCCAACTTCAGTCTCAAGGACTGATGACCTCAAGGAGGTTCCAAGGAAATCGGGAGGTTTCGAAGAAGGAATTCCAATGAAATCGCGAGGTTTCGAAATGTGGATGGCTCGATGGACTTTATGAAACCTCCCGATTCCGTTCGGTAGCAAAATGGTATGAGTTTCTATTCCAGCTAATCCGTTACAGTCGTAAATCCTTCAAAAAGCAAGAGTTCTGCAATTCATCTTAAACTTCTTTTGCGTATGTGGCGTGTTTCCACGCATGTTCATCTGTCAAGAACTCACGCACCATTTTTCATGTCATATCTCTTGTATCATCCAACGGTGTTTTGATATCACTCGCATGACCTCGAAGCATGCCCGCCCGCACTCCATCCAATTCTCAAGTGAATCACCCACAAGACAATAAATTCCAATGCGTTCATCCTTCTCCGGTTTGTAAATCTTCCAAGAAACAGCTCTCTATTGAAACATCCATCAAGCCACCAAAACCTCACGCTTCCGACTGCCGCTTCGAAAGCAATGTTTACCCTCCCACACACACTCCACCCCTCGAGCGATTTAAAATCTAAAAACAAACTCGTGTTTCGCCACACAATCGAACAACAAAGACGGAACCGCACTTAATGCAAAAACGTGACTAGCGTGCGCTTCCAGTCTCAACCTGGCTTCTGCTCTCGAACGCTCCGAACACCAGCAGCCACCACCACAGTCGCCATTGTTCTCTCCACCACTGCTGAGGAGCTACAAAAAAGGCATGAAAATAAATTCCAATTAAATGAATACAGGCCCGCCTCAGCAGAGGCTCCCTTTTCGAGGGTTGCTGCTTTGTGGTGCCTCTAGACGCTTTGTTGTTACTTTGCTCTGCGTTTACTTTGTCTCACAGAAACAGAACGGAGCGAGGCGGGATGGAAATGAAACACTTGCGTGGTTTTCCCCATCACCGAATCTACTCGAAAACATTCAACAGAGAGTTCTGTTTGATTTCTCAACCGATGAATTGTTTGCAAATGTCACACGCGCACACACAACCGCAAACGAGTGCAACCAGAACTGTCAAATGAATTACTGGGTGGCAGAGAAACGCGCGGCGCTATTAGTAAATTGACATGTGAGCCGTTTGACCCAGTTACCCTATGGCCATCGATGACAGATCCAAAGCGGATATGCAAATGTTTACACAGAAGTCGATGTTAGAGAATTGCAGTTTGTTTGCCAGTGCGGCCGACTGCCAGAGTGTCACTTTCATTAGGGTCCCCGCACTTGGAGTGTTTGTTTAGGCTTGGGTTGGAATTGGTTTTCCTTTTTTTTTGTTGTTGCTATGGAAACCAATGGAGTGGTAAATGTGGCAAAGTGGTTGGTAAATAGATACATTCAAGTTGGGGTCTTGAGTTGATTCTCGTGGACGTGGCGATTATGACAGCTGATGGAAAGAACATGACGGATTATGTTAATCTATTGTCTAGACTGTGCGAAGGCGAACGATTGTGTTGAGCGTGTGTGCCAGTTTTGACATGTAAACGAAACTTTTCACGGGTGTTGCTCGTGCCGTCGGATAAGAGGTGTGTTGCAATTTTGTGAAGAGAATGTTTGGAGGGCAGATTTTTAATGAAATAGCAGTGAACGAATGACCGCTCAATTTGGCCCCTCACCATATCTGAATTTGACTTTTATAATTATCGGCTGTTGCTTCTCAAAGTCAAACTATAATGAACGTAAGGGGACTTAAGGCAAAATAACCAATCAAGCAAATACACAAAGATGATATATTGTGACTACTTTTGTATTATACACACTTCGTTCAGTTTCGTTAAGTTTCGTCAAGTTTCGTTAAGTTTCGTGGAATTTTTGCGTAAATAACCGTTGGCTATGGGATAGGTTTACGTAAGGTTCAAGACGCAAAATATGAAGATTTCAAATACGCGATGCAACGTGCATTTCGGCTCGAGGACTTCCGAGCCGACTGACACCTGATCCGGATTTCGGTAAGGAGATGCTGTGTCGTGTGATTTCTTCAATTTGGTACTGGAGAAGATAGTGCGGCAGGCAGCTGTAAACACGGAAGGCACTATCTTCCACAAGTCGGTCCAACTGTTGGGATTTGCAGACGACATCGACATCTTCGCGCGTTCCCAACGTGCCATAGTGGAAGTATTTTCGGCAATTGAAAAAGAAGCGAAGCGAGGTGGTCTTAAGGTCAACGAGGATAAAACAGCTGAGCTGATTCTTGGTGCCTTCGAAAGGTTCCGTCTGCGAGGAATTCGAATGGAGGAGAAGACACAACAGCGAACACAACGAGCTGTACCAGGATGTGGGTGTACTCCGGAAGGCAAGGATCCGTCGACTGCACTGGCTCGGGCACATCGAGTGCATGTACAAAAAATGCTCCAACTAAGAGGGTCTTCGAATTCGAGCCGCCTGCTTCGAGCAGGGGAGGAAGACCGAATCTCCGGTATAAAGACCAAGTAATCGCGGAAGCAAGACAGGTTGGTCTTGATTACTGGAAGCAGAGTGCCCAGGACCGTCAGCAATGGCAAGCAGCTATCGCTCAGGCTCGGATCCTGCATGGGTCGTTGGCCTGATAAGTAAGTAACTAAGTAAGTATCACGCCCCCATAAAATATGTCGAACACACAGAGTGGTGGTGGAACCGATTCACCAGAATATTCACCCGATGGACGGCAGAATTCATAACTCATTCCATCGGGATTCAAACAGCACTGGCCAGCGTCAGCAGTCGAGTAAAAAAATCGGCCAGAAAACGAACCTATTCATCCCATCCTATACGGTTGGACAAATCTAAGCGTATCGTCTCTATAGTTGCTTCGATTATCATTATAAAATGAAAATTTTCACACACATTCACTGTTTTTTAGTCCCTACAGATTTATAGGGCGTGGCTTTCCTATGTAACCTGGAAAAGGATCAACGAACGAAAACAACTAAGAGCTCGAATTGCAGTAGCTCCAGCAGGAGAGAGGAACGAGAGAGACTCCTAGTGCAGCATAGCCTACGGTGTGGCAAATGCAATTACATTAAAGCGTGGCCCACAAGGAGATACTGGACATAAGTAGGTTAGGTTAGGTAGTTGAGCTGCTAGTGAATTCACCAGCACGCTTAGACCATTGTGATACCAATAGTCAGACTACTACCGCTGATTGACAACTCCAGTGATAGTGCCGTTAATTTGATCCCAACGGCAAATGGTTACTGGACCAGATTTGAAAACCAGGTACAAGCCAGGGGGCAGACACTCTACCAATTGCGCCATCCAGTCGTCTCGGACATAAGTAAGCTGCTTGTGGGCAATTTTCGTTGAATTATGTCGTAAGTTTAAGTACAGTTGAGGCAAATATGGCGGGGCCTTCAGTAATGGAGGCACTACAAAGAAAATACTTACTCGTCGTGTGTCAATAGTCTTAGTTTGTTTTTCGAGTTCCTTTCAGGAGGACGTCTCTGTACGTTAGGTGACGGAGAAGTTGACTCAGTGTGCTTAGAGATTAGAGTCTTAGAAAGTGCATGACAGCTTTAAGAAGAGAAGAAGAACACCATATGATTATGCATTAGTCACTCTGCTCTTCATTCACGACAGATTTCTGTGTCATTAAATTCCGCCCGTCTCTCCAAATCCCACGCTCAAATTTTCAGTGTATCCATTCACTCGGCACATCCGGCAAACGTGCATTTCACTTCAAATGCCCGGATGTCATAAGATATTTATTTTTGTTTCTCTCCTAAACCGGATTAAATGTGCAAAAGAACATCCAAGGTTTTGGGTATGCATGCACTTTTATCCTTTCGTTCGTGCACCTTGTTGGCTCTGAGGCCTCTCAACCTTGGCCGCTTGTGAATGCAGTCACAGTTCAAAGGAGCGCACATGCATGGAGTACACGATGATGAGGTGAAAGGGTCAGCGTATGTGATCCTGGGGAAAATTGAGGCCTTCATTGGATTTTCTCTTTTGAATGCATGACTCCAATATTTATGCATTTCGGGCGATGGCATTTGGGACGACTTAAGACGACGACAGATGATGCAAATATGTTCGCAAAGTGACACCGCCGGCTATTGAAATTTGATGTCTTGGGGGATTCATGAGAAGACTTATTGAAATTGATCAGATTTGGTTCGGTTTTTGTTCTTAGAACTTTGCTAAGGTTGTAAAATCATGAGAACGGTTGCCAACAATAGCTGATGAAGCACATCTTCCTTGTGGTCAGTCGGATTTACTTCTAAAATACCTTCTTTTGTACACAGTGCTGACAGTGTGTCAAAGTGAGATTTACCAAGAAAATGTACAATATCACGAAAAAAGTGAAGGGTCCACGAAAAAAGTAAACTGGCTCTCCGATCGATTTCGAGAAAAAAATTAGGTGCATGTGCATCGTAGTATTTTTCTGCATCATCTCCACCAAACGCTTAATTTGTTTTGGCTTAAATAGTTTTTCCTAGAAAATTATAGTGGAATAACACCAAAACAGTAAAAAAACGCAACATAAGCTTCCATTTTCAGCTCAGTTTCACCTGGAGACGTCAAAAGAATCCTGAACGCCTGATTCTGTCGTTTAAGAAGTCGTTTAGTAACACTTAATCGACAACCGTAATACCGAATCACGACATGGGTAGGAGAAAAATTACGTTCCACACAACTAAAATGATAATTGTCGCTTAGTGATGTAAAACGACTACGTAAACGACACTCGCAATACCGATTTCATAAAGTCCTTTAGTGGCACGTCGTTAAACGACAAGCGTAATAGGGGTGATTGATCCCAATTGAGTGAAGCTAAGAAGCGTAGACAAGAGAAGGTTTATGTCTAAGAGCTTCTGAAACGACAACAGTTTAAAATCCGAATAGAATAAGATGAAAGTAAACAAGAAAAGAGTCGATTTGTGGTTCTTCTTCAAGAAGATTAAGAGGTTCCTTCTCAAGGCTTTGATTTTTTTTGATTAGTTATACGCAAGGTAGCAAAAGCAATGGGGTTAGTAGTCCAGTATCACAAGGAGAGGATAACTTAAGACTAGATAAAAAAAGGCGATCTTGATAATTGCCTATAAAATTAAAAGGTTTTGCTCAGAATACTAAAACCTCACAATTTGTGACTCACCATGCTCTTGTGAGGTAGTTGTGACTTAAAACACATCACTGAGGTTTGCCAGAATAGGGGTGTTTTTCTAATCCTCAGCACGAGAATCTTCCTCGTTTTTCTTGTGTCTCTTGTGCTGGGGTCCTTGAAAGATCACTGAAAATCCAACTTCGAACCGATCTTCCCAATTTGTCTGCAAACAGTTTTGCCCAAGTTTTCGTGTAAAAGACTCCTGTGTGCATCACGTCGATAACCATCGCTGTAGCTAAATGTTTTTGCTTCGAATGTGAAAGACATGTGGTTTCAACAAGGTGGGGCCAGATCGCACACAACACGAGCCCGGGTGAAATAACTCACCGAAGCAAAGCTTGTCACGTTTTGGTGACGATCCTCGTGAAGAGAATAGTGTAATTTGTCGCCGTTGTATTTCTCTAAGTCGGGCTATGCTGTACGAATAAATAGGATCTCTTGGGTTTATCCACACAATCTGCACCCTATTGACAGTTTAAAGGCGATTATTCGTCAAATTATGGGCGAGTTGTGTCAAAACAACCAAACCTTGGGGTACATTTGACAGCTGACACATTCCCCTCATAATGACAAAATCAAGAGAATATATTCAAACAGAAATTTCATCGAACTCATCTAAATCTAATAAATGTGATTTATTTAAATCTACTCTCGAGACAGCAAAATGGATGATCTTGGACAATCAAGTAATGCCATACAATTACCGTTCCAATGAAGCCACTGCCATGACCGCGGCAATTGCTTGTGAAATGTTAACACACAAAACACTTGGAGGGATTCCAACACACATCGTAAGAAACGATATAATCACATGAAATCACTGTCAATCACAATCAGCGTGACTTTGCATGCCTCGAACAATCACCTGTGCACGCTTGCAGTCTTTTCGAACGCCACCGCAACTAGCCTCCTGATACTAATCAACACTTACGTAAATCAATCCCTCCATGACAACCCGTCAACCGCCCACGCAACCACCGCCCTCAATCAGCAATCACGTTATCTAATCGAGTTAATCAAAATCCTGGTCTCGAGGGGTTACCTAATCTCACCCAAACAAGACCACAAAACAATTAACAGCAATCGATGTTCGTAAGAATCAATTCAGCAGAAGCACACTTCACTTACATCACTCGCCACCCTCGGCAGGCACTCAACAGAAGACGTCTGCATCAATCACTACCCCATTTGGGGGGCGAATAAAAGCGCTTCAACACGCGACACAGCCAGCCATCACCCAGTTCCATCATCACCCGGGCACAATTGCATTTAAATTGTTTATTAAGAAACGTCACCGGTCGCGTACGATGTAACATCTGCTCAAGTTGTCCCCTCAGTCGCATCAAGCAGTCTCCGACATTTGACATATCTGCTGCTGATGCTGATGCTCCCCCCCTACTAACTCGTCGTGTGCGAATAGTTTGCGTTTTCTTTTCAAGACCGGCAGAAGGACGCTTCTGTTAGAAGACGTAAATTAGATGACGTTTGTACTTCTGGAGTGGCTATCGCTGTACAGCGTCTTCAGACGTTTCCTCGTTGTTTTCCTTGCGAATTTATGAGAATGTTCACTAGTGGAGAGGGATGTGTTCGCAGAGATGCTCTTAACTTGTTTAAGGAAGACTGCTGTTGAGCGCGTACAAAATGCCATGAGGACGAGGGACAGCTGAGACAAATGACATTCTTCAGGTATTAAGTAATTCATTTAAGTCGCTGCCTCTCTCTCTCTCTCTGTGTCGTTCCCTCTCTGTACCCTTATGTGTATCCACCTACATTCTCCTTGTAATTAAGTTAGCTCCGAAGGACAAGAAGGATAAGGCAATGTAAATAAGTTTCCGCCCTTAGAGGGTCTTCGGGATAAGGCAAATTACATTCCCCTGCTTGCTGAGTCATTGGAAAGTAATTTTGCTAATGACTGACAATGGGATCATGCCTAGCATTTTGACATTTGAGACTTGAAAGTTTAATGAGGCGTACGTATGGAACTTTTTACTGTACTCGTCCATGTATAATTAAGTAATCTCGGGTAAGTAGGCGTTGTTTTCGGGGTATTTTTGAATGAGCTATTTACGAAGTTTGTTGTGATGTGACATTTTGGTGGTGTGGTGACACATGACAGCTGTCAAATGAAATAATTATTTGTTCGGTTATCAAAATTATGCATGCGTGTTATGAATTGAAAGGCATTCAAAGTTGACTTGTTATTGAAGTGGAGGCGGATACAATGACGGCGAAAAGGTCAGAGGCTAAGGCTGAACATGCACTGTGACAGATGATGAGTAGTAGGTGGTGGTAAATGTCAAGAGCCGCGAGATATTGATGAACCAATCAAATCAGTGTATATTGTTTACACCCACGCCATGAATGCGTTTTGTGATGAAAATTTGAGTTTGAACCGCAGTCTGGCTACTGGCGCTCTTGTGAAAAGATTTGAACTTGTCACTCTCCTTAATTTAAGACCTCAGAATGAAGCCCAAACCGATGCCAGATCAAGCAAACGAGAGAAAACACAGAATTGAGACGATATTTCCATAGTCACAACTTTTTAGAGTTTCGTTAAGTTTCGTTCAAATGTTCTCAATTAGGTAAGAGGCTAAGTCAATCGCTTTCGAGCAAATACACCGAATTGAGACGATATTTCCATAGTCACAATTTTTTTTTACAGTTTCGTTAAGTTTCGTTCAAATTTTCTTGCTTATGTAAGAGGCTAAATCAATCACTTTCAAGCAAATACACGGAATTGAGACGATATTTCCATAGACAAAACTTTTTAGAGTTTCGTTAAAATTTTCTTGCTTAAGTAAGAGGCTAAATCAATCACTTTCAAGCAAATACACCGAATTGAGACGATATTTCCATAGTCACAATTTTTTTTAGAGTTTCGTTAAGTTTCGCTCATTTTTACTTTCTTAAGTGAGAGGTTAAATCAATCCCTCCCTGTGGTCAAAGATAACGGTTGAGACATTTATGGACGTATAATAACCACTAGCTAAGTATCGTTCACTTTCGTTCAATCTTGTCTGCTTTATTTGGAGCGAAAATGGAAGCTCTACACGCAAGTTAGTGCCTGATATGAATAGAGAATGATACACAGAATTGAGGCGATATTTCCATAGTCTGTAAACTGTAGTAGTTTCGTTAAGTTTCGTTCACTTTTGTCTGCTTAATTGGGAACGAAATTAGAAGCCCTACACTCATGTAAATGATAGTTGAGGCAATTCTTGAGTCTAATAACCACTTCGCTATGTGTCGTTAAGTTTCGTTCAATTTTACTTTCTTAAGTGAGTGTTTAAATCAATCTTTTTCTATCGTCAGAGATAACAGTTGAGGTATTTATGAACTTCTAATAACCATTTCGGTTAATATCGTTAAGTTTCGTTCACTTATGCTTGGTCGAATGGGAGTGAAATCAATCACTGCCTACGTACATAATTAACAGTTGATACTATTATGGACGACTAAAAATCACTTCGCTCAGTTTCGTTAAGTTCCGTTCCGCAATCGGATGACTTCACTTCATTTCTGTGACTTTTGCAACACTTCATCCAAATTACTCTTCCTGACATCACCCCGCGAATTCACAAGGCTCCATTGTCATTAAATCGGTTCGCTGACTCACGACCTCAATCGCATAATGGGACGGAGAACCTCATTTGCCCGCGGAGCACTAAACGTCAGCTCATAATGTCTGCTTCTGATACCGAGCTTAACGCCAACGCGAGCGCCTTGGGCTGTTGACAATCAACTTCAACCAGCCAACCACCACCCACCGAACTCCGGCGTTTCTCTGTTCGATTCAATCGATATTATCTCCCGTTTCTTTCGGAAGCACGGACAACAAGTCGACCTGGTTTAGATCCATCCCAATTGCCGTCGGACGCATCCGTGACAATTTGTGCAGTATTCACAGCCACATCCAAGCCAAACTGCCTCCTCCGCATCGAACAACTGGAGCAGACTGATGACGATGATAAGGGGATAACGCCAAGCACTTGACAGAGCACCAGTTTAAACTGAAATTTGGGCCAATAACTGGGGGAGACCTACGCGAGTGCATGCAATCACAGGCACTGTCATATGCCATTGAACGGTCGTCCGGCGGGGACACAGAACGGGCCTCGAATTGGCCAACATGAGCATTTTCGTTCACGTCGTCGTTCGTTAATCAATCGAATTTTGTTCAAATATGACCGCAGGCCGTCAATTTGGAGAGCAGCTGTGCAGCGACTATTGCACAATCCAATGACTGGGCGTGTGCGTAACCTCAACCCCGAATGCTGCCAGCTAGGGAGCTTCGTTAATGCGATCGGGGTCTGATTGAATTGACAGCTTCAGATAATTATTTCGAAACCAACTCCAAGCGGAGTCCACTGGCGATTGGAAGACTCCCGGAGTTTTAGCGGAATTGACGGTAACTCATCCGAATTGGTTTGAAAGAGTGCTCGTGGTTGTGGGGTTTTTTTTTAACATTTTGGGAAAGAAGTTCACCACGGGCGCGATTACGAATCTATAACTGGCTCCTGTTGCCGAAAAAGGTGTACGAGAAGTAAGCTTAACGTTTTTACAACACTTGAGTTATTGAACACGCTCCTGTCAGTAAAGTGCTTGAACCACAGCCTCAAGTGTCAAAGTTAAACGTCAAAATTGAATGAAACACGGCATCTACAGACTAGAGTCGAAACAATTCGAATTCCAAATCGACGTTAAGAAACTCCCTAGAGTTAACTTAGTGAACACACCCGCCGAGAAAATGCTTCAAACTCGCCCAACATACTCGCACCTGTCAAAAGAGAAGCCAAAATATAAGTTTCATTAAAAGTCACTTACCTCAGTACAAAATCGACAGCCGCACTGGCCAATCGTGGTCGCCTCACAGGGTGACACGTCCACCAAGCACAGCTTGCAGGTGAACTCCTCCAGTTCGGCGGCGAGTGCCGTCTTGCTGCCACCGCCAGACGCTGCAACCGGCGAGAGTGGACTTGATCCGGACGAAAGCGATGAGTTTAGTGTCGCTGTGGTCACATTCGATGGTGGACTACTGCCGTTGGCGCCCGCGGAGCTCTTTCTCGAGCTCAGATTACTACCGCTGCCACTGCCACTGTCCACGCAATCGTTGCTCTTACTTATGCTATTGCTACTTAAGTTGCTAAAGTTATTGTTAAGGTTATTTGAATTGTTGTTAACATGTATGAATCCGCTATTGGCGGTATTCAGCGAATACCGCGAACCGGACGCGGCCAACGATAACAGACTAGAACAACGCGAACAGGTGGCGTTCGATGCCGACAGGCTGTTGCGGAGCCGATTCAACGGTCGAATCTGTTCGACGCCATTCGCATTGATGCCACTGCCGCTGCCCGAGATGGGACCGCAGCCGCCGAGCGGTGTCCCACTGTATTCCGAGACTGGCGAACAGATCGACGACGACTGGCGGGTGAGTGCGAGCACCGTCTCGCACTTCCGCATGCCCGTGTACTGGACAATCGACTGGGATTTCTCGTGATGCAGGCTGGCGGCACTGCCCTCGCGTCGCAGCAGCGGCACCACATTCCACAGCTTCTGCTGCACGGCGGTGTTCAGCGACGTGGTGCTGGTGGCAGAGTTCCTCTCCGCCTGGTAGCTAAGCGCGTCTGAGGGTTGCCTCAGTCCGGACGGGTCGCCGAGTACGACGTTCTGGTCGGACGGCGTCCGGGTGATGGTGATCTCGGGCGATGGGAGCAAGGGCGGATTGAAGGAGGTACTGTCCTTGGACGGTTTCCGGCCGACCAGGGACTTGAGGAAGTTCTCGAAACGTCGCCGCCTCGGAATCGGGCCCCCAGCAAGCAGCGAGCCCGCATGAGGGCCCTCCACATCGCTCGGCTGGTGGCTGAAGGTATTGCTCTGGCCGTTGATGCCGTTGGCGAGAGTGTTGTTATTGTGTGCCGAGTAGATGGAGGAGTTTGTGGTCAGCGGTAGCTGAAGGTTCGTCGGCGGCTGGGGCGATGATATGGTCCGTCGGATCCGCGGGTTGTTCTGGTGCAGCTGCGGTTGGATGTTGATGTGGTTCTTCGAGTCCAGCAGCGAGGCGGTTTCATTGTCCGAGAATGGCACCTGGCGGCTGGCGGCCGTTTTCTTGACGTTAGCCAGGTTGTGAATTGGTGAAGAATCCTGCAACGAAACGAACAAAAAAAGTCAGTCAGTCTCAGTGGAGGTAGAAAATTTCAATTTCAAAGATATCAATTCCTAATCGCATTTGCCACGAGTCGGGCTTGGACGCGTCCAACTCCGAAACTTGTCGCCGAAGCAGGCGGCGGAGGTGCGTGCCTTGAGCATGTGAAGCACGTATGCGGTCTGAATGTAAATGCCAACACGAGCGGGTGCTGTGTTGAAACTTTTCCAAATGCGACGTCCCATTGTGAATGCAAATGCCGATCGAATACAGGCAAGGCCTGAAGATGAGGGAGCTTGAGGAGATGCGGGTGTCTATTGTTCTTTCTAATGACTGGGGGATGGAGGCTCGTGTGGCGATAATTTGAAAACCACATTAAATCTGAACTAACAATGACACAATGACTGTCGGTAGGCAGACGTTTGTAGTTATGAATTTTAAGCGGTCGACGGTATCTCTGTTGAAGGCGCATAAAGGTGGTTTGCATTAATAAGCTGCGTGCCGATGATTTAAAGCCTTCTCAGCATTTCTGTCTGACTGGAATGAGGAGAGATGAGTTCAAAGGATTCACTCAGACGGTGACTCAAATTAGGGGGCGACATGGCGGACTAGAGAGGCAAGTGTTAGCAGGGAACTGCTGTCATTTATTTTTGACAGCATTTTCATGGCGTTTCTCGGACCAAAAGGAGGAATCTTAAGGCCAAAGCCCATAAAATCCGTCCAGTGCATTGGGTCATGTCAAAAAATTTACAACTCAGAGGAAGAGAAAGAGCACATACAGCCCACAAGTGAAATTCACCACGACGCGTCGTCGCGACGGATGGACTTTCTGTGCGTTTGTCGGATGTTGTTGATGGAAAATCTTTCGCGTCTTCCTCATGTGATTTTTTTTACGATATTTTATGAATGAATTAATACTTCTCGTTTTATTTAAAATTGTTTTTGAATATTTCCTGATACTTTAAAATTTCGAATTTCTTAGATTTATGCCAGAATGGATAGCGCACGCAACGTACTCATTGGGCACCTTTTGCAATTCGGAAACTACTATTCCTGTGGATTCTAAACACAAGGCACGCTACAGATTCTATGGGTTTTGGTCTTTAAAATCAGAAATGTATTATTACAGAGATGGCCGACTACACAGCTGATTGCCCCCTAGTCCAATGACGAATCTGAGTGCCTTTTTGACCGATATTCATGAAGTTTTAACGGTTATACGCGAATGCGATTCTCTGGTTTAAGAAGACGTCGTAAAAAACAGAGAGGTAGCAGTCGTGCATCTGGGTAGCACATTGCAAAACCGCCGTCAGGCAGAATGTTCCACTCAACGCAATTGACGATGATCGACGAAAATTCCGTCCTAGACGACGTCAAGATAGCAATATCAAGACTGAAGTCAAACAAAGCTGCCGGTGCGGACGGACTGTCCGCTGAAATCTTTAAGGCAGCTGGAGATGATCTGGTTGGGTACATGCACCAGCTCATCTGTAAGATATGGTCGGAGGAAAGCATGCCCGATGAGTGGAATCTCAGAATCGTCTGCCCGATCCACAAGAAAGCAGACCCCTTTGACTGCGCCAACTAACGAGGGATAAGTCTCCTGAACATCGCTCTGCCGTTTTGTGTACTCGCCTGAAGCCGTTTATAAATAACCAGAGAGGTCCATATCAGTGTGGCTTCAGGCCAGGCAAGTCCACCATCGACCAGATTTTCACACTACGGTAGATCCTGGAAAAGACCCAAGAGATGCAGATCGACACCCACCACCATTTTGTCGATTTCAAGGCCGCATATGACAGCGTGCATAGGGACGAGCTATACAACGCCATGTCTAGTTTTGACATTCCTGCCAAACTCGTCAGGTTGTGCAGGATGACGATGGGGAATTCTCGCTGGCCCATCAAGGTCGGTAACGAAGTCACCGAAGCCTTCAATGTCGAAAAAGGTTTTAGACAAGGCGACGCGCTGTCATGTGATTTCTTTAACATCATCCTGGAGAAGATCGTGCAAGACTCACACGCCAACCCTAGAGGCACGATCTTCCAGAAGTCCGTACAACTGTTAGCATACGCGGGTGACATTGACGTGATTGGCAGAACACAGCGAGCCGCCAATGGGGTGTTTGCTGGCATTGAGGCGGAGGCGGCTAAAATGGCTCTAGCGGTGAATGAGGGCAAAACGAGGTATATGCTGTCATCAAGAAAGGACGCACGACATCGAAGTTTTGGACAGAGCGGCACAATGGGCAGCTATAACTTCGAGGTAGTCAAGGACTTCGTCTACCTCGGCTCGCAAGTGAACAGTACGCACAACATCAGTACCGAGATCAAACGCAGAGTAACTCTTGCCAAACGCTGTTTCTATGGGCTTAAGAGGCAATTGAGTAGTAGAGCCATCTCTCGCAGGACCAAGCTGACTTTATACAAGACCTTGATCATCCCAGTCCTGTTTTATGGCGCGGAGGCATGGACAATCTCAAAAGCGGATGAAGACGTCCTTGGTATCTTCGAGAGAAAAGCTCTGCGTGCGATCTTTGATCCTGTTTGCGTAGACGGTTTCTGGGGTTGAAGATTCAACCACGAACGGGCTGTACAGCGACATGAGTCTAGTCAGACGTCTTCGGATCCAACGCCTAAGATGGCTAGGCCATGTAGAGCGTATGGACAACTCAACTCCGAACCAGTGGGATAACGCAACAGAGGACGCCCGCGCTTAAGGTGGCGCACCCAGGTGGAGAAGGACCTCAACCAACTTGGCGTGCGACTCTGGAGACAGCTAGCCAGAGACCGTGCTAGCTGGAGAGGCTTGTTGGTTGAGGCCCAGGTCCACCCCGGACTGTAGCGCCAAATAAAGAAGAAGAAGAAGAAGCATAGCATGACTTCGTGATTAAATTTGAAGAAATTGGGATTAACTGTCAAAAGTGCATCAAACTTGTCGACGGGGAGAGGGACTATCGGCTGTGAAGACGTCATTAGACGTTTCGACTCGAAACCAGTCCGCAGTGTGACGTTGGAAGACTTGTTTGGAGCAATCTATGTATTGTATGAAATGAATCGCAATTTTCCTTTGTCACGCTATAACTTTAGAAGGGCCTTACGGATTTCCTTCATCATTTTTTTCTACGTTTCATAATACCTTGTAGAAGGTTCTTACGGGAACATGTGTTGGAAAAATTGCGCCGGAAATTAGATAATTTCAGAAAACCACTGTTTCCTTTGAATGTGAATTTAGCAGTATTTTTTTCTTAGTTCAACAGAATCCATTTGGGTTGGCCGAGAATAAAATAAAAATAAAAAATACTTTGTATTCAAATTATATTTCAATTTTTTTAAACAAATGTAATAGATGTTCTTTTATCCTCAAAAATGTTCGTTGACAATATAATTGCGATATTTTAATGGTTTTATGGTAAACTTATAAAGCTCTTCTAAGCCACATGAGCTCTTTAAAATGTTTAAAATTTAGCAGTAAGCCATATTTTTGAAGCACACGGGGAATAAATGAATATACACCGATGAACAAAAGTATTCGGGATTATCAATTTATTTACATTAGTTTTTTGTAGACATTAGAGATATTTACAGGAGTACGCTCATATTGAAGACACAGATCCGTCGCTTATCTCATCCGATTGCAAAGCTGCTATCAAGCAAAAAGGGAAACTAAAAAAATTTTTTTAATAAAAGGGTTGTTTTTTTTGTCATGTAGAGTGGATTATGGAAGCTGGAGAAAATTGACTTAAACCTTCCGACTCGGAATGCAGTCAGTGAAGTGACATCAATAATTTTGAGTTTATCTGTGGAAACGACTTGCCATTAGCACATTTCTAGTGTGGCAAAAATGTAGGCAGTTTTAGAACATTTAGTGGGACATAGTTAAGTGTCCCAACAAGTTCCAAATGGTTAAGCAAAGGCATAGCTTTAAACAAACGAGTTTCAGATCGATACACACTACCCCTTCATTTTAAAGCCGCATACGACAGCATTCATCACAAGGAACTACTTGATGCGATGGCCGAATTTGGGATCCCGGGAAAACTGATCCGGTTGTGTCGCGCTACGCTTACAAATTCGCGATGCACCATTCAGCTTCCGAGTCGTTTGAAACCTGCATCGGATTTCAGCAAGGAGATGCGCAGCCGTGTGATTTCTTCAATCCGGGACTGGAGAAGATTGTGCGGCGGGCAGCTGTAAACACGGAAGCCACTATCTTCCACAAGTCCAACTCATCGATATCGTCACGCATTCCGAAGGCTTTTACGGCGATTTTCCTTTCCCCTCTGCGAGGAAGGTGTATGGGGGAGAAGACATAATAGCGAACTGTACGCGCTGTACCAGAATGTGCATGAAGTCCGGAAGGCAAAATTCCGTCGACTGCACTGGCTCGGCCACATCGAGCGCATGGACAACTATGCTCAGCTAAGAGTGTCTTCGAATCCAATCCTCCTGCTTCGAGAAGGAGAGGAAGACCGAACCTCCGGTATAACGACCAAGTCTTCGCGGACGCAAGAAAGCTTGGTCTTGATGACTGGAAGCTGCCTGGACCTTAAACGATGGATGGCAGTTTTAGCTCATGCTCTGACCCTCCAAGTGTCCTTGGCCTAATAAGTATGTATATCTTTAAATTGATTCGGTTGGGTCGTTTGGATTGTATTAACGCCTGAAGGCAACTATGTCCATATTCCATCACCAGTGTATATAAAAATGAAGGCCATTTCATTCATCAAACCTTTGAAACTGGTTCAGACTATCGCCCGATCGTTCTAAGCAGTCTAAACGGTCACATGCTTCTTGAGATGACTGGAGATCGTCCGAAGAACAGGCTTCATCACAAATGACTTTTGCAGAGCCTACATTGATGACACCTCCTCTGCTTGATAATCTTTGCAGTCCTGCTGCACGGCGCAGAGGCAAGGACAATCCCAAAAGCCGATAAAGAAGCCCTTGGGTTCTTCGAGTAAAAAGTACTCCGTGCAATCTTTGGTCACATTTATGTTGATGAGGTCTAGAGGAAGAGATTCAATCAAGTCGTGTGTGCGCTGTATGGCGACATGAGCTTACCCAGGCGTCTATGGATCCGCTTAAGGCGGCTGGTGGAATGTAGAGCGTATGAACAACTTCGATGGGTTTCGACTCCGAGCCTGTGGGATAGTGTACCAAAGGCCGTCTGCTTCGAAAGTACCGCACTCAGCTGGCGAAAGAACTCAATCAACTTGCCGTCCATCCGAAGCTGGATGACGGTAGCTAGAGGTCACGCTAGCTGGAAAACGTTTATGGTTGGGGCGCAGGTACAAAGGAAGCTTTTATATTCATTATAAAAGCAAAAAAGCGACACTACCCTGTCCAAACCAGATGGGAGAGCGCGAAAAATAATAAATAGAAGCACGTACTATTTCGCTGGCTTATTTTGACATGATGCCGCTTAAAAAAGACAGTTGAAGAACGAGGGTTCAGTGACACGAGTTAAGACAAGAGTTAACGTCTAAGCTAGCTGCTTCATGTAGATTACATGGACAGCCAATCCTGAGGACCATCCGTATCTTGAGAGTCCAAGGAAGAGAAAAGGACAAAGACTAATGTCCAGCAGGTTTAATTGACGTGCAACATTGAAGAAATGTACACCATGAGAGCTGACCAAGTTTGTTGGTTGAGATAAGATTTCCTGCTTATTTAAAAATATTTCACAGGACATTATACCAAGAACCACCGAACGAAATCAAGAAATTACACAGAATTTCTCCAAATCTCCTAGATTTCGCCTTACATTTGAGGTTTCGAAGACTCTCGTTTTCGATGAAATCTAGTTGAAACTCCCTCGAGTTCATCTGTCCTTGATAGGTTGTTATACCGAACAAGCCTTCAGCGTGAACTTTAGTTTATTTTGATCATGTTGGTGTTAATTTTCTTATTTTATCTCTCTCTCTCTTTTTTCTGGTGATCACACACGATATTTTGTACTGTTTTGTGGGCAGTTTCAAAATCGAGAGCGAGGAACATTTGTTTTGCACAGCACAAATAAATTGAGAGCTAATGACTTGAAAAAAAATTCCAAGCTAATGACATTTGAAATCACTTCATTTCGGTGGAAACGGTTTATTGAGGTTTCATCCAATTCCCAACTTTTCGGTTCGGTGGAAATGTAGTACTACACAAATTTAAAATCGCCACACTTAAACAATTAGAGCATATTAACTGAAAGTATGTATATGCGACACGTTACGTCAGCGATTTAAGCACCCTCCTCATTTATTCCAAACTAACCGAGCTGCATGCATGCATTCCCACAAAGCTATTCAATCTGTCTCACACATCGATTATTCGATACTTTTGAGAACATTTTAATTAATAATGGAATACGATTCCCGTGAACACGTTCCCCACACATGGATTCTCAGCAGAAGATTACCACAGAATCATTAGCATTTTCCTGCATTTTTCGAAATTCGATGGAAAAGGTGCACGCCAACGCCCCCACAGCGTGAATATGCCAATCGATCTGTTGTAGCCGCTCGGTCTTTATTGCGAGAATCTAATAATTACTCATCGTTACCGATAATTGTGTGAGTTTTTTTCACAGGGAGATGCGGACACATACACTCCGGCAAATCGATGCTCAAAACCACAGAGCGTAACGTGTCATTAAGAGGGAAATGAATGAGATGTGATGTGAGGTAATTTGGAACGGCGCGGCGGTGTGATAGGAGTGCGCTGTGGAGGCGGTGGTTGTTAACCACTGCAAATGGGAGTGGTGGGTATCTGCATTCATTTTAGAAGGGGAAGCCCACTGAAGGAGGCTTGGAAATGCACCTTGGGACAGAAGGTTCAGCAACTACAAGTCACATTTCACGTTAGTTCAGCTTGGAGCTCCGTAGGATGGTTACCATAACCTTCTAGAGACAATTAGTCGGTGTTCCATGGGGAAAGTGATACAAGTGAACCACATATCAGCGTGCTATCTGGCTACAAACACATGTTTCTACGATGCAATTCGGGTAGGATGTAGGCGCACCTTCATCACCATGATCATCATCTTCTGACCCGCATGATCCACTAAAGGGATCGCGGAGGTAAACCACGCACGAGAGATCTCCAGACAACCCGATCCTCCGCCATCGACTCTAACTCATTAGGGGTTATGCCCAAACGTAACCAAGCTTATGAACTTGGTCCAACCATCTCACCCTGGCTCTGCCAAGTGGTCGCCTACCTGATGGAATCGCATTCAAGGCCCGCCTCGGAAGTCGTGATGGTGGTGACATACTTGTTACGTGCCCAAACTAACGAAGCATAGCTCTTTCCGTTCGAAGAAGCAGTTGCTCAACGATGAGTTCCTCGCGCACTGTCGTGTTTCTCACCCTATCCCGGCGAGTAATTCCCACAACACCACGAAGAAATCTCAAATCAGCAGATTGTATTCGCGATCATATTTCAAACCATAGGTGAGAGTTGGAACAAATACTGAGTAGAAAACTGCTAACTTGGCTTTTACACTAAGCTCGGCCTTCCTGGTTACAGATCTCCCAAGCTGTCCAAGCTTAACGAATCCAACAGGAAAGTTCAGTATTACTCCTCCCATCAGTCGTGAAGAAGAGCCCGAGATACTTAAACTTCTCCACCAGCTTCAATGGGACTCCACTAACATGAAAAGTCCATTGAACAGGCGTTCTAACCTCCGTTTTTGTTCACGTTAACCTTCATCCCAGAATCAGCACATACGGCCACAAACCTATCGAGTACGCTCCTGAGTTCCGTCTGGGAAGATGTGAGGATAACTAAGTCATCCGCAAAAAGAAGATGACTTACCTTCAACTCTCCCAATGTGAAACATTCCTCGCCTCGGCTGCGCTGCAACATCCAATCCAAATAAACAATGAAAAGGAGAGGAGCAAGACGCACCCGTGGAGAGGGCCAACGCCCACGGTGAAAGGTGTTGATTTAGAACCGTAAACCCGAACACAGCTTCTACAGTTTGTGTATAGAGATTGAATGGCCCTTAAAAGAGGACCCTCAATCACATACTCCTGCAGAACACTCCAGAGTTTACCCCGAGGAACTCGCCTTTTCAGACATTCCATTCACATGACATTTTCTCTGTTCCCAAATAGATACCGGTAGAACCACCACCGGCGGACCACCTCCGTCTCTTTGTGGATCGTATTTTCAAGTTTGACAAGTCGCCAAGGAAATGGTTAAGGTGCTGTTCACATTAGAAATTGCGAACATCGCGAAATCTGAGATTTCATTCATGTGGAATTTGTTCACAGACATTTCATCCATGACCATGTGGATCTTATGGACAGGTCAGCTCCGGCCGGAAGTCTCAACCCCCCGTGGGATAATGTAACAGAGGACACCCGCGTTTAAGGTGGCGCACCTAGGTGGAGCAGGACCTCAACCAACTTGGCGTGCGACACTGGAGACAGCTAGCTAAAGACCGTACTATTTGGAGAGGCTTGTTGGTTGAGACCCAGGTCCTCCCCGCCAGTAAATGAGAAGAATAGAATTTGTGGATGGCGTCTGCCTTTTTGTGTATTGCGTTATCAGTTTGACACTTCGCAAAGTGAACTATTCACTCACAGAGAAACAATTTAAAATGCCTTGGTTAGGTTCGGTAACAGGGAGCTTTAGGATCTACTCAGGCCAAAGTAGGCTCGTTGTACCGCTATATCGGTTAATAAACAGGTTATTGGCTCACAATGACATCCATCCAGTCTTATGAGTGAATTCTAGTATTGATTTGACGGGTATCTTAGTGAGGTCATGCACTTGCTTGGTGTCGACGGGGGTCACTTCGATTATTGAAGAAGTAGGAGCCCATTATGGCTTTCCTAGTCGAGGCGAGTGTGGGGCAGCTACAGAGAAGGTGTTGTATAGTTTACTTCCTCATTCTTCATACGTTAGGTTGGGTTAGGTAGAGGCTGCTACTTAGACTATATTGGTTCATTGTGATAGCCATAGACAGACTACTACCACTGATTGACTACTCCAGTGATAGTGTCGCTAATTTGATCAAAAGGGCAAATTGTGCTTTGAAAGCCAGATAAAAGCGTATTAACTTTTCTATCACCGGGATTCGAACCAGGGACCCCGCTAACCAGGGGCAGGCTCTACCAACTCTACCAACTGCGCCATCCAGTCGTATTTCTTCATAGGCAACTACTGCAGAAATCATTCGAGAATAGTCCGAATCTTTTTTCATATAGACCCAATAGGCAGTGTCCTGTAATTATTCCCACAGCGGTTCTGATTTTGGATTTCTTTAACGAGATCAAGCCGTCTGATGTTTTTGGATTGAGGCTAGGCCAGATTTGTTTGGAGATTTGGCATGTGATGCCTATTTCCCATCTGGTCCTGACATGATACCCGCATTTGGGTGGCGTCACAGTCCGAGGCGGTCAAGGGGCTACCTTCTCAGCAACCACTCGTGTTGTGTGTGCTATTGTTCTTTGGAACGAATGGAATGGACCTACAGTTTAATGCTGTCTCCCCACGGCGAAGTTGAGAAGCTTTTTCTAGACAGGAACACTCTTTGAGCATTGTCCGTAACTCCAAATACGTTGAGCTGTGAATTATGAACCTGGCACCCTCTGCGCAGGAGTCGACGCACTTACCGACAACAACAGCGACCCACGACATTTTGTATACTTAGAATATTGCGCTGTAAATTCTGGCCAAGGGAGTACCAATGTCACAGGAATGACAGTTTCGTGGCGAGAGAATAGAGAACATTCCCACCGAACCGAAATCGCGTGATTTGGATGAATTCTTACTAAAACCTCGGTCTATTGAGGTTCCGACAAGTTGAAGTGATTTCAAATGTCATTAGCTCCCAATTTTCAAGCCTCAATGTAAAACTGGGCGCCAAAATAAATGCCATTATCCCCCAATTTTGAAGTAGCCTCCGTTGATAGGCAATAATAGTGTGAGAACACCAGAAAATTAGAGGGAGGGATAAAATAAGAAAATTAACACCAACATGATCAAAATAAACTAAAGTTCACGCTGGAGGCTTGTTCGTTTTGACAACCTATGAAGGACGGTTGAACTCGACGGGGTTTCAACTAGATTGACATCGAAAGATTTTGGAACCCCGATAATGTTTAGCGAAATCTGGGAGATTTGGATGAATTTGATGAAATATCGCAATTTCATTAGGTGGAAACGTAGAATAAGCTAAAATTTGGTGTGATTCTTGTCGATAAAAAGATCAATGCGCTGGAAAATGGTTGTTTCTAAAAATTCACGGTCGCACTTCTTGATCATGAGTCATGAGCAACGCACTATTTGTACATATTTTCTTCTGGATTGGCGTCAATGATTTCAACAAAAATGCCACGTCGCGGCGAAGGCTTTCGATGGAGCTTCAAACTAAATTCTAACATCATTCTGTAGGCCTAGAGGTAAGTCTAGATAAGAGGCGTATCACTGTCCATGACAAGGCAGCAATTCATGTCAAGGTCCAAAATTCTGATAAAACAACCAAAACAATCATTGCTCTGTCTCTAGATATTTCTAAAGCCTGCGATGGAGGCTGATAGAGAGTGTTACCTAAGAACACTCTAGTCTCTGTTAAAAAAAAGAAAAAATAGAACGTTTGACGACCGAGCGATGGACTGTAAATTTGATACATTAGACGCAAGCGCTTCAGCATGACAAGGGGATACGTCAAATCATTCCTCTATGACGATAAGCCACCGTCAGTTGCAGCATCGGAAGACAATATCGACTCAAATTGGTCTCTCGGTAAAGGCAACTTAAAACGTATTCGTGGTCAAGATTTACATAAAATGATATCTAATAAGTAAATGGCAAGCTTTGATTTATCAAATCAAAAAAAACACTTTATATGCCATTTTGCACTTTTCCCGTGTTTATTTGGCAGTAAAAAACCAAACATTTAAAAAATCACAATTTAACTACCTTGCCGACACCCTATTACCCTTACAACACCTTGATTATTCATCTAATTCCTGAGATACAAGTGAAGAAAAGTGTACCCTGTAAAATTAAACAACAATGGCTTGTATGTAGCCGAATACATGTGGATTTAGCACGACACTCTACGCGCACGCATCCATCCAAGTTGCCTCTCGATGGGAATGTAGTAGAACAGCAAACTAGTGCAATTTGGTACAATTTTCTGATTTGACATTTCATGTGATTGTCTTAATTTGAAGTGTCGGTGGCAGCAAGGGCTTAGCCAAACGAATGGACGAGGCCAGCTTGACTAACTTACTAGCTTAACTAATTAACGTCACACTACTCACAGTGACAGATAGCACCCGACGAGTTCCCAAACTGTTCGGGCTGTGTTCACGAATGCACCAACGGATAAGGCATTCAGGAAACACCCATAACCTCCCCAATCTCTCAACTGACAGCTTTGTCAAATTTGACAGACTCTTCAATTCACACAAAAAAAAAATAGCAAAAAAGAAAATCTCTCAAACCACTTACCCTGGAATCCTGCTCCAACTCCTCCTCGAGCGCGCTATAGACCGGGGCGTACCAGGAGTACGCGTGCTGTTTCCTTGTATTCGCAGCCGTTGTGTTCGTTGTCGAGTGATGGCCTGAGCAATTGGCCGCACGGTGATTGGCACCGCCACCGCCGTAGTTCAGCGGCAGGCTTCTGCGATGATGTTGCACCCCGCGGTGCTTCTCCGAATGATGATTCTGATGACAGTTCCTGTGACTGGAACGTTGACTTGGGTACTCCGTGGAATTGTCGTCAATCGATTGACGGTGTTGCGATAGAAACGGTTGACACTCTAGCGCGTCATCATCCCCACAGCGGGGCGTGTAGCTGCTCGCACGATGGTGATGGTGATGGTGCTTCCTGCGGGGCACCTCTTTCTTGGTGAATATCAGCGAAGCGCTGTTCTTTTGGAGACAAATCGCGCGATCCGGATCGGAGACCGTGGCTTCGATGTTTGTCAGCAGCGGCTCTGTCTCGGAGAGCGGAAGATGATAATTGGCCGCGGGTTCACCGGTCAGGGCTGATGAGTCATTCGCGGCGAATGACTCGAACAGCAAGTACTTCTCGTCAAGGTGATTCACGAAGAAATTCGAGTTCGAATTCGAGTGCGAACGCGAACGCGGCACTGCGGCGCTCGCCTGTTGCTGCGACGATGATCTTTCGAATGCACTCTCCGGCGACACTGGCGGGGAGGTACTAAGATCGACGATGCGGAACTCTGATGGGTCGTAGTGTTCGCTGTGCTGGTTATTGTTATTGTTGTTGCTGCTGCTGTGAGTTGCGGTTGTGATTGTTGAAGCAAAGCGTTGCTGTTGCTGGTGATTCTCCAAGCGAATCTCTTTTGATTTGCGTTGATTCTGCTGTGCCAGTGGCAGTGGTTGGACCACTTCATTTTTGGCAGAGCTCGCTGTCAGTGGCGGACGCATTGTTGCGGTTGGCTGGTGACTTCAAGGTTGGATTACGAGGTGGTCTAACCGGAGACAAAGTCGACGACATCTTGAAGCGAGTCTGCGATGAGAGGGGGAGAGAAAAGAAAAGAAGGCGTTCAGTTAGTCATTGTCATTGAAAGTGAGTGGGGACGTTGGATGGATACGACTGACTTGCAAACCGAGGGGATTAAGGATTAATTCAAGTTCATCAACTCCTGTTGGTTTCGCGGATTGTTTGTTTGATTCGCCTGGGTCGTGCCCCTTTTGTGAGAATTATCCCAAGGCATGCTTGGTTATTGACCGGGTGACAGTTGATTGGAAGCTTTTTATTTTTACTTTAAGGATTTCTTTTTTCTTTCCTTGATGTCTTTGAAATGTTTAAATGCGGCTGTGGAGGGGATTGAACTTCTCATTAGAGACAGAGGATTGCAAATGAATGAGAGAGACATTTTTGAGTGACTCTTGAAAAGTGGGGGCACAGCGAGTCGGTTTGGGTTTGAAGATTAGAGATTTCGATTAGTGTTCCAAAAATACGGTGCCATCCGTTTTGTAGTTCCCAACGACAATTTAAATACAGTACGTTCTCCATAAAAGCAACTCTCGAATTTACAACATTGTTGGCGCGGTAATCGAAACTTTAAGTTATTCGATAAATGCAACTTATGTTCTTTTATGCATATTTTTTTTACTCTGTTTCTTGGCAATCTTTGTTGTTTTCTTTTGCATTACATTTACTCTCGGCAGTTATTTTACCGCTACTTCTGAGTAATAGAACAATGAATGTACGTATTGAAAGCATGTTTGTTAGTTTAATGAATTCAGTGCAGTGATCAGTCGCTTTTGAGTTTTAAAAATGGGCGTCATTAAAAAAATTCTAAAATTATCAACTAAGAACAAAAGTGAATTTTTAGAAAAGCCTAAGAATGGAGCTTCCATACGTTCATTATGCCGTGAGTACAATGTGCATAAATCTACAATTAGCAGAATAAAAGGAAGTTTCCGATACCGAATGTGGACTCGGGAAGAGGATACGTTTAAAGGCTGGCGAATACCCGAATATGGAGAAAGCACTGCACAAGTGGTTCCGCAAACAAAAACTGCAAAATGTGCCAATTTCCAGCGAGGTCCTCAAGACAAGAGGCTTCCTCATTGCATGCGAAGATAGAGGAAAGCCCAGGATCTTTGAATGCGAGCAATGGTTGGGTGACAAATTTTAAAAAGAGACACGGAGTTCGTCTGTTGAAAATTTGCGGAGAAAAACTGTCAAACAGACTACAGGTTGTGGATAGATTTTTGATTAAATTTAAAGAAAAAGTCAGAGAGCTCGACTTGACTCCCCATCAAATTTATAACGCTGACGAGTCCGGTTTGTTCTGCCGACTTATGCCAGACAAAACTTTTGTAGATTTTAGGGAATCGTCAGCTCCTGGCCGGAAGATAAGTAAAGAAATAATCACGTTTCTCGCCTGCACAACCGCTCTGCAAACCCACAGTTTGTAAGATATGCCCATTGTGTACAAGGCAAATAAAAATGCTTAGAGACGTTAGCATCCTTTGAGCAATGGTTCCACTCGACATTTGTGCCTGAGGTAACAAAACTAAACCGGCTACGGTAGGCCTTTATTAATACGTTTTTTTTGTCTTTTAGTGCCGACGATTTTTAAGTTTGAAGGGTCTTCCAGTGAAAGCTATATTGCTTTTGGATAACGCTCGAGCTGGGCAGTGGCAAAACAGATGTTGGATCGTCTCGGTCTCTTTTAATGAAAAAGTGCCACAGTGACACGATCCTGCCTCATCTACAACTTTGAATCTAATTTCAGACTAAAGGCTGGCAAAACCTCCGCGGGATGGACACCTTGGCATGGTAAGTCGGCCCTGAATGCCTGCTGAAAGGGTGACTCTGACAGACACCGTGACCAGAAGGTATGAGAAGTCGACTAGCTAAGTTTATCACCTCCCTAATCCAAGGTGTTATGTGAACCGTGCCTACTGGATAAAGTTCACAATGAGGAGGTAATACTGCGCTGTGTTCTAACGGTACATCTCGTTAGCCACTTTTCGGAGAGTATTATTGGCCTTACCACGCTAATGCGAGGCTCTGGCGTTGCTGACTATCAATTCCTTAGCTTTAAGTGGGATTCAAAGTTAATCCCAAAAATAATAATGAAAAATTAAACGCGAGCTAAAGAAGCTACAGAGAGTAACCTAAAAATAGCAGCGAGTCGTGCTGAGCATGGGCCCGACATAAATCCAAAAAGTGCTGAGCCTGAAGCGGCCCAGCACCAGCCGGAATGGACGGGCAATGGCACGCACACTGCCGACGGGGTAAAACGGTAGCAAAGCTCTTGTTTCATTACCTCTAACCGAAGCAGCAAAGGAAAGAAGGGAAGTGGAGATTAAGAACTCTGGAAACCCTCAATCCTCTAAAGTCGAGGCTCCGGGACAACCAGGTGGATTGGATGATCCACTCAGGTGGGGGGCTCAGTGGTGCTGGAGTCAGTGGTATCTTCAATGATAATAATATAACATTTTCTGGATGAAATCAATTCCTTTTCGATTGACAACGTGACCCGGTGAGGTTGTGTTTTATTTAAAACAAAAATCAAAGATCTAAAAAAACTAAATAAACAAATAAAAGCGATACAAAACTTAAAGGGTGGAGGAAGACTTGAAAAAGAACCAACTTAAGAACGTGGAGTTTTCTCTGGCTAATCCCCTTGGAACAAGACGCCTATAAGATGTAAACCATGTGAACAGCCCCGAAAAGCAATTCTGAGAAATTTACCAGTTGAATTCCCAAGCCTAGGATTAAACAGATAAAACCTAACTGGCAAAGCATCTCATATAGAGAGGTTGTGCCATTTCTAATTACGGCACATAAGACCTAGATAAAATAAGGGCGCAAGCATGCGATTTAAATCACAACCGCATTATCTTCAATTTAATTCAATCACACGGCGGCCGCCAAGATCGTCATCGAACGTCTTCGGCCAGCAAGTATAGTTCATGTCTTCCACTTGAGGCCAAGAAATTGGCTACCATTTGGCTACAGCGAGAAGCAATGACATCAACAGACCAAATTGCACACTACGACATGTTTTGAAAAGTGCATGTGGCTTTTCACACTTTTGTTCGTTAACGTTTGACGCGTTCTGACGCGTGCACCAGATGACCTTTCGTTAGAAAGTTTCCCATCCGAACACCCACGAGTAAAAACCCCGTTTCAAAATTTCACATCGAATGCAATCCAATTACTCCCATTCGATTAAGAAAACTTTACTTAACCAAAAAAAAAAGAATCCCGTTTATCTTCCACTCACCGCACAGAAAAATCGCCTTCGATCCGAATAAAACCTAGCTGAAGGACGAAGTCTTAAGGAACCGCCTTGACTCTCCTCCTACCTCGGTTCATTTGACAAGCACAGAGGCGACTCATCTGTTAGATGGGCTCTCTGGACAACCGGTGGTGGGCTGGTGGGAGGGGTTAAAGAAAACTTAATCGAAATGAAAAATAGTGGAAATTGCGATAAAAACCCATTTTAATGAATCATCAATCTGGAAGTAATCGGTAGCTGGGGCGACACTGCCATCGTCGTCGGTCGACTCAATTGTCTTCGGGTTCGTGGCTCACCGCAAGCGCCCGTGCGACATCGACGATGGGCATTTCACGGAGGACATGAGCCACAAAATGAAATGAAAAATAAGTTTCCTCTTGGAATTTTCTTTTTTCTCGTTCACTTTTTTTTTCTGTGGTTCACTTCTAATGAAGCAAATTGCGATTTTGCCTTTCCATGATTGGGGTTCTATTGCGTCGTATTTGAGTTGAATTGATGGGATTGTGGCGAAAAATGGCTTCTCTCTGGGACCGGAGTTTGGCTTAAATGCTTTCGGGGCGAGGACCTTTTTTTCCTCGGAGGACGAGAGTGAGTATGGCAATCGCCTGTAATGGGGTAGACTTTAGACTGAGACCTTCATTGGGATTCTTGATTGACTTCTGATTCGTCGAGGGACAATGCCTGGGTCGACCCTAGTCGAGTTGGGAATTGTCAATGAGCGTGAAAACTAGGCATTCAAGCTGTTGTACTACAACGGTTGTCTGTCTGGAGCGAAGTTTTTTGACGTTTGTGACCATTTAGACAAGAAATCAAGTGAAAGTGGAATGTTGGCTGCGTTTCCTGTAATTTTTTTTTTTACAAGTTGGCCTCAACGGCAACTCTGGCGTCGATATTTTAGTACCACAAGGTCAAGTACAGTTCGCGTTGAACCGTCGAAATAATCGTTTCAAATAACAAATGTGGTTTTATTTCTTAATCGTTCAAATTTCAGTAATTTGCTCTTCATTCTAACATTTGGTTTTCAACTTGGCAGCACTGTTCATAGTGACAGCCACCTTAGCATCAGACAGTTGGGTTGCTTTCCTCAGAAATGAAGTATTACAGAGATGCCCGACTTCTACCTCTCTTGCCCCTTAAAATTGTTGACAACTGTTTTTTATAACGTGTTCATAAAAAAAATTGACCAATCAGAGGACGGCATTTACGTTATTTCGTGAATAACCGTCAAAAATTCGGAATATATGTCAAAAAAGCACTAAAATTCGTCGATTGACTAGGGGGCAATCAGCTGTGGAGTCGGTTATCTCTGTAATACTTCATTTCTAGCTTTCCTGTTTCATCTGGTGACGTTCATAGAGAAAATCCATTTTCTGTTTATACACAATTATTAAAAACATTAATATTGATTTTAAATCGTCTTCATTATCAATGTCAATGGAAGGTGCCACAGATCAATAATCCCAGACAGTTCCAGGATACTTTTAAAATGGCTGACAGACGAAAATGACTTGAGTATCATTTTCGTCTGTCAGCCATTTTGGCTTGGGTAACACATGTCGTTCAGAGTTTGACCGCAAAGAGTGGCGTGGATAACAAATCATTTTGAAGAACCAATATTTTTCCTGTAGCTGGCTTTAGCAATCCATATCTTGCGGTGCATACGTCACATTGGACCAGACTAAATGCCGTTCAAAATATCCAAAAAATTTTAACTTTACGGCAATTTCGTGACTGATTGACTTGGATTTACTTGGGCCAGGATCCACACCAGCAAAGAGAACATACGCCATGTTTTCAGTTTTTCTTCGATAAAGGCGAAAACGCAAGACAGAAGGCTTAAATGTGAATAATGTTTATGGTCCTGATACTGGAACAGTGAAACATGCGCAGTTTTGGTTCATTCCATTGCGTTCCAGTAATTTTGATGCCAAAGCTGCACCATGCTCTGGAAGCCCAATTGTCATAAATGTCGATGAAATCATCGAAATAGTTGAGATTGTCTGTCATGTAAGTACTGTTTCGATTGCCCAGGAAGTAAACTTGAAATCACTTGCACAAGGCTTGACACACAGGCTCGATGTATGGGTACCACACAAGTTACCGCCGAAGAACCTCATTAATCGAATTTCCACCTGCGAATCGCAACAACATCGAACCATTTTTTCAGCGTTTCCACCAGACCCAACGTCCAGTGAAAAAGGTCGTGGTCAAACCGCGGTGAGTCGGCGCAAAAAGGTGGCCAACCCAAGATTCTCGACTTGAAAGGTCCTGCTTTGCGTTTGGTTGGATTGGCAGGGACTTTTAATTGGGACCCATATTGTCAACAATTGGATTGTCTGAAGGAAGCAATCGACAGCGGCCAGCTTTGGCCCATTAGAGAAGAACTGTGATCCACGAGGACAACGGCAGTCCTCAGGCATCGATAGCGATTAGTCAGAAGCTCGGGGAGCTTGCTTCGGGAACCTTATGCATCCAACTTAAAGTCCGGAGCTAGCACCAAGTGAAGCATATGTTCCTGTCCATGGCGAACATGCTAGTAAAAAGTTTGTCTTTTTCACAAGCCTCTCTCAGTTTTTCGCGAACAGGGACGAAGGCTTGGAGAAGATCGTGCAAGACTCACACGCCAACACAAGAGGCACGATCTTCCAGAAGTCCGTACAACTGTTAGCATACGCGGATGACATTGACTTCATTGACAGAACACAGCGAGACGTCGATGAAGCGTTTGCTGGTATTGAAGCGGAGGCGGTCAAAATGGGTTTAGTGGTGAATTAGGGCAAAACGAGGTATATGCTGTCATCAAGAAAGGACACACAACATCGACGTCTTGGACAGAGCGTCACAATGGGCAGCTATAACTTGGAGATAGTCAAGGACTTCGTCTACCTCGGCTCGCAAGTGCAAAGTACGAACAACACCAGTACCGAGATCAAACGCAGAGTAACTCTTGCCAACCGCTGTTTCTATGGCCTGAAGAGGCAATTGAGTAGTAGAGCCATATCTCGAAGGACCAAGCTGACTTTATACAAGACCTTGATCATCCCAGTCGTGCTGTACGGGGCGGAGGCATGGACAATCTCAAAAGCGGATGAGGAAGTCCTTGGTCTCTTCGAAAGAAAAGCTCTGCGTGCGAACTTTGGTCCTGTTTGTGTTGACGGTTTCTGGAGGAGAAGATTCAACCACGAACTGTACAGCGACATGAGTCTAGTCAGGCGTCTTCGGATCCAACGCCTAAGATGGCTAGGCCATGTAGAGCGTATGGACAACTCAGCTCCGGCCCGGAAAGTCTTCGACTCCTAACCCGTGGGACAACGTAACAAAGGATGCCCGCGTTTAAGGTGGCGCACCCAGGTGGAGAAGGACCTCAACCAACTTGGCGTGCGACACTGGAGACAGCTAGCCAGAACGTGATAGCTGGAGAGGCTTGTTGGTTGAGGCCCAGGTCCACCCCGGACTGTAGCGCCAAATAAAGAAGAAGAAGGGCCGAAGGTCTTTACGAGAGCGGGATAGCTACATTATCATCAATGCCAACGGTAATCCAAGAATACAGCGCAGTATTTTCTGGCTCATTATGATCTTCAGTCAAAAATTGCGACGCGATCTTCTTCAAACTGTCAAATGCCAACTGACAAATGTCAGTGTTCCAGTTCCAAGCAAAATGGAATTGGACCATAAAAGACCCCGAGTGTCTCGAACTCTCTGGAAGTCATCAGCAAATGCCAATATTTACTCGTTATGAGGGAATTTTGTATAGTCATTGATTTGAGTTTAAATTCGTGGAACCCGCCAACTTTGGTGAGTTCACCAGGTCCGGTGGAGGAGGTTTTAATCGGCTGTGCTATATACGAACAGAGCTTGTTGAAGGAGCAGGAGATCCCACGGAGATTCTGACAGTCAGTGTCAAACTCTGCTTCCCGTCGATACATTGAACGATCATCCATACACCTCCTTTGTAGCTTCAAACTTGTTTCTGGACTGACGGTGAAATCATCGAAGATCGCCATTAAACGTGACTCACGAGAAGTTAAGGTATTCGCACGAAACTTTTAACTTGTCTGACTAAGCAAGATCGCTGTCATGTCAATTCGCTTCTAACGAAATTTGGCTCCGCCACTGACAGGTTCACAAAAACCTGTTCGACCACTCGCCAGTCATGAATGGTTTTGCCTCAAGGACGCTAGCCGCCAACACATGGAAACTGGGTCTCGATCTCAATCTTGGTGGTCTCTGATTTAACCATTCGAACGATGTTATTTGCCGTCGAATAATTCAGACAACAGATCTGTCAACCGCGGAAACCCTGACAACCCACACAGACCAACAGATACAACTTACCATGTTGTTGAGTTCCCAAGAAGAAGACCCTCCGATCCAGTCCGTAAATCGCGTATCTGCAAGTAAAAAACAAAAACAAAAACCGTTGTAAGTCAGATCTCATGAATAATCGCAAAACCCCCACACGGCGGGGCGAAGCTATAATTGGATAAAATTACATCTGTAAACGAGCACCGATAAGTCGCAATTATCGAGCAAACTCGATTAATTCAAATGCGACCGGATTAGATTCATTTATGCACGTATCCCCCCCGGTGACCCTTTTCTGGCCGATCAATTTGTTTAAACATTTTCTTTTTTCGTTTCACGTGTGAAGCAGCTAATTACGTGTTGAACCGAAGCCGGTTAGTGGAACTGTTTCGAATTGCAAATGAGACCCTCTGCTGTATTTTTGTTGCCAAAATCGAAGAGCGAAAGATCGAGGAGTAGCGTCGCCCCGATTGTTGGGCAAGGGTTAGAATTGAATATCTAATGGATATCCGATGGCTATCTGATGGCTATTTGAACGGTTCTGTTATTGTGTCGATTTCGGATGTGTTAACTAACCCTTTTGTTGTGATGACAACGAGTTTGGGGCTTTGCATCGATGTGTGTGTGTGTGTGTGTTTGCATTTGTGCTGCGATGTGGTTTCGGTCAGGGAGTGGTGTGGATGACACTCTACACTGGCAGACGTTAATTTGGCAATCACATTTGGCAGGTTGATGTTACATTGACGTACATGGGATCATCATCGCATACGGAAGTTTGGGGCGAACTTGAACTGTTAATATTTGGACAAATAGATATCTGCAAGTCAAATTGACTTCTCTCACAATAGGTCGCGTTGAATTTGTGTCTTACAGCCGCTAAGTCATTTTTGTTGTTTACACGGAGAAGTCATGCGGTGTGCCATATATTTGGGATTTCATGGCTTTTTAGGCGTGGTCTTGGCCAGTATTTCGGTCATTTGTTTCTGAATGATGATGTTGTTAATGGGGAATGTAAATTTGAGGTGCACCGGGGCGATGCCAGGAAAAAGAAGAGGGTTGAGCTATTTACACTCGCGCGTCTAATGTTCCGTACTGTTAATCAATTTTGAAAGGAACACTTTCGAACAATTTATCCGTGATTTTTTAATCGGTAGAGATGGTGAAGTGAGGTGAAATTAAAAAAAAAAAAAAAAAAAAAAAACGATTCGAGTTTTTGTACATACAGTGCTCCACAAAAGTTTCCATGCAATAATGCAATTTAGAAAAAAAAGGGTTTTCATTAACAGAGTTACGTTAATTGTCACTGTCATTAACAGAGTATAAGTTAAAAATATTTTTGAAAGGTATATTCCAATAAAACAAGGTGCAAGGCTTCATTTTTTCCCAATTTCGTTAAAAAAAAATAGAATAACAAAAACCAAAAGAAGTCGCGAAATTATCTCCACAAAAGTTAGCGTAAAAGTGAAAATAAATTGCAAGGAACGTCACTACAAGTCGATAAACAATCTCTAAATCTTATATCTTTTGGTGCAATTATTAAGTAGGATATCCTCTTATCCTTATGACCCTCTTTAACCGGTTTTACATGGAAGCTACCAGTTTTGTGGTGTAAGAAATGCTTGCATTAGTCCACTCAACTTATGAAGCTTCTTTTAACATCTCTTTATTATTGGTGTCGTGGGTGCGGATCTTTCATTCCACTGGTTCCGATGTAGGGTAAATGGGCATGAGGTCTGGGCTCTGTTGTGGGGTTCGTAGCCTTTTGGTAGGGCTATATAACATGCATTTTGTGTGGTAATTTTCTTGCTGTGATGTAATAATCGATGGTAATCCCACAACATTTCAGCACTTGCTTTTTAATTTCGTTTAAGAATATCAAAGTTCACGAACAGGTTCATCATTTCCTTCGCTTAGTACTACGTTTCCGACTCTTGATGTCGCTATACAGACCCACACCATAAGACATCTAACACCGTACTCTACTGTTTCGATAGTATTGCCTCCATGCCTTCAAACGATCGTCAGTCCCAAAAACGCATTATTTTGATTCGTCATAGAAGATAACATTATGACAGAACTCTGGCGACTTATTAACATACATCTTTACGGATGCGACCTGTTTCTGTTGATTGAACTTTTTGCTGGGTGTCCATGATCTGAACCACTTTTGAACTATTGCTCTCCTTATTTTTCCTGGATGCGTAAATTGTTATTAACTTATACTAGTTGAGCGCTCACGTTATTATGGTTCATGTTAAATGGTTCTTGGACCACCATTCGTTTGATGACACGCTTATCTCTTGGAATGAGTTTCGATGAGGACGACCATCGATCAAGGCTTTGATTCGACCTGTTCGTCATACCTTAAGCGATCAATCGTGCCTCAGCAATGTCAATGCTTGAATAAAAAAGCAACCTAAGTGAACAAACTATCTTCCGTTGCATTAATAGTGTTAAATAAGAGAGAGTTAATTTTGCGACTTCTTTTGGTTTTTGTTATTCTATTGTTTTGTAAAAAAAGACATTGATCGTATACAAAAATGGGTGATTTGTTCCTAATCTCTAAATCCTATTAAAATTAGTGAAAAACAAGAATTTTTAAGAACAAGAATTCATGTTTATTTTATTAAATCAAATTTATAATGCTTATTTTCACAAGCATAGTAATTAATGATAAAAAAGATATGCACTCTAATCTTAAAAGTACATAATATAAATTAAATGTATGGCAAGTTCAGGAACTAAACAACTATGTTGTGAATGAAAAGAATAGGTTATTCAATTTTTAAGGTAAAAAATAAAATAAAATAAAATAAAATAAGTGATAATCATAAATACAGCAACATAAATTTAATTGCTGTCGTAATCAGTTATTCGCATTGACAGTTCACAAAATATTAACAAGTTTCAATTGCTCTGACCAGTAAATTTTATTGTATGCACATAAAGGGAATTCCCCTAAATTAGTGCTATTCACATTTGCTTTGACCAGTAAAAATTGCTTGTACGCGCTAAAAGGGAATTCACTTAAATCTTTAAGCTAGTGTTCGCAAACTATCGATAGCACTATCGATACTATCGATGGTTTCAGACTTTTTTCTTTCATAAATACTTTTTTGTGAGATGAACATACTTCGCAAAAATTAAATTTGACAAAAAAAATTTAAGTACATACAATTTCAAATCGTGCTAAATGGAATAAAATCGTGTAAAAAAATTAAAAATATTCAATTTTTAAACCGTGTTATATCAAAACCGTGTAAAAAAAGACCGTGTAAAAACAGACTTAGGTGTATATTAATTTATTTTGTGGGAAAACTGAAGCCTTTCACTTTGTTTTATTGGAAATATAGTCTGTGGATAAAAGCCATTTTTTTTCCAAAATTCATCGTTGTATGCAAACTTTTGTGGATCACTGTATGTCAAAATATATGAATAGAATTCGAAATCGAATTGTTGCACGCAGTCACTTTTCACTGCCGATATTTTACGCAGTGATAGTGAGTTGTTGTGTGTACTTCACGTAAAAAAAAAACACGACTTAAGACCCAAACCCATAGAATCCGTTGAGTGTGTTGCTTCCTGTCAGAAAATGCACAACTCATAGTGCCTTGAGGGAGAGATTGAGAGAGAGGCAGCAAATGCAGCCCCCAAGGGAAATCAATCAAGACGGATGGAATTCGTCAACTTTTAAAGCTAAATCGCAAAAGCGCGTTCGCGCGGTCGGTCTTTGATAGGCGTACTCCTTTTTTCGAGCTTATGAGAATGTTGTGTCAGAAAGCGGCAGCCTCAGTTTTCCATATCGAAATGAACGCTCACGTTTACCCCACTCAAATGGTTTGAATTATAATTTTCAAGAAAAATATGAAATTACTGTAAATAACATTCCTAGAAAAAATTAATTAATTGCGGAATTAATCGTCACAGTTTGGGTAAAAATTCAAATTGAGAAATAAATTAAGAACAAAATGTTTCACAAATGTCAAAAAGCTAGAGTGACTGGATAGTAGCTCCACCTAGAAATTTATGCTCGCGCTTACGATATCACGGTCTGTGAAAATTTTCGATTTTAACATAGGATTTTCGTGTATCCTACTGAAAATGTCAAAGCCCAAACGCCTGAACGCGACGTTGCGATATGGGTATTAACTTTCTGTGCGTTTGACAGATAGATAGATACATAGATAGATAGATTTATTTCGTGTTAAATTTTACAATGATTTGGTTATCGCACAATATAATTTACAGAGATTTGATACGTTGTTTCGATATCTTTCTTCTGAGGAAATTTTACAATTTTATTAAACAAAAGCAAATTACTAAGTAATATTTTGAAGGAAATACGATAAAAGCCTTCAACATAAAAAAAAAATAATAATAAATACAATAATAAGCCAAAAAAAAAAGGCAGAATAATTATAAATAAATTCAAATTATTTTAATAAATAAATAGTAAATAAATAAATAAATAAATAAGTAAATAAATAAATAAATAAATAATTAAAAAACAAATAAGTAAATAAATAAATGAATAAATAAATAAATAAATAAATAAATAAATGAATAAATAAATAAATAAATAAATCAATAATTACGTAAATAAGTAATAATAAATAACACAAACAATAAAGAGCGAAACAATAAAATACAAATCATACATGTTAAATAGGTGTAGCATATAAGTCATTAACCAGGTGATTGTCGGCAAAGGCGCAGGAATTCATAAACTTTCTATTTATCTTCAAAATACTTTCAGACACTAGTTCAACGCCCACTCTTTTATGTAGGTGTAAGGTAGGATAATCCCGAGGTAGGTTTAGCATCAACTTAAGGACCTTGTTCGGGGCTACTTGTAATTTATTGATGTGGCAACGAGCGGATTTTCCCCATACTGGGCAACCATAAAGAAGAATAGCTTGAAATATTATTTTGAATATAATAATTTTGCTTGATAGTGACAGTACTGATTTTCTGTTCATAAATGGGTAAAGAATTTTCGTTGCAATTTTAACTTTATTAATAGTCTGTGAGATATGTTGATGAAATGTTAATTTGGAGTCAAGGTTTATACCCAAGTACTTAACAGAATTCTGAAACTCTATGTTTGTTCCATTCACCTGTAAGGTAGAAGAGGGCAGAAAGCAAGCTTTTCTTTTTCGAGAAAAAAATTTGTCCTTGTTTATCTGAATCTTCCACTTTTTAAAATATGCTTCTAATATTTCCAATGCATATTTAAAATTGGTCTCAATATTGAGAGCAAATTAATAATAATAATAATATGGGTGGCGCGACAGTCCGAGGTGGACCTGGGCCTAGCTTCTCAGCAACCACTTGTGTTGTGCGTGCTATTGTTCTTTCACAAGTGGAAGGCACCTGCAGTTTAATGCCGACTCCGAACGGCGAATTTGAGAAGCTTTTTCTAGGCAGGAGTACTCTTTGAGCATTGTCACTGACTCGAAAGAGGTTGAGCCGTGAAAATATGAAAGGTGGTAAATTCGGGTATCGAACCTGGCACCCTCTGCGTAGAAGTCGACGCTCTTACCCACTACGCCACGGCGACCCACTAGAGAGCAAATTCATGCGATGAAAATATGGCAGTGTCGTCGGCCAAAATAGCTAAACCACACTCAGGTAGGTTTGGAAGGTCCGTTTGACAGATGTTTCCATGGAAATTCTTTCGGCTCCTTATGCGAATTTTTTTTCGAAATTTTTTGAATGCATGAATATGTTTTGTTTTGTTTGAAATGGTTATTGAATTATTCCTAATAATTCGGGAACTTTAACATTTCGAATTTCTTAGATTTATACAAAAATGGACTGCACACTCAACGTACTCCTTGGGTAGACTATTTGCGTTGCGTGAAAAATCTTTACTGTGAGATCTAAATGCAGGTACGTAACGGATTCTATGGTCTTGGGCCTTTATGCAATGTATTCAAATTTCGGCGATCTAGTAGCGCACAGAGTCCGAAAAGTCGAAATATTAATATTTAGCTGTAATGCGATATTAAAAGTCCGCACAGATGAGAATGTGGCAGCTGCGGCCGGGGGCATTATTGGACCATGTTTTCATCGAAAATAAGGCTGGAAACAACGGTCGGCGTAATCGACTTTTGTCTTTTTTTTTACTGAAATTGAAGCCATGGATTTGGAGGACTATGGAACACAGCCCATGCCACAATCCACATTTTGTTCCCAAATCGTGTTATCAGCCATAAAGGTGAGGCTGTCGGAGCAGCGATTTGACTCCTTTGGAATTTCATTTATTCGGAACTGTGAAGGACCGACGTTATACCAACAATACGGAAACGATTCAAGCACTTCAGGCCAGTACCATCCAAGCAATCCGTAGGCTACAGCCCGAAATCATCAGCAAGGTCCTGGAAAATTGGCGTGACAGAATGCGCTACTGCACAGCTAGTTGACGAACGACGTTGTATTTCTAATGGGAATGTTTATGCTTACTAATAAAGCCATGATACGTGGAAAAACTTTAATTTTGTTCATTTTATTGAACAATATATTATATTTTAATATTTAAAAGACACTTGTACTGGCCTGGCTTTGAAACCATCCAACCGATAGTAAAAAATTCTGTCTTTTTTCACAAGCCTCTCTCAGTTTTTCGCGAATAGGGACGAGGACTTTTACGAGACTGTATGAAAAGTAAAAAATGTTAAAACCATCCAATCAAACCGGATTAATTTTAAAGGCAATAATGCGAAGATGGCCGGTCCAAACCAAATGAGCGCCATGTGTAAGCCCTACATTTGGCGCCCCCTTCTGAATTCTTGGTAACATAAGTCGTTGCCAGATTACCCATAAGCTTGACGTGTCACAATTCACAAATGTGTCGAATAAGCAAAAATAGATTCTGCGTGTGTTGGCAACGCCCGTCACCCGAGAAACAAATGAAACGAAACAATGACAGCTAACGAACTGTCAAAATGCTTTTTAATTTCATTCGATTCGTAGCGTCGCCAACTGACATATCTGAACAAGCCAACTAAATTTTGCAACTCTTCTTGATATTATTAAAATTGAATAAATAAAAATCGAAGTTGACAAATAGTGGGTTTCTTTGTTCAACAACAGCGCGTTTCTCTCAAATGATTCCACATGAGTAACTGAATTTGTTATTTTGAGATGTTTTTGAGGACTTTTTTGAGTTATACTCGCAGATTTTTATCTACACGATCATTTGAAATGAATACTCCAGACTGCGCTTAAAAATGCATAGGTAGCTCGTTGAAGAAACTAAGATTTGAAAAATGGGAGTAGGCGATGTCTTTTATTTAGACTTCAGAATGCGCCCCTTAGAGCTTGGCGCCTGGTGGATTCGCACATCCTGCACTTATGGTGGGTCCGACTCTGGTTATGTACCATAAAGCCAATGAATTAGGAACATTCGGACCATTCATGATGCCGATTTTCGACTCTAGGCCAATCACTAAGTGTCGCTGGTTTGACTTTAGAAAATTCCTTTTTTCGCATGGCCAATTATATGCTGCGCGTGACTCTAGGCCAATCACTAAGTGTCGCTGGTTTGAGCTTAGAAAATTCCTTTTTTTCGCATGGCCAATTATATGCTGCGCGTGGGTCGACGTTGCGTGGTCAGTTAGTGCGTCGACTCCTACGCATAGGGTGCCAAGTTCGACTTTACCAACTTTCATAATGCACGGCTCAACCTCTCTCGAGTCACTGACAATGCAAAAAGAGAAACAGCTTCACAACTTCGCCGTTCGGAGTCGGCATAAAACTGTGGATCCCTTCCACTCGTAAAAGAATAATAGCACGCACAACACGAGTGGTTGCTGAGAAGCCAGGCCCAGGACCACCTCGGACTGTCGCGCCACCCGTATTATGTTATATTATTGTTTGTTGCTAGTGCCCCCGAAGTTGGATCGCCGAAAAATCTTTATTTTTATACTCATACTGAAATTAAGTTCAAAAAGTTAATGTTTTTCAAAAAAACAAATTTTTGTTTCATTTCTTAGCGAAGTAGCACACGCCGGTTCTCCTGCCCAGGCTCAAGACTCGTAAAATGCGAACGACATTACTTCAATTTGTGTTTCCAAAAAATGTACACAACCAAAGTAATCATCCATCTCCCATTCGATACCGCTCAACTTTATGACCAAGAGCTCGACACTCGACTCGAGCCCATTCAACCCTTCGGAGGGGCAGCGGGACACTTAAATTAACCAAATGAGGTCACGACATTCTATTCACCAATCGAACACGTGCCACAACCCCGCAGTGCCTGTTGCATGTTTGGCTCACCTTAAGAACCCAAAGAAATGCTGCCACGGCCCACGCCACACCCTCTGCGTGCCCATCCCAAGGCCGGGTATGAGAGAATATATTTCGGGGAACTCTCCCTCTCCTTCCCCACTTCCCCCCTTCCACACGCATTCGATTCCATTTCAATGATTACCCAGACACACTTCGGCTACGCATCCGATGGCTGCCTCCGAGCAGATCCATAATTTAATTTTATCGAAAACAAAAATCAAATAAAACATCTATTTCGGTTCTCATTTGGCATTCTCAAGGAAATTAGCTTCAGTCATGGGATACATGGCCCCCCTCCCCGGTGCGGAGTGAATGAAACTCTTGCCCGATCAAGGACGATAGCAGCCAGAGATGCGGGCCAACGATATGCGTATCCATCTATCGGGGGAGAATTCATTATTTATGTCGCGTCAATCTATTAGATCGTCTTGAGGACTGGACGGCTTTCAGGCTTATGTCTCTGGGAGGTGCCAGGGGCCGTGCTCGAAGGGTCAGCCGTGAGTCTTGGGCTTGGCCTGTGCCAAAGTGCCCATCGATTCGAACCGAACGCATTGAAAGAAGTGTCTGGGTCATCGCCTTGAGATCGACGTGTTGGTTATGACACTAACGTCCTCCGTTCCTAGGGATGTGCACGTAAAGTGAGTGATGGTGATGATGGGAGAGGGGGCAGAGCACCATTTCCGGTTCTCATGGCCACTGCCAGTCAGCAGATGAACGTGGGGGGAGGGAATTTTATTAATGACACGGACATCCGGATTAGGTTTGGAACTTCATTCGTCAAGTGGTTGACGTGACGGCTTCGTGACGGATGACACTTTGACCGAATGAAGCCGTATTTCGTGGAATGTGAAGCGATCGAAGGCGGGGGAAATGGAATTGGAATTGGAGTCTCTTATTGCTCGGCAGTGGGTACGGGGATCCTTACCGGTCTTTACATGGTACCAATGTGCACAAGGATCTTGTGGAATGTGACGTCCCTTTAAAGACCCCGTGCAACCAGTGAACTGATAGAGGTTCTAGAAGTCTATAAGGATTAGCGTGCGACGGGATGGCCTGAGAAAGAAGAGAAAGACACATTTGCTCCGGCGATTGTTCCAAAAATCCAAAGTAGAGCTAGTTTGGATGATGATCTGTTATTCGAGGAGGCAAGAATTCTCAAGCTCTCGGAACCACATCAAGGCTGGGATCGGGGATCCGTTGAGGAAATACTGGTCTTTTCTTGGTACTGTGTACCTGGAAATCAAAGTGGACAAGGATCTTCGGTTCTGAATGTGAAAAGTGACGACCCTTGAAAGACCACGCGCAGCCGATGAATTGGTGGAGGTTCTAGAAGGCTTAGCGTGCGACGGGATGGCCAAAGATTGGAGAGAACGAACAACTGCGCATTTGCCACGGCGATTGTTGCAGAGAGCGACGACAGCGCTTGTTTGGATACGGGTTCGAGGTTCTGAAGTTGTCGGAACCACATGGGAACGGGACGATCAGCTGGAACATGCTTCTTCCCTCAGTGCTCCACAAGACCTCACCCACAAGCAACTCATTCTGTCACCGAATTTGAGGCTAAAACACCCGTTGCCTGCCTCTCCACACCGCCTGCCTCGGCATCGGTAAAGAGCAAACCAAACTCAGTCTCCCCCTACTCCAAATCATTCTCGCCTGTCAAATCCACATCGAAGCCTCCTCCTTCGCAATGCGGAGACTCACGTCATGCGGAAGGGAAATGCCATCGTCTGGGACTCGTCATCAAATCAGCCCGCACCCCGTGCTCTCTCCCCCAAGTCACCAGGTTCAAGTCGTGTGCTTATGACAACGACAACCCCCCCATAATTGACTTTATCACATGGTACCGAGAGCCACCCAGCCGCCCCCCCCCTCCCTGGACAATATGGGTGGGATTCGCCCCCCAAAAGTCGGCAGAGCTCACGAGGCCCCGGGAGCGTCTAGACTTTGGAGCACCCTTCATAGAAATCCATTTGAATGATTTTGACGGTTGACTTACCCCCAAGGATCTGAGCAAGCTAAGGAATTGCAGCTGCAGCAGAGCGTGTGTGTTGGGAGGGGGGGGTGCATTTTATGCATCGTAATGTTCACTGCAGAGATGCTGGAATCCGACAAAAACGTCTTTGTTTGATGGCCCGATTCGACATGTCTGCAAATGTGCAGTCGGCCCGAACGCGCCAGACTGCGGCGACGGAGGGGTTCACCCCTGCTCGGCTGGAGACGACACGCCCTCGTTTTCAGACTGTGTGGAATTAATTTTGATAAAAGATATGAATCAACTGATAGCGCGTGGAATGAAATAACTTTTCTACAAGCCGCCTGCCGCCATCCATTCGACAGCAACCAACCCCCACAGACGAGTGGGGTTGACACACGACTTGGGGGGCATTTTTCATTTCATTTCGACTTCCTGTGGTCGGTCGTTGTGCTGTTGGGTCTATTGTTCATCGGCAGGCGTACGTGCACACGCAAGTGGAGCGCCGCCGTGCGGCGTGTGTAAAAGGGCGTGGAAGTCGGGGTGGTTGGAAATCCCAGAAATTCTCGCTCGGAGGGTGATTAAAATTCATCTTTCGTGCCAGCGGACAATTACGCTGGAGTACAACGGTCTTTCTTTTTCGGATATGCAAATTACAAGGCACCGCCAGGCGTTGGGGGTGCTGCCGCCATCGTGATATGAATGCGAGCTCGTAAAACACCTGAGCGACGGTTACATACGTTCTTCTGATTCTGATTACAACACGGTGGAACTTCTTGTCGCGCAGCGCTGTTGTGTGTCCTGTCAAAAATGCCTGCCTAATCGCAATAAAATATTAGCGAATTTATGACGGCACTTGGTTATGATTTCTTCTCCCTCCATTGGAGCTCTCTTTCTCCTGTTCTCCCTTTGGAGGTTGGATTGTGGCTAACAGTATAGTCCACTCTGAATTAAGAAACCACAACAAGGGAACGCCGCAAGGAAGAGTACTTTTTCCATTGCTTTGGATACTAGCTGTGGACGATGTTCTCAAACAGCTAATACTTGTCGGATGGAAACCAATTGCAGACTAGATAGCTATTGCCGTCGCTGGTACATTTCGACATACAATAAGGGATGACATGGAAGCCTCTCTCAGCATTCTGGTGGAATTGGGTCAAAAGTTGGAGACTGGAAGTGATTCTATCGAAAACAGAACCAGAAGATAACACTCATTACCCATCTAAGCTAAAAGAGATCGAACTCAGCCAGGCCAAGCCAAATACACGTGCAGGAAACCTTTGGACAGACCAAGAGTAGTGGACTGGACGTAAATTGCAATTGTAAGGTAGATACATGCTATCCATATCCATCACGTAATTGTGCTATTCATCAATTTTAGCAAGGCATTCGATACCCTGACACATGTCAAACTTGTGGAAAGTCTCAGCAGAATGGGGTTGAGAGGAGTTTTGGCGCAAACTGGCTCAAAAGCTATCTGACTGATAGAACAATCCAAGTCAAGGTGTCTGACACACTGAGCAATGACAAAGAATGTGAATACGGTGTGCCACAAGGCTCCAAATTTAGTCCCATTTTATTTATTCTTTCCACAAACAAATTATTGAGACTATTGAAAAAAACGTACTGCTTATGCCTATGCCGACGACATAGCACTCGTGGTTGAATTCAGCTGTGGAGATAATGCAAGACGAATTCAACTCTATATCCGAATGGTGTCATGATAATGGCCTAGTCATAAATGCTACCAAAACAAAGGTGATGCTCAAAACCAAATGAAGAGATTCAAATATTCCATCAAAATGACCGCTGTTCGCTAACAAGAGGTAGTCAGAAGTATTACATACTTAGGCGTCACCATCGAGGGGAATCTTCTTTGGCGTGAGCACATCAATGTCCTGCGCCTACAACTCAAGAGCACCATCTTTGCTATGACGTACCTTAAACATTACACAAACGTAGAAGTACTAAGGCAGGTGTATTACTCGTTAGCAGAGTTGCGCATTAGATATGGCATTCTGGCCTGGGGAAACGCAGCAAAATCTCACATGGACAAGATATCGAACCTACAGCATCGTCTAGTAAAAATTGTTAGACCTTTAAATTCAAATTTCCAAGTTCTAGATGTCAAAGCAATCTTCCAGATGACAACACTGCTGCACTACGTGAGTGACCCACGATTTCAGCAACCCTTGAAACACTCGCTAAACACAAGAAGACGAGCCCAAGGGATGCTTGAAGTTCCGCAAGCTTTCAACTTGTATGGAGACCGTGAGCTACGATGCACTCTCCCCAAACTTATAAACTCGCTGCTACAGTTTTTAAAAGTAATCCCAAACTTCAAAAAAAGGAAAAAAGAGTTAAAAAGATTTTTATTGCAATCTCATTACGTATCTTAGAGTTTTAATTCGTGCATATTAAACTCTCTTTAAATTTAACCAAAAACTTAAAATCGAAATTAATGTAAACTTAAAACTAAAATAATGAATGTAAGGCCACTTCAAGACCTATCACAATGTATTTACAACCACCTGCAGATAAGCATTTAGCTTTGCAGGTAAACCATTGTAAACGAATAACTTATGTAAAAATAAAATATTATGGACTGGTGAACACAAACGATAGGCAAATCTACGTAGATGGTTTAGGACGGAACTGTGCGTGGACGCCAACTCCCCTCGGCGTTCCTTAGAATACCAAATGCCTGTGCTCCCCCACTGGCAGTCTAAATCCTCGGAAAAGGGTGTAATCGTATGTAAACACCTTGAGGTTGTGAGGGCTAGCGTTTGTATAAAGCCCAACTGTCTTGCCCCTTTTGCAAGATCCTGCTCTTTTCTTACAAGGATGCTTTCTGATCTGAACTTCGGAATGTGTCTAGGAGGCCGCGCTATCGACGAAATAAGTAAGATCAGCTCCGCTGCCCTTCTGGAACGAAGATGAGTTTTGGTTCAGATGGAGTCATTCCCCCCTCCCACTTGCGGCCACCAACGACTACTCACGGGTGTTCGTTGTATATGACCTCGTCCACCAGATTCGAGCCTTTGAAAGTCGAATCGAAAATGGAAAAATACATAAGTGGTCGCGCTAGAGTCTACATGCCTTGCAATGTCAACGCTTTGAAATTCTAGCGAAAATGAAAGCTGATTGGTGAAGATCCTCAGATTCATTGAATCGGTGGGTCCTTCTTCTTCTTCTTTATTTGGCGGGCCTCAACCAACAAGCCTCTCCAGCTAGCACGCTCTCTGGCTAGCTGTCTCCAGTGATAACTATTGCCGCAAATTCATAGTCATTTAAAGTCGACTTTACCTAATTAACTTAAAGCTGACTTCTTGTCATTCATAGTCAAGTCTTCGACTCCGAACCAGTGGGGCAATGCAATAGAGGACGCCCACTCGACTTGGTATGCGCAGTTTGAGACAGCTGGCTAAAGATCGTGCCGGCTGGAGAGGCTTACTTGTTGAGGCCCAGATCCACCCCGGACTGTAGCTAAAAAGAAGAAGGCAGTTCCTGGGAAAATAAACTGGGTGTTCTTTGGAAAGGGGTTGAACTGAAGAACCTCCTGAGATTCATATCCTTACACACAATGTATCTAGTTGGTTTGAGGAATAACTAAGGTCTCACGGTGGCAACACATCCCCTTCATCCCCTTTCAAAGGCACAATGGTTGGTCAGAGTACCCATCTGCCCACCTAGCTGCCTATGTCCGGAGATGAACGAACATTTGGTCACAGTTTTGATCCGAACACAGGACCTTTCCCGTTGCTGATTAGGCTAAGTGCCAACCACAGTTAAGCCCCATCGATGCCAACTCAACAAACCCGCAGCCTGAATGAATTGAGTGAAAATTTCCAAGAAGATCCCTCAAAAGCACCACAGTCCCTTGCTCGGCATTCCCATTAAATCAAAAATTCATTCAATTAGTTGATGATTCAATCGATTTCAAGCTGTCTGTCATTAAAATCCGAAGAAATCGCACAGAAAATGTAGTTCGCCTCCACCCCACCCCCTCCCACCACCACTTCGCATTCATCATCAAGGAGCAGCAACCAGATCAAATCAAACAGTCTCCCGTCGTAAATACCCACTTAAGCCAATTCAAACGCAGAGCTCCTACCAACAGCACTCGCCGCACACACACACCACCGACATCCTCCTCACTTACTTAAACTTCCAAGAATGCAATACTGCCAGAGTGCTCCGCACTCGAAGTACACTTCTGGATGCATCCTGCACCAGGGATCGAGGCTTTGCAGGTAAGCCCAATCCAGCTGGTGCATGCATCCACTCTCCGGCGAGCGAAAACACAAGTGAACAACGAACATTTTCGAGATAAATTACTCGTATCTTTCCCCGGAGAGAATGAAGTTCTCGAGGGGTGGGAGCAGCAACTTCACTGAGATGTGCAATTGATTGAAGACGGGAAGGAGGAGGGGGCCGGGACGAGAGATGGAAAATTGGAAGCAGGAGTTCTCATGCGGGTAATGTGATGAAATTGTTAAAATCTGCTCAGAATTTCAACGAAATTAACTTTCAATTTGCATAAATTTAAGTCGAGAATGGAAATGATTAACGTCACGAAGGGGTTGAGTGCGGCGCGACGTGGAACTGCGCCTGTGGCACTTTTGGGGCTGAACGCAATTGGAGGGGGTTCTTGTCGAGTGAATGAAATTATGATGACGTGGTTGAATTTTGAGGCATTCCTCACATGTTTTGTCGGGAGTGTACGAAGCTAGGAGTGGTGGTTCTGCGATGACTTTCAAGAAACAAGTGTGGATTGGAAGAAGCGTTTCATTGCATTGGTCCTGGGAGAGGCGCCAGTGAAACCCAGGTCCAGAAGAAATCAAGCACTTTAGAGCAAGCTGACGTGGTTTACTTTGAAAAAGTCATTCAGAATCAGCTGTGAAATTGGCCAGTTAGTGCTCCATTACAATTGCTAACAACTTTTGGTCAGGCTGAAGGAGTTGTCCCACTCAATATGGACGATGATCGACGAGAATTCCGCCCCCCGACTTAGACGAGGTCAAGATAGCAATATCAAGACTGAAGTCAAACAAAGCTGCCGGTGCGGACGGACAGTCCGCTGAAATCTTTAAGGCAGCTGGAGATGATCTGGTTGGGCGCATGCACCAGCTCATCTGTAAGGCATGGTCGGAGGAAAGCATGCCCGATGAGTGGAATCTCAGTATCATTTGCCCGACCCACAAGAAAGGAGACCTCTTTGACTGCGCCAACTAACGAGGGATAAGTCTCCTGAACATCGCTTTGCCGTTTTGTGTACTCGCCTGAAGCGGTTTATAAATAACCAGAGAGGTCCATATCAGTGTGGCTTCAGGCCAGGGAAGTCCACCATCGACCAGATTTTCACCCTACGGCAGATCCTGGAAAAGACCCAAGAGATGCAGATCGACACCCACCACCTTTTTGTCGATTTCAAGGCCGCATATGACAGCGTGCATAGGGACGTGCTATACAACGCCATGTCTAGTTTTGACATTCCTGCCAAACTCGTCAGGTTGTGCAGGATGACGATGGAGAATTCTCGCTGCTCCATCAAGGTCGCTAACGAACTCACCGAGGCCTTCAATGTCAAAAAAAGTTTTAGACAGGCGACGTGCTGTCATGTGACTTCTTTAACATCATCCTGGAAAAGATCGTGCAAGACTCACACGCCAACACTAGAGGCACGATCTTCCAGAAGTCCGTACAATTGCTAGCATACGTGGAAGGCATTGACGTGATTGGCAGAACACAGCGAGCCGTCAATGAGGCGTTTGCTGGCATTGAGGCGGAGGCGGCTAAAATGGGTCTAGTGGTAAATGAGGCCAAAACGAAGTATATTCTGTCATCAAGAAGGACACACAACATCGACGTCTAGGACAGAGCGTCACCATAGGCAGCTATAACTTCGAGAGAGTCAGGGACTTCGTCTACCTCGGCTCGCAAGTGAACAGTACGCACAACATCAGTACCGAGATCAAACGCAGAGTAACTCTTGCCAACCGCTGTTTCTATGGCCTGAAGAGGCAATTGAGTAGTAGAGCCATATCTCGAAGGACCATGCTGACTTTATACAAGACCTTGATCATCCCAGTCCTGCTGTACGGGGCGGAGGCATGGAGCTTCGGATCCAACGCCTAAGATGGCTAGGCCATGTAGAGCGTATGGACAACTCAGCTCCGGCCCGAAGAGTCTTCGACTCCGAACCCGTGGGACAACGCAACAGAGGAACGAACCAACTTGGCGTGCGACACTGGAGACAGCTAGCCAGAGACCGTGCTAGTTGGAGAGGCTTGTTGGTTGAGGCCCAGGTCCACCCCGGACTGTAGCGCCAAATAAAGAATTCGATCGTTTTTACAAAAAGATTCAAGTAACTAACGGAAACTGGAGTGGGAATAATAACCGGCCTATTAGATCTACCTGGAAAAAGAGTCCGACGAATGATTTCTGCAAAAGTCGCCTTCCTTTACTTTCGTTGTAGCTGCGTCGCACTCGCCTCGACCAGCTAGCCGCAGTTGACTTGGTGCGCTTTAAATTTAAAGTGAACAGAACATAATTTCAAATATATATAGTTGGCATCAGAAATGAAGTATTACAGAGATAGCCGACTTCACAGCTGATTGCCCCCAAGTCCAATGCCGCTCTCTGATTGGTCAATTTGGTTTATGAACACGTTATAAAGAACAGTTTTCAAACATTTTAAGGGGCAAGAGAGGTAGAAGTCGAGCATCTCTGGTTGGCATTAAGCGATTGTCAGATTCGATTTTCTTTCTTGTTTGCTTTGTTTTTTTTTGAAAATGTTTCCAGTGAATCGAGATTTTGAGATTGAAATGAGAAATTAAGAATATTTGAATGGATATCACGGCCAAGAATATACAAACGCTATCGAATCCAGTCAAAGAGTTAGAGGAGGAAGAATTTTATTCACTGTAGAGGTTCGATAAAATGACAGAAACATTTTAAATTGAAGTCAGGGACTAATTGTGCACAGCCGATTCCAACAAATCTACAATTGGTGGTAGCTTTGCATTTAGATAGATAGATAGATATTTATTTCGTCATAAAATATTTACATTGATTTTAGTTATCGCACAGTATCTATTACATAGATTTGATACATCATATATCTTAATACTGGAAAATGGGTGTAACTTATAGTGAATCTAAATAAAATTAATAAGAATTAAATCAAACAAACTGAAGGAAAGACGACAAAACCTCCAATAAAAAAAAAAAAAAAATATATATATATAAATATATTTCAGTATATGTATGTGTACATAAGAAAATTGTTGTTTCGTATCAGTAAATTAATATCACAAAGGAGCCGTTAAAAGTAGATAAATAAATCAATAAATAAATAAATAAATAAATAAATAAATGAATAAATTAATAAATAAATAAATAAATAAATAAATAAATAAATAGATAAATAAATAAATAAATAAATAAATGAATAGATAAATAAATAAATAAATAAATAAATAAATAAATAAATGAATAAGTAAATAAATAAATAAGTAAATATATAAATAAATAAATAAATAAATCAGTAAATAAGTAAATAAATAAATATATGAATTTTTAAGTATATTAACAATTAATAAATAAAATAATAACATATACTGAACCTTATTCATTTAGGGAATTACAATTTGTTAACTCATTGACTAGCGGATTGTCAGCAAAAGCACATGAATAATTAAACTTATGTGTCAGTTTCAATATTCTTTTATAAACCAGTTCAACACCCGCTCTTTTGTGAAGTCTTAAGGTGGAATAATCACGTGGTAGGTCTAACATCATTTTTAAAACTTTGTTTTGTGCTATTTGTAATTTTTTAATGTGGCAATGAGCGCAATTTCCCCATACAGGGCAACCGTAGAGAATTATTGCTTGGAATATAGATTTAAGAATGATTACTTTGTTGGGGAGGGACAAAAACGATTTTCTGTTAATGAAAGGGTAAAGTATTTTCTTTGCAATGTTTACTTTCTTAAGGGTCTGATTGATGTGCTCATAAAAAGTCAATTTACTGTCAAGATGTATACCAAGGTACCTAACGGAGTTCTTCCACTCAACGTTGATTCCATTCACCCTCAAGCTAGAACTAGGAAGAAAACAAGCTTTTCTTTTTCGTGTGAAAAAGATCGCTTGTAATTTATCTTCATTGTACTTTATCTTCCATTTATCACAGTATCTAAAAATAATTTCCATCGCAAATTTAAGATTGCTCTCAATGCTAAGAGCGAACTCATGTGATGAAAATATAGCTGTGTCATCAGCAAAGATAGCAGTTTCACATTCAGGTACTTCTGGAAAATCCGAGGTATACAAATTGTATAGTATTGGCGCCAGAACAGACCCTTGGGGCACACCTGCATTATAGGATATTAAATCTGATACACCAGCATTCACATGAACTTGGAAAGAACGATCAGACAGAAAACTTAGAACTATATTGCACAAATAAGGTGGAAAGTTGAGGTTGTTCAATTTGAAAATGAGACCATTATGCCAGACAGTGTCAAATGCCTTCTCTATGTCAAGTAAAATCATGCCGGTCGATTTACCATCTGCACGATTACTTCTTTGCATTTGTTTTGGAAGAAACCGCCTCAAGTATAAGGTTGGTAAGACTTACTACCGAGTGAACGAGTACCTTTTAAGTGGCAAGTGCCACTGGAAGTACTTTCATTAGCAGTGGGCAGAATCATAAAGAAAAAATATCAAAACGGCTCGCATTACTGCATCTTCTTTTCATTAAATGTTCATTCACAGCGGCTGCATCCTAATCGATAACACACGGAGTTAGAAGAAACAAAACAGCAATTTTATAGGATTGTTGACTTTCCAGCTGAAGCGAATTCCAGTAGCCCCATATTAACAATTTCTGAAGCCCCTAGAGCTCTATAGTTACGATCATTGCATCCCCTTTCCAAGTCCCTGGTTGACTTCGTCTGATGCACACTACAAGGTGACGCCCTTTCCGATTCCAGGCAGCAAAACACTTGTCTGCCATCACCCCTAAACATCTGGCCTGCCCCCTCCCACTCTCTCTCTCCCTCTCCTCGCCATGGCAACAATTTCTGATCACTCCGACGCCATCTAGTTCGGATCAATGCACCAATTCAATCTCAAATCTCGCTCCCTGCCCCTCTGGGAGCACTCCTTTGTTTCTGCAAATCTGCACTTCATTCAAAGGCAACCTCATTTGTGTACGAGCACGTCTCCAGTCCTGGAACTCCAGCCAGTGGCTCCTTTGAATGAGGTTGCCTAGCAGTTTCTAGGGACTCTCGGCCTAATTGGATGGATAGATGGATGGATGTACAGGTACAACCATCAACCGCCACCGCCGTCGTCGCTGCCTTCGCCGCGCCACCGCCTGGCAACTCAAGCCTTGTTTCTTTTGTTGCAAACGTGTATCTCTCCTGCTAATTGGAGTGGATGTGTTGTCATCTTTTGATCCCTTTGACGACACACACACACACACACATCCTCGTGACAACACACATCACTGTGCAGTGGTTGCCTCCAGTTACGTTCCGATTCCATCGCCATTCTGATGGATGCAATTGAATGGATGATACATATGCATTTGTGTCTCCGGCCTCACCACTCCTCGGCAGAGTTGTTTTTAATCAACTTTTGATTCGTTTCACTTTGTGGGACGCGGTGGCGACGGGTGCGGCGGATGCGAGGGATGCGATTAATCGCGCACGGTTGCGACGTTTATCAATCATTTGGAGCATCCCCGCGAATCTGATGACTGTCCTCGATTCCCCTTCACTTGGTGAGCCATATGCCAAGCTGTGTTTATACTTAGGCGTATTAAAACCATTTCAAGTAGAAGGCCACGCACTTGGCGACGCTAGGAGCGCTGTTTGTTGGCGATGATACTTCGATGAGTGAGGCTGGTGAGGGGGTGCTGATGATGGCGGGGGATGTGTGAGAGGCTGTGAGTTCCACGTCAGCACTCTCGCGGCAAGGCTGTTGCCTCGGTGCCAAGAGAGACAGTCAGGCCATCGGTGGAGTCCTGAATCTGGAGTCGATGTTGGAAAGGAGAGCAATTAGAGATTACGAACGCAATGACGCAGGAGATAGACGAGAGTGGAAATTTTGTTAGACGGGGGATCGTAACTCCTGAAGCGACGTCTCTGAACACTTTGGTCACCTCCCCTCACTCGAACCACCAAAATCATTATCGACAAAAGTCTTGCTAGTCCTGCTAAATGGAACCGAAATCTGGACAGCAGAGATGGTTGGTGCCTTCGAAAGCTAAATTTTACGTCGGATGTACTTATGGTCCTGTGCGAGGAAGGTGAGTGGCGAGAGTAGACCACAAGCTTTGCCAAGATGTGGATGTAGTCTGGAAGGCAAAATTACACCGACACATCGAGAGGAAGACCCAATCTCCGGTAAAATGACCGGTCGGCTACTTGTTCTTGATGACTGGAAGCAACATGCTTGTGACCGTCAATGCGGCAGTATGTATGAGATATGAACCGCTCTTTATGGCATGAAGAGATACTTTGTTAACTTAACTCGATATTCTGGTCTTATAATGAAAACCATCGACCATGGCTTAAAAAATCTCGCGAAGCTCAGCAGATTTCGATGGGAAAACGATTTTCAATACGAACCGTGAGATGTCGAATTGACAGCAGGGTGATATCAAATGTCACGCAAAGTTGTGCTTGTCCTACACGATCTTGACTTGAAGGGAATGTAGTTAACGACTGGGTAGCATCTCAGACGACGTAGCACTCTAGCCGTCAAATCTGTCTTCGACTTTGTATAAATCTGAGACGCAGTCTAGGTAGCATCATATACGTTCAACTTCTGCTTCGACGGATTAATAGAACGACTTTCGTAATCGTATCCCGCGATTCGTTCAAGCTGGAAGCTGGAAGAAGATTCCACATCCATTGGCTTCGTCTTCTTTATTTGGCGCTACAGCCCGTCGTGGACCTGGGCCTCAACCAACAAGCCTCTCCAGCAAGCACGGTGTCTGGCTATCTGTCTCCAATGTCGCACGCCAATTGGTTGAGGTCCTTCTCCACCTCGGTGCGCCACCTTAAACGCGGGCGTCCTCTGTTGCGTTGTCCCAAGGGGTTCGGAGTCGAAGACTCTCCGGGCCGGAGCTGAGTTCTCCATACGCTCTACATGGCCTAGCCACCTTAGGCGTTGGATCTGAAGACGCCTGACTAGACTCATGTCGCTGTACAGCCCGTACAGTTCGTGGTTGAACCAAACAGGATAAAAGACTGAACGCAGAACTTTTCTCTCGAAAAGACCAAGGGCTTCTTCATCCGCTTTTGTGATTGTCCATGCCTCCGCGCAATAGAGCAGGACAGGGATGATCAAGGTGTTATATAATGGTAGCTTGGTCCTTCGAGAGAGGACTCTACTACTCAATTGCCTCTTGAGCCCAAACAAACAGCGATCGGCAATTCTGCGTTTAATCTCGGTACTGGTGTTGTTCGTACTGTTCACTTGCGAGCCGAGGTAGACGAAGTCCTTCACTACCTCGAAGTTATAGCTGCCTATGGGAATATTATTACCACGTTAATAATCCTAGACGTGGAATGGCTGATAGACCCAGACCTTTCCTTCTGGATTCCGAAACTCAAACAAATCACGGACCTGCAGCTGGCTTAACCACTTTCACTTCTCCTCTGGCGCCCAACGCCCAACCTCATTCCTTCACGTGGTCTAAGCGTTTCCTTTCCAAGCTCCTCCACTCCACTCCCGCAATAATCAGCATCCATAATGGCTTCCGAAAGAATGTCCCGATGCACTGCGCCGAAGAGGATATTCAAATCCTCGGCAAAAATTTGAATTTACGACAATCTACTTCCACACAACCCAACCATTGCCGCCCAAGAGGAAACGACTTATTGCACTCCAACGACGACGGCTTATGTGAATGCACACCGAAATGACCACCTGGTGAGGCTCAACGTGAGTCCCCGAATAAATAACGAACGCAAACCCCTATCATCATCCACATTCCCTTGTCCAATATCCCGTGAGCGTCTTTAACGTCAGCCCAAATCATCTTCTCGGGCAGTTGCGAAGAATTTATGTGCTCCCTGTCCCCGGGTGGCGCCTCCTCAGCCTCTTCCACCTTTCGCACATTTCAGGGGGCCTCGCCGAAAAGCACTTGTGCTCTAGTTTTCCAAAAAGCTGTAATAAATTTTTATCATTCCCTTCTTGTGTCCTCGAAACCAATTCACTTCCTCGCATTCCAACCACGTACACATGTCACATCCCAGCAACGAGGTGTGCACACACCGCCACAGGACCAGGAGCAACAGCAGGCAGCCCAGCACACTTCCCTCTGCCTCCTGCACCCACCCTACCGCAATATGTCTTTCACTAAATCATGTCACTTTGGTGCAGGAACAAAGAGGTGTATACGCAATAATCCTTTTTTTTCTTTCTCTGCTTCCTCCTGTGCCCTCCTCCAACACCCACGGTTCTGGATTGTGGATCCCGGATTCCATGTCATCCGTTCGTCGTCGTCGTCGGGTGGAGTGGGCCAGCTCATGCTCCGCTGTGTTTATGCAGTTTTTTGCTTGAGCATTTTTTTTTTTGGTTTTTTTGAAGCAAATGACCCCGTTTCGTTATCCTTTTAAGGATAACAAAGGACACATCCACACCCACACACACACGGTGTACTCACATAAATTTCACTTCCATGTCATTATGCATGAGACACTTATCTCTTCCCCTCCCCGGGGGGGCCGGGGGATATTCATGAAAAACTTTTACCTGTTCCACATCACCTCCGGCAGCGCCGTCACGGAATAGATCCTTGAAAGGATGTCAGAATCCATACAGATTGTCATTTCGAATTCATCTTTCCGTTGGCTCCTTTTTATGGCCAAAGACAAAACCAGAAAATGCTCAATATCCTGACGTCGTCACGCCACCGTCCGCGTCGCCCCCACCAACTGTGTACCTTGATGGGCTTCTACCCTCGATATACCGGGAGACATCAGATCTCGTAGGTATCCTGTGCTTCCTGGATAAATTATTCACATCGCATCGGTGGCAGGATTCTCGCCAGCTACCTGCTCACGGCTGGACACACAATGTGAACTAATTTTTGCCAGAATTGAATTTTAAATTGTTTAATATTGATTTTGTGTCCTTAAGTGTCCTGGCCGAACAGATGCCAGTTGTTCCAATTGGACTTGGCTGAGTGGACAGACTGGTGAAAGTCTGTGGAGATGAAGCCATGTGCGGAGATTGTTGACATTTGCTGACAGATGTCATAGACAAAGTGGATGTGGATGTGGATACGGATTTCTTCTTCTTGTTCAATTGACAAGGGTCCTGACAGGGGATTGCGTCTATTTTTAATCTAATCTAGCAGAAAATTGGATGGATAATTAGCAGCGGAGTTGGATCATTGACAGAAATAAATCGGGTTTCTTCGAAAATAACCGTGACGTGGTAGAGCTTCTGAGCTGAGGTGGGTGCAGATCAGGGGATCCTTGAAGTTGACTGAAATTGGGGTAGATGAGTTCAATTATGCCCGATGTGTGGCGGGTTTTGTGTAAAAACTGAAGGAACTCATCGCTTTTTCGTCTCGTTGTTCTGACAAAAAGATACCCTTTTCATTTTGCATTGACGATGTTGGAGCAGGCTCAGCTTCAGTGTCGAGGGGGAGGACGCCGGCGCACTTCCTGGAAATAATTATTTGTCACACCTTTCTTGTTTGGATGTTTGAACAGACATTCTTCACGGTGGGACAAGCGGATATTCTTCGTTTCCCTTTTGACGCTACAGGCCGGTTTCAAACTGGGTCTCAAAACAACAAGCCTCTCCAGCCAGCTCTCCAATCACGGGATACCTGCCTCTAGTGGTGCTCACCAAGTTGTTTGAGGTGTTCCTTCACCTTTGTGCACCACTTTACCCACGTCCGGCGTCCTCTGTTGCATTGTCCCAAAGGTTCAGGGCCGAATTCTCATTGGGCTAGGGCTAAGGGGTCGATACCTTCTTCATAAACCAACACGTATTAAAAGACCCTAGATGTCGCTCAAGATGCCATCATCATGAACAGAGGTCTTGAGCAGAATTTTTGCTCTCGAAGGTTCCAAGGACCTTTTTTATGGTTTGCGCCATGAGATGAGATCAACGGAGTCGAGAAAGGACACCACGGTTTGACGGCGGAAAGCTACAATCGCAACGGACTGCTAGGATCTTTGCCGATCGAGTCTCCCGGAATCTCTCTCTAAGTTCGTCGCCACCTGCGCAAACAATCGCCGAAGATTGGAGACGTTGTCAAGAAGCCATCAAAGATGCTGCCACTGATGTGCTGGGTTCTACGGCACCACCTAAAAAAAACCCATGGTTTGACAACGAGTGTAGGCTGGCACATGCAGCGAAGCTGGAAGACTACAATGCAACGCTGTAACGAACGACGAGAGCTGTTCGTGAGCTCTACGAACGGAGACGAAGGGATCAGACCCGGCTTCTCAGGAGAAAGAAGAAAGAGCACGAGAAGCGCGCAATCGAGGAGATGGAGAGGTGCTGCGGTAGAAACGATGTCCGAAAGTTTTACCAGAGGGTGAAACAGTTATCCAGTGGATATAAGGTTCGAACAGAAGCCTGCCGGGACGAGAATGGACAACTAGTAGTAGAGTCGCAGTCGATACTGAGAATTTGGAAGAACCATTTCTGCACCAATACCACTGTCAGGCAGAATGTCCCACTCAACACGGACGATGATCGACGAGAATTCCGTCCCCCCGACTAAGACGAGGTCAAGATAGCAATATCAAGACTGATGTCTAACAAAGCTGCCGGCGCGGACGGACGGTCCGCTGAAATCTTTAAGGCAGCTGGAGATGATCCGGTTGGGCGCATGCACCAGCTCATCTGTAAGGCATGGTCGGAGGAAAGCATGCCCGACGAGTGGAATCTCAGTATCGTCTGCCCGATCCACAAGACAGGAGACCTCTTTGACTGCGCCAACTACCGAGGGATAAGTCTCCTGAACATCGCTCTGCCGTTTTGTGTACTCGCCTGAAGCCGTTTATAAATAACCTGATAGGTCCATATCAGTGTGGCTTCAAGCCAGGGAAGTCCACCATCGACCAGATTTTCACACTACTGCATATCCTGGAAAAGACCCAAGACATGCAGATCGACACCCACCACCTTTTCGTCGATTTCAAGACCGCATATGACAGCGTGCATAGGGACGAGCTATACAACGCCATGTCTAGTTTTGACATTCCCGCCAAACTCGTCAGGTTGTGCAGGATGACGATGGAGAATTCTCGCTGCTCCATCAAGGTCGGTAACGAACTCACCGAGACCTTCAATGTCGAAAAAGGTTTTGGACAAGGCGACGTGCTGTCATGTGATTTCTTTAACATCATCCTGGAGAAGATCGTGCAAGACACACACGCCGACACTAGAGGCACGATCTTCCAGAAGTCCGTACAATTGCTAGCATACGTGGAAGGCATTGACGTGATTGGCAGAACACAGCGAGCCGTCAATGAGGCGTTTGCTGACATTGAGGCGGAGGCAGCTAAAATGGGTCTAGCGGTGAATGAGGGCTGTCAAGCGTCACCATAGGCAGCTATAACTTCGAGAGAGTCAAGGACTTCGTCTACCTCGGCTCCGCAGTAAATAGTACGAACAACATCAGTACCGAGATCAAACGCATAGTAAATCTTTCCAACAGCTGCTTTTAGGGGCTCAAGAGGCAATTGAGTAGTAGAGCCATCTCTCGAAAGACCAAGCTGACTTTATACAAGACCTTGATCTTCCCAGTCCTGCTGTACGGGGCGGAGGCATGGACAATCTCAAAAGCGGATGAGGAAGTGCTTGGACTCTTCGAGAGAAAAGCTCTGCGTGCGATTTTTGGTGCTGTTTGCGTTGACGGTTTCTGGAGGAGAAGATTCAACCACGAACTGTACAGGCTGTACAGCGGCATGAGCCTAGCCAGGCGTTTCGGATCCAACGCCCAAGATGGCTAGGCCATGTAGAGCGTATGGACAACTCAGCTCAGGCCCGAAGAGTCTTCGACTACGAACCCGTGGGACAACGCAACAGAGGACGCCCGCGTTTAAGGTGGCGCACCCAGGTGGAGAAGGACCTCAACCAACTTGGCGTGCGACACTGGAGACAGCTAGCCAGAGACCAGAATAAAGAAGAAATGAGTATCAGCTTTCAATTTATTTACTTATAAGACGCCAATTTCAAGCAAATTAAACCTCACAGAATTTTCGAACCGCGAACCGGACAGAAACTATGCCAAATGGTGGACGAGGACGAAACCATTTTAAACTCCATTCTCATGTCGGATGAAGCCCGCTCCGACTTAACGGCAATGTCAACAAGCAGAATTGTCGAATATGGAATGACTCAAGACCAGATATTCTCCACGAGACGAAACTTCATCCAGCTCGAGTCACAGTGTCGGGCCATAAATTTTCAAAGAAAACGGTTGCACTGTACCGGTCACTGGATTGGACTGGTACTTGAAAATGTTCCGAGAAAATCAGCCACCCTGTATTACAGCACTTGTTGAGACTTGAAAATGAAGAAGACTCATGCAAGTTTGAAAGCAGTGCTTTGCAGGACATGAACTTCATAAAAGAAGCCCTCCTTGAGCATTGGAACTGACTGCAGCCGTGAATTTTGAAAGCTTGGATTGAGTTTTATAAATAGAACCTCCACCAAGGAGTAGACCCCACAGAAGTTATGTTCGCGGAGTGCAGGTGTTAAAAACGAGTTTCATTCACAGTCGAAGTCAAAAACTCTTTCAGGTGAGTGAAATGAGGAACAAATGAAGTGTCTGTCAAATTCCAATGAATCACCTCACTCGCCTAATGTGGAAAATTAATCCCAACTCATAATCTTCTGCATCCATGTCATCCGTGAATTTCCCCAAGCCAGCGGGTCAATTAAATTTAATATTCAACCACAAGTTGATCCCACAAAACAACCCTTTATCTCATCACGAAAAAAAAACCCAATCACCTACGACCTTGTGAATTGTAGAACTCGTTAACATTTTATGACTCAGAAAATCACTCCCACTAAGACCGGCCGACACACCGCAGCCGAACCGAACACGTCCGACATTTAGGTCTAGGAACACACACACACACACTTGACAAAACATCTAATTGTCTGTGAGCAGGGCAATAAATTGTTTTGAGCCGTTCATCAGTAATTGCCGTTGTACCTTGCCCTGGCGAAGTGTGAAGTGCTATTATGTCTCATTTGCTAATGGCATTACCGCACTGATGTGACACAGTCACAATTAATACGATCTAGACTAGAGCGCGGCCAGGGCACAACGGAGAGCTGTCATAAGTGTTTTATGGCTAATTACTTTGTACGCGATGAAGGACGCTATCGGGCCTCAAAACAAACACTTGAGATGACTTAAGGGTTTCTTTAGTTGGTTTATGCTTCCGCCGAGAGGCCACCAGAGTGAGAGATGGAGAGAAGAGAGCGGACAGGGGAGGGAAATTGAAGCAATCAAATGTGTGTCTCGAGGAGTTGTTAAAGCTTCACCTTGACGGTGATTGATGTAGATGTTGATGACAAGATCATTTCGATCGGGAAGCAATGATTTACACAAGAAATCACTCGAGCTGAGCAGTTCTAAAGACGTGAGTGGTTCTGAGTCATGTTCAAGTCCAGACAAGAAGAAAAGTCGTGTCTTTGGAAGTGGTCCAGGGTAGTTGTTGGCATTGGAGCACTATGTGCTGTAGACCTTGTCGGAGTACAGCATTTCCGGGATTGCAACTCACACTCTGAGACGCTGGCCATTTTCAATTCACCAGAAACCCTCAGGATTTGTGTCACAACTGTTGGCACTGACCTTGACAATCTCCTCTTAAACTAGACGCCAATTCAAAGATTTTAACGAACTCAACTCCGACCTCCAAATTATTCACATTCCCAAACCACTAAACCCCATTTCCCGTCGAAAAAGACACGATGAAACGGCTCCTTTGCCGCCGCCGCGCCCCTAAGTCTCTCCAGGGCACTTCTGAATCTTGAACAAATTAGATTCACTCTCGAAGGAAGACAACACATCGTTGGTGACAAGAATTACGACACCAAATGCGGTTTCCTTGGTGTGGCTGTGTGTGCTCATCCTCCCAGCGCCCATCCGAAGCATGCCACCAGAGTTCAGCGTTAAGTACCACATCGAGATGGATTTTATTACCGACGACCCTCGATTATAATTTTCTTAGTCGAATGCATGGTTGGGGAGAAGGGTTAATCAAGTGAGATGTCATTGGTAACGTTTCGGTGGCGTATACGTAACATTTTTCGGGGTTGCGGTGAAGGTCGCTTGTTTTTGATGTGTCTCCGGGTGGAGATTAAAGGATAAATCAGCACGGTGGTGTGGGTTCGAATTGAAGAGCAGCCGAGGGCGTGACGGGATTTAGCTTGTGCCGGTGAACTGTAAGAGAATTTGTTGAATTTGATGACTTTACGAAGAGATGCTTCTTTTAGGATGGCTTTTGGCTGAGGTTTGAAGCAACTAGAGGCGGGTGTTGCCTGGGATGAGTAAGGCTTGAGAGATGTTTTATTAAGATGATGCTGAAAAGGGGTAAGCCCCCAACAGACAAAAAGTCTTATAGACCGATTTCACTTCTTCCGACAATGTCTAAGGTGTTCGAAAGAATATTACTTGAACGTTTAAGCCCGGTTGTAGAAGAATGACGACTTATTCCTAACCACCAGAACTATTGACCAGGAACATCGCATAACTGATGTTATAGGAAAATCGTTTGAACACAAGCAAGTGTGCTTAGCTGTGTTTCTTGATGTTTCTCAAGCCCTTGACAAGGTTTGACACGAAGGCTTGAAACACAAGCTTCAACAATTCCTCCCGAGAAAACTTTGCACAATTTTATCGAACTGTCTATTGGATAGAATCTTCCGTGAGAAATATGGGAAAAAATTAACAAGTGGCGCGACAGTCCGAGGCGGATCTGGGCCTAGCTTCTCAGCAACCACTCGCGTTGTGTGGGCTATTGTTCTTTCACGAGTGGAAGGGACTTACAGTTTAATGCCGGCGAAGTTGAGAAGCTCTTTCTAGACGGAAATACTCTTTGAGCATTGTCAGTGACTCAAAAAAGGTGGAGCCGTGAATTATGAAAGTTGGTAGATTCTGCTCTGCGTAATAGTCAACGCACTTACCCACTACGCCACGGCGAACCACTTATGGGAAAGAAAACTCCCTACTTAAATCTATGCAAGCTGGAGTACCACAGGGAAGTGTTCTTGGTCCCCTCCTTTACTTACTGTGTAGCAGCGATATACCGCAGAACGTAGGCGCATTTGCTGACGCCATTTTGGTAACTGCCAAAACGGTCGAAGAATCAACTAGAAAATTGCAATGTGCTTTAGACCGGATACACGAGTGGACGAACACTCAGCGAATTGAGCTTAACGAAACTAAATCGGTTAATTTAAATTGTACGAACAACTTGCCCGTTTTTATAAATAATGTTCAAATACCCTCGGAATGACTCACGATATAAAGCTTGAATGGAAGGAGCACGCCAAAAAGAAAGGTGAAGAGATCTAATTAAGATACAAAGACAAGTACGGGCTTATTGGAAAACATTCCAAGCTAAGTACTGACAACGAATTGCTTATATATAAGCATGTGCCAAGACCCGTCTGGACGTATGGTATACAAGTTTGGGGTTGTACCAAAGAGAGTAATAGAAACACACTACAAACTTTTCAAAATAAAGTGCTAAGGGCCATCGTCAACGCACCCTGGTACGAAAAATACGAAAGAACGATATCCACAGAGATCTTGGAATTTCATCAGTCCAAGACGAAGTTACGAATTTTGCTAGTAATCATAAGCGTCGCCTGGAAGAGCACATAAACACTCTACCAACTGCGCCATCCAGTCGTTTAACGGTCCCCATAGGCACCGTTTTCGAGATTTGGGCGCTTATTCAGAGGTGTGTGTTCCTCTCCTAAACCACCTCCTACTCCGCCTATTGGACTCCTGTGGGGCTGGTATTGGGGCTAGCAGCAAAAACCTGGGATGAAAATATTCGTCATTGGCTCCGCTATATGTGTAGAAGAAATGTCCTGAGCCGGAGGCACCGTTTTCGAGAATTGGGCGCTTATTCAGAGGTGTGTGTTCCTCTCCTAAACCACCTCCTACTCCGCCTATTGGACTCCTGTGGGGCTGGTATTGGGGCTAGCAGCAAAAACCTGGGATGAAAATATTCGTCATTGGCTCCGCTATATGTCTAGAAGAAATGTCCTGAGCCGGAGGCAACGTTTTCGAGATTTGGGCGCTTAATCAGAGGAATGCGTTTTTTCACCTACCGTCGCAAGAAAAAAAAATAAGATGACATTCTGGTGACTGGATGGCGCAGTTAATTAAGTGCCTACCGTGTGTAGCAGTTCTTTTAGACTTTGCCAAAGCCCTCGACTGTATTAATCACTCTTTGTTACTTACAAGGATTGAAAACAGCTTCAATTTTTCGCATTCTTCCATCAAGCTAGTAAGATGTATATAAGAGATAGAATACAGTCGCTCGCCACAGAGCTTATCTATTCAAACCCCAAAGTAAATTTGCAAGGTGTTCCACAAGGCTCTGTCCTGGGCTCACTCCTGTTCTCCCTCTTTAACAATGAAAGGAATTATAAAATTCACATGTACGCTGATGACTTTATTATATATATTGGGGTAGTCGAAAAAGTCGTTTCGTATTTCTAACCAAACTTTTTTCACAGACAATTCATGTGGTACCCAAACATCGAGCTTCTTTTTGTGGCCAGCCTTTTTTAAATGGCTCAAAACCGTTTGATGATGAATTTTTAGTTCCTTGGCGATGTCATGGCTGCTTATGTGACGGTCCCGTTGAATCTTTTCCATAATTTCATCGACTTTGCAACGATAGGTCGACCAGAGCGAGGTGCATCTTTCACATCGAAACTTCCAGAACGGAAGCGAGCGAACCATTGTTGTGCTAGACGAACTGATACAGCATTGTCTCCGTAAACTTCACAAATTTCATTGGTGGCTTGCGTAGCATTCTTCCCTTTTTTATACAAAAATTTCAAAATATAGCGAATTTCTTCATTATTTTCACACATTTTTGAACAGCTGTAACTTTTTTCAACTTCTCCGAATTTATTTTTTTTTTGTGAAATAAAGCTTAAAATTTCACCTTTCCAACACCACATGGTGTGACACAATGTGATTGGGAGCACTAAAGATAGACGACTCCAGAGACATCTATTGACAAAATACGAAAAGACTTTTTCGATTACCCATTATATCACCTTGATCATCCTTGCCAATGGAGTGGAAACATTGGCAATATCACAAGCGGATGAAGAAGTCCGCGGTGTCTTCGAGTGAAAAGATCCGCTCCCTTTGGCTCTGAAAGGTTGCCAGCTGTAGAGGTTTGTCAGCTGAGGTCCAGGTCGAGGCCCCGAACAGTAGTGTCAGTAGAAGAAGAAGAACAAGGATTTATGCTTGACCAAATTTGTCGTGATTTTTTGATTGTATTTGTGAACACACATTTTGTATTAATTGTGCACCAAATAATTCCAAAACTCTCTTTGGTGAGAGCAGAGTACTCAATTCGTTATCTGGTGATCGAATGTTGTACAATGTTTGTTTCGTAAATAGGTGTACAATGATAGGTGCCGAATGGGTACCATGAATAGAGGACTCTGAAGTAGTGTACAGGGCAAATGAATGTATTCATGCGGGCCTCTATTTCTTATACATCCTTATACCTAATAGTCTGGACCTGGCATAAAGTGATTACCACCTATTCCTGTCCATCGCTAACGATTTTGCCTCAAGCGAGGCTTCTGACGCAAGACTCTCGCAATTTGGACGAGGGCTTTAACGAAGAGGTATAAAGGAATTGCCCGCAAAATGGTAACAAATAATCCAACAAAACCATTTTTACTCTTGGATCGTCTTTTTAGTGTTTTAGTCAATCATGCTTGAATTCTAGTAAGCACCTGGCTTCGTCATCCAAATTATAGTCTGATTGATCCGATCTGATGTCGTGCTTCATTCCCCATGGAACACTACGTGTGGTTATGGCTTTGAAGCCCCAAGAAAGTCCATGATCGTTGCCTCCGAAGGCGTCCTTCATATCTGCTCTACTTTCCTAGATTCATCCGTTTGCCAAAGAGTCAGAGTCAGTCCCTTGCCACGAAGCTCAAAAGTGTCCATCAAGCTTGAACACAAATGCATTCTTCTCATCCCCTATCTCAACCATTTCCCCTCCCCACACTCACTATCCCATGATAGCATAAACCCCGCCCAAGAACCCTTAAGCAGATCCGATTCACAAACCGAGGGCCATCGCCATCAACAAACAGCTTAGCGGTTACCCACTCTCACGCACATTCATTCGTCCTCCACTCGACAGGATGTGCTCGCAGCCCACACTCAAACCAAAGCTGTTTACTTCATCGTCAAACAAACTCCCCCTCCGAGGCAGTGAAACTTAATGACAGGAAGTGCCGCATCACGAGAAGCCTTCGCATCATCCTCGAGAAGGAACTACGCACGCAATAAATTGCCGACCGTTTGCCAAATCAATTTACGTTTAGTTTTCCTCGTTATTCTCCGCTGTTACGGTTATTGCCACAGCTTCATGTCCGCACGGATATCCTCATTATGGTAGTGGACTCGGCAGCAACCTTAAGCCGCACAGAAGCACTTCCGTTATTGCACAGCACCCAGAGAACCGATAAATATCCTTAATTTATTTATTTGCCCTCCTCCCTGGACGGCCTATTTGTCCAGCCCGAAATTCTTTTCGTGACATTAAAATCTCATTAGAGACCCTGTGCGCCAACACGAGAATCCTTTCCCGACCATCCTGCCGGGCGGGGGCTGTTCACTATTCACACAGGAAGCGTAGCTTCCATGTTCCATCGTGGACATCGGGACGAGTCGCAGCAAGGGGGGCGCTGAGTCTTAATTTGCACACGACAACACATCCGTGTTTGTGTAGCTCTTGAGACAGACCGTCCTCCTTCGACACGGCGACGCACGCGGAAGGCTAGCGAGAGCTGTCATCGCCCATCTCTTAAGCGGGGGTGTGCACCACCCCCCAACACATCGTTACGAATGTAAATAAATGATAATTTGTGCAATGGAATTAAGGAACTACTTCGCCTCCCGCTTGTGGGTCATTGCCTTGACGCGGGGGCTGTTCAGATTCACACAGAGATTCATAGCCCGCCCCCACTTGTCACTGACTGCGAGTGTGTGGTCCGTTCCAGCTACAGCGTCTTGAACGTGAGTACGCCGCGCCGTGCCTATGGGGTGGATGATTGAGAGTTACGGGTGGCCGGGCGCGGGAACGACACGACGGCCTCACAATGGAAGAATGAATGGCATCGCTAGCATCACTGGCAGCACTAATGAATCGTTGCGACGCGCCGTCCTCTGTGGCGCTGTAGTGGGTGCCGCTGGGTTGTGGGGCGCCCCGTGCTCTCGCACTCGCGTAAATCTTGAGGTTTTGTATTCGTGCTCGGCCCCGGTGTTGATTCAATTTTACGATTGCATGCGGTAGTGAGATTTCAACCTTCGGCCCGAGTGCAGTTGAGACCGAGATGATATCTGTCTCAGGGCGAGCTGTCGTTCTCTTGCGTAACTCAAGACTAATGGGATGCAGGCAATTTAGCTAAATGCGAGATCAGTAGCGGGGTTCAGTTGCGATGTGAACTATGAACGTGTGGCGTTCCGGTGCTTGAGGCTGTGCACATTGTTTTGCCCTTGTTGGGGGTTGGTTTTCAGTGATTTTGGGGTGCTGGGGATCTGTGTTTGAGTGCCATCATTTTGAGGTTATCTGACTTCTAGTTGAGCTGGGAAGATAAGTATGTCCCTTCAAGTTATTTTATGAGGCAAGCGTGTTCGAATTGTTTTTACACTCTTCGGGCATTTTGGGTCACAATTTGCACATATGGATGAACAAATGGCGAATCTCTTTGCCGAACATTTGGAGGAAACATTTCAGCCTTTTGATGGACAAAGGTTAGGTTGAAGTGGCTGACTGCCGTGCATACGAGCAGCAGACACACTTATCCCAAACATAGGCCCATTGTGTTACCACGTGGATCTTAGGCTACCTATTCCGCAAACCAATATGTGCTTTTGATAAAGCGAAGAAGAAGGCTGATTTTTATGCTGTTCAGTTCGGCCAGATTAACCCCCGAGAAGGGCCCCCAGAAGTCTGAATCTGCGGGATGAGAGAGCACTGCAATTACACAGCAAGTGTTCGATGGTTTCTTCTTCATCCTCGTCCAAGCAGCTTCTACGGAAATCATTATAGGGAAGGCCTAGTCTAGGGGCGTGAGTTCCGTTGGCGCAATGCCCTGTTAGAAAGCCAATAAGCGATCTGAGATTAGGCCTGCTTAATCTGATCAAGCTAAGCAATCGTTTAAGATCGATCATAGGCCGGAGTTGCCTGGTAATGAGGCATCCTGTGCCAGATATCCATCTGAGGATGTTTAAAAGTAGCGATAGGCGTGGAAGGTGGGTCTCCACCCGGAAAGAGCACGGAGTTCGTGCCCTTTCTAGCGAGCTCGTCCGCTTGCAATTCTCTGGGATGTCACAAAGTCCCGGCACCCACATGAGTTGAATGCTAAAATACTTGGCCATCGCGTTAAGAGATAGCCGGCAATTAAGGGGAGTCTTGGAATTAAAGGTGACTGAATCCAGAGATTTTATCGCTGCCTGATCGTAGATGATCTAAGTATAACTTCAATATCTGACAGCTCTAGTGTAGAAAGAGTATTGCTAAACGAACTCTGCCAGGCAATCAAAAATCTAAAAAACAACAAGGCCCCTGGCTTTGATCTAAAAACCAGACAAATCCTGATGATCTTGTCGAAAAAGGCGCTAATTAAACTCCTCTACTTACTTAACGCATCCTTTAGGCTATTATATATTAGAGACTTATGGAAGGTTGCAGAAATAAAAAAAAAACCGGGCAAACTCTGCCAGTCGTACCGACCCATATCGCATTTACCAATAATATCCCAAGTTTTTGAAAAACTCTTATTAAAACGCATTCAAAAATTTATTGAAGAGAAGCAAGTAGTACCTGACCATCAGCTCCGGCGAAACACTCGACAATTGACCAGGTATACAGAATAACGAATGAAATTGAAGGAGCATTAGAGGAGAAAAAGATCTGCTTCACCGAGCTACTTGACGTTTCCCAGGCCTTCGACAAATTCTGGCATGAAGGCCAAAAATACAAGGCAGGCAGGCTTCTACCGACAAGCCTATACAAGACACTAGAACCCTATCTCGATAATAGGATATTAAGAGTTAAACTTCTTCTTTTTCTGGTGGAGCTACAGTCGGGGGTGGACCTGGGCCTCAACCAACAAGCCTCACCAGCTGGCACGATCTTTAGCCAGCTGTCCCCAACTGCGCACATAAAGTCGATTGAGGTCCTTCTACACCTGGGTGCGCCATCGGTTCCGTAGGCGTCCTCTATTGCGTTGTCCCACTGGTCCGAAGTCGAAGAGTCTTCGGGCCGGAGCTGAGTTGTCCATACGCTCTACATGGCCTAGCCATCTTAGGCGTTGGAACCGAAGAAGCCTGACTAGACTCATGTCGCTGCACAGCCCGTACAGTTCGTGGTTGAACCAGACAGGACCAAAGATTGAACGCAGAACTTTTTTCTCGAAAATACCAAGGTCTTCTTCATCCGCTTTTGAGATTGTCCATGCTTCCGCACCATTGAGCAGGACAGGGATGATTAAGATGTTATATAATGTTAGCTTGGTCCTTCGAGAGAGGACTCTACTACTCAATTGCCTCTTGAGCCCAAAGAAACAGCGATTGGCATGACTAATTCTGCGTTTAATCTCGGTACTGGTGTTGTTCGTACTGTTCACTTGCGAGCCGAGGTTGATACTACCTCGAAGTTAAAGCTGCCCATTGTGACGTTCTGTCCAAGTCGTCGATGTCGTGCGTCCTTTCTCGATGACAGCATAGACTTTCTTTTGCACTCATTCATCGCTAGACACATTTTAGCCGCTTCCGCCTCAATGCCAGCAATCGCCTCATTGACGACACGCTGTTTTCGACCGATCACATCAATGTCATCCGCGTATGTTAGCAGTTGTACGGACTTCTGGAAGGTCGTGCCTCTAGTGTTGGCGTGTGAGTCTTGCACGATCTTCTCCAGGATGATGTTAAAGAAATCACATGACAGCGCGTCGCCTTGTCTAAAACCTTTTTCGACATTGAAGGTCTCGGTGAGTTCGTTGCCGACCTTAATGGAGCAGCGAGAGTTCTCCATCGTCATCCTGCATAACCTGATGAGTTTGGCAGGAATGTCAAAACTAGACATGGCCTTGTATAGCTCGTCTCTATGCACGCTGTCATATGCGGCCTTGAAATCGATGAATAAGTGGTGGGTGTCGATCTGCATTTCTTGGGGTTTTTCCAGGATCTGCCGTAATGTGAAGATTTAAGAATTAAACACGGAACTGAATACTCTGATTTTTAAGAAATCCGATCAGGAGTCCCTCAAGGGAGTGTCCTTGGCCCTATATTGTACCTGTTGTCCACCTCTGAACGCATCCTTTGGCATGACTTCTTGCGGTGTCCCTTGTGGCGTGATGGTCGCCTTGTGGTTTATTCCAATAGAGGAATTTACTTCCTTAGTCATGCATCCTTGAAGCCAGAAGAAAGAACAAGAGTTGGTTCATACTGCCGATGAATTAAGCTTCTCCCTTTTGCTCGGTTTGACTGGATGCCTTTTTTTTAATCGTCGCTACTACCCAAGCATCGACAGATCCAACGACTAAGGTTAGGCGTAGTAGAGCGCATGGATAACTGGGCGCAATCTTGAGGAGCCGTTGACTCCGAACCAGTGGGACAGCCCAGCGCCTACAAGTGTGGACGGCCCACAGTCAACTTGGTGTTCGTAATTGGAGGCGCCAGCCTAAAGTTAGAACCAGCTGATGAGTCTTGCTTGTGGCCCGAGTTTATCCCGGGCTTAGATTCCTCGGGTTCCCTGGCTTCTTCAAATCGGAGCCCGACTAGAATCGAATGCCCTTGGTACAAGTGTCCATTTAAGGCATGTTCACTTCAAGGTTCACTTCTCACCCCTCATCGCCAGAGAGTTTCCCGCGAAAAATTGGATGGCAGCAAAATTCAAGAGACGAGTAAAGGCTTCATTCAACGACTGGATGGCGAAGTTGGTGGAGTGCCTGCCTCTGGTTAGCGGGGTCCTTGGTTCGAATCCCAGTGAAAGCAAAGTTAATACGCTTTTTCTGGTTTTCAAATCTGGTCCAGTCACCATATGCCGTTGGGTTCGAATTAACGGCACTATCACTGGAGTGTATCACTGAGACAATGGGTATGACAAAGGGCCAATATGGTCTAAGTGTGCTGGTGAATGCACCAGCAGGCCCCCTACCTAACCTAACCGAAAGGCCTCATTCATTCAACTTGGGCAGTGTTCGTGGGTTCCGGTCTTTTCAAGCTCTACGCAGACGCCCCTTTTGGTGTACACCTTCGATCTTAATCAGCTCAAACCACGAATTTAAAAGTAAACATGTGTTAGTCTCCGAACCTGTGGGACAGAGCGCAACAGAGGCCACGTTATGTCTAAGGTGGCGCTCGTAAGTGGAAATGAACTTAAATCCAGTCAGTGCGGGTATTTGGAAGCACCTACGCAGAGATCACACTACCCGGAGAGACCTGTTGATTGAGGCCACGGGAAAGATGCCTTTCGTCTCCGAGCTAAAGCTGGTTATGGTTTGATGTGAGATAGAAAAGGTCTAATTCCGTCGTGCGTGGTTGTGTGTTCCGCGCTCGGCTCGCTACACCCGCTTTCAGTTTTACGGCGCATCTCTTGCTCCCGAGTCACGGACAATGTACAGTGAGTGAGATAAACTTCAATGTTCCAAGTCGCCTAAAAGCTGGAAATGTGCTGACTCTTGAGAAAATAATCGCACCCGCTGAAGCGACTGAATCCAAGTTCACCTCGCACTATAGCCTCACTTGAAGAAGAAGAATCGTTGCGCTATTATTCACGGCCATTGGCGATTCGATATTTTCACACATTCACGTAATCACCTTCTGTTGATGCGTGTAGGTGTAGAGACCTTTGCAATATCGTGACTTCTGTGCACGATTCACGCTCGTGAACAAGAGATTGTCTAAGGCATGAATGTCTTGTCAAACGATAGGAACAGCAATATATCTTCATCGGCATCTGTAAAATGCAAGAAATGTTCAAGACTAGATTTGAAGTTGCACAGGTGGTTGCGGGTGACCTTGAAGACACATCGATGGGGTATATCGTTAAAAACATAAAACTGGTGTTTCACTTTACTTACACTTCACCAGAGATTCGCTGATGGGAACTCGGTCCATGAGGTTTTCTGGCATTGACTCGTGTGGTACCCGTACATCGAGCTTCCTTGGCTGCATTGTGCAATTTTCAGCTCCTGGTGGATGCAGTGCTTACATGACAAACAGACTCAACGATTTACAGGATTTTAACGACATTTCAGAAAATTTGCCTTTCAGAGCGTGGTGCATCTTTGGCATCGAAATAACCGGAACGGAATCGACGGAGCCAGAACTGCGAAAGCTTAACTGTTACAGTATCAGGACCTTTCGATTTCTTACACAGCACTTATCAGGCGTGTGGACCGTCCTTAGTTCGGATGAGGAAATTTCTGTTATCGTCGAGCGCAATTTGAACAAGCCAACAACTATGCATCGGTCAATGGCAGCGTGAAGATATTCTTCATCAGCGGGAAGTGTCTGGTGGAAATGACACTGATGATGAGGATCAGCTCAAAAGGTGGAAGGAGCATCTTGCTACGGTTCTGAACCGTGTAATCGCCAGCACTGTGCACCTAAACCAGACTGATTGTCCGATGCAAGCATCGCCCGAAATAATCACCGCCGTCGAGGCGATAAAGGTCTACAAGGCGGCAGGTCTTGACGGCATCCCTGCTGAGCTCATGCGAGCAGAACCAACAATTTCTGATGAACTACTCCTGCCACTTGCTCTTTACTGCCATTGGGTGCAGCCCTAAATGGTTCACTGGCTATTTACATATATGGCGTCGCACTCCATAGGAAAATCAACATCACCCCACTCGCTAGAGTGCAGAGGATGGCTTGCGTATTTTTTTTGTTTTTTTATAATGTGCGCGTGCTCAAGAGATTGCTAATACCCTTATGTGTTCGGGGTCAAGACACAGTACGGGCCGAAGGTATAAACGGAGAAAGGGAGAGGAGGTACCTGTGCACATTGCTCTTAAATATCTGCGGGTTGTAGTCTGTGGGAAATATTAGTTTGGGAAGAGCAGTGCGGCTGAGAACGAGTCTCTGAATTTAACTGTGCGTCCGAAAGTAGGCTTAAGGGTATACTGATGGGCATTCCTGGCGAGACGAGTATTGCGGGTGAATTCATGGAGAGGAGGAATGCAGTTGGCTAGCTCACTCGAGCATCGTTTGTTGAAATAACGATACAACACGGACAAAAAAGAGACGGTACGTCGATGTTCGAGCGAGTCTAATGACTCTGCGATATTGTTGTCTCCTATAAGTTTTATCGCTCGCTTTTGGATTCTATCAAGTAGGTGCAGTGTGGTCTTGGGGGCACCAGACCAGATGCCAGCGGATGTACGCCTTTAATTTATAAAGCCAAATCAGAAGGGGTGAAATATTTCTTGCATCGATTGAGGAAACCTAAACATTTCGCAGCATTTTTGGCGACCTCAAATATGTGATCGCTCCAACTAAGTCTTGTGTTGAAGTTTTCCGGTTTCATCGACACAAGCGCCATTCATGGATAATGGCTGATTATCAAGGGTTCGCTTAAGTGACAGCAGACAGCATTGAAGTTTTGAAGCATTCAATTCCACTCTATTTTTTTTTCCCCAGTCAATTATGCTGTGAAGATCGGAATTCAACGTGCTTAACATACGCTGCCGTTGCAATTCTACGGCCGAAGGGCGGGGTCGTGGGTCTTGGAAGGGTGCTGTCATCAGCGAAGGAATGGATTGGATTAGAAGTAGCAGACAAGAGATTATTTATAAAAATGAGAAAGAGTTTCGGAGACAGAACTGAGCCTTGGGGAACACCAGCATTTATTTGGTGGACATCAGGCTTGAAGCCATCCAACACAACTTGAATCGAACGGTTCGAAAGGTAATTTCTAATCCATAGAAGAAGAGATTCATCGCTACCATAGGCACGCATTTTCGCCCTTTTTAGGGACTGGCTGGACAAATGCTGTTTTCCATCTCCTCGGAAAGAGACCTAAAGAGTAGGATAGATGAAAAAGCTTACGCAGTGGTTTTGTCAGCACAGAAGAACACCTCTTCATAAGTATAGGGGGAATACCATCCGGGCCAGCGGATTTGTGCACGTCGAGATCTTTCAGTACTCTTGCAACTGTACGAGTGCGGAAGTGGATTTGTCCCATGGTGAAATCAACGATCTCAAGTACAGGTGGAGACTAATTGGGATCTGGCAGTGTTGAGCTGGCTACAAAATGAGCCGCAAGCAGATTAGCTTTGTCTAAGGAGCTGACTGCTGGAATGCCATTGTAAATGAGCGTGGGAATTGTTAATAGCCTCTTTACAGCTCGAGTCATACCATGCGTTTCCTTGATAATCTTCACTCTGTGAGGAATGAAGGTTCTCATGCCCAGCAGAAGAATATTTGTGATCATATCAACAGCGGCATCCACGTCACTATCGAGGAAGAAAAGTGACCAGTTAAAATTCCTAAAGAAGTTTGTTCCAATCGGCTTTCTCGTACAGCCAAAATTGTTCTTTTAGGAATTTGTTCTCTAACTATGTGTGGTGATAACGAGAATTTTGCTGATACGACACAATGGTCCGACGAGCCTAGAGGCGACAGTGTGTCAACAGAATATTTATCAGGATGAGAGGTGAGAAACAGGTCCAGGGTGTTGGCGGAATGATCTGCAATGTCAGGTATTCGTGTGGGCTCATTTACTAGCTGGGTCAGATTGTTTACCTCAGCAAAGATTTCGATGTACCTTCCTTCGGGTGTTGTCTGGCCTGAATGCCGAAGCCAATTAGAATTGTGTACATTGAAATCGCCCGCAATGGCAATTTCAGTGCGAGGATACAGGGATACAATTCTTGAGATGGAATCGGATAGTGCATCAAATTCGTTAAAAGTTGAATTGCTATCCAAGCTTGGGCTTCTATAAATAAAGCAATAGTGGATTAAATGCTTACGGACATGGAGTTTTAACCACAGAAAATTAAATTCCGGATTGGAACAGAGGCCGTATTGTGGTTGAATTTGGTAAGCTACATCACTACGCACGTAAATAGCGAGACCGCGGTGTAAAAAGAAGAGCGGCACCAAGCTATATCCAGGCAGGTTCAAATCCGATAATTCGGTATTCTCACCTACCTGTGTTTCACTCAGCGCCAAGACAGCTGGTTTGAAACGGGATAGGTGGACATACACAGCGAAGAGATTCGCTCTAAGCCCACGCACATTGCTCACATCAACTCTAAAACTTCCCATAAAGGACAAAACGCAGGTATGAAAAAACCAACTCCGACTGCAAGTGGTGAAGCAGAAATGAGAAGTGCAAATTCAAAATTAGCTTCCCAACAACAATCTATGTAGGTGTTATGCCTATACATCAATTCGAGTTGGTCCACCAACAAATTCACACTTCTAAGATCCGCTATGTCAGATGCTACGCACTCTCAGTCATTGCATCAGCCTGCCTGATGGAATCAAACGGGAGTTGCGACCGAGAATGCGCAACAGTGGCTTGTGAAGGAAAGAGGCGAGAGGGAGCGGACCGGACGCACTCGACACCGAAACACTTCTAACTAGCACTTTTTTTTTCCGGGCACTCGCGGAGCTTTTGAGGGTGGAGGGACCGCGAGGTTTAATTTTTTTTTTTTTTTTGCTGTTGCACTCGCGTTATGCACGGACGGAGACAAGTGCACGCGTCGGAGGATGGCACAGTACCTATGCATTAGTGGAGCGCTAAAGACTACCTCCTCCGAAGCACTAAATATACTCCTCAACCTGCCACCGATAGAACTAATTCGCAGACAGACAGCAGCTAGTACGGCGATCAGATTGAGATCGCTGAGCACCTGGAAAGAACTGCAGTCTGGTATGTCTCTATAGATACAGACCTCACTCAACCTAAACTCCTCTTCGAGAAAAATTTCTCAACCAGCACACAGCCCAGATCTTACTGGGAGCCTGAACACCAGACGCTGCAAGGTTCACTGCGAAACTTCACAGATGGATCGAAGATGGATGCAGGTGTGGCTGCTGGCGTCTATTCCAAGGATCTAAGTATCCAGCTATCTTCCCGACTACCTAATTACTGTCAGCGCCTTTAAGACTGAAACTATAGCGGTTAAGGAAGCCATGTCCTGGCTAAAAACCAATGTAATACCGCGCACAGATATCGTCATCTGTTCCGATAGCCAGGCTGCGATCAAATCTCTGAATTCAGTCACTTTTAACTGCAAGACTTCCCTAAATTGTCGCTTAACGAGATGGCCAACTATTTTAACATCCAACTTATGTGGGTGCCGGGACACTGTGACATGCCAGAGAATTGCGAACGAACGCGCTAGAAAGGCACCAATTCTGAACTCTTTCCGGGTGGAGACCCACTCCCCACGCCTATCGCTACTATAAAACATCTGCTAAAGCTTGAAACGCTTGCTCAAACACATATGAGGCACAAGGTACCTCATTGCCAAACAACTCTGGCCTATGATCGATCCCAAACGATCCCTTAGCTTGATCAGATTAAGCAGGCCTAATCTCAGATCTCTTATCGGCGTTTTAACAGGGCATTATGCAATCGGTACTCATGCCTCTAGACTAGGCCTTGCATGCAATGATTTCTGTCGAAGCTGAATGAACGAGAATGAGGAAGAAACCATTGAACACTTGCTATGTAATTGCAGTGCTCTCTCATCCCGAAGATTCAGACTTCTGGGGGCCCATTTCTATGATAATCTAGCTGAACTGTGGTTTACGGAATAGGTCCCCTTGATCCGCGTGGTAACACAATGGGCCATCGTATGCGCGGCAGTCAGCCACCTCAACCTAACCTTACCCACTCCTTCCACTTATAGAGAGGGAATGATCGTCAAGCTGCCTAACAAGGGGGATTTAATTGGACGGGTATTTCCTGCTGTAGTTAAAATAATAGCAAACATAATTCTTTAGCAAATTAAACAACAACTTGAAGATACACTCGATGCTGAACAAGCAGGTTTCCGAACTGGATCCTCCTGTGTCGTCCATATGAAAACATTGCTGAATCATAATTCGCAATATGTTGAATAGAGATCTCCGCTTCACCTGCTGTTCATCGATTTTGAAAAGGAATTTGACAAAGCTACATACGACGCATCCAAATGTCACGTGTTGTATGTTTTCAGAGAAATTCGAGCTTTAAAGTGGAGTAAGAAAAGGCTGCATCTTATCACCCTGTTGACGATGGACTCTTACAGCATATCTGAAACACCTGGACTACGCGGACGATGTATGCCTACTTTCGCATATAATAATGGACCTCCACGACATGCCATCAAAGGTGGAGAGGGAGTTACACAGTGTCTGGCTGAAAATTAACACAAAATAATCAGCCTTGGATCGAACTCGTCAGGAAAGGAAATATACATTGCTGGGCAACCGGTTGAGTCACTAAATGCGTGTGCCTTGGAAGTACTGTATCAACCGAAGGCGGAACCGAAATGGATCGCTAAGGCAGCAGCCGCCAATCTGGCATAGCAATGTAATCAGCATCAACATCAAGCTGAAACAGGTCAACGTTTTATCCGTACTCCTTTATGGATGCAGCACGTGGAGAGTGACCACCGCTATCACAAGAAACTAACAAACATTCGTCTACATTATATTGCGAATTTTCTAGCCCGAACGTATCCCTAATGAACATCCTTACAAGAGAACGGGCCAGGAACCAATAGGCATCACTATGCGACGGAGGAAGTGGCAGTGGATTGGTCACGATAACAGCTGTATAGCTCATCAAGCTTTGCAATGGAACCCCTTAACACAGGCCGGCAGATGACCTGGCGGTCCAAAGAAAGCCTGAGGACGGAGAAAAGGGAAGCGTGGCAGTTGGGGAAAAGTTGGTAAGAGTTAAGGAATATTGCCAGAAATAGAACAAGTTATAATTTCACAAGACTATTCACAAAAACGCCACCGATTTTCTTGAAGTCTCTTGTCCAACTTCCTCAACTCCATTTTGTCATTCCTTCATTCTTAAGATTAATAAGGGTCAATGCATTCAGTTTCCGCTGGGTTTCCAGTAACAACACAACAAGCAAGTGACATACATTTGCGTTACTCGAAATCCATTGACAACCTGACACTTATTGGTTGCAAAGCATCACAAATTTCCCCTCAGCAAGTTTGTTGACTTGCATTTGTGTAACCCGCGTGGGCGTAGTTGAGGCCCTATGCCCCACAAGGGAATACAGGGACTAAGGAAAGAACAAGGCCTGTGGACGATGAAGGACCTGAGCTTGAGCTCTAGCTGACGGTCCCGACGCTGCTTCCAGTCATCAATACCAAGCTGACCTCACTGATTAAGCCCCGTGTGCTCCAGAATCTATGTCCACTTCAACCAGCCGCATTCGAAAAAATCTACAAGCCCTCAAACCAACCCAACTGTAGCTGCCACTGGATGACTTTACTCCTCCTCAAACAATCTCCTCAAAGTAGAATCAACAAATGTGACATTTCCCCATTAAAAGTACCCTCCTCCTTGACCCCTGCAGACATGCCATCGACCACATCCTCCACCCCAGCCCATGTACACAGTGCGTTGCATTTAAATTCAGTTTATTGCTTCCAATTAAGACATCTCCTTCAGAACGCGACGCAACTAATTAAATGCATTACCTCGCTAGCGACATGACAGATTAACTCGAAAATCCATCCACTCTCAGAGTCCCCCTCAAGCGGCGATGCTTACCTGGAAATAAATGAAAGGTTACACGTCATTAGTCGATAATCTCGAGCAAAGTAAAAAAAATATTTATTTTTAGTCAAAAATACAAAAATACAAAGAGTACACATTGTCGAATGTTGAACGTTCGTTGGGGCCGTTCATTGCCAACTTCAGTGACAGAGTGAATGTTTTTTTTTTTGACAGATGTGCGAACACACGTTCAGTTGAACTGTTTGTTTCTTCTGTTGCTGTGCTTTTAATGACACCCAGAGATCGTTAAACCATAACAAGTGGCTTTTGATGACCTTATTCAGAGTTTTATGATTAAGTGAACAAAAGTTAACTGACTTGACATCCAGGCATGATCATGTTGCCACTAAAATATTCCATTTAAATGAAAGGTTCAATGAAATCCTTAACGACAACAATTGCACGAAATTCAGTCAACAAGTTTTTGTTTTTTTTTTTTTGTCTTTTTTGTATTTTGCTCACGAAAAGTAGATCAAGGTTCAGCTGATGGCTGTCAAAATTGTAGTTTTGATTTATTTAAGAACTTGATTTTCAGCTGGGAAGTGGGTTACGAGGGTTTGGTTTGAGATTTTATAAGAATGTGAATGTATTGGGGACCAAGAATGGAACCCTGAGGGACACGGATCTGATCTTTGGAAACTGACTGTGAATGGTCAAAGTAAATGAGCAAATATAGGAATACCATGATTTTTGTCAGACATGGTAAGTCTGTCGACTAAGTACAGTGAAACCTGCGGAAGTTGACCGGCGGCGGTGCAATCATTTTTTGGCCAACTTATAAGGATGCCTGCTTTTTTGTTTAGTGCCGAAATTCAGAGAAACTCTCAAGTCATTCGCAAACTGCAAGAATGAAGTCATCTACTGTCTAGGATTTGTGTAAGCAGTTGACGACCTAACCCGCTTTCACACTCGCTAAGATTCGTCGGCGATTCTCTCAAATTCCCTTTTGGGATCTCAAGCCTCGTTCACACACGAAATCTTTCAGTCTCTGCAATTGAAATCCCAATTCTGAACTTTGAACTTTTTCTGTTTCCTACCTACCTGTTTCCCCCCCCCCCCTACCCCCTCTCAAAGCTATGAGAGATAAAAGAGAATAGAAAATCCAAAAGCAAACCAGACACGGGCTGCCCCTAGCTCGTCTGGAAAAATCGTATGCCTTGATAAACGACCTGATTCGACAGTTGACTTGGAGGATTGGAAAAATAGGAAGTCTGACAAAAATGATGTCGATGTCTCTGTCAGGAACAGACCATGTCAAATTTAACAAGTCACTCCAGGAAGTCTGGCTACCTTCACTCACCATCCACCAACAGCCATCGTGCGGTGCCTCTCCTGTGTTGCCTCGTCAAAGATCAGGGAAATCCAGAATTAAAGCAGAACGTTGTCAGACTCACTCTCGACCCATATGATTGTCACTCTTTCTCTATTCCCCCGCGTTGACTCTCTACGGAAATAATACCCCACCGGGTTTTCGACTGGGTCAAGTTAAAATCAAATTTCAACCGACACTTCCTGCAATCCAGTCATATCATCATCACTGCCATGAAATGAGCGAACAAGCAACGCCCGTCCGCCCAAATTAAGTCATAATTACAGCTTTCATAGAATTACAAAAAGTTTGAACTAACAGTTGGCTCCCATCCATCCAGTGGCCAGTATACCACTGAACCCACTCTCATATTTGCACAAATAAACTTCAGTAGCTCTTTTTTTGCGGGGAAACTGTGAGGAAGAGGATGTTGGTCCTTTGGAGTGCATCCCAGGAACCAGAAACCCTTCCTCGTTGCCAACAACAGCCCACACCATCCACACTCAGTTCGAGGGCGTTCGAAATGCTTCCATTTGCCAGGGCGAGTGTGGAGCACCATTCTGCTCTCACACCCCATCTCTGAGGTCCTAACCTCGTGCACACGCAGTACACAGCCATATCCACCATCCGCTTGAACTTTAAAACCTTTTTTAAGTGAATTTTTCAATTTAACTTGAGCACACACAGTTCGGACGCTCTGACGCTGTTCCCGTTCAGCTCGGAGCCGGTTAATTTAATTTGAAACATTTAGTTTTGTTCAGCGGAAATTACGAGTGCAGCTGGTCCGGGCCTGGGACTAGGGGGTTTAGTCAGATCGCACACTCACGCGGGCAACTGCACGGCAACACGGAGAGAAGTGAATTTAATTGCTTTCGCCAATTACTGTGGCCAGAGGGGAATTTTGTTAACTCTCTCGTGCCTAAGCCGGGCGTTCAGGCCTAGCCGGCGGAGGTTTTTGCGCGGCGGATTTTTTCTGACACACTGAACCCGATTGGGGGCGGATTTTGTTGTGGTCGACGTGATGCAGTGCCAAGACCATAGGGAATTGATGCTGATGGAGGAGTGCTCGTTTTTTGTGCTGATACTTGCGGCTTGTAGCTGTCATAATTAAGGTGGTAGGTCACGGGTTTCATTTTCTGCGCTTATCGATTGACTAGGCTTGGAGTTCGCTGAAGGGAAACACCAGACGAGATGTGGTTTCCAAGCAGACCTGTTTTAACCACCACAGATCACAGGGTGGAAACATTGCCACCATGGAAACATTGCTACAGCTTGTTCCCATGGACATCTATGAGAAGCTGGTAGCCACCAAGGCAGCGTTAAGGCTACGAAGTGCAACTGCTGGAGCAGTGCACATAGCTTAGGTCATAAGGAGATAATCAGAAACGCGAGACAACCAACGCATACAGATTATACTACACCCACTGGGCTCAAATCACTTATCCCAGACAGAGAAGATGGAGAAAAAGATCTGGAAGAAACACAGATGGCTAAAAAGCAGACGAGGGCACCGGACTAAGAGTATTCGTGGCATCGCCGAACATATCCTTTTCCCTATCTCTTCGACTGCCCGGCCGTTGTAGTGTATTCCAATCAGAAGTTAAAACGGCTGCCCGCCTACTGTCAATGAACCCGATAGACGGGCTATCCATCGCCATTTACATAGATTGTCAGGCGGCCATAAAAGCTCTGGATACACCATCAATTAAATCGAAGATGGTAAAACTTTGCCGTCTATCTCCTCAGAGAGATAGCGGTTAGATGCAACCTAACCCTATGCTGGGTACCTGGGCATAGTAGTTTTCCAGGCAATGAAAGGGCTGACGGCTTGGAAAGATTAGGTGTGGGACTGCCTCTGGCAAATAATCAGTACACCCCATATCCCGCACTCCAAGCAAATAACACCATGTTAGTGAAAGATGCCGTCGACTCCGCTAATCGGAGGTGGATGGAATTAGATACATGTAGGATTTCTAGTCTCACTTGGCCCTCGCTAAATCCAAACAAAACAAATACACTCCTAAAACTCAACAGGCATGTAATAAGGAAAGAAGTGCCACTTCCTTCTCGGTATTCATGCCAGAAGAATGGGAGCCCCCCCCCCCCTTCTTCTTCTTCTTTATTTGGCGCTACAGTCCGGGGTGGACCTGGGCCTCAACCAACAAGCCTCACCGGCTGGCACGATCTTTAGTGTTCTCCAACTGCGAACACCAAGTCGATTGAGGTCCTTCACCAACTGGGTGCGCCATCGGTTCCGTGACGTCCTCTATTGCGTTGTCCCACTGGTTCGGAGTTGAGTTGTCCATACGCTCTACATGGCCTAGCCATCTTAGGCGTTGGATCCGAAGACGCCGGACTAGACTCATGTCGCTGTACAGCCCGTACAGTTCTTGGTTGAATCTTCTCCTCCAGAAACCAAACAGGACCAAAGATCGCACGCAGAGCTTTTCTCTTGAAGATACCAAGGACGTCCTCATCCGCTTTTGAGATTGTCCATGCCTCCGCGCCGTACAGCAGGACTGGGATGATCAAGGTCTTGTATAAAGCCAGATGGCTCTACTACTCAATTGCCTCTTGAGCCCATACAAACAGCGGTTGGCAAGAGTTACTCTGCGTTTGATCTCGGTACTGATGTTGTTTGTACTGTTTACTGCGGAGTCGAGGTAGACGAATTCTTGACAACCTCGACGTTATAGCTGCCCATTGTGACGCTCTGTTCAAGACGTCGATGTTGTGTGTCCTTTCTCGATGACAGCATGTACTTCGTTTTGCCCTCATCCACCGCTAGATGTGCTAGACAACTACTTTTTCAGCAAAACCTAGAGGAAAGGTCACACTAAAAGATACAAGACATAGCTAAGTTTATCAGGAAAACTAATTCGCTGTAAATCAGCACAGGAGTGGACTTGTTAAAGTTGGCCACTAGGACACCATTAGGTAGTCTCTAGGTTTACTACATTTTCTTTAGTGCAGTCCATTTAAGAGGAGCCGGTGAAAACACCGAGTACTGATAGCACAAAGGATCTAGTAGGCCACAACTGCTACAGTAGTGGCAATCACCCTAACCTAACCTAACTACCACAGATATTTCTCAGATTCGAAGGAAAGAAATGTGCCACAAAAGCAATGAAATGAGACGGTCACAAGCAACAGAGTGGTTACAGAAACCAAAAAATGTCAACAATTTCAAAAGAAAACTTAAGAAACTTTTGTGTGAACTGAAAAAAAGTATGAAAAATAAAGAAAAAAAAATACAGTCGACTCTCCGTGAGTCGAAAATCTCTCTAACTCCAACTTTTTCATCACATTTTGCATAAATTAAACACAAAAGATTTCCAGATTGTATATATGGCTGATGTTGAGCAGACGTGTTGGTTGAACATCTCTGGGGCTTCCTGCTTCTAGCACAAGTTTCTGGAGTCTTCTGTGCACTTTCTGCAGAGATTGCATTTGAGACGCTCTTCCCCACGCCAGAATGCCATACCTTATGTGAGATTCCACCAAGCCCATATAGCACTGCCTCAGTACTCTTGGTGTGCAGAGTTTGCGCAGGTGGAAAAGGGCGTACGCAGATTGGCACAGCTTATTCTTTAACAGTTCTAAATGGTAGTTCCATTTAAAATTGTAGTCAATCGTCAGCCCTAGATATTTATATTTTGACACATAATTTATGTAATCGGTGCAGTCATCGTTGTCCTCTGTTATTCCATCACAGCCACGTCTGTGCAAACAATCTACGCTGTGCATTTTTATCTTAAGTTTTGTTCTAACTACGATCGCTGTGTCGTCCGCATACGCATACCCCGTACTATACTTCAGCACAGACAGTAGGTCATTGACGTATATAATAAAGAGGAGCGGGCCTAGTTTTGAGCCCTGTAGAACACCATACTCGACCTTTTCTTCACTGCTTGTGTGGTCACCAATTTTAACTTGGAACAATCTATTGCTTAGCAATGGAATCAGACGGTCAACAGCAACAGAGTGGTTACAGAAACCAAAAAATGTCAACAATTTCAAAAGAAAACTTAAGAAACTTTTGTGTGAACTGAAAAAAAGTATGAAAAATAAAGAAAAAAAATACAGTCGACTCTCCGTGAGTCGAAAATCTGTCTAACTCGAACTTTTTCATCACATTTTGCATAAATTTCCCTCAATTTTAAATACAAAAACCTCTCTCTATGTCAAAGTGCCTCTAACCCGACAAATTTATGGTATCCCATGACAATTCGACACAGGAAGAGTCCATTGTATTTCTAAAAAGCAGAAAATTTAAAAGAATGCATCAGAAAATAACAAAATCCACATCAAAAATAAACAACAAAACACGCTTTGCATAGAGACGGCTCCATTCAGACAGCCTCCACCATTCCGATGGAAAATGTTACGTATACGCCCCCTATAGCACAAGAGTTTTTAACTAGTTGGAATGATCGCGAACACATAGGCAAGATGAGTCATGGGAACTACTCGCCAGGATAGGGTGAGACATCCGACAGTAAGCGGGGAACTCAATATTGAGCAGCTGTTTCTTTGTACGGAAGTTGCTATGCTTCGATGGCTTGGTAACATGGCATTAATGTTCTCATAGGATAGGCAACCGCTTGGAAGACCCCGATTGGACCAAGTCCAAAAACACGCCTTCGGCGGGTCTGGCAGATTAAAGTCGATGGCGTAGGATCGTCCATTCATCAATTGCAAAATGCAGCACATCCATCTATTATCTACCACCCGGATAAGCACGCTTCAAGGATTCAATATTTGAATCAAGAGCCATGGTCTGGCCGTTGTCTCTAAGACAGACCATAACAGTTCATAGGATTGAGATTTTGACATCCGGATGGTCATTCATCGGAGGAAATGAAGTTTGGAACGTTATTTATTTACCATGTCAGTGGTATTGGAGAACCAAAGGTACGGTGTCCGGACATACCCGGTGCAACGTACTAGAAGGGAAGTAAGTCCTCAGGAACTAAGCCCACTGTGGGAATTAGTACCCATACAAGTTGGGAATTAAAACCAAAAAAAAAAACTGTGTGAAATGTGAAAAAAATGCCCACGTTTACAACAAAGAACGAAATAAACCTACACTTGGTCTGTAAGACACAGGGTTTTAACACTCTTTAACTAACCTTTTCTGCAGGGTTTAACCGCTCAAGCGACTTAATCGCTCCCCTAATTACATGTCAACAACTGTCAGGCTGGCGGCTGAAGCTAAACTAACAAGCATCGCCCAATTTCAAATATCGCCTCATTTCGATTTTGAAATGTAAATAAAAGCAATTAGCCCTTAAGCCCTTCCATTTTCAAAGCGGTCTTATTTTGTTGGGCCTTATTTGACGCCGTGGCGTAGTGGGCTAGTGCATCGACTCCTACGCAGAGGGTGCCAGGTTCGATACCCGAATTTACCACCTTTGATAATTCACGGCTCCACCTCTTTCGAGTCACTGACAATGCTGCAAGAGTATTCCTGTCTAGAAAAAGCTTCTCAAACTTCGCCGTTCGGAGTCGGTAATAAACTATGGTGGTGGTATTAACTGTGTCCCCACAATAGCACGCACAACACGTGTGGTTGCTGTAGAGACTAGGCCCAGGTGGGTCTCGGACTGTCGCGCCACCCACATTATTATTATTTGACGCCACTTATGGGAAAGCGTATGAGGGTGGAGAAGGGGAGTGCAACCCTAGTTCTTGGCTCCCTATATGATTTAGGCGAGGTTCTATGCATTAAAAGCTCATTTGTATTCGTGTTTTCCATACTTTACCTAAATTTATTCACAGAAGCTCGCACCTCCGCCAAATCCTATATTCACCCCTTACCACTGGGGACTAAGACCCTAAGTGAACTTAGTTCATTTCAGTTCTCACTAATGCACTTCTTCAGCAAATACTGTCCAACTTTACGGGTGTTCTCATTCAGTCTCATCATTGATCCGCAACACAGCGTTGGCGATTGCGCAGGAGACTGTATTGCCACCGTAGGTATAGCTGTAGGCCCCACACGTGAAAGACTCGGCAATCTCCTGAGTCGAAACAACAGAAACTAATAGGTGTCCACTGCACTCGGTTTGGCTATGGTCACAGTATCCGGAACAACGTCCTAGACTTTAGAATACACTTGAACCTGGTCGGCAATGCAGAGTCCTCAAGCCGTTGTCTTCAAGATCCACGGTTCTGTTTCAAAATATTGCATTTAGAGGCTTGCCAACGTTCTGTCAAGCATCCCTGTGGTAGACTTTTGCTGAAGTTTTAACACCTTCTTTTGCAGAAGTGCTGCTTTGACACCCCACCAAACTATCACAGAAGCTTGGTGAACACTCGGAGTGCAATCAGAAAAATGCCTGTTTGGACGACGTATCAACAGTGAGCATTAGAAGAAGGGTGTAAAGGCTGAAGTCAGACTACATTTCGCAAACTGGCAAAGATTACACAATTTCACAATTTTGTGCACGAAGCTTGCCCCACACAAATAGCCCTCAACTGGTTGCGTTCCATGCTTTTTGAAAATCAATGAGTTCATTTGCACCAAACCATTTCCTTTGATTCCTTTGAGACTACCGGTCGAAGGTTCAGAATGATCGGCTCTGCATTTCAATTTCAGTGTTTGCAATTGCGAGTGATTTCTTATTCATCTCATGATGGTCACAACAATAAAAGAGCAATGGACAAAGACAGCGCTCTTGTGGCACTCCAACTGGAGCGGATTCGAGGACGGCTTCGCTAAATTTCTCTCATTCGTCTCTTCTGAATGACTTTGAGAACTTCTCTGCAAGCTTTGAAAGGTATCGAGCATCGATCTTCAAGCTGTGGAGTGGAGGAACAACAAAAATTAAGTGCCAACAGTAGTCGCCAACCCAAACTTCTCCCTGTTCCCAAAAGAAAACTCCTTTAAATTCGAAGACTCTGTTAATGGGGATCAGACATCAAATTGTTGATCACTTAAAATATCATTTATCACGTTTATTTACCGCTGACCAGTAAAAGCTTTCCCCCCTCCACACATACCGAAACGGAACTACTTAGTCTGACATCAGGCAAGGTGCTAACCACCTCTGTCATCAACTGACATCTACAGCGCGTTTCAAAACCCTATAGACTATGTGACCGCTTGCACGATTAGCTATTTTAAAGACATCAAATTTTGACCAAATCAATCATCAAGTCACACTGTAGACGATAGCATCTATTTCCAGGATATCTGTCATTCAACATGAGACCTTGAAGTGGTTTTGTTTGCAGCTTCAATTAATTCGCCGTCAACCTGCGGCGAAATCAGGAAGTCGTCTTGACAAGCACCGATGACAATCTTAACACAACAATCGTTGGTTGCGCAACGTGTTGCGCTTGATCGAAGCCGGCGGCTTTGATTAGTGCTCACTGCATAACTCTTTCCGACATCGTGGCTTGACCGTCGTTCTAAGTCAACAAGCAAGCGCTGTTAAGTTGGAGCTCGTTTCTTCTTCCCGAGGCAACTGCTGACTGTTCTTAAGTCATTTTGAATGTCATTCGGAGAGTCGATTATTTGCGTTGCACTCAGCACAAGATGTGCTGTGTCTACTCAACAGTCTGATGCGGAAAATTGCCGCGAGAGGGGGTGTTGTTTGTGTTGGTGATCGGTGGTAGAATGTAATGTTTGCACTTCGAATGTCATTTATTGCGACTGTTTTTTGTGCACTCGTGCTACTGCGTGGGGATGCAATTTCACACGTTTGCCGATAATTGGAAATTAATTCAGTGCTAATGGGGATTAAGAGCTAATCCGACGTTGTTTGAATGTTTAGCTTAAGAGTTGATATGCGTTTGTGTTGTTTTCGTGTGAATGTGGCAGGGAACAAGTGTGACGACAAGTGGATTGAGGTGTCTATTTCAAATGTCAAATAATTGCTAATTCTTGACAGCTGTCAAATAATGACAAGGAGTCTGTTTCTAGGGTCGAATTGTGAGAGAAGCCATTTTATGTCCTGAAGGAACAACTTAAAATCACTGCGGGATTTTAGGCGCATAAATTACAGCAGTTGTGACATCACAAAGAGGGAATTACATACTCGTTGTTTTGATGGCTCGTTGGTTCTGGGAGATGATTATATCTTTAAAGACAAGATCTAGAAATTTTTCCAGGATGACGTTAGTATCAGTAAATGAACAACCAGTTGACGTCTCAAACGAATTGATGGTCTTTTTACGTCCTTAACGTCATCCCACGTTGTTGCAAGACGTCGCAAACGTTACTTTCTCAACAAAGCGGTTCTGCAGACGTCTTCTCAGCTCTAAGGAACACTAAGCTTTCCTGAGGTCCTTACTTATGTCCTACAGCCCTGATGCTCATTTTTCGTCGATAACCCTCGTTTACAAGAAAACGCATCAAATAACAAGTTAAGATGTCATATCGATCAAAGCTTACCAATATTTTTAAATTAGGAAAATAATTCGATTTTCTTGACGTGACGTTCGTGTCGTGACGATGCCATTATGTCTAAATGTTCATGCAATTTTCTAGAGTCACACGAAAAAATAATCCGAACATTACTATTAGATGTGTATCACCTATCCGATTTTCATGGTTCAAGGTTGTTACTTTCTCCATCTCGTTACTTTCGTGACGGACATTGCGTGGGATACATAGTATCTCTCGTAGGTAGGTAGGTAATATGTGGCTTTATGATGAACTTACGCCACGTGGTTTAACAAACAGGTGATTGCGTTGGCGGTTACTCAGAATAGCCAACCAGTTTTATCAGTGACTTCCAGTATCGGTTTGGCAGGTATTTTACTGAGGTCACTACACTACGGTCATCGAAGAAATAAGACCCCATTATGGCTTTCCTGGTCGAGGCGAGTGCGGAGCAGCTACAGAGAAGGTAAACGAAGGCGACTTCTGCAAAAATCATTCGTCCGAGTCTTTTAGCAGGTAGACCTAATATGCAGTGTCCGGTAATTATTCCCACTCCAGTTTCGTTAGCTACTTGAATCCTTTTGTCAAAACGATCGAATTAAGTCGTTCTTGACGAGATAATTTTGGGTTACTTGCGTTAAATAGTTGAATCGTGGCATGGAATGCGATTTTTCACATAACTGGACCGACTTTGGCGTGACGTTTTCTCGTGACTCGTGTTGATAGCTAAGAAAATGTGGATATACTCTAGTATCCCAGATTTAACGTGACGCTGTGAACCTTGTATGCATTGAGCGAGTACACACATAGGCGGACATCCACGAGAGGGAGTTCTTATCCTGGAAATTTTCCATCAACTGAGGATGTCAAGTAATATGACAAGAATGGTTTTCTTTTTTTTTTGGTGGCATTACAGTCCCGGGTGGACCTGGGCCTCAACCAACAAGCCTCTCACTGCATACACCAAGTCTATAGAGGTCCTTCTCCCCTTGGATGCGCCATCAGTTCCGTGGACGTCCTTTATTGCGTTGTGCCACTGTTTCGGAGTCGAAGACTCTTCGGGCTGGAGCAGTGTTGTCCATGCGCTCTACATGGCCCAGCCATCTTAGGCGTTGAATCCGTAGACGCCTGGCTAGGCTCATGCCGTTGTACAGCCCGTTCAGTTCGTGGTTGAACCTTCTCCTCCAGAAACCGTCGACGCAAACAGGACCAAAGATCGCACGCAGAGCTTTCCTCTCGAAAATACCAAGGACTTCCTCATCCGCTTTTGAGATTGTCCATGCCTCCGCCCCGAACAGCAGGACTGGGATGTTCAAGGTCTTGTATAAAATCAGCTTGGTCCTTCGAGAGATGGCTCAACTGCTCAATTGCCTCTTGAGCCCAAAGAAACAGCTATTGGCAAAAGTAATTTTGCGTCTAATCTCAGTACTGCTGCTGTTGGAACTTTTTTACTTGCGAGCCGAGGTAGACGAAGTCCTTCACTACCTCAAAGTTATAGCTGCCTATGGTGACGTTCTGGTCAAGTCGTCCATGTTGATGATGACAGCATATACCTCGTTTTGCCCTCGTTCACCGCCAAAACTATTTTGGCCGCTTCCGTTTCAATGCCAGCTAACGCTTCATTGACGGCTCGCTGTGTTCTGCCAATTGAGTCAATGTCATCCGCGTATGCTAGCAGTTGTACGGACTTCTAGAAGATCGTGCCTCTTGTGTCAGCGAGTGAGTTGTGCACGACCTTCTCAAGAAAAATGTTGAGAAAGTCTCATGATACGGCGTCGCCTTCTCTAAGACCTTTTTAAGGTCTCGGTGAGTTCGTTACCGACCTTGATGGAGCAGCGAGAATTCTCCATCGTCATCCTGCACAACCTGACGAGTTTGGAAGGAATGTCAAAACCAGACATGGCGTTGTATAGCTCGTCTCTATGCACGCTGTCATATGCGGCCTTGAAATCGACAAAAAGGTGGTGGGTGTCGATCTGCATCTCTTGGGTCTTTTCCAGGATCTGCCGTAGTGTGAAAATCTGGTCGATGGTGGACTTCCCTGGCCTGAAGCCACACTGATATGGACCTATCAGGTTATTTATAAACGCCTTCAGGCGAGTACACAAAACGGCAGAAAAGATCTTGTAAGCGATGTTCAGGAGACTTATTCCTCGGTAGTTGGCGCAGTTGAAGGGGCCACCTTTCTTGTGGATCGGGCAAACGATACTGAGATTCCAGTCGTTGGGCATGCGTTCCTCCGACCATATCTTACAGATGACTTGGCGCATATACCTTACCAGCTGATCTCCAGCTGCTTTATTCGACTTTAGTCTCGGTATCGCTTTCTTGACTTCGTCTAGGTCGAGGGGACGGAGTTCTCATCGATCATCGTACATTGTGTGGAGTGGAACATTCTGCCTGACAGCGGTATTGGGGTATTCCACGGCGTTTAACAGTCGACAGAAGTGATCTTTCCCGATTCTGCACTCGTTGTCAAGCCATGGGTTTTTTCTAGGTGGGGCCGTAAAATCCAGCACATCAGTGGCAGCGTCTTTAATGGCTTCTTGACAACGTCTCCAATCTTCTTCGATTGTTTGCGCAGGTGGCGACGAACTCGGGAGACTCGATCGGCAAAGATCCTAGCAGTCCATTGCGATTGTACCTTTCCGACGTCAAACCGTGGTGTGCTTTCTCGATTCCGTTGATCTCCTGATATCCGAGGTCTTGGCTACAACAATGAAATAGTGCGAGTAGATGTTAGCTCCACGGACATCAAGGATGCTGGAGGAGTGCCTGATGTCGATCGCAACATGATTAATCTGGTTGACGGTTGATTGATCAGGGGACCGCCAGAGGCATGGACCCATATGCTAGCTACAAAGAGATTACGTCCCATGACAAAGTCCACCAGCATGAGTCCGTTATCGGATGTGGTGCCGAGCAGGCTGTGTTTCGCGATGACTTTAGCAAAGATGCCTTCCTTAGCCAGCTTTGCATTTAAATCTCCTAAAACGATATTGGTGTCGAAGCTGGGGCACTGATCGAAGGGAGATCATAGAAGTCATCCTTGCTGTTGTCATCTTTGTCAACACATTCTGCCTGACAGCAGTATTGGGGTTTTCCTCGCCGTTTAAAAGTCAAGAGAAGTGATCTTTTCAGATTCTCAGTATCGACTGCGAATCTACAAAGAGTTGTCCCTCTGCGTCACGACAGGCTTCTGTCCGAATTTTGTTCCATTGGGTAGTCGTTTTACCCGTTGGTAGAACTTTCGGACATCATTTCTGCCGTAACACGTCTCCATTTCCTTGATCACACGCTTCTCATGGTCTTTCTTTTTGTTTTTGAGAACCCGGTGCTCTTCCCTGTTTTTAAGTTAAGAACCGCTCTCGTTCTTCTGTCCGCAACGAATCATTGAGCCCAAGTTGGGAGCAGAAGGGTCTCCGAACAAGGTCTGAGTGGGTAGCGTGCCTGCAAAACTTAAACTAAGGGATCCGTCCGAGCTGTCCACATTAGTATATGCTTGCTGGTCTAAGCTAACCCGCTGCTTTGAGAGTGACACTAGCTACATGTCGCGCCCTCGTGAAATACTAGAGTGACACTAGCCACATGTCATGCTCTCCTGAAATACGAATTGTAGATTTGACGCCTTATCTGTTATCGATTTCTTCTGAGTACGACAAATGTTATCTCCACTAGGATAAGTGACATCGTCGTCGCAATGCTTCTGTCTCCTTATGTCCTTAGCGAGCAGGCATCATTCTCTCAAATCTCATTAATCAATCACATCAAGAGCAAACGTTTCCCGCCACATTCCCCCACAAGCCCGAAATAACCGACAAAATCCAACAAAAGCGCTGACCTCAGCATCGGAGGAAGTGCATGGGATGTTGACAAATCACCCACAATGCGCCGCCTATTCGATTAAAATTCCTCACCCACCCACAAGCATCATCGCTGCTTCCTCATGCCCACCGCCCACCATCACTCCCACAAAACTGCATCGCACGGACGTATGGCTCCCAGCCAGAGAGCTGGTGTGAGATAATTCTGGCAATCGGCCAAGGCACCAGCCCATCTGCCGTTTAAACATCGATTTTTAGCACAAGGCGAAATGTTAAGTCATGACCACCACAAGGCCCAGACGTCAGTAGGCCAAAAGTCCAGCCCCGCACCCAAGCGCACCTCCGACCCCGACCACATGACGGGCATGATGTCGGTCGTGATTTAATCATGCAGCCGATAAATCATCGATTGACTTTCTGATTAAATGCAAAGGAACGTCTGTCAGTGCAGCGACTGCTGATGGGACCGACGGGGGACCGCCGGGGGCCTGACAACGGACCATATTCACTGAATAATGCATGAAACCCTGGAGAATGCAACCACTAATTGTTTTTTAATCGTCTACACGCTCCAACTGGGAGATGTTCTGGCCTTTTCGGGCACAGCCGGAAAACGCCGGATGATGAATTGTTTTTGGCACAATCATGCACTTTGGGGTTTGTAATGTGCACAAAGCGTCGTCGCTGTCGATTGTGCTCAATCCGAAGCAGTTGACATTGATGAGGTGCCGGTGGGGGATTGCGACTGTCGGTGGCGTTGGGTGAGTGGAGTGGAGTGCATTCTGAGACACACGACTAATTGAGATTGCGAGTGGATAACGAGTGCTGGCTAGCAGACAGCTGGAGTGCAACGTGGTTGCTCAGCTTCATTGGGGGGAGGATTGGCGGGCGAACGATCCGTCTAGATGGACGACTAGGTCGAATTATGAGACTGCTGATGACTAAGCCCGCCCAGTGGGTTGTCACCGTAAATCAAGACCATCGTCATCTAATGCGACTTCCATTTTTGGAACGGGTTCTGAATAATCAGAAGGGCGAGGCTGTGGTCTCTGTTTGAAGAATAGTCTGATCCAAGCAACGTTGCCGAAAGTACTCCGATAGAAGTATTGTACTACTTTCACCTCTGTACTCCCATACTCCTCTCCTTTACCTTCCCTACCTTACTACTTTTTTTCTTTCCTTGATTGAATTTGAGATTCTGTGTGCGACGCTAAATCCATTTTTAGTGCAATATATGCATAGATGCTTTGATAATCTTTTAACACAGCTTTGTATTGGTGTTGCATCAGGCAAGGCTGCTGTGATGGGTGGTGAAAAATGAGTTAGAGTTAAAATATAATATGTTTACGTTAGCCTGTTCGTGCCATTTATTAAGTCTGCTCCTCAGCCGAAACTAAAATAATGCCGCAGGATTTTCGAATTTGAAAGTTTGAAGACTCTTAAATGAAAACCACACAATTTTAAAATGCCTCTTACTCGGTGGCTACCTCTTGCATTAGTACATTACTTTTTAGAAAATTTGTTTGAGTCTTCTACAGCCTACATCGTGCTCACAAGGTTCAAGAAGAGCGAAATTACACCACAAAATTGTATTTTAATTTCTAACCTAGGTATGTTCATCACTTAAGAACTTAATTAAGAGCTTCAATCCCAGTCCATGCGAACATTTTTTAGAAAACCATTTTTATATCGCGGCTAAAGCTGAACTTTTTCCTAAATCCAAAAATTAAGTAAATGAAGTATGTAATTGAATTAAATGGTATTTCGCGAGAATGTTATAAGACATTTACGAAAGCATGATGAAATTTATATAAGGCACAATATATTTACTAAAAAAAACGTCTGGTGCCTCTTGTGTCAGCGAGTGAGTTGTGCACGACCTTCTCTAAGACCTTTTCAAGGTATCGGTGAGTTCGTTACCGACCTTGATCGAGCAGCGAGAGTTCTCCATCGTCATCCTGCATAACCTGACGAGTTTGGCAGGAATGTCAAAACTAGACATGGTGCTGTATAGCTCGTCCCTACGCACGCTGTCATATGCGGCCTTGAAATCGACGAAAAGGTGGTGGGTGTTATCTGCATCTCTTAGGTTTTTTCCAGGATCTGCCGTAATGTGAACATTTGATCGATTTTGGTCTTCCCCGGCCTCAAACCGCACTGATAAGGACCTATCAGGTTGTTGACGAATGGTTTCAGGCGCTCACACAAAACGGCAGAGAGGATCTTATAGGCGATGTTAAGGAGACTTATCCCTCGGTAGTTGGCGCAGTTGAAGGGGTCTCCTTTCGTGTGGATCGGGCAAACGATACTGAGATACCACTCGTTGGGCATGCTTTCCTCCGACCATATTTTACAGATGAGTTGGTGCATGTACCTTACCAGCTCATCTCCAGCTGCCTTAAATAACTCCGCAGACAGTCCGTCCGCACCAGCAGCTTTATTCGACTTTAGTCTCGATATCGCTATCTTGACTTGGTCTGGGTCGGGGGGACGGAATTCTAGTCAAGTGCGTTGAGTGGAACATTCTCCCTGACAGCGGTATTGGAGTCTTCCTCGCCGTTTAACAGTCTACAGAAGTGATCTTTCCAGATTCTCAGTATCGACTGCGAATCTACTACGAGTTGTCCCTCTGCATCACGACAGGCTTCTGTCCGAATTTTGTATCCATTGGATAGTTGTTTTACCCATTGGTAGAACTTTCGGACATCATTTCTGCCGTAACACGTCTCCATTTCCTCGATAGCGCGCTTCTCATGCTCTTGCATTTTCTTTTTGAGAAGCAAGTGCTCTTCCCTTCTTTTAGGTTCGTAGAGCTCACGAACCGCTCTCGTCCTTCTGTCCAGCGTCGCCTTGTATGCTGCTTGCTTCGCTGAATGTGCCTGCCTGCACTCGTTGTCAAACCAGGGGTTTTTTTGGGGTGGCGTTTTAAAACCCAGTACATCAGATGCAGCTCCTCTGATGGCTTTTTGACAACGGTTCCATTGTTGGTCGATTGTTTCGGCTGGCAGGGTTGGACTCTCTGAGAGCTTTTGGGAGACTCGATCGGCAAAGTTGCTAGTGGTCGATTGTAGCTTGCCGACGTCAGACTGTTTTGGGCTTGCTCTACTCCGTTGTCCTATCGATATCCGTTTTCTTACCTTGGCTACAACAAGGAAATGATCCGAGTCGATGTTGGCGCCTCGGAATGTTCGGACATCGAGAATGCTGAAGGAGTGTCTGACGTCGATCGCAATGTGATCAATCTGGTTGACGGTTGATTGGTCAGGAAGCGGCCAGGTCCCTTTGTGAATGTTGAGGTGAGGGAACCGCGTGCTGGCTACAAAGAGGTTTCGCCCCGTTACGAAGTCCAAAAGCCTGAGTCCGTTTTCGGACGTGTTGTCGTGCAGGCTGTGCTTCCCGATGACTCTAGCAAAGACGTCTTCCTTGCCTAGAACGATCTTTGTGTCTTAGCTGGGGCATTGATCGTATGTTCTTTCTAGGAGATCGTAAAAATCGACTTTGCTGTCGTCATCTTTATCCTCCGTTGGGGTGTGGGCGCATATCAGGCTGATGTTGCCGAAAGTAGCCTTGATGCGGATTGTTATGAGGCGCTCGCTTATGTGTTTAAAGCTTAAGACTTCTTGCCGAAGTCTGCCTCGAACAACAAACCCGCATCCGAATAAGCGCTTCCTTCGCTCTTTGTAGCAATCGCCGAAGTAAATATCGCAGTTTTTCATCCTCTTTTTGCCCGGCCCATACCAATGCACCTCCTGAATGGCGGTGATATCTGACTTATAAGCTTCGAGGGCTTCCGCAAGTTCATCGGCTGCATGTGGTCAGTTCAGGGACCTCACATTCCACGTGCAGAACCGAAAATCGTTGTCCTTATTTCGATGTCCATGGTTGTCAGCAGTAGGGTCATCCGTATCCGAGGTTTCTCATCGTTTCTGAACTATAATTTTTTATACGGTGGGGAAGTTAACCAACCTCGTTTGTATATGAAGACCCTTATTTGTTCCGAATTTTAATTGTCCTCATTCATGCTGTTTCGTACATTATCGTAAAGGACAAGGATACTTTTTAACTATGTTTTATGTTATACTTAATTAAAGTGTAAATATAAATATTTTCATAACCGATGTTTCAAATAAAATTATTTTTTGGAGCTAAGACTTTTTCATTCCCTCCGTTTGTTATTCGTTCAAGACCCATTCATTTATCAACAAAAAAAAATGTACACAAATAGAAAATACGTTTTTATTTTTGTTCATTTTTTATGTGTTTGACTGCTTTTGTCATGAACTTATTTAAAAATGTTTTCTTTTTAAAAAAGTTACTATTTATATCAAACAGTAATACATCGAGCTTTCCTTAACTGATAAAGTTGTTTTCTTATATCTAAGAAATGAATTTTAAGAGAGCGACGAACTCAAAACTTTCCTTAAGGGGGTCGCTACTGGGTAGTTTACCGCATTTAACCACCACTTTCCATAAAAAAAATTCGAGTTATAAAGTAAGATGCAAAATTGGTGTAAATATTTATTTATCTGCGATACATTTAAGGTCATGGAAAGTAAATCATTTTGTTATCTATCCCTATCTCACTACTCCCGATAATGTCTTAAGTATTTGATAAACTTCTGCTTAGACGTTTAAGTCCAATTGTGGAAAAAAAACAGCTCATAACAAATCACCAATTTGGTTTTATAAGTAAACACTCAACTATTGACCAAGTACATCGTATAACTGATGTAATAGAAGAGGCACTTGATCAAAAGCTAGCTTGTTCAGCCGCATTTCTCGATATTTCTCAAGCCTTTGACAAAGTTTGGCATGAAGGCCTGAAATATAAACTATGCCGATCTCTACCGGGGAAACTTTACAGTATTTTGGCGAACTATCTCTCTGATAGGATCTTCTGTGTGAAGCATGGAGATGAATACTCTGCTTTTAAAAATATAAATGCTGGTGTACCGCAAGGGAGTGTTCTTGGCCCTCTGCTATACCTACTGTACACGAGTGATTAACCACAAGAAGAACACACTGTTTTAGGCACGTTGGCTGATGACACCGCTATCTTGGTTGAAGAGTCTGTGGACACAGCCAGGAAAAAGTGTCACGTCAACATAACGTCACCAAGTTCGAGTCTCGCCCGCTATGAGCTCGAGAGCATAATAACCGAGGTTTCGTGTTTGACAGGTTCCACGAATCCGTCTCTTTTTCCGTTTCGCCGTTCGAGAATACGTAAGCTGCCGCTGTAGTAGATTTGGAGTAGAAGTTTAATAAAGATTTTATATAGTAATTAACTTTCTGGCTTTTATTCCATAACATCCACAAGTCTAAAGCAAAATTACAACGTTCACTAGATCGGATACACGAATGGATGAACTTATGTCGAATCGTTCCTACTGAAAGCAAATCAGTCCATATTAACTTCACCTATGGGCACGTTAATAACACGCCAGTTTACGTTAATCGCGTCCAAATAATTTTTGACAATGAAGCAAAGTACCTCGGGATGATTCTTGACGTGAAACTCAAGTGGAAGGAGCCCGTTAAAACGTGCAGAACTTGACATGAAATATAAAAATCTCCACTGGCTTATTGGTAAACATTCCAAACTAAGTACTGACAACAAACTGCTTGTATACAAGAAAATCCTAAAACCTGTTTGGACGTATGGCGTACAACTTTGGGGCTGTACCAAAGCAAGTAATTTGAACATAATACAGACTTTTCAAAATAAGGTGCTTAGAACTATCGTTAATGCACCATGGTATATCAGAAACGATGATATCCACAGAGATCTTCGAATATTTCCACTCCAAGATGAAGTTAAAAACTTTGCTTATAAACATAAGCGCCACATAAATTCTGCAGTTTACCCGATCCTTGAGGAAACTTATGTCTTTCGCCGACCACAAAGGACTAGATCCCTTGAACTCCTGAATATGCGGTCGTAGTCTGGAACCCGGCTTTCAGCATCTTTTCCGAAAGTATTGAAAAAGTTCAAAAGCGATTCACCAAGTACATCTTTTTTAAAATGCACTGGAATTTTCATCCTAGCTACAAAGCTAGATGCCAACTGCTGGGTATAAAGTCTCTATCAACTAGACGCACTATCCACGATGTTATATTTGTCAGGGATATACTCTGCAATCATATAAAATGTTCATGTCTCTTATCTGAGATTCAATTTCATATGCCTTCAAGGTCACTCCGTACTTGGGATTTTTTATTTGAAAGGTTTCATAGCACAGACTATGGTAGATAACGAACCATTAACAAGAATAATTCGTGTTTTTAACGAACATTCACAACATTTGGATCTGTCCCATACCAGACAGCACTTTAAAAGTAACCTTTTAAGCCTTTTTACTTTTTAAAATGTATTGAGTTCTGAAATAAAGTATTAACTTATCATTAAATATTGTACAATTATAAAACACTTCACAAAATCGGTTAATACATATGTAATTTGTAGATTTTAGATAAATAAATAAATAAATAAAAAAAAACTCGTGAGATAGTCTACACCCGCGTATGGTTGCGGTGTTAGCAGGAAGTCGCACTGGAGAATAACCTGCCGATCAGTACGTAAATCATGAAATGCAAACTACTGGTTAAGTTCTTCACTTAGTTGCAGCCTTAAAAAAAATACAAGGAGGTGGTTTTAGTGAGTAAAAATCTCACACTTCTATGTGTCTTGTCGAAGATTTCAACCAACCCACGGAAAAAAAAAACCTAGTTATCTGTTTGATAAGATACAATTTGCACAATCTATTAGAGGTAAAAAAAAACTCTTGTAATACGCTCTTTCAGACATTGTTTTGGTGAACGATCCATTCTCGTATATGTAATTCGTTCCTGGAACAATCTTTCGCGTGGATTACAGATAATCAATTCATACACCGACTTTCAGAGTAAACTCTTCCAATTCTTATCGGGTAACCATATCATAGATTGACCTGAATCCTTTCAAATTAAAATGATTTGACATGTTGTTCTTGTATTGATTCTACTTACAGTCACATTCTAAACTGTAAAAAATCATTCAAAGCTGTTAAGTTTTAAATCCATTCATTTTTACTAATTTCGTTAAAATAAATAAAAAATAAAATACATAACGATGCAAAATACCATGAAGGTGTTAATTCATGGCCCAATGTTTTTAATTTTTGACACCACCTGTAACCTTTCATATTACGGCTCCGTCCCTACTTATAACAATGCATGTAGGAGTCTAACCATTAACCATAAAACGAAGACACCAATTTGGATCGAGGATGGACAGAAAAAAGCGCGTTCCATTTTCGCCCATTTGAGACTGGTAGAGCAACGACATAGACAAGATCACGCCACGCCCCTAGTTTAGTGCCCGATTTAACCATTCTTATTTGTCTCACAACTGACGAGGAAATCCAAACGGCCCTGAAACGAAAAACTAGAGCAGCGCAGGAGGAGTGCCGGGCTAGAAGATGGGAGGAGAAAAAGCTTCTACGCCTGAAAAGGTGTCTCGCAGCCTCCCAGCTCAAGGATATCGAAGAATCTAGGGACAAGCATAAAATACGGCCCTTCTACAAAAAAACCCAAAAGCTTTGCCGCTGGCTTAAGGCTAGGCACCCCGTCTATTCGAAACTGTGAGGGTAATCTGGGAATAGTGGATGTATTTAAGCAGCACATCCAACAGCTGCCTAAAGGGCCTGACCAGGAGAGAGTGATAGGGAATCAAGAAATCCTAACTACAGTCGATGAAGTAGTCCTCCCACTCAGCTTTGAAGAAGTCGGCACAGCCACCAAAAGGCTGAAGAACAACAAAGCCGCAGTCTCAGATGGCTTACCATCAGAGCTCTTTAAGGCCGGTGGCGATGTTCTGGTAACGAGCATGCACCATGCATGCCCGACGACTGGAATATCAACTCCATATGCCCCATCCACAAAAAAGGCGATCCTACCTCTTGCAACAACTATTGAGGTATATCCCTGCTCAACGTCGCCTGTCCAGCGTACTGTGTGAACATCTAAAGCCATTTTGCACAGCACTTATCGGCACGTACCAGTGCGGCTTCCGGCAAATCTTCACACTAAGGCAAATCGTGGAAAAGACCAGCGAGTTTCAAACCGATACGCACCACCTCTTTATCGATTTTAAAGCCGCATACGACAGAACCCGGATCCCGGGAAAACTGATCCGGTTGTGTCGCACTACGCTAAAATACCCGAGATGCACCGTGCAGTTCGGCTACAGGACGTCCGAGCCGTTTGAAACCTGCCCCGGATTTCGGCAAGGACATGAGCTCTCGTGTGATTTCTTCAATTTGGTACTGGAGAAGATAGTGCGGCGGGCAGCTGTAAACACAGAAGGCACTATCTTCTACAAGGCAGTCCAACTGTCGAGATATGCAGACGACATCGATATAGTCGCGCTTTCCAAACGTGCCGTAGTGGAAGCATTTACGGCAAATGAAGAATAGGCAGCGAGCTAGTCATAAGGTCAACGAGGATAAAACTAAGTGTATGCTGTCGACCAAAAAATTATCTGTCACACAACACCTGGGACAAAATATCACAATCGAAAACTATAATTTTTGTTTGTCTACCTCGGGCAAACGTAAACGCCACAAACGACATCACTGTGGAGATCCGACGTTGAACCGCTTTAGGCAACCGGTGTTACTTCGGTTTGTCAAAACAACTCGCGTCAAATCTCCTGACTCGAAGGACTAAGGTCATGCTCTACAAAACCCTCATATTGTCAGCCCTGCTACATGGAGCTGGACGATAAGCAAAACTGCGGAGCTGATTCTTGGTGTCTTCGAAAGAAAAATTCTACGTCGGATATATGGAGGAAGGCGAATGGAGGAGAAGGCACAATCTAGAACTTTACGAGCTGTACCAGGATATAGATGTTGTCCAGAAGGCAAAGATCCGTCGACTGCACTGGCTCGGCCACATCGAGGGCATGGACAACAATGCTCCAGCTGAGAGGGCCTTCGAATCCGAGCCTCCAGGTTCGAGAAGGAGAGAAAAGCCGCATCTCCGGCAGAAAGATCGAGTAATCGGATGCAAGACAGCTTGGTCTTGATGACTGGAAGCAGCGTTCCCAGGACCGTCAGGAATGGAAAGCAGCTATCGCTCAGGCTCGGACCCTGCAAGCTTACAAAAATTGTTTTTGTGTTTGAGTGTTCTTAATTGAAGAATGTCGCGGAACCTAGAAACTCTTCCACGGAACCCCTAGCATTCGCGGAACACAGTTTAAGAACCGAGACGACGTGTTTAGACATTGATGGAAGCGCCCCCATGCCCACGAAGTCTGCCACTGCGCATGAACCCTAATTGACTGAATTCTCGATGATTCTCTCGAAATTCTTTAAAACTTGCCAGGTTGCTGTAAGCCAGCAAGCTTTGTTGTCGAATCTTTGGAATTAGAGTCGACTCTCCCTAACTAACTTTACATACATTTCCCCTGATATTGCATACAAAAGCATCCTCTCTTAGTCAAGCTCCCTCTATCTCGAGCAAATCATGGTTCCGTGAAAACTACGACTAGGCTACGACTACGAACTAGGAAGAAACCACTGTACAGACTTTCAAAGCGGTGCGCAGTTCACTTTTTCGTCACAACAAACGCCGTCAACCTTCACATTCCTCAAGAAATTCATTTCTCTCCATTTGAGGAGACTGTCAACTTATCTCTTGACAAAAAAAAAAAACAAACGCCGCTTTCATCAGTGTCAGACCTTTTGACTCTCGGCCTTGTTGAAAGCGCAGCCAAGCCAAGCACCTTCTCCCACTCTCTCTCCATGTACAGACAGCTCTCCTTTCCACCCACTCACCCACTTGTTGCCTGACAAAGCAAAGAAGTGGAAAACAAAAACATGTCACAATTGCAAATTGACAGCCCGCCAGTGTACTCACCCTCTCTCTCAGGAGTTCACACAGCAGCCTGACATTCCAGCCGTCAAATGAAAATGAATTGCCTTCCAAATCGGCGACGCTACTGCGACACATTGTCGTCGGCCGCCTTACGCAATTGGCCCCTGCCAACAGACACCACCGAGCACACCGGACGTCAGTCAAGTGCGCGCTTGACAGGCCACTGCATCGATCACGATTTGGTATTGTCTCCGCTTTGATTAGCGGGAGACACTGCACCTGCATGCCAGTCAGTGGCAAACTCCCCAACGCACGACGAGACCTAGCGACAATCGCGCTTTTCGCAAACACATTCACGTCACGTATCTGAGAAGTGCCACACACACCCACGAGACGGTGGACGGCGCTAGCAGAGCATCGGGGGAGGGATGAGTTGTTTTTTTTTTGTCACCCAAATTTTTGCATGTTTTCAAGTTCAATCTCTCAGACCACCACCGCCGCAGTTTTACGATTCCTCATTCGACGGCAGCGCGTTCGGCCGAAAGAACGCGGCGAGCAGCGGACTTTTTCGAATGACCAACCTCAAGGCGAGCAAGTCAATGACATAATTTGAACTATTTTTGGATTTTCTTTTTCGCCGAGCGGTGGTCCCCGCCGAGATTAGGAGGAAACCGCGGCGAATATAAATCAATGGAATTTATTATTTGGGCTTTTTTTCCCGCCTCGCCTTCACAGATGCAAGTCAACTGCAGAAATAGCCACCGCCAACGGCGCAGCGATCGGCTAAGCGAACTACAACTCCACTTGCCAGAGGTTGCGTCGCGCAACAAAAACAATCGCCAGCGCAGTCGTTAACGTTGTTTACGGCCGCTCTTCGGTTAAGTGATTCGGTTTAGGTAATTAGGTTTTGTTTTACAACATTTTTCGCCTTTTCGCGTATCTTTGCGGTTGGCTTCGACATCCGGTGAGTGCGATTGACTCACGAAAGCGCTGGACTTTGGTCGTGGGTACAACTGGTTTTGTGGGTCTCCTTGGATGGTCTTGACTCCATGCTACCGTTTGCATATGAATGCGGACGAGTAGTATTTGATGTGCGTCTAGAAGAATCCACCACCGGCTGAGGTCGTGCGGGCGCTGCGTGATGGACGTCATTAACGTAGACACTTTATTTGCAAACGGGTTTATGAGTCTGTTCGTTCGTCGGTCGACTGCACAGATGCCCCACGTCGTCGGACGGAGATGGAGAAAGTTGAGGCGTCTATTTGGGTCTCCAGTGACATAGATCAATTCGAGTCGGTTGTTGCGGCGGGTTCACAGCCTAACGCAAGTTTGATCTCAGACGAGTGCTGGGTTTTTGATGATGTGGCAGATGTGAGGTGACTGACTTATTTAGCTGGTGATTCAGTTCGAGGTTACGATTTTAATGAGGTGGCACTTAATGTGACGTTTCTTTCCGTGTTGCAATTGAAAGCTCATACAGTCGGTCTCAAAAGTGAGTATATGGTACTGCTTAAGGTTGCCTGTGGTCTTAATAAAAAATTAAATGCAATCAAAACTCAAAAGAAAGGAATCTTAAATGAAGGAATTTATAATGTACATAAGACTATACCCAAAAACTAAGATATAGTGGATCATAATCCAAAGACTGTAACAAAATTGATTGATATTTGATATTTTTCTGTTTAAAGTACTTAAGTACTCACTAATTATGTACAATAAATCGAAAAAAAAGCATTCAAGCTATTTTTCATGGAGTCACGTTTAAATTAAGTTTAAATTAAGGTTTTGTATTCATGCATAGTTACTTTTGGGAATCACTGTAAGCAGACATCTTCAAAAACGTCTACATACAGTGAAACTTCTCTACAACGGACACCAGCGTTACCAACATTGACTGTCCTTTATTTAGGAGAGTCCGTCCTGAAGGGGTTGGAATACACGAATGCATTCCTGCCAGGACCATGATGCATTGTGCGTATAGAAGGGTGTCCGTAAAGAGAGCTTTCAATGTACACTGCGTTAACAACACTCGTTCGAACTACTGGCCTTACATTGAACGCCACTAAGAATGTGTCAGATGAGAAAAAAATGCAAAATATTGAATGCGTTCTGCCTCCACAATAAGATTTGAATGAGAGATATCTAGAAACTCAAGAAAAAATTTTAAAATTATGCATTTTCGCAATAATTGCCTGAACTCAACCATCATGAGCACGGGTCAATATTCCCTTTCTTCTGAATTTTCTAAATCAAAACAAGTGCAATGGAGCCCATGAAATGCTTTTCAGAGCCACAACTAAACAGATACAACGTTTCTTATTCAAAATATTTAAATTTTTTATTTGATTTATTTTGAATTTGTTTGAGGTTATATTGCATCTGGAAGGCTTAACTGAGCTGAGCTAAAAATATGTGTCGTATGGTAATATCTATAGCAGCGTCGAAATTAACTATTTAGCATGAACTATAACGAACTGAGGAATTCCTTTTCACTTTAAAAATATAAACTTTAATTGGTGGTGCCGTGGGTAGGTGCAGGAGGTAGGAGTACATATATGCTAAACGTCTATACCCAATTTCCCACACATCTATTCGGGATTAACCTTGCAGATGTGGCTGGACGTATTCAGAGACCCTCTCCTAGAGGATGGTCGAGGTCCGTACTTTGTTGAGTGTTGAAAAAAGCTTTCTTATTTCAGGTTTCGACCTCATCCTGGAATGGAAAAACTCGTTGATTCTTTTCTATTTTTCACAAATGAAATTTTTAGGAAGCAGTTGTGGACTTTTCTCTACTGAAATACTGAAGGAGTAAAAGCTTGTTCGTACGTGCAACTGATCTTGAACTTGATTCCAAAATATATCAGTGAATGGATCCGCATTCCTTTCACTAAACGTTCCTCTCCACTAAATCAAACCGACGTGGTGTGCCCAGATGAGACACATTGATAGATTATTGGTTCCTTAACTAAAAGGTGATCTTACTTACATGGCTGGCGACCCATGCAGGGTCCGAGCCTGAGCGATAGCTGCTTTCCATTCTTGGCGGTCCTGGGAACGCTGTTTCCAGTCATCAAGACCAAGCTGTTTTGCATCCGCGATTACTCGGTCTTTCTGCCGGAGATGCGGCCTTTCTCTCCTTCTCGAACCTGGAGGCTCGGATTCGAAGGCCCTCTCAGCTGGAGCATTGTTGTCCATGCGCTCGATGTGGCCGAGCCAGTGCAGTCGACGGATCTTTGCCTTCCGGACTACATCCCCATCCTGGTACACCTCGCGGGCCTCCATTGTCCTTCCTCGCTGATATAGACGTAGAATTTTTCTTTCGAAGACACCAAGAATCAGATCCGCAGTTTTGCTTATCGTCCAGCTTCATATAGCAGGACTGACAATATAAGGGTTTTGTAGACCATGGCCTTAGTCCTTTGAGTCAGGAGATTTAACGCCAGTTGTTTTGACAAACCGAAGTAACACCGGTTGCCAAAGGCGGTTCTTCGTCGGATCTCCACAGTGATGTCGTTTGTGGCGTTTACGTTTGCCCGAGGTAGACAAACAAAAATTATAGCTTTCGATTGTGATATTCTGTCCTAGGTGTTGTGTGACAGATCATTTTTTGGTCGACAGCATATACTTAGTTTTATCCTTGTTGACCTTAAGACCAGCTCGCTGCCTATTCTTCATTTGCCGTAAATGCTTCCACTACGACACGTTTGGAACGCGCGACTATATCGATGTCGTCTGCATATCTCGACAGTTGGACTGCCTTGTAGAAGATAGTGCCTTCTGTGTTTACAGCTGCCCGCCGCACTATCTTCTCCAGTACCAAATTGAAGAAATCACACGAGAGCTCATGTCCTTGCCGAAATCCGGGGCAGGTTTCAAACGGCTCGGACGTCTTGTAGCCGAACTGCACGGTGCATCTCGGGTATTTTAGCGTAGTGCGACACAACCGGATCAGTTTTCCCGGGATCCGGGTTCTGTCGTATGCGGCTTTAAAATCGATAAAGAGGTGGTGCGTATCGGTTTGAAACTCGCTGGTCTTTTCCACGATTTGCCTTAGTGTGAAGATTTGCCGGAAGCCGCACTGGTACGTGCCGATAAGTGCTGTGCAAAATGGCTTTAGACGTTCACACAGTACGCTGCAAAGGCGAAGTTGAGCAGGGATATACCTCAATAGTTGTTGCAAGAGGTAGGATCGCCTTTCTTGTGGATGGGGCATACGGAGTTGATATTCCAGTCGTCGGGCATGCTTTCGTCGTCCCAAATTCTACAGATGATCTGGTGCATGCTCCTTACCAGAACATCGCCACCGGTCTTGAAGAGCTCTGATGCTAAGCCATCTGAGACTGCGGCTTTGTTGTTCTTCAGCCTTTTAATGGCTGTGCCGACTTCTTCTCTGCTAGGTGGGGGGACTACTTCATCGACAACTAAACGGTGTACTCGTTAAAAAGCCTTCACGAAAAAGACGATGTGTCTCTTCCTGATCTTCCTCTTGTCTGGTTTTGTGTGTCAGAGGAATCTCTGGATTTTCAGTGTCAGACAGAATCAACAACTCCGGCTCGGAATTCGTATTATTTCTTAAAAAATATTTGTAAACTTACATTCACAGCTGCTAATCGATGAAAGAAAATGATGCTCTCTTTGGTCAATCTTTCAGTAAATAGGAGACAATGTGCAGACAATGGTCTATGACATCGACATCATTTCGTCCATGCACTCTACACCAAACATTGCGTCTCCTAACTCCAACTCCGTCTTCCTGTTTCGAGAAAGGCATGTGCACACAGAGAAATTTCCTTTAACGGACACCCCTCTATAAGCGATACGTCTCTATACGAATGCCTTCAGGATGGACATCCCTAAGTAACGGACAATCATCTTGGTCCTGCTGGTGTCAACTTCACTGTTTGGCAGTAATTAAGCACCGTCGACATTGTGTATGATAACCCGAGTATGTGGTAGCGATCCAAAGAGAATAATGCATTTTTTTCAGCTGATGCCATTTGAACGACTCACAAAATGAGCATTTATTTTAAGAACATACAGGACATACAGGACTCAACCAGTAGGTACACGGTGAAAGCTACCGAGAACCAATAAGTTTGTCGCGAAGGCATCTTCTGATTAAAATTCAGACTTTCGGATCATCCATCGAAGTAGTGTCCATGACCGCTAAATCTTCTTTACAATGTATCTCTTCCTAACCCTCCTCTTGTATGGTTTTGCGTTTCAGAGGCATCCCTGGATTATTTGTGTCGTCATAAATGACGAACTTCGGCAATAAATTAAAAAGCATTCATTTAACCTACGATGTGAAACGTATAGAAGATTCGACATTAAGGTGTTCTCGTTTTATCTGCGTAATAACACGGACATCACGACATTGGTACGACAGTCATATAACAAATACACTCTTTCGGCATAACAAGCAATGCTAGCCATAATTGACTCAATAATTTGTATAAGAAGGGATGGATCACTGTCATCGCTTGCAGCTGCTTGCAAAAACAAAAACACGTTGCTTTGACTTAGACTTGACTTGATTCTGAAGGATAAATCGGAATGGCATGAAGAGCAATAGGTAAAGGTCGAAATGTATATGAATCACCAGTGCTGATCCACAAACATCTAGGTATGGCGAGACATGTACATCTCCTCCTCAGCTCACACCAACTAAAGACGCCTCCATTTCACCCTCTTTGAGGTGAATTAAATGCCCTCTATGTGGCAAGTGTTTAAGCCAACTCAGGTCGAATTACTATATTCACTGGACACCACACCACCTTCAAGAGCTTATCTGGCACGCTTCTCTGATTCAGCGACCAAAAGTTTGCCGCTAACAATTGTAAGTCCTTTCCCAGTCTTGAAAGTCGAGCTATTGCGAAAGCCTCTTTTTGATTGTGATTGTTAAAAAACATTGACACAGCCCACATTCAGCTTGCGAATCCCCGACTTCCCAAGCACACTCGGAGCATCATAATTCGAGTGATCCCAAGTAGATCAAACAAATAACACTCGTATTCTCATTAAGCGACAAACAAAGCGAACGTCGCGGTCGCTAGCGATGTCAAGTCAATCCGGCACTCGTCAAGCAAACATTCCACGCTTCAGTTGGCAAGCCCTTACCTCCATCCGCCCGCATTCTCGCACAAAAACAACCAAACACGTGTGTGCGTGTGGTAGTTTCACATTTTGTGAAATATCTCATTAAGTTAAGCGAATACGAGCCCCACATGGATAAACACCGCCATCATCCGACCGCCCGACCGCCAACCGCACTCGCATCGTGCACCGGAGCGTAAGACAATTACTTCGGAACTGTCTGTTTGCACTCAGCGGAAATAATTTGTAGTCAGAGTGCGCCGCACAAAAGACAAGAACCACATCTTCCGCCGCCCAAGTTATTGCCCCCAAGAACTCAGGCCACAGGCTTATTAAATTCTAAGAACCTTCCGCCGCCCTCACACACACACACGCACACACATCAAGAGAAAGCCTGAGACCCAAATTCATCCCAAAAACAATGGGGATCGTTAAAAATTTGCTCTGCGCCACTTGTAGTGTGTACGCGGCCCAAATTTCGGGTGCGTTCACCTCTGCCTGACAGCTGAGCATACACACAGCCAAGTTCTTTAAGGCATTCGCTCCCCCCTCCCCGCTCCCCACTCACACATCAACGTCGGTGCGAATTAATGAAGTCACTGCAACCGTTATGACTCCAACTCTTGTGCACTATTGCGAAATGATGTACACTGACTTGTAGATTCAATTTAATTAAAATGTGGCAAGCCGGGTCTGCTCTGGGAGTCTGAGAGAGTGCTTCAGGTTACAAATCGCAAATCCACACGAGCGCACAGCGCACATGTGTACGAAGCGAGATGTGAATTGCAAACTCAAATCGGGCCTGAGATGCATGCATGCATGAGGAGATGCACTCGCACAATAGATAAGAATGCGGACTGTATCTCTGGATGAGATGACTTATTTCGCTCCCAGCGGCACGGGTGAATGGATTTGCGCTGAAAGTTGAAACTCGAAGGGAGTTAGTGGGACAGTCGTTGAACTCCGGTTCGTTCCGAGTGAAGTTTCCCAGTGAAAGATACGTACACTGGTTGGGTTACATTTCAACCGGTGTGTGGCACCGGTTTTGTGGGGACGAAGCGTTTCTTCTCTCAAAGGAAATGAATTGATTTCGAATCGGAAAATGGGCGGAGAAAGGGTGTTTGTTGTTTGAGTCGGATAAAGTGGAAGATGAAGCTCAGATAACAGTTGGGCGACACTTGATGGTGGAAGATACAATTTGGAGGTACCGTCAACGAAGGAGATGCAGATTGTGTGCGGTTCGGATGAAGTGCAAAGGTCTGGTGGATATGCAATCGCAGTTCGTGCTGTTGGCGAGATCAATTCGGAGAAAGTCAGTGAAACCTTGTGGCTGCTACAATTCATGGCAAAGGTCGTTGTGAAAGTTGATTTATGCGTCGAGCACGGCATCAAATGATCTCGACAAGTACTTTTAAGGTTGGTCATTGTGAGGCAGCAGTAAATGACTCGTTCATTGCTCACTGTTGCCAGTTGAGAAGAATTGAGTCATGAGCCGTAGATAAGGATATTTCTTCGTCGACAGTTGGTGGACTTGAGCTGTGCAATCACTGCTTTGGAATTTGTACACAGACTCTGAAGAGGAGAAGCAGAGACAGAAGTTTGAGAGGGTTTTCTGGACATTCACAACCTTTAAGTCTTGCATGTGACTCGGGAACGGCAGTGAACCATGAAAAACGGAGGAATCACCCACGACGAACCATAGACAATACTTAGAGAGTGAACCTATCATCATAAGCTTTCATTGATTGCCACTAAAGTTGATTGTTTCACTCACTAGCTCAGACGGACTCCAGAGTCTCACAAGGCCTGGCCCAATATTTGGGCGACGGGGGCCACTAAAAAGATCTAGTCGAATACATACAGCTACCTACCTACTTACTGCAACCCCTGTAAAATTAGAATCTCTGAACTCAGCAATTTTCAACTCCAATACTGCCCTTAATTGCCGTGCATCTCTTAACGAGATGGCCGAGTATTTTAACAGCGGACGAACTCGCTAGAAAGAGAACAAGCTCTGTACTCTTTCCGGATCGCGATCAACCCTCCATGTGTACCGCTACTTTTAAACATCTGCTAAGGCTAGAAACACTTGGTCAAATGAGTCGTCGATGGACAACTGGCACAGAATGGGTGGTGTGAATAAAAACTGAGTGTGAGCATTTCCTCGGCATTTTTGAGTAAATGCTCCATCTGCTGTGAATAAAAATGTACTTCGTTAAGTTTAACGAATCCTCTCCGCTCAGATATTTCGACAGCTGAGTCTTTCCTCCATTTTGGTGTGAATAAAGATGGAATATGCTCAGATATCGTTTGTAGAAGTTGAGTGTGCAAAGGAGGCGACTTCATGAAGAAAAAAGTGAAAACAATTTAAAATAATGGAAAATACTGCGTCGGAAGAGGAATACTTTGACGGATTAAACCTTGATCCTAAATCTTGAATGGACGATGAGAGATTTCATCAAGTTTTTTATCCGTGCTTGCTGGAAAAAAAAGCCAAACAAGTAAATCAATCTGAGTTGAAAGCTATGGAAGAAAAAATTAAAAAGAAAAATCAATGGTCTTAACTTGAACATCTCGCAAAAAAAGGAAAAAAGTTGGTAACACGAAGGGCCGCGTCAAAAAAGACTATCTTATAGTCTTTTTTATCTTGCTATTCCATTAAAAAACAAAAAATAATCAAAAGCATGGCACCACCACGGGTTTCTTCAGGAATATCGGAAAGGAAACCATACCAAAGTCAATCAAACTCGAATCAATATACTTTCTTGAAACTATCCCCTGTGTCCCCTAAAGGACATTAGTTATAATTCTTTGTTTTTCGCGTTTGCATGTTTAAAAACGTTATTGCATATATTTCGCACCCATCTTTACCCGACTTTGCACTCACCCTTAAACGCCAAGAACCCTAGTTTTCAAACGTTAGCTGAAGGGAGGGTACCTACTTTGAGGCAATTTTTTATTCACACCAAATTGAGTATTTCCTTTAACAAACATACTGGACTCATGTGTTCTTACTCGAAGTGTTTTCTCAGTTTTTATTTACACCACCCAATGCCGCGTTACCAAACAACTCTAGCCCACGCTCGACTATAAACGATCGCTTAGCCTGATCAGGTTGAGCAGCCAGGATCTTAGAACTCTCATTGGCGTTTCGTCCTTGGAACTCACGCCTCTAGACTAGGCCTTTCCTACGACAAGGAACGAGGATAAGGAAGAAACCATTGAACACTTGCTATGCAACTGCAGTGCTCTCACATCTCGTAGATTTAGACTTCTGGAGGAATACTATCTTGACAGCCTGGCTGAACTAAGCGGCATTTGAGTCCTATGCTGCCATCTTTTCTGCTTCACTAATTGGTTTGCGGGATAGGATCATGGCTGCTGACTTTCCGCACAGCAGTCAACCACTTCAACCTAACCTGACCTAGAGTTTGGCAACGGATGTCTAGCCCTTGAAGTCAATGCTGATGTGTTGTACTCTGAGAACGTCTCCGACTTCACACTTCTAGGATAACTTCCAACCAGAACACAACGAGGACATAAGAAGGGAGACAGTTAAGGACCATACATGAAACTGAAAGACTGTCACAGAGAGCATAAGTGATGGCTGAAGAAGAATGTAGCGGCTATGGAAACGTTCATTATTTTCTCACTGTGATCCAACGAAAAGGCAGTAATCATAAGGAACTTGGCTTGCAACCAGTCCAGGATTGACTTCTCCTAAGCTGCGTACTCCTAAATGCGTAAGGACAACCTAGGGACAATACAACAGAGGACACCCGTATCTAAGGTGACTCACGAAGTTATAGGACGATCTCGATCAAGAGATCGTGCTAGTTGAAGAGGCTTGTTGGTTGAGGCCCAGCTCCAAATAAAGAAGGAGTGTGGATGTTAGTAAGAGCTTTTATCGGGCAGTGTGAATGACTAGCAACTTCTGGAAGAGTTTGAGAGACCAGGAAGAAATATAATCTGGCCAACAACTGCTCTGCGAATACTCGCAAAGACAAGAAGGCAGTTTTTGGAAAAACACTTCCTTGCAGAGCTGCAGGACTTAAATGAAGTTGAACTGAAAAACCTCCTGCGATTCATGTATGGATCCGGGTCGTTTTAAGAATAAGGCAGAGGACCCAAGACTTAACACGTTGGTCCAAGTAAGCCACGGGAAGAAGGTCGTTAGGTCCCATCAATCTACCTACTTGACGACTGTTTCATTTTATTTACGACAGTATTCACGTTTAATTGGATAAAAGTTGAATAGGCAGACGAAGAAGAGAAAATGTGGGTCGCGGTGACGTGGGTTGGTGCGTTCACTCCTACACCGAGGGTGCCAGGTTCGATACCCCAATAACAATATTATAAAAATATGGGTGGCGCTACAGTCCGAGGCGGACCTGGGCCTAGCTTCTCAGCAACCACTCGTGTTGTGCGTTTCACGAGTGGAAGGGACCCACAGTTTAATGCCGACTCCGAACGGCGAATTTGAGAAGCTTTTTTAGACAGGAATACTCTTTGAGCATTGTCAGTGACTCGAAAGAGGTGGAGCCGTGAATTATCAAAGGTGGTAAATTCGGGTATCGAACCTGGCATCCGATACCGAATATAAATTTTGTAATTCACGGATCCGCTTCTTTGGAGTCACTGACAATGCTCAAAGGATAATGGCTGGAGAAATCTTCTCAAGTTCTCTGTTTGACATTAAACTGTAGGTCCCATAAATTCGTGACTTTAAACTGTAGGTCCCATAAACTCGTGAGAGAACAAAAGCATGCACAACACAAGTGGTTGTTGTAGAAGCTAAGCACAGGTCCACCTCGGACTGTAGTGCAACCCACAACACGACCTTCCACACTTGTTTCAAATCCACGACTTTTTATCTTCTCAATCGAACCCACTTTGAAAATTGTAAGTCCCAACATTGCGTCCAAATAAAAGGAATACGTAGTGACTTATTTTACACAGCAAATGTATGCCTCATATTTTAAGATAGCCTTCCGGGGAATGCAAGGAGATGAGCAGACTTGAGAATTTCCTTTGACACTAGACCAACATCCACTGGTAAGACCTAGGGTGTGATTGTAGAGCCTCACTTCGAGTGGCTGGTCTGGCTTCACAGAACATTCTTGAGGCAATATGTTCCAGAGAATACAGATCACAGAGACACAAGGCAGCCACATCACTTAATAACTTGAAGAAGTGTTGTCCAAACGTGTTTTATCTCCAGCTTTGATCAAAGCCGTGCATGCGAGGTGCTCTCAAGTTTCGATAACCGCTCTCTCATTGCACTTTGACACTTCGAAACCAGAAATCGATGGGATATGAATTTCATGACGTAACACACAATAAACTCGTCGAATGCCGTCGGGTGACTCAAATTCAATCAAATCACGAGAGCATGACATTAACGAGGGTGAGAGAGTCTAAATGATCTCACAAGAACTCAGAAATGGAATTGCAATATTTTAGGTGAATTATTAGGGTGGCGCTTCAAGCCATAGAGGGCCAGGGCTTAGATTCTAGAGCAACCGGACGCTCAATTTTTCGGAATAAAATGGATTTTTTTCCCATGGACGAACAACTTGTTTAGCCGGACAAAAGTGCCGCGACCGTCACTGCCTAGGTGTTGTGCGTTCTCTCACGGTTGGATGGGACCTGCTGTGTAATGCCAAACAGAGGAGTTGAGAAGCTTTCTTCAGCCATTATCCTTTGAGCATTGTCAGTGAATTCAAAGAGGCGGATCCGTGAATTATTAAATTTGGTATGCATATGCCAATTGGCGAATTAGTCGGATTCAAATTAGCAATGTAGGTTCCATCCACTTGTGAGTAGTTGCTGTCGAAGCTTGGCCTCATATTGTGGCGGATTTGGTGGAATGGGACGTCATGCAAGTAAGCAAGCCCGTACAAATGGTACAAATGGCAGATGCAGATGCATCAATGTCTCGAAAATCGAACACAGCTAGCTAAAGCGGGTTTCAAGACATTTCACTGTCCTTTTCTGGTGGATCTCAGAACACACACTATGCAACTTGCAAGCCCAGTGTCCCAAACTGAACTGTACCCTGTTTCTGACAACAGCGATCATCTGGAGCACCCTCTTCCTACCGATGTTTTTAGGCTTCCTTGTGCTACCCTTCTGTGGTGGGACAATGTCAACGAGTCGAAAAACAGGTTTCTGTATGACATATCTGCCCACGAATGTTTAGATGATCATTTAATGTTTCCTGGAAGATTGTCAATGATGTTCAACTCAAGAGACATCCCACGCCAGTCAATAATTCATCGTTGCTCAAACACAGCACATTATTTGCTTATGGCATTCTCTATTGCCACTTTTCGCTACCAGCGCTCGCCGCTCTTCAACGATCAAAGTGCGAATGATATTTTGTACAAAAGTTGGCGGACTTACTCATATCATAGCAATCGATGCCCAGTCTAGACTCTAAACTACACACAGGATATAAGTGTACTGGAAGAACAATTTTATTTAAAATTTTCTGCGCATTATGTTCACATTTCATTTTGTATACATAGCCATTGGCACACAACGTCGTCGATTTCGTGCATCGGACCAAAGCAGAAATTTAAAAAAGGACTTTCTACACTAATGCCTCAGTTAGACGGTGTTTCAAGGTTCTTGTGGGGTATGCCTTGGATGTTAATTGATCTTCAGAGGACCTCTCAAGCACTGTCGTGAGCATACAGTACCTCACAAAATTGAGCATACACTCACAGCTTAAACATATTTTTATCTTTTTCGCCTTACAAAAAGTAGTTAATTAATAAAACTTAAATGCAGTTCGAATTGACATATTTCAATTGCTAAAAACCATAAACAAAAATATGAAAATTAAAAACAAAAAAAACTTTGCTATTTTTAAGCAAAATAAAAAAAGGCACTTCATTTTAACACACTTAAAGTAAATTCGAGTTACGACTAAAACACAAAACAAAAACAGTTACAAATAAGGGAGGCGTGGCGCCTCCTTCAGCATCTATGACAGCTTGTAACCGCCGTGGCATGGATTTTACCAGTTTTTCAGTAAAAGATGGCTGAATCCCTTCCCAAGCTGCCTGAATTTAAGCTTTTAGCTCCTGCTTATTGGAGCAGGTACTTTCTTTAACCCGCACTTTTATTTCGTGCCATGGATGTTCAATAGGGTTAAGATTCTCAAGACTCTGCGAACGGTTTCCACTGAAAGAGGCTTATTAATTACGGATGACACCTCAGCCGTCAACTTTGGAACGCGAGATTTTGGATTGGACTTGATTGTCCGGACAATATACCGCTCGTTTTGTTCTGAGAGCAATTTTTTTCTTCCCCTTCCTGGTTTGTTTTTTAGTGTACCGTTGCATGCTTAGCTTAATTGCAATAGCTTAATTATGAGCATTCTCGTTGACAAAGTAGTCTGTTTTCGCATGTTTTTCATATTTTCGCACAAAGAAGAGAATAGCGGTCTTTTCAGTTCAAAAGCGTGTGCAGAAATGATCATCAGGGACATTTGTTGCTTGAACAAATTTGCATGTATCGATTCTGCGAAGCTTGTGTATTACGCACACATGACATCTGTATGCTCAATTTTGTGTGTCGATTTCAGGGGTTGTTTCCATTTTCATGCGAAAAGTACCGGTAGGAAGTCGCCTGTCTGTGAATTTGGCATAAACTCTTGTTTAAGAAAATGGTCGGCCTTAAAACAGCACGAATATGAAGTAATGATAGATGTATGCTCAATTTTGTGAGGTACTGTATGTCACTATGTAAAAATCTCTGACTCCTCTACTGACAATTCCTCTATCTCAAACCAAGAGAACAAGATTCTATTCCAAAAAATGTCACAGCTATTTTCGTCTCCGCTGATGTGATACACAGCGACTCGGCACGCTGACTCTTTCGTACGAGTTCGAAGAAATTGCTCTTTCAATAAACAATATCGTCACCAGACTTTTCTGGGAAATTTCGCATTGCACAGGCGACATCGACAGATGTTCATAGGGAACACAGCTGGCATCGGCAGGTCTGAAGTTGGACGCGATATGAGTTGCAAGTCGTTTGTTTAATCATCACATACAAGTCATTAACTCTGTAGATACATCGTCAGTTTGAAGACTGTTGTTTCTCCGTGCGAACAATACTCTGCGGCATTCTTTCTCAAATCAATTCGATTTCCTCTTTTCTATCGACTCATCGTTCTTAAGCGAAACAATTGTGAAGTTCAACCAGACATTCATCCGTCGAATAGCACCAGACAAGAGTCGGCATGAATCATGGCAGCTTCAGTAGAAAGGAAACAAGTCGTGGCAATCCCATTTGAGGACCTCAGCTATGAAGTGGTAGTGTGGTCTGCTGAGTGATGAGGAATAAATATAATTCTGGCCAACAACTGCTCTGCAAAAACTAGTAAAGACAAGGAGGCATTCTCTGGGAAAACACTTCCTTGCAGAGCTGCAGGACTTAAATGAAGTTGAACTGAAAAACCTCCTGCGATTCATGTATGGATCCGGGTCGTTTTAAGAATAAGGAAGAGGACCCAAGACTTAACACGTTGGTCCAAGTAAACCACGGAAAGAAGGTCGTTAGGTCCCATCAATCTTCCTACTTGACGATTTTTTCACTTCATTTACGACAGTATTCACGTTTAATTGGATAGAATTTGAATGGACAAACGAAGAAGGCGTGGGGTCGCGGTGACGTAGTGAGTTGGTGCGTCCACTCCTACGCCGAGGGTGCCAGGTTCGATACCCGTATTTACTGATTTTCATAATTTGCGGATCCTCCTCTTTGGAGTCACAGAATAATGTGGCCTTAAAGTTCGATGAGAGATTAGGCTTAGCTTCTGCAGAAAGAACTCGTATTCTGTGTGCTATTCATTCGCAGTTTTATTCCAACTCCGAATGGCAAAGTTTAAGCAGCTTTGTCGAAACTACACTTTCTGGGCATTATCCAGTGCCTGTGAATTATGACGGCAATAGTTGCCTCCAGCCAGCGTAGTGGTCGACTCACAAACCCACTGCCCCACGGCGGAAAAATCTCAGCTTCAACTCTAGAGTTGTAAAACCAATGTTGAACTTTGCTTTTGTCCGTTCGACCTCCGAAAGCTCTACAAACAACAGACACGAATATATAACGATGCAGTGATTGCTGGGCTTCTTTTTACAGATCGCGGGGGAATGCCCTCTTGATCTCCCGTTATTCTTATCCCACCATTGACAGACAAATACCCCACCAACGTCTGCATATTATTCAACTTTACACATTACGAAAATCAGCGTTCTGTTAAAAATTTACTTCGAGCAACATATGGCCTTCCGAGACCATTGTTGCCTTTACCATCCGCAAATTTTAGTCTAAGTGTACATTATTGGTTGATACACGGCCGAATTATTCCTCTGCAATTTAGTTCAGTCCAGTGAGCGTCAATTTTAGCAGAGATAATGGATGATAGAGATATCCAACTTCAGCCATTTTTACTCCTAGCCCACAACGAAGATGTAGTGGTAATCCCTTGTATTTCACTTATACATTTACAACGCTCGTCAATTTACCACAATATGGCGGCCGATTCGTGAATTTTGTGGGAAAAAAGCCGCAGATTCATGAATTTAGTGGGAATCCATGTACTTTCCATGTAACGTACATGGGTATGTTCGGGGGGTGTTCAAAAGTTGACTAGTATTTTTAAGGGAATATTCTTACATTTTTATATGGACTTTCGTGAATAAAAATGTATTCCAATAAACATTTAACTGGAACTATTTGACCTAAAATTAATTCTTAAGTGTATATATACCCAATTCATAAATCATACCTGACAAATTAACTCAAAAAATGAAGCCCGCTCAATCATGCTTAAATCATGCTTTCTGAAAAACTCATGAATTCAATTTAAACAATTTGATAAGAACAATGGCAATATATTGCAACTTTTACTTATGCTAAAAAATGGTTGTCAAAACATCTTATTTGTGATTCACGCCTCAATCATATTTTTATTATTGGTTAACTGAACGTGTGAATGTATTATTAATTTTTATTCATATGAAAAAATGTACACCATGTTGTCCATTCATTAATTATGTCCAAGTATTTCAGATTGTAAATTGCTCAAAGTTTTAATGAAACGACTTCATGAACATGAGCTTTGTTCGTTCGTTTACCCCTCCATACTATGTTGAAAATTGAAAACCGAAATTTGAAAAACGTTCAAATAACGAGCAAATTTTCAAATAAGAACTCTAATTCACCCCATTACTAAGGTGGGGACGGATATCAGCTGTCTCCACAGCTGTTCTCAAGAGCTCACACGTATTCACAGACAGGGGACAAAAAGCGTATAAAAAACGCTGTCAGATGAAATCAAGGGGCAAGGGAGGTAGAAGTTGGATATCTCTTTTATAGGTTATCTCTGAATTTTAGTTCACATCAGCTTATTGAACTACTTCGTTCCCCTAGGTCATTTAGTTCACTGTAGTTTACTGCTGAGAAGATTGAGTTTTTTGCGATTTTTGTCATAAATAAAAGCGCCACTTCTACCACAACCATACCATTAAGTGAAATAAAAAAATAATAAGCAAAATTTTGCCAAAAAGAGATTTAGTTCAGTTATTCGTATTGAATGACATGTATGCAGAGTAAGGTGTACCTGAGTCTGTTGAAGTACTAAACTAGATGAACTAAATGTAACTAGTTCACTTAGTTCACTTGTCGGAGCTCTTCTTTGAACTAGCTCGTTCGTGAACTATACAAGCCTAGAGGCCAGGCCAAAGGAGAATATTGCGCGAGTGGGACTGATGACCGTCCCAAACGACCCAAGGTTTTTTTTTCACTTTTAAAATTTTTATTAATTTAAAAAACAGGTTAATGTGCTTATTCATTCAGTTTATAGGCCACTCAGGGAGCAATGTGGCACCATCATCAAAGTCCCAGATTTGGCGGGAAGGGTATCTTCCATTCTTCATTCACGGAGAGGAACTTCAATGCAATTCACTGACCCATGAGAGGTATGTGTTCCTTCTCAATCGAACATGGCCATGGCCTCGAAGGAATCGACGCATCATCCAAGGATTCAAGGAAGGCAGAAGTACAAGTTCAACATCTGTCGGTCATCAATGTGACAAAAACTAAGAAGCTGGAAGACTGGATGGTGCAGTTGCTTAAGTGCCTGCCCCTGGTTAGCGGGGTCTCCGGTTCGAATCCCATCATTTGGTTATCAAATCTAGTTCAGTAACCATTTGGTATCAAATTAACAGAATTATCACTGTGACTGTGGCTATCACAATGGACCAACACGGTCTAAGTCTGCTGATGAATTTAATAGCAACCCCGCCTACCTACCGACCTACCTAAGCCCAGGCAGAGGGGCTGCTAGTGCATTCACCAGCACACTTAGACCATATTGGTCCATTGTGATACGCCTTGTCCTACCACTTATTGACTTCTCCAGTAATAGTGCCGTTAATTTGATCCCAATGGCAAATGGTGACTGGACCAGATTTGAAAACCAGATAAAAGCGTATTAACTATGCTAGGCTCTCTAGGCCTGGCACTCTACCAACTGCGAAATCCAGTCGTTACCTAAGTCCATTCTTCATCTTTATTTGGCGCTACAGTTCGAGTCGGACCTGGGCCTCAACCAACAAGACTCTCTAACTGGCATGATGTCTTGTTAGCTATTTCCAGTTTCGCACATCAAGTTGGTTGAGGTCCTACTCCACCTAGGTGCGCTGCCATCTTAGACGCGGGCGTCCTCTGCTGCGTTTTGCCACAGGTTCGCTCTAGGTGGTCTAGCCACTTTAGGTAAGCGCCTGACTGTGCCCTTACAGTTCATGGTTGTAGCTTAACCTCAAAAGCCGTCAACGCAAACAGCAGCGAAGATCGTCTGCAGAATTTTCTCTCAAAGAGACCAAGGACTTCCTCATCTGCTCTTGAGATTGTCCAGGCTTCCGCGCCATTGAGCAGGGCAGGCATGATCAAGGTCTTATATACCGTCAGCTTGGTTCTTCAAGAGATGGCTCTATTACTCAATTGCCTCTTGAGCCCGGTTTGCAAGAGTTACTCTGCGTTTGATGTCGGTTCTGGTGTTGTTCGTAATCTTGGACGTAGACGAAGTCCTTGACTACCTCGAAGTTATAGCTGGGTACATTGACGTTCTGGCCGAGTCGTCGATATTGTGCGTCCTTTCTCGATGGCAGCATATACTAAGTTTTATCCTTACTCGCCAATGGACAACCGCTTACCTCTTAATGCCAGCAAGCTAAGCTAAAGACGCTTTTAACCTCTCAAAGCTAGCAAACTAAGCACATTCACTCTCTTTTGCTTGGGATAACTATTCTCTCAACCTTTTGCCTCAACTGATGGTACAAGTTGATGACACGAAGCCTCTTATTCTTGCCAAATCGAATGTCGATAAATTCCTAAACAGTAGCCTCTAAGTTGATACAGTCTGTATGAACTGAGGGTGGACAACTTTTATGGCGGCTTTGGAGCGTGATTTAAAAGAAGTGGCAAATACGACCTCTAGCTCTGAATCAGCAGTTACTTCCAATTGGTTCATTAAGGCATCTTAAGTGCATGGGACCCATTGCTCAGCCCTGCTTCCTCATTATTCCCAGCCCCGCTATTCTTATTCTTAGTTCGTCTTTTAGGCGCCATCTGCTCGCATGAGATGATTTTGGTCAATCTCTGCCCCTGTGACGGTAAAAATTGACATGAACAGATGCAAGGAGGCGTCAAATTGCGCCACGTTTCAGCCTTCCAAGCACCATAATCAGCTTCAAGTGTTTTTAACGTTGGAACTCGGAGGTCGTAAATCCATCCTCTAACAATTAAAACGCCCAACAGTGCTACAAAGCAAAATGAACGAGTTTCATTAAGACCTTGACTCCGACTGTGTTACCGAGTCTTAAGTGTTAAGGGGGTGCTTTGTGTTCAACGAGGTCGTTGAGTTCATAAAACTGGTTCAATAACTCGTTCGAAACACGAAGCTTGAGGCGTTAACTAAGCCAACCGCCGCGATGTCTTGACAAGTCATTCATTCTCGTCGGTCTTGGAAAGAGGACAACTGGGAACAGTTGCTTTAAAGGTACGCCGTGATCTGCGCCTCTAAGTGAAGACGAGGTTCTGTTGGAAAGGACTCAAGCCAGCAAAGGAACTTAAAGTAAACCTGTTGCTTAGGTCAATTTCAAGACCTTTGAGCTCCTTAACTGCTATCAAGTGGCTCCAGTTTGAATTGGAGCCATGCCATGGCTTAAGAGGAGCCACAGTCCGACATCAGATTTCAATGAACTCAAGTCAATCAGGATCCTTTTCCTCCTGCCAGTCATGGGAGCTCCTCTTGCCGCGTCTTCCACGTGACCCATCCGCTCACCAATCGAAGTCAATTCTCCGCAAATCCGTGCAAAACCGACAAGTACAAGACAATCTTCTCGATTGTATCTGCGCCACACTGAAGCCATCGCCAGCACTGAACATGCACACAAAGCACTGCAAAGCAGACCAAAAACAAGACACAGCATCAACCTGGCGCGGTGAACTCAATATTCGGTTCGACCAACGTTCGTGAGTCGCCGAGTTCATTGCCGCGTATCTGTTTGGACGTCAAAACGATTCAACGTTCAAAATGTGTATCTTTACGTCGCTCTGCATATCCAACTCGTATCTGCAGCTGCACGACAGCAGCTGCGCTGGTGGGGTGACTGGTGCCACGGCATTGCGACAAACACCACCAATGACTGGTGCAAGACCGCAAGTGACGTGCAAGCAGCGCGGCGTTCCCAGATTCGATTGATTTCCAATTTCATCGCAGCTCGGTCGAGGGGGGGGACCTCAATTTGTCTAGCTGCTTGTGCATAAGTTGGCCGCTTCTCCACGGCTGCCGGTGCAGGGATTTCGTTTCGAATCTCCTTGGAGCCCTGTTCCCCGGGCCCACCCTGGATCGGTGAATGTGAGTGTGTGTGCGCCTAATGAGGTGAACACGAAGAATCGTGGTGAAAGGAAAGTTCCGTCATCGAATGGGGGGAGTGCTGGCGTTTGTATACGGAAATCGGTTTGTCGTGTATCTCCTCCGCGGGGCGGCTTCGTTAAGTCGATGTGGAATCGATACTGGTAACGAGATCGTATTTCGAGTTCATTGGCTTAATGGAATCGGCACTCGACGGGGGGTTGGGGAGAGATTCCCTTGTCTTAAGTGGGACAAGCAGGTTACGCATTTCTGCGTGTTAACAGGCGACGCACTGATAGCCTTGAATTGTGGGCGCCTGCTAGTGCGGGGCGGGGGTTCCCTGTTTTGTCGATGTGTCACATGAATATTGAAGGAAGTCCTTGGAGTATTCGTTCGGTTTTGTTTTTATGATGTAACCGGGGGGGGGGGGAAATATTCATCGTTTGTGGTACTTTTCTTTCTTTAGAGGGGCTGTGTCTGGAATATCCGAGGGGTTCGAGCGAGACGAGGCGATCTATTTACGTTTCTCCACGTAGTGTGCTTACGAGACTAAGCGATGATGACTTTCAATGAAATGAATGAAGCAAGGCGAGGAGAAAGGCAGAAGTTTAACGACGATAACCTTCAGTATGGCTCTCATTAACTGATTTTGATGAAGCACATGAAACTCTTTTTTCGGGATTCGTTAGAGACAGTGGGTGGTGTGAATAAAAATTGAGTGTGAGTGTGTTCTCGGAGGCGGGCCCTGAATGCGATTCCATTAGGTAAGCAGCCACTTGGCACACCCAGGATGAGGTGGTTCGACCAAGTCCCTAAGCTTGCCTAGTTACGCTTGGGCGTCAAAGTAAGAGTCGATGGCGGAGGATCGAGTTGCCTGGAGATCTCTCGTGCATGGTTTACACCCGGGACCTCTTTGGTGGATCATGCGGGTTGGAGGATGACGATGAAAATGATGAGTGTTTCCTCAGAATTTTGGAGGGAACACTCCATTTGGTGTTAAGATAAGTAAATTTCATTAAGTTTATCGAAAACACTCCACTCACATACTTTGACAGATGAGTGTTGCCTTCAACTTGGTGTGAATAAAAATGAAATGTATTGAGTGTACCCTTGAAGAAGTTGAGTGTGCCTTGGAGGTACGTTCAAGAGAGAAAATGGTTGAACGAAATGGAAAATCCTGTTTCAGAATATGAATAATTTGTCAGATTAAGTGAAAAACCTTCAAAAGAAGGAAATCTTGAATTGGAGACGTTTTCGTACAATTTTTACAATTTTATCCGTGACTACCCTAAGACCAACCTCCAGACATGTTGCGTTGGAAGCTATGGAAGAACAAATTTACACCTAGATTTGCAATTGTACATATCCAGTGGCGAGGAAAGCTGGACACATAATTTAAATTTTTGTGGTTTTTCAAAAATCTCTTAAGTGCCCCATACACAGCACACTGATGATGGTGTGTTAAAATGTGTCCCGTGTGTGGGCCAGCCGACGCACTTTCATAGAAAATGTCAGTCGGATTCTGATCGCTGGAGAGTGACGTGCGGCAATAAGGACTTTATGAAAAATGTATACAGGACAAGTAAACATAACATTATTGATACGCAGAGTGCAATATTACTACTTATCACCCCCGTTGCTCATAGCGCTATCACGTCGACGTCAAAGTCCAATGAAGAACTAATGTAAGCGAATTTGGGTCACGTGTATGGATTAAATTACCGGACAAATCCTCAAGGAATTTCCAAAAAAAAGCGATTATTAAGCTTAAGTATTTAAATTATACGTACCGGATTCGTGGAAAGTCGCAAGAAGTGATAATGGTCGTCGCCAAACGAAAAAAAATCATAGAGACCGATATCACTTTTACATATAACATCAAAGCTATTCGAGAAACTTCTACGGAAACGAATACGACCACTAATAGAAGAAAGACGCCTTATCCCCGATCATCAATATGAACTCAGGAAGAGTCATTCCACAATTGACCAAGTATTAAGAATAACCAAAAAGCACTAGAGGAAAAAAAGGTTTGCTCCAGCGTTTTACTCGACGTATCCCAGGCCTTTGACAAGCTTTGGCACGATGACTTGAAATACAAACTCAGTAGGAGATTTCCGATCTATATTGCATTTTAGAATCCTACCTGAAAAATAGGATATTTAGAGTTAAGCACGGAAGGGAACACTCGGAATTTAAAGACATTACTGCCGGGGTCCCGCAAGGGAGTGTCCTTGGCACTACTCTGTTTTTGTTATTCACCCGGGGCATACCACAAACTGAGGACATAATAGTGGCTACGTTAGCGGACAATACGGCTATCTATTCTGGCTAGGGAAAGCACAATTGAGTCCGCTACCGTAAAACTGCAGCACTCTGTAAATAAAACTTGCGATTGGACAAAACTGTGGCGCATTGAAACGAAATGAAACCAAATCCACGCATATTAATTTTACCCACAAAAACATAGACAATATACCCATCTTCATTAACTCGGTACAAATACCGTTCGCAAATGAAGCCTAATATCTCGGGATGACGCTGGATGCTAAGCTTAAGGGGAAGGTGCACGTGAAGAAAAAACGTGACAAACTTGAGTATCGATGTGGAGAAATGTACTGGCTACTCGGACGACATTCCAAGTTAAGCGCGGATAACAAACTGCTTCTATGTAAGCAAGTGCTAAAGCATGTGTGGACCTACGGTATACGACTTTGGGGTTGCACTAAAGCAAGTAAAAGAGAATTCATACAGTCATTCTTAAACAAAGTTATAAGGGCTGCCGTGAATGCTCGCTGGTATCTACGAAATAATGATATACAAAGAGATCTAGGGATCGCAACCGTGGACGAAGAGATAAACAACTTCGCGAGGAAGTTAAGAGTTTGACTGCACGGTCATTGTAACCATGCCATACTCCAAACACTGGACATGAGAAACCTCGTGCACCGTCTCCAACGAATGAAACCGTTTGATTTTGCGTAATGAGTACAGGCCGCTATAAACGGTTCCAGCAGGTGATTCGAACAAAAATAATGAATGGATAGGGAAACCTAGTTGTAGCAAACAACTAAAACACTGGGAAGGATGTGTTTAGTCAGTAAAAATCTGACACTACTATGAATACACGGGTATTATAGTCTTATTGAAGATTCACACCAACCCATGAAAAAAAAAAACGTGTACGGAGCACTTTAAATGCAAATGTTGTATCCACCAAGAACTTTGTTTTGTTCAGAAACGGAGTTGAGTTTTCTTTGAAATATGATCTTACCGAAAAATCTACACATAATTAGAAATAAAGAACTTCTTGGACCCTGAGTTCTGGCCAAAATTGTCCAAAACCACGACATGTCCTGGAGAACATGAAGCCCACTAAAGGAGACTTGCCGTCCTTAGTGTATGAATACAGGACTTTTCTTTCAGGACTGCACTGTTTTGCTTGGCTTAAGTATTTTGGGAATAGTACGAAGTCATTTGAGAGACTCGGTTGCGTGTATGGTCGAGTTTGAGCAATTCAGGTTATGGGTACCTCAGAGTCTCTCAAATGAACACATAGCTTTTTTATGTCAAATAATTCTTTAAAAAATGTGATGAACCCACTCAGTTCAAAAGTATAAAGTCTCAGCTAACCCAAGACGTAAATACTCTCTCTGATTTTAGCAACGTTTTCTGGAGTGACATAAACGTTCGGCGTCAATTCTGCTGGTACGACCGCAACGTAATTTAGTACACTTAGTACACTTTAGTACCAATTTAGAACACGATTCAAATTGATGGAATCTCAGTCCCCATAGCATTTAGCAAGCCTTTCTTCGGTTGTGTGAACTATGAAATTGTAGCTTTTCCCGAGAAGAGCAGCAGTTTTAATTTCAAGATATGATCTGTGAGGTGGAAATCTTGCGCAGATGGAGTGAACACTTTTAGGAGCAGCCCAATCTCGAACAAGGCACTGAGGATGGTAGACCCGAAGTCTTGGAGTGGGACGGAAAATAGTCCAACGGTGGAGAAAGTCATTTCGGCAATTGAATCGCTAACAGTTGGCAAATCCGCTGGTGTGTAAATGGGTAAAGAGGGAGTTTTATGGGTCTCCCGTGTAAGAATGCGGTAAGACACATGGTGATTGGCAAACCGGGGTGATTGTCCCTCTTTTTACGAAGGGGGACTAAAGAGACTGCTGCAACTACAGGGGCATACCCTCTTAAGTTTCCCCGAGGAAGTCTACGCTAAGATTTTGGAAGCGCCTTCTAGAGCTATGGTCGAGCTAAGGATGGGGGATGAACAGTGCGGCTTTCGTCCCAGTAGAAGTACAACCTACCAGCTTTTCACTCTTAGATTGGCCCTTGCGAAGGCTTGAGAGTATGCCAAACCCATCTACAGCTATTTTGTTGATTCGGAATAGGGATAGCACCACGTTCCTCGAGGTTAACTCTAGAGTGTTTGGGATTGATGGTCCTCTTTTGAAGGCCATTTAGTCTCCATGCTCAAACTGCAGCTGCTGTTTTCGGGTAAACGGTCCTAAATCAACACCTTTCACTGTGGACTTCGCCAAGGGTGCGTATTGTCACCCCTCCCTTTCATTGTTTATATGGACTGGATGTTGCAGCGCAGCCGAGGCTAGGAATGTTTCACATTAGAGAGTTGTCGGTAAGTCATATTATTTTTGCAGATGACTGAGTTGTCCTCCATCCTAGTACCCCGGGATCTCCTTTGCGAGCGATGGGAGGAGTAATGATGAGCTTTCCTTTAGGATTGGTAAAGCAGGGTCAGTTTTGAATGCAGGTTGGCGACCCGTGATTAGGTGGTTGGGCCTAGTTCATAAACTCGCCTGGTCACGGTAGGGCATAACTGCCTGGAGATCTCTCGTGTGTGGGTCACCCCTTTAGTGGATCATGTGGGTCAGAAGATGATAATGGCACATGATCTGTTTCCATCGATTAGCTAGCGCCAGACCCAAAGACTCATCTTGTCGCCGGGCTGGACACAAGTACTCAGTTGTAGAAGTACCTGAAACCTCGCTTTTTGGAGAATTACCAAATTGGAGCTTTGCACACCAAAAAAGCTGCGATATGTTGGGTTCGCTGATGGAATCGAATCGAAGTTAAATGGTTCATTGCACAGCCAATCGCATGACTGTCCCTCGCGTAGTTGAAAAGTGGCGCCCTATGGAAGGCCCAAGGTATTGCCGAATCATCAGAGTTGGAGAGAAGCAAACTAAGTGTTGCACTTTCTCTGATACTTCAAATACGATAAGTCCGCTGATCGTCAAAGATGTAGCGTCCTGTACTTACATCAACAACGTGACTAATCTGTATTGTAATCTCAGTGAGAGAGTCCCACCTATGGAAACGCACTACCCACCTCGTGTTGGCTTGGTCGTTACTCACTGTCGTAGCAAAAGTTCAAAGGCAACAAGAGGCACGGCTATTGAATTAAATCGAGTGAAGTGGGCGACAGAATGGTTACTTATCTGTCTAGACGCACGCATAACTTTGAAAGGCATTAACAAGGTGTTAGGATGGCAACGACGCTCGTGCATTTTTAAGTGCCTCCTTCAGCACAGACTCATAAAACGGATGAATATCCAAATATAAAAGCACAGTTTCTTCGAGTCCCTCATTTGCGTCACAACAAATGCCTACATGTTTGTGAGCGACCAATAAATTTGCAAAACAAAAAACATATTCACTTCAAAGTGCTTACAAAACCGGAAATACCGGCCTTGAATCAAGGATCACTTATGAATAAACTTATGAAATCTAATTAAGATAAATTAAGATAAGTCTTCAACGCGACACACAACCGCACAAGTATCTCACACTCGAGACACTGCAAGAGAAGAAGAAAAACCCGTTCCCCCCCGTAACCTGTCGCGACTCAATCAATGTCCGATAAATCAAAGTCACCCAAAATTGCACGAACTCTGTTTCCAATTCAAATCCTAATGGATTACCCTTTCGCCAATGCGCCCACCGCCTCGCCGCAAAACAAGTTGGGGCTAGTCAAAGAAAATAGCGCCTTAATCGTCTGACGCTCACAAACAAAGCAGGAATTAAAAAACTGATGAATGGTTTAATGAAAATTGATTGTCAGACCCGAGAATCTGGTCTGGACGGCGGATGGCGACACACGCTGACCGCCATCGCGAGCCAAGGACTCGGTGTGATTCATTTCCTTGACTGTGAGACGCTATAAATCTGAACGAAAACGATTTCTTGGCGTATTTTTAGAACACATTCTGGGATTCATAATTTTCGAAGATTTATTCTCCCGCCGCCGCTCGCTGTGATTCATTCGCAGATCCAGTGGAGCATGTGATACACGTCAATAACCAGAAATTAGCGTTCGTTAGATACGCCACATCTGAGCTGCTTGAGTGCCGTCGCTAAGGGTAGGGTGAAGCAGTGAGATGCGAAAGGAAAAAAAAGAAGAAACTAGTTTTCACTCGATGGCTACGCACTCGCTGTCAGCGTGCCCGTGCGACCTACTCACTCTGGTTGTACTTGATGGGGGCTGGAGGAAGTACTGCGGATGACATACCTGAAACGAGATGAAAAGAAATTCGTGTTATTAGCATATTTCGAGAGAGTTTGTGGGTTAAATGTAACAAATAACGCTAGGCGCAGCCATCTGATGTGGATACGATTTGTTGGGAAATACAGGACGAGCGAGGGAGGGAGGGAGGAGGGAGGGAGGGAGGGAGAGAGAGCGGGGAGAGAGTGAGAGTGAGGGGAGAGAGTGAGAGTGAGGGGAGAGAGAGAGGGGAGAGAGAGAGAGTGAAAGAGAGGGGGTGAGGGAGAGTGAGAGAGGGGAGAGAGAGAGAGAGAGAGAGAGAGATTCGCGCGACTTCATTCTGTTGAAATCCAAAAGCACAGCAATAGAAATTCCTCATACCCGCAACAATTGGGTTAATGACTGCGCGTCAGTTTATGTCTCGCAGGGCAGAGGTCCAGACGTCGGGCGTTCGCCGACTGACCTCAATTCAAAGCCAACTCGAGTGGCACATCACTTCCACTTCCATTCCCGAGAATCACCGATCCACTAACCGAGCTACGGCACCTAACCTCGGAGATCGTCTTTCAAACGACTCGACAATGACGACCACACGTCGGCGTACACATTCAGTTAAGGTCAATTTGAGCCCTTAGCTTCTGGCGAGGCCCTAGAGACGCCGCTAAGTATGCGCTCAAGTGGACTGACTGCATACGTGAGCTCACTCGGGTTGGAATTCATGTGAAGTTCACCGCTAAGTGACATTCGATAAGCGGCGAGTACCTTGCATGAGTGCGACTTTGTTTTGCGTTTGGATTTACGATTTCACGGACAAGATACTGCCGACAGTCAAGGTGGGCCGTAAAAAGATACGGCTTATCGATCGCGATAGAGAGCGGTATTTTTGGATGTCAGACGTTCAATTGTTGCTGCCAGTGGGGCCATCTGGAAGCGTTATCTTTGTTAAGCGTTTGGGTCCCGTCTGACTGCGTTGCAGACATCATTGGGCGTTTGTTGTCGTGACCAATTTGCACATTCGATAGAATCAGCCGGCATTGGCGTGCGGGAACTGTGTCTATTCGGGATTTCCGGTGAATAGATCCCACAATTCATTGACTTTTCATGATTCATCAGTTCTTTGGAATTCGTAGTGAGAAGGTGCGGCTGTTTTCGAAAATATGCTACGTGACGTCCATTGACGTCATAGAGTTGCGATATGTTTGTGTGGAGTTTGAGTTTTGTTTGAAAGGCGTTTGCACAAAAAAAAGTTTTGTATTTGTGCGGTCAAATGCGACGCACGAGTAAAAGGGGAGTCAGTTCACCAATCAATTTCTTAGAAATCCCATCGCTTGAAAATGTTGCCAGATCGCTGATGGCGATGGACAACTGCAGTCGCTGTGGGTGAGAGATCTAGCTCGGTTCTATATCAACCAGTGACTAGAACTTGTGTTAAAATAAATTTTTTGTCGCCATAAGTACACGTGTAATTAATCAGACACGGGTACACGGATGTACGGGTACCTGAGTATGATATATACTCAGGCGCTCTCGTAGTAGATGTGTTTTCAGGCGAATCTTGACGCGAAACTTCAAAGTCATGCCCCACTTAAGCTCCAAATTTGTCAGGCCATAAGTAGCTGAAAGCAGAGTCATAAGCAACAGCATTAAGGTAGTACTGCATTGACCGAAACAAATGGTAGTCCGATGGTGCAAGGTCAGGGCTATATGGTAGATGCATCAAAACTTCCCAGCCAAGCTCTCCCAGTTTTTGCCGAGTCATCAAAGATGTTGTGGCGTTGTCCTGATGGACAAACTGGCCATTTTGTTTCGATTGCTTCCTACAATCTCATCAGTTGTTGGCAGTAATCATTTGACCAGGCTGGAGCAGCTCATAGTGGATGATACCTTTCCAATCCAACCAAACACTCAGCATAACCTTTCGAGGCGTCAAACCTGGCTTTGCGACCATTTGTTGAGCTTAACCACGCTTGCACCATGATCTTTATCGTATATTATTGTCGCCTTTGAATGAATAGTTCTTTGTTGGATACACATATAAGGTGAATGGAGGAGAATGTACAGCCGCAAACCCTACTAGCAGTACCAAGATGCAGGGTACAGTGATGAAGGCAAACATATGACGACTACAATGTCTGGCCTGGCCCATGGACTCCAACGCCACAGCTAAGAAAATGTCCGAACACGAGGATCTGGGCGCGAGAAAGAGAGGTATACCAAATCTGAATGAAATAAAGACCAGGTTGTGGAGGACCCAAGACAGCTTAGCCTCGATGATTGCAAGGAGCGTGGGCAAGATGGGCAAAAACAGAAGGCAGCTCTATGTCACGCTCAGACCGTCTATGGGTCGTAGGTCTGATAAGAAAGTATTTTGGATTCAGCATGTTCCAGTGTTGCAACACACAAGTTCACGTGTACACGTGAATATGCGTGTATTCACGTGAAATTGTTTGCTTTAAACAAATGTTCTTGGAATATGTTTCTAGTTCTATACAAAAGTGTCGAGTCTGTTAAAATTATGTCAGTTTCATGTTGAGAATGTTTCAAAAATTCACGTGTTCTAGCATATTCACGTGTACACGTGTATTTACGTGAAATTGTTTGCTTTAAGCAAATGTTCTTGGAATATGTTTCTAGATCTATACAAAAGTGTCGAGTCTGTTAAAATTATGTCAGTTTCATGTTGAGCATGTTTCAAAAATTCACGTGTACTAGCATATTCACGTGTACACGTGTATTTACGTGAAATTGTTTGCTTTAAGCAAATGTTCTTGGAATATGTTTCTAGATCTATACAAAAGTGTCGAGTCTGTTAAAATTATGTCAGTTTCATGTTGAGCATGTTTCAAAAATTCACGTGTACTAGCATATTCACGTGTACACGTGTATTTACGTGAAATTGTTTGCTTTAAGCAAATGTTCTTGGAATATGTTTCTAGTTCTATACAAAAGTGTCGAGTCTGTTAAAATGACGTCAGTTTCATGTTGAGCATGTTTCAAAAATTCACGTGTACTAGCATATTCACGTGTACACGTGTATTTACGTGAAATTGTTTACCACATAAGCAAAGGATCATGGAATATGTTTCAAGATCCATATAATTGGGTCTGTTAAAATGATGTCTGCTTATTCAGATCTTTCGTAGATTAGAAGAAAAAAGAGTGCGATTGAACCAGAAACATAGCCAGAACTGACATTCTTCACAAGTGAAGAGGCTGTGGTGACTGACATCAAATGACTGCCATCGGACCATCAGTTCAGCGCTTAGACAAAATAAATGACATGGTTCTCTAAGCGTTAGTATCACACCTGTTTTATTTGGCAACCCCGCAGCGAAATCGGCCACTTAAGGCTCTTCTGTGAAGATTCCGTCGAGAACTTCGCATTGAATCATGGAGCCATTTGTAAACACGATCGTGTCATAGTTACCCATCACTCTAAATTACACTCTAAGCAACACGTGAGTAGTGACAGTCCAGAGGTTATGGTAGACACTGTAGCCTTCGCAGGAGTTTTGCATTATTTGTTTGATTATTGCCGCCTGTCTCACAGTGAGTTGAGATGTCCTTAGATGAGCGGCGAAATCATCAGTTAGTTGTAATTGAAATAGATCCAAAGCGGAAAGCCACTTGTATTTATTCTATTAACGAATAGATTTGTGCCAGAAAAAGGAATTGTTCTCTTGCGGCAAGAGGGAGCAATAGGCTTGCCCTCTCTCAGACGTGTATTTATTGTTTTCAAGTGTTAAGTCTGACTTCGAAATTCTAATTCTGTAGATCCTGGAGTAACCTGATGTGGATCGAGCCTCATTTTTGGTGAAGTGGTCGATAGCAATCTGGCTAGGGATCTCAGTTTATGGTGTCGCATTCGTATTAATAGCCCACGTGGACCCATACAACTGCTTCTTTAGCTTAGACAGACGTCATACGAGTAATGGTATACTTTATATCAAGGATCTAGCGGTAGTCCTAGCTCAGACTCTGATCAAGTTCAAATTCTAACACCGAATTCATCATTATTTGCATTGTTGCATGGGGCTTTAAATTTGAAGACAGCTTACAGATTAAAAGGTATCACGAGGACTTGACATTTCGTGAGAGAAAGTCACGTTCCAAAGCACAGGCAGTGAAAGCGCACCAATTCTCTAGCTAAGAGAGTCGTTTCTTATTCGACAGACCATATATTGAATACTCCTTCTCAGTTAAACGATAAATGTATTGCCTTCAGTCTGACGAGTACCCATCCCCAGGCGACTACTTTCCACATGGTTTGGAGAACCAATTGGGTCAAAGACAGAGAGACTGTCAGTACTCGACACGCTTCTCCGACTTCGACTCTTATGAAAGAATGTCAGCACTTTCAAGAATCAACTGAGAAAAGCTAAAATAATCTCATGGAGAAAATTTGAGGAAGAGACATCCAAACTCAGGATATCGCATCGTCTCCAGGCCTATTTCAAACGGCAGATGGAACCTGGTGAACCTCCAGCACGAAGAGTCTGGTTCTACTTATCGACGTTAGGTTAGTTTAGGTTAGTGGGGAGACTTAGGGGGAGCCACGTCTCTTATAGGTCCAGCTGGGCAAATTGTGATACCCATGGGGGATGTTAACTTACTAGTTCCTACTCGATGTTAGACTTGAAGCATACTAGGGTGCATCTAAGCTTTGAGTATAAACATGTTTGAGTCTGAGTCGACTGTTATCAGATCTGTGAGTGTTTCTAGAGTCAGTCGCCTGAATTTTATTTGATTTTTTTTATTATTTTCTAGAATCGATGCCCCCTTGTCAAGTTGTGACACAGGGAATCTCCATAACGACGGAATCGATCCACCCCAGCCAACAAGCAGCTGCCTCAGAATGTCGATCAACTCTGCCACGTGAGCCATTAACACCTACAAGGGTAGGACCTGAGACATCTTCCTTACGGAGCTGGAGAGGGTTGAAGAGGTAGCAGACGGGTTATGGAGGCTATAAGAGTGACCGTTGGTGACCATGTTGTAGTGTGTAAACCAATACTAAAGTTCCTTGGTGTTACTATAGATGCAAGGCTAACTTTTAAGCAACATGCAGAGGAAGAGGCTGCGAAAACAACGGCTGCTCTGACAAAGAACAAGCCAAACATTGGAGGATCAAAACAAAAGAAAAGGCTACTCTTCGCCAGAGTAGCGACGTCGGTGATGCTCTATGGCTTCCAAATATGGCAATGAACACTAAGTCATACAGCTCAAAGGTCGAAGCAGTATATAGAGTCAATGCTTTGAGAGTATGCAGCGTCTTCCGAACAACCTCATACTGTCGGGAATGGTGCCAATAGGCCTCCTCACCAAAGAGGCCGGATGGAAATATCGTGCCAAGAGAGAGAGAAGGTCTACAGAGACGAGCCGTTAAGTTAGGATGGACTAACACGTAGAGCAAACCTCGAAGAATGGCAAGAAAGATGGAACTCTTCTGTCTAGGGTAGATGGACGCAGAGATTGATCCCCGATATCTACCCTTGGATCAACAGAAAACATGGAGAGCTGAATTCCTACATAACGCAGATGCTCACTGGCCATGGAAGTTTCAGAGTATATCTCTACAGATTCGCACATGAAGACACCCCAGGACAGAAGCAGTGGAAAACGAGTCCATGTCCACGATATCGTGATTACCGTAAACTATTGACGAACAGACTGGGCGCGACCCTAACCTCAGAGAACACAATCACACTGATGCTAAGCACAGAAGAAGCTTGGGAAGCCGTAAGTGAAACCGTGGCCACCATCATGAGGGAGCCACGCCGACAGGAACGACAACGAAACGCAGCGCAGGTAGCTGGCCAGTATGAACGAGCTGAATGTTTAAGGCCGAAGACCCCCCTCGCGATGAAATGCAGTGCCGCGAGGTGCAGGGGTAGAAGGGGAGGTGGGTTTAGTGAGTGGAAATCCCACACTGTCTTTAAAAGACCACAACTCCACGAGAAAAAGAAATGGGTTGAGGAGGTTGAGGACCTCGTCTCTCCCTAAAGCGCGATCATCTCCTAAGGATGTCAAGCTTCAATCTGGAGGATGAAAACCATGGTCTTCACACTGACACCAATGGATCTTTAACCCATGCATAAGGAATTCTGAAACAATTCTTTGCTGCCAACTAGCCGCCAGTCACTCCAACGTAACCTAGATGGACATAGATGGTGACACCTGAGCCTAGCCTAGACATGTGTGTTCATAGTGCTCAAACTAACCTAACCTATTCCATTAGAAGCCCCAATCCCTGGCATTCGGTTGCGGACACAATGCCAACAAATTTATAAGACTATCAATGCCCTCGAGGCCGTCATGGATCAATCTTAGCACAGACTCAGAGCGTCTTGTTTTTGATAAGTTGAACCGGATTCTCAACCAATCGGGGGTGAAATATTAATTAATATGTCGTCTCCAAATCAAAGCCTGACGTGAAATGAAACTAAATCAGAGACTCCACTGCCATTTTTGGCAGACGGTCAAGCCCATGATGTGAGGAAAGCGTGAGGAACACATCTATCCAGTGTCATGCACGGACCCCGAATGAAGCCATAAACTAAGTAGACGGTGGATTGCCTGCCTGCCTTGGTCAAGCCTATGGTCGCTTTTATAGTGAACTCAGATTGCATTAGGGAGTCAGCTTCAAGCAAGCAAGAGTAAGCTTTTCATTACGTTGTTGTGCCTTCTGGCCAAGGCTATAAGTATGTAATGATGGCTCAAACTCAGCAGCAATGGCCGGAGCGCTTCCCCCCCAGGTTTGCATTGTCTTAAGCTTGAACTTCACCAGTAAAATTGTTTACGACCCCATTAAAGCAGAAAGACACACAAACTTGCTTGTTTCTGAATTTTAAAGCACCAGAGTCACCTTTAAATTAACACACAAAAAGCAACTGCAATTATCAATCCGATGGTTGAAAAAAACGTGGAAAGACAAAAGAAATATCAACAACCAGTCATTATTTCACGAAAACGACATCACAATCGACTGCCAGGGAGTTCGGCACGGTCTGTGCCATCAGAGATACAAATCTATGTTAGGCCATCCCAGCGTCATGGAGCGCCATGCAGCACGCTCTGTCAGCCATCTGGAAAATGTGCAAAAATCACAAAAAAACTCAGAAAAACAGTAGAAAACAGAACCACAACTGAGAATCATTTTTTCCAGAGCGAGAGAGAGAGAGAGGGAGAGATTGAGAAGAGTACTCATACCCGAAGGTTGTTGGCCAACCCGCACGGATACCTGCAATACCCACTGATGAAACACACACACGTATCTCTGGGATGGGTGCCGATCTGGCTTGGTGTGCACATTCGAAAGCAAGCGCTGGAAACAAGTCCACACAGCGGTCTTCGCTGTGATTTGTGACTGAACAGCGGCTAAGAGACATCGTAGACGCATCCGAGGTGCCCCACTTTTGCGTTGGAAATCAGAGAAGTGTGAAATTGTTTTTGCTTCGGACGCACTTACCTAGAAATGTCACAAGGCACGAGTTGCAATGAATTGACAACTGGCTTTGGGGGCTGCCGCAGAGCACCCGGCGATGTGGTGTGCCAGTGATCTCAAGGAGATGCATATCATTACAGTTGGCAATGAAATGTTGCGTATACGCCTGAGTGCAGTGATCACATCATCAAGTCGCTGCGTGTGACGATGATGCTTAAAGCGGTCTTGTTTAAGAAGTGTGAGTGAAGTGGGAACGTGGAAGACCCTTGCTCTAGATTCAGAGGCAATGAGTGACGGTTTCCTTGAAGATGTGAAGTAGCGCTGAGTTCTAAGTAAAATCTTGGTATTCTCGCAAGGCTTAGACATCTTGTAGGCTTGCATTGATCTGTGGACGAACTTGCTGGTGGCTAACTCGTTGGGTATTGGGAAAGTGTTTTCAGTGAACACAGCGACTTCAACGAACTCGTGATGCGAGAAATGCCACAGCGATTGAGGCTGGCTTTCAAGCTCTGACTACCCCGCGATGGTTCTTTGATATCACTCGTCAATCACTCGTGCTTGTTTTTGGAGCCTTCTGAACTCTGCCACCTCAACAGATTTGTCGTAATTGAAGAAAAACATTCTAGACTCACTTCAAGGATTAGACAACCATCTTGCAGTTAAGTCTATGTGAAGAAAATAGACCATGATTTTTTCCTAATTTTCCTTGCATTCCTCTTGTAGTCAGTCGTCTGGCAAATTACCGGGAGGCTCCAACAGTAGTCTGCAAGCATGGCTGGCTCCCATTTTTCCCACATAACCATTCTCATACAAGTGCCTTGCAATTTCTTGATGAAATCAGACTGTCACTGAGTTCATCATTTACTGCCCCCAAGTTATTCGGGAAAAAACTTAAGCGGATGTGTAAGAAGTGATCTTCAAACGTGGGACGAACCAGCATCCGATTAATTTGTTCATGCAAAGCCGGTACTTCATGATTGCCGAGAACATTTTACGTGACACCAACCTGACAGTTGTCGCCACCTGCGCAAACAATCGAAGAAGATTGAAGGCGTTGTCAAGAAGCCATCAAAGATGCTGCCACTGATGCGCTGGGTTTTACGGCACCACCTAGAAAAAACCCATGGTTTGACAACGAGTGTAGGCTGGCACATGTGAGCCAGAGCTGTTCTTGAGCTCTACGAACAGAGACGAAGGGGCGAGACCCGGCTTCTCAGGAGAAAGAAGAAAGAGCACGAGAAGCGCGCGATCGAGGAGATGGAGAGGTGCTATGGCAGGAACGATGTCCGAAAGAGGGTGAAACAGTTATCCAGTGGATATAAGGTTCGGACAGAAGCCCGCCGGGACGACAATGGACAACTAGTAGTAGAGTCGCAGTCGATACTGAGAATTTGGAAGAACCATTTCTGCAGACTCCTAAACACCAATACCGCTGTCAGGCAGAATCTCCCACTCAACACGGACGATGATCGACGAGAATTCCGTCCCCCCGACTTAGACGAGGTCACGATAGCAATATCAAGACTGAACTCTAACAAAGCTGCCGGCGCGGACGGACTGTCCGCTGATATCTTTAAGGCAGCTGGAGATGATCTGGTTGGGCGCATGCACCAGCTCATCTGTAAGGCATGGTCGGAGGAAAGCATGCCCGACGAGTGGAATCTCAGTATCGTTTGCCCGATCCACAAGAAAGGAGACCTCTTTGACTGCGCCAACTACTCCTGAACATCGCAAGATCTTCTCTGCCGTTTTGTGTACTCGCCTGAAGCCGTTTATGAATAACCCGATAGGTCCTTATCAGTGCGGCTTCAGGCCAGGGAAGTCCACCATCGACCAGATTTTCACACTACGGCAGATCCGGGAAAAGACCCAAGAGATGCAGATCCACACCCACCACTTATTCATCGATTTCAAGGCCGCATATGACAGCGTGCATAGGGACGAGCTATACAACGCCATGTCTAGTTTTGACATTCCCGCCAAACTCGTCAGGTTGTGCAGGATGACGATGGAGAATTCTCGCTGCTCCATCAAGGTCGGTAACGAACTCACCGAGACCTTCAATGTCAAAAAAGGTTTTGGACAAGGCGACGTGCTGTCATGTGATTTCTTTAACATCATCCTGGGAAAGATCGTGCAAGACTCACACGCCAACACTAGAGGCACGATCTTCCAGAAGTCTGTACAACTGTTAGCATACGCGGACGACATTGACGTGATTGGCAGAACACAGCGAGCCGTCAATGAGGCGATTGCTGGTATTGAAGCGGAGGCGGCTAAAATGGGTGTAGCGGTGAATGAGGGAAAAACGAAGTATATGCTGTCATCAAGAAAGGGCACACAACATCGACGTCTTGGACAAAGCGTCACAATGGGCAGCTTTAACTTCGAGGTAGTGAAGGACTTCGTCTACCTCAGCTCGCAAGTAAACAGTACAAACAACATCAGTACCGAGATTAAACGCAGAATTACTCTTGCCAATCGCTGTTTCTTTAGACTCAAGAGGCACTTGAGTAGTAGAGTCCTCTCTCGAAGGACCAAGCTAACTTATATAACACCTTGATCATCCCTGTCCTGCTCTATGGTGCGGAAGCATGGGCAATCTCAAAAGCGGATGAAGAAGCACTTGGTCTCTTTGAGAGAAAAGTTCTGCGTTCAATCTTTGGTCCTGTTTGCGTCGACGGTTTCTGGAGGAGAAGATTCAACCACGAACTGTACGGGCTGTACAGCGGCATGAACCTGGTCAGGCGTCTACGGATTCAACGCCTAAGATGGCTGGGCCATGTAGAGCGCATGGACAACACTGCTCCAGCCCGAAGAGTCTTCGACTCCGAACCAGTGGGACAACGCAATAGAGGACGCCCACGGAACCGATGGCGCACCCAGGTGGAGAAGGACCTCAATCAACTTGGTGTGCGCAGTTGGAGCCAGCTGGCTAAAGATCGTGTTGGCTGGAGAGGATTACTGGTTGAGGCCCAGGTCCACCCGGACAGTAACTCCACTAGAAGAACATATACAACCTCAATTCCTTTTGGTACTCGTGGGCCACAATTTTCAATAAACTTTTCAAGTTCTGGTGTGGAAGGTATTTAGGTTGGCTAGCAGGTTCAACAACTGCGATTGAATGGGTGCCTCTTTCTTTGTTGTCAACCTGGCTAACCGCAAGCCAATCCTAAACTTGGCTACCAACTCGTCGGCGCGTCTCAGCAAGCAAGTTCTTTAAGACACGCCATCCAACTCTTATCACGGAGTCGACGAGTGGAGAGAGAGACAATCCGCGGCAAACGCAGTTCATAAACTGAGGAAAAACAAAACGACTCCACTTCCTTACGACAGCCAGTAAAAACGAAGAAAATAACGTCAACTCAGCGATCACAACGTCCGCAGATACGGTCAATTCCGCCGGCCAGCCACAGCGTTTATAGTTCCCTCGTCTTAAATCCTTTAATGAAGCCGGCCACAGATCATTCGAGTGATTTGGAAGGCCAAGACGAAATCCGTCTCGTAGCCATCAGGAGACTGTGCACACGGGCCATCTAGGGGGGGGGGAACCCAAAGCGCCCCCATGGGAGCCACCCCGACACAACCACGTGTCGTTTAATGACTCCAGCATAAAATTCGCTCCGAAATCACCACGAAAGCAATTGATCCAGTGTGTCATGGAACACAAAACGTTAACTTTACAACCACCCGGAGGCTGTAAAATAAAGAAGAGAAAAAACAAAAAACTGAGTGTGCCCCCGTGAAGCTAGGCGAGTGGGGTCCAACCTCTTTTGCGGCCATAACGGAAACGTCCATTAGAGCATCAGGCGCAGGCAATTTACAAAACGCGAGTACTTTCGTTTTTAGAGCGCATTCATTAAATTTCCCGGAACCGGCTCCGATAAGGCTTTTATGTCGCGTCAACCGCCGTGCGTCGCGGTCGTCCAGGACCGGGCGCCAGTGTCAACAGCGGAGCCGCGATTTCGTGGAATTTAATTCGCTCTCGTTGCGATGAAAACTGTAAACACTCGGTGGAGATAATAAATTTTTTTGTTTTCACAACACCGAGGGTGGCTGCTGTGTGACAAGACGCCAGGCGGCCCTAAACTCCGCGGATGACGTGAATTTATTCAGCAATTCGCCGGGGTAATGATGGAAATGACAATGGCATGCATGCTTAATCACCGTCTGCGTTGTTTGCCTGCGGAAGGTTCTAAACGCTGCGCTTAAGTGCCGAGGCAAGCCGGTGGCGGCATAACGAAGCCATGCCAGCCGCCATCGATGCTCGACACGTTTCTGCAATAAAGACCCTCATTGAGTCACCGGAATGGCACACCGGATAACGACAATGCGCCAAGCAGCGGTTCGTTATGCAATGACAATCCCTACCCCCTCCCCGCCTCCCCCTCGGAGGGATGCACACACAGACACCCATCCATCACCAGGCGAGCGTTCCTAATCTTGGTGCGAGTTAATTTAAGAACCAGAGACCACGAGGGGTCAGGCTGGGTCTGATTAAATTCGCGTACGCCGCGTTGCCTTGGCAATTGTAGGGCAGGAGTGCCTGCCTTCTCGTTGCGTATCGTATGTTGTGCGGCTGTGAACTGGACAAGTTCAGATCGGGGGCGGCGATGTGTGCGCGCGTGGGCTGAGCAGGGGTCGATGGCACCGACCTAGACGGAGCGAGACACTCACAGCCTCGGGCCAGGGGAGGCATTGTTTGGTTTGCTATTGGGGGGCGCGCGTGGATGTAATGCTTGTTGATGCGTTGTCGGGGTGATTGTCTGACACAGACATGCGGCGACACACGCGCCCTCGAGTTCGTGAACTCTGGCGAACGTGGGCAGAGTCCTTGGACCTGGCTGCGTAGACAGTTCCTGTATCGCAATTTGTTTACAGCCGTGACCCAGTTTCGCAGTTGCTTCTTCGAGGTTACCCGGTCGCCGGATGATTAAAATCGGTTTTTGTTTTTGTGTCTGCCTTTCGAACACAATCGCATCTGGCACATTCGCTGGTGCGAGATAAGGTGGAGGCACATGCTGCGGATGGGAGAGGATTCTGCAAATAAATTGGGGAGCGAAATACGAGCAAGAAAATATGGCTGATTCTAGAGAGTATCAAAGGCGAGGGGCGTTTTGCCGGCGCTTAGTAAAAAGACACGACGTCGGAAAGCTACAATCGCAATCGAACGCTAGGGACTTTGCCAGTCGAGTCTCCCTGAAGGTCTCAGAGACTCCAACGCAACTAGGCGAAACAATTGACGAACAATGGATCCGTCAATGTAAACGTGTTAGGTTTTAAAAAGCCACAAAAACAACGACAACGAGTGCAGGCAGGCACATTCAGCGAAGCAAGCAGCATACTAGGCGACGCTGGACAGAAGGATGAGAGCGGTTCGTGAGCTCTACGAACTTTAAAGAAGGGAAGACCACCGGCTTCTCAAAAAGAAAAAGAAAGAGCATGTGAAGCGCGCGATCGAGGAAATGGAGAGGTGTTGTGGCAGAAATGATGTCCGAAAATTCTACCAATAGGTAAGACAACTATCCAATGGATACAAAACTCGGACAGAAGCCGAATGTGATCTCCTAGAATGGACTTACAATCAGTGCCCCAGCTTCGACACCAAGATCGTCTTTGGAGATTTCAATGCAAAGCTGGGTAAGGAAGGCATTTTTTCCCAAAGTCATCGGGAAACACAGCCTGCACGACACCACATCCGATAACGGACTCAGGCTGGTGGACTTTGTCACGGGACGAAATCTCATAGCAACTAGCACGTGGTTCCCACGCCTCAACATCCTGGCGGTCCCCTGATCAATCAACTGTCAACCAGATTGATCACGTTGCAATCGAGTGTCTGACACACTCCTCCAGCATTCTTGATGTCCGAACGTTTCGAGGAGCCAACATCGACTCGGACAATTTCCTTGTTGTAGCCAAGGTAAGACCTCGGATGTCAAGAGATCAACGGAGTCGAGAAAGGACACCACGGTTTGACGTCGGAAAGCTACAATCGCAACGGACTGCCGATCGAGTCTCCCGAGTTCGTCGCCACCTGCGCAAACAATCGAAGAAGATTGAAGGCGTTGTCAAGAAGTCATCAAAGACGCTGCCTCTGATGTGCTGGGTTTTACGGCACCACCTAGAAAAAACCCATGGCTTGACAACGAGTGCAGAATCGGAAAAGATCACTTCTGTCGACTGTTAAACGGCGTGGAATACCCCAATACCGCTGTCAGGCAGAATGTTCCACTCCACACAATGTACGATGATCGATGAGAACTCCGTCCCCTCGACCTAGACGAAGTCAAGAAAGCGATATCGAGACTAAAGTCGAATAAAGCAGCTGGAGATCAGCTGGTAAGGTACATGCGCCAAGTCATCTGTAAGATATGGTCGGAGGAACGCATGCCCGACGACTGGAATCTCAGTATCGTTTGCCCGATCCACAAGAAAGGTGGCCCCTTCAACTGCGCCAACTACCGAGGGATAAGTTTCCTCAACATCGCCTATCAGATCTTCTCTGCCGTTTCGTTATCGCTGCTCCAGCAAGCTGGGTAGCGAAGTCACCGAGACCATCCTGAGAATATCGTGCAAAGCTCACTCGCCAGAAGAAGGGGCACGATCTGTCAAGAGTCCGTAAAACTACAGGCATTCGCGGACGACATTGACAAGAGTCGTCGAACTCAGCGAGCCGTCAGTGAAACGTTAGCTGGCATTGAAACGGTCGCGGCTAAAGTACGTCTGGTGATAAACGAGGGCAAAATGGAGTAAATGTTCGAAGTAAAGTGAAATATAGACGACTCGCCCAACCATTACCGTAGGCAGCCATAACCTCGAAGTGATGAAGTGTTTCGTCGTTTACCTCGGCTCCCAAGTAAACAGTTCCAACAGCAACAGTGCCGAGATTAAACGTTGAGAATCCCTAGCCAATCACTGTCTATTTGGGTTCAAGAAGCAATTGAGTTGTGGAGTTCGAAGCCCAAGCTTACATTGTATAACACCTCGATTATCCCTTTCCTAGTCTATGGCGCTGAAACCTCGACCGTCTTAAAAGCGGATGAAGAAGCACTTGGTAGTCTCGAGAGAGAAAAAGTCTGTGTTCAATATTTGGTCACCTTGATGGAAAAGACAAACCACTGTAGGGGCAGTGTAGAGACATGAGCCTAGCCAGGCATCACTCATAATGTGACTACGTCATCTAAAACGCAGGCGCAACACTGCACCAGCCCTGCTCCAGGGCGACAACGCCGTAGACAGGGCTCACTAAACCGATGGCACACGCAAGTGGAGAAGGACCACAACCAACTTGCCGTACGAAATTGGAGGCAGCTGGTTAAACACCAAGACAGCTGGAAAGGCTTGTTCTCTGAGGTCCAGATCCAGGTCTTACTTCAAGAAAATGAGGCGCTGTGGTGTAAGTTAGTTTTTGGATTAAGGTGATCTCCTGCCTTCGGACTTACCACGCCACGAGGTCCATTCAGCCAAGAGTATCAAGCACTCAACGGCTTGCGTTCGGCACTCAATTACAAATTGAATTCATGTTTCTATGACTTCATGCTGATCTTTAGGTCGCAGTATCCACCGATGTGGATCATCAACCGCTCATGATCACCAGTGATGCCGGAATATGGTCTCTGATGAAGCTCCGCCATGAATGGGTTCTACCTGGGCTAGGATCCAGGACGAGTGAGTTTTTAATGTTGGGCGTGGTTAAAGAATTACTTTGGGACTTTGGGTCTTTGTTCGGGACTAGGATCCAGGACGAGTGAGTTTTCAATGTTGGGCGTGGTTAAAGAATTTCTTTGGGACTTTGGGTCTTTGTTCGGGACTAGGATCCAGGACGAGTGAGTTTTTAATGTTGGGCGTGGTTAAAGAATTTCTTTGGGACTTTGGGTCTTTCAACGAAATTAGGGTTGGAGAAGGAATGTTTTCTAAACCAATACCATTAGCTCAGTTTGTGCACAACAGCGGTGTGAAAAATCCGCTGGGCAAGTGTCTAGCTCTGGGACGAATGAGGATTCAGGTTTTGTGAAAAAACAATTGAAGAGGTAAACAACAAGGTGGTGAGTATCCCCCCAAATCATACTGATCACCAGACGGTGGGTCGTCCACTGCGAAACTTCACAGTTGGATCGAAGTTGGATGCAGGTCTGGATGCTGGCGTCTATTCTAAAGATCGAAACATCCTGCTATCTTTCCGGTTACCGAACTACTGCAGCGTCTTTAAGGCTGAAACTAGACCGATTCTGGACACTCTGTCCTGGTTAAAAACCAATGTAATATTAAGCATAGATATCGTCCGATAGCCAGGCAGCGATTAAATCTTTGAATTAAGTCATCTTCAACTCTGAGACTTCACTCAATTTCGGAGATGGCCAAGTACTTTAATATCCAACCTATGTCGGGACACTGTGACATTCCAGAGAATTGCGAAGCACACGAACTCGCTGGAAAGGATACAAGCTATGTACTCTTTCCGGGTGGAGACCTACCCTCCACGCCTATAGCTACCCTTAAACAACTGCTAAAGCTTCAAACGCTTGCTTAAAGAAACCGCGGATGGATATCTGGCACAGGATGCCTCATTACCAAACAACTCTGGCCTATGATCGATTCCAAACGATCGCTTAGCTTGATCAGATTAAGCAGGCCAAACCTCAGATCTCTTATTGGCGTCCCAACAGGGCATTGTGCCATCGGAACTCACGCCTCTAGACTAGGCATTCCTGACAATGATTTCTGTCGAAGCTGCATGGGCAAGGATGAGGAAGAAACCATTGAACACTCGTTCTCTCTCATTTAGCGGATTAAGACTTCTGGAAGCCTCTTACTTTTTTTGCGGAATAGGTATGAACAATGGACTATATGTGGCTGCTGTCATTCCGTACGTCTGTCACTTCAACCTAACCTAGCCTAACCTAAGCTAGGATCGAGCTGAGTAGCCCTCTAAGATTCATGAATCTGGTTGGTTCGGCCAAGGAATCTTGTTAACCATCAAGTGGACTATCGACCTAAGAGAGACACGGGTGTAGACCAGCGTCTCGCATCTAGAATGACTGTCTGATGAATACAAGGCCTTCCGTTCAAATCCCGCGCTCAACCACTTGAATTTCCCGTCACTACATCTGCAGACTTTGACAAACCCGATCATCAAGCGGAATCTTCCCGCCTCCCATCTTCAAGCCACCTCATAACAAGGGCACCCTCTCCTATCTCAAGACAACCACAAAATCAAAACAATCAACATCAAGTGCTGGCACGTTTTGCCCTTTGTCGTCATCTCAGTCAGTACGCAACGATCCAACAGAGCCTCTCAAATTTGATCGCTCGTAAATAGTTTGACCTTCAAGGCGTCACTTTTCGATCGAAAAATTGTTATGCTCTTGCTTTTGTTTCTGATTTGCTCGACCATCTTCACTCCCGCCACTCTGCGTGCCGAGACACTAATTGTATTTACCCACAAAGCACTTAACGCGAGACGACCCTCCAACCAACCAGCTCGCTCCCCCACTCAACACACACACAGAGACAAAGACGCGGGCTGGCACACAGAAGTGACTGCGCGTTAGAAACCATGAAAAACTCGTTCTTCAAGAATGGCTCAAGTGGCCTGGCCGCACACAAAACGAAGACTTGCACCTGCGAACCTGCTGCGCACATCTGGGCCCATTTACAGGCGCGCATTAAGACTGTTTTTATGCGATCCCTCGCCCCCCACAGGACCGTCGACATTTCGAGAACAACACATTCGAAAATTCGAAAATCAATTAAAGATAAACAGAAACAGTTCGAGTCGACTTGTAATTAATCGTGTATCGCATCGCTTCGCCTGCTGTGCCGCGGTGACGCGCTGCTGACCTTCATTTCATCACGGTTCCATGTGAATCTGCGCTCGGCTTCGGTGTGTGAGTGCACGTCGAATGGTCTCGCGTCCTCTCGCTGTGGCTGCGATCAGTGAATCGAACTGAAATTGGATTAGGTTTTGGAATTGTGCACCGACGCGCGAGAGGTCTCGCCGAACGAGTGGTTCATCGTGGTCAAGGTCATTGGCTGTGTTTGTTTTCGAATCCGAACGTCGAGTATCTCTCTCTTTTGGAAATATCAAACGGTCACATCACACCGACTCGCACACGGCGCGGCGCGCAGGCGCTGCAAACAGAGAGAGACAGAAGAGAAATCGCGACAAAAAGCCCGCATACCAACAAACTTCATAATTAGCGTAAATTTGAGACCTATTACAGCCGCCTGCGCACACATCGAGGCGCGCGACGACAGGTGGACAGGCGCAAATGAGATTAGCAACCGATTTTGCGACCAGCTGACGTGCCGCCGTCTTTGAATTGGGCAAACCGCCGCAGGCACCACAACCACGCGCTGCGCATGCTTAAACCGAGTTTCACGGAGTTTTTTCCCTTTTTTTTTAGCATTTTTTTTTTGCATAAGCTTCGGTACGCGCTCGGTGCCTGGGTGAATCTCGCTCGGCGGTCTATTGCGTCTCAGTGACTTGGATCGGCCACGATAGAGACTGCGGCCGGTTGAGTTGCTCCGCAAAGGGCCAAGTGTTCACACAGACCACTCGAGATTTCGCAACGCACCGCTGAGCTGTTTTTGTCGAACAGGTTGATGGCTTGTGCGGTTTCTGCATTTGAAAGTACTTTCATATCTGCGAAACGAGTTAGTAACCTTTTTCAAGGTCTCGCCAGCTTGCAAATCGCTGGGAATTGGTTTGCGAAAATTGTTTGCCCAACTTTATGCGCAGTGTGGTGTGGGGAGGGGTTGGTGGAGGGACTGAAGGGGTTTTGCATTCACTTGAAGCCGGATTGGGGTTGATCTGGACAGTTGATTGAAGTCGTAATCCGTTAATCTTGCGCATGAGAGGCTGTTTGCACTCGGAGTGTGTGCAAAAGGACTACGAGGGGAGTGACAACAAGGCTTTTGTATCCCGATGGTGGAACTGCAGATGAGAGCTTCCAGCCACGATCAAAATTTCTCAAGGGGGAAACTGTTGCCAGCCGAGTGACAAGAGACCAGGTTTGAAATTGTTTTCATACCAACCACGATGGTAACGATGGCAGCCGCTAATTCAATCCGGCAGCAGGCGTTACGAAATTGCTATTGGCATTTATTCTTCACAGATACCATTAAACTCCATTTCGCCGTATTTTTAAATGAACCAGTAACGAAAGTAACGTCACGTGACGATGATTAGACTGCTTCTTGTCAAAAAACTCGAACAAAAGCAAGTTGTTCATGTCAAATCTAGCCAAGAAGATACAGCTTCGAGTCACTTCACACCAGAAATCCTCATTTCACTGATTGTGATGATTGTCTCACGAACGTGGAAACAGGGGAGAATCACAAACTTTTGTTTTAGAACATGACTTATTACGTGACGTGACATATTTTGCGTCACGTGACGGTGTGGCACTGCTACTGGATGGATTTTGCTTCTCGAATCTAATTGAGCATAGAAAGTAAGGAAAAAGAGCTCATTTTTAAATAACACAACATCTTACGTCACGTCATGGCATGACGCAGTGGCTAGGAATGGGCACAGGAAGCAAAGAGAAGGGAACATTTTCAAATATTGCAGCAATTTTTCGCCACGTGAAGTTATGAAGCTGGCACTAGCTGAATTTTTTTTCCTATGAATGGCTATAGGAAGACAAAGAACCGGGCCGACAAATTACGAGTGACATATTTTCCACATTAATCATTCGTGTTCGCATATCTATTCGATCGTACTTCAGATGGTGCCTTTTAAGACTGCGACAGAGATGATAGCCCTCATTTCAGCTTAAGTGACTTTTTCTTCCAGAGCAGAGAAGATGCGTGATTGACTTCTCCCCTTCCTCTGGAGGCAGTGCTCTATACAGAATCGCAAGGATGAGCTAGTAACCTTTCTAGAGAGTTTGTCAGCTTTCAGGAAAGTTACAATGTCTCGGCATCCATAAACGATGGATGGACATACACAGTCAAGGCATTGGCGGCAGTTCTGATGGATCTTCGAATTCAAAGCATCCAGTCAGAGAGATTTCAGTCTACTTGGCTTCCTATCACTGGAGGCAGGTAGCCAGAGATCGTGCTCGTTGGAGGGGCTTGTTGGAGTCAGAACATGTGGATGAAATATCTCTTCTTGTTGGCACATTGGTTTTGAGCCAAGATAAAGCTGCCTTAGTTGCTAGAGTTTCTTCCTGAATGACGTTTCAATTGCGTGTTCTTGGAGTCCGCCTGCGATCCATCTGTGACTTCAAGAAGGATCTGGTCTGACAGAAGTACCTACTAGACGAAGACATCCAACCGGGCAATGTTGAGGAATATCTGTGTGGGGAGTCTTGGAAGGAGTTGTCCTTAGAGCTCTGTTGGTGCATTATGTTGCACATGGCTGTGGAGGCAGTCTTTTTATATCCTGTCCAGCATATGTGCAACTCCATAGAGTTCTATGCGCCTGACTACTAATGCCAGGGCACCATGCGGGGTGGGAGTACTCACAAACATCTAATGACCTTGCTGCAGTAGATTGTCGTACGGGCTTTGCTGAAGTCTTCTAAGTGCGGGGTAATCATCAACATTAGCTTCCGACAGGAGTTGCGTTTAAGACACGATAAATGATGGGTTGCCAACTGAAATGGATATCGACTATAAGAGCCAAGAATTTAGCTCTGGCATGCAGCTTCTGCAAAGATGCACACAGGAAATGTGAGTCGAAGGCAAGAATCTTATATTCTCTACTAAAAACTAGTGGGGCTAGAGAATCTGGTCCCAATTCTTCGCCTTGAGAAGGGCCATCTGCCCGCCCTTATTGTAGACATGAACTACCCAAATACCCTCATAGGCGCTTGATCCGCATAGCAGGAGCTCAATATTAATTCTAGGCTCCAGAGAAGAGGATAGAGCACATCTCCCTGCGTTGTAACTCAGTTAAATGGTCTGCAGATCGTATCACCAACTTATACTGAGCAGCTGGTGAATACAGGGCGTAATGAAGTGACCCTAAGTTCGTTGTTTTCATATTACAGTCTGAATCTCTCTCTGAGAATAATGTGCCAGAAAAAACGTGATGCCTCACGAAATATGAATTAAATCAACGACGCCATGCGCGATGTCAAAATGGTCGAAAAAAATAGAGGACCTCTTCTCTCTCTTTTTCAACCATTTTGACATTTCAAGCTTTTCAAAAGAATTTTCAAAAGAACGTCCTTGCGTCAAGTCGCAGAAATGTCTTGTCTTGTTTTCAAGAAATATTAGTATTGGCATCAGTGATGGGGCTTGGAAAATTAATAATGATCTTAGATAACAAAAAAAACGAGGTAGAAAAGGGGTACCAAAGCAATAAAAGGTTTCCATGTTAATTCAAGGAAGGGTCAGTTCTAAAGCGCGTCACGTCCAACAGACATGCGTCACGTCACTAAAACATGCACAAGACAGTGATTCAAAAATGGAAAAGTAGAGACAAGGAAGGATAATCAGTGTCTTACTTTCTAAAGGAACACTTTCCATTTGATGGCGTCACGAATACAAAATATGTTGGCATTGAGTAACGAGACAGATATGTCCAAATATTTTCTTAAAGCTACTTGATCCAAAAGAGAATACTGACAGCTACCAAAGGACAGGAATACAAGTGACGACAGCGTAGTCAGTTCGTAACTAAAGCGAAACGAATTCAACGAACTCAAGCTCAATTTTGAATGAAATTCTTTAAAAGTAAACTCATACCCCAACCAGCCGCGGCCTTGAATGCGAAATGCTTTTCGTGAGAACGCGCAGCAAATGTGGCATGACTCCATGAAGTTTAGACAGTGTGCATGTGGTGCTTGCTCTATTTAGCATCTCGCAAGCAAAACGTACATACTTTGGGTCTTTCGTGACGAAATGTGAGGCGCCAAATAGAGATAACTCAGACAAGAAAAAATTATGTTTTCCTTTCGACACACGCGTTGGCGTTTAGTTCGCTGCGAATGTCTGGAAAGTTTGTTGGGAAAGTCAATGCGAAGGAAGATAATTGTGTGGATGTGAGTTTGTGTTAGATCCTCTAGTCTCAGTCTGGTTTAGTTTAATTGCTCTCCGAATCTGCCTCCTGATGCCCTTCTCCTCCGGAGGAACTTGATGACCCTCATCATCCTCTTACCCACGTGATCCACTAAAGGAGTCGCGGATGTGGAACTGGCACCAGGAAGATCGATCCTCTGCCATCGACTCGAAATCATTAGGATGCCCAGGGGTAGACAGGCGAGTTTTTGGACAGACACGCACCACCTCATCCTGGGTAGGCCAAGCGAATCACTTTCAAGGCCCACCTCTGAAATCGTGAAACAGGGGACATTCGTATCACTTGACCAAACCATCGAAGCATACCCCTTTCAATAACCATATGAGTTAAGCCAAGAGTTGACACCAATCTCGGCCTTCCCGATTACAGATCTTCCAAGCTGTCTCAAACCTGATCCAGCTTTAGATAATCCAGTGCTATGATGTGGAGCTCTACGCATGGCTAGCTCTTAGCGAACGATGTCGAAACCAGTCGTCCTTGTATTCGCAGGAGTGACTTCCATCGATCTTCTAGTTGCACAAAGGAGGCACGGCCACGACAACAAGGCGGAAGTCAGTCAGTCGAAAGATCATTGTTCAAGCTTCAACCTTTTTGGATCTCGGTATTTTAAAATTCCTGAGTTTACCTCGAGGAACTCGGTCGGGTATGCCTATTCAAAATCTACACAATAGCTCACTGGCATACTCTCTAGCCTTCAAGTTCAAGTTCCATTCTTAGAGTTAACAGGTGGTCGGTTGTACGGGACGAAAGCCACTCTGTTCATTCCTCATCTTGGTCTGAACCATAGCTCTAGAACGCGCTCCGAACAAGTTAGCGTAGACTTTTCCAGGGAGACTTAATAGAGATATGCCCCTGTAGCTGGAGCTGTCTCCTTCTTAAAAAGAGGGACAATCACCCCAGTTTGCCAACGTCAGGGGTCTCACGGTGTTCCCATGCCCCTCTAATAACAGGAGTGAGCATCAAAAGACGCCCTCTTTATCCATGGCCTTATGCATTTCTGGCCGCATTTCATCCACACCGGTGGATTTGCCAACTTTAAGCCATCCAATCGCCAAAATGACTTCCTCCACTGTAGGACTATTCTTCACCCCACTCAAGGGTCTGCCACCCTCAGTTAGTTCCGAAAAGTGCCCGCATCACCGGCACATGATGTCCACCTCATTGGAAAGCAACACACCATCTTTAGCTTTGACTCCTTCGATGATGTTGAATTTCATTCCTCTGGGCCAGAGCACCTATTTTCGCAGATTTATGATGGCTTTCCAACTTCTCACCGAACTCCTTCCAAGGCTGCTCTTAAGCTCCTCGCACAGCAAATTTTCAGGTTCTTTGCGCCTCGGTGTACCGGCCAGGAGCAACAGAGTCACCCAATAGAATCGAGTCTCTGTATGTCTTCTTCTTCTTCTCTGTGATGAACTTCGGGCCACGAAGTTGTCTTCCTACCACCAGCCGCTTACATAACTCCACAAACATGTACAGAGACAATGACAGTCGTTTTGAAAACAGTTGTCATTCTTGACGACCTTCTTCGACCAAAAACACCTCATTTTGGGACGTTTTCAGATGTCTGCGGGGATGGATGACTTAATGCATTCCGAACTATATCTTGAAACAAATGTTCGAATAAGAAAGAAGGCGCCAACTTCCGAATCACACGATAGCCTTCCTTCCAGCCCGCGTGACAAGATGGATCAGTACACTTGAACCTGCACTGAGCCTCCGGGTCATCTCATCACAGATTTGCGTTTCAAGGCTAACGTCGTTCCCAAACCAAACACGCGACAAGACTCCACTGAAACACGCTGCTTATCTTTTAAGTCAAAAATAGCACGCAATCTACTGAAGCAAGCCTCCGGATGCAAATATCAAGAATCATAGCACGCAGAGAAATAACGCCAAGTCACCAGCATCCGGTTGCCCGTTAGTTCTGCGGGATTTTTTCTCAAGAGCAATCTTGTTGCAGTTATCTGCCATGGAACTGGGTGAAGACTTACTCATGTCCAACGGCTGGAGTGAAGCCGAGAGAGACCTTGATGCTGCCAATGGTCGGAAGATGAACTTCAGTCGCGCAGAAAACCTTACAGCGATGTGATGGGGTACTGTCTGGAGGGCCTTTGTAAGACTCAAACGAGGGCACTATTGTGAGCACTGATCGATGGGTCGGCATCTCAATGAAGTCCATGACAAAAAGAAGATCAACAAACGACAGATCACGACCGAGTTGAACCACCGCGTTGAAAAACAGAGTCAAACTTGTCCCAAAGACGCACACTTCACATTCTTAGGAAATCTCCACAGACTCCCCAGCGATCAACTCAATTTAGTTTAAAAACCACAGCTCTTCCTCCGCCATTCTCAGTTTCATTGTGTAACCATCCCGAAACGACGCCTGACAAAGCACACAAAAAACTCACTGAATCGAAGCCTTATCAGCGTCTTCAAGAAAACCCGGATGACTAATCTTGTTTGTGCGCAGAAACCGAAAGAAAAACATCACCCGTCCAATGCCAACTGAAAGTGTTCTCTTATCGTCCATTCCACTATGGGGTACAAGGTTTGAGCAGCGAGCACCACTAGCGTTTATCTGCGAATGTGGGGCAAGCACATCGGACGCCGCCGCCCAGTTGACCGCTGCGGGGGTCACGGCGACACGAGAATCACAAAGTCCAATTCCCACAGGTGTCTTGATCCAGAGGAGAATCCCTTGAAAATCCCCCGAATCACGAAATGTTTGCGCATGTAACGCCCACTTCGGTGGTTTGGGCTAGTGGATGCGGTCATTAATTGCCGTGTACCCACTACAAGGGTTGGGACACGTTGGCAGCCTCCCATCGCCTTCATCGACGGCCAAGTGAGTGGCTTGTTCAGCCGGCAGTGCACTGCTTGGCGTGAATTATTTATCACGTGCTGGCGACTAAAGTTAGCTTTAAGTTCACACAGCTGTCCACAAGGCGTTTAACCTGTGATGCTCGTTGCAAAACAAAGCCATTAAAACGCATCACCAAGGCAACGCGCAGCTAATGGGAGGGCGCTAAGGAAATGCCACGGCAGTGTAGCGGTTCGCTTATGAAACATGAAACTTGTTTGATTGGCGACATGAGTGACGACGACTTTGGATTGCTTGACGACCAATGGACTGCGAGTTACATGTGCTCTAACAATCATAGAGCTGACATAATTGTTAACACAACGGTTAACCGGAGATCCAGATTAGAATATATCACAGGTAGTTGGAATTAGTTTCCAGAGATTTTGAGGTTTGGGAACCACGAAAACGTCTTGAAGGGACCAAATCAAGTCAAGCCAATGAGAGACAAGGTTTTTCTGAAATATTTGGGCTGGAATTTGGGTTCAAATTAAGGAAACTGCTGAACTTCGACGTTCAAAAACCAGTGAAAAAAAATCGAATATCAGAGTCTTCAAATTCAAAACCATCCCACAGTTGGGAAAAATAATCGAAGTTCGAATCCTGAGATTGTCTCTCTCTCTGATTTTGTGCAAAATGCATTGGGATTCTAATATTTTCAGGACCTATTGACTGTTCACTGCTCACTGGCAAGGTTTGCAAAAAAATCAGGGTTCGAATCCAAATGACGAATTTTCTGCAAAATGGATTAAAACGTTTCCAGGACCTACTGACAGTAGTATCAAGCGTCTAAACAGCCACCATTTCTAAAAACTGCTCACTGGCAAGGTTTGCAGAAAAATCAGGGTTCGAAACCAAATGACGAATTTTCTGCAAAATGGATTAAAACGTTTTCAGGACCTACTGACAGTAGTATCAAGCGTCTAAACAGCCACCATTTTTAACAACTGCTCACTGGCAAGGTTTGCAAAAAAATCAGGGTTCGAATCCAAATGACGAATTTTCTGCAAAATGGATTAAAACGTTTTCAGGACCTACTGACAGTAGTATCAAGCGTCTAAACAGCCACCATTTCAAAAAACTGCTCACTGACAAGGTTTGCAAAAAAATCAGGGTTCGAATCCAAATGACGAATTTTCTGCAAAATGGATTAAAACGTTTTCAGGACCTACTGACAGTAGTATCAAGCGTCTAAACAGCCACCATTTTTAACAACTGCTCACTGGCAAGGTTTGCAAAAAAATCAGGGTTCGAATCCACTCAAAGTGGGTAGGTGACGGTCCAAGATTAGGGCTCTAAATTAAGATGAGATAGTAAGATGTTTGACTGGGCACCCTGTATAACCTTAATCAAGCGGCTAGACTTACTGAGAATTCCTTTACACTGCCAGTCAAGTGACAGCGCATTTCTGAAAATAGAGTCATTTTAGCTCAACGAATTTAGTCCAGCGTTCTTCCATTTTGATTCCCTGTTCTATTCCCTCCAAATAACGGGTTTCCTCAAGGCCCATAAAAGAAGCTCTTCATTTCAGTAAAGACCTCATTATTCGTATCTTCAAGCCCGGGAACCGGAAATGGTAGCAGAAGTCTAAATCTAGAGAAAAGTAGACCTAATTGATGGATTTTTGGCACACCTTCGAAGTGGTCCCACTGTTGCGCTTGAACAATTGCGGCACCCCTCGAGCATATGACCTTGAGCTCCATAATCGCGGACCATATACTGATGTCTGCGAAAGCTGCATAGACGGGGGCCAGATTTAAGGGCTTTCTTCCTCATGTATTTGACTGAGTTGAATAACATCATAACATCCGTAGAAAGTTCCAATTATTTTCTGGAGTTTAGACGACTGGATGGCGCAGTTGGTAGAGTGGCTGCCCCTGGTTAGCGGGGTCTCCGGTTCGAATCTCAGTTGAAGCAAAGTTAATACGCTTTTATCTGGTTTTCAAATCTGGTCCAGTTCACTGGAGTAGTTAATCAGTGACTAGGGGTGTCCCAATGGTTTAAATGTGCTGGTGAATGCACAAGTATCCAACCCTATCAAACCTAACCTAAAAGTTTGGTCTATATTTGCTTGAGTCCGACTCCTGCCTACCTGAGGCAAGAAGAACTCAACCTCACCTACCCTGTTCATGAGACCTTGTGAGAAAATTTCATTTCACGATCCAAAGACCTAGGGGATCGGTCTTTCTATCTATCCCGTGTGCGTACAACTCGGACTGTTAGGCTAGGTTAGGGTAGGGTGATTGCCACTACTGTAGCAGTAGTGGCCTACTAGATCCTTTGTGCTATCACTACTCGGTGCTTTCACCGGCTCCTCTAAAAGGGACTACACTAAGGAAAATTAAGTAAACCTAGAGACTACCTTATGTGATCCGAGTGGCCTACTTTGACAAGTCCACTCCTGTGCTGATTTACAGCCAATTAGTTTTCCTGATAAACTTAGCTATGTCTTATATTTTTAAGTGTGACATTTACTCTAGGTTTCCGAAAAAATAGTTGCATAGTATATCTTTCTTGGTTTTGCAAGGGCTGGACAAGTGCCGAGGAGATAAAGCGTATTTTCTTCCTCCTCCTCGTCTCTACAGCTTCTGCAGTAGTCGTTGTGGGGGCCTCCCAGTCTTCTGGCATGAATACCGAAAAGGCAGTGGCACTACGTACCTTATTACATTCCTGTTTAGTTTTAGGAGTGTATTTGTTTTGTTTGGATTTAGTGAGGGCCAAATGAGACTCGAAGTCCTACATGTATCTAATTCCATCCACCTCCGATTAGCGGAGTCGAGGGCATCTGTAAGTAACATGGTGTTTCTTGCTTTGAGTGCGGGATATGGGGCGTCCTGATTATTTGCCAGTGGGACTTCCACCCCTAATCTTGCTAACTCGCCGGCCCTTTCGTTGCCTAGAAAACTACTATGCCTAGGTACCCAGCATAGGATTAGGTTGCATCTAACCGCTATCTCCCTGAGAGATAGACGGCAAGGTTTTACCATCTTCGATTTAATTGATGGTGTATCCAGAGCCTCTATGGCCGCCTGACAATCTATGTAAATGGCGATGGATAGCCCGTCTATCGGGTTCATTGACAGTAGGCGGGCAGCCTCTTCGATAGCTTTAACTTCTGCCTGGAATACACTACATTGGTTGGGCAGTCGAAGAGACCAGGAAAAGGATATGTCCGGCGATGCCATGACTAGTCCTAGTCGGACAATTGGGGAGAAAAATATGTCATTCCTGGAGTTATAGTGTACATCCTGGAACTAAATAATAATAAATTACTTTCTAGGAATGCCATTAGAACACTGACGGTAGCCTTTTTTAATCAAATGGACAAATGACACAAATGTGACGGTTGCATCTGTCGAGACTTGGCAGCACTGAAGAGAAGACCCATTCAATATATCGCTGATGAAAGAATGGAGACAGCATTCGTCAAAAAGTTTTGAATTGATTCAACAACTCAATCTAGTCCAGTTCAGGGTCCGTGAGAAAAATAAGCGAAGACCTTACGACTGACAGCTATCATAAGCCAAACAAAAACCCAGAAAAACTGAGGTTTAAAACGTGAGTGCATATTGCATACCTAAGACAGATGTCAGACGTACTTCTGTATCGAAAACAAACTCAAAAACGTTTGAGTAGACTTAGAAAAACCCGCTCTCCGATCTGAAGGCAAGCAAATTGATTTTTAAATGTGATAAGATTTGACGACGTTCGTGGTTTAAGAAGAAGGACTGATGATCTCCTCAAAAGACACCGCTCTGAAATAGCTAGACTCGTGGCTATGAGCACAGGACACTGGTCCATAGGCATCAACGCTGCTTGATTCGGAATATCGTTCAACCCACTGTGTTGCAATTGCCTCAACCCTCACTCTGAGGAAAGTCTGCCTCACTTTCTCCGTATAGCCTGGCCTTTTCCCCATCTTCTCTGTCCGGGATAAATGTTTTAAGCCCAGCGGGTGTTGTAGTAGTCTCGGGTTTCTGATTATCTCTGTATGACCTAAGCTATGTGAACTGCTCCAGCGGTTGCTCTTCTGTAGCCTTAACGCTGCCTTGGTGGCTACAAGCTTAACGTAGATGTCCATGGGAAGAAGCTGTAGCAATGGGGTATCCATGGCGGCTGTGGGGATGGTCCCTGTGATGCAGACATACGCTGATCTTTGAATACTGCTTATCGATTTAAGATTGGATTTGTTATTCAGTGCTGACCACCAAACAAGGATACTATATGTTAAGATGGGTCTAACAACAGCTAGTGAGCCCTTCTTCGTTTAAATCCCCATTTAGGGCCAAGGATTCTCTTACATGTGTAAGGAGCTTCCGCCGCCTTCTTAATACGTTCCTTAATGCTTGGTTGCCAGCTTAACTTGCTGTCTAAGAATATTCTCCTTCTTCTGGTGGCGCTACAGTCCGGGGTGGACCTGGGTCTCAACCAGTAAGCCTCTCTAGCCGGCACGATCTTTAGCCAGCTGTCTCCAACTGCGCACACCAAGTCGATTGAGGTCCTTCTCCGCCTGGGTGCGCCACCTTAAACGCGGGCGTCCTCTTTTGCGTCGTCCCACCGGTTCGGAGTCGAAGACTCTTCGGGCCGGAGCAGTGTAGTCCTTGCGCTCTACATGGCCTAGCCATCTTAGGCGTTGAAGTAAGCTGTCTAAGAGTTAATTTTTCTTCAGCTTAGGGGGCTCTATCGGAGGTTGATACGTCTTCTAGTGAAAAGTACGAGCTCTGTTTTGGACGAGTTAACGTCCAGTCCGGCTTTTCCTGTCCATCTCTCTATTTTGTTAAGTGAGAGTCGGATTGTTAGACATGCTTGAATTTGAGCCGGTCTTAAATGAAAGAATAGATTCCCATCTCATCAAGCACTGCAGTGAATGCTGTAAGTTCAATGTGCGAACGCACACTTGACAAACCACCCTCTTCTTTTAAGACCTCCTTACTCGCATGAAGCTACCCCTACCCAGTCACGACAATCGACAAAGCAGATTCAAGATTTATCTCCAAGTTGATGCGTTCAAACGGATTCAACCCACAATCACGGCAACAGCAGAAAATTCAATCGGGCGAGCGCCATCCGAGATGTCATTGAAATTTCCAATCATCCGAGCGTGTGTGCAGATGCCGACTCGCTTCACCTGCCCGTGGCTCCGCCAGACCACCTCAAACAGCCCGTTCACAAAGAATTGCGCATCTTCCACTCACTTGAACTCAAAGGAATTCATTGTGCCCTAGCCCCTGGCGATAAGCAGAATATTTATGACCGATGCTGTGTGTGTGGGGTGTGGTCCCGGGAATCCACCGTCGGACCAGCGACCACAACTCCTGGCGGTGGAGGAGGGGGGTTAATCTCGTTTCCCACCCTCGACTCGACCCAAGTCAAGCGACAGAAGTCAATCTTATCATCCACCTGCCCGGTGGGGTGAGCTCTTACGTAAAGCTACTTAAAGTTCTCGTTTACAATCGCATTCTGGAACAATTGGACGTGTAATCTTATCTAATCTTCTGCAAAGTTAATAAAATCTAATCGTTGTGCGCAATTGTGTTAATTGTGGATCATATTTCAGGCGAAATGCGCTCGTAAGACTCGAACAGACTTAGCGACTCATGAGCAATTAGGTCACGAGTTGGCTGAGGTTTTCGTTTCGTGTGTGGACGTGATGACAATTGTTTGATCGATGGAACAAGCGAGTGGGAAACTGAGCAAAATAATGCGTTGCGAATCAGTTTTCTACTCAAAGACGTGAAGGAATAAAGCGAAAACAAAAAACGAATGCGTCGTGTTTCTTCCAGGTTGCTGTGCGCGTTGAAACCGGTCACGGGCAAAGTGAACAACTGTATAGATGAAGCTTCTCAAACTTGGTCGTCCGGTGTCATCATAAAGCTGCGACTCCCTTCAACAATAGCATGCACAACACAAGTGGTTGCGCGTAGAAAATAAGCTATGCTCTGCCAGCTGTAACACCTTCCATATTATATACTCAATTTTTTTCCCATGAATAAACAACTTAGTTTATATGCTGTGCGTTAACGCATAACTCACGTAATTTTCAACCAATTTACTTGGATTTTCTTTAAAACTATTCAGAAGGACATGGGCAGAAAATGAAAAACGATTATCCACGGACGTGGCATTTGAATTAAAACGTCTGCGGTTGCGATTGGGTTTTGCAGTGAGCATCTGTAAGGCGCAGGGACATTCTTTGCAAGCGTGTGGCTAAAATTTTAAAAATAATTCTTTTTCAAATGGACCTTTGCATGAAGCCAGTAAGTTAGATCCAATAAGTTAGTTAAGCTAGTTTTTTGTCATTTTTGTCTAGCACGTATGAGTTCATTTAAGCCAGTTCCTGTGAAATATATTTTTATCACAGAGCCTTAATAAATTTATTTGAAAGCAAAAATATATCTTTTCTAATCTAGTAAACTAGCAAAGGACACATCTAGCAAAGCGGACTGGGTAAAGCCAGTCTTTATTTAATCAAGTCTGCATCCTTCTTCAAAAGATTGTGAGTAGTAGCTCGAAGTATAGAGGGTTGTTCAACCAGGTTGTTGAAGTGGTAGACCTCCAGATGTCTTTGTCTAAGGGATGATGAGAGAGCACTGCAGATGTTTAGTCCTTCTCTGCGTTTGCTGAGGCATCTCCAGAAGTCTTTTTAACTCACGCCAAATTAAGAGGCTATGATCAGGCTAAGCGATCGTTTAGCGTCGAGCATAGGCAAGAGTTGTCCATCTGCGATTCATTTGAGCAAGTATTTCCAGCTTTAGCAGACGATTAATAATAACGATGGGTTTGGAAAGTGGATCGCCACCCGGAAAGAGTACAGAGCTTATACCCTTTCCAGCGAGTTCGTCCGCTTCGCTTCTCTGAAATGGCACAGTACCCCGACATCCACATAAGATGAGATCTACATTTCTATATCCTCTCTCAGGGTTTCTGGTGACATTCAAGGAGAGAGAGGACATTCTCTGTGCTAGTTATCACACTGGAAAACCTATTCCAGTATTAAAAGGCGACCAACTTTTTATTATGTCGATGCCTGACGACATTTTGATTTTGATCTTGTGTGTCATTGTGACCCAACGCAGAAGGAAGGTGAGTCGACTCTTGCTATTGGGTGCCTGGGTTCAATTTCCAACACGAACAGGTATCACAGTTCATGGCGTCATATCCCTCAAGTCACTGAGAATGCAGCGATAGTAGTATATCGATCTAGAAAGGTCTGGAAAGGAACGATCTGCCCTCGACGATGATGGACATTCGTCAAGCACATTTAGGTGTTCGGCGAAGGGTAAGTCGTCTGCAGTCTTTTCTGTCAAGGGATAACAACAATGGCGCGGAGCATACGCTTGGTCTGTCTACCAGACAGGAGAGCTGTGCCATCTCTGGTCGTGCTCTCGAGAGGTCCACCCGTCTACGGAAGCACTAACGAAGGACGCAGGTAGTCCCAGCACAGGTTCCAGGTCCTAAGAGTACAACTTTCGACCATCGGTGAACTCATTTCCCATGATCCTTGATGGCCAGGGACCCAAAAGTGTTAGTTTCTTAATCTTAAATGCGGTCTTATAACTGTACATTATTCTGTATAGATCTCCAAGACTTGCCCAAATTTGCCAGAAAACTGAGAGCGTCTTGGAAATAGCCACTTGAGCTTTTGAATACAGAATAGACAAGGACTTTTCCTCGATCACGACGGCTTGGATTGATCCTCTGTGCGCTTGACCAGGGGAGAGTCAATGGTCACAGAAACGATGTGGTCTACAAGTTGACAGGGACATCGATCGGCCGACGATAGCTGAGATCCGCAACGATCAAATCCAAGCCAACTACGAATGGTACCACCACTCATCAGAAACCTCGTTTCAACCAACAACCAATGGCCAAAGCATTCACATCACCCATTCAGACATCCACAGGACAACCATCTCAAGGCCACCAGATGAAGCTACATATCTCCACTGACTCACATCTCCCCCGCCATTCGCAATCAACCGCATCACGACCTGTTGAGCTTCTGAATAGATTACGAGTGAAACAAAAAGGAAAACCAACGACAAAACAAAGCCATTAAAACGTCTCGTCGGGACGACACACGGCGACCGACGACGTGTTGACACACTTCCCTTCACTCTTCTGCCGCAGCCAGAGATACCGAGTCGTTCATCGCAAAAGTAGATCAAACAAAAATACGAACAAAACTGAAGATCTGACGTAATCGCGCGTTCATTTGAAAGCTTCGATTGAAATATTTCTCATGCTGGCGACACGACCACAATAAATCAAGGTCTACGTGATTGGCGAACTCAAGCCCAACCCTGGTTTATTGCGCGACTGAATCTGTTTAAGTGCTCCTGGCGATCGAAGCGAAGACTGCCGAGTGGCGACTTAGACGCGAGCGATCTCAAGTGAATTCGCTGCCAACAGGGATTCAATTGGGGGAACCTGATCGTATCGATGATCAACTGCTACTGTTCAACCCGCTGAATCCGCGTTGACAGTGAGAAGTGGAGCGAGTGACAAATGGAACGAGTGACTAATGGAGCGTTTAAAAGGGTCCGTGTAAATGCGATATTTCGAATTAAGCATGAATTCACAGAGACTTCGAGCAGCTTCCGATGAAATAAGGCGAGTCTACCTCCCGTCTCGAGCCGTGCATTAGAGATTTCTCACGCGAAGGTCGCTGAAGTGTGTTCTGTTTCCCAACACGGCGGATCGGACAGCTACCTGCCATGCAGCCACGATGCGCAATCTCATCTGCGCCGTGTCTCATTCGTCAAGTGCATCGATCAGTGTGCATAAGGTCTTAGGTCGATTCCCACGCAATCACCTCGCCAACCAGTCCCACGGCAACAATGAGACAATGGGACGCCTCTCTTGGATGAGAAGAACATTGGCGATTGTGAACCCTACACTGTGTGAAAGGAACCGCCATTAAATGCCTTGACGTCTTTAATTGCTGCCCATGCGAAAATTGTCCCTGTCGACTTGCTGGGGCGTGAAATAGGCTGAATGGAGATGCGTCTGTGACTAGATGGTGGCCATCCCACGTTCTCCTTTAACAGGCCTTCGGCCCGCCGCAGTGGTGCATAAATAGAAGTCCCCAGCCTGAAACAAAGGATTTTGAGTACAATTCTTCCTTTGATGCAAAAGGGTCTAATTGGCAGCGGTCGGCGCCTGTGGCTTTTCAAAGACAGGCGGAGACAAGAGTAGGTCCCCAGCTCTCTGGATGGCATTCACAAGAAGTCAAAAACCACTGACGGTCGTGAAGTGAAGACAATGACAACTGAATCCTGAGCAAGCGCTTTGGGATTTCTTTTGAGTCCCAAGCATGAAAGCTGATCCCGTAATTTAACCGCCTTTGATTCACATTTTCACATTGTGTGCTCACAAGTCGTGTAGAACATTATTTTGTATTTCCTCCGGACTCTATTGCGGCTACCAAGTACGACCGATAGGAAACTCTTGAGCTGATGGCGAGTGCGAGCTGGAAAAACATAAAACCGACGATGCATACCGAAAACCACTGTAACACAAAAACCGGAGAGCAGATACATCTCGCAGTTTCCGCTTCTTCCTCTTTATGGGGCGCCACTATCCGGAGTCGAGGGCAGTTACGACATACAAGCCGCCTACAAGAAAGCTAACAGTCCGGCAGAAGGCATAAGGAAACGAACCTAGATTGTTCAAAAAAAAAGCCTCATTTAAACAAGACTTCCGTCAGCTGGTAAGCGAGCAGACCAATCATGACTAGGAGAGCGTGGTAGGCAACAAGGATAAGAAATCCCAATTCAACCCGATGAGAGATTGACTATGCTCCTGCACAACACTGAAGTCAGTACGTGGTGGCACTAGGCTCAGGTGGTGTTAAGAAGAATGCAACAACGAATGGTGACGACTACAATATAAGCTCCATATGCCCCATCCATAAAAGCGGAGATCCCGAATCCTGCAATAACCCTGGAGGTATATCCCATCTCAACGTCGAGATCTTGTCCAGCGTACTGTGTGAACGTCTATAGCCATTTCGGCACACGCTCAAAAGGGCACGTACAAGTGTAAGTATCCATCTGACAAATGGACTATAGACCTAAACCTGGAAAACGCAAACGAGTTTCAGATCGGCGCGCACAATCTTATTTAGGATCATATCTCGCTCAACATCACTCCTCTTCGACACAGTGACAACATCCGGGATCGCGGGAAAATTGGTCTGGTTGTATGGCAGCATCCGCCGTCCAGTTCGTTTCAACGACTTCCGAGCCACTTGAAACCTGCTTGTAAGAATGGTTCTATTACGCACCACCTGGCATAAAATCATTACGTTCGTGTCTAGAATTTTGGGGTCTATAAGGGCGACTGTCCCGGGGCAAAGGTGAACACAACATCCTAGTGCAAGGACACGACGAACTGCGTCGATGTCCGATCAAATCGTGTCAACATTCTTCGCTCGAAGGACCAAAATCGTGTACTCTGCCAGTCTCACAGTCTTTATGGGGTCAAAAGCTGCTGACCGATTTTCTGTTGCTTTCGTAGGAATAATTCTACGTCGTATATTTGGTCCTGCCTGCGCGGAAGGTGACTGGAGGAGACCAACCCCAAATTCTATCGACTTTCTCAGCCAGACGAATACCAACACTCTGGCCGTCTTTCCAGCAGCAACCGTCTTGGGATCCATGGCCGAATGTGACTTTATAGCGTGCTTCTTAGCTTAGGTTGCTTTCTGGGACTTCTTAGGAACTGGAAGGTTATTTGAAGATTCTTTGCAATGGTAGGTTAGGTTAGGTTAGGTTAGTGGGTTGACGCGGCGGAGCAACGGTAACTATTGCTTGCTTTTTTTCGTATGGCCCCTGGGTAAACATGAGCCGCAATCAAAATCCCAGCCAGCTTCATTTTGTGTTGCTCATGCCCGGAGTCTTAAGTAATGTGATATAGATCCCCATCGAGGATACAAAACTTACTGCCGACATGGGGCGACCATCAGGCAATGTAGCTACAAAAAGGTAAAACCAACATCTCTAGCTGTAGCTCTTTCTAAAGCTTGTTCAGCTGAACATTTGTTCTCTTGCGCCTGCCTTCGATGGATGACCTTGGGTCTTGCGACTCTAAGTATTCAGTCAAGCTAAGCGACGTTTAAACGACGGGATGGCGCAGTTGGTAGAGTGCCTGCCCCTAATAGCTAGTGGAAGCAAAGTCAATACTCTTTTATCTAGTTTTCAAATCTGGTCCAGTTACCATTTGCCGTTGGGATCCAATTAACGGCACTAGCACTGGAGTCAGTAGGTCGCCGTGGCGTAGTGGGTTGGTGCGTCGACTCCTACTCAGAGGGTGCCAGGTTCGATACCCGAATTTACCACTCTTCATATTCGAGTCACTGACAATGCTCAAAGAGTACTCCTGTCTAGAAAAAGCTTCTCAACTACGCCGTTCGGAGTCGGCATTAAACTGTAGGTCCCTTCCACGCGTGAAAGAACAATAGCACGCACAACACGAGTGGTTGCTGTGAAGCTAGGCCCTGGCCCTCTACGGGCTGTAGCACCACCCTTATTATTATAATTTTTATTATCACTGGGATCAATCACTCAGTCAATCAATGGTAGTAGTCTGACTAGGAGTATCAAAATGGACCAATATGATATAAGTGTGCTGGTGAATTCACTAGCAGCGCAACTACCTAACCTACCTTACCTATCTCTAAACCGATAATGGAACAGCACGCACCGAGGAATACGTGGCTAAGCATTTAGCACTTAGTGTTTAGTATGCGAATCCCGAAAATCTTGGCAACCTTTGGTTTAAGACCAGCCTTTCCTCGGTATACCTGGTTTTGCCTAGGGCGATACACTTTTCCCCACTACTCGTGGGTTTAAAATTAAAAAAAAAAAGTGAGAATGGTAAGACTGTTCATGCTGTGGGGCACTCAGTCACGTTTCTTAAGAGGCTCGAAAACGAGCAGTTAAGTTTTAGCTGACAAGATGGACGGAAGCAAATAGGCTCCAATCCAAGGGTGGTACTTATGACAACTCAGAGGAGACGCCGACTCTGACACAGCCACTCTTACAGATACATGCAGCGTAGTCACATGGAAATTTGGCCGTTCTCTTATTGGGGAAGGAACTAAACGAGCTGCGGATGGTAGCTGACGGTTTCGCCAAACACAACTTTGCCTTAAGGTGGTGGTTTCAAAACCTTATTCACTGAGGTGAAACTAGGGAAGAGGCCGTAGCATATGCCTTGACAGAACATGTACCTGATGTTCCCATATTCAGGGTATTGTCCCGGCAGTCTGATAAAAATAGCCTCTATCTACAGAGCAGATGGCTCCTTTACAAGAGACTGTGACCGACGTCTCTATCGACTTGAAAAACAAAGGCGTGTGGTCTCACTTTTTAGACATAAACATAAGACCTGATGGCTTGTCTTCGTCTCTTCAGACAGTGCCAGTGAATGGATGAGAAATAATTTTGAGGCAGTCAAAACCAGGAGTGGGCTGAACGAATCCTTTCCCAAATCCCACATAACCTGATGATTTTTCCAAGTCTCGTACCCATCAACAAAAGGAGACTCAACACCTGGTCCTGTCAGCTGCATAGAAACGAGGAAGGACAACAATCTATGCCATCTACTGAGACACAAAATGAATTCCAGATCGTACGATTTGACGCCCCTTCTATACCGATAAGCCAGCGCCAAAAATTGCAACCTCCTTAACAACATATGTTTGCCGGGCATCACAAAATTGTTTCGAAGATTGGCACAAAATTTGGCTTTGTGGGTAGTCGGACTTCAAACGCAGTCATAGTCCACAACAAATGGCGAGCATTGAACGAAAGAATGAACATTTGGATCTCAGAAACGGGACTTATGGTACCTTACCACCAAACGAAATCCCGAGGTTTCATCAAATTTCTCCAAACCCCCAAGGCTTCACCGAACATTTTCGTAATTCGAATCCTCGCGATTTCGGCGAAATCGGCGTAAATATAAGCACGCTCCTCCTCCTTTTGTAATTTGAGTCCTCCCGATTTCGGTGAAATCCAGTTGAAATCCCTTTGAGTTCAACCGTCAGAGAGAGTATCTCAAGCCGAACAAGACAACAGCATGAACTTCAGCTTAAAAATAAATATAAGCACGCTCCTCCTCCTTTTGTAATTTGAGTCCTCCCGATTTCGGTGAAATCCAGTTGAAATCCCTTTGAGTTCAACCGTCAGAGAGAGTATCTCAAGCCGAACAAGACAACAGCATGAACTTCAGCTTAAAAATAAATATAAACACGATCCTTCTCTTTTGTAATTCGAATCCTCACGATTTCGGCGAAATCCAGTTGAAATCCCTTTGAGTTAAACCATCCGTGATAGATTATTAAACCGAACAAGACTACAGCATGAACTTCAGCTTAAAAATAAATATAAACACGATCCTTCTCTTTTGTAATTCGAATCCTCGCGATTTCGGCGAAATCTAGTTGAAATCCCTTTGAGTTCAACCGTCCGTGATAGATTATTAAACCGAACAAGACTACAGCATGAACTTCAGCTTAAAAATAAATATAAACACGATCCTTCTCTTTTGCAATTCGAATCCTCACGATTTCGGCGAAATCCAGTTGAAATCCCTTTGAGTTAAACCGTCCGTGATAGATTATTAAACCGAACAAGACTACAGCATGAACTTCAGCTTAAAAATAAATATAAACACGATCCTTCTCTTTTGTAATTCGAATCCTCACGATTTCGGCGAAATCCAGTTGAAATCCCTTTGAGTTCAACCGTCCGTGATAGATTATTAAACCGAACAAGGCTACAGCATGAACTCCAGCTTAAAAATAAATATAAACACGCTCTTTCTCTTTTTTAATTCGAATCCTCGCGATTTCGGCGAAATCTAGTTCAAATCCCCTTTCACAGACGCTCCTTTTCTTTCCTTATCAACACTATCCTTTGCTGTCAGCAAACAGCGACTTTGAGAGCCACTTCAAAATTGGTGATGTGAAAGGGGATGACATTTGAAATCACTTCAACTCGGTGGGAATGGATTATTGAGGTTTCAGGAAAAGTTCATCCAAACCACGCGATTTCGGTTAGGTGGGAACATAGAATAAACTCCGCTGAGCAACACGAATACGACGTGTAGCGCGTCTCTCGTAAAGTAAAGTTAAGCCCCGGCCGGCCGGCAATGGAACGGCGACTCTGCAACCACTTGACACATGATGTAGAACGTTCTCCACGATACTCGTGTCTTTTAACCAGAGAAAATGGAGTAGTTTCCTCCTCTCTTAATACCTCTAAAGTGGTACGTGAGAATTGATCTTAGGCTGCGTTGCCAAATGTCAATTTCTCACAGAACAAAAATAAATCCAGTCAACTCATAAAGGCAAATTTATTTCAAAAACAATTATCTCCACCCACCTTTTTTGCGGCAAAAAAAGAAAACAAATCCCAAAGCAATCAATGCTCCTTCGGCTTCATAAAATCCACAAATAAATTCCAAACGATTGATGCCGTATATCAATTTCCCCGAAAACACACCGCCAGCAGATGAGATGGGAATTTTCAGATTTAACAGACGATAAACCAAAAATTATATAATAAATGTGAATTTAAATTAAAAAACAAATTCCATTTGCATTTCACGTGATTTTGAATCAGAAACACAATCTCATCGTACACTCGCGTTTAAAAATACACATGCTTCGCATCGGACCGCGCGTTCCTCGGGTAAACACAAATGCGACACAAAATTGAACGGATGGCAAATAGGCGATTCCTTTCGGTTATTTTAATTTTTCCAAGAAAATATGCGATTTTTAAGCGAAAAATTAATTTCACACAGCCACCATTTGTGGTTGTCCATGCGAACACACCCCCTCTCCCACTACGACCGACTGACGTGTGACACTGACAGAGAGTGGAGAAATCTTCGTTCGATCTCTGGGACACCCAGCAAACTTAACACGAATTTTCCTCAAACGTTTTCACAGCCAAATGATATGGTTTCCATTTTGGTTAGCTTTTTGTAGGCGCTCAAATAAAAAACACCGAATATTCGGAACTCGAAAAGTGGTAAGCGACGACGACCGGAATGGTTGACAAATTCACTGTAGACGATGACAACGTCTCACCTGTATGCACACACAAAACAGAGGAAAAACAACACACACTCGAAATCACAAGACACAACGAGGGGCAACGAGAAGAAAAAAAATTGTTTTTCTTAACTTTTTGTGTTGTGTTGTGGTTTTTATTTTTTTCGCTGATAACTTCTCGCACAACACACCGAACAACAAACTTGGCACATATGTTATTTACAATGCAAAAGCAGAAGGTGACGGTTGTGGGCGAGGGAGGCGAACAGTGACAGGGAATACCCTGGCCAGTTGTTATACACGCACGCACACACACACACGCACACGTGAGATTTCGTCGAGACTGAAACTGTTATACGTAAGTGACCTGTCGCACCTTGGAGTTTCGCAAACGTCAAAACTGACGTGAGTTTTCCACAGCAAAGCAAAGTAGAATCCACTTGCTCCAGCACTGGTTGGATGGATGATTTCAAAGGAAATTCGTCGATAATCGGTGAAACGAAGATGATTTAGCGCACGGATGCCTTTTGCGAAACGTCACACGAAACGCGATGCACGGCGAAAAACGTCAGAAAACGCACACACGGCCCCCGATTGGAGTTTGTTCGGAATGAAGTCGTGTTCGGGGGGACAACTAGCTTCTCGTACACCACACACGGACACAGCCAGCGGACGCGCACTGCTGAAGTGTAGACACGAGAAAAAAAATGTAAATAAACCCGACAACGGCAGACTTCGTCTTCTCTTTGGACGGATACACCGAAATCTTTGCGAAAAAACAAACGCAAATGAAAAACCAAAAAAAAAAAATAAATAACAAAAATCTCAACGAGAGAGAGAGAGATCTGTGTGCTCGTTCGTTCGGCTGGCGTTGCACCCACTCAATTTGAGAGGAGAGAGTATCTCAACCTCACAGATACACAGCCGTGCAGTGGCATTCTCTTTTATTCGCCTGAATTTCCGTATCTCGTATTGCGCATGTACGACGAGTCTATCTAACTATAGATACCCGAACTTCAAACTGTTATATGTATCTACATACCTCGAAGGCAGTAGATATCGATGCTGTTACACACAAAAGGGAGCGAGAGAGTGCACGCACGACGACGAGAGCCCGGGCTCCGAGTGCGAGCGAGAGGGAGATGGAAAAAAGAAATTTTGCAATCAAAACAACTTTTCACGTTTCGTCGTTTCGTGTTCGTTTTGCTACGTCTATCTATTGCTGGTTGCTTTTAACTCATTTATTGACATCGGATTGGCGAGGGAAAAAGATTCCACTACAAATCATATGGAAGCGCTCGCGTATTTGACAGTTGGTTTGACACAAGAATTTTTTCGGACGTATGAAACTCGTTCGCGTACGCGGGACGATTAGGCGAGCAACGTTCGCGGATGAAATGTTTGACTCAACTGATTTTTCGATCTTGTTCGTGTGCCCGCTTTCGGTTGGGTTACACAAACCGATCGTGGTTGCTTGCCAGTGCGATCTGCTGGACTTCACTCGCGTGAGTGCATGTATGCGTGTGGTGCGAGTGTGTGCGTACACACCGGGAGCGATCAGACAAAGTGGCTGAATATGACAGTCAGCGCGGTGCTCTTTCCTGTGAATTCTTTCAGCGGCGCACAGGTGAAGTCGATTCAGTTAGTTGATCTGTCAGTGTCAGTTGATCGTGCGATTTGTTGACTTCCTAGTGAGGGTGGCGAAAGGGGTGGAGGCACGGCCAGTCATGCAATCCGTCATTTATTGATTTGGGAGTGTGGCAAGAGGTTACGAGTAGGGGACTCACAGTCTCTTTCGGGTTCTCTTAAGAGCGCGATGTTTCAGCATGAGATGGGCGAGTACCAGTTGGAGAGATAACACATGCCAGTGATGACACTTTGTGATTAATAGAATTGTTAATGGGGTGCCGGTGGTTGTGGGCATTTATGGGTTAGATGTCGAAGATTTGATAGACAATTGAAAGAAGTACGAAATTGTTTTGAATTAAAGGAGATATGATTAAGTCAATCGGGGATGACAAATGGGGACCGTTTGTCTTAAGACCTGACCATACCAATCAGAAAGAGTACCCATAAAACTTTTAAAATCAGTTAAAACCACTTGAATGTTACACTTGGGCCATAATACGTACTTTTTTCAGTTTCGTTAAGTTTCGTTAAGCTTCGTTAAGTTTCGTAACTCGTAAGTAGAGGATGAGCTTTGGTGTTGTTCAATCGGGGATGACAAATTGGGGTTGTTTGTCTTAAGACCTGACCATACCAATCGGAAAGAGTACCCATACAACTTTTAAAATCAGTTAAAACCACTTAAATGATACACTATAACCAAAATAAGCACATTTTTCAGTTTCGTTAAGTTTCGTAAGTCGTAAGTAGAGGATGAGATTTGGTCTTGAGCATCTTCGGAAGAGTTGGAATTATGCCCACTTTGAAATTTGGCGATGCAAATCGGTCGGTTCTGACCGAAACTTTGCTTACTTAATTGAGTTATGGTCGGATAAATAAGCGCGATTGGCACAAGAAAAAATGCAAATAAGGCTTGACTTAAGTCTAGACTTCCCATGGGACTTTGGCTTTAACTACAAATTTGTACCTATCGACAAGAAATCAAGGAAATCAATTGAGTTGGCGTCTCCTTTTCTCCTATAACATCTGCAACCGCTGAGCCAAGGCCCAGCAACGGCCAAGAAAAACAAAAGCAATTGTGAATGTCTTGCGAATTTCTCTTTGGTCACAGCATGCTTGACTCCAGTGACCTATTCCCCACTTCCTTTGAACCCAATCGACCCCGCCTCACGCACCCCCGTCATAGAGTCGACTATAATCACTAAAAAAAAAACCACCATCCTCCCTAGAAAAACCCACTCCCTAATCCACATGCTCGTCCTGTTTCCCGGTTCCTCGCCATCGTCTGCTCAAAAGGTAAGCCAGACTCTCGCCCCGCACACTTTCCAAAGAAGTGTGTGTTAACAGCGCGTCAACCCGATTTGTACCCTCAAACAGATGTACGAACACGTTACCACTTGGTGTGCCTTTGATGGCATTCCCGCTCCGTAATTGGATTGAAATTTCACATGTACCGTGGCGCTTGTCAGATAATTGTTTCAAAAAAAAAGGAAACAACGTGCGTTTCAACACAAATACACAAAAAATAACGGTGAAAATTACACGCTTCGTTGTGACACACATCGAGGACGGCACGAGGGCTTTATGAATTCCGGCTCTTTCAGCACAGCGAGCCTGTTTTGAAAGCACTCCAGTGCTTAATCGCCCGGCTTTGTTCGGAAAGCCCTTATTTATTCGAATCCATTCGCTATGGGCGAATCATTTTTTTTTTCTGTTGGAAATGACAATCGACGCGGCGAGGCATTTAATTAAACAAACTCGTTTATTTATGGCACTGTAAGCCGGGGTAAGGTCATTATTCTTGGGAAATGGTTTCGAAATCAACGCAAGCTTGGATTTGGAACAGGGATTGGGTCATTGACTGACAAATGCGAATGTGTTGGTGGGGGATGATAGCTTATGACTGTTTAGGGTTAAGATGGAACAGGGCATGGACGTTTGAATGCAAAAGGAACTGCTTTAAGTCCTTAAAATGTTCTCGCTGCAAAGGAATGCAGCTTATGAAATGTGTTCATTAGCTTTCCCAATTTAACAGGAGCTGAACCCAGTAAGCAATTTTGATGGAATTTATTCACTCTGTTTTCAGTTGTGGGTCAAGGTAAATAGTCACTCTTGCGGTGTCCACCGCCGTCTTTGACTGTTTCACGTCCAAAACCACCGATTTGTCTTCCGAGTCTTTCATATTTCCTCTCTCCAGGTTTATCGCTCGCCGTAGCATACCCAGGAGATTTCATTGTGACAACGGGACAAAGTTCGTGGGAGCTCAAAGGAAGCTGCTTGCTTGCAGTCCGAGCGAGACAACGAAGGAAGTTCAGCTGCGCCTTCATACCGCCAAGGGCCCCTCATATCGGCAGTCTGTGGAATTACATGTGAAGTCCACGAACGGAGTGTTGCAAGGAATAGTAAGTCATGAACTGCTGACGAAAGGAGAGTGGCTAACGTTGCCCCAATAGGAAGAAGCTCTGCTCAATTAAAGGCCAATAGCAGCTCTCAGTGTAGATAGACAAACGATGGCAAGGCAGTTACGCCCGCGCACGTCCTAATAAGAGGACCACGGCGAGCTTTCGTACCAGAACAAGTGTCAAGTCTAATGAGAGAATGGTAGCGTGTATGCTGCTTGAAGGAACAGTTCTGGAGGAGATAATCCAAGGACTACCTGCTGAGTCTTCAAGTTAGGTTAGGTCAGGTTCGTGGGTTGGCGTGGTGGGGCCGCACCACACTGAGGTCCTATTGGACCCATTGTGATGCCCATGGGGTGAAACCTTTATGTCTTCTTACACGTCGGTGTTATGCTGAAGGTGTTTATTGTTGATTGTCCTCCTTCTAGCCATCCATAGATCCTTATAAACCTGCAAAGAGATTTTAGTGGGATATCTGATACATCATGGAGGTCATGGAAGAACATTTCTCCCAGGGTTCCTTGTCTCAATTTGCTTAGACTGGGGCATCATATCAGGCATCAATCTCGCATCGTCTCCACAGCCTCTACAAATGGTGTCATGGGTGAGTCCGATTTTGTGTTCATGGTACCTCAGATGGTTACGACCAGTAATAGCTCCGACTATCATCCTCAGCAGTTTCCTTCTGCATTGGAGGAGGGCATACGTTTTTCCGCTGTTAAATCTAGGCTGTACCGTATGAGTGGTCTCACATGTGGGGAAGGAACTCCACCTTTCATTAGCCAGATCCATGATGTCAGACAGAGGTGGGGCAAGTCATGGGATTGCCTGGGATGGGTCAGATTCGGCTTTTTTCCTGGCATCCTTCACCTGCTGTCTCGTTGCCGGTTATGTCGCTGTGACCTGGAATCAAGCACAGAGAGATCGAATGCTGTGTGCCAGGAACCGCTCTTCGAGACAGCTTGCGACTAGCTTGGACCTGGAGCTTGATTTCAATAGCCGAAATTGTTTTTATGGCCGCTTGACTGTCAAATAAGAAAGTAATATGAGCTGGTTGTATTTCCGAGAATGATATCAATTTGGCCGCTTCTTTGACCGCAAGGACCTCGGCTGGAAAAACACTACGGGTGTCAGGTAATCTGATAGAGCAGTGCTTGTAATTCGGAGAAGATGACCGCGTCCGTATCGACATGGATGGAAGTCGAGTCAGTGATGGGCTCATATGAGCTCCACTCCTCCCTTGTAGGGAAATACTTATTGAAGGGTATTTCGAAGTCAAGGGTGGGGAGAAAGTAGTCGCTTTCTACTTGTTCTATCTGAAGTCTGTCTAGAATACATGAATGGCCATAGGGGCTGGGGTGCCAGCTTTTGGATTGGATGATCCTTATGGCTCCCTTTGCGGCAGTCATCTGTGTATGTCAAGTGGAAGAAGATCCAGTAGCACCTCTAAGCCCGCTGTGGGGATGGTGGAGATTCAAGTTAGAAGCAATTGGGTACAAGAACGGCCCAACCTAGTCATCTTCCACGAAGACAACAGCTCACCGAAACTAGTGGGACGAGTCGTCGCAGTCATCGAAGAGGACGACGGAAATTTCAGTGTGGCTGACGTAAAGACGCAAGACGGCGAAATAAGAAACCCCATCGTGAAGCTAGCTGTTCAGCCTAAAGATGATTAAATTAATAATACATACTCTATACTTAAATTATAAAGCTGAGGAGCTTGTTTGGTTGAACGCGCTAATCGCAGCAACTACTGGTTTGAATTGAAAATATTCTTTTTGTGCTGGATAGTCCATTTATCGAGGAAAAGACACCCCCGGCTGGTCAAAACCATCGTCAATGCTGCAGAATTGAGCACAAAAACAAATGCAGTACACAAGGCACTTTCCCCGCTACGGCTACCTGTTGCGGATTTTGGGACATTAGGTACCCCTTAAAATGTAATACGAGAATCGAAGAAGTTCCAGCTAAAGCAACCTTCGATCTCATTCGCAGAAATGCTAAGATCTCTCTGGTATGGGAAGATCAAATGGGGACTAATAATCCCGGACTACAAGGATCGGTGGAGGACCTCCATGAAAGGTCGCCCCCTACGGGATGATGCTGTTCTGTAAACACCAGTAAGGAGTTTTCATATCCGAACATGGCAACAAAGGATGTGTTATCGCAAGAAATGACATCTCCGTTCATCAATGGTAAGTTTCCCTCAGGTCCTTCACAATATTGGCCTAGGTCCTGCTCCGACTCGGCCCACCTTGTGGCAGCAGCAACATACTGATGCCAGTAGCCAAATATGCAATCTAAGAGATCTCCAGTCTGTGGAACTATGAGGAAAGTAGACCAAAAATTGCCAAATAGAGAACAGAATTTAACCATCGGTTCATGGCCCACTTTAAAGTAAAACCAATGATATCCAGATCTAACGTCAAGAGAATCTAGTCAGAAACCAATAAAAATGATTAACCTAAGGATTCATCATCAACTCAGGCCATCCACGGTCCTAAACAGTGCCTCAAGACTTTTCCTTTCTCTTCAAACTCTTACCTTTGCCGTGCTGATATCTATTTACGAATGTTTTGTTTTGAATTTTTCAAAGCATTGAGTCTTAGGGGTTGGGTTAGGTTGAGGTGGCTGACTGCCCCACAGCAGAACAGCAGCCACACTTAGGCCAAGCGAAGGCCCATTGTATTACCAAGCGGATCAAGGGTACCTATTCCGCAAACCATTTAGTGCTTTTAATAAAGCGAAGAAGAAGGCTGATTCTGATGCTGCTCAGTTCAGCCAGATTATCAAAGAAATGAGCCCCCAGAGGTCTGAATCTACAGGACGAGAGAGCACTGCAACTGCATAGCAATTGTTCGATGGTTTCTTCCTCATCCTCGTCCATGCAGCTTCGACAGAAATCATTGTAAGGAAGGGCTAGTCTAGAAGCGTGATGGCACAATGCCCTTTTAGAACGCCAATAAGAGATCTGAGATTAGGTCTGCTTAATCTGATCAAGCTAAGCGATCGTTTGGGATCGATCATAGGCCAGAGTTGTTTGGTAATGAGGCATCCTATGCCTGATGTCCATCCGCGGTTTGTTTGAGCAAGCATTTCAAGCTTTGGCAGATGTTTTATAGTAGCGGTAGGCGTGGAGGGTAGGTCTCTCTCTGAGTATAGAATTTGTGCCCTTTCTAGCGAGATTGCCAGCTTCGCAATTCTCTGGAATGTCACAGTGTCCCGGCACCCACATAAGTTGGATGCTAAAATACTTGGCCATCTCGTTAAGAGATAGGCGGCCATTAAGGGAAGTCTTGGAGTTAGGTGGTAGGTGGTAAGTGGCTTAGGCTTAGCACTTAGGCCAAAGTAGGCCCGTTGTACTGCCACGTGGGTTTGTCTGAAAAGAAAGATGGGCCGGGGTGGTTATTACGACAGCCAGCCAGATCTGTCGATGAAGTCTAATTGCGATTTGATTGATGTCCCTCTCAGTTCGCTTAGATTATCGAAGAAGTAGGAGCCTAGAGTAGCTCTTCTAGCTCAGACAAGTGCAGGGAAGTTGCAGAGAAGGTGTTGTACACTTTTCTCTTCTTCTTCTTCCTCGTCTAAGTCTTGGTGTTAAAAGTGACTGAATTCAGAGATTTAATCGCTGCCTTTTACATTGTTTTTTTTTTTAGCCAAGACAGTGCTTCCTTAACCGCTATTGTTTCAGCCTGAAAGACGCTACAGTGATTAGGTAGTCGAAGGGTTAGCTGGATATTTGGATCCTTGGAATAGGAACCAGCACCCACACTTACATCCATCTTCGATCCAACTGTGAAGTTTCGCAGTGGACCTTCCAGCGTCTGGTTTTCCAACTCCCAATAACATCAACATTGAGAAATTCTTCTCGAAGAGGAATTTAGGTAGAGTGAGGTCTGTATCTATGGGTATGGAGACCAACCTTCATTGGTTCGTTGAATGTCCAAGCTGCAGTTCTTTCAAGCTGCACAGCGATCTTAATCGCCGAACTAGCTGCTGTCTGTCTGACAATTAGTTTGAGGAGTATGTCTAGTGCTTCGGAAGAGGTAGTCTTTAGCGCTCCGCTAATGCATACACAAGCCATCCTCTGCACTCTAGCGAGTGGGGTGATGTTGATTTTCTTGTCGAGTGCGGTCCACCATACAGCAGTATGGATCTGACTTCAGATGTAAATAGCCAGTGAACCATTCGGGGTTGCAGTCCCCATTTGCATCCAATGGGTATCTTACAGCAGTAGAAAGCCGTGGAGACCTTCTTGACACGTTCTTAAAAATTTAGCTTCCAGCTTAGCTTCGCGTCTAATAAAAGACCTAAGAATTTAGCGCTGTCACTTAGCACTAAGGGGGTTAGTGTGGGAGGGTCAAAGTTAGGGATCTTATACTTCCTAGTAAAGAGGAGTAGATCTGTTTATTGCGGATTGACGCCTAGGCCGCTTTCGCTAGTCTATTTGACTAGCTTGGACAGGGCAGATTGCATAATATCCCTGATCGTGGATATATATTTCCCAGATACTGCGATGGCAATTTAATCTGCACTGCCAATTACCTTACATCCAGTCCCGTCAAGTATCACAAGCAGTTCGTTGACCACAATGTTCCACAGTAGAAGGGAGAGTACACCACCCTGCGCTGTGCCTCTGTGCGCAGATTTGCGGATCGTGGTATCACCAAGCCTCGAGTTTATCACTCTTATATTGAGAAAAGTCATTAGATGCTTTTCGATCCCGAGTCTGTTGAGTGCTGAGGTTATTGCGTGGGGTTCTCGACAAAGGTAGTCAGGGTAAGTTCCTTAAACTCGAGGGATTTTTCTATATTGCCAACAAGAGAGTGCAGGACTGTTTCCAGAGATTTTGGAAACAGCATGCCCCTTGTTGTAGGCATGCTAAGAGATCGAAAGTTTATCTGTGACTGTCGGATGAATACATCGATCAGTTTTTCCAGTGTCATTAATAGAAATGATGATGGGCTTTTAGGTCTTAAGTCCTTTGGACTGACATGTGAGCACTTTCCAGTCTTGGGTATGAAGACAACAGTGGTCGTTCTCCAAAGTCTCAGGGGTTTGGAGGAGGGGTTTGGAGGAGATCTTATGTTTTAGCTTGAATATAAATCCAGGCAGGTGGCTTATGGATACAAAAGCGGATCCAACTCACGTAGATCCTTGTGGAATTAAATTCGACTTCCAAGATGGCCCTCGTTAGATCAGACCTGTTTTTTGTGTCCACCTAGGAGCTTCACCTCTAATCCTGTCAAATTCGACTTCCAAGATGGCCCTCATTTAGATCAGACCTGTTTTTTGTGTCCACCTAGGAGCTTCACCTCTAATCCTGTCACCTTCACATTTCGAGGCATTTGGTAAAAATCCTTTTCAAATCCACGTGGAAGCTAACATAGCCCTCGTTTTCCTAAGTTTAGAACCATTTGAATTCGCTTAAAAGAAGCGGTTCTACAATGCTTTCCTGTGGATCTCCAGAAGTGAATGATGTCAACTGTTGTAGCATGTGTTTCATGGTTTTTTGGGATGACACTGACTTAGTTGGCTTAAAACTCGATTTAATCGACTTCGTTATACAGAAGAGGTCTTTGGGGAGCTCCTGCTTTAACTGTCATCATCGTTTATATAGAACCATCAGCTTTCTAGGCAAACACTTCTCACAAGGACTACGACGTTTCCATCGAAGGCTCCGTATTTGTTGTTACCCTAGTTTATTCCGATTCAATGAAAAGAACAGGCCTTAGTATGCTGCCTTGGGGAACTCCATCTGTTACTAGAGTAAACCCTTACAGAAAACTATCGATTGCCTGTATAAGTCGCAGAAGATGTGGTTGGCCGCATTGAGTTCGAAGTACCTCTTGACAATCAAATTCAAAGACTATTGGGACGGGATATCTGAACAGAAGGCACCCGCATAAGGTTGGCATGGACAATTCTGAGAATCGCTTAAGACCCTTCAACTGAAACTGATCAGAGGTCAAATTATTACCCAGTACTCCTCGTACTTGCCGAAGGATAAACGCGTTTTACGAAACAATTGAACGTACAAAGGAATTCGTGATAATCGATGGATTTAATCTCACAATGGCTAGCAGATTTCCACGGAAATATCCTTTGGTCGATTCGCCCTTCACCCCTTTGCAGTGCGACGTAGCAGTCCGAGCCCGCTCAAGCTGAATCTTAACTGTCACATTCCGAGAATCACTTTAATTAGCGCACTTTGTCCTCTGCTTACCTTGGAGATATACCCACCCCCACAACCCCCTCAGACTACTCGGAGTCCTACGCAACAGACGTCTTGCATAATTTAAAAATAAATTTTTTGCTGCGCAGAAAGCCAGACTCGTGAGTCCTTTGAAGCGTTTTCTCTGTCAAATGTGGGTGGAATCAGAAAAAAAAAAACGTTTTCGCCTCAGGGACACCGCACAGATCGGAACTCTCTGTCAATAGCAATCAATTGCCTATACGAATCGACTTAAGTAGCCATCTCCCATGGCAATGATAACCATTAAACTGTCTTCCGGGCTTATCAGGAACCCACAGGCATACGTCCCCCACGTCCCGCACGGCCCACGTGACTCGGTTTTTCTTCGTTTCGTTTTTAGCTTGGTCAGGACGTCGCGGCGGCGGTGGCAAACTTCGACTGGTGGTGCCTGGCATGGGTGCGATTGCATTATCAGCGGCCATTCTAATGAAAGGCATGCCGGCAGTCCATTAGACCCTTCGACGTCCCCACTGGCAGCCAGGAAGACGAAATAAATCACGACACCCTCCGTGGGTGTGTTTTGTTGTCCATATGCGCCGCATGACACGTATGTTTATGGTTCCTGTCTGTGCTTTATACCCTCGCACGCATCCCATGCCCTCGCACCCTCCCCCGTGCGAGGGGAGGTCTGATTTTGGGGTAGCGTATCCAACATCTGTGGCTCAGTTTTGAAATTATTTATTGATTTGCTGATGCTTAAGACTTCGTTTATTGCTTTATTTATGACGATCTGGGGAAGTCAGTTGATTTGGTTGGTCCTGTTGTCGAAGTGGTTTGTGCTTCGTAAAAATGGGGAAACTTTGGCTTGCCGATGAAAGGAGGGAGTTCGACACGCGACGGTTATGTGCTCGAAGTTGATCGAAATTTATGGGTGGCAACGGGTGTGTCATTTCCGATTGGGGTTGGGACCACTTTGAGTGCATCGACGTTACAGAAGCTTACAAAGCGGATTGTCAAATGCCAGTCACTGAATAGAGGTCCAAGACGGGGTGAAGAACAGAGAAAAGAGCACTGAAGACATGGGGTCTTCTGCAAGTACTTAACAAGAGAAGAAGAGAGATGCCCAGTATTTCGTACAACCTCACCACTTGGGATGCATACTTAAAATGGTACATTCCTTTAGTCGAGCCAGTCAGTGGTCTAGTGTAGGTTATCATGGGTCCTCGACGGATAAGAATGATGAGGTTTCTTGAAAGACCGTGACTGGACGCACCTGTCTCAAGTTGTAATAAATATTCCAAGTCCAAAGCTTAACAAAGCTGGAGCACATGATCAGATATCATACACATGGGCGGGATATGACTGCTGTCAACTGTCTAATCATTGGAGCTTCCTTACCCAATGTACTTTGATGTATGTTAACACAGCAAATATTCAACACTCCAGAACAACAGCCTCAAATGGCACCACATCCGTCCCCAGCACATGCAATCGATGACACATCGTCTGGAGCACATGACAGCAGCGCATTCCATCACGTCCAGCGCGGTAACCCGAAGACGCCTGTGGGAACCGTTGTACGAATCGATGATGCAGGATGATGCAAACTGGTATTTAAGGTAGTCTAGGAATTATTTTGTATTAGTTGAAATTTGAATTTGTAAGGGAAAGCTCTGCCCGATAGAGCAGCGGAATAAAAATATTTTATTTTAACAAATTACATTTAGAATAGTTTAATTTGTACCATAAGAAAGTTCGCCTTTCGGCCAAGTACAGGACCTGTGGGTGTCTCCGCCACAAATAGAATGTCGGTCGCAGGCTAAGTTGTTCATGAACCTTCGATTGTATACCAAGTAATGGCGCTTTTACCACAAGTGTACAAAAATCAGATTCCACTGTTGCTTACTTTTCGTAACGATAAGGACATCAGAACAGTGGATCAAATTGGTATATGCACTTTAGTTTAAAATGTTTAGTTGTAAGGCCAAATCATAATTGATTTAACCAAAAGTAACCCGAGAAAGGGCAGTCAAGTTTTCACCAATTTAAAAGTGCCCATAATTGCTTCTGGGAACTTAAGAAAAAAATCTGAAATGATTAGTTTCGCTCCCACTTATATACGAAAAAGTGAACCAAACTAAATGAAACTCAACAAAACTGATCGAAACTTAACGAAACTGACCGAAACTTAACGAAACTGACCAAAACTTAACGAAACTGAGTGGCGTGATTTTTCTAGTCTAAGTGCATCTTTTCTGATTATTGGCACTCTCAGACGAATTACGATGTTTTCTTAAGTGGAAAAATGCATTTACGCAGACTCGCTTATGTTCGATTCGTGGTTTGTACTGCATTAAATCTAGATGATGGTAGACCAACATCCAGTCCTCTGACCTTGACATGGTCAAGATATGCTGTTGCGAACGAGCTGTTTCTTGACCTCTAGGGCTCCTTACTAAACAACATTGGCTCCAGTAAACGAATTAAAATATATAGGAGTAATCCTAGACAGCAAACTCATGTGGAAAAGACACACAAAAGAGTAAACCAGGAAAGTGACGCGATCTTTGGTCCTGTTTGCGTTGACTGTTTTTTGAGGAGAGGATTCAACCACGAACTGTACGAGCTGTACAGCGACATGAGTCTAGTCAGGCGTCTTCGGATCCAACGTCTAAGATGGCTAGACCATGTTGAGAGTATGTACAACTCAGCTCCGACCCTAAGAGTCTTCGACTCCGAACCCGTGGGACAACGTAACAGCGGAAGCCCGCGTTTAAGGTGGCGCACCCAGGTGGGGAAGGACCTCAACGAACTTGGCGCGCGACACTGTACCCAGCTATAACTTCGAGGTAGTCAAGGACTTCGTCTACGTCCAAGATTACGAACAACATCAGAACCGAGATCAAACGCAGAGTAACTCTTGCCAACCGATGTTCCTCCGGGCTCAACAGGCAATTGGGTAATAGAGCCAGCTCTTGAAGGACCAATCTGACGTTATATAAGACCTTCAACATGCCTTTCCAGGTCTACAGCGCTGACAGGTGGACAATTTCAAGAGAAGATGAGGAGGTCCTTGGTCACTTTGAGAGAAAAATTCTGCAAACGATCTTCGGTGCTGTTGGCGTTGATGGGTTTTGAGGTGAAGCTACAACCATGAACTGGAAGTTCTGCACAGTCAGGGGTTTGCCAAAAGTGGCTGGGCCACCTAGAGCGAACCTGTGGCAAAACGCAACAGAGGACGCACGCGTCCAAGATGGCGGCGCACCTAGTTGGAGAAGGCCCTCAACCAACTTGGCGTGCGACACTGGAGACAGCTAGCCAGAAACCGTGCTAGTTGGAGAGGCTTGTTGGTTGAGGCTCAGGTCCACCCCGGACTGTAGTGCCAAATAAAGAAGAAGAAAGACGCATATTTTAACGATATGTCGAAACTTGGAGGGCATATCCTGGAGATGGAGTTCAATCATCCTAAGGTTCCTAAGGATGTACATAGCTATTGTTAAACTTGTAATTAAAAATCAAATCCAATCTCGCGGGGGAATGCCTACTCAGGCTAAACGAGTTGAATAGGAGAAGCAGTATATAAGAAGCAGTAAGCTCCCTAGGTAGGAGAGATGCATCGAAAGAAGAGAAGACGCGAACCATTCTACGCAGCAGGAAACCATGTACTCAGGGAAGAATTCAGGGAACTAGAGACGACAGAACTAAAGGCGACAACCTGGAACAACACTCCTGGCATGAAGCAAGACAAGAAACTCTTGGGTCAATATAATCGGACTTGGTTTGAATCATGTATCACTATGAGCAAGACCAACCTCCGCTTCCTGACAGGACACTGCAGACTCAGGGAGCAACAAATTAAGCTGGAGGTATCACAAGAAGGTCTCTGCTGATTCTGTGGAGAATCTAATGAAATTCCAGATCATGTACTGGGATTATGTGAGGCACTAGCACACACTCGACAAAGATATCTGGGTAAACACCTAATATCAGAGGATGTCACTAGAACCATGTCCCATTCTCAGATTCCTAAAGAAACTCGCTTAGAGAAAATTCCCTAGAATAAATCTCTTCCAACTATGCGTATCATGAATTCATAAGCCTCTATACAACTCTGTAAAGAAGAGGTATGTGATGGGAACTAGTAAGAGAGAAAAGGTATCAAAAGATCCAAGGGTCGCGGTGCACCCTCAACAATAATAATACCCGACAAGAATAAGCCTCTGCATAAAATATCGAATGATAAGTCCTCTAAACATCGTCTGTAAGATCTTCTCCACCATTGTCTCTGCGCGTCTGAAGATTTTCAGTGCACCTTCAGGTTAGATAAATTCACAATGGACCGACGTCTGCACTACGAAAAATTCTGGAAAGAAAAATCAAGAAGCACACCACTTAATCGTCAATTTCTATGCCGCACATGACAGCGTGCGTAGAGACGAGCTATATACCGCAATGTCTAGTGTTAACTGGAAGTACTCATGGGTTTGTTTACACTCCGCATTGTTCACAAAAATACGAAGATACCAATTATCCACATACTCAGGTACTTCTTGTGGACTGACAGTAACTCAGGCGACATCGTTGTTCGACGTTCGTTGCCTTTGTATCCAAGGAACGAGGAACGAGGAGCGAGGAACTAGGAACGAGGAACTAGGAACTAGGAACGAGGAACGAGGAACGAGGAACGAGGAACGAGGAACGAGGAACGAGGAACGAGGAACGAGGAACGAGGAGCGATGAACCATGAACGAGTAACGAGTAACGAGTAACGAGTAACGAGGAACGAGAAACGAGGAATGCCACTCGTTAAGACACGCGCTTCACCAGACAGCCACGTGAATCATCTAAAGGATCTGATTGATCCAAGCTCAGGCATCAGTGACTCTCTTCTCAAGCGCCAACAGCAGTCGCGACTCCACACTCACTATGCGGCAGTGAGGGCACCCTGGGACAGCCAATAAGCCCGCACTCATCCAGCGAAGTACACTTCAACGTGGTTCTATATATTTTGAATAAACTGCATAAATTTCCTATCCTCTGTGTCCAGCGTCTATGAGCAGAGCACAAGGACACCCACACACCCACACACCTTCAACAAGTGTCGTCAACCTAAAACTTCTGCTAAAATTCGAAAGTTCACTAATTAAAAAATTCCATCGACCTGAGCACGTTAGCAGCAATCAATCCCCATCAACAAAATTTTACTCACAAAACCACGAGCCTCCGAGAGCATTCCACAACAAAACCACGTCCTTACCTGAAAAGAGACAAAAACAAACCGATGCATCGATTAGAAAAACTTCGAAACCACTCATTAATTCGAAATGCCTCCATCCCGGCTCCCGGCAGAGGCAAGCATACAACCCGACCCCAACCCGAAGCGAGAAACTTATTTGCCACAAAACCCGGGCACAGGACATCGGTCCGTCATGCAGCAAGTGTCCCATTCCCACAATCGCTTATTTAACTCTCTCGGTTTTTTTTCCTCTGCAAAATGGAAGGGGAAAGACGGAAGGGAGGGGAGGGGGCACACTCTCTAACCACAACAAATCTGAAGCACATTCCGAATTCACCGACTCATCGCAAATGGACGTCCTCCCATCAGCCACCCACCCACGACCGGTTTGGGTTTGAAAGCAAAACACGAGGAATAAAATGGAGGAAGAGTTATGGCCAAAGGCCTAAAGCACTTAGCAGGGAAAATATTCCAAACGGGACAGTTAAAGGATAAACACTTTGTGATATCACTACCAGGAGCTCATCCGTTCACTCCTTGGCTCAGGACTGAAGTATGCCGTCCTGTTTTCGTTTTCGTTCTCGTCGTCTTTAAAACAAAGCGAATGAATGTGATGCCACCCTCACGCCCGCCCGCTGGACGGTCCTGTCAACCCCGCAGGCAATGCAGGCATTTAACTGTAGAGCCTAATGACAGAGAAATACGAGCACGGAGCAAAATGGAGTTCATTATGGACGATGCGGATGCCGGAAACGGGAGGATGGCGGTGGGATGGAAGACGGCTCAATGCCTGCTGCCGCCGTCGAAATGGAAATTTCCACCGGACCCGGTGCTTTCCTACACACCTACACCGGTGCCCTCTGTTTGAGACGAAGTGTCGTGCCGTGTGATGATGGCGTCGCGGGACGAGGGCGTCGCTGACAGGGACAGCCGTTCGTCTGTACTCGAGATTCTTTAAGTGTTGAAATTAAAAAAAAAACCGAACGAACTGTTTAAGGGATGATTGTTTCCAGGCGCTCACACAGATTTGTGGCGGGGTGGGGGCACTGAATGCATCCTCGTTGAGGATTTTCGATGTGTCAGCCCGCCTCACTCCACTCGTCGCCGCCGCAAATGGATGAAGACCCTGCCACCCTTATCTAACTGCGAGCAGATTGCTAAAAATAACGATGTGTCATTTGTCGGATGCGAACAAGTGGATGGGTGGGTGGGTGAATGTGTTGAACAGTAACAGAAGAAACGCTTCGCTGGGCAGAAAACGTAGCATGGAAAATGGAAATCTTATGAGACGACGCGACAAGAATCCTTAATGGCACGTAATTCAGCACGAACACTCATAAACCTTCCATCGTTCGCAGAGGGTACGGCTGGATGGATGCTTCAAAGGTAGACGGCATCATCTTGCCGTGTGGTTGGAGTGTGTCATCACCTTTGCGCTGGTGGGCAACCACTCTCGCCGCACTCACCCATCCACCCACCCAGCCACTCTGCTTTTGTGAGGGGGGAAACTTGAAAGCAACCCTTGATGTGGTCAGAGGACCTCAAATTACATTTCGCCTAATTCATTTGCGAGATGTTTCTGCTCTTCATGCTTCTCACTCGCATTCAGCTGGAAGTTCGGTTGCTGGCGAGGTTTACGGTTTTTAATTCTGCTAAAGGGATGCGGTTAGTCGTGCATGGCGCGTGCCCTTAATGCGAAAATGTGTTTTGGTGAAAATGCCCTTTTTCTTGGATTCATTGGTGAGAATGGCACAAGATTTGAGAGTTGCACGCAACGAACGAGGAACAGGGAACGAGGAACGAGCTACTAGGAATCAGGAACGAGGAACTAACAATGAGGAACGAGGAATGAGTAACGAGAAACGAGGAACTATGAAAGAAGGACAAGGAAAGAGAAACGAGTAACGAGAATGGAGGAACTATGAGAGAGGGACAAGGACGAGGAACGATGAACTATGAAAGAGTAACGATGAACTATGAAAGAGGAACGATGAACTAGGAAGGAGGGAATAGGAAATAGGAACGAGGAAATTGCAAAGAGGAACGAGGAACGGATAACTAGGAACGAGGAACGATTAACGAGGAACGATTAACGCGGAACGCGGAACGAGGAACGAGGAACGAGGAACGAGGAAAGAGGAACGGGGAACGAGGAACCATGAACGAGGAACCATGAACGAGGAACCATGAAAGAGGAACGAGGAACGAGAAACGAGGAACGAGGAACGAGGAACGAGGAACGAGGAACGAGCAACGAGGAACGAGGAAAGAGGAACGGGGAACGAGGAACCATGAACGAGGAACCATGAACGAGGAACCATGAAAGAGGAACGAGGAACGAGAAACGAGGAACGAGGAACGAGGAACGAGGAACGAGCAACGAGCAACGAGCAACGGGAACGAGGGAAAAACCTCCAACTGCTTCATCAGACTGCCACGTGAATCCAGGTCTCCTCATCTCTACTCATCCCCAAATTGCCAGCAATCTAAAACACCAACTCACAGACGAACCGGTTCCCTTGGTTCCCTTTTACAACGCTTGCCACTCGAAATTGGAGAAACCACATTTTTGCCAGCAACCCTTGAGTCAGTCCCGCTTTTTCTTGAATTAATTAGTTCAACACACCACCACCACCCCACCATATGTCTGCGAAGAGTTTTTCCAGCGAACAACGTTCGCAGAAACTCTTCCAAGTAAATTAGCCCCCCTTCCATAGCGCCCTCCCTCCGCTCCCCCGGGACCATTTACTCGAATTAATCTTTCTCCTTGAACCCCAATGGTCCTGCGTAACGAGCCGTGCTGACTCGTGCAGCATTCACCTGCGTGATGAATCAAACAACACGAAAAAAAAACACGGAATCCCTTCTCCCAGGAACATCCATTGATCTCGGCTCTTCCCACCGAACACCAATCTCCAATTGGAGAGCCTAAGATTCCACCTTAAACACCGTTATAAACGACCACCTTCATCCGCTGGCGGAGGGGGTTGAATTGTGTTTGTCACCCTCCGCCCGAGCAGAGACGCGTTTTCAATTTTGTAAGAGGTTTATGCGGCGATTATGGCTCGATTCTTTCGCGTTAATATTCCAAACATCCAACCGTGCACTTGTATGTATTGAATCCGTCGCGTCCCCTCCCTCCTCTCAGCCACCCGATCAAACCCCGGCGGCTGCCAAAAATAGCAGCCGACCCTCCAATATCCGCACTGGTTGTATGTGCCACAGTGTCACGGGGGCGAGCGGGACAAAAATGAAAACCCGGCGAAAATAATTGAATTAGCCCGTGGAGGTGGGGGCGGATGAGGACGTTGAAATTATTTCTGCCATAACTCAGGAGGGGTTTCCATCATTAGTCGAGTGTACCTGTGTGTCCAGCAGAGGTTGGTGGGTGGTTTGTGTTATCGTCGTTACGAGGAGAACGTCCACCGACCTTCCGTTGGCGCTGCTTAACGACCTTCGGCAATGAACATCTCTCTTCATTATGGCGAATTATGCAAGCATCCGGTAATTTTTGCCCACCGTCCATCGAACGGTCCAACAAGGGATGTTGTCATTATGCCGCAGAGCAAGTGGGGGTGATGGTGCAGTGAGTGGTTGAAAATTGACAAAAGGAGGAGAGCCGAACCGAGATGGCTTCCAAAGGTGACAAATTTATGCAAACGTAAATTTTCCTGTCGCCGCATCGTTCTTGATGGGGATCGCTCCGAAAAAGGACTGTTCCTTTTGTGCCCTTTTTGCAAGGGCAGCAATTTAATGAAACGAGGGGAAAGAAATGTAAGTCGACCAAAAAGGTTTACGAATCACGCCTTTTTGGTTGACTTACATTTCTTGCAAGGCTTCCGTGGGCATGGACTTCAAAGGGATGGACGTGGCTTTGTTACCGCAAGTATGAGTTCATCTTCCGGTCCGGTAAATCGAGAAACGATGAACTAGGAACGAGGAACGAGGAACGATGAACTAGGAACTGAGAACGAGAAACTAGGAACGAGGGACAAGGAGCGAGGAACTATGAACGAGGAACTAGTAATGATAAACCAGGAACTAGAAAATATTAACTAGAAATGATGAACTATGAATTAGGAACGAAGAACTAAGAAGGATTAAATAGGAACTAGAAACGATGATAGTTGAACTGGGAACGATGATTGATGAACGAGGAACGAGGAACGGGGAACGGGGAACGAGGAACGAGGAATGAGGAACGAGGAACGAGGAACGAGGAACGAGGAACGAGGAACGAGGAACGAGGAACGAGGAACGAGGAACGAAGAACGAGGAACGAGAAACGAGAAACGAGGAACGGGGAACGAGGAACGATTTGATTTGTCCTAAAGCATATCCTCGAAATGTATAACGAGCACCAGATCAGTTTTCAGTTTTTTAAAGTCGCATACGATAGCATTTCAGGTGCTGTACACATAGTGAAATGTTGTTGATCGCTCCCAACTTGGTGGCCAACAACGATCTCTGTTGATGGATTGAGTTGACATACAGCCTCCTTGCAGCATCACCAGATAGGCTTCGCAACACCCGTTGTGAGAGGAACTTTTGTATTCAACATGCGCTTGTGCTGAGGGCTAACAACCCGCCAACGTAAAAAAAAAAATACCATTGATACGAGAGACAAAGCAGCCTCGGAGCAACACGCCCCTACCGACAAGGCTGAATACTCTGTCAAAGTGGAATACTACAACCTCTTGGAGTTTGCCTACGGTAAATAAAAAAATCTTCGGCTGATTGATTGGAAAGCATAGCCTCTACGACGCGTCAACATATAACGGCATCCGACTCACAGACTTTGACAAAGGATGTCATATCATCATAAGTAGGTATAAGTATCCAATACATTTAGGGGAGCATACGAAATGTCGACTCTGGCCATTTCCTCGTGGCAGCACGATTCGAATGTCAGAAAGGTGCGCCAGCCAACAACGAGGAGGTTTGACATTTGAGGCCTGAGCACACCAGAAATTGTCAGAACCTAAAAAGAACAATTTAGGTAAGAAGGTATGCTTAGGTAAGAATACCATACCATTATTTCAGAGTTCCGACAGTTGATTAATTTCATTTTATATTTTGATTACAGATTTATATTTCTTCTAAAAATAAAATCCTAGTTGGAAGTATAATTTTGTAACATAACCTGAGTAAAACCCGTGTTTTTTCTACATCCGATTAAGCGAAACAAATTTGTACGTGTGCGTCTAAGGTTGTATCAGAGCGGATACAATTGTTTCGAAATAATAAGCTGAATACTGTAGCTTGCTATAAATCTTGATCTACATTTTGTGATCAGCGCAATTGGGATAAGACTGTAGCTCAAGGAAAAGAGTCCAGCTAGGACATTTATGGTAATTTTGTAATCTTAATTAACATAGTATTTACTAAAGAACTAAAGTTTTGCAATTTTTTTTTGTCATTTTCTTTTTTTTTCTAGAAGAGTATTCTTTTGTAGCAAGTTTGTATGAAAAAAACAGTATCTTTCAAACGAAAAAATCATCGACATCGAAATAACAAAACTGAAAGAGATACAAATACACGTCAAGCAGGTCCGTTGAACCAACAAAGTGAGGGAACACAAAGCAAACACGGGTCTCCGGCTCCTCTATTCACACTCCACAGCTATCAAAAAATTGGTAAAGCCAGCGTCTGTACAGTGTTCATGTTGAATACAATTTAAATGAGTTTTCTTTTGTGGAAATTTAAATCAAGTGATACAATTAGCGTTTTGTCCTTTTTGGTGAACATCATTCACGGTTAGTATTAAAATGTGTGAAACATTTTGTTCAAATATGTCCTTTTTTTACGAGGGTAGGTGAAAATCTTCAAAAGACACGGCGGGGACCGTTCAGCGAAAGTTATTTTTACCCAGTAAAAACACCTCCCTTCAAATAAACTACGACTAAGTCTTACACTTATCCAGCAGTTTTACTTTCTTGGCTTAGTCGCATTTGGCAAGAGATTCCATTGAGAGTTCTTGCTAACAGCGCAGCTAAGCGCGGGTTGAATTCAGCATGCTAGGTCAAGGGGTTTGGCCTTTGAAGACGGCGGAGAGTTTCTTTCGTCGAGAATTGTAAGGACAGCAGAGTTTATGTGCCAGGCGACGCTTATGCTTACGAGCATAGTTCCTAACTTCATCTTGGACTGATGAAATTCCAAGATCTCCGTGGATATCGTTATTTCGTATATACCAGGGTGCGTTGACGATGGCCATTAGCATTTTATTTTGAAAAGTCTGTAGTATGATTCTATAACTCTCTTTGGTACAACTCCATAGTTGTATGCCTTACGTCCAGACTTGTTTCAGCACTTGCTTGTATAAAAGCGATTTGTTGTCAGTACTTAGCTTGGAATGTTTTCCAATAAGTCCGTACATGTCTTTGTATCTTTAGTGGAACTCCCCAAGTTTCTTTTTGACGTGCCCCTCCATTTAAGCTTTACATCGAGAGACATTCCGAGGTATTTCGCTTCATTACCGAAGGGTATTTCAACCTTATTTATAAAAAGTGGCAAGTTATTCACGTTCTTATACGTAAAATCTTTATGAACGTATTTAGCTTCGTTAAGCTCAATTTGCTGGAGTTTCGTCCACTAGTGTATCCGGCAATTTTCTAGTTGATTCTTCGACCGTTTTGGCAGTTACCAAAATGAAGGTTTTTGTCAGCAAATGTGCCTACGTCCTGCGGTATATCGCTGCTATACAATAAGTAAAGGAGGGGACCAAGAACACTTCCTTGTGGTACTCCAGCCTGTATAGATGTAAATAGGGAGTATTTTTTTCCCATATTTCACACGGTAGATTCTATCCGATAGATAGTTCGATAAAAACTGGCCTAATTTTGAAGGACAAAAAAAACCATCATCGGCGCTTAATGATTCATCATAAAATCTTGGCAGCACCGACGATATTTATGACATTTGCTAAGTAGTCAGGGGTGTAGTAGTGGAAGGTGATCGTTGATATTTGATGGTCACAATCTTCGTTTTGTGACTGTGTAACGTGACCATCACTTTAAAAGCAAAAACACTAAGCAATTATAAAATACAAAAAATGTTCATCATGAAATAATCGTTTACGAAGCCAAAACGAAATGTATAGCAGAGTCACTCTGGGTATACCAAAAATTGCATACTTATGGATGCCAAAATAATTGAAAATTATCTAATACATCAACCACACCTGCAAATGTAAGCCACATACAGCAACCTAAACAATGAATGAATAAATTCAGGAATGAACACACAGAAAATAATGTTTGGAAGCATTGTTTTTATCCGCGCTTATTCCTGAGGCGGCGATAGATATGATGAGTAAATTAAGCGGTTATAGGATTAGTTGTTAGTGGATTTTACATGCAAATTGAAAATTAAGCGTATATACGCTTGCAAAAAAATGCAGCAAGTTTTCTTGGGAGGAATTGTTGTAACTTGTGTTTCAAGGCTTCATGCCAAACCTTGTCGAAGGCTTCAGAAACACCGAGAAATACAGCTGAACAGACTTGCTTTTGTTCAATCGATTTTTCTATAACATCAATTATAGTTCAAATGTGTGAAATCAATTTCATCCAGAAAATGGCCGTTGATAGTTCAAGTGAAATAATGAGACTACAAACAAATTTCTATTGTTATGTAAGGAATTCACAGAAATTGTGGAAAAGTGTCGAAACACAGTAAAGTGAAGACCTACAAAAATCATACTAGGTTAAGTGAAAGAGCTATATTGGCTGGCAAAAACAAAGATGGCGCTGAAATTAATGCATATATTTAGGAGGAAATAGATTTTCTGCCTGCAGTCAGTTGACACTATAATGAATGCGAATAATAATAATAATATGGGTGGCGGTACATGTAGGGCCAGGGCCTAGCTTCTACAGCAACCACTTGTGTTTTGTTGTTCTTCAGCCTTTTGATGGCTGTGCCGACTTATTCAAAGCTAGGTGGGGCGACTACTTCATCGACTGGAGTTGGGATTTCTTGATTCCCTATCACTCTATCCCGGTCAGGTCCGTTAAGCATCTGTTGGAAGTGCTGCTTAAACACATCCACTATTCCCAGATTACCCTCACAGTTTCGAATAGACGGGGTGCCTAGCCTTAAGCCAGCGGCAAGGCTTTTGGCTGTTTTGTAGAAGACCCGTATTTTCTGCTTGTTCCTAGACTCTTCGATATCCTTGAGCTGGGAGGTTGCGAGAGACCTTTTCTTCAGGCGTAGAAGCTTTTTCTCCTTCCATCTTCTAACCCGGTACTCCTCCGGTGCTGCTCTAGTTTCAACTGCTTCTCAGCAACTACTCGCGATGTACGTGCTATTGGTCTCTCACGAGTGGAAGGGACCTACATTACTATGCCTACTCCGAACGGCAAAGTTTGAGAAGCTCGTTACTATTATTTGAGCATTGTCAGTGACTCGAAAGAGGTGTAACCGTGAGAATTATTTTTGGTCGTACGGGCCAGGAATCGAACCCAGGCAGGGAGGTTAAGTGGCGTAGCGGTCGCCGGAAACACCCACAACGCTACGGCCACCACGTAGTTGATGATGATAATACTGAAATCCAGTTGCCCAGATGCTGCGTACGATTATTCAACCAGAACTTTGCAATGTGCTCGAGACTTGCTGTAAAAAAGTTAATGAACAATCTCATTCAAGCGTACGATTCGATATATGATTCTGAGTAACAAATATAAAAGGGAATAAGTTTTAATTTAGAGAATTCCAATGATCCCACCTGATTTGCCATTTGATTTCGATCGTCTTCAATTTCCTATTCGCCTTGATCTTGCTAACATTATATACAAGGCGCCAGTCCTTCAAAATTTGCAGTATAAATTAAGAATATAGGGTGTTATCTAAAGTTCAGTTGTATGATGGGTGTTCTAGAGTAGAGAAACTGATCGCACTTTTTATTTACAGAAAAAATTAAATATTTTAAAAAATGGGTGGTCGCCGTGGCGTAGTGGGTAAGTGCGTCGACTCCTACGCTGAGGGTGCCAGGTTCGATACCCGAATTTACCACCTATCATAATTCACAGCTTAGCCTCTTCCGAGTCACTGACGATGCTCAAAGAGTATTCCTGTCTAGAAACAGCTTCGCAAATTCGCCGTTCGGAGTTGGCATTAAACTGTAGGTCCCTTCCACTTTATTCGAAATTTTCTGCTGTCTTAAGTTTGAGGATTTCTCAAGAAAGAATTGCCTCCTCAGATGAGTTTTTTTTTTTTTTGTGGAGGGAACAATGACGGGTTTGCCACAAAAAAACCCAAAAGAAGATGGAGGGAGGTAGCGGCGGCAAGTCGAAGAAGAAGAAGTGAAGTCAAGCACAAGTTGAACAACCAGATCCTTATCGATAAGGACACTTATGAGAAATTGTACAAAGAAGTGCCACAGTACAAATTGATCACACCATCGGTTGTTTCTGAACGTCTAAAGATCCGTGGTTCACTTGCCAAGAGGACTTTAGTTGAACTTAGGGACAAGGGTCTGATTAAGCAAGTTGTGCAACATCATTCACAAGTGATCTACACCAGGGCCACCAAGGGTGATGACGCGTAAATTTGTAATTCATCCTGATCTCTTACAAAGTCACATTTGTATGCTTTGGGGAAGAATAAACTCGTGAAAACTTTTTTGTTGTTACATCTAAGACATTCCTATTATTTTCAGAACTTAACTCCCAAGCGAAAGAGGGAGAAATGGAATTTAAAGCTTGTTACTTAAAAGTTTCCCACAGATGAAGATTCTGACGAGGTATTTAGATGTGAATTCGAATCTTCTCAGCTCGACAACAACGACTACAGCGGCAGTGATGTAACAGGGAATGACTAGGGATCATTTTATTTATTTTTTTGTTTAATTTTTTTTTTTTTATAGTGGCACAAATTTTACAATGTATTGCATACAATTAGTTGTACAGAGATTTGGTTTGCCTCACCTTACTACTAAAATATTCATATAATCTTTATATAATTTATCACAGGAGTATTGGATTTTAGTTTGAAGGAAAAGCCACTTAAAAAACCTTCATGGCAAAAAAAGAAAAAAAAAATTCTAATTCCGTTGGAGGGAAGAGAGAAGTGGTTAGTCTTGATTTCAAATTTCTGACTAGAATGTTTTAGAAAACACAAAAATGATTGACAATAAATAAATATGTTAATATAAATAAATAAATAATAAACAAATAAATAAGTAAATAAATAAATAATTAAGTATATAAATAAATAAATAAATAAATAAGTAAATAAATAAATATGTTAATATATTAAACAAATCAATATACAGATAGATAATAAACAGGTAAGTATTGCACTCATCCTGCAGCTAAGTTTGAAATCAAGTCGTTTCCGGATGATAAAAGGGATTTATTATATTGGAGAAAAAGTTGTTCAACTCTAGCTGTGACCATTTCGATCTTGGCTATCTTATGAAGTTCCGTAGTCGAGAAAAACCAAGGAGATTTAGAAATTTTGGCGCACTTACCCCAGACAGGAGACCCATAGAACATGATCGGTTGGAAAATAGACTTAAAAATAAATATTTTGTTTTCATTGCTTAGTATAGAATTCCTGCAAATGAATGGATAGAGAATCTTTATCGTTACGTTTATCTTTTTGATAATTTCTTGAATATGAAGCCTAAAAGTTTTCCACTCGGTTTCCACTCGATCGGAAAACCATTAAGTTGAAGGCTATTGCTTGGAAGTAAACAAGCTTTTCTTTTTCGAGTGAAAAAGATTGCTTGCGTTTTCGAAGCGTTAATGCTAATTTTCCAATCATGACAATATTGAAGGACAGTATTTATCCCAGATTGCAGATTGGTTTCAATAATGGAACCAGTTGCATCAGAGGAGTAAATACATGTATCATCTGCATATAAGGCAATATTGCAATTATTAAGATTTGGGAAATCAGAGGTGTATATATTATATAGAACAGGCGCTAGGACAGAGCCTTGTGGGACACCAGCGCTAATAATTTTGTTCTCCGAGAGGCTTTGATTTACGGACACTTTGAAAGTACGGAAAGATAGAAACGACTGAACGATTTTAATAAGATACAGTGGAAGGTTATAATTCAACAGCTTGTGTATCAAACCATCATGCCAGACGGTATCGAATGCTTTCTCAGCGTCCAAGATCAACATGCCAGTGCTTTTCCCTTCTGAAAGATTGATTCTGATGTCATTTGTTATACGATGCACTTGATGAGTAGTGCTATGACTAGCCCTAAATCCAAATTGTTCTTTAGGTAAGATTCCGTTTTCATCAATGACAGATACAACCCTATTCTTTATGATCTTTTCCAAGCATTTGCTTAGAGAGCTGAGCAAACTAATAGGTCTGTAACTTCCAGGTAGATTCACACTTTTTCCGGGTCTTAAAATGGGCACTAGCTTGGCGGCTTTACATCTATTAGGGAAATATCCCAACCTGAGACAGTTATTGAAGATGTCTTGCAAGAGTTTGAGGGCAGATCAGACGAGTTGGTTGCAAATACATTATTCGTTTTGCGATTATATCATGAAACATCAAGCCATTCTACACCTACAATGGCTTACTTTCTAATGAAGATTTTATTGAAAACCCAAATATGAAATGCTATATTTAGTCATGTGTAACAGACTGTTTTAAATAATAAATATGCTCCTCTACGTTTTATATGTTACATCGCCAGTAAATAAATATTTATATCAATTTTGTATTTTACATGATAACTCGTTGGTTCGAATTATCGAAGTTCGACTGTAACACGGTTCGGAACTTGGGAAAAAAATATTACGTGTTTACTCGAATTCTTTCGATTTAGCACGATTAATGGTAATGATTTTTATTATTAATGGAAAATGGTGTTTGATTGAAATTGTAAAGAAAACTATTTTTATTAATCGTAATACAGTGGACACTTCCTAAGCCAAACCCTCTTCAACTCGAACAGATTAGAGTAACTCATGACAATTTGTATTGTCACTGTACTTAAAAAATTTAGTTAGCAGCTTTTCAGTTCTAAGATATATACTCTCGTTTTTGTATTAATCATCACCACTCTCTCATTAAGTTTTTTTTTACATGATTGACGCATGTGGAAGTAAATCCCTTTTTTTCTATGTACTTCATGTCCTTTTTACACCTTTTTTCTGGAACGTATCTACCATGTAAATCAGAATTGGGTGTATATCTATATCTTCTAATTTTTTTGTATCTTGTATTTTTTACAGTCCAAAGTTTGTATTTTTCCCACCTTTTCATTACTGTGCGCCGTGGCGTAAACATCTGACAAAGTAAAACTGCATGAAACAAATTCTACAACCACTGGGAATACAACTGTAGGCCCTTTGCACTCGTGAGAGAACGTAAAGAAGCTCAACAAAGGTTCATGACGGGCTCTAGAACTACCCACATTATGCTCACTGCCATATCACATGTTTCTCATTGGTGCTGCTATGTAGAGGAAATTTTACCGCGCAGTGCCTCGCATAGGAGAGAATCAAAGGCGTTATTTTTTCCGAGCTTTCCAATCTCCGTTGTGCTCAGGCGTCCGAACTCCGCTTTGTTGGCTGGTGCAGCTTTCTGAAATAGAACTTTCGTCCTCTAAACCGTGCTGCTATGCCTCTCTCAACGTGTGCACATCCACGATATTTGATGAATTTCTTGCGTTTCAATGAGTCCGTGGGTAGGTGGTTCCATCACCCAGCGAGCGAGCGATTATTCTCTGGAGCAACTTATTACTTCCAAGGGAAATGAAGTATGCATTCGACAGACACATCTTCAGTCTAATTTCACACGGTTCATAAGTTAAGAAACAGTAACCAGACCTGACAGCAGCAGCACCCTTCAAAATATAACAAATCTGCAAGAAATCCCTCCGCCGCAGTCCACCCTTCAAGTCAGATAAATCTCTTCCCCATGTCAAGGTCCTAATCCGGCGAAATCATTCGAGTTTCCTTCTCCTAAGCCCCCCTGGGATAAGCGCAAGACACCCCAAGCTGTCGAACTCGATCAGGAGCACACATCAAAACGCGAGAGATTCCCAAACAAACTTCCCCCGTCGCTGCCGACACAGAAAAACCATCTACATCCCGCCCCCATCGACGGCAAATCCAACAAAAACTAACTCAATTCAACTCAAGAAGAAGCACGAAACCTCGGAGTGAAATTATCCAAAGACATTAGTGTGTCACTTCTCTACTGCGCTTTGCTGCTGTTCCATTTCATTTGTCTTCCCCCGCACGACCAACAAACAACCCCCAAGTCCTCACGCGCAAACAAACAACGAAATCCTTTTCAACTCCCCTTCGAGGGCCCCATTAAATCCACTACTTTTGGGGGCTCGCCTCGCCGTCTGCCATCCCCCGATGGAGGAGTCGACTTTAAGATGTAATCGCACGCAACATCACCGACGAGATACTGTCACTCGGTTGTCGTGCGAAAGACGGTTTTCCATGTCATTAAGTGAGAGTACGAGGATTCCAGCGAAGACAAAGGACCAAGGACACAATCGCACTGATGGATGATAACGATTTGAAGTCGGTTGCACTTGACAAAGCGGATGCCTAATTGTTGTCGATAAATTGTTGTGCGTCGCTCGTTCTTTTTAATTAGAACTCAGCCAGTGACACCCTCCGGCGGAGGTTTGAATAAGGATACACAATTACAGCAGCAGCGAGATGTTTGCTTTGTCCTCGTGCGAGAGGTTTCACGCCAGCTCGGCGCAGGGAGATGGGAGGGATGTCCTTGTCGAATATAAATTAGGAATCCTTGGAATTGTAATTGATAAATAAACTCCGTCGGAGGTGATCTCCTCCCATTGTGCAAGTGGATTAATTCGAAATTGATTCTGAATTCGTGACTGGAATGAATGTGAAAAGGATTCGCCGTAATCCCCGAACAGCGTAGACGGTCGTGTTGTTTTCAATTTCCACTCGGAAATCGTACGCCCGTTAAACTATGAGAGAGGATTATCGCTAAGTGTTCAAAGGTTAGCTCGTGTTTTGCAAAACATGTTATGGAACTTGTTAGGGGAAGTGGCGATGGAGCATGGGATGTAGCAGGGAGGGGCTGCAGCCGACTAGGAGGAGTTTACAGAGGCAACCCGAGAAGTTCTCTCCCGACTCAGGTGGAATAAAATATTCCCTAGTGGCATTTGCAAAGGGTCACCCAGATTGTTTGTCTTAAATTTAGGCAACGAAAGCACATGCGCTTCGACTCCGAACCCCTGGAACAACGCAACAGAGGACGCCCGCGTTTAAGGTGGCGCACCCAGGTGAAGAAGGACCTCAACCAAATTGGCGTGCGACACTGGAGACAGCTAGCCAGAGACCCAGGTCCACCCCGGACTGTAGCGCCAAATAAAGAAGAATAAGAGCGTACATGCGTTTTCAATCGCACGACTATTCAGTCGCAAAAAGTGGAACACCTAACTTTCAGGGTGAGCGAGGCACCTCACAATCGCAACGATAAAATTTCTGCAATTTGTCCCATTTTTCTTGCGACGCGATTGTCGGAAGTCAACGTGAATCATACGAACTGGAGATTTAAGTTGTTGCGATTAGAAAATCGTTGTCGCAGCGAGATGTAGGTATGAACGCACTTGCGATTTTCTATCGAATAATACTTGAGTCCCAAGAACTGTGAAATAAATATTTTTCCCCGAAGACAAAGATCACGGTTTTAATTCAAGTTTAATAAGTTTTATTTTACAAGCCAAAAAAAAAACCGAATTATCGGGTCATAGCAAAACGTTAACTTTCTTAATTTCATCAAACGCACAAAGGCTTGTATAGGAAAAAATAAATAACAGATCTTAGGTACATAATGAAAAGAGATGAGCGTGGAACATTAGATTAAGATGTAGATTTAGTAAGGCTGCTTTCACACTCGTTAAGATTCGTCGGCGATTCTTTCAAATTCGATTTTGTGATCTCTAGCCACTTTCACACTGGAATTCTTTCAGTCTCTGCAATTGTGATGTCAATGCTGAATCTTTTCTGTTTCCTACCCCCTCTCACACATGCGTCACCTCTTTCTCACATAAGAATAAAGCAATTCAAAGAAAAAACGAAGAGAGATACAAGGAAATAGAAAATCCTTAAGCAAACCCCGAGCACACTAGACGCGGGCAAGATGGAAAACAAGATGGAAAAATCGCAGACGAAATTGTTCTGTGTGAAAGCGGCCTAAGAAATGAGATGTAAGTGATGCCAAATTGATCATAGAAATGTTTATTTAATTTTTAACAAAATGACACAAATATATAAGAAATAAGTCGCAGTAGAGTATACAGTGGCGAGCAAAACTGCTATGATGTTTGTCAAACCTCAGTTCATATTGCTGTTAAACTTGTAAAAATTACTCAATTTGCTTCCGGTTTTCAAGTATTAACTCTTTATTTATTACTCTCATCATTGAATAATATAAAATGTAATAAAACCAACATAAAAACAGAAATTAAAAAAAGAAACAAAACAGTCAATGCGTCCAGTTTTGCACGCAAGACTAAGCATGAAAAAAAAGTTATTTTACCGTTATCTGTATGAAAGTTGTCAAGAGATTATTGCGTTTCTTTAATTATTTCATGATTATAAAGTAATGCGGTGAAGAAGTTAACATTGTTATACCCAAAAATTATGAAATTGTTGTTCAATTAGTGCAAAATGAAGAAAATCACTAAAGATTTGGAAAAACCGAATTGTTGTACAACTGCAAAAAAAGGAAAGTACCCGAAAAATAGAAAGAAAAGACTGGCGTTGGAAATTCAACAGTCATAGCAGTACGAAAAAGAAATAATTTGGAGTCTCCGGGTGATTTTGGAGGGCGACCAAGAATTCGGACGGGTAGTGACTCTCGTGAAATGGAACGGTTGCTTCGTAAAAGCTTCAAGCTAACACCTAAAGAAGCTACTCTGGCCATTAACAAACCAACAAGCGAATGGACAGCCAGAAGATCGTTGAAAAGAATAGGGTTAATTGCGTCTGTAAAGCAGAAAAAAACATGCGCTTTCCAAGAAAAAAATATCAGCTCGATTACAGTTTTGTAGAGAACACAAAAACTGGTCTGTTGAAGACTGGAAACATATTATATGGTCTGATGAAACGAAGATCAATCGTATTTTATCGGATGGTAAATCTTATTATTTTGTGGGTCGCCGTGGCGTAGTGGGTTAGTGCGTCGACTCATACGCAGAGGGTGCCAGGTTCGATACCCGAATTTAACACCTTTCATATTTCACGGCTCCACCTCTTTCGAGTCACTGATAATGCTCAAAGAGTATTCCTGTCTAGAAAAAGCTTCTCAAATTCGTCGTTCGGAGTCGGCATTAAACTGTAGGTCCCTTCCGAGAACAATAGCACGTACAACACGAGTGGTTGCTGAGAAGCTAGGCCCCGGGCCTCTACAGGCTGTAGCGCCACCCATATTATATATATTATATTATAAATCTTATTATTGGCACCGACCCGGTGAGCAGCTTCAGCAACACCAAGTCAAACAAAATATGCGGACATGGCGGCGGTACTATAATGTAGGTAGTATAATGGAATGGGCATGTTTCACTTGGTGGCACGTCGGTCCTATCCATGAAATAGAATGAATAATGAAGAAGGAAGACTACCTAAATATCTTGCAAACATATTTGCTTGAGTTTGTTGATCAGTATACGTATCCAATTGAGGGAATTGTATAAAAATAGTGAAAGAGTGGCTTGAAAACCAACCATTTACAACATTAAAATGGCCTGCAAAGCCCAGATCTCAATCCAATTGAGAATTTGTGGGCAATTGTTAAAAGAACATTGTGTCAGCACGATTCGCCTCCGAATAATTTGAACGAGCTATGCGATCGAGTCCAAGTTGCCTGGACCAATTTACCAAACACAACAATTGAAAAATTAGTGGAAAGTATGCCAAGAGTGAAAAGTATTTAAAAAAAAAGGGTCTCCGGCCCAAGTACTAACATTTTATTTAAATCGTTTTTTTTTTGTATGCTGAGTCTTGCGTGCAAAATTGGATGCATTAACTTTTTTTGTTTTTTCTAAGAAATTTCTGTTTTTATGTGTGTTTTATTACATTTTATGTTATTCAATGATGAGAGTAATAAATAAAGAAATAATAATTGAAAACCGGAAGTAAATTGAGCCATTTTTACATGTTTAACAGCAAACAAACATCCGACCAGTTTTGCTCGCGACTGTAAGTCGGTTATAAGAAAGTCGCATATAAGAAAGAAATTTGAGACACGAAGCATATTCCCATAAGAGTACGTGTAAAATTCATTTCATTATAAGAAAAACACGGATAAAAGAAAGTAAATTTGAAGCAAAACTTTTAACATTTTATACAAAAACTAGGGGACCCTGTGCCTCCTTCGCTGAACAGATCACATTAATCTAAGAATGCAAAGCACTGGTTTTACCGTCGGTTTTTCCTATATTTATTTTCATCTAAAGCTATGTTTTTACTTAAATTGTCGAAGATCCCTTTCGTAAACGTTTTGTTTTTGTGTAAATAAATCGAATTAATAGCTTCACTACTACCTGATTTCTTCAATTTGGTACTGGAGAAGATAGTGCGGCGGGCAGCTGTAAGCACGGAAGGCACTATCTTCTACAAGTTAGTGTAACTGTTGGGATATGCAGACGACATCGACATCGTCGCGCGTTCCCATCGTGCCCTAGTGGAAGCATTCAGGGCAATTGAAGAAGATGCCAAGCGAGCTGGTCTTAAGGTCAACGAGGATATAACTAAGTATATGCTGTCGACCAAAAAAATGATCTGTCACACACAAACTTGGACAAAATATTACAATCGACAGCTACAATCTCGAGGTAGTTAATGAGTTTGTCTTTGGTCGCCGTGGCGTAGTAGGTAAGTGCGTCGACTCCTACGCAGAGGGTGCCAGGTTCGATACCCGAATTAACCGTCTTTGATAATTCGCGGATCCACCTCTTTCGAGTCACTGACAATGCTCAAAGAGTATTCCTGTCTAGAACAAGCTTCTCAAATTCGCCGTTCGGAGTCGGCATTAAACTGTAAGTCCCTTCTATTCGCGAAAGAACAATAGCACGCACAACACGAGTGGTTGCTGAGAAGCTAGGCCCAGATCCACCTCGGACTGTCGCGCCACCCATATTATTATTATAAATGAGTTTGTCTATCTCGGGCAAACGTAAACTCAACAAACGACATCACTGTGGAGATCCGACGTAGAACCGCCTTGGGCAACCGGTGTTACTTGGGTTTGTCAACACAACTGGCTTCGAAACTCCTGACTCGAAGGACTAAGATCATGTTCTACAAAAGTCTTATCTTGCCAGTCCTGCTTTATGGAGCCGAAAGCTGGACGATAAGCAAAACTGCGGAGCTGATTCTTGGTTCCTTCGAAAGTACCAATTCTTCGTCGGATATATGGTCCCGTCAGTGAGGAAGGCGAATGGAGGAGAAGACAGAATCTCGAGAATGTGGATGTAGTCCTGAAGGCAAAGATCCGTCCACTCAACTGGCTCGGCCATATCAAGCGCATGGCGCAACAGCGCTCCAGCTAAGAGGGTCTTCTGAGCCTCCTAGCTCTGAAGACCGAATCTCCGGTATAAAGACCAAGTAATCGCGGATGCAAGACATGACTTGATGACTGGAAGCAGAGTTCCCAGTACCGTTAAGAATGGAAGACAGCTATCGCTCAGGCTCGGACCCTGCGTGGGTCGTCAGCCTGATAAGTAAGTAAGTAAGTAAGTAATAGCTTAACATAACATAATTGTCCGTGTGCAAGCTGACTGGATATTCAAAGTCAATTCCGCACAATTCCAATGCTTATCCTTGCGCCTTGTTTATTGTCATAACAAACGCAAAACGTCTTGGAAATTGCAAACTTATGAAGTAAAACAAAACAAAAAAATGCAGTTTAGTTAAGCGGTGTGAAATTCTTTCAATTTGTCAGGCTTGAAAAATTTTGGGACTTAAGCGCTCAGAATAAAAAATATTTGTAAAATATTTTACATATAACTTATTTAAAATCATCCGATTATGCGCATCACTAGTTATAACCAAAAACGATTCTTCATGTTGGCTGCCCTGTTTAAAGGTCATTGAGTCTTTGTGCGGCTGAAGGATCGTAAGAAAACCGTGCATGGTCATATTTGCTGGCAACCACATGTGCGCATCTGGCCTTAAACGAAACCCATTTTTGATTTAATAAGAATAATAATATGGGTGGCGTTAAAGCCCGTAGAGTGCCAGGGCCTAGCTTCTCAGCAACCACTCGTGTTGCACGTGCTATTGTTCTACCTACAGTTCTAGACCTACAGTTTAATGCCGACTTTGAACGGCGTAGTTGAGAAGCTTTTTTGGAGCCGTGAATTATGAAAGGTGGTAAATTCGGGTATCGAACCGGGCACCCTCTGCGTAGGAGGCGACGCACTAACACACTACGCCACGGCAACCCACTTATGACTTAGTTTCTATAAAATATATATTCCCTGAAAATTGCCATTGTGAATATTTTCCAATGGCGATTTTATCTGTTGTCCTATGCAATTGAAATAGATTCTGATACGGCAATTTTCTATGTTCTTTTTTGACAAATATCGGGCATTGGCACAAACACGAGCTTTTTTATGTGACGTCTGCCATGAATCTCTAGAATGTCTTCCGTCATTCAGTAATTTCTTCGTCCATTCAACCTCCACCGTCACGAAAGACGCGTTCCATCACACAGCAATCAAGCGTGTTCATTGAGACATTCAAAAAAGTTTCACTGATCTCATTTCGACTCGGAATCAGGGGCACTCCGTCCTAATATGCAAAAGAATCCCTCACCCATAACGGAGATATGAATTCAATCAATTGGTCCCCCAGCCTCCTCTCAAACAACGCGTGTGCCGGGCGCCATTCTGGCATTCCAAGTGTCAAACTTTCTCCATCTCCCACGCACCCCGCCCACAAATATCATGACAAAAAGAAATGCTTCAAAGAATGCCGGGGACTTAAGGAATCAAGATACGTTCCACCTCAGTGATACGGGCCATTCCTCGGGACTCGCTTTCATCCGCAAGACGACAAAGTCAAAGCATATCTCGCATTGAATGGGGCCAGCACACAAAGACCGTGTACAATATTTCGTTCAGTCGTTTGAATACTTTTCACTTGCATTGACTCGGGATTGACGGGGGAGCCGCGGTGTCATTAGGGGACCCCAGCCGCCCCTTTCGAAAGGGAAAACGCTTTCCCCGTGAAGGACCTTCACGCAGCACTTTAAAGTTGCCCACGTGTGTCGGTGTCGGTGTAGCTGACGGTGTATCCACGAAGCGACAGCGGAGTCGTTCCTGGCAACTAAACCCTAGATGCTTCCTGTTTTTGAACTGCCACCCCTGAACCAACGCAGGAGGGTTTCGTATTGTCTGCCAAGCACTGCCATTGTTTAAGGGTTTCAGTGTGCGGGATTGGGTTCGCTGCAAACAAACTCCAATCAACGTCACCGTTAAACACTTGACTTTTTGAAAAGTTTAAATATTTACTGCGACTTCAAGACGAACGCGGCGTCTTCATGGCGAGTTTTCCCATTCCACTCGTGCGACATTACGATGGCTTGGTGACTGTTTTGAAGGAGCGCCTCCGGTGTGGTTCGCGTTCCTAGGTACACTAGTTTACGGCATTCTCTTGTGTTGTTCTTAAATCAAATGAAGGTTATTGCATACTTTTAGGATGCTGCCGCCGTTGGAAGGCAAGTGGCAATTACAAACCCACACAGCCGATTGCTCGCCGGCTCATTTGTGGTGCCATTTTGTAAGGAGCTACTTACAGTTTGTGAGTGTAGACGATTAAGTAAGGTTTAGTTGTTGACTGTGGAAACGGATCTTATGGCATGCTCTTGATAACGTGACAAATGTAGCGGTTGCTCAATTGCTGAAAGTCCTGATGATGATTTCTGTGCCATGGCGATTAACTTTCTTCTCTCGAGGAGTGTTTAGCTCGGGAAAGAGGGTCAATGAATGCCTGCTCTGTCTTTGTGAAATTAATTCTATCTGGAGTAAGGCAAACGAAAGGCGAACTTGATGTGCTGATGCCTTGTTCCACTTGAGAGGAGTTCTTCAATAGCCTGGACAGGACATGAGAAGCGGGAGTCATATTCACATTCATTTACGCTACGTTTCGTATGCGGGTGATCTCAACAAGTCCTTCCTAGATGACACACAGTCTTTGATTAAAAGTTCGTTCAAGAACTCAATCTCCTCAAGCTCCAATGAGCTAACTATGCACGTTTTGTGTGGATGCCTGGTCAATTTCTGCATGCAAACCAGAGATCAAGAGTTATAGAGATAGCCGACGTCTAGCTCCCTGGCCATTTACATTTAATGTATTTAAAGAAGCATCACCTGTGAAGCCAGTTAATGACGTCCCGCACTTGGGTGCGCGAGCTAAATTTGCTGCGTTGCATCCCAAGCGTCGTCGTAGGAATCGAAGATTCTTCGAGCTGGATCCAAGATTTCCATGTCACCTTAGACACCTAGGCATGTCGGAGCCCGATTGACCCATGTCACAGTCCATTGCTTGAAATTTAAAATGACTGGAAGAGTGACTGGAAAGTGTGGAAGAAACTTCCAATTTGGGGTATAATTCTCGGCGCAGTGGCTCAAGAAAAAGAATCGCAATGAAATCCTCTAATTGAAGAGACTATTGAACGAAACTTAAACAATGTAGAAGGTTTTTTCGTAGAAGCCTCTAGATATTTTTCTATAAATTTGACTATTATACCAAGCCATCGTCTTCATCCCACCGAAATTCGTATCCATTCAGCAATTTATGCGTCTTCTAGTAAGAATAAAGTCTATCCTCCACTTCAGGCATAATTTCAGTTAGACCTCCCCTCTATCTCATCGAGCTTCAGATGTCATTGAACCGACAGTTCTTCTGTTTAAAGGATCCAAGAAGGCTATAAAGGTGTCTCTTTTTTATGGCAAATCTCCTGTCATCACAGTCATTGGATGATCTTGCCTCCTACCGCTTTCTTTCTTTGATATAATGCTGCGTTGGAGTTGATCCAAAAGACGTATTAATTCCCTTAGTCATTTGTAGTGGAATTCTTTAATTCCACTGAAGTGTGCATTCCTATGGGAGATACGTTTATTTAACCAGAGTAGGGTCGGACATTCACATAAAATATAGATGAGACATCCCCATCCTCTTTCAGGTAAAGCCGATACATACCTTGGCACAGGTTTATTTTGTTAAGGCGGTAATTCAGGCCGCAGTGGCCAGTAAGAAAGCGTTCGCAATCTTATACTCTCCTTGTTAAGACAGAGTGTTTCCATTTGTGTAAATGGATTTGAGCATTGATTTATCGTTGGGATAGCTTAAGACCAAACCGTTGGTACATTGGCCTAGGCGAAGTTCGGAAGTCCCATTCAGTTCAGCAGGCTCGGAGCCATCCAGCTGTGGATTCGTTGCCTGCTATCCCTCTGTGTTCAGGAACTCAGCCGAGCTTCACTTTGCTCTGTCTGCCAAGGGATAGTATCGTAGCAACATTTGACGGCTTTGGAGTCCATTAGGTTGGGCGATAGATCAGATGCCTTACTGTCTGAGAAGATTTAAATTCTATCGCCTTTATACCATTGACGAGATTTTGACTGACGCATATCTCGATGGCGTGAATTTCGGATTAGAACACGTCTTCATTACAGACACCCCACTGCCGGATTCGACACTCCTGCGAAGTAATGACTGGAATGCCCCTACATTTTCCAATGGTTCTTTAAGAACGTTTATCTGAACAGTTAAAGTCGCTCTATAGGGTTTTACAAATGAGAGACTTGTGACTTCAAATTCTTTACAAATTTAAAGAAAAAGGTATGCTTCTCATACCTTGAACCTGTAAAACAACGCAATAGAGAGAACCCGCGTTTAAGGTAGCGCCTAGGTGCAGAAGAGCTCCAACCAACTGGGCGTGCGAAACAAGAGACAGCTAGCTGGAGATCACGATAGTTGGAGAAGCTTGTTGGTTGAGGCCCAGGTCCACAAATAAAGAAGAAGTACACCTTTTGGTGGCAAGCAGTGTTCGGACTTCAGAAATCGAATTTCGAAGTAAATTGAAAGAAAAAGGGAAGTAAAACCAAAATTTTCGAAGTACTAATATAACTTTAAGTAGTAAGAATATTAATTATGCTTACGATTGGTGTGTATTGTGTTGCGACGGATCTGTTTAATTGAGAGGATTGCTGCTTGCCTGCGGCATATTGTTTTCTCATTTTTCACAAATAATAAATATTTAATAGACAATAATAGGTTAGGAGTACATTTTTTCGATGAAACTTATGTGACAACATAAAAAGAGTCGTGGCATGTTTTAAGCCCAAAGGACTTCACAAGTATTTTAAGGTGCCATTTTTTCGAAGTAGATTGTAGTAGATCTAAAATGTTTTAAAATGTGAATCTACTCCTTTTGGGGTAAAGTCCGAGCCCTGGTGCCAAGACTTGCGAATTTAATTATGGCTATATAAAGACAGTTCCATTTATAATTTTTAAATCCACAAAATCACAACCAGAAAACTCGCAAAATTCCAATTGTATCTATCTGCGAAGAAAACGAATTCCTTGTGAATGAAATATCGGAGTTGGCGAAGGTCGCAAGACGCCGCACATATGTACAGCAATTAATTCTGATGCTCTCATCAACGTGCAAGTAGTCTCATCGGTCGTGCAGGTAGGTAAGCAGGTTAGATAGAAAGCTTCAGTCGGTAGTTAGTAGGGATGCTGTTCCATTATGATAACCACAGTCAAACTACTACCACCGCTCGACCACTCCAGCTATAGAGCCGTTAAATTCATCCCAACGGCAGTACAGCCCATAGGGGACCAGGACCTAGTTTCTACAACAACAGCTCGTGTTGTACGTGCTTTTATTCTCTCACGAGTGTAAGGAGCCTACAACTTAAGTCCCCCAGCGGCCTAGTTTGAATGTTGGATGAGGGTCATGTTCATCCGGCCAATGCTCACCTATGGCTGTCCCGTGTGGTTCAACGTGAGTGCAAGCTTGATGGAAAAGATTCGGTTGTTTGAGAGTGCTTGTCTTAGGGTTTGCCTTCGTCTTTATCGAACTCCAGAGTCCCAGTGCAGAAAATTCTACTCCAATGAAGTATTATACAAGAGGGCAAACCTGCTTAGAGTGGACATTTTTTTGTTGAAGTTGATTAAAGGTCATACTGCTAGAGCGATGAACTCGGTCAATAACTTGATCTCGGGGGCTTACTATCCCAATGCACAATACCACGAAAGGATACGGCACATCGGCTTCGTCCCTCCAGAAGCCTTTCTCCATTTAGACAGGAGCGGGCTGTTACAAAATATAAATGCGGAACCGCTAATCTTTCACATAGCCCGTTCAACTGTGGATGGGCGACTCAACCACGACCGTTCCGTCGCACAACGAGCTGAGGGTCTCCTCCGGTTCAGTACGGTGGTATCAAGGAGAGATGTTCGGGATGTTGCAATGCATCATCGAAAATTCTAGTGGCTGGGGAGAGAGGGAACTCCCTCGTAGAACCGTTTAGACCCGGGGTTGAAAGGGTAGTACGTATGCCCGAAAGGGGGAGCAGTTGGTCACTGTCTTGCAGCAACTTAGATTCAAATCTATGAGCGGAAACCTGTGGCCGACCTACATAGACTAGGGTAGTTTTTAAGGTGGATGTAAGCTGTAAAAAAAAAATAAAAAAAAAAGAATGACATACAGTGGACTCCCCCTAAGTCGAATTGTCACGGGATACCATAATCGTTTCGAGTTAGAGAGAGTTTGACTTAGAGAGAGGTTTTTGTATAGGAAATTGGGGGAAATGTATGTAAAATATGGCGAAAAAGTTCGAGTTAGAGAGAATTTCGACTTAGGGAGAGTTCGAGTTATGGAGAGTTATGTGCATATATATGTCTACACATTCATATATATATGTATATGCATGTAGTTTAGCTTTAGTTAGTTTAAGTTATTTTTAAGGTAGTGTGTAAGTTAGTATATAAGTTTTAAGTATAGCCAGTTCTGTTATTAAGTTTTTTTTCTCTTTTTTTAATATTAAGTTGTACAGTTAAAGTAAATTTTATTTAAATGCATGGATTCTTAGTTTAAGTCGAAAGATTAGATTAAGTTTAGCTTAGAGTACCCGATGAGTGCCAGTAAGTTAGAAATAGTAAAAATGTTCGTCCAACTAGTTTTAAGAATTTGTATCTAGTAAGTAAGTCTGTCATGAATTCCTGAAATAAATAAAAAAGGGCATTTTGTCTTTAATTACATACTCGTCTATTGTCGGCGTAATCACTATGCTGTCATGTTAGCAATGTCATGTCTCTGGCTCTTGGAGCTTGTACAGTTACTGTAGCTATCAATCTCCGGATTATGCAAATCAGGATAATGATTATGTAGAGCTACGCAGGGTGTAACGAAATACTTGGCCTCTAGTAGTTTCAACACTCGCAAAGATTTCCACTCCCAAAGGAGTTCTTCAGCATTACAAATGATTGTTAAAATTATCTATAAAAGATGTCAGACAGATGAAAACTGTTAACAATCTCAAAAAGTATCAGATTTTTATGTATACGTCCGCGCCATTGCAAATTCGTTTAAGCAAGGAATAGTTGTCTTGAAACCCTTCTTTTCCTTTTCTAAGTTTCCTTTTCCGAATGGGGCCTTTATGTAGTTTCTATTTGTACTTGTACTGTCATCTAGTTTCGCCTTGTTGAGTGTTATACAAAAAAAAGAGAGTTCATACAAAAACAAAAGAAGAGAAGGTTGAAAATACATGTGTTTTTTTTTTTTTGCTCACATCTTTTCGAAGCCGTTGTCCCACAAACAAATTTCTAAAATCTGGCATCCCTAGCCTCGGATTGTCGGGCCTGTCGGACAAACATCCCCTTGAACCACTTATCCCATTATCGATGTGACAAGTTCGCTAAGCCACAGTATATTTTTATAACAAAAACAGAGCTAGGGAATGGGATATATTATGGTCACATGGCCACAGACAGTTAAAAAAAAAAACAATAACAGCCCCACGTCCCATTCAGGGAATGAAAAAAATCACTTTTCAAAAATCAAAAGCCAAATAAATGATTTGGGAAACATAGCAGAGCGACCATCCGAGCATAATTCACAAGGGTTTTGTTTACACAAAACCATCAAACTCATCGATTGAGTGCCGTCTATGCCTCGAAGGGTGTACTTTACCTTCTCATAGATGTCATTGACTTTATTTGTTCTCCATGAATGGCATCTTAGTGGAGATCCCACGTGGAATCACCTTGACAACCGACTCTACTTCGGTCTGTCGACACATAAGGGGTCAAAGCTCCTGACTCCAAGGATCAAAGTCTTATTCTGCTAGATTTATGTGCAACCGAATGCTCGGCGATAAACAGAAGGGTGCAGCTGATTCTAAGTACCTTTGAAAGCAGTCTGAGAGGAATGTAATAATAATAATAATATGGGTGGCGCGACAGTCCGAGGTGGATCTGGGCCCAGCTTCTCAGCAACCACTCGTGTTGTGCATGCTATTGTTCTTTCACAAGTGGAAGGGACCTAAAGTTAAATGAAGACTCCGAACGGCGAAATTGAGAAGCTTTTTCTAGACAGGAAAACTCCTTGAGCATTGTCAGTGACTCGAAAGAGGCGGAGCCGTGTTTTATCAAAGGTGGTAAATTCGGGTATCGAACCTGGCACCCTCTGCGCAGCAGTCGACGCACTTACGCACTACGCCACGCCAAGGATGGGGTAGTCTAAATGATTCCTGTTAGTGCCAGGTGTCCGAGTAGAATCCAGCCAAGCACATTCAAACAACCGATATCCCACCTTAATGTGGATCACCATCTTTGTTGGGATGTTTTGTCAAGGGATGTTATGAACTGCCGCGACTCACTAAAGTGCACTAAAAGGTCAAGCCCGAATGGGTCCCGGGCCACAGCTCAATAGCAGAGAACCAAAGAGGGGACGAAGTGGCCAGAAAAGGGTCTGAAATAAACATCAGCGAAGCGGACACATCAATGCCGCCACCGATCAGTGCACTCCACCGGACTATAAGTGACACCATTCTTAAAGAAGCCAACTCATCTTGGCTCACAAGAGATCACAGTCATATGACAAGATCGACATGGCCAGAGCTTAGCCAACGGCAGGTCAAAGAGGCTTCTGACGTTGGACCGTAACTCGATCCGTGTGCTCATCGGGGTGAACGTGGCCAGAGTTTAACAATGCAGAACAAAGACGCTCCTGGCTTTTGACCGCATCTTGATCCGTGTGCTAATCGCTTAATAACGCAGAACAAGGACGCTTTTGGCTTTGGACCGCAGCTGCGGAATCCAGCGATCTCTGCCGGAGCTGCTGTGACCAGGAAGAGACCGAAACGACCCTACATCTACTTTGCCACTGCTCAGCTCTTCGGAGTCGGCGCCTAGCTCCGGTGGGCCAAAGCTTCCTCAAAGAGACTGCGAACTTAACGAATGCAGATATATCAGATCTTCCAGGATTCGTAAAGAGCACGGGCTGGTTTAATCCACCACGTGACAGGATGGGTTCACAGAAAGGGTACTCCACAAATGAAGGGATTCACAACGGACCCTACGGCCTCCGAGTGGAAGTTATGTTCAATCATCACTCTCACCTTCCAAAACTTAATCTAACCTTATTCTTTTGAGTTGTTTTCCTATGGAATTTTTTATGTGACTCGCTGACGAACTAAAATTTCAAGCAGGAGAGTAAATCGATGATCTTTTTTCGGCTTCAGAAAGGGCCCTTAATAGTTAGGCGCCGTGTACATGAATGTGGTGGGTGCAGCCGTGGGTAGAAAACATAATCGCGTAGTCGTTGTCCAAGAACAATACACTGAGATGGATATGGCCCGGATATGGCTGGGCCATGTAGAGCGCATGGACAACACTGCTCCAGCCCGAAGAGTCTTCGACTCCGATCCACTGAGACAACGCAATAGCGGACGCCCACGGAACCGATGGTGCACCCAGGTGGAGATGGATCTCAATCGACTTGGTGTGCGCAGTTGGAGACAGCTGGCTAAAGATCGTGCCGGCTGGAGAGGCTTAGTGGTTGAGGCCCAGGTCCACAAGGACTGTAGCGCAACCAGAAGAAGAAGAAGGATATGGCCCGGAGACAATGACCGCTCTACGTCGATCAAGTTGTAGAAAGAAAGGAAAACTGATCCTTTCCTTTTGATACCAAGTTAATTTATTTATTTATCTAAAATCTACAAATTACATATGTATTAACAGATTTTGTGAAGTGTTTTATAATTGTACAATATTAAATGATAAGTTAATACTTTATTTCAGAACTCAATACATTTTAAAAAGTAAAAATGCTTAAAAGGTTACTTTTAAGGTGCTGTCTAGTATGCTGCTGTCTAGGTCCAAATGTTGTGAATGTTCGTTAAAAACACGAATTATTCTTGTTAATGGTTCGTTTTTACCATAGTCTGTGCTATGAAACCTTTCAAATAAAAAATCCCAAGTACGGAGTGACCTTGAAGGCATATGAAATTGAATCTCAGATAAGAGACATGAACATTTTATATGATTGCAGAGTATATCCCTGACAAATATAACATCGTGGATAGTGCGTCTAGTTGATAGAGACTTTATACCAAGAAGTTGGCATCTAGCTTTGTAGCTAGGATGAAAATTCCAGTGCATTTTAAAGAAGATGTACTTGGTGATTCGCTTTTGAACTTTTTCAGTACGTTCGGAAAAAGTGCTGAAAGCCGGGTTCCAGACTACGACCGCATATTCAAGGAAAGGTCGGACTAGGGAAATATACAGTGCTAATAAGGCAAATGGATCAGTAAATCCTTTAGTATTACGTTTGATGAAGCCGACTGCTGAGTTGGCTTTTGCTAAAATATGAGAGATATGATTTTGAAATGAAAATGGGGAGTTAAACATAACACCCAAATCTTTGACACTGTTTACAGTCGAAAGATATGAATTACCAATTGAATAATTAAATTGGATTTGAAAAGCTGATGTCGTAAAAGAGATAAAATTGCATTTACTTAAGTTAAGACCAAGTTCATTATTTATTGAAGCATGATACAGTCATTAAAATTTCGAATTGTTTTGAATATTTTCATATATTTTCATATCGTCAGCATATAGCAAACATCTACTGTGTTTAACTGAGAGAGTAATATCGTTAATGAATATTATAAATAATAAAGGGCCAAAGTGACTACCTTGCGGTACACCCGACCAACATTGAATTAGCTTTGATAAGGAATTACCAATTTTAACTCTTAGGGTTCTATTTTGGACGAAGGAAGAAATCCAATTAAGAAAATTAGAATGGAACCCAAACGCTTGGAGTTTGTTTATTAAAAGCGAGTGGTTGACGGAATCAAAAGCTTTACTGAAATCAGTGTAAATTGCATCAACCTGTTTCTTGATGGATGCAAGGCAACTTGGCCTTGAAGTCTAAACAAAAAAGCTGCTTGGCGGTCGATGCTGGAAGGCGGCTTTAGCTCAGGATCAGATATTTCATGGGTTGCACCCTCAAAATGAAAGTGTTCAAAGACTGCCTCCTATTCCAGGATTACCAAGGCTTGACGGGACCTCATTAAATGCATTTTCTTGTCCCAATTTTTTCGTTTTTTGGCTTTCATTGCTTGGATCATCATTGATTTGTATTCAGGAACTCATTATTTGAACGATGTCTTTGACTTTACGACATTATCAAATGTCCAGGTTCGCTAAGACGTCGCATAGGCAAGGTCAAGTTCTGCACTGGAGACCCATGGTTCGAACTCGGACACATGAACTTTCGTATTCACGACATCACCCGCACCACAGGCTTTACTCAGAATTCCTAAATTCGTTGCAGGACTAACCCCACGATGAATAAAACACGACTGAATGGCGCAGGTCGTTAAGTGCCTGCCCTTGGATCCCAGGTTCGAATACCAGTGAAAGCAAAATGCCTACCTACCCCATGATAGCTTTGTAGAAGAGAAGGCCCATATTACTCCAAAAGACATCAAGAAACCGAGTTAAATACCAAACGTCTTTAACGACTCTCCTTCCCAAACACCCCCCCTTCAACTGGGTGCCCGTCGTCGATTTGATTTCATCCCGATCTTCATTTCCGCCTCCATCGCTGTTAATCATTCTGTGACAAATCCTTTTTGACGACAGACAAACCACTCGCACGCACACACATGCACGCAAACTCATTTAAGACCATCCTTTATCGCCTTTTGTTTATGCCCCATCGTTGGCAGCGCACTAATTAGACGCTGCAAGGCATCTCTAACACTCTCGTTTAAGGATTTTCCCTCGTTCCCCCCGGCACTGTGTCTCCAATGCCGTTCCATGCACTGCTCAGCCAGGACGACGGGCAGAGGACGAAAATTAACGAAAACCAAGCAGCAACACAGAAGGCAAGGGAAAAAATTAAACGACATCCAATAAGATCCACAGAAACTGACTCCCGTGCCATTTGTAGGCGAGTAGTTGTTTGCTTTTCGGCGTGATTCCTTCCGAAGGAGGCAAGGATTAAGGACTTTATGTGAAAAAAAAGAGTCTGACTTAAGTTTCGTTTTGTTTCTTTCTTTTTTTAGCAGAGGCGAGCGGGATGCCGATGAAACAAAAGGGATATCAAACGGGATTAAAATACGAAGGGATTATCATTAGATGGATGCAGTAATGAAGTCCCCGATCCGAAAGGGATTCTCAAAGAGAGAGCATTGTCTACGGGGCCGGCCCCATCCCCACGGAGCGAGGCAGTCTGGCAGTCAATTTGAATATTTAATAAGTTTGATGAGGATGACAGCGCCTGGGGCTTGTTGGAATTTAACATTTAAAGAGGTTCGAAGGCAGTCTCGGGGGTTCGCTCGTCAATTTGATCGATAGATTGGATGGGTGGATGTTTCAGCACAGCTGAGGAAGGCATCGGAGAGAGAGAGAGAGGATGAGGCCTGGGACAATGCTCTTGACATTGATTCCGGTAGCAGGTAACAGGTTAAGAGCGAACATGGTACTGCTTGTCTTGATGATTGGCGTTCTCAAAGAAGCCTTCATTGGCGCTGACAGATGCCGTGGGAGTAGGGGAAGATGTGCTAGGGCGAGAACATCGGCTTCCCTGACTGATGTCAAGTGTTCGTGAAACTGATGCAGTTGAGGGATGTCATTTATTGACTGTCAAAACTTTACTTCCTCTGTCAACAGTTTGTGGAGGCTAGAAGGCTTGATTGAGAGTATTTGAGTTTTTTGTTGACGTTCATTTGACATGGTGTGGGTAATTTGCAACTTGTGAAGTCATGCAAGTCGGATCCAAGACTAAGGGCAGTGAACGTTTGTCTTGTCTGCAAACGATAACGTCTTGTGAGTTCCCTATCACATTACGATTGGAGACAGCTTCCAAGATCTAGTAAAAGCCTTTTGACGAGGAAGCACCTAGTAACTTCTGTCTGAGTGGAAGTAGATTCCACTAGATGTTGGAGGACTATGTACTAGATTTGGCGTTGCGGAATCAAAGGGCAAGGGATACATGTAGGCACTCTTCCCTGGTTTGTAATTGCCCTAAGATGTGTTGTTTATAAGTGGCTGACTACATAGAGAAGTCACACTTTGGCCAATAACGAACAGAGAGTTATTGCTGTCAATGATTCAAGTTGAACTTTTTAAATGCATAGCATTGGGCTGAAATATAGACGATAAGCAGGACGGAGGTCCTTATTCGTTTCCGCAAAAGACAGTTTCCGCTCAACGACCTAATAATCGTAGTGTACAAAAGGGCGCACAGCACAAGTGGTTGACTAGACTCAGGACTACCACAGACAGTAGAGCAAATGAGTTATTTATTAAGGACTATTTTATAAATTCAAAATCATGGTTATTATTATTGCAGTCGCATCTGATGCATCTGCCAATGAGACTGGCTAATGTTATAACACTCTGTCTGGTGCCAACTCACCAAATTTGTTCAAAACGACTGCAATTGAAATTCGCACCATTCCCTCGAGCTCACAATTCATTCCAATTTTCATGCACTTCGTCCCATCAGATCATCATTCCGTCAGAAATTAGTGCTGACACCATCCATTGCATGTAATCACATTCGAGAAGCCTCAGACTGTGGAACTGCATTAAAACACCGACGTCAAACTACTCCCATCCATCTTATCGCCAGTCCCTCGTCTCGAAGGGGATCGTCCACTCATTCACACTCTCACCCCAAAAAATACCTTGTATCCTGTCTCGACTCTGCCAGTGTTCCCACCCAGGAATGGCCTTACTCCGAATTAAACACTATTTACATGCAAATTCACTTGTCACTCAACTCTAAATGCAAATTTTTACCCATCGCCCATCGCCCCAGAACCAATTATTCCACCGTTCACCGTTCTGTGCACTGTCCTGGTGTCTATCGGTCTCTCTATCGTTCTCTCTCTTGTATAAATTGAAATGTGCTTAGTGAGCTGATTTGCACCCGCCCACGTCGACAGAGCCTCGACTCGGTTTCAAGCTCACACCTCACAACTCCCGCCACCCATTCATTAAAAGGGTGGCATAGAAAAGAGGGGAGGTTTCCAATTGCACGTAGTCAGGGATTAGACTAAAGCACATGAGTGCTCTTAAAATGTTGTGTTAAGTTACCTTCAGCCGCCCACAACCACTCGCATCTATCTCGGTGAGAAAGTGAAGCCTCGACAGAGAAAAACCGTCGGTAATTAATTTTCCCTGACCTCTGAGCCAGCCTTCGGTGCATACGAGCACCAGTACTCGTCGGTCTTTGTTCTGCAATTACTGACATCGACCGACAGTCTCGACTCGACTCGACACACGAAGACAACATTCGAACGAGAGGACACTCTCGGGAGTTTTGTATTTTATTTTTCAGTTCCCATTGTTTTCATTTTCCAAATGAGAGGACAAGTGGATTAACGCAAAGCTTAGGTCGTGTGCATTACCGTTAAGAAGGTCAGAGGTGGGCTAAGCCCGATGGACTCGGGGTGGGGATTGTCGCTTCGGTCATTATGGCTAAGTACAGGGGGTAACTTCATTCGTTGAACTGTCCGCAATGAATGGATGGGCAGTAGTTTTGGGATACATTCGATTGAAGTGCTAACGATTTGTCCGGACCGTGGACACTCCCTCAATCGGTTTCTCCATCCCCCGAGGGAGGGGACGGGCATTTGCCAGTGAAAGGCAATAGTCTTGAGCGGATGCCCAACCATGATAATCCAATAAAAGAGCCCATCGTTGTCTAGCCTGAGGATTATTCGACGGCGGGGACAGGGTCGGCTTGAATAGATTCGCCAGCGAACGTGACTAGGGATTCGTTTGATTCCGATGTCCCGTGAATGGGTTTCTCATTTCACCGAACACCTGCGTAGGACTGCTCCCCCATCCGGGAGCCGGATTATCACTTTCCACATACAAGCTATGCTGGCTAATGCATGGAGTCTACACTCGCAGTCATTTATCAGCCAGAAAGGGAGTTCGTGAGGACGTGACGAAGGGAGCTTCAGCACAGCTCAGACCTTAGATCTCCGCGAACGCAAATGTGAACTGTAACCTCTTTGTGACGTTTACTTTACTTTTACCCTGTCTTTCACGTTTGCAAGCATTCCTTGAGGATTTAAAAAGCTGCCGATACACTCAATGCATCGCTACCATTTTTGTCTTATGACATTTCTAATTTAGCGTGACTCGGGAAAGCTTTCAATAGACTAGATCTTAACAACATCCACGCTTCTCTTGTTAAGACCCGCCATAAAAAACTCGTCAGGATGGCCATGTGGTCCGTTGGGAACCCATCAACGTCAAGGGGTTTCAGTCAAAGCCCCACGCTCCCACGCAGCCAGTTTAAAACCACTAAGATCGTCCAGAAGTCCGACCAGCTCTTAGTATGCGCTGGAGACTTTGACTTGATTACTCTCTTCATCGAGACAACAATGAGGAGTGTGCCACCATTGAAACGGATGCGGCTAAAATGTTTCTTCTTACGCTGTCTTCGAGAAAAGCCGCAGAAGATCGACGTCTTGGACAGCACTATACAATCAAGGTAATCAGGGACTTCCTCTGCTTCCGCAGTAGTTCAGACAACATGATTGCCGAGTTCAAACGAAGAATAATACCACGTTTCCACCGAACCGAAACCGCAAAGTTCTGAGGAAATTTTACTGAAAACCTTAACAGGCCGTTTCCACCGAGCTTAAATTTTCGAGTCATTCGCTCTCAATGTATAAAGTGCCCGCCAAAACAAATGTCATTCGCTCTCAATTTTTAAATGGCCGCCAGAACAGCTGTCTGTTGACAGGAAATAATAGTGTGAGAATTCCGGCTCATAGAACGAGACATAGAATGAGAGAATGATCACCAAAATGAACCGAAGTTCACTCTGTAAGCTTGTTCGGTTTGACAGCCTCTCATGGCGCGATGAATTCAACGGCTCTGCAACGAGGTTTATATGAAACCGCCAGGTTTGCAGACTCGAGGAATCTGGTAGGTTCGGAGAAAATTGATGAAATCTCGAGGTTTCGTTCGGTGGAAATGTGGTATAACACTTGCTAACCACTACTGTCTTGGTCCCAAGCAGGTGAGTAATATAGCCCTCTCTAGAAAACTCACGTGGACTTAATACGAGACCTTGTCCTGCTGCATGAGGCAGGGGCATGAACAATCTCAAAATCGGCTAAAGAAGTCATTGGTTTGCACGAGAGAAACGATTTGTGATCTTTGTTCCCTTGCGGATCCTATCTGGGGGAGAAGATTCAACACCGAACGGTACAGGCTGTCCGGCGACATGAGCCTAATAACAATAATATGGGTGGCGCGACAGTCCGAGACGGACCTGGGCCTAGCTTCTCAGCAACCACTCGTGTTGTGCGTGCTATTGTTCTTTCACGAGTGGCAGGGACCTACAGTTTAATCCGAACGGCGAATTTGAGAAGCTTTTTCTAGACAGGAGTACTCTTTGAGCATTGTCAGTGACTCGAAAGAGGTGGAACCGTGAATTATCAAATGTGATAAAAATTCAGGTATCGAACCTGGCACCCTCTGCTCAGGAGTCGACGCACTTACCCACTACGCCACGGCGACCCACGACGACATGAGCCTAGCCGTCAGCTAATTCAAGGCCTCTGGGCCATTATAGCTTCGTTCCTAAATCCCTTCGATTCTGAGTCTGCAATATAGGACGTTCACGTATAAATTGGCGCTCACAAGTGGAGAGGGACCTCAAGCAGCTTAAGGCAGCTAGTCAGAGATCAGCTGCATTGGCTTGGTGGTTTGCTTCACAGATCCACTCCGGGCAAACAAATATACGAAAAAGAAGAGTCATAAGACCACAAATTGAAGCTTACAAAGCTCAATCGTAGCTTTGCAATAAGTATCCCACAGGAAACTATTTTCAGACCCGTCGTTTTTTCAACACATGTTTCGATGGGAATACAGTCAGTAAGCTGGAATGAATAATTGAATAATTTTGTGTTTATCTCTTCAAAGCCAGCAGTTGGCATGAAGTGCGATTCATTTCGAAGGTGACTCATTTACAGAGTGTCCCTATTAGGAGGTTTGGCTATATTTTTATTTTGCTTAACTCATTCGAAATAAGCGCATTAACCTATGAAGCTTTACACATTTTTTAAATGTGTCATCATCCTTAAACAAAGTAAACAATTACGTTCACCGCCATGTAAGGGAACTGCGCATCATTGCCCACCGTGCTACACTAAGTCATTGTTTAAAGAGTTTTCAATTTATTGATAGTAACCTCTTCTATAGTGTATATTAGCTAATAGTGTAGACAAAAAAAATCATAAATAGCGGCCTGATTCAAAAACAAATAAACACGCTCGTGGGAAACGCTGCAGTTGATAGCACGCGTACTCATTGTGTCAACAGACAAAAGCCAGCATTTATTTGTTTAGAATGACGTGAGCTAATATAATTAATTAATTCCAACTTAAAGGGGTTCAATATAATGGAAGTGTATACTATTGTCGAACTTCCCATTTTATACGTGGAAGGACTTCAATCCAGCAATAGCTCATATTTCAAACAATTCCGAATAAGACACGGGGGTCGACAGGCCGTCCAGAGTGGGGCAAGTTTAGCGGTGGAGCAAGTCACTTTGGAGATTAAAGTATTCACAATGAGCGAACTGCTGCCAAAATTGGTGACGACAGCTTAGAACACTCGTATTGATAAACTGGGCTCGAGATTGGTAGTGAATCAGGAAGAATCTTCCTCCAACACCGATATACGTGGCTTTCAGTCACATCCTGCACGATGTGCCCCTACTTCTACCGAATATATAGAGGAGAATAACCGCAATACCCGGTGTGCAACAAGCTTGTCTAGGGACGAGTGGGACTGCGTTACCGTGTCTTCTAACGGTGAACTCCTGAAACCTGGGCGCCATCCGGTTTCAACAAAGGCGAGTGGGATCAAAATTAACAGCAACAATAATAAAACTTCAGAGAACTCTGGTGCATTTGAATTGGGCACCGGAAACTTCCATAAAACAGGCTCATCAAAAATTGATATCCCCTTAACGCGAGAGGGAGGATGTCCTCCACCGGTGAGACATCCTTCGGAAGTAGCTAGCGGTATAGCAGTGGATGTCAACCTAGATGGCCTGGCCATCATGGACGATGACTCCTGCTCCATTGCCAGCTGCTCAAAATATTCTACATGGTCTGCTACCTCCATTCGCAATAGAGATCGCGATTGCAAGCTGACGGTGAAAAGGCTTCAGGGAAGACCCGACTTGAGAATGCATTGGACTTTCTGAAGGAAAGGCCTGATGGTAAGGACAAGTCTTTAGCTATCCCTCCGATGACCAATCCAATGATGGTTGAATGCGACGAAGCACTTATGAGACCTCCTCCTCCTGTTGCCGAGGCAATCCGGCACAGGCGGGGAGACAGACTGTCTCACCAAACCTAAGTCTGCATTTTGTAGAAAAACGGTCTAGTCCACGGTGGAGAATAAATAGCCCGCCTCTTGTTCCATTAGAAGTACCAACGAGTGCCTATTCATTCTAAGTCACAACTTCGAAACATGACAAGCTGAGGTCCATCCTCGCCTCTCACCAGAAGAAGAAGAACTTCACCGCATGCCAATTCAAATTTCATTTATTTTCGTGGAACTGTAGTATCCTCATGACCGAATCCTGATACAATTCCTGGTGCACACAACTGCATCGGCTGCGTCGGATTAAATGGAATTCAATCAGAACCCTTCATCGTGTGCATTGAACTTCGACAAGAGTGCGTCTTTTCATTTATCCTATTCATTGGATTCTTGGAGTGGATTTGTTGTGAGGTAGCCCTGGTTACGAATGTTTAGTTTTGGGGAGAGGATATGTAAAAGACTTGAGTTATGCTCTGAGTTCATGTGAACTAAATGTTGATGATGAAATGGAGATGGTAATGCTGATGGTCAACTAACCGCTGTCAGGCAGAATAATCCTTAAAACACAGGCGATGACGGACAAGAATTCCGCACTCCCGGCCTCAGTGAAGTTACAGCAGCAATCGCCAAGCAAAGTCCAACAAGGTGTTGGACGCCGATTGACTGCTTGCAGAACTTTTCAAAGCAGCTGGCGATGATTTGGTCCGGTGAATACACCAATCATCTGTAAAATCTGATCGGGCGGAAAGTACGCCCGACGCATGGAATATCAGCATCGCTTGCCGATCCTAAAGACAGGAGACCCTCTAAACTGTGCCAATTTCAGAGGGATGTCTCCTGAATACAGCATATAAGATATTTTCTGTCGTCTTGTGTAAGTGCTTGGAACCATACATCAACAGTCTGATTTGTCGATATCAGTGCGGTTTTCCACCAGACTCGAAGGAGGAGTTTCAAGTCGATACCCACCATCTATTTATCGACTTTAGGACCGAGTAAGGTAGAGAGGTATAGAGACGAGCTATATAGCAAATTGCCTAGTTTTGACATCCCTGCAAAACTCATCAGTCCGCGCAGGACAACGATGGACAAGGCCCATTGCTCCGTCAAGGTCGGTTAGACCATTAATGTGAAAAAGGGTTTTAGACAAGGCAACGCACTGCCATGCGACTTTTTTAACATAATTCTCACGAAGATCTTGCGCAACTCGACCGTCAGAGGCACGATCTTCCACAAGTCTGCGCAACTGATCACCTATGCCGATGACATTGACATCATCAAATGGACACAACGGGCTGTCACTGGGGCGTTTGTGAGCATCGAGAAAGACCCGGTTAAGTTGGGAAAGTACATGCTGCCTGCAAAAAAGTTGACGGATACAGTTTCGATGTAGTTAAGGAATCTATCTGGGCTCTGCAGTAAGTTCCGGAATTGACATCACCACGGATATAAGGCGAAGGATAACCCAATGTGCCTAGCCCCTGGCTGTGTCTTTGGGCTTGGAAGGCATTTGAAAAATGAAGCCCTGTCTCAGAGAACCAAGTTGTCTTTATTTAAGACCTTGTCTTGCTATTTGGAGCATAGGCATGAACAATGTTAAATGAGGACGTAGACATTCTTTGTCGCTTCGAAAGGAAAATCCTTCAAATTATATTAGGTCCTGTTTGCGAAGTAGGAGTTCGTCGTTCAATCTTCATGTCCAAACATGACCCTGCTGATTAAGGTCTCTCTTCCGAGCCGAAGTCATCGTTGTACAGCTTGTAGAGTTCGTCGTTCAATCTTCATGCCCAAACATGAAGAGTGACCGACGAACTCTACAAGCTGTACAACGATATTGCCCTGTTCGAACGTGTCGACTCGGATGGCTAGGTCATGTAGAGATAATGGACACTAATGCTCCGGCTCGAAAAGTCTTCGAGACCTACACTCAGGGACAACGTGTTAGAGGAAAACCTCGTCTCCGATGGCGTAACCAACTGGAAAGAGACCTTAGACAACAGGGTGTACGAAACTGAAGACGCCTAGCCCAAGACGGTTCTAGTTGGAGAGACATGTTGACTGAGGCTCAGGTCCACACCAGAATGTAGCACCATCCAAAGAAGAGGAAGTACATGTGTCTTCGGATGCTACCCAGGAGGGCTACCTACTTGAGCCTCGGGCAGGCCACTAGTTAAAGTCTTTCAGCTCATCATACAGTATTCGTGTCTGCAGTGACAGTCAAGCTGTACTTAAGGCCTTGCTCAATCCTTTAACCACTTCCAGGATAGTTCAGGAAGGCAAGTCCTCTCGGAATTTGATCCGCAGTCAAAATTCACTCAGACTTGTGAATAAGATCGTCGACCAACTTGTCGGACAAGGATCAGAGGAGATACTCTCAAGACCTGAACCTGCTCTGGGACTGCATGTATATTTGGTTAAGTCTTCCATCGACGGTTCGGTCTCTCGAGAATCGAATCGGACCTGCCATGACTCTCGAGGATGCAGACAGGAAAAACGCATGCTCCCTAACCTCTGTAAGATATCCGCGGTATTCTTGTCATCTCTTGACAGAAAAGACTGCAGACGACTTACAGGCGTACTAACGAGACACTAAACCTTCGCCAAACATCTAAGTGTGCTTGTCCTAACCGATGCCTGTGGAGAAGACGGCGACACTGCAGAGCACTTCCTCTGCCACTGTCCCGTCTTTGCTCGGATCAGGTGGCAGGTTTTCAGCCAGCTGATGACGTAGGCTCCCAATAATAGAAGTGCCTGCTTGCCTTCCTTCGAAACACCAAGATATTACAGCAAAATTCGGTTGCTGCATGCCAGTCTAATTAGTCTGAGTGCTCCAGTTTAGTGTTAAGAACCTCAAACAAATATTTAAAGGTAGCAGTTTGATGATTAAGAAAATATGTTCCATGAACTAGAGTTCCACAAGGGATAACTGAACTGGTTGCTACAAATCAAAATGAAACATTAAGAAATTCAAATGCCAAAATTATCTCGCGAAATGAACCTAACTTCGGACATATTGCAGAAAGTACAATGAGAAGTATTTGGGACCAAATCAGTCTTTAAAAAATAAACAATCCTACATCATTGGACACGTTGTTCAACAAGGACAAGCCAGTAGCGAGCCATTGAGTCCACCACTTGTGTGATATGTATGATTGACTACGTGGTTCAAACATGGAGCTCATTCAGACACCGTCTAGGCCATTGCATGTTCAGGATAAACTGCCATCCTGAATGCCGAAGCGAGCTGCAACGTGAACTGTCTTCAGATGCTGCCCAGGAGGGCTACCTGCTTGATCCTAGGACATGCCACTAGTTAAAGTCTTTCAGTTCATCATTCACAAGTTGTGGCCTAACAATTGAGAAGCTTTCAAAGCGTCAATAATGTCAAATAAATGAAACCTCTTAATCCACTGTAATCACGAAACAGCAGATCGACAAGAACTGACTGAGCTTGACTCTCATGATAAGCACGGCCAAGTGCAATCAAGAGCCCTTTTCCCTTCCATCTCATCCAGAACCCCAGAGCATCTTTTTTTCGACACCACGACAGCAACATCAATCTCAGTTTAAGAATCTACTTGAATTGAAATTTTTGCTGATCCCATTCCACCCCCAAGCCCATCTCAATCCAGTCCCCTTGCAGTGGAATCGCCCCGTTAAGACACTTCAGATGGCAAATCCTCGCCGCAGTGCTGCTTCAGCAAAGTTCAAGGTGCAAATAGACGTCACAGCTCAGCCACTCGACATGCATAAATGTCATTCGACCGTATCGCTAAACGCCTTTGCACATCCACCCCCGCTTGGGCAAATCCTCTAATACTCCTCTTCCTCTTTCCAGGCCATCGAGCAGCTCCCCGCACGCTGCCACCGACGACGCAGCCGAGCAAACAGCCTCAAACTAATCCACGTTACATGTTCCTAAGTGCACCGTTGGGCCGTGCCGTCCGACACCCGCCCGACATGCTTTTGTCAATAGTACTGACCAAACAGTGACATGACAGCAGCAGCGCCAGGGGCATGGGCAGGCTGAACGGATGGATGAAAAGAAATGGAAACAATTTCAGGAAATGATTTTGCCACAACGCCACCCTCATCCGCGTTACGTGAGGGTTAAAGCCGACGCAAATATTTATTGGAAATCCAAGAGGGGGAACAACCACCACAACCACCCTCGCACACACACACCGAGCAAGGCATTAGTCAAAGAAAATAAAAGAGTGTTCCCGTTTCTGCCAAATTGCTAGAGAAGCCGTACGACTCGGCCAACCGTCAGACTGACGTAAACAGTCCACTCCTCCAAAGGCCCCCTCGTAGGGGATGACTTAATCTAAACGTTCTTACCTTTCCATATTGAGGCTAGAATTCTTAGACGTCCAGAGTGGCAAAGTGATCCCAAAATCCTCCAGCAGTTCGTTGCACACACACGCTCACTGTATTCGCGCACAGTCCCTCGGGAGGTGTCGACTCTAAGCCGCGAGAGGGAGCAGCACAGAAAAATTAACACGTTCCGTCTAATTGAATTAACCCCCCCAACTATCGATTGGGTGACCACTGCGGTGTGGACTGCGGAGCAGCGAAGAGTAAGCCCCCGCGAGGCGAGACCACACCGACGAGTTATTACAAAACCGCGGCCGCCGCTTGGATCACTAATCACTCGCGATTATATTCAACACCCGACCACTGTGAATCCTGCACCTCGAGGATATCATGCAGCTCCTTGGGGCTGCAAACTGAGACACGGACGAGCAGAAAGCCGTCTTGCGAAGCTGGGTAAAACCTTTCACGACCGATTCGCGCTAAAATCTTCCCCTGACTGAACCGAGGCAGCGCTCGCACGTAACCTCTCGCCTTGGCGTGGTGAATACGACACCAGAGTGTGGTGAATACGGAGCGTAAAGGTCCTAGTGCGCATGACTCGCTCTCTCTCTCCCGCAAGCCATGTGATCCTTGTGGAAGCCCACATCGGACCGCACTCCCCTGTTGGTAGCACAATGGAAGCCGCGACAACAATTGAAAGCAAGGGAATGCAAGAGTGCCTGCCGGGCCGGGCGGCAGGCGGCAGGAGGCGAGAGGCGGGCGACGGCAGGTGATGGACGTGGGGTGTGAGTGGCAGAAAGTCAAGGTACACACAGCGACGCACACGTGGGTTCGTCCTTACTGCTCAATGTCAAGTAAATGGACTTATTGAGGGTTTCTCGAACACCAAGCGCACAATTGAGGTGACGGCGGGACGGCGCGGCAATGCCGATGCGACAGCAGTGCACTGCGAGTGGGAGGCAGTGTCCTCCTTGGCGGGGAATGACGCCGAGTGCACGACTCGGGGAGGGACTAATAAACAGTCCTTGAGAAGTGAAGGCATTTATCATTGAGCCAGCCCGGCTGACGGCTTGAAGTGCGTCGGCGAATGGACTCCGGAGTTGTGTTGACTTTGCTCTTCGAATGTCGAGGTGGTGGGTACACTGCGTCGGTGTTGGTTTCTATTTGATGAAGGTCAAGTGGGGAAGGCGTCTCGTGGGAATGATAATCCGGAGCAAAGGGTATTCGACGGATTCGAATGACACGTGGTGCAACGAGGTCGATATTCAGAGGAGTTCCAAATCCAAAGTGGCGACAGGGCTGCATCATTCCACCCAATTAGTTTCCCTGTTAACTGGACGGAGATTAATAAGATGGACCCGCGCGAATCAATTAACGCACCTAGACTACACTGAGACCTGAGACAAATCCGAGGTTATGGGCAGTCCTTGAATGGCTGTTCAATGCACTCTACAAGTTAGTAGAGTTCCATTGAAGCAGCTTAAAAAGGCCGTAAAGTCACCAGTGTCCAGAAACTAGTGCGGCGAAGTACTTTATGGGCTAGAGTGTCCAGAAACTAGTGCGGCGAAGGACTCTATGGGCTAGAGTGTCCAGAAACTAGTGCGGCGAAAGACTTTATGGACAAGAGTGTCCACAAAATTTTGCGGCGAAGGACTTTATGGGTAAGAGTGTCCAGAAACTACTGCGGCGAAGTACTTTATGGGCTAGAGTGTCCAGAAACTAGTGCGGCGAAGTACTTTATGGGCTAGAGTGTCCAGAAACTAGTGCGGCGAAGTACTTTATGGGCTAGAGTGTCCAGAAACTAGTGCGGCGAAGTACTTTATGGGCTAGAGTGTCCAGAAACTAGTGCGGCGAAGGACTTTATGGGCTAGAGTCTCCCAAAAATATAGCGGGTAAGGACTTTATGGGCAAGAGTGTCCAAAACCAAGTGCGGCGAAAGACTTTATGGACAAGAGTGTCCACAAAATTTTGCGGCGAAGGACTTTATGGGCAAGAGTGTCCAAAAAATTTTGCGGCGAAGGACTTTATGGACAAGAGTGTCCACAAAATTTTGCGGCGAAGGACTTTATGGGCTAGAGTGTCCAGAAACTAGTGCGGCGAAGGACTTTATGGGCTAGAGTCTCCCAAAAATATAGCGGGTAAGGACTTTATGGGCTAGAGTGTCCACAAAATTTTGCGGCGAAGGACTTTATGGACAAGAGTGTCCAGAAACTAGTGCGGCGAAGTACTTTATGGGCTAGAGTGTCCAGAAACTAGTGCGGCGAAGGAGTTTATGGGATAGAGTCTCCCAAAAATATAGCGGGTAAGGACTTTATGGGCAAGAGTGTCCACAAAATTTTGCGGCGAAGGACTTTATGGACAAGAGTGTCCAGAAACTAGTGCGGCGAAGTACTTTATGGGCTAGAGTGTCCAGAAACTAGTGCGGCGAAGGACTTTATGTGTGGAGTCTCCCAAAAATATAGCGGGTAAGGTCTTTATGGATAAGAGTGTCCACATAATTTTGCGGCGAATGACTTTATGGACAAGAGTGTCAAGAAACTAGTGCGGCGAAGTACTTTATGGGCTTGAGTGTCCAGAAACTAGTGCGGCGAAGGACTTTATGGGCTAGAGTGTCCCAAAAATATAGCGGGTAAGAACTTTATGGGCAAGATTGTCCACACAATTTTGCGGCGAAGGACTTTATGGACAAGAGTGTCCAGAAACTAGTGCGGCGAAGTACTTTATGGGCTAGAGTGTCCAGAAACTAGTGCGGCGAAGTACTTTATGGGCTAGAGTGTCCAGAAACTAGTGCGACAAAGAGCTTTGGGCTAGAGTGTCCAGAAAATATTGCGGCAAGAGACTTGAAGAACAATAGTGTCCACAAAATTTTGCGGCGAAGGACTTTATGGACGAGAGTGTCCAGAAACTAGTGCGGCGAATGACTTTATGAGCCAGAGTGTCCAGAAAATATTGCGGCGAAAGACTTGAAGGACAATAGTGTCCACAAAATTTTGCGGCGAACGACTTTATGGACAAGAGTGAAAACTAATGCGGCGAAGGACTTTACGGACAAGAATGACAAGCTAGTGCGACGAAAGACTTTTTTTTTTTACAGCTACTGCTCTGGCTTAGGCACTAAAGCCAAAGCCTACCCAGGAATATAGACCCACACAAGTCAGAATCAATTTAAATTGGTCACTTGTTCTCTCTTAAATTACCTGCAAGCGTTGGTCCTGAAAATGTGCTGATTGTTATTTTAGGGCCGACAATCGGGCAATCATTCGTGACCAGCATCAGCATTTGTTGAAAACAGGTGTAGTACAGTATCTCTCCTTCAAGTGAGACGGAAGATCACCTAAAAACGCAAAAGTAAGCACAGCAGGAGGTTCCACTAGAAGCCAGCAAACTCACTCTTCTTTCAAACAAAGTCGGGCTCAAACGAAACGCACAGTCCGTGGATATTCCCCATTCAGTCTTATTTGGAAACGGCCAATGAATATCCAACATCACTACACTGTCTCACTTCGCGGTAGGATTATAATCAAATCCGCTTTATTTTGCTTTTTACTAAATCACAAAAATTCCGTTTGCCAGTACAAAAAAGCGGTTGATTCTGAATCCGTCGGTAAGCACGACACGGCAACTACTAAAGGCAAAATAACGATTAAGCGAGTTGAGTTTAAGGCGAGAGGCTTAGGGCTTGTGATGAATCAAGCACGACGCACAGGTCGGAAGGTCGCGTTGTCATTGAATCATCAGCTGTAGCTGGAGTCAGAATAATGTCACAGACTAAAGAATTTAACGCAAGCAATTAAAATGTGATTCTGAGTGCAAATGTAAGTACGACTGAAGTGAAGTCAAGTCAGCACGATCTTAAGAATTTGAAATAAAAAATATGGAAATACAGTATTTGCGTGATTCTCCAAAACTAAAATATCAGAACTCATCCTCATAACTCTGTCTAATGCAATAAAAAATAAGTAATCCTAAAGGACTTGAGAAATGGAGTGCTGTGAATGATGAGTTGCCCACAAGAAGGGAGAGGATTTCATCAGACAAAAGGTGTAATTTGAAATCTCTCTTTGTTGTTGTTTTGCCCCACAGTAAAGACTAGGTCTGTTCCCGTACTTTCTGCACCAAATTGTGAAGACTCATTTTTTAAGGAGTGTGGGGAAAATCTCTCAGAGAGAGACAAAATCTCAAGTACGTACGGGAACGCAGTTAAACCAATTGTGGAACATTTACGAAATGTCAAATCTTAAATCTCACATACATACCCTAAAACACCTAGGGGTAATGCTCGACAACCGGCTGAACTTTAAAACTCACTCGAGTACTGCAGCAAAACAGCAGCAAGGATTCAGGTAGCGCTCTCCGGAACGCTGAACAACATTGGAGGACCTGGATATGCGAGAAGGATCCTGCTTTCCACAGTGGTAAGCTCAAACCTTCTTTACGCTGCGCCAGTATGGGCGGGGGCCCTGGCGATCACGGAAGCAGCAAGGAAGCTCTCGGTAACATACAGACTCTGTGCGACAAGAGTATAAGATCAGCGGTTTCCGAACAATTTCGTTCGAAGCAGCTTGCGTCATTGCGGGTATGGTCCCCATCGACATTCTCGCCAACGAAATGAAAAGGATTTACCTACGGAGAACTGCAAATCAGGCGGAGACTACTAAAGCGCAAGACCAAGATGTCTGAAGAATGAAGAAATTGCAACATCAATGGCACTGTGGCAAGCCAGGTGGGACTCCATAAGATTTGTGGACCCAGTAATCGATACCTACAATAGAAGCCTGGACAACGAGAGCTCACGGGAACTGCAACTTCCACCTCACGCAGTTATTTGTCGAGCCATGGAGGTTATCGGAAATACCTCCAAAAATTCGGTCACGACAGCGCGGGCCAGAATACGCGGGCGAAGATGATGACGCAGAGCACGCAATATTCCATTGCAGACGCTTTGCCGTGGCGAGAGAAAGTCTACCAACGCCCGAGTTCCTAGATAGCCATATGACGGAGTCAGCTGACAAATGGCTGGTGACCTGTTCCTTTATAACGAGTGTGCAGATTGAGTTGGCAAATATAGATCACATAGTGTGATATGCAAACCAGGCCCGCTAAGTTCCACGCGGAGAGTGGTAGAAGTGTGCAGAGGTGTGTTTTAGGACGTAGGCGTGAGGAAAAAGGAGAATAATACGCCGTGAATTGTTCATGCTGTTAGCACGGGTTACCAGTATCTTGAAGAAGATGCCACATCCATTGGCGCAAACCATAAAAAAAAACATACATATGTACAATCATCACATACATACGAAAACAAAACCAAATGCACAGCAAACTTTTTGAGTATTTGACACATCAATTGATTTGACAGAAAACCAACAAACTACCCACATACATTTCTTGTGTTAAAATGCGCAGGATGGGGAAATTATTAACTCTCTCGAGAGAGCGCTCGTTTGACATCAACAAATTTTTGTAGATTTTGGTTGTCTTGTACTGTCCTAGTGACCTAGTGAAATCAACATCCACATACAATATGGTTTCCGCAGCGACAGGTCCACTGGTGATCCCATAGCTTATCTCACCGAAAAGTGGAACCAGTCTTTGCACAATGCAGGCGAAAGCAAGATCGTTGCGCTTGATATTTCCAAAGCATTTGACAGAGTTTGGCATCAAGGTATCTTGTCGAAAATGCGTGCCTATGGTATCGATGAATCTCTTCTTCTATGGATTAGAAATTCCCTTTCGAACCGTTCAATTCGAGTTGTGTTGGATGGGTTCAAGCCTGATGTCCACCAAATAAATGCTGGTGTTCCCCATGGCTCAGTTCTGTCTCCGACACTCTTTCTCATTTTTATAATTGATCTCTTGTCTGCTACTTGTAATCCAATCCATTCCTTCGCTGATGACAGCACCCTCAGCTTTTCATATTCGTTCCAAGACTCACGACCCCACCCTTCGGCCGTAGAATTGGAACGGCAGCGTATGTTAAGCACGTTGAATTCCTGGAGATAAACAATAGAGTGGAATTCAATGCTTCAAAAACTCAATGCTGTCTGCTGTCACTCAAGCGAACCCTTGATAATCAGCCATTATCCATGAATGGCGCTTGTGTCGATGAAACCGGAAAACTTTCCATCCTTGGTATGTGTATCAATACAACACTTAGTTGGAACGACCACATAGTCGCCAAAAATGCTGCGAAATGTTTGGGTTTACTTAATCGATGCAAGAAATATTTCACCCCTTCTGATTTGGCTTTAATTTATAAGGCGTACACCCGCCCCAACCTTGAGTATAACGCCCATATCTGGTCTGGTGCCCCTAAGACCACACTGCACCCACTTGATAGAATCCAAAAGCGAGCGATAAAACTTATAGGAGACAACAATATCGCAGAGTCATTAGACTCGCTCGAACATCGACGTACCGTCTCTTTTTTGTCCGTGTTGTATCGTTATTTCAACAAACGATGCTCGAGTGAGCTAGCCAACTGCATTCCTCCTCTCCATGAATTCACCCGCAATACTCGTCTCGCCAGGAATGCCCATCAGTATACCCTTAAGCCTACTTTCGGACGGACAGTTGAATTCAGAGACTCAGCCTCACTGCTCGAATATGGTATGCTCTTCCCAGTCTAATATTTCCCACAGACTACAAACCGCAGATATTTTAGACCAATGTGCACAGGTACCTCCTCTCCCTTTCTCCCTCTATACTTTCGGCCCGTGCTGTGTCTTGACCCCGGACACATAAGGGTATTAGCAATCCCTTGAGCACGCGCAAATTATATAAAAAAAAAAAAACAGCAGCAACGAGATCCTTTGAGTAATTGAGCGGTCTCTCGGACCAAGTCGCTGATCATCGGTAATGTAAAAAGCGGTTGAGAAAGTCCTTAGGTTCATCGAGAGAAAAACTCTGCGTGAGACCTTGGGTCGTATTGGCTTGGATGGCATTTGGAGGAGACGATTCAACCACGACTGAACAGTCTATCTAGCGACATAAGCATAACCAGGAGTCTCTGGGCTAAACCATGTCGCAGGTACAACTTAGCTCCGACATGAAGAGTATACGACTCCGCAGCTGTGGAAAAACGCAACAGAGGGAGCATGCGTCTAAGATGGTGTACCCAAGTGGAAAAGGACCTCAACCAATTTGGCGTGCGCAATTGGAGGCAGCAGGCTAAAGATCGTGTCAGCTAGAGAGATCAGTTAGCAACCATGTCTCTGTACCGCTCGCCGTTGTCCAAAACTTTTTGACTGCGGATCGCCACCACAACGTTGTGAGGTAAACCAAAGTATGACATGGCGGTTGTGCGAAGGGCTGATAACCCGCCCAGAGAGGAAGCAGCTACGAAGCAACGGACGACAACATAGCGACGACACTCCACGAAAAAGATTGGTGAGTGTGCTTCTGGAATGTAAGAACACTCTAAGCTCAAAAAGCAGCTTATCAACTGGAAATTATTATCACGTAATATAAAACAGATGTGGGTCGCCGTGGCGTAGTGGGTTAGTGCGTCGACTCCTACGCAGAGGGTGCCAGGTTCGATACCCGAATTTACCACCTTTCATAATTCACGGCTCCACCTCTTTCGAGTCACTGACAAAGCTCAAAGAGTACTCCTGTCTAGAAAAAGCTTCTTAACTTCGCCGTTCGGAGTCGGCACAAAACTGTATGTCCCTTCCACGCGTGAGAGAACAATAGCACGCACAACACGAGTGGTTGCTGAGAAGCTAGGCCCGGGCCCTCTATAGGCTGTAGCGCCCCCCATTTTATTACTATTAATACAAAGCAGATATCACTGCGATCCAGGAAATACGCTTGACAGCACAAGGGGTAATGCGAAAAAACGTGCGACATATATTACAGCTATCACAAAAGGTTCACAAAATGTTAAGGCCGAAAATCATCGACTTTAAGCCGATAAATTATCGCATGGCTTTGATCCCCATCCAAGACTGTGTGTTCAATCTTACCCGGGTAATACGCGTTTCGACAATTTCCCGTGTACCCGGGTAAAATTTATAACGTACGCTTGCATTGAGTATGAATTGCATTTGAAATCATTGACAGTAACGAATTAATTTCGTCAGCATTTTCGTATCTGAGAAATACACGAAAATGAGGGCACCCGTGTAAATACCCGGATAAGCAGATAATGAGATTATACATCAGTCTGATATATGAATAACCCATTACCGACGAGGGTGACGATTCTGTGAAAGCAAACTAAAGGGTTTTCTAATAAGGACTTGACACTCCGAACCAGTGAACAACGCAATAGAGGACGCCCGATGGCGTACCCAGGTGGAGAAGGACCTCAATCGACTCCGTGTGCGCAGTTGGAGACAGCTGGCTAAAGATCGTGCGAGCTGGAGAGGCTTACTGGTTGAGGCCCACGTCCACCCCGGACTGTAGCGCCACCAGAAGAAGAAGAAGAAGAAAGATGACTTGACAAGGAGTTGACTAGGAGAGAGTGCCAGGAGATTTCAATACCTAAATTGGTCAGGAGAAAATCTTTACAAAGAATCTAATGAACCCGTTATGTACCCATTCACAAGTTGTCGGATACCGGGCCTTGTTGGCTACCAGGTACCCGTCAAACAAACGTCATTGACGCAAGACATTCATCCACTACACGAGCGTAAAGGTGGGCAAACGTCGATTTTGACCACAACCTCGTAGCTGCATTACTTAGAGCTCGAGTGTCCAATGTCCGAACACGAGGCGGGAGCCATGAAACTTTCCACTCTGCCTCTACTCCAAGGGTCGTTGGTTTGAATTAAAAGCTCAAATCGTACGATCTCATAGAATTGTCTGGCTGTATCTTAGCTATAGGCAACTATATACAGAACCGATTCCTGTTGCGGAACAGATTTTCAAACGGTTATTTAAGGTGTAATTTTAAATCTGTCTGTGTTTTTTATTTTTTATGCATACCCCGGCCCCCCAGTAAACAGTAAGAACAACATCAACAGCTAGATCCTTTGAGTAATAGAGCGGTCTCTCGAACCAAGTCGCTGAGCATCGATAATGTGAAAAGCGGTTGAGAAAGTCCTTAGGTTCTTCGAGAGAATGTGCGATCTTTGGTCATGCTTGCTTGGATTGCATCGAGAGGAGAGGATTCAACCACAAATTGAACAGCCTGTCTATCGACATGAGCATAACCAGAAGTATCATGAGAGAAAAGTAATTCGAGAGAAGCCCTTCTTCTGATCTTAACTCGATTGAAAAACACCGCAAATAACCCTGAGCAAGATGAAGATAAATCTTCCCCTTTAGAACCAGATCCAGAAACATAATTTTAACTTTGTGAATTGTAGGTAGTCCCTTAAGGATAACCATTCAATCAGCTTTTAGTTTAGGTTTTGGTAGTCTTCTGAAATACGGTCAAGTTTTTCTAAGTCTTCTTTAATTGGCTGTGCCACATAATCACGGTTGGTTGGCAGTTACTCTCCACAGGATGTGACTCCTGTTCCAACTTGAATCAATAGTTTACACTGCCATCCTCCCATCCATAACTTGAAACTTGCCCGATTACTGAAAGCAAAAGTCAGGATTCACCATTCACCTTTCCACGCGAACTGATACACGCCCCAGGACGACTGACCCAGTCTCTCCCTCTCTCTCTCCAATCGGTCTACAAAATCGAGGTCAAACAATACTCTAAGTGCGTTCGCATGTCCACATCTCCCGTTTCAGTGCAAAAACAACTCCGTGGCTTCGCCAAAAAAAAAAACCGAAGAGAGAGAGGAAAAAAAAAACAGAATAACATCCCTCGGATCCACTTAACCCAGAATCTTCGCTGAATTTGATGGAAGGTCTCATCGATTATTTATCTGTGCCCCTGTGTGCTCCACTAGGCCGCTAGCACTTTAAAATAAATTCTCCATCGAATCTATAAGCGCCCACAGTTTCCAGCGAATCGCCCAGCCGCTCTCCCCCCACGCCATCAACGCTCTGCCGCTGTGTGGGCCTATCTCATGACAAAACAAAAGATGGAGCCGCACAGAGAGACTGACGACGACGTCGAGGGAAGAAGCATAAAGGAAAAGCCGCATTTCCATTATTATATCAATGACCTAATTTTTTTGCTCGGATTTTCTCGCTCGGCTCCTCTGTGCGATGTCGTTCGCGCTAGCGCTACTGTTGCCTCTTGTCGCTGGGAGTTGCTGCCATAATTTCCGGCATCACAGAGCTGGCTGCCTGCCGTTGTTATGTGTGGCAGCACTTTTATGTCACACCGATGTTGACATTTAACACATTCAGCAATAAAGAAGATCCACCCCGAGAGTGGATGCAACCGAGCGCCTAACCGCCCAACCATGCAAGCACGCCCACAGCACGCCCGCCGCCGCCGCCGCGCCGAGCCGAGTGCTTCAATGGATGTCAGGCGGTGGACGTGCTAAAAGGATATCTGCAGCAGGGACTGGATGGCGTGTGTGTGCGGTGTGTGGGAAGGCATTCATTGCACGTTGATGCCCGTCATCAACACCAGCGTCATTATCCTTGCAACAATAACTCAGAAAGGATTCAATTCCTGCTCGGGATGCAGTGTGCTGAAGAAGCCTCCGAAGTGGGCGTCCGATTCTTGACACCCCGTAATGGATTTCACAGCCCTAATGAAAAGGTCGACAATGGGGCCTGATTAGAAGATAACCCAGACACGGCTCGTGTCGTAGCTCCTTGTGGCTGGGAGGAGGGCCGCAAATTAAGCTGGACCTACTTATCATTCCATTTCCTTGGGACAGGTCACTAAACAATGGGATTATTCATCCGTAAATGGGAATTTGCATGACAGCCCTCCTCTCCGAGTGAATCCTTGACGGATGGGCTGGTGGTGGTGGACGTGTGCAGCTAATCACACCCGTAATGGCTTCGGTAAGTGCTGTCGCTGGCCGGCAAGTGAACACACACGTCTGCCGGATGCGACTGAGAGGATTAAGGCAATATTTCCAGATTCGCATTGAGGTGTGTTTGTGAAAAGGATGTGTCCGGTAATAGACGAATGTGCATGAAGGGGTCTTGGGACGGAGTGGTTTTCGGAAAGTGTGTCACACGCCGGACGATGCAAAGGTGTTTGGGGATTTATGTCGACAGCATGAATAGCCCGGCATTTGCTCCGGAGTGAGTGCAGCTGTGGCAGGAGTAGGGAACGTGTGGGTGTGCTGAAGCAGAATAGACTGGCAGGGAGATGACATTTTGCAATAATGTCAACGAGGTTTAAGGAGCTACTTCTCATAAGAAGTGAATTAAGGTACTTGCTGGATTGAATTTCGTAGGTTAAGTAGCACTCCAAAGGAAGATCCTGGCAAGGGCTTTTAAGTCTTCTCGTGTCCATTGCTGGAAATATTGTGATCCTTTCTTTGCTGTTTTTTTCAAAGTGTCACTTTTTCCATCTTTAAACGTCAAGTTTGGTAGGGGAGACATCTCAAAGCAAAGACCGGTCTCATCCATTTTGAAAACGATACCTGGCTCATAGTGTTCAAGCGGTGTAGTTCTTCCTTCCACTCTTCCTTCCTTGTCGAAAATTCTTCGGGTGATTTTTGGTCCTGTTTGCATAGATGGTGAATGGAGGAGGATGTTCAGAGGCATCGACTTAGCCAAAAGAGTGAAGATCCAACGACTGAGATGGCAAGGTCATGAAAGGCGGAGGGAAACCAATGCTCTGGCCCGAAGAGTCTTCGAATCCACTCCGAGGGACGGCGCAATAGAGGAAGACCGTCACTTAAGTGGCGCACGCAAGTAGAAAAGGACATCAACCAAACTGGAAGCTTTTTCTTCTTCTTCTGGTGGCTCTACAGCCCGGGTGGACCTGGGCCTCAACCAACAAGCCTCTCCAGCTCGCACGATAATTAAGCCAGCTGTCTCCAACTGCGCACACCAAGTCGATTGAGGTCCTTCTCCACCTGGGTGCGTCAATAGTAATTCTGCGTTTAATCTCGGTACTGGTGTTGTTCGTACTGTTCACTTGCGAGCCGAGGTAGACGAAGTCCTTCACTACCTCGAAGTTAAAGCTGCCTATGGTGACGTTTTGGCCAAGTCGTCGATGTTGTGCGTCCTTTCTTGATGACAGCATATACTTCGTTTTGCCCTCTACACCCATTTTAGCCGCTTCCGCCTCAATGCCAGCAAACGCCTCATTGACGACTCGCTGTGTTCTGCCAATCACGTCAATGTCATCCGCGTATGCTAACAGTTGTGCGAACTTCTGGAAGATCGTGCCTCTAGTGTTACCGTGTGAGTCTTGCACGATATTCTCCAGGATGATGTTAAAGAAATCACATGACAGCGCGTCACCTTGTCTAAAACCTTTTTTGACTTTGAAGGTCTCGATGAGTTCGTTACCGACCTTGATGGAGCAGCGCGAATTCTCCATCGTCATCCTGCACAACCAGACGAGTTTGGCAGGAATGTCAAAACTAGACATGACGCCGTATAGCTCGTCAGTCTGCTCGCTGTCATATGCGGCCTTGAAATCGACGACTAGATTGTGGGTTTGGATCTGCATCTCTTGGCTTTTTTCCAGGATCTGCCGTAATGTGAAAACTTGGTCGATGGTGGACTTCCCTGGCCTGAAACCGCACTGATAAGGACCCATCAGGTTGTTGACGAATGGTTTCAGGCGCTCACAAAAAACAGCGGAGAGGATCTTAAAGGCGATGTTAAGGAGACTTATCCCTCTATAGTTGTCGCAGTTGAAGAGGTCTCCTTTCTTGTGGATTAGGCAAAAGATATTGAGGTTCCACTCGTCGGGCATGCTTTCCTCCGACCATATTTTACAGAAGAGTTGGTGCATATACCTTACCAGCTCATCTCCAGCTCCCTTAAACAGTACCGCAGACAGTCAACCTGCACCAGCAACTTTATTCAACTTTAGTCTCGATATCGCTATCTTGACTTCGTCTAGGTCGGGGGGACGGAATTCTCGTCGATCATCGTCAATTGCGTTGAGTGGAACATTCTGCCTGACAGCGGTATTGGAGTCTTCCTCGCCGTTTCTACAGTCTACAGATGTGATCTTTCCATATTCTCAGTATAGACTGCGAATCTACGAGTTGTCCCTCTCACATCCCTTCGTCACGATAGGACGACATACACTGTCCGAAATTTGTATCCATTGGATAGTTGGTTTACCCGTTGGTAGAATTTTCGGTCATCATTTCTACCTCTCCATTTCCTCAATCGCGCGCTTCTCATGCTCTTTCTTTTTCTTTTTGACAAGCCGGTGCTCTTCCCTTTTTGTAAGTTAGTAGAGCTCACAAACCGCTCTCGTCCTTCTGTCCAGCGTCGCCTTGCATGCTGCTTGCTTCGCTGAATGTGCCTGCCTGCACTCGTTGTCAAACCAGGGGTTTTTTTGGCTGGCGTTTTAAAACTCAGTACATCAGAGGCAGCTTCTATGATGTCGTTTTGACAACGGTTCCATTGTTCGTTCGACATTTTGAGAGCTTCGGCGAGACTCGATCGGCAAAGATCCTAGCAGTGCATTGCGATTGTAGCTTTCCGACGTCAAACTGTGGTGTCCTTTCTCGACTTCGTTGATCTCTTGATATCCGAGTTCTTACCTTGGTTACCACAAGCAAATGATCCGAGTCAATGGTGGCTCCTCGGAATATTCGGACCTCGAGAATGCTGGGGGAGTGTCTGACGCAATGTCATCATTCTGGTTGACGGTTGATTGACCAGGAGACTGCCAGGAGGTGAGGAAACTGCGTACTGGCTACATAGAGGTTTCGGCCCGTTACGAAGTCCAAAAGCCTGAGTCCGTTCTCGGACGTGTTGTCGTGCAGGCTGTGCTTCACGATGAGTCTTGCAAGGTTGTCTTCCTTGCCCAGCTTTGCGTTGAAATCTCCTGGGACAATCTTGGTGCGGTAGCTGGGACATTGATCGTATGTCCTTTTTAGGAGATCATAAAAGTCATCTTTGCTGTCGTCATCTTTATCCTCCGTTGTGGAGTGGGCGCAGATCAGGCAGATGTTACCGAATGTAACCTTGAAGAAGAGCTGCCTTCGCTCTTTCCACTTAACCCAGTGTCTCGTCGATTTTTTTGTTTGGTTGTTTGCCGAAGATTTTTCGTCTGTCGGCATCCTTGTGGATCCTGTGCACGTCAAAATGTAAAATACACCCAGATTCTGCCCCTCGACCGCTATGAAATTCGAATCTTTTTCAAGCGAGCATTTCGATGTGGGATAAGCTTTTAGAAATCTGCAACAGACCCAATTTCCGAACTGCTTGTAAAATTGTATCTGTAGTACGCTCAGGTGAACAATTATGTTGGCCAATGAATCACTACTGTTGCAGCAACATTTCATAAATAAATGGTCCACTGTCTCGGATGACAGTTCTATTTGACGTTTAGGGCAATGACAGTAGGAAGAGTTGAAAAACTAATCGAATACTCAATCCCGATTTGTTTTGCAGAAACCTTTGCTTGAAAGGAAAGTCAAGCCCGAGAAGGAATATGAGTCACAATGCCTTAGTGTCAATCAAGCCCGCAGTCACCCGGTCACCACACGTACTGCCATCAATTAGTGCTTCAAAATGTGCAAGCGACCCCAACCGATGACAGCAAGAAGAGAGTCGAACAAAATAACTCCTATCTAGGAGATCCCATCTGGTTGACGACTTTCGAGAGGAAATGTCAATTAAGACCCGAGAACTAGTTTCCTTCGAAAACACGAAGACGCCCGCCTTTGCTGAATAATAAATCAAGGATCCGATCCCAAGATAGCCATTCGAGGAGACACAAAGTTCCAAACAAAAGAACGCAATAAATCCTGTATCCTGCTGCCACATGACCCAGAAAGTTTCCTGGGTCTTGCGATTTCCCTTGGACTTGGACTCGAAGTTCATCGCTTTGTGCTGAAGTCGCGGCGATGCCGGGGCGACGGGATGGCGCGGCGGCCTGTGACAATGGCGGTCAAAGCCTGAAGCTGTGATTCCCAAAATCCCGAGTCACTGGCGAATGGAGTTCCCAGTGGAGGGGTTGTTGGCGTACATTTTTTTTTTGCCGGAGAGCGTGTTTTAATTTATTTATGCCCCATTCACCAGCGGAACATGTCCTGTGGTACAATGCCAACACGATTTGGATTACACACTAGTGAATTGAGGGGGTGGGCCACCCCGTCGATATGTGGGCACAGCAGAGTCAAGGTGATAGTGTATGGCGCTGTGAAGCAGTGGCGCCATGTGGGGGCGGTGTTCGTATGGTGGCGTGTTTTTTTGTTGTTTGCCTTGTGGAACATCGCCGGGCTTGTCGTGTTTGTTTAGCTAAAAATATTCATGTCATGGAATATGCATGGCCCAGCGGTGAGATGGTTTCGCCTCTATCCTTGCCATCGCCACCGCCCCGCTGGGGATATTTGATTTGATAATGTAATAAGGATGAAACGCACTCGTGGCGAACTGACATTGTTTTGAGGTTATCGCTGCGATTATGTTTGCGTTGGCAAAGGCAACCCTTTGGAAATTGAATACGGGCAATTCACCAGTTCCCGTGGCTATGACTGATGAAAGTGTTGCGATGGTTATGATCACACATTGTGTAAACTTCTTGGATTTCTTAATGTCGCTTGAGTTTGACGTTTAAGGTGGGTATTGACTTTGTCGAAACGCCTAATCATAATGGATGGAGGGAGGCTTAAGACATTTTAAGAAATCATTATATACCAAAAACATCGCTCATTTTCGTTAAGTTTCGTTAAATATTTTGGGTTTGCTTACTTAAAAAGGAACGAAGTCTGTCGGTGTAGGAATAACAACGGATGTCAATATAATTTAAGTCCATTGTCAGCACAGTATCCAAGCCAACCACTTCGCTCAGTTTCGTTAAATTTCATTGGGCCTTTTTTATTTAAATAATAGAGCGAATACATAGAAATAACACACTGTGACCACACGAACCACTTTCGTTAAGTTTCGTTAAATTTTATCCGGTTTGCCAAATTAAATGGGAACAAAGGCAGTTGGTTTTACAATTCTAACAGATCAGATGGAACCATTTTTGTTCGTGAACACACTTCGTTAAGTTTTGATAAATGGTGTTTGCTTAATTAACTAGGAACGAAGATATTTGGTGTTGGAATTACAAGGGATGTCAATTTTAGCTTAAGTCCATTGTCAGCACTGTATCTACACCAATCACTTCCCTTAGTTTCGTTAAATTTTATTCGGTCTTTATATTTCAATAATGGAGTGAATACACATAAATAACACACTGTGACCAACCAACAACTTTACTCAGTATTGTTAAGTTTCGTTAAATTTTGTTAAGTTGAGCTTGTTAGGAATGAAGACAGTTACAGTTAAGTTTCGTTAAATTTTGTTAAATTGAGCTTGTTAGGAATGAAGTCAGTTGGTTTTGTAATTACAATGGTTATCAATAAAATTAAAGCCAAATGTCAACTCTGTGGCGACATCAGCCACTTCGCTCACTTTCGTTAAGTTTCGTTAAATTTTATTGGGTCTTTTTTATTTAAATAATAGAGCGAATATATAGAAATAACACACTGTGACCACACGAAACACTTTCCTCACTTTCGTTAAGTTTCGTTGAATTTTATCCGGTTTGCCAAATTAAATGGGAACAAAGGCAGTTGGTATTAGATTTCTAACAGATGAGATGGAACCATTTTTGTTCGTTAACTATCGTTCACTCTCTTTTACTCAACTGGGGGCAAAAATCATTCGCTCCTTACGAACGTCAATGACAGTTGGTTTGAAGCCCCTCACCGGCCCTCCCCCGACACCCAGGGCGAGTTTATTTAACAAAATCCACAGTAATCTCACTCATTCCAACGCCCAAGGCCAACAGCATCGCAAAATAAACGAAATTCCAAGGATAATTCCTGCAACAAAAACAAAATGAAACATTCTAGTCAAACTCAACGCCGAACAACAAACAGGATTCACAACAAACGACGTTGCCAAAATACCTTCCGGTATCGTTGTCAGCAATCTCTTTCGCATCATCATTCCGAACCGAAACTGAAACTGGTATTCACCCCTTCTCACCGTTCATTCAAAGGACACGTCTGCACACTTTTGCATTTCAAAGTCAACCAAGGAAAAACTAACACACTCTCACACACAAATTGCAGTATCTCTTTGGTGTTGCTTTACACATTTTTTTTGCCTTCTCCACTCGTTTTCACTCGTCGCCCCCTCCAGCATTCGGTCACAGGCTCAGTCAGCCCCCCTGAACAGCAACGTCCTCGAGTCGCCTAGTTTCCTTGCCAATTGAGTTGAAAATCAAGGCTGCAAATCAATAATCCTCAAGGACGCACGTTCATCAGTAAACCCAACGAATGCCACCCATTGAAGCAGAAGGATGTGTTCAGTATCAAGTATGAATGTCACGGCACAATGAATCGATTCCTCCACTACATTCCCCGACCCGCAAAAGCAAACGTGGCGCGATTGCATTTTTTGTTCTTTTTACTAAACTGCACAAAAAGGACATGAGTCGTGTGAACATTTTTCTACCGGTTTGTGCCTCGTTCTCTGACAACTGCGCTCTCTCGTTTGACTGTCAAGGTCCTCTGCTTGCGATTTGGCATTTGTACACAAAGATTTTCGCAAAAGTTCCGCAGAAACTCTGCACGTTTTGGCGGATAAATGACTGCATCCTCGTGCGCGGAGAAGGCACAATCAGCAGTTTTTGGAAACTAGGCCTTAGTTTGGCGGTGGGTCCTTTCGTATTTGATTATCTGTGGAGCTGTGGAGGATGTGACTATGGTTGCGACGGGAATAAAGCCGAACTGACATTCAATGGCAACGTCGGATTTTAGGAGACCAATATTCGTTGCTAGCAGTCAGTTCAGTGGAATTGACTGCCAAGGTGAAGTGGCTTGTGTGTAATCTCGCGAATGGCAGGACACTGATTTATACTCAGCCTTTGATCGAATGAAGGAAGTTGGAGCAGTCGCAGCTTGGTTCTCAAGCAGAAATTCAGTTCGGTGCCACAGCGGTTAGCTGAGACCATGAGTCTGTCATTAAATATAGAAAACTTGCTCCCTTCCCATCCGACAGTGTTCACTTCTTAAGGCTTTGGTCTTGTTTTTTTTCTAAACTCCATTTTGTTTGCCTCAGCCTGTAGATTGGTCATCAAACGAAGATCCATTATCCGTACCCATGTTTCAGGCAAACCTCCAGCTCCCTCGTAAGTAAGCAAAAGTGAAAATCTTAACGAAACTGAGCCAAACCGGATATTAAGGCTACCGTGATTAATTTCTATGTATTTTGCACCGAAAAAAGAACCGGCCACTAACAGGGCTTGCTTACTTACTTAACGGGCTTCCGACCAGTGGAGGGTCACTGTTTCGAGACACGACAGCCATCCATACCCTGCGCACCCGGGCACGCTCTTTCCAGTTATTTAGACCAAGCGCTCTGGTGAAAAGGACGTTCGGTCTGCCTTTTCTTCTCGAATCTGTGGTCTGTGATTCGAAAGTTTCCTTTGCTGGAGCCTTAGTCGTCGTTTATTGGGCTTTTTGTCTACATTCCGTTGAATCTTCTCCTCCATTCGCTCTTCTCCCGTGCAGTGTGTAGATGTTTAGAATGTAATTTTATTTTTCAAGCGGCTGAGTAGAACCCCAGATAAATGAGTTTAAAAAATGCCCAACAAGCAACACGAGCGAGCCTATTTTAACTAAATGCACTCAAATCTACCGGTGCTCAGAAAAACTATAGTTTTTAAAAATTTTCTAAAATTGAGTTTTTAAACGACTCCGAACCCGTGGGACAGCGCAACAGAGGACGCCCGCGTTTAAGGTGGCGCACCCAGGGGGAGAAGGAACTCAACCAACTTGGCGTGCGACACTGGAGACAGCTAGCCAGAGACCGTGATAGCTGGAGAGGTCTGTTGGTTGAGACTCAAGTCCACCCCGGACTGTAGCGCCAAATAAAGAAAGAAAGAAACGAATGGGTTAAACTTTCGAAAGATGAGAAGAGGACTCTATTATTTTGAGTATGTTTCAACAAAATTCTACTTTTATTCAGAATAAGTGATAAGAGGCAATGGGTGGTGTGAATAAAATCTGATAAAACACTGCGAGTAAGAACACATGAGTCGAGTATGTTCGTTACAGGAAATACTGATTTGGTGTGAGTAAAAAATGTCGTTGACGCTTGAAAACTAGAGTTCTTCGCGTTTAGGGGTGAGTGCAAAGTCGAGTAAAGGTTGGTGCAAAGTATATACAATAATGTTCTGAAACATACAAACGCGAAAACAAAGAATTGTAACTCATGTCCTTTGGGCGACGCAGAGGATAATTTCAAGAACGTGCATAGATTCGAGTTTGATAACATGGAATGAACTCATTTTCTTTCCGATAATCCTGAAGAAACCGTTGGTGGTGCCTTTGATTGTTTAATGGTCTTTTAATGTAATGGAAAGAGTCATCGGGAAGCACAGCCTGCACGACAACACGTCCGAGAACGGACTCAGGCTTTTGGACTTCGTAACGGGGCGAAAGCCCTTTGCAGCCAGCACGCGGTTACGTCACCTCAACGTTCACAAAGGGACCTGGCGGTCTCCTGATCAATCAACCGTCAACCAGATTGATCACATTACGATCGACGTGAGTCACTCCCCCAGCATTCTCGATGTCCGAACATTCCGAGGAGCCACCATTGACTCGGATCATTTGCTTGTGGTAACCAAGGTAAGAACTCGGATATCAAGAGATCAACGAAGTCGAGAAAGGACACCACAGTTTGACGTCGGAAAGCTACAATCGCAATGCACTGCTAGGATCTTTGCCGATCGAGTCTCGCCGAAGCTCTCAAAATGTCGAACGAACAATGGAACCGTTGTCAAAACGACATCATAGAAGCTGCCTCTGATGTACTGAGTTTTAAAACGCCAGCCAAAAAAACCCCTGGTTTGACAACGAGTGCAGGCAGGCACATTCAGCGAAGCAAGCAGCATGCAAGGCGACGCTGGACAGAAGGACGAGAGCGGTTTGTGAGCTCTACTAACTTACAAAAAGGGAAGAGCACCGGCTTGTCAAAAAGAAAAAGAAAGAGCATGAGAAGCGCGCGATTGAGGAAATGGAGAGGTAGAAATGATGACCGAAAATTCTACCAACGGGTAAACCAACTATCCAATGGATACAAATTTCGGACAGTGTATGTCGTCCTATCGTGACGAAGGGATGTGAGAGGGACAACTCGTAGATTCGCAGTCTATACTGAGAATATGGAAAGATCACATCTGTAGACTGTAGAAACGGGGAGGAGGACCCCAGTACCGCTGTCAGGCAGAATGTTCCACTGCGCACAATTGACGATGATCGACGAGAATTCCGTCCCCCGACCTAGACGAAGTCAAGATAGCGATATCGAGACTAATGTTGAATAAAGTTGCTGGTGCAGGTTGACTGTCTGCGGAACTGTTTAAGGGAGCATATACCTGCACCAACTCATCTGTAAGATATGGTCGGAGGAAATCATGCCCGACGAGTGGAATCTCAGTATCGTTTGCCCGATCCACAAGAAAGGAGACCCCTTTGACTGCACCAACTATAGAGGGATAAGTCTTCTTAACATCGCCTTTAAGATCCTCTCCGCTGTTTTTTGTGAGCGCCTGAAACCATTCGTCAACAACCTGATGGGTCCTTATCAGTGCGGTTTCAGGCCAGGGAAGTCCACCATCGACCAAGTTTTCACATTACGGAAGATCCTGGAAAAAGCCAAGAGATACAGATCTAAATCCACAATCTAGTCGTCGATTTCAAGGCCGCATATGACAGCGTGCATAGGGACGAGCTATACAGCGTCATGTCTAGTTTTGACATTCCTGCCAAACTCGTCTGGTTGTGCAGGATTACGATGGAGATCTCTCGCTGCTCCATCAAGGTCGGTAACGAACTCACCGAGACCTTCAATGTCAAAAAAGGATTTAGACAAGGTGACGCGCTGTCATGTGACTTCTTTAACGTCATCCTGGAGAAGATCGTGCAAGACTCACACGCCAACACTAGAGGCACGATCTTCCAGAAGTTCGCACAACTGTTAGCATACGCGGATGACATTGACGTGATTGGCAGAACACAGCGAGCCGTCAATGAGGCGTTTGCTGGTATTGAAGTTGAGGCGGCCAAAATGGGTTTAGTGTTGCAAAAGAAAGTATATGCTATCATCGAGAAAGGACGCACGACATCGACGACAAGGCCAGAACGTCACAAAGGGCAGCTATAACTTCGAGGGGGTCAAGGACTTCATCAACCTCGGCTCGTAAGTGAACAGTACGAATAACACTAGTACCGAGATTAAACGCAGAATTACTATTGACGCACCCAGGTGGAGAAGGACCTCAACCAACTTGGTGTGCGCAGTTGGAGACAGCTGGCTAAAGATCGTGCGAGCTGGAGAGGCTTACTGGTTGAGGCCCAGGTCAACCCCGGACTGTAGCGCCACCAGAAGAAGAAGAAGAAGAATGTACTGATAAATTTTTCTTATCGCCTTTTGATGTACGACGCGGTCCTTCATGGTATAATTTTTTTTTCTTTATTAGCGAGATGTTAAAATTAAACCCTTGGATTTTTTTTATTTCTTCTTCCATAGCTTTCAACTCAGATTGCATTTTATTGTTCAAGTCTAGAGATTGCCGTTTTCTTCAGCAAGCTCGTATAAAATTTCAAACACTTGATGAAATCGGCATGGTCGATTCCAGATTTCCTTTTTTTTTAGGATTAAGGTTTAATCTGTCAAAGTATTCCTCTTTTGCCGCAGTATTTTCCATTAATTTAGATTGTTTTCACTTTGTTCTCTCTTGAAGTCACCTCCTATGCACACTCCACTTCTACAAGTGAGCTCTCTATTCATTCCATCTTTATTCACACCAAAACGGAGGAAAAGCTCAGCTGTCAAAATATCTGAGCGTAGAGGATTCGTTAAACTTAACGAAATACATTTTTGTTAACAAAAGATGGAGCATATACTCCAAAATGCTGAGGAAATGCTCACACTCAGTTTTTATTCACACCACCCAATAGGTTCCAAATTGCAACTATCAATTAATTTAAGTTTAAGTTGATTTAATTTAATTAAAAAGTTTCAGTACTAATTGAATTATTTAGAAAGTCAAAAGAGTAAATAAGTTATGAGCATTAAAATGCAATAAACATTAAAATATAATTTTGTTCCGTTAGATTGAACCAGACGTTACACTTTGCACCGTCTTGGACAAAGTTTCACAGAGCTGATCTCCTACCGGCTCTTGGATATATATAACATCAGTACCGAGAAAATACATTTTAACAATGGGCACAAGGTGCCTTTGAAACGGCGGCATGTCTTGGGCAATTTCAAAAGATGGTGAAATTTGGTCTTAATTCTGCGTTCGATGTTCTTCAAATTTGGTTAAAAACTACCACAGTGGCAACCGTAAGTGTCAGCCATCGTAACCGCTATATTCGGGATATGGTCATCTTGATCGGTCCTGCACTGGCCCAAAGTGTGACTGGTGCTCTTGGCAACCAGCGACCCTAGCCTAACCTTCCATCGTCTACTTCATGATAATAAATTCTGTTCGATACTGCGTCTTTTTTCCTTGTCATTGATTTTCTCCCTTCACTTATCTATCATTTCACATTGAATTCCACCCTCCCTCGAACTGCTCAAAATTTAATAATTAACAAGTCGTGGGAGAAATTCCCAAGCAAAGTGCATGCTTAAAAGCTCTAAAAGTCCTTGAAGAAGTGACCGAAACTATTTCACACACACTCACCCATCCACAGAGTAGACTGAATACAAAGCCCAGCAAGGACACAGTGGCAACCCTTGGTCTCTCCACATTTGATTTAAATAAAAAGTTCGATAATTTGAACTGTTGCCAAGAAGCCGCCGCAACGAGAATCTCAAGCACATTCGTTGAATTAAGTGCTCCTGTGGAAGGATAAAGGCGCAAAGGCATGCACCGATACCAAGGAGAGACACGAGCGCTCGAGCATGTGCCATTGAATAGTCGCTGGTTGTTGGTGTAGTCAGTCCAGTCCCTCACTGGCACACGACGCGAACCAGTTTCGCCTTGGCGGACAAGGTCAAGGTTTCACGTTTATTTATATCCGTACACAGTCCCGACCTCAACGTGGCAATGGATGAGCATGAGAAGGAGAGGACACTACCTCGGCTTGTGTGCTGGTACTGGTGCTGGTGCTGCGTCTGTTCATGACTACGGCACAACCGTTGACTCATGACTACTTGAATATTTATGGAATTGTGTTTGGTTGAATTGAAATCAGGGGCAGTGTGGGCTCGGCTCTTAGTTAAATGCTTTTGCACTCGATGAGTTACGGCAGATGTCCTGGCCACCGTGTTCGACGCGGACTTAGTTGCTCGGTGGGGATGTGTTAGCGGCGATGGCCATCAAACAGAATTTTTAAACTCTGACCTGTGACGATTTGTGCAGTCGGAGGAGAGGTCCGATGGGTCCGATGTGCTGCAGTCTGCTGAGAGGAGATTCTCATTGGATTTGAGACAGAGACTGGTATTGTTTCATTTTTGACCAAAATGTGATTTCGTGCGAGTGTTCAGCAAATTCAGCAGCTGTCAGCAATCTCTTCTACAAAATTTGGAGCCCTTTCTATTGCTGACTTCCTGATTCCGCCGTTGTTTAAGGTTATGTCAGAACCGAAGATAAGCATCGTCAGGTTTCAAAGTGACACGGCAATTGTTTCAAATTTCCAACAAAAACAAGTCATTTCCGTAACGTACGTAAAGAGCGGTATCAACCTCCAGGTCCCACGTAAGTAAGCAAAAGTGAACGAATCTTAACGAAACCGAGCCAAACCGGATATTATGGTCACCGTGAATAATTTCAATGTATTTTGCTCCGAAAAAAAGATCCTGTCACCGGTACAGGCTTTGCTTCCTTGCTGAATGGGTTCCCGACCGGTGAATGGTCTCTGCTTGAGACACGACGGCCTTCCATGTCCTGCGCTCACGGGCAAGCTGATATACAGACCAAGCACTCTGGCATCTTTGAAAAGGAGGTTCGTTCTTCCATTTATTTTCGAATCTTTGGGCTGTGATTCGAAGATCCTCATTGCTGGAGCGTTAGTCGTCGCATTTTTTGGCTTTGTCACTACATCCGGTTGTGTCTTCTCCTCCATTCGCTCTTCTCCCGTACTGGGGAGAAGACGACGGAGAATTATTCTCTCAACAGAGCACACCCGCGATTAAGGTCGTTCACCCAGGCGGAGAAGGACCTCAAACAACTTGGCTTGCGGCTCTGGAGGCAAGTAGCAAGAGACCATACTATTTGGAGAGGTTTGCTGGCCCAGGTTCACCCCGGAATGTAGCGCCAAATAAAGAAGAAACTCGTTGGCTCAACGGAAAATGATTGAATTCCATAATACCACATATTAATCCGGTTATCTCAAAGTTGAGTTGTTTCGATGACACAACTGAGTTGACTTGTGGACTGTAATAGGGGCATTCATTTATTCCTCTGATAGAAGGTGGTTGCCCAGATACCTTTGAAACCTGGAACAATGCCCATGGCATGAAGCAGGCCATGAAATTCTTGGGTCAACATAACCGGAAGAGGTTTGAGGCATGTATCAGAATGAGCAAGAACAACTTTCGTACCCTAACAGGCTTCCTAACAGGGCACTGTAGACTCAGGAAGCGTAGCTAAGTGTATCAGAAGAAGGTCTCTGCAGATTCTACGGAGCCCTTCTTCTGATGACCTTATGAAGTTCCCGAACATGTATTGAGACCTTGTGAGGCACTAGCCCACAAAAGTCAAAGATATCTGGACAAGGACCTAATATCAGAGGAAGAACTGAAGTCACTATAATCAGCTCTCATTATCAGATTCCTATTGGAACCTGGCTTAGAGAGTAATAATAATATAATATGGGTGGCGCTACAGTCCGAGATGGACCTGGGCCTAGCTTCAACCACTCGTGTTGTGCGTGCTATTGTTCTTTCACGAGTGGAAGGGACCTACAGCTTAATGCCGACTCCGAACGGCGAATTTGAGAAGCTTTTTCTAGACGGGAATACTCTTTGAGCATTGTCAGTGACTCAAAAGGCGTGGAGCTGTGAAAATATGAAAGGTTTTAAATTCGGGTATCGAACCTGGCACCCTCTGCGTAGGAGTCGACGCACTTACCCACTACGCCACGGCGACCCTATAGAATACTCTAGGATAATTCTCTTGCACCTTTCTTCAATACAACTCTAAAAAGAGCTGATGGGAGGGGAGCTCTTCCGAAAGCATATGTATGAATAGGGGATACAATAGAACTAATGGTCGCTGTGCAACATACTTCTTCTTCTTCTTCTGGTGGCGCTACAGCCCGGGTGGACCTGGGCCTCAACCAACAAGCCTCTCCAGCTCGCACGATCTTTAGCCAGCTGTCTCCAACTGCGCACACCAAGTTGGTTGAGGTCCTTCTCCACCTGGGTGCGCCATCGGCTCCGTGGGCGTCCTATATTGCGTTGTCCCACTGGTTCGGAGTCGAAGACTCTTCGGTCTGGAGCAGTGTTGTCCATGCGCTCTACAAGGCCCAGTCATCTTTGGCGTTGAATTCGTAGAGGCCTGGCTAATCTGTCGCTCTGCAGCCCGCACACTGACTGAATCTTCTCCAACGCAAACGGGACCAAAGATTGAACGCAGAACTTTTCTCTCGAGAAGACCATGGGCTTCTTCATCCGCTTTTGTGATTGTCCATGCCTCCGCACCATAGAGCAGGACAGGGATGATCAAGGTGATATATAATGTTAGCTTGGTCCTTCGAGAGAGGGCTCTACTACTCAATTGACTCTTGAGCCTAAAGAAACAGCTTTTGGCAAGAGCTATGCTCCATCTGATCTCGGTCCTGATGTTGTTCGTACTGTTTACTTGCGAGAAAAAATAAGTATGATTTTTAAAGTAAGAGGCGACGTTTGTAAGCTAAATTTCATACCGCATCGACCGGAGCTTCCAATCTTATGCGACGTATGCAAACTTAGAGAACGTGAGGATGTGTTGCACTTCATCGCGAAATGCCCTATACTTAAGGAGTTCCGCATTAATTTTTTCGGTGCTCTGACACTTGAGTTGGAGGAAGCAATAAATGTCTTGTATGGTGGCAGAGGTTGGGACTTACTCTACAACTACACAGTCAACGCATTGCGCTACAGGAACTGCATGATTGATGAACGTTTGTTTTTAAGTAATTGGAGCATTATATAATGAAACAAACAGCATATATTTTTTGGTTTATATAAGTATGTAACGTATTTTTTCCTTTTAATGTCAATCTGGTAGACGGCCTCTAGGCTAAGCCATATAGACTGTCATAATAAAGAAAATTGTAAGCAATCACTTTTTTTGAAATAAAATAGTCTAATTAACTAACTAACTAGCTACTTGCGAGCCAAGATAGTCGAAGTCCTTCACTACCTCGAAGTTGTAGTAGCTGCCTATGGTACCGTTCTGGCCAAGTAGTCGATGTTGCGCGTCCTTTCTCGATGACGGCATTTACTTCGTTTTGCCCTCGTTCACCGCTAAACCCATTTTGTCCACATCCGCTTCAATACCAGCAAACGTGCAACATACTCTCAACAATAATAATAAGTAATAATATCCTGCTCCTTGTTCCAATTGCGCCGTATCCGCAAGAGTGTGCCAGCATTTGCCGTTCTTCAAAACAAAGAATTTTTGACTCTATGAGGAACTCCACTATTCGTCTGAGCAACCTTCCCTCGAGAATCTAGTGAATCTAGTGATCCTCCAAGGACAGCGCTTTTATGTAATCAATGTGAAGTTTTAAGAAGAGTATATATAAAATGGCGGAGAAAGAGAAAAGGTCAGTATCGACTAGAAGCGTACCACTTGGGGTGCAAGCCAATTTAAACATAACTTTTGGACAAAACGCAGCTATTGTTCCACAGTATCGTACACTTTATATCCCCATACCTGTGCCCCATACAACAGGACTGACCTATAAACCGCTTGAAATATCTGATATTTTACTCTCAGGGATATGTGTTTATCCTCAAGGCAGTTTTTCTACGCCACACCGCACTAATGGTCGATTTAGCTGTTGTGAGCTTCTCTTTTAGTTGTGCTTACAGATTAAGGTTGTGCGACTTAAATACTGTAGCAGCCCTTATAACGAATTCAGGCACTCTTCTAAGAAAAATAAACATGTAAAAGGGACTACCGTGTGAGAGCAGTGAACATGAATAATGATCACTCTTGTGTAGTTTGCGAAGCGATACGGACGTACTTATAATAAAGTAATAAAGTTGAAGTGTTTTATTATTTCTATTTTCTATCGGTTAAACTACTTCCAACTTTTTCATTTGACCCCAAGTGGTACGCTCCTATTCGAGACTGGTCGTTTTTTCTTCTCCGCCCTTTATACATACTCTTCTTAAAACTTCGCGTACCTACCTCCTCCTCATCTAAAAACCATGACCTTGGAATTATCTATGTTCGCCCTTAATCTCGATTCTTCGCAGTATTTTTGCAGCCTGTTTATCATTTCTGTAAGCTCTCTGGCGACCCCGCAAGCAGGACTAAATCATCTGCCTAGAGCAATGCATATTCGTGCTCATGAGTTCGATCCAAGGCTGATTATTTTTGTTTTCTGTGTGTTTATTTTCAGCCCTACGATCAGCGTTCCCTACTGTTTGGTAAGGCGGCGTACTCACCGCGTTGGAAAAACGTACTCAAATGCATCCAAAGGTAGTACGTTTAATAATACACTTTGATACAAGAGGTGTATACGCAAACATTATGTGGTTAACAGTGTCTCACTACGAGGCGCTTTTAGTTTTTATTTTATTTAAGATCAACTTTTTCTCAAGAGGGTTTAAATATCCTTTAAATGTTGAACACAGTACTGGCGTTGAGGAAAATAGGAATGTGTTAGAAAGGACATACCGATGCTCATTGAATCACTGAACATCATAATGAGAGGGAAAGATAGAGTTGGGTAATGCATTCGACATCCGTGCGGTACGGCTAAAGAAAGAATCTCTGTATATAGCTTTTTGTCCAAAACTGGGCTCGAGTGTAAACCGGTGGGCATTCATAGATGCATTTGTATTTCGGTTGTATTGTTTAAAGGAGGAAAACAACCGGACAGTTCAGCTGATCATCGATAAAATAAAGAAAGGCAGAAAACATTACGATGGTGTTCAAGAGAGCATTGTTTTAGTGAACGATCTGTCTGTTATCATTCTGAAGACTATTTTCTGGACAAAGTCCAAAGGTCGCAGATGAATGCGTTGTATTCAAGTTTTGGGCGTATGTAAGTCTTGTATATTGCATCGACATCAAATAAAGCGATGAAAACTTGTTTGCCAACATCCAAAATGTGGTCGCCGCACTGCAGATGGTTAGTGACGCGCGTACCTAGAATAGCTATGTAGCTGTTCAGTTTCATCTACAAAACCGCCACTCATGGACAATGACAACGAGGGGAGGCTTCGCTTTAATGACAGAAGACAGTATCGGGTTTTGGAAGCCTTAGATTCAACGTGCGATCTGAGATCTGAGTTTAATGAGTTAATACATTGTCGCCGGTGGTCCAAATCCGCAGGTTAAGGATGTTTATCTGTGACGAAATGAATGTGGATGTAGTCCGGAGGGCAAAGATCCGTCGACTGCACTGGCTCAGCGCTCCAGCTAAGAGGACCTACGTATCCGAGCCTCCTGGTTCGAGAAGGAGAGGAAGACCGAATATCCGGTATAAAGACCAAATAATAGCGGATGCAAGACAGCTATGTCTTGATGACTGGAAGCAGCGTGCCCAGGACCGTCAACAGGCTCGACTCCAGCTAAGAGAGTCTTCGTATCCGAGCCTCCTGGTTCGAGAAGGAGAGGAAGACCGAATCTCCGGTATAAGGACCAAATAATCGCGGATGCAAGACAGCTATGTCTTGATGACTGGAAGCAGCGTGCCCAGGACCGTCAACAGGCTCGGCTCGGACCCTGCATCGGTCGTCAGCCTTATTAGTAGTAGGTAATCTGTGACGAAATATGAAAAACTGTGGGTACTGTCGTCTGCAAAACAACTTCTTAAAAAAAAACCCTAATACCGTCGAACCTCTATAAGTCGAATAGTCACCGGAACAAATATCTATTGTGTACGATTTATGGAGTAACTGCTGATGTACATATGTACTTGGACGAATGCCAAATTTCGTGGCAACATTAGAGCTTTCTTTATTTAAGTTTTTATTTATTAATTGCTCGGCGACATTTTACTGAACTTGTCCAAAATGTACAGTCGTCAGATGAATAATTCTACTACTCCTCCATACATTTACAATGTTACGCCTATGTATTTGTAACCAATTTACGATTGTCCTTTTTTTTCTTATTTTCTCTTTTGTTTTTGCACGCTTTGAATAGGTCTTAGATAATGAGATATAGAGTGAATTTTCTACAAAAAGTAACACCAGTGAACATGTTTCAAGTTCTGAAACCTTACAGAGGTTGGACAGCAATCCAAACGAAAACTTAAAAAGTAATTATTGTGTTTAAAAACGTAGTACGCGCTGCTTTATCGTACTACCGTCTCAGCCCGCAAAAATGTACTCAAATAGTACAATTTTAGCACGGGATGGAACGCTGCCAACGATGTGTATCTCCCTCTCCACCCATTATCCTATGCGAAAGTAAGCATACATTGTCTGCGTAGACCTGGTATCAGTTGGGTCGTCTGTCTGGGCATTGCCTGGGTAAGATCATTGAATAGTTAGGGCCATAGAGCCAGGTCTGACTCACCGTCCTCTTCTTCCATGCCTCGTTCGAATCACCTAGGCAAACGATATCATCGTCTTCCTCGTTGATCGTGTCCGAAGCATCGACTTCTCCCTTTGCACCGTCTTTGCTTTTGTCACCCGTAACCTCTTTACAGTCTTTTTCGGCTTCTTTTTCGAGCTCCTCTTTACTTTTCCTCTGCACCTCTTCAATCTCAATTCCTGATTCGGTCTCCATCAAGACGTCTCCATCTTTATCGTCCTCGATCAGGAACACATCATCATCCTCCTCTTCCGAGGGCTTTGATTACACAGTTTCCTTCACGGTTGGCACGGTGGATACTTTCGTTTCCTCCTTCTTCTGGATTTTAACTTCTTCTTCGGCAGTTTCCGACACCTCTTCGACTTCAGGTATTTCCTCTCCTTACGACCGTCTCTCATCTAGTGGACTGTCCAAGCAGAACACGAAGTCATGAACGTCATAGACCCGGGTCTCACTCTCGAAAGAGGAATTGCTTCTTTCATCCATACACAATAATGTATGTTGTCCAGCGTTTCTTCCTGTATTTATAAACCTGCACAGATTAGAAAGGAGTTTATGAATCTAGTGATCCCCAGTCTCTAGTGACACCAGCCGAGCCACTGGCAAGGATAATGAGCAATGTCCTGGACATGCTTCCATTTGCCATTGTTCTCACCAAAGGAACCCACATCCATCTAAAAAGCTACCACGAAACACCATAGAAGTTTGCATCTCAATTAAATGTGATTTAATTTGTTTATTTCTGATAAATTATACAACTTATCCATACCGAAGATATCTGTAACTGTTTTCCGACTCAAATAAAAAAAAAACCAATTGGGACATTAAATTTAAAAAAAAAATAAAATAATTTAAAACTTAACTTAAATTAGGGTACATCTTCACGCGAATGCTGTGAAGTTGGTCATGCAGCCCAACTCTAGTTCAACTCTCCGCGGACGATGTACACAACACACTGCTGTCTGATATTGTGAAGTCTTCGAAGAGGAGTTCAAACTATTGCTACATATTAGCCTATGAGTGAAGATAGGATTGGATCTTAAGAATAACATAATGTGGATGTAGGCTAAATTCACGGGGTGATGAGCTGCAGTGTGATTGTATAGAAGATTGAGGTGATTAACTCCAGGTCTTTGCGAAACTGAACGGGCCACACCGATTGTGAGCGTCGACAGCGCGAACTGCGAAGTAATAGCGCTGTCCCTCTTGGAATTGTGTCAGGGTAACGGCCATGGGCAGTAGCATTGCCTTAACATCGCCCACGTGACGCCAAGACTCGACGAGTGGGGGGCCACTTGTCTCCTGGTATGCATAGATCTGGTAGCTGGTGCTTTCGGCGTACTTGTCCTTGGTGGTGTCTTCGATTGTCCATGAAATAACGATTCCGCTTTCCAGATTGCTGATGCGAATGGTGGGACGAGCTGGAGGCAGCTTCCACGCTGGATTGCTGTTGTGAATCGGCTGGTTTGGAAGTGGGGCAGGATGCCGATACCGCGATGGTGCCGCAGATAACTGACGATTGGCAACGCCGTTTGGCTTCGGTGGAGCTGGTGCTGCAAGTAAACATTGCGTTATGAAAGCGCGTTCGTCAAAGGCTGTAGAAACAAAGCTAACTTACCAATGGCTCGCTGTGGAGTCTGTTTGGGTGGATTGGGTTTGGGCTGTTGAAGTTGCTGCTGTGGCACAACCGACACCTTGTAAGGTCTGCTTCCAGATGACGCCGCAGAAGCTTGTGGTGTGGTGGATACTTGTGCTGCTGGCGCTGCGGGAACTTTCGAACTAGGCGCGGGCGCCGATGGAAGCACGTCATCTTCGTCAGTCAGATCAATGACGGATTTTTGCGCAGACTTTGATGCTACCGTTGATGCCACTGCCGGCGGAATAGCTGGGGCCACTATGAGCGCAGCTGCAGGCAAGGGTTGCGCTACACTCTGCGGATCTGAATTTCCATGCTGCGGGTACCGCTTTGGTGCGGCTTTCATTCTACAAACGAAATAAAAGAAAAAATACAATTAGATCTCATAGAAACGGCAGAACGACTTTTGTAACATACGATGGTTTATGCGGTTGTATAGCCACCGTCTTAAATTTCTTCGGCTGCTCAGGGGGCACTGGATCGTTTGGAGGCATCACCAGGGGAACTTTTAAAGAAACATTAACCCCTGCAGACACAGGAGTTACGCGTGTCTTCGGTCCAACTGGCCGAGGAGCAAACTTCGATGTGTATTCCTTTGACGTCGAAGGTGATGGTGTAGAAGACGAGACCACACCGGCTGAGATAGAACGGTTTAATGGTGAATTGCGTGGTGTATCTGGCCTGAGAGGAGTTAGCTTCTGCACGCAGCCACGACGCTGAGGAGGCGCCTGTTGCTGAACACTGCTGCTGCTGCTGCTTGCTGCCTGACTACTCGTGGAAGTGGATGATTTCGGAGTATTAGTGCTGACTGCAACGGGGCTGGAATGCGATGATCTATCCGCGGAGTGCGCGCTGTTGTTGAGCAGGCTTCTCGGCGTATGTGGTGGAGGCACTGGCGCAGTGTTTTGTGGGGCCAAGGGCATGAGTGTCGGATCATATTTTTTTGCCGGGAAGAACACCTGCAGACCTACTGCACGGGTTATCTTTACTGGCATTACGAACTGAGCATTCTTTGTTTCCAGATCCTTCAGTACGCGATTGTGCACCATTTCCAGGTCTCGGAACTGCTTGTTCAGTTCGGTGATTTTCGTTCTGTGGCCAGCGATGATTTTATCCTGCTTCTCGATCAGATCCCGCATCTCGCTGAATTCGCTCTTGTGAACGATCGCCTCAACGATCTTCTGCAGCACGAGCTCCTCCAGATCGGATTTTGTCATTTTATGAATGGTTTTCTTGAAGCGCTTCAGGAAGTCCAAGCTCAGGTCTATCGTCGGTGGCTCCAGCTTTGGCGGGGGATACAGTGGAAGATGTTTGACTCCAGCTTTGCATATATCATCTTTTGATTCGATTATGTCCTTTGAATCTTTCGAGTTGTTGTCGTCGACCTTATCCGGCTCTGTTTCCGTCTTGGGCTTCTTGAAGTCAGTCGGGATGGAATCAGTGCTGCGGACACGCTTCAATGGCTTGCTGTCATCCATGACTTCATCGTTGTCCGGCGTATCCGGAGTGTTTGACTTTGATTCCTCGTGACTGATGATTGATAGACGGCTGTTTGACTCGTCCTGACTCAATCGGAGTTTCTTTGTTGGCGGCTGTTCATTGTTCTCCTCAGCCTCAGCTCGGATAACCTTTTTGGACTCTTTCAGGAGACTGTCTTCGCTGGCACTGCAACTGTTGGATTCCGCGGAAACCGATGTTTCCTTTGGTGTTTGTTTCGCCACATCGTTGTCCTCTTTTTCATCAACTCCATCGCGTGCATTATCCGAATTGTCGGATATAATTGTTGATGATTCGACGATGCACCCTTTGTCAGAAGTGGCCTCCTCGTCGGTTGCTTTCTCATCTTTGGAAGCTTTTGCCTCCTCCATCACACCACAGGAATCGCTGGTTGACGGTTGATCGATGGGCTTCTCCGGCGTTGTGGATGTTACCGGAGGTATGGCTTCGGTTTGTTCGTCGTCATCATCAAGGATAACGACATCGTCATCTTCAGTGACGTCTGAAGACTTCTCGGGATTGAGAACAGTTTGCTCTTCTTTAGCTTCTTTCGCGAGATCTGCGCACCCCATAACAGGAGCATGCGTGTCGTCAGCATCCGAAACAGTATCTACAGTTTGTTCTTCCTCCACCTCCATGTCCACAGCCTTTGTCGCAGCTTCTTCCTTGACAATCTCTTTCGCCGCTTCATCAGCTGCAGTCTCTTCGACATTTACTGATGGTTTTTCCGCTTCCTGTTCAGCCTTTTCTTTTCTACTCTCAGTGGCTGCATCAACTGTTTTACTCGCGCTCTTCTCCTCAGGTGGCTCACCGTCCTTTTCTTCCAATGCCTCGTTCGAATCATCTAGGCAAACGATATCATCGTCTTCCTCGTTCATCGTCTCCGAAGCATCGACTTCTACCTTTGCGCCATCTCTGCTTTTGTCACCCGCAATTTCTTTACAGTCTTTTTCGGCTTCTTTTTCGAGCTCCTTTTTACTTTTCCTCTGCACCTCCTCAATCTCTTTGTTGAGATCCTCATCTTCTATTCCAGCTGATTCGGTCTCCATCAAGGCGTCTTCATCTTCGTCGTCCTCGATCAGGAACACATCATCATCCTCCTCCGAGGGCTTTGATTGCACAGTTTCCTTCACGGTTGGCACGGTGGATACTTTCGTTTCCTCCTTCTTCTGGATTTTAACTTCTTCTTCGGCAGTTTCCGACACCTCTTCGACTTCAGGTATTTCCTCTCCTTGCGACCGGCTCTCATCTATTGGACTGTCCAAGCAGAACACGAAGTCATCAACGTCCATCTTATCGGATGTACTATCCTTGGAGTCTTTCACAGAGTCTTCCTTGTCCGTGTTCTCTTGTTTCTTCACATTCACTTTCGTGTCCTTTGGAGTTTCTGACTCTTCAACACTCCTCTTGACCTCAGACGCTACTTCATCTTTTACAACATCGTCGAGATCATCGTCGCCGATTTCAACGACATCTTCGACGGTGGCTTTTGGAACGCTCACCTTGGGTTCATCCATGCAATCCTCAACTAAATCGTTAATTTTCGACAGCAGTGTGTCCAGGTCGTCGCCTGTGTCCCTCACTTTCGACGAATCTGCGGTTTCTCCGTTTTGTGTGTCTCCTGTGCTCTCTGACTCCAAGTCCAGGTCGTACACCTCCTCTGAGTCTTCCTTCTCTGCGGCAGTTTCATCATGCTCGTCCTTCTGTGAGTCCAAATCGATGTCTATATCGTCTAGATTCTTGATCGGGTCTGATTTCTCCCCGCATTTGCTAACTCCATTGAGTATTGGCAATTTTTCATCTGTTAAATAGAAGAAGCCAAAATTAATCGACTGTGAATATGTTTAGAATTGTCGGTTGCTCACCACATTTGTCAGCTTTTGGAATCACGGGCTTGGCACTGTCCTCTTCAAAGAGCGTTTCCAGGTCTTCCTCCACATTGTCGGACAGACCGTTTCTGTTTGATCTGAATTCCATTTGTGTTGCTGGCGAGTGCTTAACTTCCATCATATTTGAAAATGATAAACTAACTTTTTTTTTGTTCTGAATTGAGATTTATGTTGTCATTGAAATGATGCTGAAAAGAGAGAAGGATGAAAGGAGGATTAGATTATGTGCAGAAGTTCTATAGAACGTCATATTAGATACAAAGGGGATGCACTTGCAGGCAGAAGCACCTGAGCTACATCAAGGAATGAACTAATGGAATCTGCTTTTTGGAATCACACCTGACGGCCAGAAGAGGAATAATTGCATTTTTAACTTTTGTCTCTACAGCCAACAAGTTGGTGTCCCATGCATTTTTGTATCCACGCGGGTGGCGGAAGGACTTGATTGTGCTTCCTTTCAATTAAGATTCAGTACTGTTTGAAGTGTTTTCTCTTGTTAGGTGCAACATTTGTCGGTATGACACCTCTTGGAGAAAGAGTCAAAAACCAAGGTGAACTTAGGGGACAACAGAAGCAATCTGTTCAGCGGAAGTAGTCAGAAATTCGTACGTGCAACTATATGGCTTCTACTTTGATGTTAGACTACAATTTGTCAGCATTGGAACTGTAAACAAGAGTCGCCGTGGCGTAGTGGGTTAGTGCGTCGACTCCTACGCAGAGGGTGCCAGGTTCGAATCCCCAATTATTCACGGCTTCCACCTCTTTCGAGTCACTGACAATGCTCAAAGATTATTCCTTTCTAGAAAAAGCTTCTCAGTTTCGCCGTTCGGAGTCGGCATAAAACTGTAGGTCCCTTCCACTCGTGAAAGAACAACAGCACGCACTACACGAGAGGTTGCTGGGAAGCTAGGCTCGGGTCCGCCTCGGACTGTCGCGCAACTAATATTATTATTAAACAAAAGACATGCATTTGCACCACACGAACTTACTAATCCAAGATTTTGATCCAATAGCAACATGAGTATGTGCTCTTATCTACAAAAAGAGAATAAATCGGTCGTGGTTCTCTCAACTTTCCATTATAGTATCGAAATTGAAGGTCTTAAAAGAAAGCCAAAAAAAGGTACTCGATTACAACAGAAGCAAGGAAGGTGTTGACTGTATGGAAAAATGTCTGGGATGAATATTCAACGAAGAGATGGCCTTTGGTGATTTTTTTTTTATAAAATTAAGGATGTGGCTACAATTGCAGCATTCATGATCTACATGGAAAATAATCCATACTGGAAGACATCAGCAAACCGTAGAAGATTGTTCCTCAACAGTTAAGTGAACAATTAGCCATGACACAAATCCTGAATCGTTCAAAAAAATACACAAATCATGCGAAATTTTCGATCACGTAGTGGAAGGAATTGAATGTAGATTGGGTCACCTAGTAGCACCGACTGTTGAAAATCGTCCAGTAAGGACTCAGGAACGTGACAATTCTGGCAGGATCAAACTGAAGGGAAAAAGTTGCCTATGCCCCAGAAGAACATCAACACGAAAAGTAAATATTCAAACCAAGCAAAAAGTCACCAAAAATAACTTTTTTTTATAAAACTTAATATTTTCCTTTTTTCCAAGCAATATAAATTAATAATGAAATGAAAGTGCTTTTATGCATTTCTAACTAACAATTTACATCCATTTTCCTATGCTCACTCGATTGTGCTAGCTATAGATAAAAGAGGTAAGCCGCAAAAACAACTTTAATTAAAAATTAATTGTTTTCCAGTAGCAATCAAAAAACAATATTTTCGGAGGCTTTTTAAAATTTTAACCCGATACGCCAAATATATAAATCTGACACAAGCCGGTGTAGACACAAGGGTTAAATCGAACAGAAGTATTTCCGTCTATCCGTTGATTAAGTCCAGCCACAAATGCTGCAGACAAGATCTACAAAGTTACGCATGACATTAGATCATTACACGCCTTTAATCTGAACAAGACTTTGGTTGCACATCATGGAATACCTTTCACACGGAATCGAATTTAAAACACAATACGTCGGAAACACACGAAATAACTTTCTCCGCAACTTCAGCGGGAATTCGACAAGAAAAAAAACATCAGTTTGACAGCATCACAAATCGTAGAATAATGTCAGACTGCCCGATTGTCTCACATTCTACTGAATTCTGCAATTCATATTTGATGCTTGGAACGCACTCATTTAACACACAAATCAAATCCGATTTATCCGAGATTATTATTTCTCTTGACTGGCTGTCTGCACTGGAAATCGAATAAATGAATAATTTATACCACCCTCCTACCAGATAAGGCAGTGTAGACTACATGAGGCAATCTACTCGATTAATTACGCGTAGTTAACTACACGCCCAATTCGTTTCATTGATTATCTACATTTGTTTCGTTTTTCTTCACCTACAAACACATGTACTGACATGGGTCAAAATGGCATCTCAAAGCTCAACTACATTTTGACATTGTTTCTACGTCTACTACATTTTCTTAGGTTAACTATAACACTACTCCTTACAGCTACATTAACTACCACTACGAGTAGCAGCCGTAAGAATTGTAGTTATAACAAAAAAAAAATACACCGCTGCCACCTCTGCGCCCTACTATCAATGCATCAAAATCGGCATTCATTAAAAAAAATACACACCCTAAATAAAGAAGAATAACTCAAAAAGAAAAGAAAAATATTATAAATTGAAATCGTATGTAGACTTTTGTGACTAGATGTATATGTTTAAAGAAAACCATTTCTGTATCAGAAAATATACGAATGGCAACTCTGCAGACAAATGTCATCCATGACGCACGCATACAACCACCTGTCAGGGAAATGAATTCACTGCCAAGTTATACAATTAAATCCGACAATTTCAATTTCAATTCTTGTCATACCCACCCGGCGAGTGCTTCAAGCAAAGCATGCCAAAATCAAATGTTGGTCTTCACAACTGCCGACAGGCACTGTCAAACTATACAGGCATCGTTTATTTGTTCAATTGATGGTTAGCAGGGAAGAATACCTGCAGAGGGGGAAATGTGCTCATAGGATCCTTACCAAACAAAACCTCGTGGAATAAATGACGCCATCAGAAAAAGGGATGATCATATGTACATACATATGTATTTACTCATGCCATTTTATGTAAGTCATATTGTCGTCGTTGCATTTCCACACAGCGCATGTCTTTCAGAGATTTTGTGGGAACAAAAATGTGAACTCCGGACAACAAAATCTGCACTCCTTTTGCCTACTCTTTGCGTGAAATAAAGTTAAAGAAAATAATCTTGACAGATAGAAGTAGATATGCTGTCAATATTTTGACAGCTAAAATTCAGTGCTTTTAAAGAACGAAGAGATATGCTTCCAAGCGAATTTCCAAAGTTCAAATTTAATCGAGTCCTTCTTGTGGGTTTTTATCAAATCGATAAATTATGACATCGCCTTTACTTCGAATTTATCACGAACTGTCACCACTGACTGTAGGACAAACTAGGAATGCTCTGTGAACTAGGAATGCTGTGTGATTTCAACCCTAAATGACTATGCATATTTTAAACACAATAAAGTTATGCTTCGTCGAATTGAAGAAGTCCATCTTTAAACTCGTCTTTTCTTTGCACTATTTTAGACATAAGCCTAAGCCTTTGATTTAATGTATTAGACGTTTATATAGAAAATAAACTAAATCTATTCCCAGTGTTGCTAATATTGTTATACGAAAAATCAGCCATAGGGGATGAATAATTTTCAATGTTAGTCAATTAGACTACGTTAAATGACGTAATAGCTAATAATTAAAATTACTAGCACACGTTAGATTTAGGATACGGCTTAAAGGTTAGCAAAAATTTGTAATAAAAATTAAATTCAAACATGACTCCATAGGCTTTTACGACTCGCTGTGCCTACAGTTGCGAGAAATTAAATTTGGTGTTCCCACAACTACGAAGTTTAGATGAACTTTCACTGAAGCCACAATATGCCGTTCCCACCGAGTTTGCTGTATTTTCGAATGTCATTAGCTTTCAATTTTTAAGTGGCCGGCAAAACAACTGTTTACTATCAAGGGAACACCAGAAAAGAGAGAGAAAGAAATTGAGAAAATGAATACCAATATAAAGTTCCCGCTGTAGGCTTGTTTGGTTTCACAACATCACAGACGAACGAACTCATTTGGGGTGTCAACTAGTCGGAGGTGGGTGGAACTAGACTCCTAAAACTAAACTAAACAGGAGTGAAATAAGAAATGTTGTGGGCATTAACACCGGCCACTGCATTCTCGATATGCACGCTAAAAGAATGGGAGCCCTTTACAACGACTTCTGCAGAAGTTGTAGAGACGAAGAGGAAGAAGAAACTACACTGCACTTGTCCAGACCTTGCAAGAACGAAAAAAAAAAAAATATATACTAGGCAACTTCTTTTTTAATGTCACACTTTCAGGACATAGCTATTTTTATCAGGAAAGCAAATTGGAGTCTATCCAAGGCACTATGTTTCCATTTGGTAGCTATCATGTGTTAGTGTAGTCCTTTTGAAGAAAAAAAGGGCGGGGATTCGAAACCCCGAAAATGTATGGCGAAACATGAGAGGTTTGGAGAAATATGAGGAAACACCACAGTTTTATTTGGTGGGACCATGAAACATCTTTTCAGAGGTCAGTACAAAGCAGTATTCTCGAAGTGAAGCAAAACTATCCTGGCCGCTGCAGTTTCGATAGAAAATCAATAATACAACACATACCTATTGAAATTATAATATAACAAATACATATCGAGGGGAACAAAAGTATGAAACAACAAAGTATGAACAGTTTTTTTCTGCATGGGCTTGGAGAGCAGTTTCAGATAAACTAATTCTTGCTTTGCGTGAGAGTGCTACATTTTTCACTCTGGGCACACCAGACAACAAACAAAACGACAAGGAATTTGAAAGTAGCAGTCTTCGCAAATATTTCATCCTTCCGGATTATCAACACACAAATGTCAAACAATGCCACAGTGATACCTGACTCACACCCGATTGTCCACTTGTCCATCGACTGTTATTCACGAATTGTTTGATCCAAATTGGCACGAACCACCGAACATCATTTCATATTTACACACACTAGTGTGATTAAATTAGAGTACCAAGTAAATGATGATTTTTGGTGCGTCAAAATGTTGTCAAGAAGTGTTAAGGGACAAGCGACAGTGCTTTCTGACAGTGAAGGCACATACGCAGGCAGTAAAGACATGGCAAATATATTCAATAACAAGAACAAAATTAAAATAAAATGATCAATTGCCATTAAAATCAAACTTTTTCAGTCCAATTTACTAAATTTCCAACGCCAACCCAAATCAGGCGATTATTGAAGCTATGAAAATGTAACAGGTGCCCTCCTACTCCACCTGTTACACTTTGGAGGGATGGGCACATTGAAATGAAAAAAAAATAAGTCAACAAAAATGTATCCTCGCGATCCTACAACCTAACATAGAGGCATGGATCATTTCAAAGGCGCATGAAGAAGTCCTTCAAAAGAAATTTTCTATAAGCGATCTCTGGTCTAGTTTCCGTAGGAGCAGATCCAACCACGAACTGTACTGGCTATACCCCCGAAATGAGTCCAGTCGAGGGGAAAGGGAGGGCGTGGATAACTCAGCTCCGAATGGAAGAGTCTTCGAATATGAGCCTGTCTAAGGATGGGCCTTAACTAAGTTAGCGAGTGCAATGAAAATGTATTATCGGTTGAGGGAGAGGTCCACTTCGCCCTGCGGACTGTGTTCTGAAAAGGCGAGAATATCACCAATATTTAAATTCAAGATCAGCTCTCAAAAAGCTCATGATTTGGATCAGAGTTTGAACCTTACAACAATTGTGGTAGATCTTCTAGTATTTTGCGAAATTTTCAAATCTACCACATTCACTACCCAAAAAGCGTGTGTTGTTGTTTACCAAGGAAATTATTTACAAAAAATTACAAAGATGTGATATAACTGAAGACTGTGAAAGAGAGTGAGGAGTTCATGAGATCAGCATTAATGCCATATCAAATATAGTCGTCGGTGCACATTTTATCGAGTTTACGAGAATGTTATGTCAAAGCGTGGCAACCTCAAAACGCGGACGTTTTCCATGTAAAACGTTAAAAGAAAAATTACACCAAGAGTGGTTAAAAGAATTTGTGAAATAACAGGCAAAACGACCGAGTTAGTAGAATTAGCTCTACCTACAGGGTTGTGCTCGAAATTGTAATTTTACGGTCTGTGAAAGTGCGACTGTGCGAACGCTATATTGTGATATGGGTAGTAATGTGGAATTTGAAATTTCTAAGAAATTCAATAGGTAAACTCGATCTACCACGCTTTTTCCAAATCTACCACTCATTTTCTTCGGAATCTACCACACTGTGAAAATGATTACACCAAGCACTGATAAAGAGCTTGGTAGGCGTTTTTTTGAGAGGGATCGGGGTTCAGTGACCGACCGTCTTGGTAAATGTGCTCAAGTATTCGCACTCAGTAAAGAAAGACAACGCTGCAGAGTGTTGCAAATGACGAAATACTGTGCCAGCAACATGAGAAATTACGTGAAGTAATGGAAAATGCGATAAAAATAACCAATGTCTGTACCCAGGGAAACGCTGGCCATTTGTCTGATGTCTTATTTAAAACAGACGACACTCGGCAATTCAAAAGTCAAGGGAATTATCGACAATTTGGAATTATCGAGAGTACATGTGCATAAAGCTGCTACGATGTAATTAAGATAAGAACAAAAAATTGTTTTCACAAGAGTTATGTGTTTAACATTGGGAGTTCTTCTTCGCTTCACCCTGTAAACGTCAGTCAGTCAAAGTAATGGAAAAAAAATAAGGACAATTTTTCTCGCTTCACGACCGCCTTCCTAGTCCACAATAAAGAACTCAAGTCGCCAATTCCATTTCATTTAACAATCCCTCAAAGAATTCATCTCATCTTAGATGCACTGCATGGTAACCCTGTCGCTCAACATTCTCCACCTCCTCCTTTTCCGTATCTTCTTCACTGAATGAAGGGGAAATTGGATTAGCGTGGAATGGAATATGAAAAGGGAGACAACGTACATAAGCCGAACGAAAGCCATCGGGTGTTTGTTGTACTTTTCAATTCCCGATCCCTCATCAGAGGTTTTGATCTCCCTGCGTACCTTTTTGCGATACGATTCACCTTCGTCCTTCAAAACCGGAATTCCTAAGAATCCGAAGTGTTTTGTTTTCGATTTAAGAAAACATTCTACCTACGAGGTGTGCAGCTGAATACTGACGAATGCGACGGTGACTCTACGATTCAGATAAGATTGCTCCATGCTCATTCGCACTTCTCGAATCGAACCCATGCCTGAAGCAATTTTCAGATCAAATCATTTCGTAAAAATACAAGTATTTATCGATGCCGCGCGAAAGGGACAGCCAAACAGCGTCTCGACGAAGGTGAAGAGAAGAACTCAAGCGGCAAGCAAACAGCGAGCCCAAATGTACCGACCGACCAACGCTCCAGATGTAGAAGTACAGATACACGTTGCGAGGTTGGTGTTCACGTTCTTCTTATATGCACTCTGTCAGTGCGAAGGGTATTTGTTTGCTGTTTTTCGCAAAGTTTTAGATTTTTGACAAAATCTGATGGAATTATTAAATTTTTTTTAAAATTTCTATGCTTACCGAGAATTGCTGCAGAAGTTTAGACTTTGGTCACGAACAACACGCCCAACTGAAAACACGTGGAGAGATGGACTGATGGTGTAGACATTTTTTCTTCAGCTCGCTATGCAGTGACGCTTGCTGCGGTCAAAATGTTGAGGAGGGACCGAGAGAGAACGAGCGTGTGTGTGCTTGAGCGAGACATCAGTATGTTTTATTTTTTGTGGGTGTGTGTGTGACGCTGGGGTTTCTGCGAGTGTGATAAGTTTTGGAAATCTTAATAAGAAGGCTGATATTTAGGGAATCGTTCGAAATGAAACGAGTTTCCAGTTTATGCACACAAGTACATCCAATCATGGAAACTTCTGACAATTCTACATTACTGAGGTTTAGAACAAGTGTTTTCTTTGAAAACACACCGGCTGAGGGCCTGGTTAGTAAGTGTTCCACTTCCGACATCGAAACCAAAAATTCAGCTTACCCCTAACGGTCATTGCAGATACCTGTTATTAACGCAATCCATCATACAAGCGGTTAACAGAAGCTCTGGGCAAATAAAAGCTCTATCCTCACGTACGAAAAGCTGCGAAAGCTCTCTGCTAAAGCAACAGAAAATTTCCACAAAAATAGTTGTATGCATGTACACCAGCAACAGCAGATTCGAGAGATTTTCATGGACTTTTTTTTCGATTCTGGCTGTGACATATTCTAGAGTGACGGTGATGTGCAGTGACGTAAGGCCTTTTGGCATTTACATACTTGCAATCGGAAATCCAGTACATACTATAGAGCTTCACAGCTGATTTCCCCGTTGTCTATCGACGAATTCGTGGGACCTTTTGACATTTGTTCACGAAATCATGTTAATGACATTTACTGGCCTTTCTGAGAAAAAGGTATAAAAAACGCTGACAAAATATTAAAGGGGAAAAAGTCATGTATCTCTATTGTGACAGTTCGTTGTGGGATAGGAATTTGCAATGAAATTTTGAAATTCAATATCGCATTGAAAAATAAAAATATAGTTCTAGCCTAAGGCTTCATCGCTCTGGCTTTGCAGCTAACTTGTGATTTTAATCAATTATATGTTAGCTTTTTTAATAAATAAATACAAATATAGTAGGGTAACGGCAGTAGTGGTCAGCCCGTCCCTAGTGTTCGTCCACTTTCACCCTTTTCGTCTTGTAATATGAGAACCGTTAGACATTTTTCGAATGTGACGGCGCCGTTACCAGCAGGAACTTCTTCTACACATCGGCCAAAAAATTTAATAATAAACGAAAAAAAAAACAAGGGTCGAATCACCGTCTCCGTAAACGAGTGGATTAGGGTTGCCATGTCTGTTTAAGCTAGCGTAGGACAATACTTTTTAAGATCCCGGACTTTGGAGGACATAATTTTGCTCGCGTACTCAAGGGATTGCTAAAACCCTTATGTGTCCGGGGACAGGACACAGCACGGGCCGAAGGTATATAGGGAGAAAGGGAGAGGAGGTACATGTGCACATTGGTCTTAAATATCTGCGGGGTGTAGTCTATGGGAAATATTGCACTGCATTCCTCCTCTCCATGAATTCACCCGCAATAGCCGTCTCACCAGGAATGCCCCTCAGTATACCCTCAAGCCTACTTTCGGACGCACACTTAAAATCACAGACTCGTTCTTCAGCCGCACTACACGGCTATGGAATGTTCTTCCCAGAAAAAGCGATAAAACACGGACAAAGAAGAGACGGTACGTCGATGTTCGAGCGTGTCTAATGACTCTGCGATATTATTGTCTCCTATAAGTTTTATCGCTCGTTTTTGGATCCTATCTAGTTGGTGCAGAGTTGTCTTGGAGGCACCAGACCAGATATGAGCGTTGTACTCAAGCTTGGGGCGGGTGTAAGCTTTATAAATTAAAGGCAAATCAGAGGGGGTGAAATATTTCTTGCATCGATTAAGGAAACCTAAACATTTCGCAACATTTTTGGCGACCACATCTACCACAAAAAAGAGGACAAAATGGAAACAGAAACTAGGTCCATGAAGTCAAACAAAAAAGCAGTTTGAAATGTCAAAGAGGGTTCACACCAGAAATGGAGTATTACAGAGCCCGACTTCACAGCTGACTGCCCTCTAGTCCAACGACGAATTTGAGTGTCTTTTCAGAGATATTCATAAGTTTTTCACGGTTTTTCAAGAAATAGTGAGAATGCTGTTCTTTGATTGGTAATTTTGGTTTGAGACAACGATGCAAAAAACACTTGTCGAAAATTTTAAGGGGCAAGGTAGGTAAAAGTATAGCTTCTCGGTAATAGTTCATTTCTTTTGTAACAATAAAATAATAATATACATACCTAACCACATTGTTGAAAGCGACAGTTAGTCTTCTCTTAGAGTCGACACTATGCAAGCTAAAGATTTGACACCCATATATACTAATAGGCATAATTATTGTTTTAGCGAGTCTAAGTTTAGTAGGTTGTGGAATGAAGCTTTTGGTAAGGGATAAGGCCCTTAAGCAGCCGTATACTTTTCCAATTGCCAATCTGATAAGATAGTCCCATTCAAGACTAGAATTGAACCAAATGACAATGTTATTGGCCTTGTCAACATACTCTAGAACCGAGTCTCCTAGATAGAGATCAGGAAAGTAGTTCAAATCAAGCTTGTTTTTGTAGAGTACGAGACACTTCGATTTTTTCGGGTTTAAGGAAAGTTGATTAGCCTTTGCTCAGTTCATAATATTTCTTAGGTCATTCCTAACATGTTGTCTATATAGGACATCGTCGGCATACATATGTACCAACGAGTTTTCAATGACACTGGGAAGATCATTGATGAACATACTGAAGAACAGTGGCCCAAGATTTGATCCCTGGGGTACTCCTGAAAACAATTCAGCAAATTGTGACGACTTCTTGTTGACAACGACAGCTTGTTTTCTCCCACTTAAGTGTGAAGTCATTAGATCTGCTGCCGATGCTACAGTCCTAGGCGGACCTGGGCCTAGCTTCTCAGCAACCACTCGTGTTGTGCGTGCTCTTGTTCTTTCACGAGTGGAAGGGACCTACAGTTTATTGCCGACTCTGAACGGCGAAACTGAGAAGCTTTTTCTATAAAGGAATAATCTTTGATCATTGTCAGTGACTCGAAAGAGGTGGAAGCTGTGAATAATGAATGTTGGTAGATTGGGGATTCGAACCTGGCACCCTCTGCGTAGGAGTCGACGCACTTAACCACTACGCCACGGCGACCAATATACCGTATATATATATATATATATATATATTAAAAAAGGCTTTGAAGTCATAAGATGGGTTATCTAAGAGTATTTAGACATAAGAATGCTAGAGAGGACTTTCCCCAAAGACACTCTTTCCGCTGTTAACCCACTGTGCGCCTCTCGTCCAATAAATTGTTCTGGCATTTAAGACAGCAACCAGTTCACTATCAGAGAGCAAGAATTTTAGATCGTCATTCACAAAACCTGACAAGTTTGGCAGAAACGTACAAACAATTTTCAAGAAGATGTCTCGCAGAAGTGACAAACGAAATACAGAAAAAACCAAATGTCAGTATTTTTTCAAACACTACTGTACCCGCCTTTTTAAAAGGCTAGAATTTGATCGAGTTAAAATTCGCGTAGGCGGCAAAGACCATTTCTCTTTGACCGCCCGCGATAATTTGTGATAATCTCAAACTCATTTGTGAAGCGAAACACGCATGACTTGAATAGGCGCTAAGTAACGTCCCTGAATAAGACGCTAATTGCCAAATATTTCTCATTTGTTGCTCTTATATGTGTATCCACTTGTTAGATTTTATTGGACATTGTGTCCCCTCCCAGCCCCATCGATTATCACATTTTACAAGCAACGGTCAGTTGTTTCGTTGGGAATGTCTGATGCGGTATCATTCCCTTTCGGTCTCACCCCGACGCTCTTAACTGTACAACGAGACTAGATCGAAGAATTTCGCGGACTTAGCTCAATCCATACTAAATTTAGATCAACGATTCCACGAGAGACAGTCGGAGAGAGGGATTAATTGCCCATCCAAGCAGCAACCGTCGAGTGACTTTCAAATGTATTCTGCACTTCAGAAGTGGATTACCATCGATCAGATTGAATGGCAAGAATTGCGCTCTAGCGTATATAAATTAAGCAGACAAACTCATTTGACGATCGATTAAGATCTCAGATAAATGCCCCCCACTCTGATCACACACAAGCATACGTTGACACGTTCAAAGCTAAACTTTGCCCATTTGCCCCGGACTCGCGAGCGAAGCGGAATAATTAGGTGTACATAAAAATTTTCAAAATGAATTCCATTTACCGTGCACGGGAATACGTTTCAATGAACACTCTCAATCAAGTCAGCGTTCGCACGTAAATGTCAAACTGATAGCCGTTTAATACAAATCTGTACATATGCGTCAAGATAAATGACTTAACTGACATATCGACCGAATCACCAACGGAAGGTGTATTTATTGAATTGATTTTCATACGGCGACAAATCATAAATTGGTTCATTTCACTTGGCTTTCTTTGTTCGCGCCAGTCTTTTTATTTGTTTCCCGCAAGGAGGGAAATGTTGTTAGCACATGACAGGTGACACATGTCACATGCCCCTCACCTGTCACTTAGAACATGGTCAAAAAAGTGGGCGCGTATGGAACGCACCAAGGTGTACATAAATCCGTGGGCTATCATTGTTCGCGCTTCAGCCAAGAAATCAACGTTTTAATTATCTAACCTGCTGGGAGAGTAGATATGTTTGGTTAACTGACATTTGAACGAGTGTCATTACGTAGACAAATGTAACCCTGTGGACTTTCCGAGATTAATTGTTGTTTGTTAAACATTAGTTGGTGAGTAATTTTATCGAACTCTCGGTGGAAGGAGAGCTTTTCAGAGCTTTTGCAGTAGAAGAACCAAGTTAGATTGTGTGCGAGTGTGAGAAGGCACGATAAGAATGTTCGTAGACCAGATAAAACTGCATATCTGAAGGTTAAAGTGACGCCACATGGAAAGTTCTTAGTTTGCTTGATTGGGTATAGTTGTTCTATAAGAGAGAGAGAGAGAGAGAGAAAAAAATAAGAGAGAGAGAAAGATAAAGAGAGAAAGAGAGAGAGAGCGAGTTGCCTTTTCTGAACGGTACGAGAGGTTACTCGTAGAATTTTTGTAAATCCAAATGTTGATGCCTCCCGCCCTTTTCCTTTCACGAGCACCCTTTCGTGTTATTTCGGGAGTATCAGGTTGTATCAATAACTCGCTACTTGGCAACGACTTGGCCCTCCGATATCGATTCCCGAAACGAGTCTAGGGGCGGCTTAATTGGCGGGTGCACATGATATGATTTACAGATGTCATGGGTACTAGATATTGTATTGTGACATAAGACAGAGACTTGTCAATAAAATCCAGCACAAGTCACAGGATTTGTTTGACAAGCGCTTTGGAAATGTCAAATATGCCAGTTTTTCCTTTTTTGGCAATGAAAACCGCTGCTGTCATCTATTCCTAATGGAAGTTAATGGCAAACATAATCCAACTCAAAGGACAGCCACGCATATTCGTCCACATGATGTGAGCGAAGCATGATTTACCAAATATTTTAATTGAAACCTTCTGCCCCACGAGTGGGTTTCAATCTTCAGATTTTTACTTGTCTGATTCAACGACTACATGGTTCATTGGTTAGTGGGGTCCACGGTTCGAATCGCAGTGAAAGCAAAGTTAATACCCTTTTATCTGGTTTTCAAATCTGGTTAAGTCATCATTTGCCGTTGGGATCATCATATATAAGTCCAATACAGTGTATAAGTCTAGGCGCGCACATGCATTTTTTCATCGCAGCGATATAAAAATCGTGGCCGCAAAAAAATACTGTCGAACTTCGATTAGTCGAATGTCGAATCGAATGAAACTTGGCAATAGCGCCAAGACTGAGATTTACATGTTATTTGACTTCGATAAGTCGAACTTCGATTACTCCAATTCCTTGTGTTCACGATGGGACAAACATGTTCATGTTGTCGACGCAAATCGAAACATAAACTAAGTTACAAAGCATTTTTAAAACACGACACAAACCGGAGTATTGGTTTATAATTATGCTCCTCTACATTTTATGTATTATATCGCAGATAAATATATTTATATCAATTTTGTATTCTACTTGATAACTCGAAGTCTTGATAACTTTTGTGGCAAATGGTGGTTCGAGTTATCGAAGTTCGACTGTATTACCATCCGCGGACTTGCGGTTTCCTGCCGCACGATTATTCAGCCGCAAGAAAATATAAAAAATAATAGCAACGGTTTACGAACTGTACTTTGTTGACGATTGTGTTGTGCCACAAGATAAACTGAATAGTATGTATGAGAATACATGTTTTTGGGTGCAATTAATTGAAGTACAGTGAAAGCTCCCATAGGCGGACAGCGACGGTCGCAACACTTTTATCCAGCTAAGGGAGTTGTCCGTCCATGGGAATATATGTATGGAACTTTAGTGCAATATCCACAGTCGTGAGAAATAGTCGGCTCAAGGATATTGTACGCCTAAGATGGTGTCCGTAATAGGAGCTTTCTCTTTGATGCATGAAATTATTATTATTATTATAAATCATACGAAACTGGTCTTTAAGTCATCTTTAACTTGTAGCGGGAGGGATCCAATAAGTTTTACACCTTTTTAGATTTTAAGTGAATTGCATTAAATTTAGCATTAAATATAGGTACATTAAGACATAAGTCTTTGAAACAAAGGGGGCCAAGCACAAGCACCGTTTTTATACAAACAAGATTTCTATCAAAGTCGTAAAGGGTATAATTCATCCTAATGCATGCGTCCCATTTAATTTGCGGCAAAAAAATCGTGCATAAAATGGGGCTAGTCGCATTATTTTTAATCGCTGCGATTACTTAGTCGCGTGTATATTAAAAATAATATATTTCATTCTAATGTCTCATTCCTTGTGACTAAATTATGATGCGATAGATTATCGCAAATGCGTGCATGCTCACATTTTGTTGTGAAAAATCGTAGCGATTTAAATCGCAAGTATGAGGAAACTCTTGCAAGTAGGTATGATTCATTTTAACTACATTCAAAAACTTGTTTCGTCAGAAAGATAGGACGAATGCCAGAATCCTAATCGTTGCGATTGTGAGCTGTCATGTAAACTCATTGCCATTAAAAGTTATGGGTTCTACTTTCTGCGATGGAATAGTCCAGCGATTCTTAAACACACTCAGATTGCTTCTTCTATTGCACCATTGAGCTCAAAGACACAGCACAGCACAACATATTGGTAAGGATTATTGACCATTTGATCTCTGTTCTGATGTTGTTAGTACTGTACACCAGATTATTGAGCATTTGATCACTCTTCTGATGAGTACTGTACACCATGTGCGCGAAAAGAACGATGTTCCTCAATACCTCGAAGCTATAGCCGACCACTAAAACACTTTGTCCAAGAAGTCAATGTTGTCTGTCCTTTCCTGAAGACACCATAGAAGCGAACTGTTTACAAGGCAATTTAATCAGAAGCCTCATTCTATTTAGAACAAGCGCTGTTCTTTATTCCATTTGAAACCACGATTCAACCAGTAAAATTATGTCTACAAACAATGTCTAGAAGATTTATTGTTTGTTGACTATTGATCCAAGAGACCTAATTGTCGACCTCGAACTCTCGGACTTGTCTTGTCAACCATGTCTTGAGCCTAAAGACGCTGGAAAACATAATTTAAGGCTGTTTTTGGAATGGGTTGTCGGTAAGATTCACCGAAGCGGCATGTATGATTGCTTCTTGTAATTTGTTCACGTTGTTAAATTCATTAGCTTGCAAAATGAAAACACTGTTGAATTCGCTAGGTTGTAGAGTAACTGAACACGTCCGCTCTCATTCAACTTAATTTTCGAACTGGTTCCATACAAAATTATTTCCAAACACTTAACGAAAGGATGAAGCGTCGATAAAATACTTGTCATCGATCGTCATTATCTTATATATTAAGAATGAGAGTGACCACTGGAAAGGGCTGAAAAGATATATCTAATGACGTAGGTCATGGATGAACATTAATATTGATATTTCATCTCTACGAAGGATCGAAATATAATACCAAAGGCTACGTTTGGACTATAAAATGGGTGTAGTAAATGGTCACTTTAACTTGCATGTTAATTTCCAACACACTACTGAACACATCCTTCGACAAAACTGTCATCTGTCTGACATCTTTGATGGATTGACGTTGCGACATTTCATACCAGAAATCAAGCACACGGAGATATAGTGGCGAATTGAATTTAAGAGACTTTTTGACAGGTATTCACGAAATAATGTTAATTACATTCTATGATTCTCTGGTCCGTTTGATTTAAGAAACGCTGTCGAAAATTGTTAAGGGGCAAGGCCGACAGAAGTCGGCTCTCTGTAGTGCTTGACTTCTTTTTCAACAGACTGTGCTTTCCCTCTGTGTTCGCACAAAATCTTTGAAAACATGAATTTTGACGTCTTTCTCTTGGATTTCTTCTGCTCTCCAGAAAATGTATTAAATTATATTATTCCACCTTGGCTACGTTAAATAAACAAGGAATATCTTCTCAGTCCGATTTTAATCATTCGCAATTATATCCCAAAAATAAACATCTTATTCTAGGTCATGAAATATTTAAAAGAGAAAGGAAAATTGAAAGGCATTGAACTCGGCGAATCATTTGTATTCATTTATTAAAAAGATATATTTTCCCGCTTAAAATTTCGCACCAATATTTTCCTATGCATCCGTTCGAGATAAAGAACGTCCACCTAAAGTAGGTAAACAAAGTAACGACGGTGTTCAATGGACGACGACTGATGAATTAAATCAGAGACATCGGCGGAGATCTCTACAAAATGTTACTCACGTTCAAAGCAAGAATTTATTGCGTCAAGTTAAATTAAATTCCTAAATGTTCCTGATAAAGATATCAATCAAGAATGTGTCGCTCGGGTAGAATTGCTCACAAAATAAATCCGGAGACGGTGGGACTTGCCAGGGAGACGAAAGCGCATTTGCACACATGCACACATATTGTTTCTTTTTTTTTTTGGAAAGACGCACCCACGCAATCGCTAAGTTGTGAACAAACATGGCCAATGCATTTACACACCCACAAAATATGCATTTCATTGTTCGAATAACGAGCGACACATTTTCGAGCCACACTGTGATACATTCAATCAAGCGCTCTTTCACCGCAGACACCCCATCGACTGTTTGAAGGTACGTACACATATTTATTAAGTGCACGTGTAAACATAAAACCAAACAACTCACTGAAGCAGAACTAACAGTCGTCGTCAGCCACTCAACTTAAGTCACGGCCACACTTTTCACCAATTCACCGTCCGAACCACCCCACCGAACATTCATAATTCGAAAAACAAATTTTATCTAGAACCAGTGGATACAAATAATTCCACAAACGAGTGAAACATGCAAATGTGAGATAAGTTTATGTGCGTTCCCATGTATGAACGTGAAGTGTACAAACACAGCACGCTTATCGTTCGCGCCGCAATCGTATGTGTGCTGGCCAGAGCTGCAAGTCAAAACCGGAAATTTCGTTTACCTGAACCGTGTGTCTGTATACGAAAGCCATGGTCATAAAACCTCACCGTGGTGGCACTGGTTTGCATCTGCTCCCCAGTTTGGCACGCCGCATCAGGCGTCAGTGCAGCCTCAATCAGTCTACTCCCAGTCGAATAGCCCGGCATAGTTGATCTGGCGCAAGTGAAAACAACCATCCAGCCGTACACATGAATCGCTCATACACACCAGAGCAGAGAGCAAGCGACACAGCAGTGAGCACTGTGCTCGCTCGCTCAGACAAGCGCTCTTTGTGTACACATAGCGACGGTTCAATTCAAAGAACGTAAGGCCGCCATACACATAAACAGCAAACGGCATGGAGCATGTTTTTCTGTCAGTGTACGTCTAACTGTGCTACGATTCGGCAGTCGGTAGAACTTAACTCGCGAAATGTCAGCGTCTCCGTCTCCGTCACCGTGTCCGTCGCCGCCGGACAACATAGCAAGAAGCATTGAGTGCAGCAAGGAAACGATTTCGCCCAAGAAAAGGAAGCGCAACGTCCTAAACATCAAAGACAAGTGTGACATCATTCAGAAGATCAAAGAGGGCAAATCAATCATCAGCATATCGAACGAGTACAACGTGTGTCGCTCGACGATATGGGGCATAAAGCAGAGCGAATCGAAGATCCTGAAGTTCTCCTCGCAAATCGGAGCGGCCATTCATTCGAGGAAAACAATGAAGAAGTCCGAAGACTACAATCTGGACGCGGCCGTTTATAAGTGGTTCCAGCAGCAGACGCGAAACGGAGCTGCGTTATCGAATCAAATGATCTGCGATGAAGCTTTACGGCTGAATAAGCAATTTAACGGCGAATTGGAATTCAAAGCGACGCGAGGCTGGCTGCGGCGATTCAAAGCACGCCACGACATATCCAGTCAGAATGTCGCCGGCAAAATCAGAAATGGCGACGATGTCCACTCGACGGCTGACACCGATGACAGCTTCAACGTGAACCCACACACACCCGTCAGTGGACAGAGTGAAGTGAACGATGCGGGCGACCAGCCGATGGACGAGAAGAGGCAAAGTGTTGGCCAGTTCATTGAAGCCATGGCCGTTGGCAGTCCCACGGTGAACATCAAGCTGGAGGAACCCGCCGAAGTGATAGACGACGACGACGACGACGAGGGCGATCGAAAGCTGACAGAAGAGGAGCCACTGCGCAAGCCGACCGATGAGGAGGCCTTCAACGCCATCGACACCGTCATTCAATGGGCCGAATGCGAGGTCAACATGGACCAACTGATGTTCCTGCGAACACTTCAGAGCTTGGCCGCCAAGCGGGCGCTAGCTTCGATCTCAAGGGGGAAGCTAAAGTAGACCTCCGTAGAATAAGACGTAGATTAAGATTGTTTCAAACGAATGTACATACAATACACGAATTAAATACACTTATAAGAACTGTTGTCTTGTGAATGAGCTTTCGTTGCGCTGGGGGAGGGGGTAGGGGTTGAGCTTTCATCGGACCTGGATTAGAGACGTGAGTCGAAGCGCGAACTTCTGTCACATGCATCCGCTTGCAAACAGCTTCGCTGTGTGATATCAACAAAAACTGCGATGACAAGAGCAACCACCGAGGCGGGCGTTGAGCGTGCCGCCGGCTGGAGTTTGGGCGCCAACCGAAGTGACACCTTATGGTGGTGGTGGGGCGGAATCTCAGCACTCCGGGTGCCGGTTTGTTATCGCCACGGGGGCACATAATTGAACAGTTGTTTTGAGAAAGCAGCGATACGAGGAGCTTGTCATTCTGAATCGTAATCAGGACAGATCTACAGAACAAGTCAAAGTGACAGGGTTGAGCTTTTCAAACATCTCTCGATGCACCCGGAGGCGCTGTTAGTCACAGGTGACGCGTGAGGGTTGAATTAATAGGTTTTTCTTCGTGTAATCTTCAACAACTATCTCGGGCTTTTAATGACGGGCTTTAATGACGTACAATTGTCTGACGTGACTTGCAAGTTCAATGGAAGATCAAGTGATGCAAAGAGGCGATTGAAGACCAAGTGATGCAACGAAGCAATTGATTACAGCGAGCTTCAAGGGGCTACACTAAGGTAATGAACTTTTAGCAAAATCACTAATTTCGTCGCCATTTGAAGAGGCCTCCTCCGTTTCATAGAATTGTACCATATTTTGTGGTCTGTGGAAACCAAGACATTATCGTGTGGTAAGCACTTGATTCATAAAACTCATTATCACTGCCTCCAAAAAAAAAATAAAAAACAAAACCGCGATGTGGGGGGGAGCGTCACCAACGTCTATTCACAACTTATCATTCGCACTCGTCCGGCGACACTCAGAGCGGAGGTGAAGTACAAAAGGATTCCACTGACGAAAGTAAGACGCTTTGCCTGCAGCGCGTATGCGATCAAGATAATCAACTCAATCAACTGATCGCAGATTAATTCTGACAATGTGCCAAAAATAGTGAGTTGTGCGGTTTCGTCGTATCTAATCGGCGGATCGGAGCGTGTGACTGACCTATGGCTGAGTTCGTTTATAGATCCCCACTAACTCATCGCTCTTATCTGTTTAGATTTTAGGGTATTCGTACTTGTCATGCCACAGATTTATCGCACTTCTATTGATTCCAGATCTTTTTCACTCAGTCTTGATATTTTGACTGTCGTTCAGGTTTTTGTTGGATCTGGATGACGAAGTGTTTGACTTTTCTACTAGATTATTGGCCGTTGTTGACTCCGAGCACGAGTTTGCGTACGAATCTAGGTTCATAAAAACCCTGTATTTACCCGGTATTTACCAAAATGCGTATAGATGTGGGTTTGAATGTTTCTCATTCGTTTTTCTTCAAATGGCGCTCCAGTCTGGGGTGGACATGGTCCTCAACCAACACGCTTCTTTAGCTGGCACGATCTTTAGCCAGCTACCTTCAACTTCGCACGCCGTGTTGGTTGAGGTCCTCCTCCACTTGGGTGCACCATTGGTTCTGTGGGCGTCTTCTATTGATCTGTTCCATTGGTTCGGAGTCGAAGACTCTTCGAACTGGAGCCGTGTTGTCTATGCGCTCTACATGGTTAGGCTGTTCTACTTAGGCGTTGAATCTGTAGACACCTGGCTAGGCTTTTGTGGGTATTTACTTATTTTTCGTTTGTTTAATAAAACAAAAATACTAACTTTGTTATTAGACTGCGATTTGAAGTTAGGTTAGGTAGGCGGGCTGCTAGTGCATTCACTAGCACACTTAGACCATATTGGATCCATTATGATACCCATAGTCAGATTACTACCACTGATCGACTACTCCAGTGATAGTGCCGTTAATTTTATCGCAACCGCAAGTGATGACAACCAGATTTGAAAACCATATAAAAGCGTATTAACTTTGCTTGCTCTGGGATTCGAACCGGGGACCCCGCTAACCAAGGACAGGCACGTAACTAACTACGCCATCCAGTCGTTTAGAGGGATTTGAGGTTTCATTAAGAAAAGTAGAGTACCCTGATCCTGAAGATTTTGTTGTGCTGAACTTGTTACTGCAGCTAAGTATTCGGTTGCCTCTCATGTTTTACCCCTATTATTTTCCCATTCAGTTCGATGGACTATTTGTGCGATATGCATGTTAATTTTCTAGCTCTGGAGATGTCGATTTCTGTGTGTGTGTTTGTTGTTTTTCAAATATTGGGTTATAAAGTTACAGGTGCTGAAAAAATACGTGCTAAGAATTTTATTAAATTAAATGTTTGCCGAAATACATTTCCGCCAAGCCAATGGTTCTACTGAAGAGGCCCAAACAAAATCCCTTCAAAGATCTTCTTTTGATCTATTAAAACCCAAATCTGGCAAAACAAACAAACATTGGTGACTCTACATTCTCTCATTTAACATTCTAGGTGTGTCATTTCAAAGCTGATAGTGAGTAGGCTACTTTATGATTTAATGTTCCTTTTTTACGCACATGAACAAACATTACCGTAGCGTTGTGGGTATGTGCATCGACCTCGTACGAAACTTGTCCTCGATGCCTTGGTTCGATTCCCGGCCGGTACGACCAGGAATAATATTCACGGCCCCACCTCTTTCAAGTCACTGGCAATGTTCAAAGAGTAATAACTGTCTAGAAAAGGCTTCTCACACTTGGCCATTCGGAATGGGCATAAAACTGTAGGTCCCCCACTCGTGAGAGAGCAAGGGCACGCACAACACGAGTGATTGCTGGGAAGCTGGGAATCCCATATTATAATGCACCCTATTAGATGATGATTAGTGAACGGGCAATACTAGTAGAAAGAATAAGGACGTCGATAGCCTGATTTGCATTATTCAAAGTCAAATCGCTGGAGAAATGCGTTCGTAAAAATTCATTGACAGCGTGGCCGACGAGGATGAAGCGATCAACTATCCGCCGTAAAATTTACGTGGGATAAGGTGGGATCGATCATGGTTGTTATAATTGATTAAAAAATCTGCCTTTACATTTTTAAAAACATGAGATAATTGAACAGAAGTCGACTTAGTAGTAGGTAGGTAGGTGGTAAGTGCCTTTAAAGGATAGCACATAGGCCAAAGTAGGTCCGTTGTACTGCCACGTGTGTTAACAAACTAGGTATTGGATTGGCGTGATTGCTCTGACAGCTAGCCAGTAAATTCCAGTTTTGTTTGACAGTTTTCACTAAAGTCACTTAGATTATCAAAAGAAGTGGGAGCCTATTACGGCTTTCGAGTGCAGTGCAGCTACAGAGGAGGTCTTATAAAATTTCCTCCTCTTCTTCATCTAGTCAGATACTGAAGAAATAATTTGAGAATAGTCCTAGTCTTTTTGCGTGTCGATTTACAAGTCGACTTAAAACACGAAATTATAAAAACCCAACTTTGGGTGGGTATTTACAATTGTGGGTATATACCGGATATGTCGAATACTTTTGTCCATCAGTGTACAAACAGCAACATATCTAAAATCCGGTGATATCTAAACTGAACAAATATTTTCAGTAAAAACCCACGGGCTTTAATTACTCGCATTGACCATATCAGTTCTGATAAGTTATATTGCATCCATTTTATCTCATCTCAAAATCACTTTTCCAAATAAACGATATGGGGAACTAAATTAATTGCCACATTAATTAAAACGTTCGAATACACGGATAGTGTCATTATCCGATTAATTAATTTTGAGTCAAGTTAGGTCGTTCGGAACTGATGTTGTGCGCTCTCGGAACTAGTTCCAATCATTCCCCATACTTGACTAACATGTCAGATAGTTCCTAAATGTCCAACGAAATAAAAATAATCCACCCGATGGGACGTGGAATGAGTCCTGTTTCTTGCTACTTTAAAATCTTGACAGCTAACCCTTATATTCATTATATTCACGTTTACGAGTCCTGTCAGCGATTTGCAGTGCACTTCGGCTCAAGGCCTTCCGAACCGTTTGGAAACTGTACCGGATTTCGGCAGGGAGATGCGCTGTCGTGTGGTTACTTCAATCTGGTACTGAAGAAGACAGTACGGCGGGCAACTGTAAACACGGAAGGTACTGTCTTCCACAAGTCAGTCCGCCCGTTGCATTAGGCAGATGAACTTTCCGTAAAGGGAGCTTTTACGGGGATTGAGCAATAGGCGAAGCGAACAGGTCTCAAGCTCAATGAGGACAGATCGCCACAACCACTCGTGTTGTGCGTGCTATTGTCCTCTCACGAGAGGAATGGACTACAGTTTTATGTGAGAAGCCTTTTCTCGACAGTTATTACTCTTTGAGCCTTGTCAGTGCCTCGAAAGAAAAGGGGTCATGGGATTTTTTTGTTTGTTTTATTTTGTCGTACCGGGATTCGAACCCAGGAGGCGAGGGTCAGTTCGACGCACAGACCCGCAACGCCACGGCCACCAACTCCAGTGATAGTACAGTTAATTTAATCCCAAGGCCAAATGGGTACTGGATCCGATTAGAAAACCAGATAAGAGCGTATAAACTTTTCCTTCACGGGGACTCGAACCGGTGACACCTCTAACAATTAACCGACAGCGCCACCCAGTCGTATCTCCCCCTGATACCGCCCACTTCGATTTTATAGAAGCCAGCCATCGTTTATTTATGACTTTCGATTGCCAGCAATGTTCAGTAGATGCCTGTCAAATTTATTTCCAAAATATGCCCAGTGAGTGAGTAAAGTAAAAGTCATTTCAAATTTATAATCAAAATACGTGTTCATTTCGACGGACAACGTGATAGAAGCATTTATGGTCAGCATAATCAACTAACCGAATGATTAACCCATGAAATAAGTGACTCAGTTCCACAGAACTCAAGTATCGGCATCTCGTTTGATGTACCCGGCCTTTCGTGAACTACAACCGACTTGTCCGCTTATCTCGAACAATTATATGAGTCTCAACGAGTAACCGTAAAACTTGCACAATTGTTTGGACGCCGTCGTGTCGTCGTTCACTTGCCGATGAGTGTAGGCTAAAAGCAAAGTTCATTTTCTAAAACCATAAACTGACCGAAGCTTGGAACAAAATATTGTTTCTTCCATAATTACCCATGTCAAGGATGAGACTATTGAACTACTTAGTAGTGTTCCGCCTTGTGATAAAACACTTCAGTTATCTTTATCACATATAAACTCATCAATTGACATAAAAAAGGCCTTCACGGAAAATCAAAGTAAACAAATATTTTCAAGAGGATACCATTTCACAAGAGTGTGCCGTCCGTATAAGTATCTCACTGAGATTAGATAAAAGAAAGTTTCATACAAACGAGTCGTTTTCATAATCTTTTCCGTTTCATATCGATTTTCATTGAATGTAGCTCACTTCTCTGAATACACCCACACAGGTGCTGAATACACCCACCGGCTCATGGGCTTAAAGAGCAATCCTTCATTCACAGCCTGTTATCTATGCAGACCAAATTTATTTAACATTAATCATATTTGATGTGACATAACCTAGAAAATGGAAAACGTTGTCAGTGTACACCTTTTCAATTTACAAATTCTACCAGACCGCCCCCACACGCAAGTGATTTCGTATCCGAGTGTAAATGAGTATCGACAACAGCTACAATGCTTCACAAAGCTCACGAAAAAAACTCTTTAAAACGAAACCAAGGCATTTGTTCGACCATCGATGCATCGTTAAGTTGCACTGTGGTTGGGCTGGCAGAAGGAGAACTTGTTTTTTGATCTAAATATAGAAGCGTTTACCATATGCACGCACCCGAGCGCTGTACTCAGGTCATGAACACACAGGTCGCATAAAGTCGAAGTTAAACGATTCTTAAAAGTTAGTCATCGATATATCGCCCATGGCGGATTAAGGCGGATGAGCGATGATGTTTGAAACTATCATGGCAGCGATTGTGGAATGTTGGCAGTGCGCCTGATCGCAATTGAGCACACAGGGAGATTGTAGTATCGATATCGAGTAATGTAAAGGGTTTTCTAATAGAGATTTGAATTTAATTTGTGAACGCACTCTTTCACTAATCATCAAACTGTCACTGTCAATTTATTCACCAAACTGAACATTTTCATCATGGTAAAGCACACGAACGAGCAACGTCTGCAAATTATAAAAATGTTCTACCGAGTGTTTAAACCCATTTTCGACGAAACTCATTTTTGGCTCAATGCGTTCATCAATAAGCAAAGCGTTAATGGTCGGGTGAAAATCCACATGTGCTTCATGAATCACGACTTCATCAACAAAAAATAACTGTTTGGTGCGGTTTGCATGCCGGCGGATTTGTTGGGCCGTATTTCGTCGACGATAACGTTCGTCACGTTACTGTGAATGGTTAGCGTTATCGCGCCATGGTTACCTAATTGGAAGACACAGTCAATCACAAAAGAAATTACTCAACAAAAAGTTGTCTGTTTTCAACATAATATAATCGTCAACTCCACTCCAAGCAAATATCTTAAATGCAGTTTTCTAATGTAATTAGTAACGTACACAAAGAAAAAAAAGTATCAAGATATCTCAAAAACTATAGGCACAGCCAGTCATAAAACAAAAATTAAGCAAAAATCACATCCAAATGTACGTAAACACACAGGTAAATCACAAATGGAAATCTGTCCTTATACGGATTTTTCAGGTAGCAGCTGACGTGGTCAATTTAGTGTCGACTAGTAAAAAAATGTATGGGTTTGGTTATTTGAACTGTCTAGAGAGTCACTTGTGCTAAAAGCGGTTGAAAGCAAAAATTATAAGGGACATTTATTGGTGATCTAAATTTTGTAAGATTTTAAGTTTTTGACCTGCTCTGTCCATAGTTTTTGAGATAGCCTCATACTTTTTTGTTTTAAGTACATTAATAATTGCTAATTAGAAAACTGCATTTAAGATTTTTTTCTTTGAGTCCAGTTTGAGATTATTTTTTACTTAAAACACAGACTACTTTATGCTGTGTAGTTACTTTTGTGATTGACTGTATGGACTTAGATATGTGGTTTTAACGGGATGATCCCACAAGCCTTGGAAACGTTACAATCGATTTATTGAAAAGTATGTATGGTGAGCGTGTTATCTCAAGAAATGGGCCAGTCGATTTAACACCGCTTGACTATTTCCTGTGGGCCTTCGTAACACCATTGGTTTTTGCTAAGAAGCCAAATGCGTTGGAAGAATTTAGAGCTAACATTGAACGTGAAATAGCGGCCGTTTCGGCCGAAAGTGTGTGGCCGGCCGAGTCGTTGAAAATTGGGTCCAACGAATCGACCACTGCAAACGTGCCCGCGATGGCCATATGAAGGAAGTCGGGTTCCATTCATAAATGTTGTGACTGTACTTCAAGCCGATGATAAAGTTTTTGAAATATCTCAAATGGCTGGCGTTTTATTTTATTTACAAAAAAAAGTTGTTAAGTCCTTATTGGAAAACCCTTTATATTCTTCGGAGATAGAATGGTTAATCTTTTGATATGCTCTCCTTTTCTGTCTTTCTCTCTTTATCTCTGTCTCTCTTTATCTCTATCTCGCTCTCTCTCTCTCTCTGTCTCTCTTCATCTCTCTCTCGCTCTCTCTATCTCTGTCTGTCTTCATCTCTCTCTCCTTCTGTCTATTTTTCTCTCTCTCTACCGGTGTCTCATGGTTTTAATTTATAGATGGTCTTTTTCCAATTTATGGTCTGAATATAGTCAAATTTTATCAATTTTAGATGCCATACGATTTTTCTCTGGGTCGCCGTGGCGTAGTTGGTAAGTGCGTCGACTCCTACGCAGACGGCGCCAGGTTCGATACCCGAATTTACCACCTTTCATAATTCACGGCTTCACCTCTTTCGAGTCACTGACAATGCTCAAAGAGTATTCCTGTCTAGAAAAAGCTTCTCCACTTCGCCGTTCGGAGTCGGCATTAAACTGTAGGTCCCTTCCACTCGTGGAAGAACAATAGCACGCACAACCCGAGTGGTTGCTGACAAGCTAGGCCCAGGTCAACCTCGGACTATAGTGCCACCCATATTATTATATTATATTATACAATTTTTCTTTCTTTTCCGCACACACGTAAATGCTTCCGATACTCAACGCTGAGAATAGAAGCATGGAAAAAAAAGGTAAAGTACGAATTCCCACTCGAAAGCTGACACGATTTCTGTACACGCATCCCACACCTTTCGCTTTCCCTGTCTACTAACCAAGAAGTTGATGCGACGGAATGTGACGAAGTTTGAGCGTGTAAAAGCGACCAAACTGAACTCTCATCCCAGACTCTCTACGTTCAGTTTAAGATGGGGCATTTAAAAGTATGGGGGCCGACGTGCCTTAATGGGTATGTCCGTTGATTCCTAGTAGAGGTCTGCAATGAATGTCTTGAAATCGGTTTCAACCCATTCACATTTTTTCGAGAACCTTATGTCATTGCACTGACATCTTGAAAACGAAAATGAATCAATCACCAGATATTTGAAACTTGAGCGAGTACTCCACCACCCATTTGTAAACAAACCCTTAGTTAAGTGTACTCGAAAATAAAGTAGGTGTACTCATTGTACTCGGTGAACACAGCAGATTTCTACTCATTATGCAATTATGCGGTTGCTCAATAATAAGACGATGCCAGGAGGCTGTGATTATGATCAAGAAGGCTTATGAAGAAAATTAGGTGCAGACAATAAATTTTAAATATTTCAAATCCGTTTCGAAAATAAAAAAAGCTTCATTCATTTAACTTTTTTTTCAGTTTTTCATAATGCGTAACTGTGTTGTTCTTTGAACTGAATTCAAAATATACGGCGCTACAGCCCCTAGAGGGTCAGGGGCTGGCTTCTCAGATTACACTCGTGTTGTGCGTGCTAATGTTCTCTCACGAGTGAGAGGGACCTACAGATTTTGTGCCGACTCCGAACGGAACTTTTTCTACATAATTATTACTCTTTGAGCAATGTCAGTGACTCGAAAGAGATGGGGCCGTGATCGAACCCAGGAAATAATTAAAAACCATTATTTGGTTCACCACAGTTTAGTGAGAGAGAGAGAGAGACTAAGCACATTCGGTGCACTCAGTGAGTTTTTAAGAATTAAACGTCAACTTGTTTTAGTTGAGTAAAACACCCGCGCATTCAATTTGTTATCACGTGATCGAAAGCTGAACAGTGTTGGTTGGTTGAAATCTGGCACTCATTTTTGGTGTACACTAATTGATTTAATGCAACGAATCGTACTGAAGTTTTTTTAGACTTCCAGATTACTGTAGTGTTTTCCAGGCACAAATTACGGCTCGTGAAGCCGCTGAGTGGCTGTTGATGAGGACGATATCGAACGAGAGCGTGGTCATTGTCACCGACAGCAATTATGGAACTCGAAACACCATTTTTAAGATAAAAATTGGTAAGACTCTGTCGTATGCCTCTTAACGGGATATCAAGACATTGCAGCCTAACGGTGTGCTGGATTCCATGACATAGAGAGATCCCAGAAAACTGAAGCCAGAAACGGAACAATAATCATTGGACCTAAAGGTAAAAACACCTGGGTACCAATTGAAACTCACACAAAAATCACAGAGCTAGCGATCGGCAATGCAAACCTTAACACGTGCCTACATGCGAAACAAGTACGTCCAAACCTGGACGTACAGAGAACCACGGCCATACTCAGTCTAGGCAGGGAAAACCTAAGTAACCTAGTTAGAATCCTCCAAGGACACTGGGCAATGGGTAGACACGCCGCAAGACTAGGATTACCATACAACGACTTCTGTAGCAGATGCATTGATGAGGAAGACGAGGAGAAACTCTCACATCTACTCCGCAACTGCCCTGCACTGGCCTCCATTAGGAACGAAACTCTGGGAGACAAGTGAACTAACGGATATACCCGAAAAGCATGTCAAATCAATCTGTGCATTCATCCAAAAACAAAATGGTTCCGGGAGTCGGCAACGTGGGTTCGGCTCGGTGGCAACACAATGGACGCCTGGGTCTAAGTGAATCCATCACTTTCGAGGGAAGCCACATAACCTAACCTAAACATAGTACTGTACACACAATACCCGGTACTAAGAGCATATTTTGATTCCTCTCTTTCAAGCCTCGCCTTTCGATGTCGGCATAACTGGCTTTGGTAAGTCTTAAGACCTCATGAATCATTGATACCCACGTTTCACAAAAATTATAGCGGGAGTGTGATCAGAATGAGCGGGTGACTGTCAGGACTCTTATCAATGTCCTCTCTGGGCACTGCGCCATTGAAACTCATGCCTTTAGACTGAGATCTGCAACAACTGCGGGGAGAAGAAAGATAACCACAACTGGATAGATAACCACAACCCGGGCGGCTAACTTCTTCAAAAACTTAAGCAAACAGTACCAGTGTCAGGCATCTTTATCGCTTTCTCAAAAGCACCAGGTTATGGAATAGGGTAGTGGAAGTACATAAATTAAGTAAGCGCACATATGTTGTGCAACTCATTCAAGAAACTTGAAGCAAATTGACAACGGAATGCGTTAAACATATGCCGATGGGTTGGGTGAACACCAGGCAACAAGGCGTTACCAAATTTCGCAACACAGCTTTTTTGAAATGTCACATTTCCAAGACGAGTTATTTTGCGTTTCAAATAGAAACGCTTTTTGAAAATGAAGATAGAAAAAACATCGTGAGCCATTTACAATTTCATAAAGGGCTGAAGATTCCCATTTAAAATGAATCAATTCAGCACTACTTTACCTAATACAACTTAATTCCGGTATCCCAAAAATAGAATCAAATACATCACAGTAATTAAAAATCCAAATGAGACAAAAAAAAAAGACAGACACACAGCAAAAGTTAACCATCATTTAATACAGGAAACCAGTAGAGTCTGTTACACATAATATATAAATAACCAGAACTTGCCAGTACCAAACCAAATATGATCAGTCGATGAAGACTTTTGACATTTTCAACCACGAGGGGAATGACAATACATTTCGAAAGCGTGTGAGTCCAAAGTTGGTTTGTATGTTTGTTCGACACCCACAAATGTCATCATGATCATATGTACATTACAAATACTTACTGTATTTCACCGTGACAACGAAATCATAATAAATGGCTCTTAACGCACAGTTGATGGAAATGAGAACCGACGTTCAGCGATATTATTTTAACACCGTGATGTCATCTTACAGCGTGGGGCATTTGACACACAAAAAAACAAAAAAAAAATGATGAAGAACATTTTCTGTAATTATTACGTCATCGACAATTCAAATAAGTCTTGTGAGTTAAGAACTTTTCACTTCCGGACCTCAACGAAGCTAATCTAGAGAACATAGCAAAAAAAACCAAAGGGACGGTATAAACTAACGTAAAAAGTACCCAGAATGCCGTCCCCCCTGACTCAGGCGAGTTCAATAACGAGACTTGACTGCATACTTAAATATACATGAACGAACATGAGCTAGTGTCAAAAAAGAACGAAATTTTTCGTCATGTTTGCACAAAACCCATTCATGATGAACTCATGCCATAATAATGAACACGCATAGTCATTTGTTGGAAATTCTTCTCGTGTTTAGTTTATTTTTTGACATTTTATTTTGACAGAATTTCCCATGTATTGTTACAGTTTGATAATAAATCGCATCCTCAGTACAATACAGCGCAGGGCTAACCTATAATAGAGATATCCAACTTCTACCTCCCTTGCCTCTTGATTTCATCTGATAGCGTTTTTTATACGTTTTTTGTCCCGTGTGAGCATTGTGGAACAGCTGATACCCTTCCCCACCTTATTAATGGGGTGAATTAAGGCTTTTATTTGAAAATTGGGTCGTTATTTGAACGTTTTTTTTTCAAATTTCGGTGTTAAATTTTCAACACAGTATGGAGAGGTAAACGAACGGACATAGCTTATGTTCATGAAGTCGGTTCATTAAAACTTTGAGGAAGTTACAATCTGAGATACTATGACATAATTAATGAATGTACAACATAGTGTGAATTTTTGCATATGAATAAAAATTAATAATATATTCACACGTTCAGTTAACCAATAATAAAAATATTTTTAAAGCGTGCATCACAAATAAGAAGTTGTGACAACCATTTTTATGCATTAGTAATAGTTGCAATATCTTGCCATTGTTCTTATGTTTAAATTGAATTCACGACTTTTTCAGAATTCATGAATTAAGCGTATAAAGCGGTTAATTTGTCAGGTATGGTTTATGAATGGGCTGTATATACACTTAAGAATTAATTTTAGGTCAAATAGTTCCAGTTAAATGGGCATTGCATACATCTTTATTCACGAAAGTTGATATTGCAATGTAAGAAAATTCTCTTAAAAATACGAGTCAACATTTGAACATCCTTCGAACAACATACCCATATACACATCCTCACAAAATTATTCGCACAAGACTTCATTTAACGAAATAAGCTAAATTCCACTAGCTTAGTCGTGAAAAATTAATTCAATAAAATTGGAAAAAAAAATTTGAATTAGTAAAAAAAAGTACAAAAAAATCAAATAGTAATAAATGCAAGTAGGAAAAAACGAAAATAAACAAACTGACTTCAATTAAACGTAACACAAAATTATCGCACAAAAATAAAAATATGAAAAAATACATAAAATAAAGTAGGTGAGTGGCACATCAGTATCTAGGTGCACCACCCTTAGCATCAATAACGGCTCTTAGTCGTTTTGACATACTTCCGACAAGTTTCTTGCAAAAATCTGTGCGTAAAAGTTCCCATTCTCGTTGTAGAGCTTCTTTAAGAGAAACTTTGCTGCTGATAGCTCGATTTCGAATATTCTTTTCAAGCTCAGCCCACAAATGTTCAATGGGGTTGATGTCGGGTGACTGTGGAGGCGTTTTGAGCTGCGAGCGAGCATTGAAAAGCAGACACATTTTGACATTGTGAGCAGTGTGCTTTGGGTCTTTGTCTTGTTGAAAGACATAATTTGACCCTAGTTTTAGTAGCGCTTTGCTGCAAATTTCTTTTCAGGATTTCGAGGTAGCCATATTGGTTCATTCTATAGTCAATGAACTCCATTTGACCAACCCTCCGCGCAAACATGCACCCCCACATCATGATGTTACCACCGCCATGTTTCACCGTCGCTTGAAGATTAGCTTCATTCAGCTCAGTATTTGGTTTTCGCCAAACCCTTTGCTTCCCGTCATTGCCAAACAAGTTAAACTTGCTGTCGTCACTAAAAATAACGGTGTTCCAAAAGTCTAGACTCTTGTTAACATACTCTTTGGCGAACACGAGTCTTTTTTCATTGTTAACTTTGTAAATGAAGGGTTTGCGACGTGCAACTCTGCCGTTAAAATTATTTGACCTTAAAGTCCGCCTTACTGTTTCAACAGAGAGTGGTTTTTTAATGATTCCTGACATCTCTGCTTTCGACTGCTGCTTTCTCTGATTTTCTCGACAATATGCCTCTCATTTGCCTCCGATAGTATTTTTTTTTCGACCCCTACCTTTGTTATTTTCTAAACAACCCTCATTTCTGAACTTATGGACAACATCCCTAACACCGGTATAGCATCTTCCAACAAGTTCACGAGTCTCTCGGTACGTTTTGCCTTCGCAAACTAACTTTAAAATAACCTTTCGCTCTTCTATAGAAGTTTCCGATTTTTTTCGTCCCATTTTGCTCTTTTTTCGTTTTTTTTATTTTATTTTCTCAGAAACATCCTCTATCCTTCTGATTGTTGCCTCGATCACAGCATTCAACAGAATGAGCGGTTATAATAACACAACGCTTGAGTTTGTGCGGATAATTTTGTGTCTCCTCTTGCCGTATTCGAAGAAGTCGAAAAAAATACCCTTAGGGTTGATTGCATCAGTTTGAACCTTGTATATGACTATTGAATATATAGAGCAGATGTATAATACAAAAAACAGTCTTTTTAAGTTGTACATAGAATATATTAAATAAATTCGGCTGTAAAGTCTTTGTGCGAATAATTTCGTGAGGATGTGTATGATACATGGATCGCACATGGATTGCGGTAAATTCTCCCACAAAATTCACGAATCAGATGCCATTATCCCACTAAATTCATGAATCTACCGCTATTTCCCACAAAATTCACGAATCGGCCGCCATATTGTGGTGAATCGACGAGCGTTGTAAAAGTATAAGTGAAAGACAATGGATTACCACTACATCTTCGGTGTAGACTGGGGGTAAAAATGGCCGAAGTTGGATATCTCTATCTCTGATAAAGCGATATGTCAAAAGATGCCATTTCGAGAATAACGAAGTTCAAAGAGTGAGAAATAATGTTTATAGGAAAAATCATATACCTTGTCAACATATACCTCAACTGTGGCAACGCCAAGAACCTCACAAAAACCTTAAACACTTCTCTATCCTTAGCTAGCTAGTGACATTTTTTTCTTTATTAGTGCTCTAGTGTTCTGACTGTACGATAAGTATTTTTTTTTTTTTTTTGACAGTTTATTAATAAAAAAATGGATTTATGTAAAGATTATCTTATATTTTTGTTATTATTTCTCCAGTGTTTTTAATTAGTTGTCATATCTCAAAATTGAGTTTTAGAGCAAAAACATCTCTAAGAATATAGACGTGTTTCTTTCATAGTTATCGATAGTGAATTGAAGTAAGATCCAGAAAAGCGATTCGCAATACCTTTGATTTTTATCTGTCAAAATATATGAAAAAGAAATTTATTTGTTTGAAATTGATGTCAAGTGTATGTGTTTTTTTACGTTCCAATGATCTTTAAAAAAATAATCTAAAAAGTAATGAAATAAATAAGAAAACACTGGCTCTTCAGTTAAAAATTTCGTCTCTAATAAGTTGTCAACGGCTGTATATAATTGTACTATTTTCTTACTGTCATGTCCAAGCTGACGCTTTTTTTCTCTTATTTTTTTTTTCAATTCAATCCACATCCTTGGTATCTCAAAATTCGGTCTGTTTAACACTAGTTACATATTGTTAATTCTACTCATGCCCAACAACAATGCGTCACGTGATAGTGTCTTTGGCAAATTATTTTGTTCTCCCATTTGTTTACTTGTTTGTAGGAGCGTCATTTCCTCTTTTCTCTGCACCTGTTTGTTTAGGTCAATGACATTGTTAACTGTTGTATTTGGCTTTTTTTGTGTTTGATAAAGTGCATGTTTTTGTGTTTGATAAAGTGGGTCGCCGTGGCGTAGTGAGTGGGTAAGGGCGTCGACTCCTACGCAAAGGATGCCAGATTCGATACCCGAATTTACCACCATTGATAATTCGCGGATCCACCTCTTTCGAGTCACTGACAATGCTCAAAGAGTATTCCTGTCTAGAAAAAGTTTCTCAACTTCGCTGTTCTAAGTCGGCATTAAACTGTAGGTCCCTTCCACTCGTGGGGCCCAGGTCCACCTCGGACTGTAGCGCCACCCATACTATTATTATTATAATAATGTGCATGGATGCTGGTTGAAATCAGTCTATGGAAGACCAGCGACAAAGGCGGAATATAATTGTTTCTCAATTTATGTTTCGATGTTTTTGTTAAGTTGTATTTTATCTTATAGGTTATGTTATGATGGATTATTTTAAAAAGTGTTTGTGATGGTTTACTTTTTCCCTTGATTTCGGAACGTTTCATAAGGGTGAAGATATTGATGTGGTGTCGTCTTATATTATGAAGAGAAAGAGAGAGAGAGAAATTGAGTGCATGCCTTTTTGTTCCTCTAATAACGTGTTTAATTTCAATAAATAGTTCTGCATGACATTGCGTTGATTTTGGTCCGATACTTTTTTTTGTTTGGCAGGACACTTTTAAAAACTGTTTCGTTTGGCTCTTCATCTTCATTTTTATTCAGTTTCTTAAAATATTAAGCTAACGCCTCAGCTATTTTGTCTGTTGTTGTAAGTTTTCTCTTCTTAGTAATAGAGGAAAAAGAAGGGCAAGCAATTGATTCACTTCACCACCTGATATGCTATCATCTACTTAATATAGCTCCAGTTGGGTCTACACTGCTTCCTACTGAAACCTCCTGATTGGAACGATCTGAAATTGGGGCACTTCCCAAATGAATCGCACCTCATGCATGCACACGATTTTTTCATATACATATGTAAGTGAAACGGGGCACCTCTGAACTGGATCATGGCAACGATTTCGTTGGTAAAACTTTTCGTTGAAAAAACTGAAAAACAACCTTTTGCTCAGTAACATGTTGCGCATGTAAAAGAAATACGAAACTGAGTGTAGATTCTCAATAAAACACGAATTTTCATATATTAATTTTATAATTTAAAATGCCCAGTTAACACTTCAGGAATATTTTGTTTCAGAGCTATGTACAATTGGGACTCAATTTGTCACATTTCCTTAATTCCTTTGAGAGGCCCATTTAGGAGATGTTCTTTTAATCTGAAATTAAAACTTGACAGCCCGTTTTCAACTAAAAATAATAACTCTTCCACATCACATTTAATGCTGACTACACTTCATAGAAAATTAATAAAAGAAACATAAGTTCCAACAGTCATCGCTCAAATGTTTTAACTTTTCTTTTGTTTTATTTGATTGATTTGGTTAATGTGGGCGCTGTCATTTGATTACATGTGTTTATCGGTTTTTTATGCGTTCACGGTTTTTTCTTGTTTCTGCCTGACTTGACTTTTTCGCTTAAAATGATTTTCTGCTCATTTCAATGTATGTACGTTGCAATAATAATAAAATAATACACATGCAATGTTTGACACAAACACTCGAAAAAAAAACTATTTTATTTTTCTTTATTCAATGAGGGCTAACGTTTTTAACACCATGTATATACATTTTGTCTAGATCAGGTTTGTTCTATTCAGTGTGGGTTCACCCTAACACACGCGCTTTTTTGTGCTTCAAATGATGTAAAAACTTTCTGTTGAGACTCTGGTATAAAGCGACATGTTGGCAATCCTTTTTCCAAATCAATAATTCTGACTTAACAACAACACCGTTGCATAGCTTCTGTATACTTCTGGAATAGCGGTGTATTACAACAATCTATGGCTTTTTCGTGTTTCGCCCAACTTTATTGATTTTGTGACGAAGGACAATTCAAGGTCTGTTAAACTGTTTATTCGTACAGATCTGAAGTCGTTATATTACATTGTGGTTTCATCTCTTTGTTGTTCTCCAGTACAGTCGTGGTGTTCTCATTTTCAAGCGCATTTGGTAACATGCAGCTTATGTAACTTGTTTTTGTAGACTTTCCAAATATGCTGACACTTGCGAGTTGAACACATTATACTCTCCGCAAAATCTAGACGCTTAAGCTATAGCAACACATGTATGTTTATACCCATGAATCGAAGTGGAATCACAAAAAAAAAAACACAGATTGGTCGAGAAAGCAATCACTTCATACCATCCAGCGGAAATGAAGAGGCAGGAACCGCTTCCGAATTGAGGACCAGAGGCAACAACACAAACGTCACGCAGTGCTGCTTCTTTTCACTTCTGTTACCAACCGATAAACTTTGATTTCTCAACATTGCTTCTTGCGAATCACTTAAAAGCACAAAGCTTCCAAAAGTCCCCGAACTATCGTGACTCGATGGCATCGTCAGTCAGTATAAATGTACAACAACAGAATTGGTTGTTGCTGCCACTAGTCCTCAAAGTTTGTACATGGCTTGTATTTCCATGCTATTTCCTTATTACAGAATGTGACAACGGGAGGAGCAGCACATTTTTTTTTTTCCTAAAACTGAAGTGCAAGGGACACCAAGGAAGTGTGGAAATATGAGGTTTCCGTCCATGAAATTGATTCACGTTGTCTATCCGGAATTCGATGACTGAAGCAGGAACACGTGAAGTAGCGAGTATCTTTGGTGCACATTTACTATTTAACTGTGATTGTGAGTCACATTAAATCATTTACAATCGTGATAAAAAACAAATTCCCAGCGGAAAGGAGACGAGAGCCAGTGTGATTTCGTTCGAAACAATTAAAAGTCAAGTTTTCACGGATACAGAAAAAAAAAGAAATACACGCCAGAGCGGGTTTATGTGTACAATCATTTATTCTAGCATCTTTTTGCTCGGTCGGCCGATAATTGTTTTAAGTGGCTGTTCAGTCAGAGTACCAGGGCAGCACCTCATTAACGAGTAGAGTTCGTGTTTTACTCTTTTGTTGAGGAGTGTGAGTACTCACACAGTCGCGGTGGATCGAACTCTTTACCTTTATATTTGAAGTGACGGGATAAGGGTTTGCTTGGCAACATGTAGCAGGGAAATTGCAAATAGGCTTTTGCAAGAGGTTGATTGTGTCTTATAGCCTTTCGATAAATGACGTCTGACTGGAATAAACCTTACCCTAGGTCTGTTTCATTTCCGATGTGACTGGATTTCTCTAAATTAACAGTCAATTTCAAAGCTTTCTCTTATTCAGTCATTGAACTTTGTACTCGTCTGTCATGTATCTTCACAATTTCGTAGCGTGTTCATTCGATGGTTATGATATTATAAGTGGATGCAATTGTGTTGCTGTCAAGCAAGTACATATTTCCATTTGTGTAGAAACAAACTGCACGCAACAGAAGTAATGTATAGAGAAGCTAGACAGCACGTGAGCCACACTTATCAAATCCCAATGGATGGTCTTTCCAATTATTTGACTTATCCACTCTCAATTTGTCCGACTGCGTCTTCGTTGTAGTTCCAAATTCTTCGCATTGAAGTGCTCCTGTCAACTCCCGTCTCTTTAACTGCTACATTTCTTTGATATTTCAGATTTTCAAAAGGTTTCTCTTAGTTCAAATAATTGGTCTCGTAGGTCTCTAACAATAACAAGACCTTCATCTAGTTTGTTGGGACACCAACGCAAGGAGTTGGGAAGAGACACAACTCAGCGACTTGTGTACATTTTTTTTATTTCATTCAACTCCCAACCCATAAACACCGTTGCGTGTCTACTGCTTAGAACGACAAGACTGTGAATTTCTGCCCTGAAACACAAAATGACGACCCAATGACCTTATTTGCAATTCACATTCATACAAAATTAACGAAAAATTCAATGTGCATGCATTAGCACAAATTATTAAAGAAACAAAAAGTAGGTACATATTCATTCATTGCATTCCGTAATGACCCACGATTTATGCTAATGATCAGGGATAGGATTTTTCTAAAGGACAAATAAGACACTATGTTTTGTCCCATATTTTTCTTGACCCTAATGAGAAAATAGAGCAGAGCGAAAAATTCACTGTTGAAATAATTTATAAGCACTAACCTCATAAATTGGAAAAAAGCATCCACAGCGACTGCTGAACGTACATTCGTGCAAACAGTTCGTGAGACTGGTATGTTAGTGGACAATACTCATGGTCCCCGTAGTCGTGCGCACAGATGAGAACGTGGCTGCTGTGGCCGAGAGCATCATTGAACTTTTTTTCGAAAAGTAAAAGGCTTTTATCAACTTTTTGATTAAGGTTAGGTGTTAGAGAACCATGTTAAAGGTGTTTCTTTTTTTTTACTGAAATTAAAGGCATGGATTTGGAAGACCTATGGTTCATGCAGGATGGCGCGCCATGCCACAATCTATCTTTTACGTGTTCATAAGCAAATTGACCAATCAGAGGACGACATTTACGTTATTTGACGTGAATAACCGTCAAAAAAGCAGTCAAATTCGTCGATGGACCAGGGGGCAATCAGCTATGAAGTCGGCTATCTCTGTAATACTTCATTTCTGGTATTGGGAAATATTGAAAACGTATTTCCAAAGAGAGGGCTGTGTAGCTCAAACAGTACATTTTTTGAAATTGACTTTTGGACGAAATTTTGAATTGAAAGCACCCACCCGATTGCTGTACGCAGTTCTTTGTAAAAAGTTCGAGAGACTGGTGTGCTAGTGGACAACACTCACGGTTAACGTCGTCATACGGTGCACAGATGAGAAAGTGGGTACTGTAGCCGAGAGCATTTTTCTTCGAAAATAAGGCTGGGAACAACATTTCAGTCAACGGTGGGTGCTTTTTTACTGAAATTGAAGACAAGGTTTTCGTTGATATCTGACTCATGCAGAGTGGCGCGCTATTCCACACAGACCATGCCACAATCGATATTTTACGCAACAAATTCCCAAATCGTATTATCAACCATTTTGGCGATGTCAATTGGCCGCTTCGAAGCTACGATTTGACCCCTTTGGATTTTTTTTGTGGAGAACAGCGAAGAACGGATATTATGCCAAGAATCCGGCAACGATTCAAGCACTTAAGGCCAATAACATCGAAGCAATCCGTGAGCTACAGCCCGAAACCATCAACAAGGTCTTGCAAAATTAGGGTGACAGAAAGCGCTAGTGCGCAGCCAGACGAGGCAGCCACTTGAACGACATTGTACTTCATAATTATATGAGAATATTTGTTCTTACTAATAAAGCCATAATATGTACAGTAAAAGCTCGTTAATTCGGAATGGTTGAAGGCCGGAAGGTCAGTCCGAATAAACGAGTTTTCCGAATTAATGAGAGATTTATTATGTACTAAAACGCGTCCTCCCATCAACATTTTGATGATTTGTTTAGACTACTACATATTTGAGATCTGTTTGCTACCTCATAATGTTTTTTAATTTTTTTTTTATTGAATACCGACTCGCATTTAAATAGAAAAATCTCTGAAGTTAAGGGCTTTTACTGTACATGGAAAACAATTTATTTTGTTAATTTTATTAAATTTTCAAAAAGAAACTTGTATTTGGCCCAACCTGTATGTATATCTGTGCAGATATTATTTTTGCTCACGTAATAGGCATACCTACATTCATAGACGCATTATACCTGAAACACAATTGTGCGTTGCGCCAGCCGACTTCACGTTACGAAGGGAGTGCGATGACGCACTGCGTTGAAACTATTACTCAATTTATCAGCTGTTCTCTCTCTCATCTAACAGATGAAAAATATTGCCGCCTTTCTGCATACACGCATTTGAAATGACTTTTGTCGTTAAATTATTTTTAATCACTTGTTTCCATTTCTCAAATGACAGTTGACACAAAATACTCTCAATTTCGAAGAAGACTCTCAATATGGGTGAAAATCTGTCTCACAGCGCACCTCACTGTCAAAAAATATGCAATATGTTCGATAATGATGTGTGATGGACTTACGTTCTACGTTTTATTACGATCCTCTCATCTCTCATTTTTCACTAACGCAGCTCGACGCATTATTCTGTGCCTGGCCATTGAATTGTGTGCGTTGAAAGCCAACGCCAGCGCAAATGCACTATTGTCTTTAAGGCATTGAAGCTTAAACGAAGAAAACGCACCCAGTTCAAGTTAAGTTCACTATAAACATTTTGGAATCGGTTCTGATTTAGCCATTTGTCTGGTCTGGTGCGGGAGAAGATTAGGTCGCCGTGGCGTAGTCTGTAAGTGCGTCGACTCCTACGCAGAGGGTGGCAGGTTCGATACCCGAATTAACCACCTTTGATAATTCACAGCTCCACCTCTCTCGAGTCATTGACAATGCTCAAAGAGTATTACTGTCTAGAAAAAGCTTCCCAACTTCGCCATTTGTGATTCGGCATTAAACTGTTCGTGCCTTCCACTCGTGAAAGAACAGTAGCATGCACAACACGAGTGCTTGCTGAGAAGCTAGGCTCTGGGCCGCCTCGGACTGTCGCGCCACCCATATAATATTATTATATTATATTAAAAAATCAACGTTGTGTAATGTGCCCTACCACATTTGCTTGCAATATCGCCTAGTGGGCCGTATTTAACAAATGACCTTTGATAGATGCATCTACTGGCCCAGCTTCCGTATAATGTACTTAATGCACGAAATGAGTCCAAGAATACTGTGCAGGCAACGAGCAACAATGTATGTGAACTGTTTGCTGCAGTTAACCTCAAAAATCGTTACTAGGCTATATTAAGCAACAAGAACATGAGGTTGCTTTACAGTTTTTCAGTATATTTGCTGTTTTTTAAAAGTGTTTATGTTACTTAATAGTTAAGGTAAATTGACTTCAATGATTATTTAAAAAAAAATTAAAAGAATCCGGCATAAATTGATGGTTTTATCTCGAAAAATGCTAAGGGAAGACCATATTTGTCGCACTTCCTCTATGTATACATAATAAATGGGTGACGCGACAATCCGAGGCGGACCTGGGCCTAGCTTTTACAGCAACTACTCGTTTTGTCTTATTGTTACTCCAAGAATGAAAGGAACCTACAGTTTTATAGCGAAGTTTGAGAAGCTTTTTTATACACAGATATATTTTTTTATTGTTTCGAAAGAGATGGAGCCGAGAACTGCCAAAGTTCTGGGATTTTACCTAGTACCCTCAGTGTAGTCCACGCACCAAACCCAATACACCACGGCGACCTACATTTCCGGTTTTAGTCGACCCAAAAAACCAATTTTCGAAGACTTACAAAAAACAGGTATTTTTGAGAGTCTGTACTTATAATTTTAACTAGCATTATTCTCATCAAGGAGCATCAATTGGCGAGGTGTTCACGGTTTTAAATTCAAGAACATTTAGAAAAACTTGATAAAAGCAAAAGAGCCGATTGCAAAGGAAGTCCTGAAGAAGTGTACTGTCGTTTTCAATGCAAATACGGCACTGAAAACTATTGAGTACATACATTCGGAAATGAACGGCGACTTGGATTCCAAACTTCCAGAAAATAATGATGTTAATAGTGCTGAAACTATTAAATTTGCCCACTCGGTTAAAGTCTAGTGGAAAGGAGTAAAGGTACTTCTAAAGGGGCATTCGTATGAACTCACTGTTTTGCAAACTCTGATATTTCATTCATATGGAGTTTTTTCTTTCGCAGAGAGCAATGGTTACATTTTGAGCAAACAAAAAACTTCATCGCGAACTGTTTGGTCCAGAATTTGTGGATCGTGTTTGCCTCATATGTGTACTGCGACAGTTCGTAAATAGAATGATTGATGAGTTACGTTCATTTTCTTGTTCGTGTTTTGTTTTGTTTCAGTTTTGTTTCGTCCAAGAAGTCCTAATCCTGCTAATGACAAACACCTAATGGATTTCCCAAGAACCGTCTGTCAAATGCAGGAAAAGTTAAAAAATTGGCCACGTTCATGGCGACGGTGTCAACTGTATTTGCTGTCTCTCCTTTTTTCATGAGTTGGCAATTTTTTTGACATAAAGCAATGCGTGCGAATGGGTTGGGATTCTTAAGGGACATGTCATATTTTTAAAAAGGAAACTTATCTAGGCTACATGTCTTATTTGTGTCGCATTACTGTCGAGACGACCTAAGTTTCAACCAACAAGCCTCTCTAGCTATCTTCGGTTGATAGTCCAACTTCCAGTTACGAACATCAAGTTGGCTGGCGTCCCTCGCGAAACTTGTGCGTCACCCTATATCACAACGTCGCCTTCACACGGTCGGGCTATGGCATTTAAAGTAGATAAATGTAAACAAATCACAATGCAGCGGTCGACCTTTGTTAGTTCACAGACCGTAATATCGTAAGCACGAGCATATATTTTTAGGTAGAACTACTTGTACAAACTCGGGCTTTTTATAGCTGTGAAACAATTTTCTTTTATTTGCTCGTGATTTTTCATGTTTGGCGGCCTGTGGCAACTATTTGTGCAACTGATTGATTTTTGTAGAGATTTTATACATATGTAGTAATTGCACGTTGAGAAATGGATTTCGGAAGATTTTACTTGAAAAACGCGCGCGTTCTCTTGTGATTTGGAAAAGTGAGGAAGCCGCGCTTTGACATAAAATTCTCGTAAACTCGATAGAACGCGTACCGGAGTCTATTACGCGAACGCGACATTTTGATTTTGACTTAAAAGGCAACCGCGGCGTTCACTGTTTTTTTTTTAGTTTCTCATCTCTCTCACTCATATATTTTATGTACACTTTTCTATTTCCTCGACACATATTTACACACAAAGCTATTCGCGCACTATTCATGGAACTACAACGCGACACAACATAATTTTCGTCCGCCAATTAATAAGTGCATATATTTTTTAACACCATATAAAATTACAAAGCAACTTCAAACCGATTCACAAGTACGAATTAAAATTCCGCGGATTTTTATGTCAAAACTAATTACGATTACGATTTATATTACCCGTGAGATAATGAAAACACTTATTGATGAGAAAATTAACTTTTATGGACCCTTATACCGAGCACACAAGAGGATTATAGGATTTTAGTCGATTGATTACTTGATGTGGGCACTCATGCGTTTCAATTGCAATTTCTATAAACATCTAGTAAACGCCGCGAGATTAATGTTAAAGTTGAAAAAAGCCGAAACATGTTTTGCCCGCCCTGAACACAAGAAATAACCGAAACATTATGACATCAGTGACATTAAAGAAGATAAACCAATAAGTTTAACATTTACACTACCAACCAAAAAACAAACCATCTCTTTACCTAAAACAGAAAAATTCAAACCCAGAATCCAACACGTGGCAACCCTACCAACACAAAATAAATTCACGCAAGACGAATGAAACGAAGAAAGAAAAAAAAAAACAAAAAGTGCTCTCCTTCGCCTCCGTCGCTCTACCGCCGCAATGCCGCCATCAGGCGACCGTACACTCGTAGCTGTGTGACCGAATCTGAGCAAAATTCCACACAGTACATAGATTTGATTTAAAAAGCAGCATTTTTCCTCCGTGATCAGTTCTTTCCAGAAAATCTTTAACCTTTTGGATTACCTTTCTCGAAACCATCTAGCTCTAAAGTTGTGAACACCACTTGAGTCGTATGCAAACCAAGCAACCAGCTTTACAAGCCTAGCGGTCTACAACTTCAAGTCAGCCAGAAGCAAAAATTATGAAAAAACAACAAATCGCTTACACAACATACCAGTCGAACAGAGAGAGGCACGAGCGGAACTTGTGTGAGCGAGAGCGAGGCAACGTGTACCCAAGTGAGTGACGAGCAGATGTCACTTCGTATGGTTTCTCGAATGCGGCTGTTTTGAAGGAAATCAATTTGGAATTTTACAAAATCTTACCTTTTTGCGAATTGAATTATGGAATGTGAGTATCTGATTTGAGGAAAAATAATTTTACTCAATGTACGTTCAACTGAGCACACACTCACAAACACGCCCTGTTAACAACACGTGACAGAGACAACTGACAGCAATATCGCGTACAGCCGGTAGGGAGCGCAGCAAATTTTGTGAACACAACCAAGAGGGTGTGTATGGATACGAATGATGCTGTGTATATATGATAGTGTGTGTGTGTGTGTCTTTGCGTGTGAATAAGTAGGTTCGAGAAAAAAAAATATTTGGACCAGTCTTTTGCCTTGTGGGTATTCCAAAGGCAAACCAGCCTTAGGTTGGCCTCTCACACTCTGACAGCGTTGGAGACAGCTAACCGTACGGTTCAACATTAAGATCAAGGACATTTGTCCAAGTCTTGCAGCATGTCCACCTTAGTTCAGCAGCAACCCCCTCCCGCTGTACTGTAACCTATAGCAGGCCCAAGTTGCCTCAAAAGAACCCCTGTAACCCCCTCCGGTGGATTGCATAATCAATTTTGACTTATAACAGCACAGCGCTTGTTTACAGATGGCGCTTATGTTACAGTTACAATTCTGTTGAAAAAAACTAAGTCATTTCATTAGCACGCAATAAATATGAAAGCAAAAGCTCACAAAAGCTCACTTTCATTGGGACACACAACAACAGTGAATATTAGCAAAATAATTTTCCTTTCCCCTTTCCCCCATGGCACGGGATTTTTCACCTGACCCTGACAGCCACGCCCTTTTACCTGTCCACTCCATCCTGGTAATGAAAATGTGGCCAAGACTGTGAGAACAGCCCGATTTGTATATCGCACTGTAGCCATACACATTCTGTCAATAACAGAAGGCTTATCTGCAAGTAACTCCACTCACCCTCCATTGCCACTCCATTTACCATGTCAATCATTACTTAACAGAGCTGTTTCCAATTAAGCTGTGCTCTTTGACAGACTGGTTTAAACAAATGGTCTGTCCTTACATGAAGAGTGGGTCATAATTTTCATAACATTTGACAGTTATCGCAACTTCCAGCAGACGTTTCCTCCTCAAAGGCGTCTGTAATCGGAAAAGTTGATAAAAAGCAAACATCTGCACATAATTCTTGTTCGCTTCCCTTCCTACTGCTGCCGTCAAGTAGATCGTCACACTCGGACTTCCCCCCTCTCTCTCTCTCTCTCTCTCGCACTCATTCGCACACAATGATTGCGTCGCACCCGCCTGTGAATAATCAAATTCGATTAAATGGCAAAATTTATGATTTTCTCCGAAATAATCTCGTCTAGAAAATTCGTGTGCAATTAAATACAAAACAAAATTGCACGGTCAGCCATGCACATACGTACAGTATTGATTTTCAGAATCAGAAACAATATGGCTGCCAAGCGTGAATAAATGCACGACAAGAATCGCATTCACATGCTGGTTGACACCGTTTTTTTGTGCCATTCATTCATTGTTGCGATGAAATTTTCGACAACACCATCAATTTGAAAAGGTGTGCCTTTATAAGACGCCTTCTGTTAATTAGGTCCCTTTCTCTGCGCGCCCACGGCCAGAATGGCTAAAACAGATATTTCAGTCCACTCTGACTGTCGGAGTGTCAGTTTTAAGGTGAAATCCATGAGCTCCTCGTAAGTGCGAATGTGATCATAAGCATAAATATATAAAATTTAATGAAAGTCAAATTGAATCCATATCAAATGTACAACGTTGCTTTGGCAACATTGCGCATGTTAATGACCAAAATTGTTTTACATAAATAATTTATTTTGCTTTTTTTTGTTTAAGCGTTCTTTTTTTTATGAATTTATCGTTAAAATGAGAATAGAGAGTTTGCATACGATATGAAACGAGACACGTACATGTGCACACGTATCGGGCAAGTTGCTGAAGAGTGAAGAGAAATAGGGTTGCCATGCAGTGATTCATCGACGGGTATTTACACTTTTCCTTTCTTGACATTGTGGGGGGAGAATTGAATAATACACATATACCTCTCCTGTGTATGATTTGAAATGATAATTTTTAGTTAAATAAATTTTGTGTGGATACTAGAGTTTTATCTTTTGAGATCGGAATTCAGAGACTCATTTGGGAGCACTGAAATCTGGCGAGACGAGGCTTATAATCGTAGAGCAAACAAAACGATGTGCGGTGACTGTAAAATATCACTGGTGATTTGTAGAAACAAGCAACTGCGATGTGGAAGCGTTTCCAAAAAGAATTGTTGACGTTTGCAGTCAACTTGAGGTACAGTAGCTGAAATGTTTATGTGCAAAAACTGAGAAAAATGGGAACCGCTTTAAAATCTGTCTGAATGTTAAAATTGAAGGCTTAATCTTTGAGTCTCCGAAGCCGTCTTATGTCTTGAACTTCATCCCTAAAGACCAGATTCAGCATCTTCTATTCACAAACATAAATGTCACAGAATGCCTATGTTCTAAAAAAGCTTCAACTCATCATCTCAGCAGCCAGAAATATCTCTCCATGTCATTATATTTTGAATGATGTCCCAAACGATTTTTAATTGTGTTGCCAACGCAAGTACTTGACAAGAAGTTCAACACCCTTCTTCTCCTTTACATTCGCAGGTGGACCTGGGCCTCCATCAACAGTTTCGCACGCTCAGTTGGTTGAGGTTCTTCTGCACCTGGGTGCGCCACATTAAATGAGACCGTCCTCTGTTGAGTTATTACACAGGTTCGGAGGCGAAGCCATTGAATCATTGAACGAGAATAAATCATTTTTTCATTCCTGACTGCGGTTAACAAAGACTCGGTTTCAATACCCACATCTCTTAATAAATATAATGCGTGTGGCGTTAAAGACCTCGGCCTGATTCTATAGCAACCATTCGTGTTGGGCATGGTATTGTTGTCTAACGAGTGGAAAGGGCATACAGTGTTCGGTCTTTGACAAGCGATGGGACGTGTTTTATCGAGCTTACGAGAATGTTGTGACAGAACGCGGCAACCTCCGTTTTCCATACCACGCAGGCGCGTTCTACATTTCGAAAGTTCTGAAATATAATTTCCAAGAAAATGAGTCAATGAAAGTGAGCCCAAGTGCGATGAGAGTTGCTCCACCTATAACTTTTGTAGTCGAGCTTACGATATTACGGTCTGTGAAATTTCAACGCGCGACCACCCCATTCCCAGTACTAAAATACTGGGTAAAGCGAAGGGCAGTCGGCGAGCTCACCGGTCACAATCATTTGAGATACCACGAAAGCAAAATATGACTTACTCAGGATACCATATGCGGAGGCTATAGGGACGAAGAGCAAATAGAGGACACTCCTGACTACCTTCGTCAATGATCCAGTCTCTGCCTACTGCGACAGAAGACTGGTAGAATTCTTCTTCCATGGTCTCCAGGATCTTGCAAAAATTCCACTTACATCTATTTGCAGGCTCATCAGGATTTTCGGATCGCTGGGCTAAATCAACTCATCAAAAAGGATGACACGAGCAGGAAATAGGAGGTCAAACATTTCTTCCCCCATGGGCATTACAATCGGTCCGGTCGGACCTAAGTGAAGCGTAGCCCCACCACGTCTACCAACTCACCTAACCTAACCCCATTATTACTTTAATTGTCAAAGCACGAACGTCTAAACGTCACTGCGATATGGGCACTATGCCGAAAACAAGCGGCGAAGATTTAGCTTTTTCTAAAAAGGTAAGTAATATCAGTGACTCGAGAGAAGTGGAACTCTCAGTTATGAATCTTGTGCGTGTCGCGGATTGAATCTACATACCCAGACAAGGTAGTCGACGACGCATCTGTCGACTACGAATGACTTGCCCTGTTATTCACATTTATTCCTACACTTAAGAACAATAATAAAATAAAAAATCAACCATCAAAGACATCTTGTATTTCTAACAAACCTAATGCCACACTGAAAACCATGATCAAATTTAAAATTATTTAAATTTATTTAAGAACACAAATTATTCCCCATCGTCAATCAAAAAAAAGTAACAACGCGGCAACCCTGTATCCCGTTTCCATTTCATGCCCTTCCCACGCTGTGATTAATTATACATTTTAAGGGACAAGAGAAATATTTTATTTTTACTTAACGCGTTTATTATGAAGTGTCTTTCTGTCATTCTCAATAAAACCCCTTCAAAACTATAATTATGCATTTCAGATTTTCTTTGAATGCGTCATCAACCATGCTTACATAGAGGTCTGTCCAACTGTGTTTGATGAAAAGCAAGAATTAAAGAAAATTCAAATCTGTCGAGGTAACATAAAATAATGGCACAGGGTCTTGTTGTACCGCAGCAAGTAGACCATGCCGGAAAACCTGTTTTCAGTAAAAATGTTTAACAAACTCGCGAAACTTATTTTGCAAAAGCTCGCTTGGAAACAACACCCGCTGAGCTTTTGCCATAAGCAATAGCCTACATTTAGGTGTGACGTTAACTTGTCACACCCATGTGTGTATGTTTGCATGCACGTGTGATTCAAACCGCAGGTGATAATTTACGAATGGAAATGACAAACAGAATTGACAGATTGATCGAAGGAAAGAGTAAAACCCTCAAAGACCACGTTGCTAGTAATTTGAATAAAAAAAAAAATAATATCTTACGGAAAGTTCAAGTTGCATGTTGGATAACAAAAAACTTAGAACAAATCAGGAAACAGAAGAAAACATAAAATATTGATTTTAAAAATAAACAACAAAACGTATGATTTTTGATTTGATGTGTACACCCAGCATACACTCGCATCTCACCCCATTTTCTTTGGTATATGTCACCCTGTAGCCATAGCATATGCTGTTATCTCGTGCAAGAGTATTGGTTCGACAACAAAACATTCTGTAGACCCTAAATATTTTCTAACCTAGAATGCGATTTGAATTTTTTGTTTCCTTCTTTTAATTTCATTTGTCAGCTGTCTTGAGGGAACTGTCAAATGATGTCAAATTTGTATGAAAACGAGGTTACGGTACTCTTGTCCAGCTGCTTACCCTCGACACACAAAAAAAAACAAAAAAACACTAGTCAACATGTGAATTAGAACTGAACAGAATCCGTTCAATTTGACTAATTTTTTTTTAGTCATAATCACTGTTACTCGTGGCTGACGTAAGGAAAACGTGTTTTTTTTCTACTTAAAATAGATACCTTGGGCAAAGAAGACTTGTCGCACACAATATGAACATATGAATGTATCTACTACTCAATGGATTGCATTTTTTTTGTATCTGTACAAAGGCAGTTCTCTTCTCTTTCATTGAATATAATTTTTTCGTGTGTATCTTTCATCAAGGTTATGAAAGGTTGTTAACCTATTGAGAAGATAGCTGCTTTTGTTGGTCGATTTTGTATGCAGTGTGGTGCTTTGTTTTGTTTTATTCGAACATGCAAGCAATAAGCTTATCGATTTGTTGCTGAATGTTGAGTTGATATTCATTTAAATTTGATAAATATTTTATTAAAATTATATCAATTCTTGTCTGGCAGCAAGCAAGCCAAGAGGCAGTCATTAATGTGAAATAGGGTTGCCATTCTCAGTTTCGGAAGCTAAACGATGCATAAGTGCGATGGTTATTTGAATAAAATTTCTTAATCCTAAACACAGTAAATTCTAAATGGAATTCGCTCCAACTAAAGGTATTTTGATATTCCGAGAAAATTCGACTTAGAGGGAAGAGACAGTAACTACATTGCAAAATTGTGCCCGATTTTCTTTCAAATGCTGTAAAATTTTGTTCCTTACTCTGATATTAAGAGAAAGATTGATGATTGTGGTCAGTACTGAAGACTCAAAGCACTTTTACTTTGTGACAGCGAGAGATGGCAGAGTAGTCTACATGAGGTTATCTACTATATTAATTATGCGTAGTTATTCCAAGAAACTACACGCCCGATTTGTTTCATTTCGTGTGCATTTTGCAGTCTTTTTAGAATATTTTCACATTTTTCACATACAAGAACAATTGAAGTGACGTTCAATTGTCTTCTCGACCACATTTTGACATTGTTTCTACGTCTACTACATTTTCTTACGTGTACTACATTAACTAGTAGCAGAAGAAAGAAATGTAGTTATTAAAAAAAAGTGACATTTCTGCCAATTATGATGACAACACTCACAAGAATCATGTCTCATGTTTGAATTGTTAATTACTCCTATTAAACTTATGTAGCTGACTTGACAAAAATATATACACGTGGAAGATTAAGCGAATATTATAATACACACACCTAAGAGACTGAAGACTCCGGTACACAAAATACTTTACTTGGCTCAGCGTCAACGGTACTTTGACAGATACTTAAAATATCTACATGCGTTCTTATGGGAGCGACACATAAACCACCGTTGACGCGAAGATGTATTTCCTCAACTTTTAACTTTTTTCTCTCATGCAGCGTTGACAATCGTTAAATTGTGACATTTCAATAGAATTTGAATTTTAAATCATCGTCTGAGGCCGTTATCTTCGAAGCAAAGTTCAAAATACATAAAATATATATAAATAAAGGTTTGTAATTGAGTATGTATAATAAAATACATATTTTATTTGTGCATTAATAACCAAAAGGATTTGAATTTTCAATTGAAACTCGAATCTGTCAAATGAAAACAACTGTGCGTTGAAGTAGTTATTGTGTCATCTCTGTCCGATACTTCACCGTGGCGCTACTTAAAGAATTCTATGTGTCGCAGCCTTGACTATATTGGAGTCCACGACATTTCGTTAAACATGATTTAGTGCAAATTGAACCGCATCGCGTATATCCGAATTTTGACATCGCATAAAAAACGCTGTCAAGGGGCAAGGCAGGTTTTAGTTCGTTATCTATCCTCCCAGTTCGTTAAAATTTGACTAGATCATGCTTATTAATGTTGGCCCTTTATAAAGTTAATTGAAATCAATCATGAACAGGAGTCCTAAGAATTCAAATATCGCCTACATAAAACAGAATTAAATCCGGAACATAATGTTAAACCCAAAATGTATCGTTGTCCAAACTTTTGAAATTAATGCAGCAGAGGGGGATATTTTAGCAGTAAAAGTATAACCATCCCATATAAGTATATTTAAAGCGGCAAATATATACTTTCGTTAGAATTGCGACGAATGTTTAAAGGGTTTAACGGGAATGTCTTAAAACTGATTTCCTGAAAGAAATAAGTATTGTGTATGTCAGAATACCACGAGGAATTGCAAGCAGCATGTGGTGTTACGGAATTCTATCTTAAAGACCGCATGCCATCCTTTAACTCATATTTATGTCAATGAATAATGGAGGTGAGTCAACTAAAGCAAACGAGCGGAAACACAGATATATTAAATTGCGACCGTTACTACTACTTCGCTCAGTTTCGTTGTTTCGTTCACTTTTGCTTACTTGGGTTTCACAAATAATCGCTCTCTACCGTGTCAAATATTTTGCGAAACTCTCTCTAACTCGAACTTTTTCGCCATAATTTACCTACATTTCCCCCAATTTGCCATACGAAAACCTCTCTAAGTCAAACACTCTCTATCTCGAGCAAATTATGGTATACCGCGACATTCTATCTAATTTCCATTTCGATCTGACATAAGTATTAATTTTACTTAAGACAATTATTCGAATCGAATCAATGATCATACATTTTATTTTCTGCGGTTTCTCTGAAATTACTCGTCCCTTTTGGCTGACTTTTCGTACAATAATACTAGGAATAATATTCTTCTAAAAATATGTCCAAGACATTAAATAGAAAATCATATGCTCATGGCTAACATAGTTTTAAGAGAGGATGGGTTCAAAGATTGTCTTCGTCGATTCGACGAAGCATAACTTAAATGTGTTTAAAATACGCATAGCCATCTAGTATTGAATTCCGCCCGTTTCACTGGGATTTACAAAAAAATCAACAACAGCGCCACCTATCGGCTTCATAACATTTTTTTTTGTCAGTCACCTAAGCGTCTACTTTAAAAAAAAACATTACTAAATTGGTTAAAAACTATGGGCGCTAGAGGGAAATGTACTTAGCTAGTTAATGATTTTATTTTACTTTCTTTATCAAATTATGTATGTACAATGAAAATAGTTTAGCATGGCAATGCCGTCAGCGTACTTATCTTGCCACATATTTTTATATAAATAAACATTGAAGTATACAAAATATAAAATGTCAACCATATAAAAAAGATAAAAAAAAAAAACATTTTCTTTTTTTTAATTATAACGAAAAACCAAATTTTTGTTCCCACCCATCACACAAGCAATGTACCCCTGGCAACCCTATACACTACTGATGCCAATCACACACAAGTAGAACCAAACATAAATAAACGCTACCGAATTTTGTTCCCCCATTCATTCGCCGGGCAGTGGTTTCAGCGTAACCTCTCCGCTCGTACGAAATCTACATTCGAGAGATTGCGGAGAGCAGCAGAGAATTCCTTAATTTTCAACGCTGCCTACTAGAAGCGATCAAAGCGGATTATCCAAAAAAAAATGCATAATCTTTTTCCTTTTCATTCATACGTAACTATTTCAGTTGATTAATTAATTTAGAGGGATCTGCTTAGAGTTGTCGAAAGATAGACAAACTTTTGCGACTTCATGCCATCGGGTGTCAGACAGGGGGCAACATATGCATGGTTTGAGGGATTAAGACCCCTTATGTTTTAGCCATGAACGGGTCAGTCTTTTCCCAAGGCATACGTTGCAAAATCAAAATTTCCAAGTCAACCTTCTAGAGAGAACCTTGAGGCAACTACAAAATCGCTCGATAACAACAAGCCAAAAAGAGCGAGACAACGCGGCATCGTATGAAACAGAAGCGCTGTCATTTGAGGAAGAAAACTGAGAAAAACCATTTCGACCCAAAAGATACTCTGCTATACATAGGGAGAGAGATTTCTTTTTGTTTTGTTTCTTTGAAATAATTAACTTACCGATAAAATTAGTTGTACAACAAAATTTGTTAAATTATTTACTTAATTTATTATATAACAATTCACAGTCACAAACACGTCTAACTTGGTATACGTGACGAGAAGGACTGATGTATAGTTCGTCTTTTCGTGAAGATAGAAAGCGTCGCGTCAATTTAAACATGATTCTGAGATGGTAGATGTGTTTGTGACTGAGTATGTGTTTGTGCTTGGGTTGGTATTTGTGCGGGGGTTTGTGTTTTTGTCCGATATTTAATTATAATTAATAATTTACTTGAAATTGTTTAATTTAGTTTATTTTTTTCCACTTAACAGACTGTCAGGTGGCAGGCAGTCAGGGTGATGGTATCGTCTGTGCTAAGGGGTGGGGGGTGCACACATCAAAAAATGTGTGGGGCCCGGGAATGTAGACCTAACATAGGCTACCAGGGAATATGCGGGCCCACAAGTTTAAAAAAAAATCTCTTATGATCTCATGTAGGTCATGGCTGCGGGTGTGGGTGTTGGTGTCAAACTCAACCTTTAACCGTGCCAGGATGCCTATTTGCATATAAGCACACACCAAAATCCCTGTAGCATTAGAAAAATTAAATAATTACAAAATCTTGGAATCGCCATCTTTTTTGTACAAAATCCACGTCGCACTTAACCTGAAAATCCCCATACATGTGCACACACACACACGCACACACCTACATCGAATCATTCGCAAAGCCAGTTGCTTATGCAATGCTATATGTATATGTGTACACGAACCAATTACGTTCGCGTTAAAACTGCAGCTACATTCGAAGTCTCCGCGAGATTTGCTTTTTTTCGTCTTTTACAAAAATGTTCACAAGATGTTTTGAAAAAAAAAAAAAACATTTTCAAATCGATGCAAGAAAAAAAAGCTTCTCGCAGACATACACTGCTATAAATACATATCTGCTTGGCCTATATTTAGGAGTTGAAACGTTTGCCTTATTCAAACCGGATTTCATGAAATCTAGACAAAAAGATCAACCGGAGTAGACCTTTAGTTCGAGCAGATTGTTTGGTTCTAAGGGAATCTTTCAGCAACAAACATGCAAACTTTGCACTTTGGCAAATTCGAGCATTCCGCAGTAAGCGAGCTTGCGGGTGTTAGAGGGTCTCGCGGAAGTAGCTTGTGGAAAGTTACAGCGACATAGATACTAGAGTGACGGTTCGTTGCCCTTTGCAGTGGGAGGTATAGGGGTGCCAGCTAATTAAAAACTGATATGCTGATCTAATACACACATCCTATTGCATTCGTATTTGCCTGGGAATATCCTATCAAAGCCAAGGTAGGCACTCTCGTTTGTACTAAGAATCCGAATAAGTCTTGAAAAATAATATAAAAGTATTGATTTTCTGAATGTAAAATAAGATGGCTGACTACCCGCATACACATGCCGTGCTTCCACTTAATCTACCACAGAAACCTGTGTGTTCAGCTATAGGTGCCTACGTAGCTGTGGGTTATCTTTACTCACACGAGTATTGATGACAAAGTACAACAGCGAATTGTTCTAATTCATGTTTTATCAAATTGGGGATCAATTTAAGCAAAAATGAAAGAGCCTCAAAATGAGTAACTTATGTGGATTCACAGATGAAGCAGTAAAAAAACTCCCGCCGGTAGCAAAAAGAGACCTTCTTTCTTGGAAGTAGACATCTGTTCTTTTTTGTTTTTGTTTGTTTCAGTCTTGTTGTGAGAGGTCTGGTCTCAAAGGCCAACTTAGGTGAAGGTAGGTAATCGTTTGAATAATGCAAACTTATTCGGCATCATTACCAAATCGAATGAGGCAAAACGTCGGATTTAACTATGTCGTGCATATGCCAGCCAACAAACCCAATCTCTCTTCAAACACACACTCTCTATTCCATAAACAATCAAGCTGAAGAATGTCAATGAATGTACTCCAATCTAAGCCATGCTACCAAAAGCGGATACACTTGTACACCCAAGTCTGTTCTAAACACTGAAAGTTTCATAAAGGTTCATGACCTTTCTCATGCCTTCGAAATGAAGTGAATCTGTTTTAACAATCAAGAAACTTACCGGCTGCAAATATTTCTCGCACATTCACTAGTTTTGTATGTTTTGTGCATTCAAAAGTATATTCGATGCTACTCTAAAACACTACCGATCACTATTCATAAAAATTGTAAACAATTCATACACCAAAATCGATAAATGAAAACCTACTCTAAGCTTATATTACTTAATGCTAGAAATTATTGTCTATGAGATGATTTAAAAACAATTTCCAATAAAGCACTCGATTTAAGGCCTGTTCTTGTGTGACTCGTTGCAACACTTTGTATTTATTTATTTCTTATTTAACTAAAACTGCACGAATTGTTAAATTGTCTCGCAATGCAGTAACGCGCACAGATTTTCTTTTTTTTTTTTACTCACAAAATGTGGAAAAAAGTTTGACACATGGGACGTTGACATTTGTAAATAGGCGCCTTTTTTAAATCGAACACACAGGAAGTACTGAAGATAATTAAACAAGAAAAATTGCATATTCAGATGCAAATTAAGAAGAAATTTATCATTCTCCAATCGTTTGTTGCATTTGTGAAGATTTTTTTTTCAACTTAAATGAATCTGTCTTCTGCTGCAGGTTGCACCCAGTGGCGGCGATGACGAACGGGGGCGCTTATACAAAATGAGTCTGAATTTTCTCAAAATGGAGTGGAATACTGTTGGAATATTCTTCTCTCTTGGGCAGGGATTAACTTGTAAAAATCAAGAAAATTAAATATTCTGTATGCTGTACTTTGAAAAGACTCTTGGAGCTTTGGATACCTCTTGCTTCGAATTCTAAGATCGAACCCGTAATATCCCCGAATTCTATTGGAAAATATAATTTTAATATCACTCGGCTTGATCCTTTCCTAACCAAACATCGAACACACTGCAACATGGTAAAGAAGTACCAAAGTACTCCCAGCGCCACGCGCCTACGCCTCTGTCTTAAGAAAGAAAACCGCGCCGTGAAGAGCTATATTTTTCTGTTGAAAATAATTCAAAAAGTGTTAACATCTCTTCAAACAAACCCTCATTCTCATGTTCCACAAAACCAATTGAATTTTCTTATTAAAATTTTGAAAATATAATTTCGAATTTCCCGGTAGATGCACTTGTTGTGACATAAGACCCATCAGCTGTTTAGCCATCAGTTTCTAACCAAAGAAAAAAAAAATCTTCTTTGATATTTCCGAAGAAAATGTCTCTTCTTCTAAACACAATTGTTCGCCGGTCAATTTCTAACATAAAATGTAATTCATTTCGCATTTTCGGTACATCACTGAGTAAAAGTGGTTCAATTTTAAAAACACAACTAAGCACACGACTGTCGCCGCAGACAAACTTTTGCAGCAAAGCATATGACGTTAGCACGAATGTGTCCAAGGATGTGATTCTCTTCAAATATGAAAATCCAAAGTTCTTCAAAATGCTGAATTTCTTTGCGCTTGCACAATTCCTCTTTTGGAATTACCTCTCGTACACCGCGTTCACAACACTGAGAGATGCGCCAGTTGAACAGGATGATGATGCTCCGTGGTTTAAGCGGATCAATCTGGGTGACAACAAGTACAGAAATTCGATAACCATATTCTGCTTCTTAATAGGTGAGCTAACTCTCTTCTATTCAATTGAATGCGAATTCAATCAGCAAATAAATCCATTTCAGGATATGGTGTGTTAACTGTCTCATGGATGTTTACTCTACGATCAGTGCGGTTCTTGGTCTTGCGAAAGGGAGGACAAGACCTAAGTTTTGTCACCTACGGACCGTTTGACAGAAATCGCATTATCACAGTCCCCCTGAAGTGTGTTTCAGCTGAAGAATCCAGACAAACAGCAAGAGTACAATTGCCATTGAAGGTCAAGAACAAGTCATTGTTTTTTGTTCTGGACATGCGTGGGGAATTCAAAAACGCCAAATTGTTTGACTACACTGCCGGGCTTAAGAGGAAGTTGTAAAGTTTTCAATTAAATACCACATTGTTTGTAATTCTTAAGACTGCATTATTTTATTCAATTTGTACATCATCACAACTATTTAATAAACAGGCTCTGGACGCTGGGTAAGAAGAAGACCAAAGCGTTTCTTGATGGTTAGTCGTTGACGGGAATATTTATCTTCGGGGGAAAATCTGGCTGGATGTGCTGAGATTGTCGGAAGTCCTGTCTCTGTGCGTTTCTGTAAGCAAAACCTGTTGTTGAATTCTTTGTAAGGGAAGTGTTCATTGATACTTACACTTAAGGTGTAGACGCGCTCACCCTTTTCATTCAATGTGTACATAAGATACATTTTATGTTTTATTTAATTTGTAAAATACTCTAAGAAATAAACGCGGTTCCAAGCGATTGTTGATTCTGTTTGTCAGCAACGACCCATGTGTTCGCAAGTTGACAGCTGTCAAAATTAATGGATGCTATCGGAAATGGAATGAAAATGAAACGCTTACATAGAATGTAGATGAGCGAATGAACACTTTCAGAACTGTCTCAATTTTCAAAGGAAGGATGTTATTTATTAAATTAAAATTATTTCATTTCACAGGAAATATTTTCACAATTTATGTGTGCATGTATACAGATTGTTGTATCCTCTTCGACTGTTGAGTTTCATCAATATTTCATGTGAATACTTTTGTGATAACTAGTGTCATTCCTGTCCAATTGTTTGAATCCTCTGATGGTCCAACAAGTACTTAGCCTCAACGCCCATTGGCGCCACTATCGCAAGGGAAGTTTACTGTCTTGTAGTCTTGTAGATGACTCTCAGCCGAATCGGATCCATAGTTTTGTACAGAGATGAGGGATAATAGAGATATCGGCCATTTTTTTCCCAAATCGTGGTTTCTTGTTTTTAGCTGTTTGCATAATTTGCTTGGATGGAAATTCTGTCAGCTGTTTTCAAGAGCTCACACGTATTCACAGACACGGGACAAAAAGCGTATAAAAAACGCTGTCGGATGAAATCAAGGGGCAGAGGAGGTAGAAGTTGGACATCTCTATTATAGATTATATCTGGTTTTGTTTTGATCGCGAGTGGAAGCGGTCGTGTCCTCGGATTTTCTCTTACTCCAATGCAACGCACCGGCTAACTCCTTCGCCGTCGCCATGACCAATTAGGGCGAGTTAGACTACAAACTGATGCCCTCGACTTTCTTTTTGTTTCCAAACTTGAAAAAGTCACAGCCGAATGAGGAGGTTATCATCGCCACGGAGGTCTCCTTTGCGTCCTTTAGACATCCAGAAAACGTACTTTTGAGACAGGTTAAAGATGTTGGAGCATCGCTGGTTCAAGTGTATCGAGCTTAAAGGAGACGACGTTGAGAAATAAATCGCCACTTCCGATTTTCTCGTACTTATCAGACCACTCTTGTATATGAAAACGTTGAAACACCAAGACCCAACAATTGTGGTTGCACTACAATCTTATGTGGACCTGGACCTAGCGCCTACAGCAACGACTCATGTTTTGCGCTCTATTGTTCCAAAAGTGGAGTTGAACGAAAATGCCGATTCCAATTGGCTAAGTTTGAAATACTCTTTGTAGATGTGTGAATTTTCTTGGTACCATCTGTGATGTCGAGAGGTTTTTTTTTTTGTGCTTGGGTTGGTGAAAATCTTCAACAAGACACTATGTGACCCGTGTCCACATAGTAGTGTCTGATTTTTATTGACTACATCCTTCCCTTTTGGTTTTTCTTTACTACTTACTTCTCCTTATATAGTAACTTATATATAAGGATATTTTCGCGTGTTGTTGGTAGACCTTCGGTAAAATCACCTGCCATGATCATCGTTAGGATGATTTATTACTATTGCGCCAAATCGAGCGGTCTGGTACGCTGAAGTTGCATGGCCACAGTTTGGAGGATGGCATTGTTATAGTGACCACGAAGTCTGATACTTCGCTTTGAAGCGGAGTTTGTTTGTCGACGGTAGTTATCCCTTGGTCCCTTTGGATATCACAATTCCTGAGATACCAGGGAGCTTTCACAATATCCCGTATAATTTTATTTTGAAAGGACTGAATAAATCCTCTGTTATTTGCTTTGGTACAACCCCATAGTTGTATGCCGTAAGTCCATATAGGCTTCAGTACTTGCTTGTATAATAGCAGTTTGTTGTACATGATTCACTTGGAGTGCCTGCCAAGTAACCAGTACATTTCTCTATACCGGTTTTCGAGCTCATCCCGTTTCTTTTTCAAGTGGGCCTTCCACTTAAGTTTCGCATCGCGTGTCATACCAAGATATTTTGCTTCATTAGCGTACGGTATTTGTACAGAATTAATGAAAACTGGTAGATTTTAAATATTTCCTTAGGTAAAATTTATGTGCGTTGATTTGGTCTCATTGGGAGCAATGCGGCAGCGTTTTGACCATTCTTTTATTTTGTCTAGAGCTCGTTGAAGTTTTTCAGTTGAGGACTCAACTGAACTTTCCGTTGCCAGGATCGCTGTGTCATCCGCAAATGTACCCACAAGTGAACCCTTAGTTTGACGTATGTCTCTAGTGTACAATAGGTACAATGTAGGGACAAGGACACTCCCTTGATTGACTCCTGCTCGGATCTCTTTAAAATCGGAGTATTCAGTTCCATGTTTAACTCTAAATATCCTGTTATCGAGATAAGATTCTAGTATTTTATACAAGCTTGTCGGTAGGAGCCTGCTTAGTTTGTATTTTAAGCCTTCATGCCACACTTTGTCGAAGGCCTGAGGTTTTATGCAAAAATCTATCGTTTCCTGATATATATATATATATATATATATATATGATAAACCATCGTGAAGTCTATAGTTAGGCGGTGAAAAGGAGGTGAGAATATAGTGAATATGGGGAGTAGCTACATATATTTATAAGAGTTCCTACTAGTGGTGAGCATAATCGAATGATTTTAGGAATCCAGTCTTAAGTAATCGAGATATTCGCTCGATGTGATTATTCGAGTGATAATCGGTCAGTACAACATCAACCAACTACTAATTACTAATTATGCATGAGAACTCGATAAATGTTTCACTAGCGCCTGGTGATGGTTCAACTCGAGTTGATAAACCTAGTCAACCCGAGTTTCATCAAAACCGAGTTGCCGAAACTACAACAAAACTGCAAATGAACACACATTCGCTTTCGGTTTGTTAAAACAAAGTGATCACATTGCGCATACACAGACACATTGTTCTTATACGCATCGAATTGTCCTGTGTGCGGTTTTAAATATATATATTGATTGCATGGTGGCCTACCTAATCTTATTTCAGTGCTTCTTTTTACTCACATTTGTGTTAGGCTGTCAAACCAACTGAATTGAGTGCCTTCCTTTTGCCTGTTCTCCGATTCTGAACAATCTTCAAAAATGAGAAAAGTTATCTGGAGAAAAAAAGTATACATCAAAAATCTCAAAAACGGGGCGAATTTCATTTAATTTCCCGTATTTTTATTCCGCACAAATTTACTAGGACCGCTTTCACGCAGAAAAATTTTATCGGCGATTTTTCCATCTTGTTGGCCAGGGAGGTGAGACGTGCTAGGGGTAGCCCGCGTCGGGTGCGCTTGGGGTTTGGTTTGGGTTTTTCTATTCTCTTTTATATCTCTTCGTTTTTTCTTTGGGTTGCTTTATTCTTATATTCTCAATGTTGGGTATTGGGAGCATACGTGTGTGAGAAAGAGATGACGCATGTGTGAGAGGGGGTAGGAAACAGAAATAGTTCAGCATTGAGATATCAATTGCAGAGACTGAAAGATTTGCTGTGTGAAAGTGGCTTGAGATCACAAAGGGAATTTGAAAGAATCGCCGACGAATCTTAGCGAGTGTGAAAGCAGCCCTAGGTTGCTTAAAGTGGACAAATTTATTTTTGTACGAATGGCTTAGAGCACAAGCCTAGGTATGGACTTATAAAAAGCATATGTGCGAGTATTGAATGTACGTAAAAATGATAAATACCATCGAGGGAGGACCACAGAAGGAACACAAATCTTACATTTTAGTAGGTACGTCAGAGGCTGTGGAAGGGGTTGCGGCAGTATCATTTGGGATGAATTCTTCAGAAGAAAAAGAAATGCGACTCATGGAAATGAAGAGCTACCACAAAACGGAATACTGAATACGATACCCGTACAAGAAATATAACAATTACTGATGTAGATTTAGCAACGCTTGGTATCGAGAAACACGACGAAGGAATAATGCAAAAGAGAAGGACTGCCGTCCACAATGAAGTAGACATCACAAATCTCAAAAACGGAGTTCGCTCCTTTCATTTCATTTTCCGTGTTTATATTCCATGCACATTTACTCATCGAAAGAGGGTGGGAGAAGGAAGTCGAAGACAAAATTGAAAGAAATCATCGACATTTAGAAATCGAAGAGTTAAAAAGGATAAGACCGTTATGTGGGTAGAATACTCCCACGTAGTTTTGCTCCCTTTCTTTTAATCAGCACTAAAAGAATTATTTATTTATTTATTTATTAGATAGCTACAGTACAATTAAAATTGTAGAGTAGCTTTTGTAGCCAGAGCCTTAGGCTGTAAAGAATTATGATTTTGCATTCTTTTAAATAAACACTTTTATTTTAAATGTTAAATTTTATAAATTGCTTTAGTCTTTATATCAAAACTTAAAGCTCACTTCCAATATTGATCCGAATCCTACGCGCTGTTATTGAGTCTATTAAGTATTCATGAGTAGTTCATGAAAGTATTTCGATTATCAATCAGGATTTGTGCCCTAATCGCCCTCGGCTGTGTTTGTTTTCAGCATTTCTCTCTTCTTCTTCTGCCAACGACTGCCAATGCAATGCTATGTATTTTCTTTTCATTTTCGCAAGCAACAAAACCGTGGAAAATAACGTCGACTACATCTAAAAATCTTAAATCAAAGCTTCATTTTACCAAGAAAATTAACAAAAATCTTTTAAATATGACAAATTTTTGACAACGTTGTGTATCAACGAAATTAATTTTTACATTTTATTTAAATGTCAAATGTAAAGTTTGAAACCGAGATAGCGACCCCGAGTTGCAACTCGGTTTGATTAAATTCCAACTCGGGTTAACTAAGTTTAGGAAATCTTCGGATTGACAATTACTTGTGCCCATCTCACTTGAATGATTTAAAGAATCGAGTAAATATTCGAATGCGCCCATCACTAGTTCGTAGCTTACCAAAATAAATTCGAAATCCCTCTCCGTTGCTGTTGCCGACGGTTGTTTATCCAGGTTGTACAAACAAAGTGTGTTGGTACTTCTTATTACACATTTATTCTATTTTATCTTTGTATTATATAGTATTTATGTATATGCCTTATTATGTTTTAAAAAATCACATTTTTCGTATTCCGTAAAATATTATTTAGATTATATAAGTTTGTTTTTCTTCCTTCTTTCCGTTTTCTTTTATTAGTTTAACAATTTTTTGGATTTTATTGAATATTTATTTATTTAATTGCGTGGATCTTGAGAGTATGAACAAATTTTATTTATTTCTTCGTTTTTAGTTGTTTAAAAAATCATTCTTACTTATCATACAACTGCATCTTTGAGGTTCTTATTTGAAAAGTCTGCGAAAGTATTCATTTTATTTACAACATTTTAATTTTTTTTGTTTTACTTTTTTTTTTATAACAAAATCCTTTTGAATGGTAAGTCTAAGGTTTAAGGGGAAATGCATGATTCGAAATGTAAGGACTGTGATGGAGGAAACAATGAGTGTGAATTGAATTCTTATTTATATAAAATATTTGTATTTATTAGAAAATGTGTACACAGTTGTCAGTTCCTCTATATAGTAGTATAGTATATTGCTGTTTGAATGTAAAAAAGATCTAACGAAACACCTCTTTCACGCATCCATTCCTATTTGGGATTTCATAAAAGTGGCGGGGAATACCTTCGTAACTTCTTTAGATACATGTTCTCTAGACACACGTACTTTAAGTATGTAGGTCACTTTTTTGTTTCTTGGCTTTATGTGTATGAATAGTAATTTATTAAGTTGGAATAAAATATGAGATTTATCTACTTAATCGGAACACAAATTGGTAGAGTATATTTAATTTCATTTTTGTATTTCTTAATTTTAAACAACTAAAGCTTGTTTTGTTAAATGCATAAGGCATCTTCGTACCTAGAAGGAGATAAGAATTTGTTGCATTTTACAAATGAGAATTCCTGGCTGTTCATGGAATGCAATGGAGGGGAAAGCAATGTGATTGCTGTATGTGAACATTTAAGGACAGACTAGGAGGGCTAATGTTTGGATTGCTCAGTTGCAACTCTTTGAGTAAGAAAGCACAGGGAATTTGAACGAAGCGTCAGTTTTTCTGGATGAGAACTAAGTTTTAAGATTAATTCTTCAATTGTTTTGTATGTCAAATACACACTCGGGGACCTCTAAATGAATCACCATATCTGAACTAAATATCCACTCAGTCAAGTAAATGGCGTTACAAGATAATAGGTTCAGGGTTCGTGCTATAAGTCTAACCGACTTTGATAAAAAAACCATTATTGCAGGTAGCCTGTCTCTGTCCGCTTCATATCGGTATTCTCTACACGATGTCGCAGCGCAAGAAAGATGTGCACGCAAGAAGTTTGCGAGATACTATGTATACCTAGGCTGCTTTTACACACGATAAATTCAATGGTGTAGGCAAGAAAGGTGAGAAAAAGGGGATCACACAGCCTTAACAAACCTTACGACGAACTTAGCGCGTGTAAAAGTCGCGCTAGGCGTCTTACCTACCTCGTTTACACATTTTTCTTTTAGCTGCGACATTGTTGCATACTGCAGGGAGGTTCCTTGAGTCTACAATTCTGCATTCCCGAATCCGGAAAAGACAGAAGCAAGCAGGGGGCCTAATTGCAAAGTTTAACTTCAAGAACTCCGATCACTTTCGGGGACACAAGTTCACAATTCTGAAGGAATTAGAAAAGAATTTTGGCTCCCTAGGTTAATTCTAACAACCTCATCAAAGGAAAATAAATACGTACCCCTGCATTCTATGCTTTGAATTGAATTAATGTTGGCCTTAGAATTTAAATCTTATAATCTTTTCTGTACATCAGGTGCTTGGAGCATTCAACAAACTCGATTTGTTCAGAAATTGTTGTCCAATTAAGGAGGGCTTGGCTTGACGCTAGCTTCGGAGGGAACTTTTCTTTAAACTCAAATATAAGGCTCTGTGGACAGCATGTCTGCTGTGATGTCAGAGTTCCAATTATCTTGAGAATGAAAATGACTTCGGATCCGTATTTGTTTATAGTGACTTTGCAAGATTAAAGTTTTGATTTGCTTGAATTCAGAAGCTCAAAGCAATTGGGCACAAAGAAGAGATAGGGGAGAAGAGCAAGTAGACCCTAACTTAAATGAGCATTCAAAGCTAAGTGTAAATAAGGTTAACCAAGACAAAAATGTGGTAATGATAAAATGGTTCTACTCTCTCAAAGTAGTCACTTTTGAGAACTGCAGTTCATCCCGGTTATTCTCTTAATCGGGCCACCCAAAAATGTGTTGTATTCTCTTAGTCACTTTATGCGACTTTTGTCACCCTTACGACGATAACATTTCATGAAATTTGACTAAGGGCATCTAAAGGATCGCCGTAAGGCTGACAAAAGACACTTCAAGTGGCTAAGAGGACACAAATTTGTCAAAGTGACATATTTTTGGATGACCCGACCCAGAGAGTAAGTGACTGTAGCTCATGAGGACCATCTTTTGTCTTTGGAGCCGAAAGGTGAAACTGCTTTTAGGGATTTTGGTTGGGTTTGGGGTCTAACACAATGGACCTATGCTTGGCCTTAGTCTGTCTGCTGTCCGTATGCGCGGGAGTCAACCACCTCAACTTAGCCTTGGTGTAAATTCAGTGCAGTGAGCCTGCAAGATTAAAACACAATAACAAGGGAGTTTTCAATGTGAAGACATTTAGGAATTTTTGGTAAAGACCTATCACTGCCATTCATTGGCAAAGCCATGTAAATCTTCCCACGATCTCAGATTCAAGCGGCAAATGATTTGTGTGAAATATCAACAAATGTAGCAAAAAGCATCGAAAACATTAGTTCATTATCAAACGTGTTTAATTATTGAGTATATATGTATGTATGTATGTCTATAAACAAGCAAACAACTAACCGCACATGCAAATGCAAAAAACGAAAAACGTAACTTTTGCGACTACTACACACGCAATAACAGTGGATCATCTATAAGGCATCAGTATTTTAGTAATTCGCTTCAAGTTCTCCGGTCAAGTGAGTAAATGAATTGCATATCTCGGCTGATTGTTGAAACAAGTTTGGTTTTTTTTTTCTCTTATGTAAATTTTGTATTTTCTTTTATTTTTTGTAATCGTTTATTCGTTGATATGTTGGAATTAGCGAAATCGCAAGCAGTTCTATGGAATAACACATGTGTTTCTGTTTCTGTCTTGCATCTACTTAGCCACATCGTGTGTGTGTGTGACACATCACTAAAGCAGAGCAAAACGGTGTAACACAACAAAAGAAAAGCAAACGAACAAACAAAAAATATTCATTTCATTTAAAGGTTTTTTTTTCTTTCTTTTGTTTTTACTATTAAGTGGTTGATTTTCTCATACATATTTGCTTGTCGAAATTTAATTGAGTTTCTGTTTAAATGGTTTCATAATTTTTGCCTCTACTTACAAACTATAAAATATATAATATAATAATAATCATAATGTATTAAATAATTGTTTAGCATTAATCTGTATATAAATACTATTATTATCAGTATTTTAAACTATTACACTTTCGCGATCATTTTTTTTTTATTACAGGACCATTTTTTTGGGACGTCTCTTCGTTTGTCTCGCATTGTCGGTCAGCGCATCGAGTATGCACCGGGTGGAGACAAAGAAGAAACATCGTTTTGCTAGTGCCATTTTCTGTATTCTCATGCGATGCTCAAAAATATGTATATAACAATAATAACGAAGAACGCGCTTTACTTTGCTAAACCTTCCATTCTTCACAGTGTCGCCAGGATTCGAGTGAAGCCTAGACACGCCGACACTATCGTCTGGCCGACGCCCCAGACCATTGCGTAGATCGGTGACATGGGCAGACTGGAGGCTCGATGCACGAACGCTATCACGGCACTGCTGATCATTCCACTAGTCGCTGGTGAGGCGAAGCCCATCACCAGTATGAGTATCGAGAAGAAACGGCCGAATTTGTGTTTGCGTAGTGTCACAAAGGCGACCAGGGCGGCACATGTGTGTATGAATATCGAAGAGAACAAAGCCCACAGGAATATGTGATACCACATCTCTTTGAATGTGTTTAGACGGCTCTGCGAGCGGAGTCCCATAACATCAGCGATTGTGTCGAGCTCATCGGTGTCATCAGCATCGGACAACATTACAAAACATTTGCTAAGGCAATTCCTTTGGGATTCAAATTCAAATGCACAACAGTTGGTGGAAATTGTTGTCTCTTATTTTGCTGTCGTCTCTTGGTTGTGCAGCGCTTGTCTTAAGTTTTATTAATTGCTCTCAAATTGATTGCCTATGCGCGCCTTGTGCAGTGCAAATCGTGTTTGGTTTGTTGGATTAGTTTGCATTAAGTGGAAATGTTACAATGTTTGTTAGTTTCTTTGATCACATTACATGTGGATCGTTGGCTGCAGATCAATCGATGATTCGAATTGGAACGAATTGAAAATGCACTTGCTGCTGCTGCTGTTGTTGTAGTAGGACGTGGTGCTGTTGCTTCTGCTCCTGCTGGTGATTAGTACTTGAGTGGTTTTGAGTTATTGGAGGCTCTACGAAGCGCCACCAAAAGCGCTTATCAAATGTGTTGTTTTGTTCCTCGTTTGGCATTATTCTCCGCTAGATTTTTCTAGGTGGTAAAACAAAAGAGACAGAAAATAGAACAATGAGTGCGAATGTATATGAGTTTGTTTCTATTTTAATGTATGTGTGTTTGTTGCAATGGAATGTAACGCTAACTACAGTGGGGAAAGTAATTTTGGTTTTGTAAAATCATGATAACAATTCACACGACTTTTTAAGGCGTGACCTGAAGGCAAGGGCGTGAGAAACGACAGTCAAACTGTCAGAATCACAAGCAAACCACTGAAAGTGAAGGCAATTTTGCCAGGAAACGTCAGTGGGGCTCCGTGAGTATATCATAGAATACCTCGTGACCAACTTAACGATATTCAGAAGACAAAATTAGTTCGAGTTAGAGGGAGTTTGACAAAGAGAATGGTTTGTATGAAATATTTAAGGGACTGCCAAAATATGGCGACCAAAAATTCGAGAGGTACGCGAATGTAACTAAAAGCAATCAGAGACCAAAAAAGAGTACACACAAGAGAAAACACTATTCCTCGTGCTCCTCAACCCTTGACTTGGTTAGATTGAGGGTTTAGGTTAATGATGATCAATGTGGGTTGTATTCTGTGTCCAACCTAGCGTATGTTAACATGATCCGAAAAATTACTACCGAATGAACAATTAACTCAAATTCATCTTCAAGTGGAGAGTTGAATTATTGGACCCAAATTGTAGGTCGGGCAGTTACAAAAGATTTTAATTTTTGGGAGGTGGGAATCTCGGCCCGTACTGAGTAACAATGAGTTTTCCACCCACTTAACCCACCACTCCTTCCACCTCTGGCCCACACGGCAATACCTTCAAGCATTTCATCGCCAGGTGGTCTTCGCGCACATACATTAGTTTCGTTCGTACTGGCAGCAACCTGCGCTGCGTTTGGTTGTCGTTGTCTTCGTTGCTGCTTTATGATGGTTGCCACGGTTTCATATACTGGTTCCCAAGCTTCTTGTGTGCTGAGCAGCAATGGGACCCCGTTACAATGCACAGGGTCGTGGATAGTGGGACATCATATGCTCCGCGCCACATTGGACAATAAGGGATGTCTTCATGTCCAAATCTGTGGAGATATATTCTGAAACTAAGCATCTGCGTCGGGTAGAAACTGAGCTCTCCATGTTTTCGGTTGATCCAAGGGTCGATATTGGAAATCAATCATTGCATCCATATTCTTTGAGTTCCATCTATCTTGACAATCTTCAAAGTTTGTTCTACGTGGTAGTCCAGTATCGCTTCGGCTCGTTCCTGTTGGCCTCATAGTTCTTTTGGCAAGATATTTCCATGCGAGGTGGTCTATTGGCACCATTCCGTCGTATGAGGTTGTTCGACTGCATACTCTCAAAGCATAGACTCTATATACTGCATCGACCATTGCGCTGTATGATTTGGTGCTCATTGCCCCATCTCATATATTGGCGCCATAGATCATCATGGACGTCGCTGTCTGGCCAAGGTGGGACTTTTATTTTGTTTAGGTTCTCCATTGCTTAAAAATTAACCTTGCATCTCCAGTAAAACTAATGTACTTTAATTCTCATTTAGGCATAACAACGTAGTCGCCCACGATCACTCTTATAGTCTCCATAACCCGTCACCTACTGATAAGTGCTGTCTCCGTCTTTTCCTCTTCTAGTCGTTTGACCATGCTTACTCGCCAGTCCTGTAACACCTCGATAGTTTCATTGCGGTCATATTCAAGTTCTTCCAGATGTTTGGTCACTATTAAGATGGTTTTATCATCGGCGAAGCCAAATATATATATACAAGTTTGATAACGTCGTCGTACATAAGATTCCACAGTAGTGGACCTAGTAGGGAACCCTGGGGTACAACGCTTGCGACGTTATATGAGTGAAGGGTGAGGATGAAGGGGTTTAAGTTAGCGATGGCTGTTCCACTTAAATCGCTTGTGTCGTTGAAAAAGTGAGCACTAAGAAATTTGTATCCGCGGGAGATCAGAGCTGGAGAGGAACAGAGGATGTGTTGTTAACTCATTCGTCGATGCGTCTTCCGATGACACCTTAACTCATTTCGTTTTCTTCTACAAGGCACTGTCTTGTAATAAAACCAACCAAGATTGGCCCAGATCACTTTTTCAGGCACTGGCAATAATCTTGCGTTGGCTAGTTCGGTTACATTCCTTCAAGAATTTCATGTAACGAGGGGCACCTAGTTGCTGCACATTTGTTTGGAATATCTGAGGCCTGGCAGATAGGCGGAACAACAAACCATGCAACTATGTTCCCCAGAGATACGCGACAAATTGGTGCTAGTTTTGAATCAAGGGGGCTCATTTCGAAATGCTTGTCGGACTGTCTGCGGAGATTCTTAACGCTAATATTGCCACACTCCGCCGGTCTTGGATAGACGAATATCTAGTGGTCTGGACAAATCGCCACTTCCAACTCCTCTTTCCATTTCAGATTTACGGAGTTCCTGTACGTAATGTTTGTTGTCAACATTTTGTATTTGGCTGCCAAGCTTTGCTTGAACGCGCAAGGCTTTGTGCAAACAATGTTGCAAATAAGGTAAATAACAGGTTGAAACTAATTTGGGTGCCTTGTCATGAAGACCAGAAGGGTAATGAAAATGCTGACATACAAGCCAAGGCAGGTGCTCATATAACCTTCGATGAGCCCTTCCATCTTTATGGATTCAACAACTCGGACGCAAATCGGACACATACACAAATGGATTATTAAACAAAATCTCTCAATTTTGGAGCTACAATCACAAACGAACCAAAGAACCTCTAGAATTCAATAAAGGAGCACTAACAGGTCACGAAGCATGTCACAATCACTTCCAGAAAATAGGCCATACCAGTACAGAAATCGGTAGGCACTGTGGCCAGGCGAAAGAAACCATGGAACGCCTACTAATCGATTGTCCAAGCATTGCTCAAGGAAGATTCAAAATGATAAACAGAACATCCGTAACAGGCTTAGAAATCCCATCTGGGAAGGTGGTCAAATTTATGTGGGCAGCACTTAGGTCCTAGACCAAAAGAAGCGGATGCATATGGTCACAGTACTAGGCTTGTTGGGTATGTCACCGTGGTGTAGAGGGTTAGTGCATCCCGTCTACTCGTGAAAGAACAATAGTACGCTCAAGACGAGTTGTTGTTGTAAAAGCTGGACCTAGTTCCACCTCGGACTGTGCCACCCATATCATTATTACGTATTGCTATCACACATACACGATCGAAGATTCGGGCTCAGAGTACTCGCAGTAAGTACATACACCAAGTAATCACGAATTTTCTTAAAATACTAGCAAAAACAACGCAACCAAATATCAAAAATGACCCACGGCACAACACGATAAGAAAGAGGGAATGAAATCATATCTTCGCCTATATCGTTGTACTGCCATTGCACAAAATAACCCAACGTACGGCCGACCTTTATATCTACTTGAGGAGTAAGAACGTGCAAAGGTAAACACTATAACCCATGCATTTAAACAAATAATCCATCACGAAGCACTTAGCAAATCGTCAGTAATTAACCTTAAAACAGTTCGAATCTTGTGCACTTGTCCACACAAAGGGAATACATTGGATTATATTTTTGCCACATTACTAGCCGACATAATTCACTTAACACTTCACTAAACAAAATTTACTTGAAGCAGCTTACAGCAGTAGCCGCAAAATTATAGGGCACTCATAAGCACAGTGATAAGAAACTTAAAAATAGGCGCGGGTATCAGCATGTCTTGGGGGAAATTCTCCTAGTGACGAAGCAACAAACAATTTCTGCCTGATAAAGCACTTCATAGGTTTCAATTAAACACTTCGATATTGAATGGGAATTATTGATTTCAACGACCTCTAATATGGTCTTCAACAGTTTGCATCAATAAACAAATCGATTATCAATTATTTGCAACAAAGACGACGCCAATTCTCGCACAAATGCATGCACAATCACTTCATTTAGTTCAACTAAAAGAGTGGATATTTCGTACGCACAGGAACAGATAACCAAGTTGAAATGAATTAAGTGATTAGCTGTATCGCCTCCAATTGGAGCACATAAAGAAACTGAATTTGATCTTTGCTCACAGCGTTCGCTGTTCGTGGCTGAGTCATGTCTGAATCGTGTTTGAATGCAAATAAAGAGCGCTATCTCTGAAATGAAGAAAACAAATATTTTCATTCTTTACCTGTATCAGCAAACCAACTGGCTCCACCGTCAACACACCCCTAATGATTTTTCCTTCTTCGCAAAATCATTTTCCATTGAAGAGAAGACTACGGAAATGAATGCCTATTGCACAGGTTTTCTATTCAATTCTGGTAATTTTGAATATATTTGTTTTTGATTGATTGCACACGCTGTTTATCAATTGTTTTCAATGCGATTATGTGATTAAATTTCGTGCGGAGACCTTGTAATTTGCGATTTTGGATTTTTTCCCAAATTTCGCTTCTGTGACAGCTCGAGTGATAGCTTCAAATCTATTTTATTTTCACCACTTCCATGTTGGTAGCGCAGTTGTTTTCTATGGAATTGACAGAATCTTCGTTTGACAAGTGGTGTGGAATAGAAGATGTGCAATGAATGTGAGACTCGTTAATCTAGTACTTTTACACTCGCTAAAAGTAACAATCTCTGGTTATGTGTACTGAAAGTTGACAAGCACCTTAGCAAAAAACGAAATGCGAAGATTTTCTATTAATTGAATGATCAAATCATCAAAAATGGCAAAGACAGCAGAAGAAATCCTAAGAGCTACAATAACTAATTGAATGGAATGAATGGAATGAATGGAAGTATGGCATCTCTAGCTAATTGCAAGTAGTAGATTGCAACAACTTCTAGAATTCAAATGACAGAACGCAAAATGAAGCACAAAAAAGACGTACCAAGCACAACGAAGTTGCAGAAAATCTTTCGCACATTTGTACCCGGCGTTCTTTGAAAAATCCATAATATCTCCGATAAAGTCAGTTTTCTCAGATTTGTGTAATTTATAAAACAATTTGTGTGTCAAGGATTCAAGACAAAATGAACAAGGAGGAAGAATATTTATCAGATAGTGATCAAAGTGATGAGGACTTTTGTCCGGACAAAGCGAACCTCTCAGACGCACCAAGCGAAGAGGATTCAGACGATCCAATCTCCGAGAATGAAGATGAACCTGTTACAAAGAAGAAATCAAAAAGTAGGACGAAAGCTAGCAACAAACCAAAAAAGTGTACAAAAGAACCTGTAGTCGAGGAACATGTTGTTGCGACACGAAACCGGGCGGAAACATCAACAAAATCATCGGTTGAGAAAGACGAACTGGAATCAGACGAGGAGGATCCAAGTCGGAAAGACGCTCTCTGGGCAGATTTTCTGAGTGACGTTGGTACCCCAGCCCCGAGTAAACCAAACAGAGCCGCATCGTCCAGCAAAAGTGAGAGCAAGCCAGCTTCAGACAAGAAACCAACACCTGCAGCTGAAAAAAGGCCAGAACCAGCGAAAGAACCTGAAAAAGTTGTGGTTACACAGATCTTCGAATTTGCTGGCGAAGAAGTGCGAGTGGAAAAGGCAGTTGATGCCAATAGCCTTAAAGAAAACGGAGCAAAGATAGTCCCCGCGTCGAGTGGCTCTGACGCTACACGTGGTCCAACCAAGCGACCTGCCGGAGGTGGTGGCTTAGGCTCTATTCTCTCCAACATTGGAAAGAAAAAGAAAATATCAGTTTTAGAGAAGACAAAGCTCGATTGGGACACTTTCAAGTCAACAGAAGGCATCTCAGAGGAGCTGCAAACGTTCAACAAAGGCAAAGACGGGTAAGAGCGAATTGTGTGACGGCGAATCATCAGTCTAACTCGTTTCATTAAATTTCAGGTACTTACAAAGGCAAGATTTCCTAGAGCGCACCGATCTGAGGCAATTCGAGATCGAGAAAAACATACGTCAGGCGAGAAGGAAACCCATGTGAGGAGACTACAAAATGCAGTGCCATTTGATTGCATCTATCAATTGATATTCCACCTATTCATACAAATAACGTTCGTATTTATTTCCGTGTACGTCGAATGACGTAGCAGCGCATGATTAGCATGCCAGTTGATGTATCCGCAGTTTAGAAATTTATTGAACTCCCTTTTGGAGTAAGCCTATCAGAATAAATGTTCGCTTGGAAAATGTATTTCCTTTGAGGTTTTAGTTTTATTCAAAACAGAAATGGGCGCTTTTCTGTGACTACATATGGGAAGTTGGTGGTGTCGTGGACTCAACTGGATTCGACAGAATCCCGAGTTCTACGTTTTAATCAGCCCTTTTACAAAGTTGAACAACACATGTCGTTTTGCGTGTTACTTCAATGACGAAGGTTCCTTGCTGTTTTCTGTTGATGTAGGAGTATCGGAACAAGAGCATACGATGTGCTATTAGTTGAAGTGGGAAAGATTGACTTTCGGCGAATTCTTGGTATGTCCCATCTCACAATTTTGCAAGAGTCTCGTCTCACATAAAGCCTTACAACTGGTTTTTCTTTTTACATTACTGCTGGTGTTGCCTTGTTACATTTCCAACATCGACTACATACCAATCCATGATACCAGAGTGTTCCATACGACGTCCCATATGCTGTTCTCCCGGTAGTGTGAATATCTAGTAGGCACGACCTTCCTCGACAATATATAAGAGAGAGAGGCACTCTTTCGTGGTACCCATAGAGCGGGTATATCTAGGAATGCCCCAGAGATCAAGTATTTTTCTTTACTCTCTTGCATCCCTCTTGAAGAGCATGTTAAAAAAAGAACCGAGGTCGGTCGGCCCAACAACTGAAAATGTTCAGCAATCCTTGTCTGACGTCGTTCGCAACTGGATCAAACCGGTTGACGCCTCGGTATTATACAGCCTGCCACATGTTCTGCATAGAATTGTTTCTGAGGATCATATTCAACTGCCAGCCGTCCGAATATCGCTGTAAAAAATCGAAATCATCCCTAGGTAGAGTGGTGGCGTGACATTATACCAAACAACATTCATAAAGGGTCCTGGCGATCCCCTGATCAACCAATCGTCAACCAAATTGATGACGTTGAAATCGACGTTAGGCACTCCTCAGCATTCTTCATTCTTGTCCGCACGTTCCGAGGAGCCAATATCGACTCGGACTATTTTCTTGTTTTAGCCAAGGTAAGAACTCGGATTCCAAGAGAACAGGGGAGTCGAGGAAGAACACCACGTTGACGTTGGAAAGCTGCAATCGCTGCTAGGATGGAGTCTCCCGGAATATGTCTCTAAGTAAATTCGTCAACACCTGCGTAAAAAAATCGACACCCACTACTTCCTTGAAAATTTTAAGGCCGCTTATGACAGCGTGCTTAAAGCCGAGAGAGTCCGGTTGTGCAGGATGGCGATGGAAGGTCGGAAGGGAATTCACCGAGATCTTCAATGTCAAAAATCGATTTTAGACAAGGCGACTCGCTGTCATGTGGCTTTTTTAACATCATTCTTGAGAAGGTCGTGCAAAACTCACTCGCCAACACAAAAATAAAGTTTTTACAGAGATACCCGACTTCTACCTCTCTTACCCTTAACATTTTTGTCAACTGTTTTTTCATCGTTTTCCCAAACCAAACTGACCAATCAGAAAACGCCATTCACGTAATTTTGTAAATAACCGTCAAAAATTCATGAATATCCGCCAAAAAAGCACTCAAATTCGTCGATTGACTAGGAAGCAATCAGTTGTGAAGTCGGCTATGTCTATAATACTTCATTTTTGGGCAAGATCTTCCAAAAGTCTGTAGAACAGCTAGCATACGGGGACGACATTGACGTGATTGGGCGAATAGAGCGAGCTGTCGATGAAGTCTTTGCTGACATTGAAATGGAACCGGCTAAAGCGGCTCTGGGGGTAAGCGGTACAGAAAGGACGCACAACATCGACGAATCGGTCAGAATGTCACCATAGGCAGGTATATTTTCAAGGTAGTGAAGGACTTCATCTACCTCGGCCCAAATAAACATAACGAACAACACCAGTACCCAGATTAAACGCAGAATAACTCTTGCCAAGTGGGTCGCCGTGGGTAAGTGCGTCGACTCCTACGGAGAGGGTGCCAGGTTCGATACCCGAATTTACAACCTATCAAAATTCTAGGCTCCACCTCTTTCGAGTCACTGACAATGCTCAAAGAGTATTCCTGTCAAGAAAAAGCTTCTCAAATTCGCCGCGAGTTCGGAGTCGTTATTAACCTTCCACTCGTGAAAGAACAATAGCACGCACAACACATGTAGTTGCTGAGAAGGACTACATGCGGACTCCGTACGGCGTAGTTGAGAAGATTTTTCTAGACAGTAAAATACTCTTTGAGCGTTATCATGACTCGAAAGAGGTTTAGCCGTGAAATATGAAAGGTGGGAAATTCGGGTATCGAACCTGACACCCTCTGCGTAGGAGTCGAGGCACTAACCCACTACGCCGCGGCGATCCACAAGGAAATTAATTAACTTTATTATTTGGAAAATAGAAATGTAGAAATGTGAAAATAGCATGGTTCGTTTTGTCTTCGTCGATAGCTCTTCGAATATCGTCTGTTACTTTTAATAAGGCTGTGACACAGCTATGTCCTCTGCGGAAACCTGATTGCAGAGGGTTTAGAAGCTTGTGTCGCTCAATGTAATCTTTGATGTTTCGGCTAACAATAGATTCAAACACTTGAAAGAAACGGAAGGATTGCATTAGGTCGGAATTCAGGTGGGTTGGTTTTCTTGGGTACTTGGCTACTGGAAAAAATACTTTAATGAAGTCAGGGTGGATATTATCTAGACCAACGGATTTTGACTTGATGGCAAATACTGCACAACCGACTGTGTAGATATCCACCCTTGTGAGTTCAGACAAAAACACAGTTTGTCTAACTCGGGGCAAACGTGAACTCTACAAACGACATCACAGTGGAGATCCGAAGTGATTCTTTGTGCCTTCAAAAGCATACTCCTACATCGGATATATGGTCGCTAATGCGAGGAAGATGACATAACGACGAACCTTGCGACTTATCCCAGGATGTCAGAAGGCGAAAAACCGTCGACTGCATTGGCTCGGCCACATCGTGCGCATGAACACCAACGCTCCACGGGGGTCTTCCAATCCAAGATTCCTGGTTCCAGAAGGAGAGGTAGACCGAACCTCCGGTTTAAAGACTAAGTCATGGCGGATGTCCTAGCCACAGCCTGGAAGAAGCGTGCTAAGGACCGTCAGTGATGGAAAGCAGCAAATGCTCAGGCTCGAAACCTCCATGGGTAGTTGACCTGATAAGTAAGTCAGAGTCCCAAAACTACTTAGCGTTTCTCTCCATCGTAGTAAACAGATCCTGAGGGTACCTCCTGGTAAATGTCCTGCTTTTTTACAATTTCATCATTGACCCAAAACTTGCTGACCTATATATCTCCCACTCAAGATTTCAAAATACACTGAAAAACCCTCACCCAACCCGTTCAAATCGAGGATATACTTGCCCCATTCTGTTTAATTACACATTCCCCTAATTACACACCGCCCAAGGCAAGGGTTAAGAAAAAACAAACTCTTCCGAAAATTAATTATTATTTTGGACAAGACGATGCCCAATTAGAGAACACCTTCAATAATTCATGATGACATTTTAAACGTGTTCGGGTGCACCTCGAGTGTGTCGCCTCTTCAAGAACCACTTCTTCGGCGACAGCCATCGCTTGAAGATCCACCGCAGCACAACGCCTGGTGATGGTCCTGTACAAGGCATTACTTATCGCGTCGACAATTCTGCTTGTTGGCTCCATCGGCTTGGGATGGATAACGTTCCCCATCGTCTTCAAAAGACTCATTCGAAAGGTAGGCGTTTTTTTACTGAGACTGTTTCCGCGAAAGGTTGCAAATATTTTTCAGAAAATTAACCTAACCCCCGGCACCGCGACCAGAGGAGCGTGGCAGGCATTCCCGTTCCCATTTGACTTTGCAGTGCATGTCTTCAACGTGACCAACCCAGTGGAAGTGCAGTCGGGTGCCAAGCCGATCCTCCAAGACGTGGGACCTTTCGTGTTCGAGTAAGCCAGTCACGTCGATCCTCACCTGAAACTGATCCATTTTTCTCGCAGCGAATTCAAGGACAAATATGACTTGGAGGACAACGAGGCTGACGACAGTGTCTCATTCAACATGAGGAACACATTCATATTCCGAGCTGACAAGTCGGGTGGCTTGACTGGCGAAGAGGTCGTCACAATGCCGCATCCACTGATTCAGGTTTGCTATCACGTTCAGGTTCTCCTTGACGGTGAATAACTCCCGGGATTGCAGATGATGGCGATATCCGTGAAGCACCAAGGCCCTGAGATGGTGCAGGTTGTTGCTCAAGGACTGGGCATAGTCTTTCGGAACGCTGGCCCGTTCGTAGCTGCCCCTTTCATGGACCTGTTCTTCCGCGGCATTTTGGTCGACTGCAGCAGCGAGCATTACGCTGCGCAAGCAGTCTGCGGACAGTTCCATGCGGGGGCTGTTAAAGGTGCTAGGAGGTTCAACGACACTCACTTCACATTCTCGCTGATGGGGGAGGTAACGAGCTGATGGACCTTGTGGACCATCTTTTATTCTTTGACGACCATTTCAGGGAAACCACACCGATGCTGGTCGATTCACCGTCTCTCGAGGGAAGCGAAACTCAAAGGACATCGGCCGGGTTTTGCTTGTAAACGGAACGAAGAACCCGGCAGTTTGGCCTGGCGGTGAGTGCAATAAGATTCGCGGGACAGACGGCACCATATTCGCTCCATTTATGGATCCTCACGACGGCCTGTGGTCTTATTCCGCGGACCTCTGCCGATCGATGGCGCCAACGATGATGCAAAATGTGCACTATGCCGACCTCCCTGCTGTGCGCTTTGTCATGGACTTTGGCGACATTGAGGTAAGTCTATCACAGTCAAGTTGCACCCACTCACGCTGTGTGGTATTTGAAGAAGGAGAAGCAGAATCACTGTTTTTGTCGAGCCTACCCTGACGGTTGCCCCCGGAAAGGAACAATGGACCTGGCTGCCTGCACTCGGACGCCGATGATCGCATCCATGCCACATTTTCTCAACGCCGATCCCAGCTTACTGGACAATGTTGATGGACTGAACCCAACCAGCAGTCAGCACGGGACGCATATCGACTTTGAAATTGTAAGAAATTGGGGTTCACTTTGCTCGTCTTGGATTACACATCCCATTTCTCTCGCAGCTCTCGGGAACCCCACTCTCGGTGTACAAACGCATTCAATTCAATCTGGACGTGCAGCCAGTCGCTGATGTTGACGGAATGCAGGACCTTAGAAGCCTTGTTATGCCGATGTTTTGGATCGACGAGAGTCTCAATCTGATTCCAGCCGTCACGGATGAATTGAAGAAGGTCTTCAAGTATGTCCTTCGTTTGGTACAAAGGGACTATGGAAATTGATTTATCTTCGATTACAGGGTCTTGCTGATAAGTAACATCATCAAGTGGACTACTCTGGTGGCGTCTATTATTGGCTTTGCAACAGCCTTCTATATCCGCGGCGTGCGGAGGGGTCAACAGTTGGTTGAGCCTGTGAATTGAGTTTGTGAATTATCTTTGTGTATGTGTTCTGTTTTTTTTTTTTTCTGAAAATGCATGTCAAAGTAAATAGAGAGGCACTTGCAATAACAAATTGAGAGGCTTCTTGATTTTAATTATTTTCAATCTTAACCGAGGTGGTCGAGGACAGCCTAGAGCATTCATTTTGTTCCATCAGTGCAAATAAAAAACAAAAGAAAACACATACTAACGATGTGCCAAACCCAAGATCTCTCAAATCGAGTTAAATCGAGTTGGAATTGATGCAAACCGAGTTGAGACTCGAGTTGGCTAACTAGGTTTTTGATTTATTAATTGTCAAACTCATTCAAACCCAGTTTGGATACATTATTAATATAATTCATTCACCATACAGAATACGGTCCAAACTTGATATAATGTATCTCAATATCGGATCTCTTAACGATTTTTTCTAAATCCCCTCGAGTAAGATTGAATGCAATGTATACCTTTCCGAAAGTCCAATCGTGGCCGAGTATGAATATTCATTCTTATTTAACGAATTTTGGCGACTTATAACCCTTACATAAATCTTACAAACGTCGACTCTGACCATTTCCTCATAGCAGCAAGATTCAGAGCTCGACTGTCCAATGTCAGAAAGCTGCACCAGCCAATAAAGAGGAGTTTTTGACATTGGACGCCTGAGTACAACCGAGATTGCCAGAGCCTACTAAGTGAGAGACTCTCCGGTATGCCCACGTCAACGAGATGTGGTTGCATTGCCGCTCGACCATCAAAGAGGTAGCCGAAGCCAACTTAGGCTTCTTACCCGTGGTATGATGGAGAGTGTGAACAGAAGAAACATGCAACTGCCGAGGCATACCAAAAGGTGAAAACCTAGAGCAGCGCAGTAGGAGTACCGGGCTAGAAGAAGGGAGGAGAAAAAGCTTCGACGCCTGAAGAAATGGTCTCTCAAAACCTTCCACCTCAAAGATATCGAAAAGTAGAGAGTAGGGACAAGCATAAACTACAGGCCTTCTACAAAAAAGCCAAAAGCCTTGCCACTGGCTTTAGAAAAGGCACCCGAGCTCTTCGAAACTGTGAGGGTAACCTTGTTATTGAGCCGCAGGGAATAGTGGATGTATTTAAGCAGCACTTCCAAAAGCTAAGCGGGTCTGACCAGGAGAGAGTGCTAGGCAATCAAGAAATCCCAACTCCAGTCGATGAAGTAGTCCTCCCACCTAGCTTTGAAGAAGTCGGCACAGCCATTAAAAAGCTGAAGAACAACAAAGCCGCAGGCTCAAATCAAATCTTCAAGGCCGGTGATTTTCTCGTAGGGAGAATGCACCAGGTCATCTGAAGAATTTGGGAGGACGAAAGCATGCCTGACGACTGCAATATCAGTTCCATATGCCCCATCCACAAAAAAAGGCGATCCGACCTCTTGCAACAACTATAGAGGTATATCTCTACTCAACGTCCAGCGTACTTTGTCAACGTCTGAATCCGTTTTGCACCGCACTAATCGGTACGTACCAGTGCGGCTTCAGCCCCGGCAAATCGACAATAGACCAAATCTTCACACTTAGGCAAATCTTGGAAAAGACTAGCGAGTTTCAAATCGACACGCACCGCCTCTTTATAAAAAAACTGCGGAGCTGATTCTTGGTGCCTTCGACAGAAAAATTCTACGTCGGGTATATGGTTCCGTCTGCGAGGAAGGCGAATGTAGGAGAAGACACAACAGCGAACTCAACGAGCTGTACCAGGATGTGGATGTAGTCCGGAAGGCAAAGATCTGTCAACTGCACTGCGTCGGCCACATCGAGCGCATGGACAACAATGCTCCAACTAAGAGGGTCTTCGAATCCAAACCTCCTGGTTCGGACCGTCCAGGATTGGAAAGCAGCTAAAGCTCAGGCTCGAACCCTGCATGGGTCGTCAGCGTCATAAGTAATTAGGTAACTAAGTACATAAATCTCTTCGATTATTCACACTCAATTATTTAAAAATTCTTTCTTAAGATAACCTCTGTTGTTAGATGCATAAAAATGTATCTGTATATTTTCTCATTAAAAAGGATTTTTGGATACTAGTGGAAATAGTTCCCTATAATAGAGTAAGCCGAGGAGTACCTGCGTATTGTTGAGTTCACCTTGTTAAAAAGAATCGCAGTCCAACTCAACCTCTATATAATCAATAATATAACGAATATTCCCTTTAGCTTCGTTAAATCGAGATTGCACGTATATTTTTGAATTATACTACACTCTCTATTCATTTGGTTGGAGATTGAGATAACACCATAGGAGATCATAAAATAGACACAGCCTAACACAAATATGTATATGACAAAAGATACAGCGAGAGAAGAGCGGGTAGACAAGTAAGCAACCAATATACCTAAAACAATACCGAACTCCAACTATGTCTTGAACTTGGCAGAACAACTCAATTTGTACAAGAACAATGTTCATTTTCACAGTGCGAATATGTATTCACTTTACACCGAGTCCAGACGTTTGCAGTTTTGCTGTTCAATTAATTGTTTCGTTTTACTTTCGGCAACTCGATTTGGCATAAAGTTAACTCGGTTCAACTATGTTTGGATAGTAACTCGGTTTGACTCTGTTTATCAACAAAAGTTGACCCATCACTAGTACATATGCACGTCCAGTTACGGGGGATCTTCTCCGTTTCCCTATACACAACTTAAGGAATTTAAGTTTGTTCAAAGAAGATCTAGCGGTGTACAGCTCGTATCTACGCCCACTGTCATTTAGGTGGACAGGAGACAAATTGTAGTAAACATTTTTAAGGGTGCTTCCACACTGATATAACTAAACCGTATTAGACTAGGTTAGGTTAGGTACGTGGATTGACGGGGTGGGGCCGCAACACACTGAGATCCCATTGTGATGCCCATGGGGTAAACCATCTCGTCGTCTTACTCGTCGGTGTTGTACTGGTGACTCATGTCTCCAAGGTGTTGTTGGTTATTGTCCTCCTTCCAGCTAACCAGAGATCCTTACAAACCTGCAAAGAGATTTAAGTGGAATATCTGATATATCATGGAGGTCATGGAAGAAAAGTTCTCGCAGGGTTCTCTGTCTCAATTTGCAGAGACTGGGGCATTGACAAATGTATTGGTATGTATCCTCAATCTCTTCTTCTTTCCCACAGTAAGTCCATTTTATGTTCGTGGTAACTCATCTGGTTATGGCCTAATGGTTATTGCTCCGACCACCATCCTCTACAGTTTCCTACTGCATTGGAGGAGAATATCGGTTTTTGCGCTGTTAAAGGCCATAACGTACGAGTGGTCTCACATGTGGAGAAAGAACTCCACCTTTCATTAGCTAACTCCATGATTTTAATGGCCACCTATTATTCAGTGCGGGTACTCGTGTTTAAAAGCGTATAAATGAATTAAAAAAAAAACATTGTGAAACCGTTTTGTTGTTTAACACGTTTTGAGTGTGGAAGCACCCTAAGAAGACTGAATACCTCATAATTCTTCTGAAAGGGACACACATAACGGATATTGCATTCATTATACAGTCCATCAGCTTTGTTTGACTTGGTCATATCAATAATTATTTATGTATTGTATAACATTAATATTTCATCATCGTTCAAATCGAGTGACTTACTTCACCTTCTTCGCGTGACGTTACAGTCCGAACTGAACTTGGGCTTCAACCAAAAAGTCTCTCGAGTCTGAATATTTGCTCCAGTTGGTTGAGTATCTTATCCACTTAGTTGGGCCACCTGTGTTACGTTGTCCCAGAGGTTCGCAGTTGAAGACTCTTCGGGCCAGAGCCAAGTTGCCCATGTGCTCTACATAACCCAGCCACTTTACACATCGGATCCGTAGACGCCTGACTAGGGTCATGTCGGTGTACAGCAAGTACATTTCATGATTGAATCTTCTCAGTGTCATCAGTGCGGTATGGCCACAACCAAGAAATGAAGTATTACAGAGATGCCCGACTTCTACTTCTCTTTCCCCTTAAGATTTTTAACAACTGTTTTTTATAACGTGTTTTTAAACCAAATTGGCCAATAAGAGGACGACATTTACGTTAATTCGTGAATAACCGTCAAAAATTCATGAATATCTGTCATCGAAGACTAAGTTCGTCGATGGACTAGGGGGCAATTAGCTGTGAAGTAGGCTATCTCTGTAATATTTAATTGTTGGTAAAACCGCTTCTAATGTCAGACAATTTTAAATTTTATATATCCCAGCAGGAGTGCTCTATTTCAATGTACATACTATGTACTTAGCTTTGTTATAACAGTAAGAGTTTGTCGCATGTATATTTCCAAGTGCAACCTAGATATTCGTTTCGTTTTTTGGTAAAGTTGTATACCAGGGACAAAACATGCCTCGTTCCACCCTTCCCCCGTGTTAATGGCCCGAGATGTTCTAGGTGTACCCTATAGAAGGGAAGTTTGACGCGTTCTGTGCCTCCTCCTCTCCTCTTCGCATACACATGGCCTAATGTATCTCTTCGTGAAGCCCATCATCTTCGGGAACGAGAATGTCTGATAAATCATGTCCAGTGTCTTCTCATCCGCAAAGTGTCATGCGTCGTCGTGATACAGCTTAAGGATCCACTGGATACCCTTCGGAACCACGCACCTCTCCGCCTCGTTCAACTTCTGGAAAAAGGCTACATCCTCGTCCTACGTAGTCCCTTTGTAGTTGGTTCTTCGCCTGTGATATCTCGGACTCCTTTAGACTGGTCATGATACTAACTCCTCAGTTTTGGGGCCTGCCACTGCATGGTCGCCACCCAATCTTCGTCAGAGATGTGGACATTCAGTATTTATGCGGACTCTTCGTCCACCTCCCTTTCTTCTTGGGTTGCCGGCTTAGGGCATCAACGAAGTCCATTCTCTTTCCTGTCTCTTGCCTGCCTAAGAAGGATACCATGAACACAATAGGGCTAGAATCTAGGGCTAGAAATCTAGGGCTAGAATTCTAAGGCTAGAAATCTAGGGCTAGAATCTAGGGCTAGAAATCTAGGGCTAGAAATCTAGGGCTAGAATATAGGGCTAGAAATCTAGGGCTAGAAATCTAGGGCTAGAATCTAGGGCTAGAATTCTAGGGCTTGAATTCTAGGGGTAGAATCTAGGGCTAGAATCTAGGGCTAGAAATCTAGGGCTAGAATCTAGGGCTAGAATTCTAGGGCTTGAATTCTAGGGCTAGAAATCTAGGGCTAGAATCTAGGGCTAGAACTCTAGGTCTAGAAACCTAGAATCTAGGGCTAGAATCTAGGGCTAGAATTCTAGGGCCAGAATCTAGGGCTGGAAATCTTGGGCTAGAATCTAGGGCTAGAAATCTAGGGCTAGAATCTAGGGCTCGAATCTAGGGCTAGTATTCTAGGGATAGAATTCTAGGGCTAGAATCTAGGGCTAGAATCTAGGGCTAGAATTCTAGGACCAGAATCTAGGGCTGGAAATCTTGGGCTAGAATCTAGGGCTAGAAATCTAGGGCTAGAATCTAGGGCTAGAATTCTAGGGCTAGAATCTAGGGCTAGAAATCTAGGGCCAGAAATCTAGGGCTAGAATCTAGGGCTAGACTTCTAGGGCTAGAAATCTAGGGCTAGAATCTAGGGCTAGAAATCTAGGGCCAGAAATCTAGGGCTAGAATCTAGGGCTAGACTTCTAGGGCTAGAAATCTAGGGCTAGAGTCTAGGGCTAGAAATCTAGGGCTGGAATCTAGGGCTAGAATTCTAGGACTAGAATCTAGGGCTAGAAATCTAGGGCTAGAAATCTAGGGCTAGAATCTGGGGCTAGAATTCTAGGGCTAGAATTCTAGGGCCAGAATCTAGGGCTGGAAATCTTGGGCTAGAATCTAGGGCTAGAAATCTAGGGCTAGAATCTAGGGCTAGAATTCTAGGGCTAGAAATGTAGGGCTAGAATTCTAGGGCTAGAAATCTAGGGCGAGAATCTAGGGCTAGAAATCTAGGGCTAGAATCTAGGGCTAGAATTCTAGGGCCAGAATCTAGGGCTGGAAATCTTGGGCTAGAATCTAGGGCTAGAAATCTAGGGCTAGAATTCTAGGGCTAGAAATCTAGGGCTAGAATCTAGGGCTAGAATCTAGGGCTAGAATTCTAGGGCTAGAATTCTAGGGCTAGAATTCTAGGGCTAGAATTCTAGGGCTAGAATCTAGGGCTAGAATTCTAGGGCTCGAAATCTAGGGCTAGAATCTAGGGCTAGAATTCTAGGGCTAGAATTCTAGGGCTAGAATCTAGGGCTAGAAATCTAGGGCTAGAAATCTAGGGCTAGAATCTAGGGCTAGAAATCTAGGGCCAGAAATCTAGAGCTAGAAATCTAGGGCTAGAATCTAGGGCTAGAATTCTAGGGCCAGGAACTAGGGCTGGAAATCTTGGGCTAGAATCTAGGGCTAGAAATCTAGGGCTAGAATCTAGGGCTAGAATTCTAGGGCTAGAATCTAGGGCTAGAATCTAGGGCTAGAAATCTAGGGCTAGAATCTAGGGCTAGAATCTAGGGCTAGAATTCTAGGGCTAGAATTCTAGGGCTAGAAATCTAGGGCTAGAAATCTGGGGCCTGAAATCTAGGGCTTGAATTTTGGGCTAGAAATCTAGGGCTAGAATCTAGGGCTAGAAATCTAGGGCCAGAAATCTAGAGCTAGAAATCTAGGGCTAGAATCTAGGGCTAGAATTCTAGGGCTAGAATTCTAGGGCTAGAATCTAGGGCTAGAAATCTAGGGCTAGAAATCTAGGGCTAGAATCTAGGGCTAGAAATCTAGGGCCAGAAATCTAGAGCTAGAAATCTAGGGCTAGAATCTAGGGCTAGAATTCTAGGGCCAGGAACTAGGGCTGGAAATCTTGGGCTAGAATCTAGGGCTAGAAATCTAGGGCTAGAATATAGGGCTAGAATTCTAGGGCTAGAATCTAGGGCTAGAAATCTAGGGCTAGAATCTAGGGCTAGAAACCTAGGGCTTGAATTTAGGGCTAGAAATCTACTGCCAGAAATCTAGGGCTAGAATTGTAGGGCTAGAATCTAGGGCTAGAATCTAGGGCTAGAATTCTAGGTCTAGAAACCTAGGGCTAAAATCTGGGGCTAGAATCTAGGGCTAGAATTCTAGAATCTAGGGCTAGAATTCTAGCCCTAGAATTCTAGGGCTAGAAATCTAAACCTAGAATCTAGGGCTAGAATCTAGGGCTAGAAATCTAGGGCTAGAAATCTAGGGCTAGAATCTAGGGCTAGAATCTAGGGCTAGAATTCTAGGGCTAGAATTCTAGGGCTAGAAATCTAGGGCTAGAAATCTGGGGCCTGAAATCTAGGGCTTGAATTTTGGGCTAGAAATCTAGGGCTAGAATTCTAGGACTAGAATCTAGGGCTAGGATTCTAGGGCTAGAATTCTAGGGCTAGAATCTAGGGCTAGAATTCTAGGGCTAGAATTCTAGGGCTAGAAATCAAGGGCTAAAATCTAGGGCTAGAATCTAGGGCTAGAATTCTAGGGCTAGAAATCTAGGGCTAGAATCTAGGGCTAGAATTCTAGGGCTAGAATTCTAGGGCTAGAATCTAGGGCTAGAATCTAGGGCAAGAATTCTAGGCCTAGAAATCTAGGGCTAGAATCGAGGGCTAGGATTCTAGGGCTAGAAATCTAGGGCTAGAATCTAGGGCTAGAATTCTAGGGCTAGAATCTAGGGCTAGAATTCTAGGGCTAGAATTCTAGGGCTAGAAATCTAGACCTAGAATCTAGGGCTAGAATTCTAGGGCTAGAATTCTAGGGGTAGAATTCTAGGGCTAGAAATCTAGGGCTAGAATCTAGGGCTAGAATTCTAGGGCTAGAAATCTAGGGCTAGAATCTAGGGCTAGAAATCTAGGGCCAGAAATCTAAACCTAGAATCTAGGGCTAGAATCTAGGGCTAGAAATCTAGGGCTAGAATCTAGGGCTAGAATTCTAGGGCTAGAATCTAGGGCTAGAAATCTAGGGCTAGAAATCTAGGGCTAGAATCTAGGGCTAGAATCTAGGGCTAGAAATCTAGGGCTAGAATCTAGGGCTAGAATCTAGGGCTAGAAATCTAGGGCTAGAAATCTAGGGCTAGAATCTAGGGCTAGAATTCTAGGGCTAGAAATCTAGGGCTAGAATCTAGGGCTAGAATTGTAGGGCTAGAAATCTAGGGGTAGAATCTAGGGCTAGAATATAGGGCTAGAATTCTAGGGCTAGAATTCAAGGGCTAGAAATGTAGGGCTAGAATCTAGGACTAGAAATCTAGGGCTAGAATCTAGGGCTAGAATCTAGGGCTAGAATTCTAGAGCCTGAATCTAGGGCTAGAAATCTTGGGCAAGAATCTAGGGCTAGAAATCTAGGGCCAGAAATCTAGGGCTAGAAGCTAGGGCTAGAATTGTAGGGCTAGAATCTAGGGCTAGAATCTAGGGTTAGAAATCTAGGGCTAGAATCTAGGGCTAGAAATCTAGGGCGAGAATCTAGGGCTAGAAATCTAGGGCTAGAATCTAGGGTTAGAATTCTAGGTCTAGAAACCTAGGGCTAGAATCTGGGCTAGAATCTAGGGCTAGAATCTAGGGCTAGAATTCTAGGGCTAGAATCTAGACTTCATGACTTCAGATGAAAAATATTGCCGCCTTTCAGCATACTCTCATTTGAAAGAACTTTTGCCGTTAAATTATTTTTAATCAGTTGCTTTCATGTCTCAAAAGACAGTTGACACAAAATACTCTCATTCACAGCTGATTGACCCGTAGTCCATCGACGAATTTGAGTGCCTTTTTGACGGATATTCATGAATTTTTACGGTTATTCACGAAATAACGTAAATGCCGTCCTCTGATTGGTCAATTTGGTTTATGAATACGTTATAAAAAACAGTTGTCAAAAAAATCTTTAAGGGAAAGAGAGGTAGAAGTCGGGCATCTTTGTGTTACTTTATTTCTGCTCTCACTTTGGAAGAATACTCTCAATTTGGGAGAAAATCTCTCCCACAGCGCACCTATCTGTCAAAAAAATCCAACATGTTCGATAATGACGGGCGATGGACTTAGGTTTTACGTGTTATTACGATCCTCTCCTCCCTCTCATTTTTCACTAACGCAGGCCTATGCTGTATTTTGCTCATGGTCATTGAATTGTGTGCGTTGAAAGACAACGCCGTATTGTGTTTCAGGCATTATGAATATGGCCCGTAGCAAGTTGGCGTCAGACATCTGCAAGAAGTTGCAGCCCTATTTAATGCCTTGCTTACATTGGATCTTTCGGATCAGCACCATTAATTCAAAACAAAAACTTACTCCGTTTAAAGCATTTATTTAATTCGATAACACATACAACATATGTACAATAAAAAACAAATCACATATTTCAATAACCTATACACATACCATATACATAATTGGAATGAAATTTCAAACTCAGCCTGACAGACAACTGATATAAGGATGTCATTTGCGAGTAACAACTAATTTGTAAGGAGCACTGTAGCATAGACAGGCAACACACCGAATATCAACAAAAATTTAATTCGTCTAACCTACATTCACACGTGCTACGGTAACGGTCTAACCTCAACAACAAGAACAATGTCATTTCAATTGGAAAATCATCATCATCATCAATTTAAGCTTTGGTTTCTCTTGAGCATTTTGTTTAACTTTACGAGTAGATGAAACATGAACAAATTTGATTTAATCTTTTTTTTTTCTTTTTTTAAATAACAACTCTACAACTACTGGGCCTTATCAATAAATGAATACATATTTACAGCGCACACAACAGACATTGCAAATCGAACTTGTAGCCAATTGAGTTGGGGGCGTGTTTTTTTGGGGAGGGGTAGGGCGTGTCTTAAACCATACGAGTACGGCTTAGCAAATTAAATTCACAAATCTTTTGTCAATATAAAAACAAAAATTACACAAAAAATAACAATAAATATAAGATAAACTTAAGACGAGACAAGGGGAAGAGTGAGAGTGAGCGAGTGACCGGCTGGAACAGCCGGCCCGACGCACAGTAAAATCAATTGTACAAAAATCATTTTGTTTGTAAATCTCTTTTTCAGTGTACTTCCTCTGCGGTTGAGCGCGTCTTAGAGTTTCTTCTCCTTGTTGGTTAGAGAGACTATCACGTCAGAGCGAAGCAGGCGCTTCAAGATGAAGACGACGAGGGCGAAGATGGACAAGTATAGGGCAACAACATCCAACAGGTAGTACTGGATCCAGCTGTGGAGACGGAACTGATTGGGGTCACATTCTTTGCGTGGGGGTCTGCTGCAACTTACCTCAGGTTACGGGCCGGAGACTGCAAGTGGTATGCGCCATTGTATCTGAGCACGTATTCGGTCCAATAGACTGCGGTGTCAAGAGCGGTACTCCTCTGATCCAGCAGAAGTCTCTGACGGAATCTGGAAAGAGGAAAATGAACAACATTCCCATCGTTGCAAGAGATGTGGAACAAGCCACAGGCAAACGAATGAAACTGATACCCTTACGTACCTAGCAGCTTGTCGGAACGTCGGATCATGTATCACCTTCATGATGGACTTGTACAGCTTGTCCGCTGTCAGGGTTTCCAGACTCAACTTGACGGCGTATCCGTCCACCTCCGCCTTGGCTGAGTTGACATCATGGTCACAGAACACGGGCATCGTGACCACCGGCACACCGTGGTACACCGTCTCGTACATACTCAGCAGGCCGCCGTGTGTGACGAAAGCCCTCAGCTTTCGGTGGCCCAGAATGTCCTGCTGTGGCAACCAGCGACTGAGCTTCACGTTTGGCGTTAGGTCATGCATCTCAGAGGCGCTGCCCTCCCACTTCCACAGCACATGGTACGGCAGCCGCGAGAATGTCTTCACCAGCAGCCTGCGCAGTGACTCGGGCATGTTGGCTGCCTTCACAGACGATCCCATCGACACGTAGATGAAACCAGATTCACCAGCTGACGCAATGAATTCCTCTAAATCCTTCGGCAGTGGTCTGGCCGGTTTGCAGTGGATGCACGCCACCTCGGCTATGTTTGGGTTTAATGCACGCGGATACGAAACCACTGCGTGACCGTTTTGCAGTATGAAGCTGACGTTCTTCGATATCTCATACGGATGCGGGTGATCCGCGCCGAGGCGGTCCTGCAGAACCTTGTACACCAGCCCGATGACGACCTGCAATGGAAAAGCCGTTGCGTAAGACCCATCTTCGGAGCGCGTCCAGTTCACTTACCTTATGCAACGCCACGAAGAACAGCTGCATCGCGGTGTTCATAGCCCTCTCGATCAGGTTCATGTTGTCCGTGAACGCCGTGTAGAAATTCGGCGTCACAGCGAACGATCCCGGATTCCCGGCAATGGACAGGCTTCCCGTGTAGAAGCCCACAGTGTTCATGTACATGAACGGGATCTTGTAGTGGCGCACCATGCCAAGGGCGCACTCGGGGTAGGCCCCATCCAGAATGGCCAGATCGAAGCTGCGGTTCATCAGCTCCTTCGTCTCTGCATCCTCCAGCATTGCGTCACAAGACTGCAAGTATGGACACAGTGAAAAACGATAGTATCGCGGTGGATCCGAAAATGGGAAGCATTCGTTGCTCCATGCCTCAAATGAAAAGCTGTTATGTGGTGGAAAATTCCCTCCCTACTCGAGCGTGCCGCCGAGCCGTCCATACAACCGGCCCGACAAGTCTGCACGCTAATCGCGCGCGCTCGCCGACTCGTACTCAACCAGCGCATGGCACCAGCTCACAGAGTGGCCGTTTCGAAATGAACGTTATTGAACTCGGAGGCGAACTAAATAAATGCTCGAGTAGCGCTTTCTACGGCAGCATGAAGTCGTTGGCTGTTCGCTTGCGAAGCCTTCCACGCCGCCACACCGCGCCGTGCCACGGAGCTACGATGCCATTTGTAGTGCGAGCGCGAGGAATTTCGTTTCTTGCCAATGATGGTGGTGCATATCAACGGGGCTCCGAACAAATGATATCGCAATTGGGAGTGAGATGAAGAAACTTGTTGTGGGCTCGGGCAGATAGCGACTTGCCGCCGCCGTCGTGTCACACGTAAGTATTCCTCCTCAAGCGCAACGCAACCCGCAATTATTCGGGTCAGTACACAGCAGTACACAAGAGTGGCGAGCTGATGCGTATTTAAATGGCCGTAACGATCCATTGATCAAAAACTGCATGATTACCGGATATGGCACTAGTAATCAGCCTTGTGGATGGTGTCCATTGGAGCAAGAAATGCCGTGGAATCAGCGCTGTTAATTCTGGGCCTTGAATTGGCTCGGGGGCAGGTGTTTACGCTGGGTTAAGGGTCACTTTTGTGTGAGCAACTGAACATCCACAGCAATGTCTCTTAGCTATCGCATCGACAAACTCAATCCACATCCCACATAATGGGGAATTGTGGGAGTCGAACGCATGAGGGCGCAACGCATTTCGTAACAACGTGTTGTTGAAGTGGAACTGCAAGTTCAATCAGGTGGCTTGTGACAAATGTTGTAGAACAACCTTGAGATACTTAAAAAATCGATACACAACATCAAGGCCTCCAGAACGCGAGCATTGATCTGTCGACATGACTTTATGGTAATAAGTGGCAATGACCTTGACGACACAGTTCACATTCAATGGTTGATTTATTTAGGTCACGATATGGGCTCTTGAAACTCGATTGGTGGACAGTTAAGTTGACACACCATACTCAACGCAAGACGAGTGACGAATGTGTTCATTATTTGAAGAGGTTTTGGTGTAGAAGAAAGCCAATAGACCCATAAGCCTGGCCAACTCCAAGTCAACTGCAGCCTTTGACTTAGCGATGGTAACTGAAGGGGAAAGGAAGGCTCACACCGAACTGGCGGTGTACATTGGTATTGTCAATCTGAAACATGTAGAGGTTCAGTTTATGAGAGTGAGAAGTAAAGTAGGACTTTTTTTCTATCGTTCGGTGCGTTAGGTTGGTGGGCTGCTAGTGTATTCAGCAGCACTCTTAGACCATGCTGGTCCATTGTGATAATCAGTGCGTACTTAACTTTCATTCTCTTCATCTCAATTCTGGCGTTCTTGGACGAATGGATGAAATCCAAGCTTCCACCCATGAAGTATAAGAATTTGCATGGTCTGAGCCCTTGATTTGGGGAGACTACCAGAAAAGTAAAGTGTGAAATAGTGAAGAGTGAAGAGTGAAATTTTAAGCCCACAATATAGTTCAATCAGCTAAAAGGACGTCCTGTCCAGCCATTTCTCCGAGTACGAGTGGTTTAGAACATCAGAGCTGCCTGGATATTTAAACAATATCATGCTCAAGAAAAGCCGACTTTCAGATTTCAGAACAGTTGCTTCAATTAAATCGAAAAGGATACTGTGTCCAGAACTGTAGTCGGGTTTATCTGCGACTTTGCAGGTGCTTCACAGTGAGATTGTGACATTGGAGTGGCATAGACCAAATGTCAACGTCATAGCGGCAGAAACACGGATGTATTCAGCTTCACATTCCTTATATAATACCTATCTGTGAATTCCTTTTTGCCCATTATATACGTAACTACTATAATAAAGCTATCTTTGACACAAATAATATGTAAACACTGTTCCGTAGGCAAACCTCGGACCAGCAGAAGACTACGGAGATAAGGAGCGAGAAGAGGACAATAGCAGTACCGCTTGTGCTAGGAACGTATGGAAAGAGTTCGCCACTATCACAAGAAGACTGCAGACGTTTGTGAACCGGTGCCTACGAAACATACTAAGGATCTTCTGACCGAAACATATCTCAAACGAACAGCTTCATCAGAGAACCGGCCAGGAACCTGTAGACACCACTATTCAACGGCGCAAGTGGCAGTGGATTGGTCCCTTTGGAAAGGCGACACTTCCATAGCAAAACATGCGATGCAGTGGAACCCTAACTCAAGACGGTAGATGAGCGGGTCGACGGAGAAGTACATGACGGAGAACAGTAGAGGAGGAGACCCGACAGCTGGAGAAGAGTTGAAGAGAGCTAAAACTCATTACTAGAAACGGCAAACGGCAGCAAGGGGATACAGGATCTAAGTAAGTAAGTTGTGGCAGGACTGAGATGTCAATATGAGTAATGAGCGCATTTGAATCATTGCTTGCAAATGCATGTGGGCTTTCATCAGAGAAATCCTAATAAGGGCTGACCGGATTGCAATAAAAGTTTTACCAATTGCTATGTATCACTGTCAAACATGCTATGAATCACTGTCAAATATACTCATGACAACTTGTGGAAAATGTGAAAACACCTGTGTATGCTCGCCCATTTCTTTCTTTGGATGACATTGACGTTGTTCAGAATAGTGTGGCAGAAGAGCTCTCAACTCAAGAACATCATTGATGCGGCATTTGAGTTGAGGATATGAACCTGGACCACATATGCTTCCAACAGTATGGTGCCACTTGCCACACAGCCGTCAAAATATTCTGTAAGATTTGCAATCTCATAATGCATCGTTTTAAGTTTGGTAAAAAAAATCAATTGTAAAAATGCAACGAGAATTTCGGCGAGAGGTCGGTCGTCATAATGGCTACAGTGGGCAGGAAATTAGTTGTAAGCAAGTTTGTGCCAACCACAAGTAATCACATTGGAGGCGACATTACCGGAATAGCGGGGCACATATTGGCCCGAGTGAAGTCTTGTGAAGTCCGAGTCGGCCATTTGAATGACGTGCTATTCAATACATAACAGCATGGACCGTTGTTATTTTATTTAAGTGCCTTTTCATATCGTTCTTATCTGATCACCCTGTATTATAGCTTACAAATAATCCCAAACCATGGACATAGGCCATTTTTACACTCATCAAATTTCTTCAGATTCCGTCGCATTCAGAGAGACGTATTTGGGAAAGGGATTTGAAAAGTACGGGGGCTCCAGCGTAGCATGTGTGTGGCTCCTGAATCGAATCGTATCCTAACCTTTTTGTGAATAGGATATAATGAGTGTGTGTGGGACAGAGAGAAATAGCAAAAATCTTATTCTATCGATAGTGATAAATGCTGGCCAAGACATGTATTTGTTAGGTGACTCAATGTTTAAATGCATCGTTTTCAATATTCTAAGCTAACTCTACAAAAGCATTTGTCCATCAGTGGCGACTCCTGGTTCTAAGAATTGATTTAGCTACGAGTTCACAGATACATTGCATACCAAGCAACAAGAACAATTATAGGATTATATTCTATCAATCGAACGCGCTCTTAGTTGCCGACCGAAATAAGAGAATCAAACGCTTTAGTTTGTTCTCTTCAGTTAAAAACCGAGCGCTCTTTAGATCAAAATAATAGGGATGATCACGCATAATCGATATTTCTACTCATTTACACATTTTTTCAACTTTTCGCATCAGTATACAGTACCGTTATTTGCACAGTTGCATTGCCTTTACTATGCATGCACATGATGTCAGCTAATCAATCATTCATGCAAGTGGTGCAGTAGTGCAAAGTACGGAAAAAAGCGTTTTCTTGAGTGTTAAAAATAATAGGGAATTTTGTTTTCTCCTTGATATCTTTATTCAAAAAGTGTTAAAAGGTATTAGTTTGTGTTTGTTGTGTGTTCTGTATGTAAGAAATGTAGTTAATTTTACGAATACATCTGTAGTTTTATTACAAAATGGGCCGTAACAGGCATTGTTCTGAAGAAGAAATCAGCAAAAAACACAGACAACAGGGAAAGACTTTAAAATGTATTGCCCACGAGTTGGGACGATCGGTTAATTTTGTTTTCAATGCACTTTTCAGAACCCCAGCAAAAGAAACACGAGGTAGACCACGAAAAACGACTTCCACTGATGACTCCCGTATAGTGTTACTAGCCAAAAAGAATCCCTTTATATCACCAAAGGCAATTGGAGACGAAATAAACGACATATTTAGTGGCCCAACGGTCCCGCGAAGATTGCTTGTTTGTATCAAGCAACACACAAGCAAATTGCTTACTTCCACCCCAATTTGAAGTTGCGTGCGAACTAATGTGTCGTAGATTATTGCAATTTTTGCGCTAACTCTTCGGTATATTTGGTTGGTCTTTGCCTGTATATATAGAGCCAAACGTAAATATGTAGATTGTATGGGGATTTGGTAGCGCAAATTTTTGCGGTAAAGTTTGTTATAACGGAGACATATTGTATAGGAGTTTTGCGTTGTGGATTCTCTCCTTGGCATTTGGGCGAGCTTGGTGTAAGCTTATCATATTCGTAAGAATTGTATGCAATTATGTAGATTTCTTATTTATGGCACTGATTATTGCAATTAATCCTAGTCATTCAATGCATTTTGCTTATAAAATATATTTCATGGAATTTATTTATTGATTTTCTTGGTTTAGCGCCGCTAAATTAGCTAACTGAGGGGATTCACCACTGTTGTCCAACAACTTTCAAGGCAGTGGGGTGAACTGAGATTGAGGTGTGTTGTATGGATTATAACTGTGATATAAATTGTACATTTAATATATACATGCCCATTTGTATAACACTAAGTTAAGTAAGGTTAAGCAATGAATTAATAAAAACTGAAGTGTGACCTTATCCTAAGACGTGTTTCAAAGAATACAACAGGGTGAAATCATTTGTAGAAATAAAGGGTGGTCCAACCATAATGCACGATGGAAATTGTGAGTCACATCTTAACGTCAAGTTTTCTTGCCCAACTTTATTTGACATTTGTTTCAGTGTTTGGCAAATTCAACCATGGAGAGGTACACAATTGATCAGCGCGTTAAGATTGTTAAAGCCTTTTACTAAAATCGGCGTTCAAATCAAAATCCATTTCGTGAACATCGTGATTTTTTTAGTCAGCATAATCGACCAAATGTCTACAATCGGTAGAATTGTGCGCAAATCTGTGGTCTGTGGGAAATGTGAAAACAACTGTGCATGCTCGCCCAGTTCGTTCTATGGATGACATTGATGTTGTTCAGGATATTGTGGCAGAAGAGCCGTCAACGTCGTCGTGCCCAACAATTGAACATCTCAAGAACATCATTGAAGCGAAATTTGAATCGAGGATATGAACCTGGACGACATGTGCTTCCAACAGGATAGTGTCACTTGCCACACAGACAACGAAACAATGGCTCTTTTGCGCGAGAAATTCAATGACCGTGATATCGTGGCGATGCTAATTCTTCGCCACGATCATGTGATTTGGCACCGTTAGACTTCTTTATTTGGGGATATTTAAAAGAAAAAGTGTACGTCAAAGACAAGAACTACAGGATGAGATAATTTGGCGTATTAACCATTCTACCCCAATTATGTCTCAGAGTCCTTGAAAATATGGATTACGTATAGGTATGCTACCGAAGCCGTGGCGAGCATTTAACCGATGTTTCGTTTCAAACATAATTGTAATAGATCCTTCTATCATAATAAGAAAAATTAAGATGATCCTCTTAAGACTTTTAGTCTTATTTACAATTATCATCGTGTGTTTTTGTAGGACCAGCATATTTGTTAAGCTGCGTTGCACATACGACAGTTAAATCTGCAATCTAAAGTGTTTCTCAAGTAACGTCACGAATAGTATTTATTCTTCTGCACAATTTTAACAAATTAAGCCTTGTCAATACGGCCATATCGAATCTAACATTAAAATCCGATTAAGAGCGTTTATTATGAGACATGTAGCCATCTAAACAAACTTGAATTAAACAATTCGAAAATAATTTAGTTCATACAAGGAGAAATAACATGTGTTCAGTGCTCCACCGCTTAATGATAAAATTTTAACAAATTCCACCAAATCACAGTTTCAGTGAAAGCCAAATACAAATTAGCCCTTAATGTCACTATTTACTTTTGAGTGTCGAACCTATGGACAAACATCCGCCCATTTTTTAGTTGAACTTACCTGAAATGCATAACGAATACCGTCCCAAAATGTAATGGGCATTTCACCGGACATTCGCGCCCCCAGCAGATCCCAGTTTGTGTAATTTTGAATGTATTCCACCAGCCCAGACGGAGTTATCTCATGCAGGCCATTCATGGAGAAATCCGCAGGGAAGCCGCTCAAAAAAGTGATGTTGTGGCCCCTGTAAATGAAAGAGGAAACAATGAAAAACACTACCAAATACATACATATTTATGCACACCCATCCATGTGAATGCAAAATTAATGCAAAAGACTTCACAAAATTATAATCTAACCGCTTTCTACGATCGCACGATCGGTTTAGCATAAATTTGAATATAAAACGTCTCGTATCGCCGCGTGCACTGAAAGTTCTGACAGTTTTTTTTTTCGGCGTTCCGGAAGGGGGCCAAGCCGCCGATGCGTGTGCTCGACGCTTTCATTCAAAATTTTTAATGAATTCATTCGATTTGTCACTGCTTGTCATTTTACCAACGGCATATGACGGGACACGATGTTATATGACCCCAAGACAATTAATTAACTAATCAAAATTCGTGTCCATTGTGCGAAGAGATTCCCGATCGGAACTAGACTCAAGCTCAGACCGGCATACCGACCAAGTGACAGTACTCTAGGCGCACGGAGGAGAGACGTCTTGAACGTCTCTTTTTCAATCAGCGATTTGCTTAGCAAATAGCAACACGTTCATATATCAATTCGATTATTATGCAAATTGCTCGTGACGTGCCGAGCGAGATAAAACAAATATCATAACTCACAAGGGTCATAGAGAATTTCTGTGAAAAGAAACTGAAACCGAAAAAGGAGTGAAAGACAAAGAAATGCAAGTGAGAAACGATATATCGTCGGAAGAGCTTCGAGTGGCGGAACAATGGCGGCAACGAGTGTGCTTTTGTTTACGATGCGGCGCAGCGCGGTGCTGCGCGGTATCGGCGAGCAATGGGAAATGTCAATAACATCTTGGTTTTGTTGATCTCGGTTAATCATGCAAACGGTTCAATAGAATGTACACACATTCAAATGTGTTCAAGCTGGAGCGAAGGAGTTTCAGCAAACACGCGGCAGTGGCTGTGTGAATTGCTCATCGATGAGTTTTCCGTCAGTTGCCAGCCGATGCAGAGATTTATGGACGTTTTGAAGTGATTAAGTGATGCGGCAGTGATTCACTGACAAGCTATTACGTATTGCTCTGCTATGCGAACTAAGGCTCGGAGGCTGGTGTGACGAACTTAGTCAGGGATGGTGTCCTTATTGTGAGTTTAATAGTTCTGGATGCATTTAGAGCGGATGAAGGGACTCAAAGTTGACTATTCGATAGCTAAGCATCGCATGATCCATCATCCTGGAGAAGATCAAGCAAGACGCACTCCACCCAAGAATGAAGGCAGGTTCTTTCAGGAGTTCGTGCTTAGCAGAACATAGCAAGACGTCAATAAGACGTTTTTTTGGCATTGAGACTGAAGCGGCTAAAATGTGTGTAGCGGTTTGCTTTTACGAGTGTTAAACAAAGTGTATGCTCTTCTCAAGAAATGTTAGTCAAAATCGACGTTTTGGACAGAACGTCACAATGACTGTAAGACACTGATCATCCCAGTCCTGCTGCACAACGCAGAGACATCAACAATCTCAAAGGCGAATAAAGAAGTCCTTGGCAAACTTTGAAGGAAAAGTTCTGCGTGCGATCTTTGTTCATATTTTCGTTGACGGTTTTTTGAGCAGAAGATTCAACTGTACGGGATGTACAGCTTCATGAGCTTCGCCAGGTGTCTAGGCATGTAGGCCTAAGGTGCCTAAGGCATGTTGAGCGCACGGCCAACTTAGTAACAGTCTAAACCGTCTTCAACTCCGGATTTGTGGAACAAAGCACCTGACGACGCCCGCATCTAAGGTGGCGCAACTAAGTGGAGAATGAACGCAGAAGGTCTCCGACTGTAGCGCCAAATAAATAAGAAGAATCTTAGCTCCGCGATTCTAACGACTGAATGGCGCAGTTGGTAGAGTGCCTGGCCCTGGTTAGCAGGGTAATCGGTTCGAATACGCTTTTATCTGGTTTTCAAATCTGGTCCAGTCACTGGTGGAATCAAATTATAGTGACGTTAGAGTAGTCAATCAGTGGTAGTATTCTGACTATGGGTATAACAATGGACCAATATGGTCTAATTGTGCTGGTGAATTCACTAGAAATCCCAATACCTTACCTAACCTAGCTTCGCGATGGGAAATTGTAAATTCATGTCCATGATCAAGAACAGGATTCAGTCGGCTATTGTCGAATTAGAAAAATTGACGAATGTTTACGACGTAAGTGTTTATCCGCAGAGAACAGATTTTGCCCTCTTTACTAGGAAATTCAAAATTCTTGTCTTCGATCTCCCTAATATCAGGGAGTCTCTTTAAAAATAAGGAACAGTGCCAAATTCCTAGTCTCATTCTGGTCGCGAAGCTGGAAACCCATCATCCAGAAAAGCCTACACAGCTCTATATAAAAAGCTATAGGGTACAACTGGGGTCTACAGCCGCGAGTGGTTCACTGGCAATTGATATCAGTAGACACACCCATAGTATTGTACAGTGACGTCGCGGTTTGGTGGACTGAGCTCGAAAGGGTGCCCTGGATGGCAAGCATTTGCATCAGCGGCGCAATGCAAACAACGCCATTCCTAGATTTAAAAAACCTCCTCAACCTTCCGCTGAAAGATTTCTTCGGCACGCAAGTCGCTTCCAGCACGGCAATGAGTTTGAAATCACTGTTTTTTTTTTTTGTAGTCTGTGGGAAATATTAGGCTCGGAGGATCATTCCACATTCGTGCAGCGCGGCTGAAAAACGAGTCTCTGAATTTAACTGTCCGTCCGAAAGTAGGCTTAAGGGTATACTGATGGGCATTCCTGGCGAGACGGGTATTGCGGGTGAATTCATGGAGAGGAGGAATGCTGTTGGCTAGCTCAATTGAGCATCGTTTTTTGAAATAACGATAAAACACGGACAAAGAAGAGACGGTACGTCGATGTTCGAGCGAGTCTGAGATATATATCTCCTGTAAGTATATCTCCTATAAGTTTTATCGCTCGCTTTTGGATTCTATCAAATAGGTGCAGGGTGGTCTTGGGGGCACCAGACCAGATATGAGCGTTGTACTCAAGCTTGGGGCGGATGTGCGCCTTATAAATTAAAGACAAATCAGAAGGGATGATATGATTAAGGATACCTAAACATTTCACAGCATTTTTGGCGACGATCGTTCCAACTAAATGTCGTTTTGATACACATACCAAGGATGGAAAGTTTTCCGGTTTCATCGACACAAGTGCCATTCATGGACAATGGCTGATTACCAAGGGTTCACTTGAGTGACAGCAGACAGCATTAAGTTTTCGAAGCATTGAATTCCACTCTATTGTTTTTTCCCCATTTAATTATGCTGTCAAGATCGGAAGTCAATGTGCTTAACAAAGGCTGACGTTCTAATTCTACGCCCGAAGGGCGGGGTCGTGAGTCTTGGAACGGATATGAAAAGCTGAGGGTGCTGTCATCAGCGAAGGAATGGATTGGATTAGAAGTAGCAGACAAGAGATCATTTATAAATATGAGAAAGAGTGTCGGAGACAGAAATGAGCATTGGGCATTTGGAAGGAGCATAGGTCCAGACACTCCACCATCCTCAATAAATTTGGATCCCCAGGAGGAAACACCGAGCTCATGATCCCCAGATCTTGGACGTCTGAAGAGCAGACGTTGGACTGTGAATTTTCAAAGAATATCGAAGAATGTGAAGACGTGTCAACTGTCATTCCGACTACCTTCTCACTGCAGCGTCTTTGCGGGCAGAGACTATAGCGATTAAAGAAGCTCTGTCTTGGCTAAAAAAAGCAATGTCATATTAGCTACAGATATAATCATCTGTTCGGACAAACAGGCAGCGATCAAATCTCTGAGCGCAGTCACATTTAACTCCACGACGTCCCTGAATTGCCGCCTTTTACCGTCTCTTAACGAGATGGACATTTAACTTATGTTGTTGAAGGGACACAATGACATCTCAGGGAATTGCGAAGCAGACGAATTCGCTAGAGGGGACACCACCTTAGCACTCTTTCCGGACGGGGAACTGCCGTCCATGACTATCGCTACTAGAAACTATTTACTAAAGCTCGAAACGCTTACTCACACCAAATGTAGATGGTCTTCTGGCACTGGGTGCAATTATGGCCCACTTTCGATCCAAAACGCTCACGAGGTATGTTAAGAATGAACAGGACGAATCTTAGAACTCTCATCGGCGCCATATCCGGGCACTGTGCAGGTACGCATCAAGTCAAGGTATCCCCTATAATGATTTCTGCAGAAGTTGCAGCGATGAAAAGGAAGAATAAACCATTTCGTACCTTCTTTGCAATTGCAAAGCCCTCTCATTTTGAAAATTAAGTCGCTCGGACTTTCCACGACTAAACAGTGCTATGCAATAAATTCATCGCTTTATTAAAAGCTCCAGATGGTTAGCAGATTAGGATCTACCAGATCTTTGTGATAACACAACGGGCCTACTTTGGTCTAAGTCTGGCTATCTTTGAGGTAGTAATCCACTCTAACCTAACCTTGCTTCGCGATAAAATGAGAGAATTTACGCGGCAATTGTTGAAGATCACTGGATAACACTCGCTCTTAGTGCGCAGTAAAGCAAGACCTCAGGAAGTCAGATGAGAATAACGCGAACACGTGCAGGAATCAGCACAGCCAGTCGGCAGATCTTCACAAGGGCACGACAGTGTAGTGACACCGTAAAAATACAGCCACAATTGGTTTTAACACGAAAAGTATGAATAACTGATTCATGAAATCGATGTAGACTTCGATGCCAACATTCTTTACAAATAAGTTCGGTCACCACACAGTGCACGAGACAAAAGGGAAATATTGTGTTTATACATACCTCGAGATGAGTCCTTTAGCCAGCTCCCAGAATGGGATTTTATGTGACTTTGTTCCGCCCATTGTCACCATGAGAACGTCCGCTGCGAGCGTCCCGCCGATACAGCAAAGGAGCAGCAACATTCCCGCGTGTCTTAGCGGCCTCATCCTAGAATCACAAACAAAGAAAAAAACAATTAAATTAAGCCGCAACTTCAGAAAGATCATCAATCTTTTGTATTATCGAACAAAAAACAAACTTTTTTTTTTAATGAAATACGATCTCAGGGACTGTTGATGAGGAACAGCAGGCAGCCTCTAAATGTCTTCGGTGAATAAATCGAAAATAATGGTAATGGCTTTCGGGCCAGTTTCGACTATTAACCTAATGGGCTTTAATTGCCACAATCGCACGGCGAGAGAACAGTGATGGAACCCAGGGACACGATGAAAGATTACCCGAACATCGCATGTGTTCCGGCAGTCCCGGCGGTTAGGCGGGGAAGCCCATTTCCAAACTGGAATCTGATAAGACACGGTGATCATACATTTATTTGGTAGTCACTGAGTCAATCGTTTTGTCATATTTTTGCCATTAAATTGCTTATCAAACAATCAGAGTTTTATTTTTCATAATTCGGTAATGTTTGGCCACACGAAAGAGTTGGTCTCACTGTTCACACCAGCTAGTCGGTTTATTGGGGACCGACGGAACGGGTTTTTGCGAGTGGCAAAACTTCCTAACGACGCACGATCGCAGCTCAACACGAATGACCTTCCAGGCCGCAGATTGGATTGCAATCTTGCAAATTTATATGGTAAGCGATTAGAATATCTCGAGAGTTGATTGGACTTACCCATGCCGCAAGTTGGATTGCGAAAGCAGGTCGATGGTAAATAAATATATTCCATCACGCTGCTGTTTGTAATTGCTGGACAAAGAGGTAGCTAACGTCCAAGAAACGAGGTTTAATTGAATTTCAATCAGCGTCAGCCTGAGGCAGGGGTTAGTGAACGTTGTCAACATGTGCGTACTAGAAGGCTTGGGTTTTTTTTTTTTTTTTTTTGTGGGAATAAGGTCAGTTTAAGAAGTTATTAGATTCGCACGGAAATTTCTATTTGAATTGAGAACAGATTCGTTTTTTGAGTGTACTCAGAGGTATGAGCATGAAACACACTCTGAGACTTTCGCTCCTTCACCGAAGAGTAGTTGGTTGAAATTTTCCTTTTCAGATAACCTCGAAATTCACTTGAAATGTACAGGGTGGGCCATCTAGTGGTTTTAAAAATCTATTTTGACACTGACAGCTGTTTTCCGCTTGAAATCTTGACAGCAAGTCAGTATCATACCACAGCGGAACGAAATGAATCGCCATACGCTTGAACAACGTTGGGAAATATTGAAAACGTATTTCCAAAGTGTGGGCTGTGTAGCCCAAGTAGTAAATTTTTTGAAATTAACTTTTGGACGAAATGAAGCACCTACCGCGACTGCTGTACGCAATTCTGTGTAAAAAGTTCGAGAGAACTGGTATGCTAGTGAAAAAGACTCATGGTCCCCGTGTTCTTGTGGCTGTTGGGGCCGTGACCATTTTTCTTCGAAAATGAGGCTGGGAACAACGTTTCTGTCAACGGTGGTCGTTACAGAGCCTTGTTTTATGAATTTTGTTTAATGAAATAGAAGACAAGGTTTCCGTTGACCTCTGATTCATACAGAGTGGCGCGCTATTCCACACAGACCATGCCACAATCGATATTTTAGACAATGCCACAATCGATATTTCAGGCAACAAATTCCCAAATCGTATTATCAACCATTTTGGCGATGTCAATTGGCCGCTTCGAAGCTACGATTTGACCCCTTTGGATTTTTTTTGTGGAGAACTGTGAAGGACAGATATTATGCCAAAAATCCGGCAACGATTCAAGCACTTAAGGCCAATATCATCCAAGCAATCCGTGAGATACAGCCCGAAGCCATAAACAGGGTCTTGGAAAATTGGGATGAAAGAAACTAGCCGAGACAGCCACTTGAACGAAGTTGTATTTCATAATTAGCTGTTCCCCGTGACTTCAGTTATAGCGGTTGGATAAATAATATTACTTTCGAACTGTCAGTGAGTTAATCTTATAAGATAAACATATCCTGTCTCGATTTTTTTTAGAAATCTCAAATCAGAACAATTCCATTGTATATGTCACTTGCGTAACTTAACCTTTTACGCACATAAAACGGAAGCTCCTAAAAGTCGTTTTTCCCCCGTTTTTGCCACATTTTTCATTGATGCTTCGCACTGTGGATACGCTTGATGAGCCGAAAGCCTAAAGCCTTCATCGATAAATGATCTATCCAACGCGAAAAGAATTTTTCAATTCAAACCATTTGTTTATATTATATTAGCGCGTTTAACCAAATAAACTCTTCAGCTTAACATTATTAAGTATAGATTTATATGAATTCAATTGAACAAATTTAATTTTTTTAATTACATGGCATTTTTAAAAGGAATCTTGAACTTAGCCCACCCTGTATCTTAACTATACAGCAGAAAGTTTTTGTGTCCGACCGACAAAGGCTCGGGATCTACACGTCGCAGAGCTCTGAAATTTTCAACAAAAATCAAAATTTAGATGCTGAATGTGACATTTTTTAAGTCGGTACGACATACGGTTCTGAAGCTACAAGAACTTTTTAAGCGGGAATAAAATTCTCAAAATAAGGGTGGTTGCATCAATCCGGTATGAAACCATTTCAAGTTGCGTAATCGTGGATATCAACCATCCGCCAGTGTGTTGTAACTTCCATATACACACACACATTTTTCATATTTTGCTTTGGTGCAACCATTCAATTTTTCTACGTCTCAATCGAACATATGTAAACGAACGACTGCCTGAGTCACCAAACGAAGAGGAAACAAACATTTTCGCACTTTTCTTATTTTGTCATACGCAAACTATCTATGCATGTACATATACACAGCTACACACAAATCATTCAATTTTGCTGAAATTGTGAATATTGAACTTCTGAACGTATTAGCCGATTTAGATAAAATTTCAGAGCTAGACTAATTACATAATGTGTTACAAGATAGGCTAATTTCTTTATGGTTCATGAAGTTTGACTTCAATTTGCGCAACAAGTGAACATAGCGCGCAGGTACATAGATGGGATTTCCAAGAACTTTTTTGTTATGAATCGCTTGATATCTCTCCACGTTGTGTGTATATGGTTGAGAAAAAACCGTAATATCCGTCCGTTTTGTTGCAGCACACATTGATAATTCAAACTTCAACATGTACATATGCACACAGTCAAAGAATTGTACTCATTATGAGTAGGGATGTGAATGAGAGATTGGGATAGGCATCAATGACAAAATAAAATTCAACTTATTTTCTGAGTTCTGGTTCGAGCAGTCTTATTATTGTTTCAAATTAAAAAGTGCGGAGTAAACATTTATTCAAAATCGTCTTCAGTATTTTAAGCACATTTCTTCAGGATATTTTGAAAAAACTATATTGTCACTACAGGTAAAGTACCGGTTGAAGAAACATACCCGGGCAAAGCCGGGTACGAAATCTAGTGAAAAGAATTTTTAAACTCTGAGCACTGAAAGGGATTCGAAAAAGGTACCATGCGTCCCAAATACGGACACGCAAAGGAACGATAAACTGTTCAGGTCCATCGTGTCAGATGGCTAGATCATGTGGATGATTGGTGTCCAAATTCTGCGGCCCGGAAAGCCATCGACTACAACTCTAAGGAATTACGCGATAGAGGTAGACCACATTTTCGTTGGCACATGTGAACACATCCGTAAAGGGACAACTATCGCAAGACCACGATGGATGGAGAGACATATCAGCTGAGCCCAAGGTTCACCCCGGACTGTAGCACCAGTTCACGCAAAAGTTAGTTATCATGTCTCCGTGTGCATCGATCCACCACCGTTTTTGAAGACATACGACCAATGATTCCACCGACGCACCAGTAAGGGACTTTTTCTGGATTTAATGGTCTCTCGACAATGGCTTCAGTTTAAGTTTCTCCAATTGAACCATGTTTTTGGAGGCAAAAGCTGGACGATAAGCAAACCTGCACAACTGATACCCATTAAATTTTTCGATGCTCCTTTCCTAGCGATTGTGGTGGCCTTTCCATTGCCTTCTATCCCTGTACGGCCATGTTTCCAGCAGCGTTTTACTCTATTACTCCTGGCCAGGTTCTTAGGCTTCTGTTGACATTCCCACACGAGCTTGGATTTGATGATATAGGAGTCTAGTGCCAGGATAGCGGCGCAACTGTTCGACATTATTGCTTCGTAGCAATTGTCTTAGTTCCTGTCACTACCCTAGCAATACTTATCAGCAAAACCCAAGTTTTCTGTGTTCGGTTGTCTGTTATACACGCGCCATGTTTACTTTGGACTCTTACATATTCTACCATCCTGTGTCAACCGACCGATTACCTATGCTTCCAAATATTTCCCCTTCGTTGACCAGCAAAGATCCAAAGTTGACAATCTTTGCAGCCATTAACAAAGGGGCCAAATGTTCGCCATTAAAACAGCCCTCAATTTTTGACGACATTCGCAAATTGTAACACGTGTTGCAAAAATAAAAAAAAAAAACACCACCACAAAATTGTAATAAATACGGCCCAAGCATTTTTACTTTCTTGAAGTGTAAACTTTTTACAACCAACGACCTGCCGAGGCCCCTATTAAACGTGCTGTTTGGGCAATACTCCGAAGTGCCCAGCTCGTGGCTATTGCTCACCAAGTTTACAGTCGTTTTGTGTTTTACAACGACACTCGGTGGCTTATTCCCGTGTTGACAGATGAACAAAATTTATATCGCGGGTCATTGAGTAAAATTAATAATTCGCAAGATGGAGAAAATGAGTTCATGGCCTCTGCAGTGGGCAATTACTAATCACCTGAGCATAAGTTGCGCTAAACTGCGATACTATCTCCGCCACTCCATCGGAGGGAGGTAAATAACCTGCTCTCTGACCACAGTTTTATTCACAAAACGTGGCGCGGTAGCGTGCTGGTAAATTGTACTTAATAACTTTCAACAATTGAAAGAATTCGTGCGATTAAGAGGCACTCGCGTTCGTTTTGGAGAGATTCACACATGGTTGAGTGAAGTAATAGAAGAACATGGTGGGATATTTAAGACGATGCGAGGGTGAAACGGGTGATACTTGGTGGAAGCCATGATTTGAGGCAAATCGACGAACGTTTTTAGATATCCTTTGATTTTTGCGTGCGTATGACGCGGTGGGGGCAATCTTGTAACTCTTCTTTGCAGTGACGAGAAACAATCATTATTGCCAGTGACAAGTACGTCATTTGAACGAAGGTTCCTGTCCTTCCAGTTAATCACCCCGATTACGAGAATCGTTTTAGTAAACAGAGATGTCGTTTTATGACGTAAAACGATTAGTTTGACGACATTCATAATAAAGAAATCATAGAGACGTTTCGAGTCTTATTTAACGTCTTAAAGACAGAGGGAGGCTGAAATGTGATCATCATCTTCACACCGGATTAATCCATGAAAGGAGCCGCAAGGGGGCGAGGCATCTCCAGGCAAGTCAATCCTCCGCCATTGACTCTGAATCAGGAGCTATCCCCAAGCGCAACCAGGCGAGTTTTTGGACTTGGTCACTTCGTCCTGAGGCTAATGGAATCACATTAAAAGTCTCGGAAGTTAAAAATATCAGAAATAACGTGCCATGATTAGAATTAATTCTTAAGTCGTCTCCAGAACGAGCGAAATTTGGAGGCATGCACTAGAGCAGGAGAACGTGGCTTTAATTTCTTCAGATTGAACCCACAGTCCAACACAGACTGCATCAGGATTCTCGTGAAAATTTAGCAAGTCCTGATCCGTTGCGCTTCAACGATTAAAAGTTTGCTGGGGATACGTACGAGACTCAATCGAAGGCAAACATAAAGCTGATGATCGAAGAAACCTCCTAGTTCCAAGCACGATATTCTTCGTAATTTTATTTTCTTCAAAATGCATTTGAGATCCCCACTGTCGCAGCTAACTTGAGCATCTTCAATCGGCGGTCTGCGGTTTTTTTGTCACGGTATCCTCCGTGGTAAGCGTTTTCGGGGCACCTGGACGTGGCTCATCACAAACCGATGTGCGACCACGTTCAAAATCGTTAATCCAATTTTTGACAGTCGCCATCGAAGAGGAAAAATCACGGTACACAGCATCCAAACGCTCTTGGATTATGCTGCGCGGATACGCTCGCTTCCACACACCGTCAAAACAAAACAACGAGTCCGATTTGGTTGAAATTGTGACAGTAGCCGTCTACAATGTATGCACTCGAGCGGAGACTAAGTACTATTTGTGCGACACCTCCCTCGGCATTAACGCTTTTATCAGGAAGAGCCAGTAGTAGATGCGAGAAGAATGTCATGTACCAAGTAAATATGAAGACGATGTGATGCTCGCTACACGTGGTGCTCCCTCTCCGAGTATAAACCTTCCATCTATTACCCCGTCTCAAGCGGGCCTCGACACAAAAGATAAGAATAATCAGTCGCATATAATCTTACGACACCACGTGCCTTAATGAAAAAGCAAATTTGGTCCTGACTCCATCTACTGAGACTAATTACAAATAAGATTCTCGTTGGTGGCAAATTTGGATATTGGGCCTTTATGCCTTAAGGATTATTGCACAAAATGATTTTTGCAGACGCAGAGGCCACACAAAACCTCTTCTGCTCTAGTACCCTCTATATCCGAAAATATAAAACTCATGTAGTTCAACAAGACATACGTCTCTTCAACAAGCCTCATCACCGTCAAGTCATCCGAATTCATTGGAAATTTAAAACTTAACGAAGTGTCGTTCATTGTATAGCTACCCAGCTAATTGAGTCATATTATCGTAAGCCAGCTTAGTAGTGGACACTAATTGGTATTACGAGTAGATTATGTTAGAAACTGACTGCAGAAATCAGTTACACGTGGGGATTGAACACTCCTAAGCTTAGAACCATTTGGCACTTTTGACAAAGTGGTTTAGCTGCCTAATGCAGACGCTGTTTAGCTCCTTAAATGTATGTACCTACGACTTGCCAGAGAAGATGATGTCTGATGTCTACCCCTTCATGCAGCTTCTGCAGAAATTATTGTATGGGACCTGCAAATTGCAGTGTTCGTCTATGTCGTCGATGATCGCTTAAGATTTAGTCCTGGTGATATTTCCTTTGTTTTAAGGCAGTTGGTGCCGTGTAGCTACTTGTTAACTGAATCTTAAGTAGATGATACGACCGGCATGGAATCAGGATTTCCGCATGGTGTTAGAGAAGAGCAAGTTCATCGTCTTTGAAGTTGTTCGGTATGGCACAGTGTGGTGTATGTTGAAATGCTCAGCCATCTCTTTAAGAGACAATATGAAATTAAGGGATTTTTTTGAATAGAACATGACATTGTATGCATAATAGCGATGAGAAGCAATAAATGAAATGAGACTTAATTGCGGCCTGAATTTCTGAACGTTTTGTTCTCTAGCCTGGACATTGCCCCTTTTATCGCAGTGGTTTCTGACTGGGAAACGCTGAAGTGATTAGGGGGCTTCAAGGATAATACTTACTAGAAGGAACGACTGGATGGAGCAGTTGTTAGAGTGCCCGCCCCTGGTTTAGCGGGGTCCCCGGTCCGAATTCCAATGAAAACAAAATGAATACGCTTTTATCTCGTTTTTAAACCTGGTCCATCACCACATGCCGATGGACCAAATTAACGACACTATCACTGGAGGGACAATGGCCCAACATGGTCACTTATCTGTGTTTCACAACAGGGCTCAAACACAACGGCTTTCTTCATATAACCGGTAGAATATAACCTTCTCAAATAGGCAAATACTCGATGATTTTGTTGCATCACCACTTACTATCAACTCTTTACAAACATGCTTCAACAATGAACATATTGCAATTGAAGCTTTGTTTCACACAACTGCGTTGAACGGTCTTGGATTATGCCCAACTGTACAGTGTAAACTTATTCACTGTTCCGATACACAAGCCATCACTTTTCCATGATTGCCTTTACCGCTAACAATTCTATTCAAAACAACTGTGCCGTTTTTAGCAGCCGCGCCCAAAAGTAGACTCCAATTTTGCGCTTCTGGAAGTTTCCTTTACTCATTCCAGTCACTTTTCCAGTCAATTTCTCTAAATTCAGCCAGAAGGTTTACTGTCTTCCATTTGTGTGTATGACTTAAAGTGTCATCGCTTGTTGTTGTTGTTGGTTCCTCTAGAGAGGATCTCTGTTAATTGTCTGTCAGATTTCCAAAACCTCGTAGTCTTCTACCTAAACTTCGCGGTGCGGTTGTAGGATATAATGTGTTATTTCGTATGTGACAGAGTCCTTTACAACCATCCACCAGCCGAGAACTTCCATTTCAGACAGAACAACGGGTAGCGCGGATCAATATTTTCGAAAAACAAATAATCGCCAATGACACCGACATTCCAAAAACCCCACCAACCTGTCACTCGTTGTTAGTGCAGTTGTTCCACATCTAGGCACACATTCATTTGCCTAGCTTCACGAAACAGGTCACCATAAAGCCTTCGCCAAATAGAGAGGTAGCTGTAAGCAGCCGACTGCAAACGGCGCCGGGAAGAGCTTTGTTCCTTCCAAACGATGCTTAATCTCCCATTTTGTTGATTTCCATCATTTTCCAACCATTTTAATGCAAGCTCCAACTGCAACTAATTGATTTTTGCACAAAACAATTGAATTTCCTGCATACGTGCGCGGACTCAATCGACTGCCATCCAAATGCCAGAGATTCACAAAGAATACAAATGTCTACATCAATTCAACGAGACAGCTTGAAGCGCTCCGGGAAGAGCTTCACCAAACCCCCAAAGGGGCAATCGTGACAAGTGTTGTGCCCCAAAGTGATCATCATCAGAAGACAGACCGAAAAAAAACCCAAGAAGCAAGCAAGCATCAATTACCACAATTGTCTTAAATTAACCTCAAGCCGTCCGAAAAATCAACAAAAGCCAAGAAAAAAGCTAAATCTTCAAATCTGTATCCATTAAAATCCTGTTCGGCTTAATTATCTATTTATTTAAGCTACGGTGCGGCGCGGCGCTGCCGCCATCAGTGTGAACTGATGGCCGAGGTAGGTAGGTAGGTAGATGGGTAATTTCTTCAGACTTGTGCTCATTGTCAAGTTCAAGGTAATCGCAGCCATAGATCATGAAACCGACTCGAGAGACGCGATCTTTCGTGTATTTTTCTTCTTCTTTCATTTTTTCCTCTGTGCTGCTTCCTCTATTGTAATGACCGCTCTCAAGCCTTGACGCATGACAAACTTCTCGCACGCTTGCCCGTGTAATTCGACGTAAGTGTCAAAAGCCCATCAAATCGCATCGAGCTTTTGGCCAGTGTGTCAAATGAACGAGTGTCAAGTCGCAGCCAGCAACTATGCCACTTTCTCGAGTGACAGCTCTCTTCTGTTGTATAAGCCATATCTGTGGCTTCGTTCGATTCGATTACCACCTACGGACTGTGAACGGTTCAGCCAGACCAAAACGATCCACGCACGCATGGTGCGAGTTACTTTTACCCCCCATACGGCTCGGCAGACGCCGCAAACAGCCATATCGATATCCGGAAGAGAAGACTATGACTGACTCTTTGTTGATAAATATTTAACAAATGAAAAAACAAAGCCAACAGTACGGTACCTGATGAATGTTGCGGTGTCGTCTTCGCTGTGCCAACAGCACCAAGAGCCCACACACAACCCGCACCACGGCCGCCGACCGTCGACGGCGCAGACGCCGAAGAAGCAGGAAAAGAAGAATAGACGAAGATGTATTATTAAACATTTTCATTTAACGACTTTGATTTGGAGGGACTGGCCGCGACGGTCCGCGTGTCTGCGCCTCTTATGCGAGCGAGGTTGTGAAGCACCATTATGCAAGGCGATTGCATCGGTAACAGGCTGTAATTAGAGAATAAAGTTCGGACAAGGTGTTTGCCCCGATCATTAGAGTCACACAGTAGAACTATTACCTCGCAATCCGTCGCCGGGTCGGCTGTTGACGCATGCACAAGCACACATGAATCTCGATTAATGACTTGGGGTTGTGAAATAGGATTTGAATTCGACGATGATCGGAGGAAAAACAAAATTACAAAATTCAATGTAAGCCTGCAACAACAGTGCGTGCCTATTGATGTCAACGCCGCGCTGCGCCACTTCGTTGCGAGTGGCCTAGGCACTTACAGGCGAAACAAAACAACTTACAATTGTGAACTCGTGCCGCGACGCAATGCATGCGTAGCACGTATTGGGATCATTTCACTGCTTTGCTGCAACTATTTTTGGCGTCGACCAACTCCACTCAGGGAGGGGGGATTTGTGACTTTGAGTGCACTCTGTGCGCTGGTATCGATGATTCCTGGCACGGCCTGTTGCGGCAGCAGTCTCGCACGGGTGTTTCGAAGGGAATTTGTTGTACAATTCAGTTTGTGGGAATATTGCAATACCTTCGAGTTGCCTAATTGATGAGACTGATTGATTTTCAAGGGCAAGGCTTACCAATTGCATTGCATTGAGTGGGCGGATCGCACGGAATATGCATGGAACTGAGCCAATAGCCTTTTCAAGTTGAAATCGACTTTGCTCAGGGTCCGGAATGTTGTTTCTATAAATCAGAAAAGACAGTGTTTATGGTGGACGAGTGGTTAAACGATTTTGACCACAACACTTGTTGAATAACAAAGCCGTTGTGACCGGAAATCCGTTACCGGAATTCAGTTCTGAATTAGTTTTCAATGTGCTGTCTTACTTGGGCTATGATTTGGTTTCATTCTCTCAGTAGGAACGTCAGAAATCAGTTGGCAATGTCATCAGCATGCAATGTAGACAAAGTAAGGGACGATAGCACGGAAGCATCTTTTCAGTGGAACATTTTGCTCAACGAATATAGATGATAGCTGTAGGATGTCTAAAAGGGCGTATAGGAAAACATTACTTAGATCATAGCCTTTGAAAAGTGACCTTTAGGGGGAGAAAAAGACCTTCAGGAATAACTCGTAAGGCCCAGTGTTTGTTCTTGCTTAAAGCAAAACTTCTTTATTATTAATAATTAAAAAACAATAATGCGATCTGTGATATCGTCATCATCACCTGACCCGCATGATCCACTTAAGGGGTCGCGGTGGGAAGCCGCGCAAGAGAGATCTCCAGGCAACTCGATCCTCCGCCATAGATTCTAACTCATCAGGGGTTATGCCCAAGCGTAACCAGGCGAGCTTATGGACTTGGTCCAACCACCTCATCTTGGGTCTGCCATGTGGTCGCCTACCTGATGAAATCGCATTCAAGGCCCGCCTTGGAAGTATTGATGGTGCGGACATTAATTGCCACGTGACCAAACCAACGAAGCATAGCCCTTTCCGTTAGAAGAAGCAGCTGCTCAACCCTGAGTTCCTCGCGCACTGTCGTGTTTCTCACCCTATCACGGCTAATTCCCACAACAGTGCGAAGTAATCCAGCAGCTTGTATTCGCGATCTTATTCGTTCGGTCATTACCCAAATTGCATGACCATAGGTGAGCGTTGGAACAAATACTGTTAACTTGGTGTTCACACTAAGATCAGACCAGATCAAGCTGTGTCAAAACTGACCCATTAACGAAACCACTGCACCCATGAATGTTCACTGGGAGTGTTCCCTTAGTTTTTATTCACACCACCATTAACCCATTCGTTCAGTTTCGTTAAGTTACGTCCACTTGAGCTTATTAAAGTTTGAGAGAAAGCAATTGCACTCTACGAACGTAAGTCCCACTTTATGTTGAAAATTTTGCTTAAATTCCCAGAAGCAGAAGCTTAACGATGCCTCTGGCTATTTTTCGTTCAGATATAATATGGGCTTACATTTATCTAAATCGCACAAGGAGAAGGCTACGTATTCGAGGTCTGACATATGCAAGAGCTGGACCGAAAAATGTTCTATGTTCGTCCAATTGTGTGCCGATCATTAGGAGGTGCGCCAAAGCAATGACTCATAATGGTACTCCCATTCGAACATATTTTCCTGATAAAGGCAATGCGTTGACATGATGGAATGTCTTTTTGTCTCGCTACTCTGTGTGCACCTATATCGAATTGTTTCATATTTCTGAAGAAGGACATTAGACCACATTTTCTTCAGGTCAAGTTCCGCACCAGCAGGACAACGAAATAAAGGACACCCATGAAGACGATAGGGCACCCATTTGGAGAAGGACCACAACCAACTTGACGTGCGCAATTGGAAGCAGCCGACTAATGATCGCGCTAGCTGGTTGGCTGACGCCCAGATCTACCCTGGACGTTACCAAGAGCAGAAGAAGGTGCTTTCAAGAATCCAATCGACAGTCTCACAAATATTTAGAATTGAAGCAACATTTTCTGAATATTTATTTGTCCGCTGCTTTGACTACACAATACAAAAAATCTCAATCGGAATATAAATTGTTCAGCTATTCAAATATTCTAGACCAATGTCACCTAGCACCTGTCTGGATACTTTAACGCACTCTAGGTTAGTAGGTAGGTAAGGGGCAGCCAGTGACTTAGAGACCAACATGGTGGTCCATTTTGATCCCCAAACGCACTCTTAAAGTGTACACAATTTTAAACAGCGGAAAAATAAAACACATACGGGATTTGTAAACATTCTCCCAGCTCCGAACCCTTTTTCGCAAGACTGTTGACTGATGCTATGACCTTTATTGCCGCTTGTCTATAAGAGAAAATGGCGATTTGCCGGTTTTGCTCTCTTAACGCGAGTGTGGACTCGTATGTCACAGCCACTTCGACTTTAACAAGTCTGTAGTCGTCCCTTAGGACCACGGATTTTTCGAAGAGGTCACAAAAGACTCCCGGGCCTGTACCAACGCTCGACTTTTAGCCATCATAGCACGTGTATAGGATGATCTCCCCTTCTGCTATTACAGCTTGTTCCTGCGATTGTTCTTTGGTTCGGTAATCGTTTATGAAAACTCCTCTCTGGATCAAGATTGGTGGTAAGCAGTCTGTTTGTCTTATATTCTGTGTTACTGTGCAACCTTAAGGTCCAAACCCATAGAATCATGTCAATCAAAAAAGTGACAACTCATAGGCCCTTAAGAGAGAGAGCGAGACAGCAAATGTAGCCTACAAGTGAAATGGGCAGCTTTTATGCCTGAAACACAATAGTGTGTTTGCGCTGGCGTTGGCCTTCAACACACACAATTCAATGGCCAAGCACAAAATACAGCGTCGGCCTGCGTCAGTGAATAATGAGAGAGATGAGAGGGTCGTAATAAAACGTAAAACGTAGTCCATCGCACGTTATTATTTAACATGTTGGATATTTTTTGACGGAGCTATGAGAAATGAAAACAGATGATTAGAATGATTTAACGGTAAAAGTCATTTTAAATGAGTGTATGCAGAAAGGTGGCAATATTTTTCATCTGGCAGATGAGAGAGAGAACAGCTGATAAATTGAGTATTTCTTTCAACGCAGTGCGTCATCGTAAAATGAAGTCGGCTGGCGCAGCGCACTATTGTGTTTCAGGTATTATACCCATATCGCAACGGCGCGTTCAGACTTTCGGGCTGTGACATTTTCAGTGGGCTACATGTAAATCATTTGTTAAAGTCTAAATGGTGCGTAATATCGTAGCATGTAATAGTAATAGCGTGAGCATACATTTCTAGGTAGAGCTACTAGCCAGTCACTCGGGCTTTTTGACATTTGTGAAACAAATTTGTTAAATTTATTTCTCAATTTGAATTTTCGGCAAACTGAGACGATTATTTCTAGTAATATTATTTACAGCAATTTCACATTTTTCTTGAAAATTATATTTCAAACCATTTGTGTAACCACGATACATTTAAGTTTATGAGTTATGACTGACGTTACTACTCATGTATATAAACATTGTATGTATAAATGTATACAAACATTGTATACCTTTGTATCAAAGAGAACATCAGCTAAGAACAACAGAGTGGGTTAAACAGTACATTTAAGTAGCACAAACTAAAAATGGAACATCATGTAATGTTCAAATAAAAGTACAGTGAAGTTTTTAGTTTGGATCTTGGCTCATATTTATAAAGACGTGTTTTATTTCTTTGCTTCCAAATACTCTTTAACTCGCGTTCATTTCGATATGGAAAACTGGAAAACTGAGGCTGCCGTTTTCTGGCACAACATTCTCGTAAGCTCGATAAAACGCGTAGCAACGCCTATAAAATACCAATCGCACGAACGCGCCTTTGCGATTCAGCCTTTAACTTGCTTTACACTTGACAGATGTTCCCATTGAAATTCATTCGGGTGCTTCTTATGTGATCGTTCTTACATATTCATTTTATGAATGAAAGAATACGTTTTGTTTTATTTAAAATTGTTTTTGCATAATTTCTAATTTCGCTTTTACCAATAATATCCAAACATTTTGAAAACCTCTTACTAAAACGCATTCGAAAATTTATCGAAGAGAAGCAACTAATACCTGACCATCAGTTCGGGTTTCGAGCGAAACACTCGACAATTGACCAGGTATACAGAATAACGAATGAAATTGAAGGAGCATTAGAGGAGAAAGAGATCTGCTCCACCGCCCTACTTGACGCTTCGCAGGCCTTCGACAAAGTCTGGCATGGAGGCCTAAAATACAAGCTAAGCAGGCTTCTACCGACAAGCTTGTATAAGATACTAGAATTATATCTCGATAACAGGATATTTAGAGGTAAACACGGAACTGAATACTCCGATTTTAAAGAGATCCGAGCAGGAATCCCTCAAGGGAGTGTCATTGGCCCTACATTGTACCTATTGTACACTAGGGACATACTTCAAACTGAGGGTACACTTGTGACTACATTTGCGGATGGCACAGCGAACCTGGCAACGGGACGTTCAGTTGAGTCCTCAATTGAAAAACTTCAACGAGCTCTGGGCAAAATAAACGAATGGTCAAAACGCTGACCAAATCAACGCACAATTTATTTTACAAATTAATTCTGTAAAAATACCGTACGCTAATGAAGCAAAATATCTTGACACTCGACGCGAAATTCAAGACGAAGGCCCACGTGAAAAAGAAACGGGATGAGCTCGAACACCGGTATAGAGAAATGTACTGGTTACTTGCATGGCAATCCAAGCGAAGCATGTACAACAAACTGCTATTATACAAGCAAGTACTGAAGCCTATATGGATTCCAAACGCAACGTACGCGACGGATTCTATGGGTTTGGGCCTTTAGGAGTATGGGCGAATTTCGCAACTACGTACGCTTAGAACTTGATCTCAATTTCAGCAAACTTCTTCCCTTGACCCAATAAATCCTTAGTCATAACCAAAGATCCTTTTCACACCTCTCTCATTGTTAGACAACTCCAACGAAGGTCCAGGGTCGAAGAATCCTTTGTTAACTCCCCGCTGTCAAAAAAAAAAAAAATCAAAACACGTTCAGAGTGGCGCGCAAAATGCAATCACCACGTCCATATCGATTGTAGACTCCACCTGGGCAAACACCAATTCTATCACCATCCTCCGGCGGCTAACAATGCCAAGACACTGTGTTTGCGCTCCATTCATCAGCCATTTTCAGAAGGCGTCCTCTCGCCTGACGTCAAACAATAAGTGTTTTCTACACATTAATGGCATTTTTATGGACTAGCGCATAAGGCATAATAGATTCGTCTACCCGCTGCTTTCTGCCGATCGTCAAAACTACAGGCGTTATTTACAAACATTTTGCACGTCCGCCACTGTCCGCATGCACATAGTAGTCCACGAGCTTCGCTCAATTTGCATGAATTCTTGGGAAGCATACTCTAAGCAGAAGTCTCCTCTGAGGTGTGTGTACACGCGCCGGACAGAGAGACGAGCGTATGCGAGTTACAAAACTAGACTGCTTATGGCTTACGATTGCCCGCGAATGAGTTACATCGTCCACCATTGGCCAGGCCATCGAATTCACGTGTGCATCCTGGGCGGCTGATCTCAACTTCGTTTGTATTCGGCGGCCGTCCGTGATGGATGTTAGTTATGCAAAGTGCCTGATGTCTATCAAAAGACGGCGAAGGCAATTAAGAGTTCACTGTTCATTCATAGGTATCTTCTTTGCATAGAAAATTTCACAACGCCCGCCATGTGCTGGTCATTAGCGGACAAGGTCGTCACAGCTCTGGCTTGGGGTTGATGGTCTGGTGGACAAGTCACCACAATTGGGCACTGGTTATCGGTCATAGTCGAGTCGAGTATCCCATTTTGATCTAAGAATGCTTTGTTGGATAGGACGGTAGGAACATTAAGCACCGAGGGTTCAGTGGGAAAAGGGGTCTTCTCGAACATCGAACAGCAAGCAGAGACGTCATTAAGGCATGATCAGAGATCACACTCTTCCAAGTGCATTTGCATGTCTGAACGTCGTAAAAAAAATGTCCAACACTTGGTTGCTTCACACGATCATAAACTGCAGTGAATTTACCCGCCTGTTGCGATTGGACATTTTGCACATCTGCGGTGGAAGTTTTTGACGTTTCGTGTCACATAAAGCCTCAAGATGTCAATCTGTGTCTGATGTTATTGGCCGGGCTCGTGCAGTATGCAGAATAAGGCAACTTCAATTTCACAACCAAACACATCGCATTTACTTTGGCTGTCTTTCCGGTCGCACTGCGTGCCGCAGTCTCGAAATATAAGCCAACGAAAAGCTAAATCCAGACCGATGTGGGCTATAAACAGTTTGTGTTATATCCATTACCCAAACTGCTTAGAGGAACATAAAAACATTTTAATTCGAGTCGTAGGGGGAAGACTACTTGTTACGTGTTCGGTGTGTTAAACCGTTTCTACGCCCAAAATGTGAGATCAGGAAGCCCTGCGTCTCATTAACGCGATTTTGATTGTGTACACTTTGTATACAATGCCGAGCCGAAATGATGCGTAGAAATTCATGGTGCTAGATACAACTTCTGGGTTTATGATGCGCGTGCGTTGTGAAATTCCCATCGGGGCATCGCCCAGTCTAATGAATAATAAAACGAGGCTTAAGTGATTGTAAATTTGTGATCTTATCAATGAATGTTACAAAGACGACGGTTTGGTGTTTGCGAAGAATTTTGATGGGTTCTTAAAAAATGTGAGATTTTACTTAGAGTTTTAGATTTCACACATTCCTTAGCGACATTTGAACAAGGACAAGACGAGCGGAGCACAGTTTTAGAGAAGCCATTAGATGCATTCGAACTCCTTGGACAAGCAGGTGGTGTACTGATTTCAACTCGTGTTCACCAGGCAAGGTCAACGGAATGAGGCCATAGCAGAGGGTGTGTCAGAAAACCCAAGTGTATCCATCATGGAATCGTTCCCACTTTTTTTTTTGTAAAATCATGACCTTATAACATCTACACAACTTTCGCTTATCGGGTGCTGGAAATGAACGAACAAGACCATGATTTTGCACCCAAAATTATTCTGCGTGATCTTCACGCTCATTTCCATTTGACAAGGTGCGGCGTTGAAAACCCAAGAGAAATAGTGAAACAGCATCAGCATGCGCTTTGGGAGTTGGCAGCCTCCTTGTGCCACATTTTCTTGAATATTATGCTCGTGCCACCGTTTCAGTGAATGATTTGTTTTACTGAATGATATGATCTGACCCTGAAGATGCAGACAAGATTAGTTTTTGCCGCGAGGTCTTTGCTTGCCACTCAGGTAGAGAAACAATGGCTCTAATAATAATCATAACATGGGTTGCGCTTCAATTCTAGTGGATCGCAGCCTGGCTTCTATGGTTACGAGTCGCTTTACGATTGAACAACGTTGGGAAATATTGAAAATTTATTTCTGAAGTGACTGCCTGTGTAGCTCAAGCAATGCGTTTTTGAAAATAGGTTTTGGCCGCAATGAGGCACCCACTGCGACTGCTGTGAGTAAGTTTATGCAAAAAGCTCTTAAGACTGGTGTTCTAGTGGACAACATCCATGGTCTCATGTGGCCGAGACCAATTTTCTTTTCAAATGGGCTGGGAATTAAGTTTTAGTCAATGGTGGGCGTTAGACATGGATTTGGATGACCTCTGGTTCATGAGAGGCAATGTCACCATCAATCTTTTACGCACCAAAACGTGTTATTAGCCATCTTAGTGATGTCAATTGGTCGCCTCGGAGCTGCGATATATTCAAGGGCCTGTAGACTTTTTTTATGGGAAGTCGTTGAGGACCGATGTTATGCCAACAATCCGTAAACGATTCAAGCACTTTAGGCCAATATCATCCAAGCAAGCCGTGAGCTACATCCCGAAACCATGAACAAGGTCTTGGACAATTGGAGTGCCAGAATACGCTACTCCGAAGCCGAAGCAGCGACTTGAAAGACGTATTTCATAATCAATGGAATCTGGGAATGTGTGTTCTTACTAATAAAGCCATAATACATAGAAAAAATATGTTTTTGTTAATTTTATTGCATTTTTAAAAAGGAACTTATATATGGACCTCCCTGTACAATCTGACATCCAAAGGGACCTATAGTCTTATGCCTGGAACACAATAGTGCGTTTGCGCTGGCGTTGTCTTTCAACGCACACAATACAGCGTCGACCTGCGTCAGTGAATAATGAGAGAGATGAGAGGATCGTAATAAAACGTAAAACGTAGTCCATCACACGTCATTATTCAACATGTTGAATATTTTTTGACAGAGGGGTGCGCTGTGAGAGAGATTTTCTCAAAAAATTAAGAGTATTCTTCCAATTTGAGAGTATTTTGTGTCAACTGTCATTTGAGAAATGAAAACAGCTGATTAAAATAATTTAACGGTAAAAGTCATTTTAAATGAGTGTATGCAGAAAGGCGGCAATATTTTTCATCTGGTAGATGACAGAGAGAACAGCTGATAGATTGAGTATTTATTTCAACGCAGTGCGTCATAGAAGTCTCTTCGCAACATGAAGTCGGCTAGCGCAGCGCACTATTGTTTTTCAGGCATTATGCTCTGACACCAAACTTTGAACAAAGGAATTCTCTATGAACATTTGGGGTTTTTTTAATCCCGAATTGGATCCTGGGAATCATGTATTACAATAATCCTGCACTCGCTTAAGGCCCCCTCATATGAGCTCACTACGAATCGTGAACTTCGTAAACTGTGGTCTCTGACACTTCATTCCTATGGAGTTTTCTCATTCGTAAAGAGCAAAGGGTACAATTGGAGCAAACATCCGACATCGCGAATTTTTTGGTCGTGAATTTGTGGATCGCGTTTGTGCCTTTGTGTATTGCGAACTTATGTTGACTGATGTGTAGAAGTTTAAGGGTCGTTTTGCTTACAATCACCCAACTTCCCAAAAAACTAGGAGTTGATCAACCCCAGATTGGTCTCAACTCGTTACCTAATCGGGTAGTAGAAATTTGATTTTGTTCACTATTCCAACTCACAGTCTCACAGTCACACTCACATAAATTTAAAATCCAGAAGTTGTCCAACTTTCTAAGTGCAGCCTTGAGAACGACTCCCACCGATGCACTTGAAACCATACTAAGCCTTCCCTCACTAGATATTCTTGGAAAGAAGATAGCAGCCAACTGTGCAATCAGATTGAAAGAAAAATGCATCCCAATGGAAAGACTACACGTCTGGACATGCCATAATCCGATTAGAACAAGGACTTGCCTTTACTAATCTGGATTACACTTCACCTGCTTCCTTCTCAGAGAAAAACTTCAAAACACTAATTCCGAAGAGGCCTGTGGTATGGCGGCAATATACCATTCGATAACGCCTTACATTTCACATAAATGTATGGCGTTACACACGGAAGAAGGAGTGGGCTGTGAATTTTCTCTGAACATCTTAATCTCAATAAATCAATCCATCTATCTAATCACTGTAGCGTTTTCCAAGCGGAAATAATAGCGATCAGCGAAGCCCTGTCCTGGCTGAGGTGGAACGTGATATCCGCCCGTGATATCTGCATCTTTACGGATAGCGAGGCAGCAATCAAATCCCTAACATCGTTCTCTACAAACTTAAAAATAGTCATAAGCTGTCGCACATATCTTGACGAGATATCCGACCACTTTCGAATTCGCCTGTGTTGGGTCCCGGGCCATAGAGACATTAGAAGATGACGGAACCTTCTGTAACTTAGATACTCTTCTAGCTTCCTTTAATTTACAACTCCTTAACCAAAGCAAACTAAGACTTCTCTAACGATTTCTGCAGAAGTTGAAAGTATACAACACCTTTTCGGCAACTCCCCAGCACTTGCCTCAGCTAGGAAAGCTACTCTTGGCTCCTACTTCTTCGATAATCTAAGCGAACTGAGAGAGACATCAATCAAATCGCTATTAGACTTCATCAAGCTGTCGTAACGAGATATAATAACCACGCCAGCCCATCCCCCCCTTTCGTTTTCAGACAAACCCGTGTGGCAGTACAATGGGCCCCTACTTTGGCATAAGTGCATCTAAGCCACCTACTACCTACCTACCTATCCTACCTTCTCTTTTTAAATTTCCCCTGGGATATTTTTGACGATTCCCACACCCAATGCCATTTTCTACTTTGAATTTACGGTGGGTGCTGTTCGTGTGCGCTATGAGAAGGAGAATTGAGAGCGAACGTCTATTATATCTGAATTTCAGTTGCTGCCGGCTATGTTATGGAGAACCGCACAAGCGACTAAGTACATTTTTAATGCTTACACCTATTGACCTGATCCGAGCGAATAATATTGACGATTGGTCAGTGTATTATTGCTCGTAATTCACAAATGAAAAAGAATCTATCAAATACTTTATTATTTCTTATCAAATCGAAAGGGCGAGTATCCTCTCTCGTTTCGTGGCAATGAATCGTGTAATAGAGCACAAATTATTTTTGTCCGCTTTGAGAGACGAACACAATCAATGATACACACAATCATCATATCTTGTATACACACGCCAATGAAAGAAAAGAGAGAGAAAGAAAGATAGAGAGCAAAATCCCCGATTTCATCCCTTAACTTCTATTTCCGTAAGTTGAGAAAAGGAGGAGTTGATAAACTCATGGGTTGTAATTTGAAAGTTTAAAACACAAAATTTGAGTGAATGAAACCAAATTCATAAGCTAAAGAGAAAAATCCCAAAGTTGTGTTTGAATTTTGGTGAACAAAATTACCCTAAGTGGACCCAATCTGGCAGCTGTGTTCAGTAATACAAGGCTTTGACAACACTAAACTTCAAGACTTGTAAAACGTTACCGTTAAAAGTGAAAGAAAGACTTTACAAAGATTATACTCAAACGTATTCCCACACCAAAGCTGATGAACAATCAGTCGGCAAACTCAATCGTTGAACCATCAAGGGAATTTTGAACCCCGACGCACCTTACTCAACATTTGTTTGATTCCCGTCTCCACTCGGGTGTCACCTACTTTTGATTGAATTATGTTCCTCTGTCATATTGTCCATCACTTTCCCAAATGAAAGCTGCTGACCCGTTAGGTGAGGTTAGGAGTCAGTTGTCACCTTCTTGTCAAAGCGCCACAGGCGAGTGTTGTTTTTTCTGCGTCTCTTTATCTTTCACTTGACCAATGTCACTCGGATACAAAGATCCAAAGTCGACCCAAAAATAAACAACAAAACAACACTGAGGCGGACGAGAAAAAAAAAAAACAGATTTGCATAGAAAGTCAGTTGGCTTCTTTTATTTTCGCACAATGCGCGATGCGACAACGAAGCTCAGCTGAATGATACGTCTGTAACCTCAGCCGAGTATCGGATCACTACAAGATATATTTTTATAGCGTATTTTCATTTGCTGGTGAGCGTGTGCTTGTGTATAGGTTTTGGTCTCTCTGTTTTCGTACATACGTTCGCAAAATGCCAAGGAAATGAGAACACTTTCACTTCGCAGTCGCAACTCGCAACCGATGCCCAGGCCCCAAAGACGACGAGCTCTCACACCAAAGAGCAATGAAAACCGCGTCGATGGTTTCGACATTGAAATGAAAAGCAAAACTATTCGCTGCCAGTTATATAATAGATATAGCCGATGAAAATCGAAAGAGAATACAACAAAGCAGACGACAACAAAAAAAAAAAAAAAACAAAAAAACAACAGAAGAAGAAAACAATTTCCAGCGAAACAGATTTACTCTGACACAAATGAATTCATCTTAAGGATACCCTGCGCTGAATGACGGCGATGGGAAAATCCGGTACGCGGCCTCAGTTCCTGCTTTCTCCCACCAAGTCGCTGACAGGAATTGTTCGGGTCTTTGGCTTGATTCTCGGACCCCGTCGAGTGAATGGACCGACTTCGATGGGACGATAAGCATGTTAATTGAGATTTTGTAATCATTCGACTGAAGGTGGCGATGGAGATTATGGAGCTGTGTGTGACAGCTCTGTTGACATCTTCTCAGTGTAAGTGTGCGGGCAGTGGTTCCATCAGGCAGATTAAATCTGGACAAACGGCTGGCACGCATTGGGTGTCAGCTCTGAACTTCAGCTCGAGTGTCGTCTGTCCGTTGTCAGTTCTGTTCAAACCGAAAAACTGAATTTATTCAATGAAAAATTATGGGGGAATGGTAAAGGCCGACGTTTTAGGTGAGACAAACCGGCGACGGAGTGGCAATCGTAAAATGTTCAAGATAAAGGCGTTGTTGACCTTCTATTCATAAGATGGACAGCAACCGGGCAAACAGAAGTGGAGGTCAAGCGGTTCAACAAAATGTGTAGATTTTGAGTGACATGTCTTCCATTGCTTTTGCTTTTAGAACAACGATCGTAAACACTCTTAACTAAGGTCGTTGCTAACTTTTATTCGTGAAACGCACATCAATTAAACAAATCAAAGCTTGAAAACAAATGAGAATTTTCAAAGAAAATTCGATGACAAAGTGAATGATCAACGAGTGGACAGCTCGTGCCATAATATTTGAAGGGAAGACAATCCTTGAAATCGAGCATGGTTGCTAATCTCTTTAAAACATCTCCACCATAAGTAACCTTATGCTATGTTCACACCTAACCAGGTTTGGATGAACATCAACATAAACATATAAGCACAGTGGGTTAATAGTGGAAAAAAACGTCTTTTGAAAAAGTCCTCTGTAGCCTTCTGTAGGCTTCTGATTTCAAAGCCTTTTTTATTGTATGTATACTATACGCTTATTTACAAGTCTCCGAAGCCAAAAAAATTTTTATTCAAGCTGCGACCCATATTTTCAACAAAAGCTTACATGTCTTTACCCCCAGCTTCATAAAATAAATTCTGTGTCTTTATACATCATTCTGTTGGTCTGTTCTTGGCTTCTTAAAATAAAAAAAAATCTTCAAATATACCTCCGATAAGTAGCTTCAAACATAGGTGTTAAAAAAAAAACTTTCGATTAATACTGCGCCAAGCTACGCGTAGTGGCTTATATCAACGTGTGGTTCATACTTTCAAGTTGCAGCACAGAAAAAATAGCTGTAAATTCTTCCAATCTTCGGAGTTCTGTTCAAATTTGTTTCGTTGTATTGGATTAAAAAAAACACGGTTTTGACTTTGGTCGTGTTACAAAAGTCACAATTTCTTGGCTAATAATGGTTGGACTGAATGCAAGGACTTGATTTTTAGAAAAAATATAAAGCTTTAAAAAAAAAAAAATTAAAAAGAATCCATGAACGGAGCTGTGAGATATTCAATTTCTTATACTTCTTTATGTTTGTCGGGGTGTAGGCAAAAAACTCCGAAGTGACTTCAAGGGAAGACCTAGTTTTTCTGAAAGCTGAAGATGTGCTCTATTGATGATGTAAATATAATAATATCCGCCTCCCAACCACTTTGGCCGCAAGAGGCTTTTAAGTGTAGCAGTACTTTGACTGAAGCTTACCAAGCTGTGACGAATACGAGTTTTTTGAAATAATAAATAAGTGTAACGCTTACATCTGGCAAGACTTGGCAGCACTAATAAGAGCTTCAAAAAGTGTTGCAGGCAAAGGAGAGCAGGTGGCATTGCTTGTTGAACGTTCAGAGTGAACATTGGTTTGAATATTTAAACAATAAAATAAGAAATATCAATTGAGTTGTTTTCTTGATAAGATTAATTGTTGTCGTTAAATAAGTAACATTGAGACCGATTTTAATGAAATTGGAAACATAGTACACGTGTCAAGAAATCTTTTCGTGGTCCAAAAAAGTTTTCATGTTTTTTTTCACTTAAGTTTACTCGGTTAATGAGTAATCTATCTGAACTATATCAGCCATTTTCACGAAAAGACGTGGCGTGGTGTTCACGATCACGTGGCGCATATGTGTTTCAAATTTCATTAAGATCGGTTCACGAGTTCAAAAGTTAGATATTTATTTCCGCGCTCCCATACAAAGCGAACCAATGCGCGCCGTTCCTCCGGGTTTAAAAGTGTTTTCACGTGTCATTCATTAGCAGTCAATTTTGAAGCGGTCGGAAAAACAGTTTGTGTTGTTCAGAGGAAAGAGAAAAGAGAGAGAGAGAGAGAGATAATGAGAAAATTAACACCAAAGTTTATTAATAAACTGAAGTTAACGATGTAGGCTTGTTCGGTTTGACAACCTCGCACGGACAACTGGTCTCATTACCAAACAACTCGGACCTATGATCGAACCTAAACGATCACTTAACCTGATTCGATTGAGTAGGGCGAATCTCAGAACTCTTATTGGCGTTATAACAGGGCATTGCGCCAGGACGCCTCTAGACTAGTACTAGGAGATGAAGGAACGACGATTGGAATGAAACCATTAAACACTTGCTATTGTGCTATAGTTGCAGTGCTCTCTCATCCCGCATAATCAGGCTGAACTGAGAAGCTTTGGGGTCAGCCATCAAAAGCACTAATTGGTTTGTGGAATAGGTACCCATAGATCCACGTGATAAGACAATCAGTCGCTGGTCTAAGTATCGTTCCGCACAGCAGTCAGCCACTTCAAACTAACCTAACTTAATAAAGATCTATTCTACGTCCTTGTTTGGATCTCGATTTAAGTGATTCCTTCATTAATTTTATAACTTTACTAGATGGAAATTCTTGAAAGTCTCTCCCTGCTACGGATGTTCTTTTTATAGTTTTGAAGCTTTTTCGTGCAAGGCTTGAAAATTAGGGATTAGGCGTTGTATAATTTCCTGGCTACATGGCCTACAGATTTCTGTACTGATAAGGCCCATTTTATGGAGGTGGTAGTTACATGCTCCTTGAGCTATTAGTGCTCCTGTATTGAGTTATAGACCTTCTTTAGCTCGTTTAGGATTGCAGTTTTGTTCCATGAACGGCGTAGAGTGTTTATGCACTCCTGGTCATTCCAAAACTGATTCATTTGTTTTGTCGATTTGTGTATTTGAAGAATTGTGTCCGAGTTGTTGAATCCACAAAGAGGTAAGGGCCAAATGAAGGGTATCTGAGCGCCTGCCTTGACTCGACTGTCAACCTTTTCACTATATTCATGTTTCTCATGTCCTCGCACTCTTATCAGTTCTAGTCCTTTTTTTTCTGCCAGCGTGCTGAGTATTGTGTGGCAGCCCTGTAGATGAAGGTGGGACTGTTTAGGTCTTTTAGTATTGCCTACTGGCTATCTGAGAATATCGATATTTTCAAATTGAGTAGATTCCTATTGTTGACACAATGTGCTTATTCATTTATGGCGAAGAGTTCAGCTTGTAAGATCGTGGACTGTGCATGGTAAGTGACATCTGGGTCGTACAATCCCGTCTCGTTAGTTGAAGTTATAGGTTCGTTGCAGGCGTACAGCTAGTTCCGCAGCTTCAGTCGGACCAGCTATGTGTAGCTGTGGCTTAATCCATTTCCTAACCTGCAGTTGGAGAGGTTTTCATCGAGCGATGTTATGGAAATGCACGCTAGCTTGTTGACAATCTAGCCTTATTCACATTTCTTCTACCAAATTACAGGGTCACATAATATTGTTGTTTTATCCATTTGTCTGTATATTCATGATCCAATTTTCGGGCTTAGACCCCAGGGTTTTTTTTATCTCAAGCTGTTTTAGGGGCCAGCTCTCTTGCATGTGGTGTTGATGTGTGTGTTCAAGGAGAGTTTTTACTCAAAAGTGACACCTAAGTAATTTACCTCTTCGCTTAGCATAATGGCTATTTCTTTAATTTAAGAGTCTGAAGCCTTTATATTATTATTTTCTTTAAACGTCTAATGTTGGTCTTGTTGGGACTCATAGATAGACCCTCAACATCTCCACATGTCCGGATTAAACCTAAGGCCTTTTGCATGAGAACTCAGTGAGGTTTTATACAATGTGACGCGCTTTCATGTGACTTTTTCAACATTATTCTTGAGGAGGTCGTGAAGGACTCACTCGTCAACACAAGCGACACGATCTTAGAAAAGTTTGTACAACTGCTAGCATATGCTTAAGACATTGACGTGATTGGTCGAACACTGAATGAAGCGTTTGCAAGGTTATCCCGTCATCAAGAAAGGACGCACAATATCGACGAATCGGCCAGAAAATCATCATAGACAGCTATACGTCGTTCGAGGTAGTGAAGGACTTCATCTACCTTGGCCCCCAAGTAAACAGTATAAACAATATTAGTACCGGAATTAAACGCAGAATAAATCCTGCCAATCGCTGTTTCTTTGCGCGAGTAGAGTAGTAAAGCACTCCCGTCATGCTCTATAACACGGCAGCCCTGATAAATTCTCCCTTCAATCTTTGGTCTTGTTTGCGTTGATGGTTTTTGAAGAAGAAGATTCAAGCAGGCGTGAGATTTGCCAGGAGTCTACGGATTCAGCGCCTGAGATGGCTAGAGCGTATGGACAACACTGCTCCAGCCCGTAGAGTCTTCGATGCCGAACCAGTGGAAACCACGAACACGGAACCGATGGCGCTTACAAGTGGAGGAAGACCGTGAATTTGAAGACAGCTGGCTAAAGATCGTGCCAGCTGGAGAAGCTTGTTGGTTGAGCCCCAGGTCCACCTGGAGAAGAAGTAGAAGAAGAAGCTAAAAATGTCAAAGCCCGATCGCGCAAACGCGCCTTTGCGATATGGGTATTTCCCACAAAAATGAGAGGCCAGTGCAATTCCTTTATATTTTTTCTTGCTCTCTTATATCTGATCTGAGTGCTCCCAAGTCATATATCTCTTCCATATCTTTCAGAGCCATAGAATCAAATGAATGATAAGACCCAAGTCCACAGCGGACTGTAGCGACAGCAGAAGAAGAAGAGTCTGTCCAAGACAACACTCGCAAATGTTTGAAATATCAATAGACACGATAGGTCATCAGTTTTGTATGTGTGCGGACTGAGCATGTGTCCACCAAAACGAATATCAGTATCTTTTGACAATCACACATTCGATGGCCAAACTTTCTGTCTTGAGTAAGACTTTGCTTGGATTTGCAAATATTTATGAGTTACATCAATTATGTAAGAAATCAGATCGAATGGTTGCGGATAAAGCATGAAATCAACCCGAAGTGGACATTGAGATGCGAGGGATAAACCAGATCTGCCACAGTGGCAACATTAGCTGCTTTCTTCTTACCGAATAAATCCACGATTACATCTCTACTCTTTGAAAGTTTTCAGAATTATGAAGTGTAGATTTACACGATCGTTAAAAAAACAAAACAAATTACCAATTTAGGGAGGTATAGCCACCACCTTTGGACAACAAATGTAAGTTATGAGCCATAAAGTCGCCATTAATGTGATAACACATTTGGGCACCCATGGGGGCAATCGCGTCAAATCCAAGACGTCGGTGTAGTCACATAGGTTTTCTTTTATAATTTCAAACCTCTTAAGTCTTGTAGTCCCCCCCCCCCCCCTTTCTGTTGTAAGTCACACAAAAACAATTTGTGCAGTCATAAATTTATGACCATATTTCATGCGGTAAGATTAATTATATACCCAAGCTGAATGCACTCCCTTTTAATGGCCAATTAAAAGCGAACATTTAAATAGTAGATAGGTACCTCTTATCCAAACTAAGATCGAGATTACAATCATTTCAAGCAAAGCGACTCACCCAACGACGCGTCGATGCATAATCCAGTTAGCATAGGTTTACCGTCACGATGAGGGATACCGCACGCCATTGTCTTGTCAGTGCTCGCAACAACTGTCAGCTATTCAGCACGGGCGCTGATCACAAGACGAGTACAGTGTGGCAAGTGCCAAATAATGGATAATGGATAATTACAAGTATAGTTCCTTGGTTGAATTTTAATTGAAAAATAGAAATCACTAGCGCGTAATTTGTTGTTGTTGTGCCACAAATATCACATGACGTGAAGCGTGTCCGTGCAATGTAGCTTACGCGCAACAACTACCTACACCGCCTCTTCTACCTCTTCACTGTGGGCTGCCAAAAGTCGTACATACTTTCAGTTTCGTTTTTGTTTTTGTGTCTTAACTTCGTAAGGCTGAAGTAACAAGCGTCTCTGACAACCGACGCTACTTTCGCAAAGAGTACATACATACGTGCGCACATGTAACGCGGGAATTATGATATCGAAATGATAATAAAAAGATACCAGGCCAGGCAATATAGGCGGTAATTTGTTGCTTGGGAGTTTCGTTTACGCTCCAAACACGTTAAACTACTGTTCAAATAGACATCGTATCCATTTCTCTTTGAGTTTCACACCATGCAGTGGATAAGTGGGAAACCTAATCAACTGGAGATTTAAATTTGATACGAAGCCAAGAGGAAGTAAGCAAGCTTGGCCCCTCGCATGACCGATAAGTGCTTTTGAATGTCAGTGACTGGGGTTTGCTGCTCTTTTTTTCTTGCAAAAATGCAGATTTGCTTTCTTTTGAGGGAGTGCCTTGCAATGATTAAACGCCACTTGCTGATCAAAGGCGTAAATGAAAAACCAAATTTATTTGCCTATTGCTCAAGCGACACACATAGGCTGAGCTAGTCGAGCAATCTTGTCGTCCCTCGAAACGTGGTATTCCTGCTAAGCTGATATCTTGTAGCGTTTCCATTCACTTTGGCCTTCAGTCGCCAGATTACGCAGCGGTCTTTCCACATCGGACTATTTCTCTCGAGTTTCTCGATTAATCTTTGGCTATTATGCGTTATTATCTGGTGAATTATGCCGACTGAAAAAATGACGGATACGATTTTCTTGCAAAAAAACTTTCTCCGCATGGTTGTCAAAATTCATTCACATGACGGTTTTCTGAGGTTATTGATTAAATTCAAAATTCTGGCGGTAAACATACATTTTGACGGAATTGTGAATTGAAATTGAATTTAATCGACTCTGAGAGGTGAATAATGTTGGGGTCGTGGTGAAGTGGTGAATTTTGTGATTGGATGGTGCTGCTGTCAGAGGTGGACTCGGATCTAGTTCTTGGAGCAACCTCTCGTGCTGTGCGAGATATTGTTGTCTCTTGTAGGAGAACCATAGTTTTGTACCGATTCGAAAATTTGGGAACATTTTTGTTCAAAGTTATATTTCTTGCCCATCGTTAGTCACTGATGAGTCACTCGAGATTTGTGGCGCTGGAAGTGAGACTACATATTTAGTCACAGGTAGGTTGTGTTGGCTGCTCGAGTGCACTTGAGTGTGACTCATTAACCACTACGAACCAACCGAAGCTAAGGAGGAAGCGAAGTAAGTGTGCCGCACTTAAATCACATGAGCTGAAAGCCCTGCCACTGGACTGGAGCAGAGGAGGTGTTACACTCCATTTATTTGGTATCTTCCTTGTAGCTTCTCCAAGCAGGTCAATTTGAGTGAGTTTGAATGACGTAAGGTCCATCAGCCACAACACTGAGTGAATGTGTATATTTACTACTAAAAGGCTTGAACGATCCATCAATCTGTGTGCATTTCTCATGCTCAAAAAATTGTTTAAGATTCGCGAAAAAACAAATTTTGGGATTTTTGCCAATATTTTATGACGACATAAGTCTGCGGCGTAGGGGCTAGGTGTGCCTCACGGGAAGTGTCCGAGTTCTATTCCTGACACGAACAACATTCATAATTTACGACTCACGAGTATATACACATAAATCAAGGAAAACGCGGTTAAAAATTCCACGATCGAAATCGGTATAAAACCTTTAATCCGTATAACATAAGTAGCTGTGGTGGAAGCTCAGACTTTGTACTCTGGTCCTAGAGAGATCTTCACAATTCATTTCCATTCCCCGTTGTAGGCATAGCTTCATCAAAAGGCCAAGCAGTCACCATTTCTTCTTGGCTGTTTCCAATTGACTGCAACAAGCTCTGAGATTGAATACTCAAACTTATAGTCCTGATGTCCTCACTAAACCACACGTGAGGGGCCTCTTTCAAAGACGATGTACCATCTGCTATACCTCATTACAGGTTACAAGCACCCTATTCAATACCACCGCATTGAGACCCCTCTGATTTTCACCAGTCACGTTAATATCGTCTGCAAATGCGTCTCTTTTGTTTCCCCGCGAATCTTGTACGATATTTTTACTAAGAGACTTGAGAACATTTCTTGGACATTAAACATTCTGGCGACTTCATTGCCGATTTTGGATGTCGTTCAGTCTAAGATTTGGTGAAATGGATGGCATCGCAAAATTGATGCACATTTTTCAAAATGTACTCGAAATCGTACACACTAGCTTTAATCAAAAGCAACGATTCCACAAAAAAGAGGGGACAATAATTCAACGATTGAAGACGGATAATAATTGAGTGAAATCGGAAAAATTGTAGTTTTACGTTATTGGCCATATATAAACGAAATCAAACCGCGAAATCTTGGTGATAAAAAGCAGCGATGTGTCCTAAGATATGTCCAAAAGGATCTTAAACTTTATAAACCTCATCATCCATTTTGACAAATGAGTCACGTCAAGAACCGCGCAAAATGCACTCTTCGCAATTAGTTACAATAGCCGAGTCCCTTAGATAAAACCATTCATTTCTTCTGATGGTCGGATTCGTTCTGAGGGTCAAACACACAGAGTTGGAAAGGCATACCATTATAAAAACAGTTAAACTTGGGCATTATAGAGCACTGGATTGTTTGGCTACAACGGGCGGAGAGCTTTGTGATCAGATTGTGGACGATGTTGCGATTCTCAATATTTTAAGAAACAATTTGGCAAACATTTGGAACTTATCAGAGTTTTTTTTTCAAGACAAACATACTAACCACACTACCCATATTGTTTCAAATATAGCATAGTACTCATGACATGCGTCTTAGCTCTTATTTTTGCTGTCATGTGTGCTTGTCCTGTCTTGTCTCCGGGCAGACCACCGACAAGCGTAAATTTACTGGCGGCACTACAAGCCTTATAATTCAAAAAATCGACCGCGATCTCCTCACCTGAAGCCAGTCGAGCATTTGAGGAATGTTATTGAGGAACAAGTTAGAACACAATTTTCTTTGAAGAGCGGACTAAAGGTTGTTACTTTTAAAACACTCAATTCATTCCCATGTTGTCGTACAAACACTGACGAATCTGGAAGAGGTGTAACAAGATAGACGTGGTACTTTATAGCTCATCTCTGCACTCATATGTTATTCCACAAATTTTTGTACAGCCCAGTTCTTTCCAGTATTAATGCAAGCAGGGTATAGTGAGCAGCCAATGTTCTTGTAGGACTCATCAGATAACCCAATATGCCAAGTTTCAAAGAACAAGTTTAAACTCCACTTTTCGATTCAAGCTTCAGTTTTAGAAATTAATCAGTTTCACAGTTTCTCTTAAACCTTGACCGAGTCAAAATTGTAGTTTGAATTAAAGTGAAATGAGGCTTAAACCGACAATGTTTAAAGTGAACTAAGGCTTAAAGCAATAATGTTGAAGCCTCACTTTGAGCTAATTCCCACGATGAGAAAATTGAATTCAATGAAGAACCGATCACTTCAATTATTGGGACGATCTGGAATTCTTCGAAAGATTTCGAATGTCCTAGAATTTGGCCAATCAATTAGTAAACTACTATCTAATGTTTAACAGACAATGTAATGTAAGAAAAAACTACACTCTTTATGAACAATATCTGCTAAAACCAAGCGCCTGTTAATCTTGCGCTTCCATGCAAGTTTATCCTAAACAAAAAAACTAAGAAGTTTACATAGTAAAACGTCATTCATATGAGCCACAACCTTCGAACCCATTCGGTTATGACAATTTTCCAGCAAATACCTAGGTATAAACAAAAAGTTATACTTTTGGCATGCAAAAAGATTCGGATTGAATTGACAAAAATCTAATCCTAAATAACGATGTTAATTTTTTCGCCGCTAGTCATTCTTTTTGCGAATTGTCAACCTTCGCAATACACAAAGGGACAAACGCGATCCACAAATTCACGACGATGCAATTGTGCTAATTGCTCTCTGCGAATGAAAAAACCTCATATGAATGCAGTGTCAGAGATTGCGATTCGTAGTGAACTAATATGAATGGCCCTTTAGACTTCTGATTGACATACGATAGTGGTTTATCCCCGAGACCCCTTAAGTGGATCATTTGGGTCACTGAAGATGAGCGCAACAGTCCGAGATAGACCTGAACCTCCGCTAACAAACCTCTAGAACTAACGCAATTCCTGGCTAGTAGTCTCCAGTTTCGCAAGCCAAGTTGGTTGACGTACTTCGCCACCTGTGTGCACCACTTTAGACGCGGACGTCCCCTATTGCGTTGTCCCACAGGTTTTGAGTCGATGACTGTGTGCACAACACAGTTTGACATTTTATTACGAGTGGACAGAACAAATTTCATGGAGAAAAAAAATTAACTATGCCACTACGCCACTTTGTGAACACAAGACCGTCTGTATTTGGTTAAATTTTAATAAACAACTTACATGACATCCAGTCATGAGTCGGATAATCTATATACTAAGATCATTTGCAACAACTGCGAAGCCAAAGACGGCACTTAATATTCCATAAAGAAACCCCAATAAATCTCCCAACAACATCCTTTGGAATGTAAACCACTTTACTCCACTCCACTCTTAAGCTCTAGGGCACAACAACTTCCGCAACACTTGTGCTCGCAACATTTCACAAAAAATACCTCAAATCCTCATTACAGATTATGGAACAAACTCGTAAAATCACAGCCGCATTGTGGATACAGTCGCAATACAATCCCAACCGAAGTGACCAGTTGCGTAGCAGCATTTTTGAGTCACAAAACAAAAAACATGAAAAATCCCCCAACTGCCGTCATACTTATTGCAGATGTCAAACAAATCAAATAAATCAGATAAATCACACAAATGCGATATGGATGTGATGCAACAAAGTGTCACAATGACAAACTGATGACTTCTTTTCATCTGCCGGCATCGTCTCGACTCTCAGCCAGAAATCGGCCAACAGTCATAGTGAATGAATGATTTCTGATCGCGACCCGACATGTGTGTGACCAATCTGAATGGCAGCACATTATCGTGAACTCTGTCAAAGCGTAAAGCAGCCAGTCAGTTGCAAAAATGTGTGGAGATCTACAAAAGAGAAAAGCGATTCACAAAACCGAACAAAAATAACTCTCCAAAAATGGGGAAAATTCAATTTCGACGGCCATAAGATACGAGACTCAATTCTGCGCACCGTTACTTAACGTATCGTCCGGTTTTATGATTTGCAAAAAGAAACAAAAAGTTGGTGCCCTCATACGAGCGCATATTCATGATACATCTGAAAGATACATGTCATTAAAAGTCCAACCTTTTTCTTTTGCTTTTCCTGTCCAAGTGAAACTGTTACTGCTGTTGATGCAGTTTTGCCTGTTTTTTTTTTTGTTGTTGTTGTCTTGCTTAACGTTTATCTCCGAATAACTGCTGGTTACTGTTGATGTAGGCTTGCGCGCATGCTCTGTGCAAATTTATTTGAAATTCTTTTTTTATTCCTTTTTTTCTATACACAATCACTTAAACCGTAACGCGACTTCCTCTTTCAACTGATCGGATGTAAATCTTTTTGCTTTTCCCACAAAAAATATGATCTGATCGGTTGCACTTCTTATTTTGCCTCAAAATTCATCTCGAATTATCACTCGACGAAGAATTGAAAAACCAAATTCAACAGACTGATGACACTTTTATTTTTGTTAAATTACAAGTAATTTTTGTTTCCGTTAAAAGTAACTTCAATTCAATTCAACTGACTCGCGTGTACACTTATCCGAAGCAACCACGGGGAACAGACGACAACGATTAAGACTTGAACTGTCCTGGACGAACGTTCAACTACGACGGTTAAGCGTGGTTTGTCCACAATCGGTGAACAGGTAAGATAAAGGTGCTTTGAGCCCCTCTTTTCCCATTTTGGTGCCACTACCACATGTCGCTGAAAGTACGTACGTCTGCCTCTTTTTTCTTCTGTTCATTTTTATTTTCTTTATAAACGAACCACCTCGCGTTGTGTTCGAAGTTGTCGAACGAATACGAAGAGACGAAGAGAAGAGACTACCTATCGATGGACTGAACGTTGAAGCTGGGTTTTTAAGAGTAGCAAAGCTCGACTCGACGGATTGTTTTGGTGCGCCACCATCTTCAGATGGGGTTACCCACACTTGCTATCGCATGACTTGCACCCAGTTCTAATTATCATTTAGAGATGATTGAGGTAAGTTGAATTGAATTTTTGTTTTGACTCTCGCATTTGCTTATGGCTAATGGGATGGAAATAAAACGAAACTGCTAAAGTTACTGCATCGCAGGTGGTGCGTGATTTTATTTTCAAATTGTACGCAGTTTTTGCACGTAATTGTTTCGTAAGGCGTCGTCGGGGGATCTGTGTGCCGTATCTGTGAAGGTAATGAAGGTAGTTCGTACATTTCGAATGAAACGTTTTTTCATGGAATTAATTTTTTATGTTTCACGTTTAGGGTCCTAAAGCGTAGGTTATGTTTGAATTGACCTAAATAAGCAACTGTTAATATAATCACTCACTTTGCAATCTCGGGTTGCGACGAGATGCAACGTAAAACCTGACAATTATTATGTGTTGCATATTTGCCGACATCATAGCGCACATACTCGGATGTACGTCATGTAGTTATGATTTGAAAATGCGAACCGACGAGAGACGTCTCGAAGGCTTGAGATATTTCCACGATGATCTACACACTTCGAGAGTACTCAAGATTCACTTGGGAAACGAACATCAAACACAAGGTCGTACATCAGACATTCATCTCATAACTAGCCGAGAACTTCTTAAGAATGAATCGAATTATTTTTATTTTATTTTATTTTTGGCATGAACTTGGAGCTAACTTATTAACTACAAATTAACTTAAGTTAACGTATCTAACTCGTAAAGGGAGCAGTTTTGTTATGACGACCTGAATGGGGAATTTTTATTAGACAGTAGGGATTGGTGAAAGTCAAGGAATTTTGAGAAATATTTTGTTTAGTGGGTCGCCATGGCGTAGTGGGTTAGTGCGTCGCAGAGGGTGCTAGGTTTGAATCTCCAATTTAACAACTTTCATAATTCACGGCTCCACCTCCTTCGAGTCACTGACAATGTTCAAAGAGTATTCCAGTATGAAAAAATGTCTTTCTCAACTTGCCGTTCGGAGTCGGCTTAGAACTGAGGTTTCTGTAGGTCCCTTCCACTCGAGAAAGAACAATAGCACGCACAACACGAGTGGTTGCTGAGAAGCTAGACCCAAGTCCACCTAGAACTCTCGCGCCACCCATATATATCCATTATTTGGTTTTATGTATGCGCGGTTTTGTTGGACTACTTGTTCGCATTTTGATGGCAATATCGTTATGCCGCTATCGTAAAAGCTCTCGTCCCAACTGGCGAAAAACTGAGAGAGTCTTGAGTCAAAGGCTCTCTTAAGGCGATTTTTTCAACAGCAAAATCGTTCGCCATGGATAGGAACAGGTGGTATTCATTTGGTGCTAGGTCCGGACTCAGATGTGGATGCATAAGGACCTAACCAACCTCCCGGAGCTTCCCACTATCAACGTGTGTGACCTTTGCGACAGGTCGTAATATGGTCATAAGCAGCACGAGGTTCCCTGGTCGCTTCTGTTGACAATATAGATCCGAATCAAGATTTACTTTAGGAGATTAACTCATACTAGATGATTCCCTGCCAATCCCACCAAACACACAGCAATTCACGATTGACCGCCAGTGGCGTCAATAGTGGCTTGGCCCCGTTGTCCTAAGTAATCCATATTTCGTCACCACTCACCATCCGCTTTAAAAATGGATCGATGCTGTTGATAGTCAGCTCTGATTCGCAGATGGAAACTTGATGCATAGGTTTCTTTGGCGTTAACTCGTGTTGTAGCTTCTTTTCTTTTCCAGTGCTTTTCAGATGGGTCGAAGTGGCTTTTTGTACAACGTTGAGCTCCTGAGCAATCGAAATAGTGTTGATATGATCGGCGGAAAAGAGGTTGCGACAGGGGTTGCAGTTGAGTGGAATCATTTCCAGAAGGGTAAGCTATACTTGCTCCAGTTGGTTAATAAAACGACCTCATCTGCAACGTGTCGGTTTTTAAGGGTTTGCAGGCCGAACAAATATAGTCGATTTTTATTGGGTGATAAAGCAGGCCTACCTGACCATGGGAGACCAGACCACTTAATGGAAGACGCAGGAATCTATGTTGCTTAGGATAGAAATTAAACATGTAACATCCCTGTCGGCGAGGATTCAAGTAATAACTCTGACCTCAAGTCACTTTTTCTTCCGACAAGAAGCAACTAGACTAGCTAAATTATTCAATAAAAGTGTAACAACCTTCCGAATTTATTTTAATAAAACCAAATGAGACTAAAACGAATTGAGTGGTTGACTTAGGTTTACGGGCATATTCTAGGAGTTGTCTGACTTCGGAGATCTAGAGGGATTTGGTAATATGGGGGTTCGGAAGTTCTCATTTAATAATCTGGTGAATGTGGGATTGGAAATGTAGCTCCCTATCGTTAAGTTACGAATATAAGAGACTATGGGTACAGTCTAGTTACGAATGTAGTGTGTTTTGGGAGGAGGTGGAACGCGTTTGCGAGAAAGAGTAGCGGACCACCAACGTTTAGTTCAAGAAAGTTTTTGTGGCACCTGATGCCGAAAGGATACAAGTCGTTTTGGATGTAGTCCAAAGATAGATTTGGATATTGTCCTGCTTATTTTCATATCATCTCCGTAGTTAGATAGAATAACCTTTTATGATACAGTCGACATCATTAATACTTTAGACAAAGATCAAGGGACCAAGGTGACCGGCTTGTGGAACGCTTGATAATGCAACAGGTAAAGGAAATTAAGCACCCGGGAATTAAGTCCACTGAAGAAATACACGGCAGCGCATCTACTTGCCCAAATCTGGTGTAAGATTCAAACGCTTCGGAGGCCCTCCTGCTGAAATGCACGATTGATCGCCTGCGTGGTGCAACACAACAGAATTAATTTTCCCCGGATCCCAAATTCGGCTCTTCGAGTATTTGCTTGCGATGAATGGTGTCGTGTGCGGCTTAAAATTGATAAAAGGTGGTGCGTATCGATCTAATGCCTGCTCCCTACCAGAACATTCTTCAGCTTTTTAATGGCTGTGCAGACTTTTTCAAAGCTAAGTGGGAGGACTACTTTCTCGGCTGGCGTTAGGATTTTTTAATTCCCTGTCACTCTCTCCTAGTCAGACTCGTTAAGTAGCTGATGGAAGTGCTACTTAAACACAACCACTATTCCCTGCGGGTTAGTAATTAGATTACCTTCACAATTTCTTTTAGCATGGGTGCTTCTCATAAAACCTGAGGTCAGGCTTTTGGCTTTTTTGTATAAGGCCCGTATTTTCTGCTTGTCCCTAGACTCTTCGGTATACTTGAGCTGATAGGTTACGAGAGACCTTTTCTTTATGCATACAAGTTTTGTCTCCACCGTGGTCGATTTGGTTGGCGGTTCAACCGTCCGCAGATCGCCAGATTGATGTGTGAATTCTTTAGCGAGGGTAAATTTTTATTACAATACAGTTCGTGTCTTTAATATTGTCGCAATGTCAGTGAGTCGGATGCTGTTATCTGTTGTCGTTTGGCATTGAAGTTTTTGAGTACGATTTTTACAGGCGCTGTAGACACCGTGCAAGAGATCGTAACAGCCCTCTTTGACAGAGTCTTCAGCCTTCTCGGGAGAGACGTGCGCACATATAAGGCCGACGTTGTAGAATCTGATTTGAATACAGATCGCAGCCAGGCGATCACTTATCGCTTTAATGTCGGTGACCTATGAACTTAACCGTTTTCCCACAAAGAATATGTGCAACCTTTTGTGACTGTGCTATATGTCGCACTTTATTTTTCCTTATACCTCATCCTATCCAGCGTATTTCCTGGAATGCAGTAATATCCACACTGTATTCCAAGAGGATATTTTCCAGTTTATGAGCGGCCCTTTGAATGTAAGAACACTAGCAAATTTTTGTCCTTTTTCGTGCCGTGTTCTCATCGTTGTGTACCCATGCTCCGATCTTGCTGCTCCCATAAAACAGACTACTGTGTAAATCACTGGAATGAGGAGGGAGAAAGTGTTAGCATCAATTTCTAGGCATATGTAGCGCCCTCTCCATATATGTATTGTCTCACCACGAGCAAAGGATAATTTAGTGAGCAAAAGATCGTCCCATTACCGTGAGACTGTGCTGCCCTTGGTGGATCCAGCCCGCGCCAGTCGTTCTCATTAATTACACTGTCCCTCCATCACGGTCCAACAAAACAAACAAGTAAATTGCAATTCTCTCAATTGATTTAATGTACATAAATGTAATCAGTGTACAATATACTGAACGGTATGAACAATTAAATTATTTCTATTCACATAATTATAATAATTATTTGGCCATTACAGCTCATGAAGAAGACCCATTGCCTTGATTCAAATGCTACTAGCTTTGAGAAGCTGCACTAGACAATATGTACAATATCACGAAGTGTGAACAAGAAAAGTATTCCTACACACATGCTTCGTTTTCAAGTTTGAAACTTTAAATGAACGATTTTTTTCTTTGCTTTTATCAGAACAACAGTTTTTTTTTTTAATTCTACATCTAAAGAATAACATATTATAACAACTACGAGTTGTTTTTATTTTGTTTTTGTTTTTGTAGTATCAAAATAGATAACTTTGCCTAAATATAAATAAACTCTCACAGAGGGGTTTCCTAAAATACTTTAAATTGTGCGTATCCTATTTCGATGTCAAATTCGAAAATATTTACTCTATTACAACAATTTTATTCTCAAGTAAATTACTAAGTCTAATGTGTGTGTGTGTATATATATATATTTTGTTTTTCCTTACAGTGCATTTGGTTTGTGTTTTGTTTGACATAAATTTAAACAGTTCGTGTCTTTAATCATTAAAATTACAAAAATACAGTATTTGCTTTATTACTTTAAAGTAGCTTACAGTTTGATAGAATATTTTTTTTCTTTAAATATTCCAAATTTAATATTTGGCTGTCGTAAGGTTTAATATCCTTCTGATTTAAGTATAATCTTTTTTTGTTGAGTGTTGCATTTTTATGCAAACGCTATGAAATGTGACCTTAAAAATAAAATACTACAAACTACAGACAGAGTAGATTCAGTTGTTTGTGTGGAGAGCAATATCTTAGATGCACCCACGAGAAGTTGACTTATTTTTCTATTGCATATGCCCAAATTTCTTTGTAATGTATTTGTCCACAATTATAATCGAATGGATTAATGAGTGAGCAGAAAGAGTTTGCATACGAATGTGATTGTAGAAGGAGCGGAGAACAGCAGTTTTCTCTTGTTTTAAGTCTGCTCCGAAGGCTTAAATTGACTACTTCCAATTCGGAGCATCATACGAAGTGACAACAAATCAACGTAGAAGATTGAGCAAAGGCGACCTAACCAACAACAATTGAAATTGTGCTGATCGTCACCAGAGAGCTCTCAGGGTCTCAAACATTTTTATTTTGGTAATTGTCGGCCTCTGTGGGTAAGGCCACTCTTGGACATATGTCCTCAATTAAATATTTAGTCAAGGTTACGGAGTTTAATGAGTGACGCACCAACTCTCTGAGCTAACTACAAATGCATTACTTAAAGTACAGTAATATCGAAAAATAATGAATTTATTGAAGACTCGTGACAATTCGAAGATGCCTAATTAGGCGAGCAGAGCTTACGAGCTCTGAACCAGCGAAAGGTGGTAACATAGCGACCATGGACAAAGATATGAACATACCTTAATTTGGAAACCATCCCAACGTCTGACACATGTCAGAAGTCATTTTAGTCGAAATGACAATACGCTGCACAACCCAATCGAAAGCAGAACTACTTTAGTCCAAGATAACCTCCCATTAACTACAGAAAAGCGTAACAAGTCCAAGATTTTTTTTCAAATTGCCACGTAAATATCATAACAAAACTAAACCGAAACCATTGGAGCAAAGAAATTAGCGCTTGTTAAGCTTGACGAGATTTTTTACATCACACCCTGCACCAACAATTTGAGACGTAGCAGAGCCGTAAGGCTAATCGATTCGTTTCGTTACATCGAAATGTAATAAAACAGAGCAAAAGATGAAATCGAAGACCCTTGATCCGTCAAGATCCGGAACAAAAGTGATCATTTTTGGTATTCATAGGCATGAGATTGAATTATTAACAACATGAGTTTCCTTCCGATATAAGTTCACAGAGAACCTCACGTTTAAAAGCTTAATTTGTTGATGCGGAAAAATAAATACACTCAATCAAATGTCACAAAGTCAAATAAAAAACAGTTAATCTTAAAGGGTCAATACTGAGAAAAAAGTCAGTACTCATAAAAATAAAAATTTACGAGCTTTGAAATACCAATTCGCGTCTTTCAGCCAAATACTCCTGCATCTTGACGGGAATATCGAATTTCTGAATTTGCTCATCGGGGAAGGTTCGCTGAATGACACGACGGCAGAGATCTTGTAGTTTCATGATTTTAATATAACGACTGACGGGATGTTTGAGTACAACTGGAAGTGGTGGTTGCATTTCATTTGAAACCCTTACAAAGCAGACAAAGTGCTCCTTGGTGCACCGATGCAAGATGTCCTCAATCATTTCGACAATCGATTCGTATTGCAATTCTTCAAATTCCCAATAGTTAGAACGATACTCCAGGCGATAGTGCAGCGTGCGATTGAGAACGCGAAAACTTAATGTGTACCAGCATTTCAAGGAACCTCCCGTCTCGGAATCTCGCACCAGAAACGATCCCACTGGCTTATCGGTGAGTTGAAGTTGGGCATCGCGACGTGATATCTCGCCCCAATACCACACCTGTCTGCAAATTACCGATAAGATTACATGATTAATATCAACTGACGCATCTAATGAGTAAGATCTTACCTTAGCATTTCCGAGCATGCATTGTACATGACACGGTTCGGGCGTGAACCGTTTTCAAGCCACTTTTTCGTCACAAACTCCTTGTAGTGATGCGTGAAAGGTATCATTTCCACGGGTTCTATGCCAACGGTGGGATCATAGAGACAACAGACCACACCATCACTAACTTGCCCGTTTGAACCAGACGATATGGGCTCGGCGCTGGACTTTTTCTCCCTCATCGAAAAGTGAATGCCCATTCGTTTCTTTAATCTTTGAAAAACGTTCTTATGTTCATCCTTGCGTTTGCGTTCCTTCTTCGAGCATTCCGCAAGCGATGTGTTTGCAACAGGGGCTTCACTTACAGCAATCGCATCACTGCTGTGAGCGATTTGTGATGTTGAATTGGACGTTGTTGTTGACGTTGATGATTTTCTGCGACGAGAAAGTGAATGAAACCAATTCTTTTTCTTATTTTTCTCACGGTTGCCTGGATTGTCGGTTTCATTAATCATGATTGAATTGAAATAAACTAAAACTCAAAATAATTATAATTTGCAACGGCCACACACGAACTTTAAATGATACACATTTCGACTAGATTGTATTTCTTTGTTAATGATGATTGAATATTCTTAGGATGTGAGCAATTTCCTGCTACTCAAACTGAGCTGGTCAAGAAAATATGTTTTTATTTTCACCACCAATTTTGTATGTATTGTCAGTCAAAGACATTCCATTTTTGTACGTACGTCATTCGGACAAATTGGTGATCAGCTGTAGGGAAAGATGAAACGGGTTGTCTCTTTTCTACTTGTTGCCGATGGTATACCCAAATGTCAGAGGACACGAAAATGGTAGAAATGTCATTCAAGTTGTCAAGTGCCGAAGAAAGTGGTGTAATTGTAGGGGATTGTTGTAGAAACATATAACAACGTCGGTCTGGATATAAGCCTAAAAACGATGGATTTATTAATTTGAAGTTCAGTGTTTTTAACTGAGTCTGAATATGCTAGCTATGATTATGAGCAAATTTTAAAATTGAAGCAGTTTTGACATTTCTTCATAATAACAAGATGAAAGTAATGTCATTAGGAAATGTACTAGATCTTCTCTTATGTACTTTTTCCATTCCGTGCACTTTCTTACATTTTATAGATACTTCATTTTTGTTTTATAGCATCATTGTTTTTTATTTATTCCATCACTGTTTATACAAATATTCAAACAAGAGATAGTTCCGTGCTGACTTGGTGTTATAATCAGATATGTCAACGCATTTCCTGGTGATTTATTTTTTGTCCCGGCTGGCGGCCTAAATGTCAGATGTTTCGAAAAAGATCGAATTTTAATACTCTTTTATGTTTTGTGTAGGCTTCTGTTGAATTTTTAGGTTTATAGATTTTATTTCTTTTATTACACAGAGCCAACTTTTCTACATCATACACACGAACTAATTTGAAAATACCATATACATGATGTCTTCATATATTCGCGTGTAAATAACGGTAGTTTCTAATTAATTGTTATAAAATGAGAGAATAACCGTCAACACACTTGTCCTTCAAATTCGTCCGAAGGCAAGATGCAAACCAGTACGATACAAGATTATTGCCGTTTTTTCAAGATAAATCTAAAATTGTAACTTTTTCCGCTTATATCTCATAATATCAAGTGAAACAGTTTTTCAGAATTTTATTACAACATGTTCAATGCCTACCCCCTACAGTCCGTACATAGCTCTCTCAAAGATTATGACACTTCATCAGTGAATTCGCTCCGTAATGTCGTTTGACATTCCATCTAATCAGCTGATTTGTTGTGAAAGCTACGAAGTGGTTTATTTGAAGGATTATAAGAACCGTCATATCTCATAAGAACCCGATTTAAAAGTATAATTTTGCAACTTTTCCTCGTGTTCCACGTATTAACTGAATGTTTAATTTCACACCTTATCGACCGGTCATTGGAAACTCAAAATGGTAAGAATCGACCCCAAGAATAAACGCCATTTTCTTCCCCCGCAAGTAACACCCATTTCATTGCACATCATCACTTCTCGCACAATGGATGCGATAACAAAGAACTGAATATATATTTTATTTTTGGGAATTTCCAGAGCTACCAGGACGAAGAGGAACAAATAGGCTATCATGTCGACTCATTCCCAAAAGATTTTGGCTATGGCGCATACGATCACGACAACGACAGTCAAAGTGTCAGCGAGTCGAAACCACGTATCTTGTTGATGGGTCTGCGACGTTCCGGAAAGAGTTCAATACAAAAGGTTGTCTTTCATAAGATGTCGCCCAATGAAACTCTATTCCTGGAGTCAACTAGTAAAATCGTCAAAGATGACATCAATAATAGCAGTTTTGTTCAATTTCAAATCTGGGACTTTCCTGGACAAATTGATTTCATCGATCCCACTTTCGATTCGGACATGATTTTTGGCGGATGCGGAGCGTTGGTGTTTGTAATTGACGCGAAAGATGATTACAACGAGGCATTGACCAAGTTCAAGAATACTGTAATTAAGGCGTACAAAGTTAATCCGAGGATTAAATTTGAAGTATTCATTCATAAGGTGAGATTGCCTGTCATACATGTATGAAATTTCATGTTTACTTGGGTGTAGTGCGTTATCAGTATGTGAAGTGTGTGTGGGAATGTAAACATATGTACCAAGAGTGCATATCAAATAGTAACGACATGTTGTTTTGTTGGCTGGATCCGATTACAACAATCTGTGTGTGTGTGTGTGTGTTTATTGGAGAGTGTCAGTTATGTTACATTGTTGCAAGTGTGATGAGGTGTAAGATATATCGAAGCTCTGAGTCATAAATGTTATTGCTTTGATTGAATGCTGACATTCGTTGGGGCTTGTGTTCAGACAGAAGTTCCCTTGAGATTCTCATTTACATTCGCGTCTGATGGATGAACGCGAACCACAATGATGAAACTGATAAGAAATTCAATAACCATATACCGAGTGTAACACATGAAATGAAGCCTCGGGGTTTTTCTCCTGATTGTGTTTGTTCGTCAGATTATCTGCCAGTCCATGTGCCCTAACGCCTCTCCAATTGAAAACGAAATATTTTATTCATATCAATTTGCACAAGGTCATTGCCTAGATTCCAATAAGAATTGACTGTTGGGTGGGGAACGCTGCCACATGACCAGCACAAAAAAAAGAAAACAAGAAATAAATATTTACATTTCAATTAGATTGGAGTCTGTATGTGCGTGCCTGTCAAAAATGCCTCCACAGCAGCAAAGACAAGATAAGGTGTGATTTCGATAGTTTATCAAAAATCGTTGGAACAGTATCTGCTAATTCTTCGAGCTTTACTCATCATTTGTACTCATGTTCACTTTCTATATCCTTTTTCATCGATAAATTGAGGCTCAGTCAGTTTCGTGAAGGTTTCTACTTAGCTTCTTCTTTCTGATACATTTTCTTAAAATGTGTAATGTGGGTGTGAACCCGGGCATACCTTCCACAGTAACCTCTCATGTTGTTTAGAGTGGGGTGGACATTAATTTCTCCATGTCGATGAGGAACAGAGAAGTTGGAGAAGCTTTTTATAGACAGGTTATAAGTAGTTGACTGCAACGAGCAGCCACAGTTAGGCCCATTTTGTTATCACGCGAATCTTGTAAATCTATGTAAACCAGTTGGTGATTCTTGGAAAGATTACGATGACTGACACTAACTTGTTTAGTTCGGCTTGGTTATTAAGGAAGTAAGGTCTGGGTGACTTTTCCTTTTTGGGAGGAGATGACGACTCCGAACTTGCGGACAACGCAGTAGATGACGCTCGAATTTAACCCTTTAGCTAAACGACTTGATGGCGCAGTTGGTTGAGTGCCTGGACCTCGTTAGCAGGATCTCCGGTTCGAATCCCAGTGGAAGCAACTCAATGGAGCGGTAGTAGTCTGAGTGTGGGTGTCCAAGGGCTGACACTAGCAAGCTTCTCTAGCTAACCTAACCCTAACCATTTGGCAACAATGGACCAAATTTTACTTTTCTTTAAAATGTCAACTGAAATTCCACCACGAGAATTCTCGTAATTGGCAGACGAAACAGACACCTGGTGGCGCTCCCAGGTGGAGAAGGAGTTCAACAAACTTGACGTGCGAAACCGGAGGGAGCTAGCTAGATATCGTGCTAGTTGGAGAGGCTTGTTGGTTGAGGCCTAGATCAACCCCGGACTGTAACGCCAAGTAAAGAAGGATACGAAGCAGAGGGCGCTGCAATAGCAAGAGGTGAATTATGAATGTTGCCCGTGTCAATAATTGAAATCAGAGCAGGAATCGCCGCATCTACTTAACACTAGTACTGTAGCAAAATATATGTATTCGGTACTGAGTAACGACGATTCAATGACGAAACGTTATTCCTCAATGTATATCGTTACCTTTATTGCCTACATGTGTGGTATGGTTGATTTCTAAATTCTGTGAATTTTGTGATCTTTCATAGACCAAAGTAACGAAAGTAACTAGTAACGATTATTCAGGTTCAAAGTAAGGAATACGTGCGAGTACTCAAGTTTTCGTTACTTTTACTGTCCTACTTGACACAAACGGCTCCCAGAAAATTGCCTCAATGATCGGTTACACTGATCTCTGAAATCGGTCTTAAAAGCAACAGCCTTTTGCTGCTTCCATGTCGAAGGATGACTCCATTTCATCCTTTTTAAAAGATGAAGCCATCAATGTCTGAATGTTCACCACCCGTTCAGACAAAGAGTTATTTTACTAAATTCTCATTAATCTTCAGGTAGACGGAATAAGCGATGATTCGAAAATGGAATCACAACGAGACATTCACCAAAAGGCCTCCGATGACCTCAGCGATGCTGGCTTGAATCAAATCCACTTGAGCTTCCACTTAACGTCAATATATGATCATTCGATTTTTGAGGCATTCTCAAAAGTCGTGCAAAAACTTATACCCCAACTACCGACGCTGGAGAACCTCTTGAACATTCTTATTTCGGTAAGTCTTTCCCATAGGGGAGCAGCTCGCAAAATACTTATAGTCCATGTGTCACCTACAGCGCTCTGGGATTGAAAAAGCCTTCCTCTTTGATGTGGTCTCTAAGATTTACATAGCCACCGATTGTTCGGCGGTCGACATGCAGAGTTATGAACTATGCTGTGACATGATCGATGTGGTCATTGATTTATCCAGCATCTACAGGTAATCCCAGCGGATCATCAGTCAACCCAACGAAGCTAATTCACAGTCGTTTCAGCTCCGAGGAAACAGCATTCGACAATAAAAGTTCTAGTCTTATCAAATTGAACAACAACACGATACTCTACCTGCGAGAAGTCAATAAATTCCTGGCGCTGGTCTGCATTCTGCGGGAGGATAACTTCAGTCGACAAGGTGTCATCGACTACAATTTCCTGTGTTTCCGTGAAGCCATCAGTGTGGTATTCGAGCTCCGAATGAAGAATCAAAAACTGCAAACGCTGGACGAACAGGATGAGGACGATGACGACGATTACAAGAGCACGGCCTTGGTCAACGGCGGCAACTCGATTGTCAACTCAACGAATAATTCAATCATCGCCTAAAATATATTGATGCATATATCTTGTTCTTAGTTTTCTGGGTTGGATCGTCTTCGAGTATGTAGCTGACTCGATGATTCGTCCGCTGCTTACATTGTTTTCTTTGTTTTCATTTCGATTTTTGAATAATTATGTGCCTTGTTTCTTTTTTTTTTCTTCAGTTGTATTATTTTTTTATTTTAGTTTTCTTTTTTTTTTTTGAGAATGAGAAGAGAAAATTGTTCAACTTGTTCATCTTCCCTGTACAAAGCTTTTAATTATACGTATACATGTGATTTTTCTCATTGCAATTTCAATTACTTAAGTCCTGCTTGCATGCACACAACTGAAGAGCCGGCACAGTGACAGGACCTGAAGCGTGTCACTTTCGGAAGTGTATCTTGAGTAGTTCTCGCGTGAATTGATTAGTATCCTGTATTCCGTTCAAAACGAGAACAAGCAAAACAACAAAAGGAAACATATAAAACTAACACCAGTTCAGGAAATAGTCAAAAGGTTTATTCGAACAAATTTATTACCAATAAAACATTTGAAATTTGAAATGTAGCGGTTTTTTATTTAAATTTGTGTTTTCCACATCTGTGGCATACTGGGCCTTATTTTGTATGTATGGCTATAGCAACCGCACACAGTCCGCATTCGGAAATCAAAAGTTATGCCAACTCGTTTACGGAAATTTGGTATTTTGTATTTCCAAAGTGGATGTCAAGATCGTTGTCTCTTACGGATTTTCATTCGAAAACTTTTGTTGTCGGATTGGTTGTGCAAAAATATTTTGATAGATGTCATTAACTTTGTCACCGAAGAGAGAATAGAAATTCAGAAATTAATTGGTGAAACATGTGTTATTTATTTGTTGTCGTGATTTATTTAAATATTCATTGCAAAGCCAAGCAAAAAAGACAGGGCATACCAAGACTGAACAGTTGAACAGAAGAAGAAATCAACTAAGGCCGCTTTCACACAGGATACTTTTGTCGGCGATTTTTCTATCTTGTCGGCAAGGGAGGTGAGACGGGATAGGGGTAGCCCGCGTCTCGCATACTCGTGGTTTGGTTTTGGATTTTCTATTCTCTTTTATGTCTCTTCGTTTTTTCTTTGAGTTGCTTTATTCTTATGTTCTCAATGTTCGGTATCGGAAGCATACTGTACACGTGTGAGAAAGAGATGACGCATGTGTGAGGGAGGTTAGGAAAGAGAGAAAAGTTGAGAATTGAGATCTCAATTGCAGAGATTGAAAGATTTCCTGTGTGAAAGTGGCTTGAGATCACAAAAGGGAATTTGAAAAAATTTGAAAATCGCCGACGAATTTCAGCGAGCGCGAAAGCGGCCTAATAAAAGTAGGTCTAATATAAGGTAAATCTCTCTCACTCTCTCTCTCTCTCTCTCTCTCTCTGGTTGAAGTTGGATTTATGTGCAAGCATGAAGGTCGGAATTCTTCCATATACAATTGTAACGCAGAAATCCAACCAGCTTTGGACTAAGCTGGTAGAGGAATCAAATCTTTAAGGTCCACCGATGCGGATACGAAATACATCTTCTTTTGAGATACCCCCTCACCCAGCCACACTAGATCTAGGAAAATACTGGCAGAGTGTAAGAATAGAACATAGCAACGTTAACAGTTCTAAGAAGAGAGAGTTATAGACCCATCCTGCTCTGAACAATCTTCAAATACAATCGCTAAACAACAACTAAAATATCCAACAAACGTTGGGCAACCAAAACCAATTTCAAAAGGAGGTCGTAGGCTTCCTAACAGACGTGAACAAATCCTGGAAGGATGTTGCTCGGCATCAGAGGCAAAAACATAGATTAGATCTAAAAATGGGAATTCATTGCAATAATTATTGATATCCTTTTTTATAAGTAATATTATTTATTTGTTAAATGTGTTAAAATGTTAAAGAAATAATAATTGAACTGAATCGATTTTCAAATGACCTATTATTTGAGTTTTTGCTTATTTTATTTTGACAGCTCAATTCTCGGAAATTTTTGGTAAAAAGTTGGCAGCATTGAAACCCAATCCAAAAGTGATACAAAATACGTACTGATTGTAGTATTGGATATCATTTCCGCATCCGAATTCGAAAGTGATACAAAATAAGGCTCCTGGATTCCTCTGGACAACGAGGCGTGAAGAACTTGCGAGCCGAACTTGGAGTCTTGGAAGGAGTTCTTCGAGAAGTTGGACCATAGATCTAAGAAACCATTCGCCGACTCAGAGAAAGGAAATTCAACATCATCGAAGGAGTCGAATCTAAAGATTGTGTGGTGCTTTTCAATGAGGTCGCTCAATCTCGAACAGGACACTGAGGCTGGCAGACGACTAGTCGTGACTGAGGCAGAGAGTAGTCAGTCCAACGGTGGAGGAAGTTATTTTGGCGATTGATTCGCTAAATATTGGCAAATCCGCCTTTGTGGATGAAATCCGGACAAAATCGCTTAAGGCGATGGGTAAGGAGGAGAGAGTTTTACGGGTCTCTCGTGTCATTAAAGTGGCCTGGGAATGCTTAAGAAACAATCAAAAAAATCAAAAACAACAAAATTATGTATTTAACGCATATAAGCATCGTCGTTATTGAAGCCATGATAGTGTGGCAGAAACCATAAAAAATCAAATCTTGAAGTGGTTGCATATCCAAATTGTTCACTATTATGAGCAAATATTCTTTTATCCGAAACGTATCTGTTTGATCCAGCGGGTTTTGGAAGAAATCTTCTCCTGGCAAATGTAGGTCGAAGTATCATCTACTTCCTCTTCGTCCCACAGCTTCTGCCTATGATGTCATGGGTAAGTACCATTTTGTTTCCACGGTACTACAATGCAACTTTTTATCGCATTGTAGGAGACTGACGGATTTTGATCGGCTTGAACTTGGTCCATAGCATCAGAGCCGTCTAACAGGTGATCGAAGAGTTCCACCTCCCGTTTGCTAGCTCTATGATTTTGCCATCCACTTACTTCTTGACATCTGCTAGGGGTGTATTAATGCTTGGGATGGGTCTGTTTCTACCCCTTTCCTGGAAATGTTATCTGCTGCCTCATTGCTAGCTGTGTCCGTATGAACAGGGACCCAGCATAGAGTAAACGAGTGCTGCGTAGTGAGAACAGAACTATAAGTTCACCGCGATAGAATGCGACCAGCTTGGACTTGACATTTGTTGTCGAGATTGCTTTAATGACAGCTTGACTGTCAATTAGAATGGTAATATTAGATGGTGGTATTTCCAACATGGATACCATTCTGGACGCTTCCTTGACTGCCAGAATCTCCACTTGAAAAACACTGTCTTGATCGTGAATTCCAATAGAGCAGTGCATGTTTAACAATTTCTCCATCTTCAATCCATTCATGTAGACGTGGATGGACGTCGAGTTATAGATGGGTTTATTTGTTGTCCACTCCTCGCCTGTTGGGAAACTTTGACTTAAGAATAGAAAAAGGGCATCCCATGTGATGAAAAGCCGTCATCATCATATGACCCGCACGATCCACTGGAGGTTAATCCCGCACGAGAGATCTCCAGACAACTCGATCATTCGCCATTGACTCTGATCAGGAGTTGAACCCAAGAGAAACCAGTTTTTGGACTTGGTCCAACTTCATTGTACTGGCTCTGCCAAATGGTTGCCTACCTGATGTAATCTCATTCGGAAGTCCCCCACCATGGGCTCAGCAATAGGTCTAGAACGCGCTTAAAACAGACTTAAAGGAGATGCGCCCCTGTAGTGGTATCAGTCTCTTTTGTTTTCCTTCTTAGTTTTCCAATCGCCAGGTGTGTCACCGCGTGCCCAAGCCACCTTAAAAGCATGAGAGCCTTATAAAACTCCCTCTTTACCCATTGCATTAAGCATCTCCGGTCGGATTTCATCCACGTAGGTAGATTTGCCAACTTTTAGCCAAAATGGCTTCCTCCACCGCTGAACTAATTTGCGCCCCACTCAAGACTACGAGTCTGTCAGCCTCAGTGTCATGTTCGGGATTGAGCGTTTCCGAAGAGTGGTCGCGCAATCTGTGCAAGATGTCCACCTCATTGGAATCAACCCTCATCTTTGGATTCGACTCCTTCGATGATGTTGAATTTCCTTCCTCTGAGTCGGGGAATGGTTTGCCCGAACACACTTTTTCGCAAATCTATGGTCGATATTCAATGTCCCCAAAACATCTCAGCTGAAGCTCCCTCACTCCATCCTGCAGCATCACCACCAGAACCGCCAAACCATCGGTGCAATTAAAAGAACATGATTCATTCTCGATTTTTATATTTCATTTATTGTATACGTAACGATCAGTAATAGGAGTAGTAATGTTGCTTGAGAATATAAATCCGCTTACAAAGGAAAAATACTTTATTTGCTCATAAATCAAAATATTCACGTGTATGTATGTATATATGCATTATGCCACTATTTCCTATTGGAACGCAATCTTATTGCCAACTCAGAGAGTGTCTGTATAATAAATTCAAACTTAAAACATTTGTATTTCTTATTGAAACCTTACTCTACTTCGTGTCAAGCATTACAATTAAGACTTTCTTCTTCGTGACTACAATTCTGCAATTTGTTATGGCGATTATCGTTTTGCAAACGATCTGGTGTAGATTTGATTTAGTAAACACAAACTAAAAATATGACTTTACAATACAATTTGTTTGTTTTCTAAACACGATGTAGAACAACAAAAGGTAGAATCATCAAAACAACTTATACGAGGAGAAATTGCACATATGTGGAATGTAAGAATTATTTATTTATTTATTTATTTCCTACTAGACTTAGTTTTGTTTACTCTCATTGATTCATATTAAAAATAGCCCTAGCTAGCCTACGTCTAAGAAAAATAAAATTGATATAACAGTTCATAATATGTTTCGATATATGTATGTATGTGTGAATGCATGTTGAGATGTATGTAGATCCTACAGAAGAACTTGCATTTGCACAAAAGAGAGAGACTTTTTAAGGTTTTGGAAAAATATATATTTATATATATCTATTATACTTATGTGTTGTATATATCTGTTTGTTTATCCATGTATATGTACGCTTCTTATAATATGTCTTGTAAAATACGCCTAAGGAGATCATAACTAGTTTCGATTACATGCAACGTTTGTTTGTTTTTTTTTCTTTTTCTTTTTGTCCTACTTTTGGAATGACTGGGTTTTGTTTTTGTGGATTTCGTTAGATCCGTGTGATGCACAGAGAAGAGTTGCGTAAGGTCTATATTTGTTAGTTTTTCTTTAGCAGAGATAAATATTACGAGTTGTAAATTCGTTAAAACGTGATTAAACAGCTGTCAGCGCTATGAAATGAATGCATTCCGTTGTATAAGAAGTGTGGTAGTTTATAGATGGATTGGTTGCATTGTTGGCAAATGTTGCAAGGCGCTATACAGATTGATTAATCCACAGACAGGCACATTTCAAACATATACGCGCCTTCGATATAATAAAACAATGACTAACAAATGTCTAAACGTAGGAAACTGTTCTTGTTGACCAGCCGCTCTATTAACAGAGTTCATGGTCTGATGTCGATTATCCATTGATTTATCTCTGGGATCCGAACTTAGAAGCTTTCACATTTTACAGACTTCGTGGTGACTGGCTTTATGACGTCTCAAGAAGAGAACACATCATTTTGTGTTATTTCTAGAAGTTAGACAGCAAAGGTGTTCACAAGTCTGGTGCTCCACCAGGATCTTCAGTTCTCCTTCAACGAGGACTGTCGCGAGCGCTACAAGGTGTACGGTGGATTCCGCTTTATTGGGACAGCCGTTAAACTGGGACAAATGAGAAAGAACTATACTTCGCCTTTCTTTTCGTTCAGTCCTCACTTCTTATCATTGGGACAGTTGCCTAATTGACAAACAAATTTAGCCGGAGGTGTCCCTGAATCCGTCTAAATTGGCTCTGCCACACTGACTGACACTGACTAAGAGTCCTTGTACTCGTCTCTCTGGTAGCAGAAGCTGAGTAGAGACTGAAGCTACACTGTAGACGTTGATTGTAGATGCAAGAAAACAGGATTAGCTCAGATTTCAAGGACTCCTCACCCGATTACTAACCAAACTGAAAGTGAGCCGAGCTAGGCGAAGCAATTTAGAAATCTGATTAAGTCACCAATCAAACATTCATTCCCGAGGAAGGACACATTACCTGACATAGCCACCATTTGAATTCATAGGAAAACTCTTTACGAACACAACAATCGATTAGCAATCGCCACCTCGACCCTTTGCCAACAATTCAACCAACACACACACGGCCGCCTAAATGCACTTAAACTCTCGAATATATTTATGTACTAGAAGAAATTGCAAGAAACAAAAGTAAAAGTGAAAATCGATCTAACAAGGACATGTTCCACTTACACTATTCCGGAACACGTGTATTGCAGTTGCCATGATACAATCTAATCTTACCCTCGCAATGAAAATAAGTATCGAACACATCACTGTAACCATGATCCTTCCACCACGTACACAATTGCCGATTCCAAATGCAGTCGAGTCGATAGATGAGACTCGGAAACTCGTAGCCGAGCAATGTGTAAAAGTCTTGATCTCCCAGATGGCCCTTGAACGAATACTGATTGGCCATTTTACGCACGAACACCTCCTTGAGATTCTCTTGATACAGCGTCGAGTGTCGGATTCGTCGCAAATGAAGCATGACCACGCCAGAGTTCAAACCGGGGTAGCCGTGTTTGATATGCTTGTGTTTGTGTTTGTTGGGCGGCAGGATTCCAAGGGCCGCCGAACTCGGGTAATACGGGCTGCCGAAATTCGTGTTTGGATAGTTGGCACGGTAGCGATAGAGAATGTGTCGATAGACGGGTGTAAGTTCAGGCGCCAGTCCGAATAGATTTTCCGGCGAGAAACGCTTGAACTCGTCGAACAGGTATCTGACGTCAGTGCGAAAGGCGACATCACAGTCGATCAGAATCGCCTGCTCCATCTGAGGGTCCACGATTCGGTGCAGGCCCAGCGACAGATAGAACAAGGCATCACTGTAGTAGGAGCCCGGATTCGAGCTAAAGAACGGCATCATCGCATGCACGATGTCTGTGATCTTCTCCGCGCACTCGTGCACATCGTACATTGAATAGAATATCGATCTGTTGTAATGACGTGACTGTTGCTTGATGATGTCCTCCGCCGAGGACTCACTCTTGCTGTCGGTAATGATGTGCAGATGCAGCTTGATGGTGGCGTACTTCAACAGGCTACGGGCGAAGAGTTCGAACTTTTTCTGCAGCTGATAGTTTTCCTTGGTGTATATCACGAAGATATTGTGGTTTAATTCAGCTACAATACTCGCATACTGCTGCGGGTTGTTGTAGACCAGTGTGTCGTTGTGACTCCAGCTAATGAACTTCACTCGATTCGCGGCAGTGTACGCTTGTGATCCGTTTCGATGGGACACCAGCGGCTCTGCAATCAGATCGTCAACAACTGACTCCTGGTCATTGGCGCCATCATCGTTGTTTTCACCACGTTGAAAGAGCGCGAGCAGACTCTTGCGACTGAAATACTCCGAGTTCGCGTAGAAAATCACTAGAAAACCACTGGCCACAATGAGGAGCAGTAGTATTTTGTTCATTTTCGAGAGCTTGCTAAATCTTAACGATTTCCGACGACGTCGGCATGTCACGATTGTAAGAATTTTCTTCGAATTTTCGGTGCTGTGCACAATTTTTACAGCTACTGCCGCAGTCGTCGTAGATTTCGGGGCCACCAACGTGTGTGGTGGTATTGTTATGGGTTCAATTGGATTGTTATTGATTTTAGTGCACCTTCAGTTGGTCTGATTGCATTTTTTGGACTTCCTCGTAAACTCTGCTGTCACTCGGCAAAAGATTCAATCTGTGAGTATTGAGTGAATTCCAAGGTGTATCACATAGTCAACAGCAAGCGATTGGATTGAAATGTTGGTCTTTAGTGGAGCTGTAATGTTGCGTACGTTTTTCTTTTTCTCACAGTTATGACACTGCAGCAGAGCACTGACACAGTTCTTGAGTGCAACAATATTTTGATTTATTATGCTGTTGCCCTGGCAGGTCTCCAACGAACTCTTGTGACGTGGTGATTGGAAGAGTTAAGGCATGACAATTATTCACATATTACCCGGATTTTGAGCGGTATTAAATAGAAAAAGAGTAGACAAACTTTCCTGCGGCACCAACAGTACAACAATTTACGGGTAAGGATAGTTGATTGACATTCCGCAAATGTCAGAAGCCAGCAGAAATTTTCTTGTCCAGGTATTTGCGGAGAACAAAAATAAATCAGCATCTAGTGGTGAGTAGGTAGTAACATGGCGCCTGGATGGTATACAAGGAAAGTTTGAAGAATTGCTGTATCATGTCTTCCGCTTGTTTGTTTGCTTTTTTTTATTGCTGTCACTCGTCAAGGACGAGTCATCAGCGTGATCTACAAAACTGCGTTTTTAAAACATGGAATCACGGAAATCGTAAAAATCACTCCATCATAATTACAATTTCAATATTCTAAAATAGAAATTCCAAATCCTTAAAAGAGAACAAACAAAGTTCATGCTTAGTGTGCACTCACCATCAGCTTCTTCACGAACGCAACTCAGCTTCCAGCTGCCATATTCCAAAATAAATGCGCTGGTGGAAAAGAGACAGCATAACAATTCGTATTCCCGCGTCAGTTGGAGAACAATTTGAAAATTTTTGTAAATTGCTCCCGTCGTTTGGTTGGCATCCATCCTACATCAATGATTAAATTTGTTTAGTTTTTTATTTCTTATTTAATATTCCTTTGCAATAATCAAACAAAAAAAAAAAGAAAAGTATTTTATCAAAACACTCCTTATCGAGTGTGTGTGTATGTGTAGTTTACTTGTTTTTATTTAAATAATTGCATCCATTTATTTAAACAAAATGGAAGAGCTGTCGCAAAACGTCGAGAAAATCCTAACTCGCAGCAGAAAATGTGAATCGGAATGGGAAAACGAGATGAAAGTAATATATTTGACAAAATTGTGGTGTTCCTTGATGTTATTCACGTTTGGATTGTGCATTTTTTTGTTCGCAGGAAATTCAGTTAAAACTGCAGGCTGTGCTGCTTGGCGCTCAAGCACCAGTTCAACAAACAATTTCAAATTCAGGTCCAGCTGTCGTTGCATCTCCACAGCAGACGAAAAAACGTGCAAAGCGTTTATCTGCAGTCATCGATGATGAGGGTGAGTTTGTCAATTGGCGGAAGGGGGAGAGAACATAACTAGATCTGCTTGATTGATTTCAGAAGAACAAGAAGTGGTCGGAAGACTTTCCCCAAGTTTGGTTGCTAGCGCGCCTAGCACAGTGGTCAACGAGACAATTCTTCCAGAGGTAGTTCAAAAACAAGAGCCGGCAGAGGTAGAACATGTATTCGCTCGGCCAATGCGGGCTGCCAAGCAGAAAATTGATGGTCTGGTTAGTCTGCAGCAAATATCTCCTCGATTGTGCATTCTCTAAACACAATTTATTCACAGAAGGAACCAGGTCTTGGGACAAAATTGAGACGTCCAGATAACAGCAACGAAACCATTAAGAAAATTAAGAAAGAAAAGGATGCAAGTCCGACAAGAGAGAGCTCAAGGAAAACTACCAGATCAAACAAGTCACAGATCGAGACTGTGAAGCCACAATCACAATCAATTAACGAATCTGTTGCAAGCAGTAAGAAGGTAAGAGAGACTATTCGCCTGTGCATAGGCATCCATTTCATCCAAATACGATATCCTTAGGTGGACGACTCATTACTCGTGCTTTCGGACAAAGAACCTCCGATGGTGGAAATCTTCTCAGAAGAAGATGATGCTTCGTCAAACTCCAGTGCGGTTGCAAAGAAGAGTAAGTTGATTGAAATCCAACAGATAATAACTTTGTTTGAAGAAGCTGCGGTTTCAGAAGCGAAGAAGGATACGACCAGCAAGAATGCAGTGGTCAAAATTAAGAAAGAGAAATTGAGTTTTTCTGGTGCGGAAACTCAGATGGAAACATGTCCCACCCCTGTGCCAATACCAGCAGTGGCTCCAGCTGCTCCCGAAGTGCCAGAAACTCCGGCAGAAACCACAGTAGCTTCACTTCCAAACGAAATTACTTCCTCCATTGAGGACACGCTTCAAACAACAACTAGCACAGCTGATGCTACAGCATCTGGTCGGCCAAAGCGTGTGCGAAAGAAGAAGGAATTCGTCCACAAGCCAATCAAGGAGGAGCGCTTAAGCGACGAAGCCCCTGTGCCATCTCCAGTCTCTACGCGAACTCGTAGCGGAAGCACCAGTAAACTAAGACCAATGTCGGTCTATGAAGACGCAGTCGACAAGATGCCACATGAAGGTTCAATAAAGGAAGTTCCAGAGCCCGCAGCACTGGCCAAGCCATCTGAATCACCGCTCCCAAGCAACTGCAATGAAACAGTCACAACAAACAATGCCACAATGATGACCGCATCGGACGCCACATTTGTCGGAAACCAGGTGAACAGCACCTTTGCGATGCCAGCGCCAGCTCAAACTACATTCATTATGGAAAATAACCCGAATGCCACGGTGACAATTTCAAATGATGGAAAGAAACCCAACGGCAGCCTCGGAGACGCCACTTTCGACGTCCGGGATCCAGGCAATCGCGACAGCATCATGACGGAGGATGACTCATTCGAGAAACCCTTAAGTAAGCTAGTACCTGTGCCCACAGAGATCATTCCCAGTTCACAGCCAACAATGCTGCAAAGGACACTGAAACCGAAGTCGAAGATGAACGAACTTTTCAAGTAAGTACGCCAATAGTCCGCATCAAGAAAAGCCACTCAAACGTGAAAATTCGTTTTTTTCCAGCCCATGTGTTCGGAGTCCAGTGAAGAAGAAGGTAGAAGCCTTCGAGTATGCACATGCCCAGGCCTCCTCCCAGGATAACCGGCCTAAGCCAAAATCCAAGCAAACGAAGGAAAACGCTGAGCCCGATTTGGCGGTAAGTTTGCATTGGGATTCCCCTCTGGTAGTTCTCATGATCGTGACACTTTGTCTTTGTTTTTTTTTTAGAGTACTAAGGACCTTCGATCAAATTCGGTAACAACACCCGTAATTGGCAAACCACACGCTCCGGTGTTAGGAAGGTTCCTCACGCCAACGCAGCAGTCCAACCTCACGCCATCGGCCGGCAATGCCAAGAAACTGCCCAACAGTGCCTCCAAGATCATGCCGTTCCCGACCACCCGACAAATGTCCGCATCAAACCTCAAGAGCAGCAGCTCTACCACCACATCTCTGTCGCGAGAGAACAGTGAGGAGGACCTTAAAAAGGGATTCAACAAGCTACAGGTTAGCATTCAAGACCGAGTCTCTACACGGAACAAGAATTCGACGAAACATTTTCTCATTTATTTTCAGCAACAAGCTGAGGAGCGCAAAAAGAAGCGCGAATTGAAGCACCAGCAAGCTGCTCTACAGCGCGAGGCCAAGGAGAAGGAACGTGCCGAGCGTCTGAAGAAAATCATGAAGGAGCGCGAAGAGAAAAATCGCAAGAAGATCCTCGAAATGGAGCAAAAGAAACGCGAGCTCGAAGAAATCAATCGTAACCTCAAACTTCAAGAAGAACACAAGCAAGCAACTAAAACAAAGTTGGACCCCGCAGAAGTGGCACGACAAGAGCGTGAACTACTTGAACAGATGAAATTGCAGAAAATGAAAATGCCACCACCGCCAAAGCAGCAGACCAAGTACCACTTCAATATGCTGCACAGTGACGATTCCACAGACGAAGAGGGCAAGACCTCCTACAAGAGGCCAGCTCCACCGCTCTGGAGTAAGACATCGGTTCGCTCCGAGCACATCACCTGCCAGTCTCACCTACCAACGGACGTCATCGATTCGTTCTTCTCTGTGCAACCGATGACACCCGATCTGAAGGCCATCTTCCCCAACATCGATCCGCGTTACTTGAAACGCAACTCGAGCGCCATTTGGCAGACACCACCACGCTACTCAGAGATGCCCAAGTACTAGAGAAAGTGTCTCGTTTTGTTCTCGTTGTCGGTTTTTCAAACATTAATTTATTAAGTTTTCATTTAAAGCTGTCGTTTCATGCGCCATTGTTTCTTTGATGTTAACCAGCATTTCTCCTTTTTACTCATTTATCTGTTGTAAATAAGTTACATTACAATAAAATAAAGAAATCACATCTGTTGTATCTATGATATTCAAATGGGACGGAGCTCCACGGTCAGGGATGGAGTGCACAATCCAATTGCGATCATCTGACCGGGCATCTTCGCAACAAGATTAAAACGCATTTTGACACGGCGAAGCATTTATTTCACATGAATTTCCACACGTGGACGTACTTGAATCCATTATTTTCAATGCAGCAGTTCTCTGTCAACTCGTACGTGGTAAGTCTCGTCATGAACTTCAGCCGGTTTTCCGTCAATCCGTGTCTGCCGGGGTCTCCGACGTAGATGGTCTTCCCCTTCTTACTCAAGTCAAATAACCACGGCAGAAGAGTCTCCACAAAGTCGGCGTCATAGAAGAGATCCCCAAGGAGAATCACCTCCTCTGCAATTGTCGTATTCCCAATTAAATTCACTTCGCTGGTATCCACTTTGACGCCATTCAAGTCAGAGTTCATTCGCACTGCGAATGCCGCAACTGGAAGTGAATGACAAAAATAACATTGAGATTAAAAAATTCATGTAGGGGATGTAGCTCAGTGGTAGAGCGTTCGCTTTGCATGTGAAAGGCCCCGGGTTCGATCCCCGGCATCTCCAGTTACTTTTTTTTTGTTTTTTCTTACCCGAGTCAATGTCGTTGGCCACTGCAGATTCAGCTTTTGCCATTATTGCCGCAATCGATGTGCCGCCGCAGCCACTTCCGATGTCGAGAATCCTCTTTGCCTCCACCAGCTTGGGGTTGTCCAGTATGAATCTGAAATGCAAACGATTGAATGGAAGAAATTTGTGTAAAGGAAGAGAGTGGTTAAAACCTGCTCAGCGCTTGTCCACCAGGCCAATAGAAGCCCCAGAAGGGGTCATTTTCGAAAATCCTTTCGCTGTCATCTGTGACCGGTTCATGGAACAGCCGGCATTCGGGTGTGATAAGCCTCAACGCTATTTCTGGCGTCAGATGAGTTCGAGATATTTGTGTGTTGTCTACGATCCTTTGGCAAACATCTGTGTGCTTACGACTGTAAAGAGAACATAGATTAAGGTGTGATTTAAAAGATTTTCCTTTTTTACGTTCAGAGATAGTTGAACAGAAGTTCGTTCAGCTGTCAGCATTTATGACATTAACATGATTGTGTGCAGAAATGAAGTATTACAGAGATAGCCGACTTCACAGCTGATTGCCCCCTAGTCCATCGACGAATTTGAGTGCATTTTTGACGGATATTCATACATTTTTGACGGTTATTCACGAAGTAACGTAAATGCCATTCTCTGATTGGTCAATTTGGTTTATGAACACGTTATAAAAAACAATTGTCAAAAATCTTAAGGGTAGAAGAATCTTAAGAGGTAGAAGTCGGGCATCTCTGTGATACCTCATTTCTGGTGTACTCCGTTCCACAGGTTCTCGCTCAGATTAAAACCAGGAGACTGAGTGTGTCATTGAAAAAAACGGTGACATTTTGATCGCTGTGTTAACCTTTCACAAGCGAGAGAATTCTGCTCAGGATAATTATCTAGCATAAAACTCTACATTAGTGGCATATTTTCTATGGCAAAAGGGATCATGTGCTTTTGGTGTCCATCTTTATAAATGGGTCCAAGTCATGCTGAACTGTGAACACCATCACATTACCGCCACATTGTTGTGTTGGATAGGAGGAACATATTTTTCCTGGTCCGAACCTTGGGAAACTTCACATCGGGTTAAGAAGGTGCAATCTTAAAAATTCGATGTATTCAGGGACTTCGTCTAACTCGGCTCTCCAGTAAACAGTACAAACAATATCAGTACCGCACCGATCAAACGCAGAGTAACTCTTGCCAAGCGCAGTTTCTACAGGCACCTTGATCCCCATCCTGCTGTACGGCGCGGAAACATGGACAATCTGAAAAGTGGATGAAGAAGCCCTGGTCTTTTCTCAGCCCGTAGTTTTTGGAAGAGAAGATTCAAACACGAACTGTACGCATGCATCAAACGCATAAGGGGGCTGGGCCAGTTAGAGCGTATAGAAACTTAGGTCCGGCCCGAAGAGTCTTCGACTCCGTAACCTTAAGACCCAACTATAACGCACATGAAGAGACATGAGCTAGTGTCACATTTTAACGAAATGCTTCGTCATGTTTGCGAAAAACACATGAGTAGCCATAATAAGTACATGCGCGCATATCCATCTGTCTGAAATTCTTCACGAATTTGCTTTATTTTTTCATTTAATTATAAAAAAGAGAAACAATTTCTAATGTGTTCATTTCATGCATATAAATGTATAAACGAATTATAACTCAATATCATGAGATTTGCCCATTTTCCGTTCGTTTACATATTTATTATTTATTCCCACGTATGTGTAAACGAATTATAATCCAATATCAGCTGATTTGCCCATTTTTCACATTTTCCCTTTGATCTGTCAAATTTGCACATGCGCGGTGCGATTGAATTCGCACTAGCTCGTGCTTAACGGAGCTTCTGTGTGGTTTTTGCACACAATATCCCATCTGCCAAATTCACACACACATATTCACAATCATTCGTCGACGACAATAATAGGTTGGCTCATAGGAGTAGGTGTATTCGGTCACTCACCCATGCGCATTTGACACTAGCTCATGCGCATTATAGTCAACCTTTTAAGCATTTAGGGTGGCGCAACCAAGTAGAGAAGTACCTCAGCCAACTGTAGACAGCTAGCCAAGTGCTAGTTGGAGATCCATGTGGGTTGATGCCCAGGTTCACGCCGGACTAAAATAAATAATGATGAACCTTACAAAAGATTCTACTGGTCTTAAATGTGTGCCATTTATGTGTCTACCACTCGTCACGTCAATGCTCAAAATCTGGAGCTTTAGTCGATAAGATCGGATTCTACAGAATTGATTGCAAAAAAAGTCCCAGAACATCTTCCTCTGTTGCTTTATCTCCCTTTATCGGAACCGAACACTCAAATCTCTCAACAGCACATTCCAATCAACGGAACCACTTCAGACGTCTTACCAGACTCATATTGCTCCACAGCCCATAGAAACGAATTCTATATTAGGGATAGGTCGGATATTTTCCCTGCTGTCACCGTCAAAGCAACAATTTACTGTTGAAAAGAGTAATGACTTCGTCAAGCAATTTCAAAATCGGCTAAGGTCATCTGCCACCAAAAAATGAGACCTGCTCCCTGTCACGTATGGTGATGACGGTGATAACTTTTCGGACGTGAGTTCGATACATTCGGATCGATTTTATTACACAATAGTTATTTCCCTTTGAATCAACACCCACTTGATGGCTTCTGTTGTTCTTCCAATCAGACACTTGTTTAGGTCGTGCCTTCAGAAAGTTTCCCACGCTCATTGGCATCACGGTATGAAAGATGCCAAGTGACAACTATCATCAAAGGCGAAAATGCTTGAAAATTCATTGCCAAATCCAGTGGAACAGCAGTAATTTGGTATCGTCAACCATTACAGCCTTACGAATTGAACCGCTAATGTTTAAGACTTGGTTGTGTTTGTTTTTAGGCCAAGCCGATTACCATCCACCAACCTTGGCCACATAAAAGAGTTTTTATGAACGGCGTTCCGGACCGGTGACACCGATGGCTCGAGGGGTAGCAGAGGGGCAGGGATCTTATGTGACCTCTTCGAAAAATCCCTTTCAATAAGGGACGACTGCAGCGTTACAATACGAGAGGCAACGCTCGCTCTGAAAGACAAAAGCTGTACCGTTGAATCTATCGCATCGGACTTTTTGAATTCGAAGCTGGCTGGACTGTGCAGACAAAGTATTTTCTCCTCGGTTCTAGAGGACCTAAGCTGTGTTGGCTTAAAAAAACCTCCTAGGATTCACAAATTAATCTCGCTGGTTTTAGAACTACAGTAGATCGATCTCACGGTAGATTGAAACCCTCCAAGAATGGACACTATGGACCCAACACGTTGGTCAACACCGCGGTCCTACCTACCTACAGTCACTCCTCATTCTCTTCAAATCAATATTTACGGCCCGAAAGCTTCGAAAGCCTACGAGCTTCGGTTTCGAAAATGTGAGAGGAACAGACAAAGTCTACGTATTAAATGATGCACACAAATAAAGACAGACTGACATGAGCTTGGTGTCCAAATAGTGGTCTGATAGCTCCTACTTGGTCCCGACGGATTCTGGGAATGAATAAGAGGAATGAGACACATGCAGGGGCCTACGGACACCTGCATATGTAGTGGCGACCTTTACAGGCGTTGTTGCGTGAGTCATTGCACTTAAGGTAGAAAAGGGAGGCTATCCACCGCCTGCCTCCCTTTTCCAGTGTGAGTGCAATGACGCACGCAATAACGCCTGTTAAAGTCGCCACTATAAACCTCCTCATTTTGACACTGCAGAATAACCCCTTACGATCCACTCGAAGTAGGTGTCCGATCGGCTATGGCTGCGACTGTATACTGCCGTCTGATAGCGCTAGGTGGTTAACCTCCTTCTGAAATGAACCACCACTTCTTCAACCCACCTCGCCATTGACCTATGGATGGTTAGAGCCGGAACTAGAGCTACCGTGACGATGCAATACAACTTTGCTAGACTGTTGAAGTTGATTGTACCACTTTTTAGCCATAAATTAGTTCGTCGATGTTGAATGCGAATATTTGAGAGGTTGGCCTTTCAGCTGGTAAAGAAATTGTTTCAGTACCCTATCGGTCATTCAGTCAAGTGGACAAAATGTTCATCGGGGAATCTGTCCCGGTTAAGGTCTCCTTGCAAGATCATCAGCTTACTGTTTCTATGCGCGATTATGAATGTATCTGAGTTCTGCGAAAACCAGTTAACCTTCAATTAAACTTAACGAAAGTGTTAATGACTCCGCCGCAAATAATATCTCCGAGCAGCGACAGTTGTCCGTCACACGGCAGACATTGGAATACGAGCAGAAGCATTGAACTTTCGAGCCAAAAGTGGCTTTAGCCAGAAAATTAATTTCAATATCCAAACTTGGGACTTGGAATACACACCAACGGTCAATTGCACGCTGAAGTTACCTGAAGCAAGTCACGGTTGTGACTTATGTGTTTTTTGTAAGCTTCGGGCAAGCAAGCATCACAGGACTTAAGGCAGTCGGTGGTCACTTGTGATGTTGTTGGGCCGGCTATAAAGCAGTTGCAGGAATGAGGTGGACAGTATATCAACTGGAAGGCAATCTCTAAGACCTAAGACTGCTGCGGGATATGGAAACATGATAAATTGTGGTAGGTAATCGGATTCAGTCAACAAAATGGATACTAATGGCGATAGATCAGGTATCAGCCGCAATCTAATTAAAAATTACGGTACAAGCTTTTTGCGTACAGGAACCCAAAAATGATTCGAAGGCACTGATGTGCTGAATTGTTACATGTGCTCACACATCTGTCCGAGACTTTTGTGATCGCTTAATAGTGTCATTCAAGAGCTAGCTCAGTATGGGAGAGATACCATTTCCGTACACAACAAAGCAACGATTTCCAGGTTTAAGAGAAGAAGTTTTTTGTCGGAGGTTTTGAACACTACACTGGTGACTCAGACTAGACTCAGAATTAAAACTTACTGGTCCATTGTACAGTAATCTACTTTTACTGTAATTGCAGGCAGGTGCTGCTAAGGTGGGGAGCCTACATCATCAGCTCTCACCACGCACCGACAACATGCCACCTGGACAGAGGAAGTGCTTTGCAGTGTCGTCATTCTCCACAGGCGTCGCAGAGGGTTTCGTCGCTTAGGCCAAGCACACTTAGATGTTTGGCGATGGTGTAGTATCCCGTTTGTACGCCTGTAAGTCGTCTGCAGTCCTTTCTGAAAAGAAAAGAATGTCGCGGATGACTTCTTACAGACTTTAGGGGGCATGCGTTTGGTCTGTCTGCATCTTGGCGAGTCATGCCACCTCCGATTGTGTTTTCTAGAGGTCCAGCCATCGATGGAAGCTCAAGCCAATGTCGTAGGTAGTCGCAGCGCGGTTTCAGGTCCCGAAAATATCTCCGCTGATCCCTGTCTAACAAGGCGATCTCATTTCCATCGATCCCGTGTTGGCCAGACAAGCATTAGTGAATTTTGATTGGTGATCAAATTCAGAGAGTACTACATTTCTGAACTATCCTGGAAGAGAGGGCAACTTGGGTGGGCCGGATAATTATTTCGTATGAGCGACGAAAACTTGACAGTAGGGCCCCCTTGCGGCGAATTTCTTGATGAATAATAGCTGTGTTTTTTGCAAGCGTATATACGCTTAAATTATAAGTGCACAAAAAAACTATCTTCGGCGCTTAATAATTCATCATAAAATCTTGGCAGCACCGACGATATTTACGACAATTGTGACAGTAAAGGGGTGGAATCGTGTAGGGTGATAGTTGTTAATGGGCACAATCTTCGGTTTGGGATGTAGAGTGACCATCACTTTAAAAGCAAAAACACTTAATAATTATAAAATGAAAACAATTTCATCAAATAAAAAGAATCGATTAAGAAACCTAAAAGACACTATGGGTATACCAAAAGTTGCATACTTATGGATGCAAAAACATTTAAAAATGATCTAATACATCAACCACACCTACAAATGTAAGCCACATACAGCAACCTAAACAATGAATGAATAAATTCAGGAATGAACACACAGAAAATAATGATTGAAAGCATTGTTTTTATCCGCGCTTGTTTCATAAGCGGCGATAGATATGATGAGTAAAAGGATATAGGATTTGTTGTTAGTGTATTTTACATAATAATAATATGAGTGGCACGACAGTCCGAGGTGGACCTGGGCCTAGCTTCTCAACAACCACTCGTCTTGTGCGTGCTATTATTCTTTCACGAGTGGAAGGGACCTACAGTTTAATGCCGACTCCGAACGGCGAAGTTGAGAAGCTTTTTCTAGGCAGGAATACTCTTAGAGCATTGTCAGTGACTCGAAAGAGGTGGAGCCGTGAATTATGATAGGTTGTAAATACGGGTATAGAACCTGGCACCCTCTGCGTAGCAGTCGGCGCACTTACCCACTACGCCAGAGTATTGTATCGGAGGCTTGGAGTTAAATCAAAACATATACAACTGAACGCAGATTCCGAGCCAGCCCCCGCGAGCTCATCTGCTGATTCGTTGCCTGCAATACCCCTATGTTCAGGGGCCCAGCCAAGCTTCACTTTATTGTATTGTATTTGGCAAGGGATTGTAGAGCGTCATAGCAATATTTGACATTGCGGGGATAATACTGTTAACTGCATGGCTTCTGTTTTCGACTTAATGGAAGAAAACTGTATTTTCTCACTGTCCATCTGTGGCGAAATCTTATTTTTCTAACGGCATGTTGTTTGGTCTGATGGGAGGCATACGACGCGATATTTAGATTACTATAACCATATGTTGGAACAATAACAGATACTTGTTACTACACCTAATATTATTATTATACCCAGAAATTTACCAATCCACTGTCTAAGACTTCATTGAACTTTCTCTTTCAATGTAGATAAGAGGTGTGTCTTGCACTACTTTCAACTCTTAGTAACCAAGGCCTTTTGTTTTTTTTCTTTAAACTTTGAGAAAGTTCAATTTTGACTGCTCATTGTAAAGTTGTGGTGGTTTGTTATGATCAAAGCCACAGAGACAATTTGAAATTAAACGGTTGGCGAAATACGTAAGGCATTTATGGTTAACCTTTAAGAAGTTGTAGCTGGTCAATGAGACGTGCTTTAAAAAATACTTATCTATGTCCACTCGATTACCTTTCTCCAAGACGACGTATTTCCACTTGCTTCGGTTCATGGTCATTGCGCTGATGATGAGAGATGGTGATATTTTAGATCGTTGTTTAAAGTGATTCCTCAAGAACTAATGCTCTTGATCTTGCCCGGGTAATGCCCAGGTTGGCGGGTAGCCGGCATTTTCGGGTAACGGGTACCCGAGCCATAAAAAACTCTAATAAAGTATACCTTTGTTTGTGATTATTATACCACCGAAAAGTAAGGGAAAACAGCTAGAAAATATAAGTCATTTGTGGGGATGGTCCTCAAAAGTTCTAGAAGTATAATGTCTTTATTATTTTAGCATGCATTGAGCACGTATTGCATTTGAATTCATTATAAGTTGAAGATTGACTTAGGATTAATTTTAGTGTTGCCCACAACGGGTACCCGATAGTTTACCGTAATTTAGATATCAAGAGCTTTAATAAAAATCGAAAAAACGCTCACGGGACCTGGTCAGAATGAGTAGGCCTCATCTTAGAGTTCTCATCGGCGTCATAACCGGGCACTGTCCCATTGGATTCGTCGCGGTCTGGGCCTACTTTTGGCTTAAGTGTGCTTATCTTTAAGGTAGTCAGCCACTATAACCTATCCTAACCTAGCCATGCGACTGCAGGGTGGATGAAATTTGGAGAAGAAGATTCAACAGAGTCTGTCACGTCTAAGCTGCGCATTAAGAGCGATAGGACAACACTACTAAAATCCTACAAATCTTCGACACCGCAATAGTGTAACAACGCATTTGAGGACGCCCACGAAAGCAATGGCGCACGCAAGGAGGAGGCGGGGGCCTCAGCCAACTTGGTTTACGATATTTGAAGGCACCTGTCTAAAGATCTTGCCAGCAGGAGACGCTTGTTGGTTGAGGCCCATGTCTACCCAAGGCTGTAAACTGGTGTTTCAACAATGACCTTAATTCATGTTTTTCGAATTGAGGCACGTAAACGTTCCCTTGTGTGAGTCGATTAATGTTGAATTGTCAAATCTAATTAACCTAAAAAAGAAAACCAAGAATGGTCAAATAAGATCTCATAGAAAACATAGTGGCCATTTTAAAGTTGTCTGCCTCTAAAAAAAACACCCTTTCCGATCTCCTGTCAGATATCACTTCACACCCAGGCAGTGATAAACTGACGTTCATGTGTCGACAAGATGATGAAAAGTACCCGGATGACAAATTGTCACAGAGGCCAATAAAAACCCCCTTGTGGGACAAAAATTCCCTAATCGTATAAAATCATTGCAGAGCCCGCCAAACGCTCCCATTCACAAGACACTTGTTGCTCCCCGGAATTGTTGTCATGAATCACTGGCAAATCAAACACCGCGCCGCCAAATTGGTAAATTGCCAAACGTTTTGGGAGGCACCGCTTGTGATAAATACGTGCGAATAGACCACGCAGCAGTAAAACTTTTCATTTCACTCTCCGACGGATGAACGGTCAATCAATAACCGTTGTCGAGCAACAAAGCTTCGGCAACGTGCCCCCTAAGATGTGACACCAATTCAACGGCAGCGCGCCACGCCAGACAACGCTAATAGTCTGTGGAATGCCTATTACTCACACGACCGCAGCCAGATGGAAGCATTCGCTGATTTCATTCCGGTATTGCGTGCTGCTTCCGAACGCCATCAATCTAGGTATCTTACGAAATCTCGGCGCACTCGGCGGCCAGAGGGAAAACCCATAGAAGTGTTCATTGAGACTCATTACGCTCGACCGCGGCGGGGATTGAATCTAATCACGTTTCCCCGAGAGTGTAGCATTCAGTGAATAACCCGAACGTTGCAAACGTCACGTGCTGCTGGCGTTGGGTTCACTCAAACAGATCGGCGACGCCAGATTCTGCTGACGCCGCCGTCCGCCCGGAGACAGAGAATTTCTCCGAACACCCAACTTGCTCGGTTTCCAATTACCTCTGCACATCTGGTTATGGCTTTCCTTGCATTTAAGTGTTTCATGGACGGTTGTCATGGCGGCGGCGCAAGCGTGCCCAAATTTAAGTCCAGCAGAAACTCGTTTGCCAACCAACCTTGAGCGGATGTGCGTGCATTTTGGGTGGAATTCAGACTCGTTAAAGCATGCCCCTGCCGTCGGTCGGTGTCGTTGTTTGTCGCTCCAATGGACTCAATTGACGGGGGATTTCCAGCACACCACACCGAGAGAGTGCCCAGAGAGAAAAACGACCGAAACACAGCAATCAACAAGGCACACTTGTAAACAAACCGACTGCCGGGGCAAGACGAGGTAATGGGTGCGCGTATCTGTGCGCTTGGAGGTGGAACTTGGAATTCCCATTCTGCTTGGGAAACTCTGACTGCATTAGTTTCTTTTATTTTTGTTCGTTTTCTTCGAAAAAATTAGTTCGTTCGTGTCTTGAAAGTGTTTCGTAACGAATTGAAAGCAAGACTGTCGCGTCGTCGGCTGCAGCCTTCAGATTCGGTCAATATTTGCGCGAAAGTGGGGCGGCTTGAGTTGAGCGCCGGAGGGAGCAGACGGATGCTTTTGTGAGAAATTTCGAAGTTCCCAATAATAGGGACTTTGACTGGGGGATTTACCTTGCCTTGGAGGTGTACATTCAACGAGACTGGGCTTCTGTCTCAGAGAAGATGATTATGAGTAATTTGCGAGCAAGAGGATGTGTGGTTTTTTCGACATTCACGGTTCAAGGTGGTTTTTGCAAGACGTGCTGATTTGCAGATTAAGAGTGCAGTGATGATAAGGCGAACTGAGTCGATCAAGAGTGAATCAGAGGGCCAGTGCTTCGATGTCTGCGTGTATCGGATTTTACAATAAGGACTTGGCAACTGTTTGTTAAGCGCCAACAGTTTGAGATGTTTCGAAACTTGTATTAATGGTTTGAGTTCAAAGATGTTCATATGGCGGATACTCGGATATGATGAAATCCCTTGTGCAATATTAACTCTGAGCTCCTCTAACGATTCTAAGGCTTGTTGGCAAAGTCCAATGATTTAACGTTGATCCATTACAAGAGTCTAGAGGTGTTATGCCACACGTCGTCAATCTAGACGCCTAGACGTCGAATCGAAATTACTAGATCGAATTTAGATCCAATATAGGCCACGAAAAATAGCCGACTTCACAGCTGATTACCCCTAGTCCATCGACGGATGTGAGTGCCTTTTTGACAGATATTCATGACTTTTTGACGTTTATTCATGAAATAACGAAAATGACGTCCTCTGATTGGTGGTTTAATAACACTTTATAAAAAACAGTTGTCAAACATTTTAAGGGGCAAGGGAGGTAGAAGTCATTCAAATGTGGGTGAAATTGTTGATAGAAAATGGAAATGACGTATGACGACGTATGAAGAAATGTTAAAAAAAAATAACTCCTCATATGAAACGTGAAAACCCAAAATTGAAAGATGCAATATCGCTACATGAACGTCCAACTAATATCCTAACCTATTACCGATGGCGAGTCGAACTTTCGCCTATTACCGAACTGTTGGGCGAATGTAGCAAGTCGAGCTATAACGGTTCTCGAGTGTCTCAATTCGCCTGAATTTCACTATTGCCACCGTGACAATGAAAAAATAACCTGAAAAATGTCAAATGAAATTTGTTGACTCATTCTCGTCTGGAACTTGAGCGCATAATATAATGTTTCTTAAAGTAAAATGTTTATTTCAACACGATTTTTTATTTAAACCAAATAAATAGTGATAAAAGTACGTTATTCATGTATCCTAGTTTATTTCTACTTGTTTGCTTCGCACCTTTATTGTTGCTGAAAGTTCGCCTTATAGATATTTCTTTTTGAGAGCATTAACCAGACCTGAAAAAGGACAAAATGGTATAAAACATTGAACATTTTGTTAAAAACCTTCCCTTATGCATATTGTTTTCTACCACACCATGATCGCAAATGTGTCCCGATGTTCTCATTGGATTTTTTTTTTACCATCGACATTAGCGATGTCTGCATTTGCTATCATTAATTGCAAAAGTTTCCCAAATTTAAAACGAAACATTAAAATCAATTCATTTCATGTCATACTTTTTATGTTCTGCCATATCAATAATTTTTTTTTACTTATTTGTTGTTTAATTTGTGTTTTTGTACACTTCGTCCATCAGTCACCAAATATTTCCATTCACATGTTTCTGATATAAGAATCAAGAATTTTTGCAAACATTACCCAACCGTAATATGGTGATCTTGCAGTTCGCCTAGTTTCTGACACTTGAGGCGATCTGCGCGACTCGCGGATGGTAACACCAATTTTCACCATTTGGTGAATTTTTCGTTCGACTCGCCATCGGTAATAGGGGTATAAGACACTTAATCCGAAGTGCACTAATTTTTATGCTCACTCGTCGAAATCACAGGCGAGAACGAACAGCAGAGATAATGGATGATAGATATATCCAACTTCGGCCACTTTTACCCCTAGCCCACAAAAAAGATGTAGTGGTAATCCCTTGTATTTCACTTATACATTTACAACGCTCGTCAATTCACCACAATATGGCGGCCGATCCGTGAATTTTGTGGGAAAAAGCGGCAGATTCATGAATTTAGTGGGAATCCATGTACTTTCCATGTAACATACATGGGTATGTTGTTCGGAAGGTGTTCAAAAGTTGACTAGTATTTTTAAGGGAATTTTCTTACATTGTTATATGGACTTTTGTGAATAACAATGTATTGCAATGTCCATTTAACTGGAACTATTTGACCTTAAATTAATTCTTAAGTGTATATATAGCCTATTCATAAACCATACCTGACAAATTAACTCAAAAAATGAAGCCCGCTTTATACGCTTAAATCATGAATTCTGAAAAACTCATGAATTCAATTTAAAAAATTTGATAAGAACAATGGCAATATGGTGAAACTTTTACTAATGCTAAAAAATGGTTGTCAAAACATCTTATTTGTGATTCACGCTTCAATAATATTTTTATTATTGGTTAACTGAACGTGTGAATGTATTATTAATTTTTATTCATATGAAAAAATTCACACTATATTGTGCATTCATTAATTATGTCCAAGTATTTCAGATTGTAAATTGCTCAAAGTTTTAATGAATCGACTTCATGAACATAAGCTTTGTTCGTTCGTTTACCCCTCCATTCTGTGTTGAAAATTGAACACCGAAATTTGAAAAAACGTTCAAATAACGAGCGAATTTTCAAATGAGAACTCTAATTCACTCCAATACTAAGGTGGGGAAGGGTATCAGCTCTTCCACAGCTGTTCTCAAGAGCTCACACGTATTCACAGACAGGGGACAAAAAGCGGATAAAAAACGCTGTCAGATCATGTGAAATCAAGGGGCAAGGGAGGTAAAAGTTGGATATCTCTATTATAGGTTATCTCTGACGAACAGTATCAATGTTCAAACACAACTGACCAAGGGAAAGTTTAAACTGTGTACCTTATGAACGATTTAATGGTCTTGTCGCTGGAGTGTGTTCACACTGTACTACGATAAACATTATGATCCATCGACTTGGTCGTATGGTTTGTAGTACAGTGTGAACGCCACCAATAGTCTCGGCTGACAAGTGGTTGAAATGTACACATAGAATGAAAATTGGATGTCAAATTATGACCAGGTATTAAATGACCCTGTACTATGTCCATTATCTACTTCGGGACTACACGAGACGAGTAACTTTTGACAGCCAAATCAGACTAATGATCACTATGCCTGCCTAGGAGTCACACTTACAAGCCTACCACCATTGGTCTCTGTTTGCAGAAAAAATGTACGTGCTCTCAGACCTAGATGTTAAGGTTCTTGTTCTAATTGTGGAACCTAGAAAATGGGACACGTTTAAATCCAATGCGATTTGTCTTAAGGTCCAAGTAGATTCTTCTCCATTTGTTAAATATAAAACCAAATGTTTTCCAGACGCGTTAAGTCACTACAACATTTATTACAACACCTTTTCCTCATCAGAACCCCGTACAAGCCATTAACCCATGCTTCCCATCCCTACAACTCAAAGTGACACCCGTCCAGACTATCCACTTCCGCTTCATTACATTCCCTCGGTCCAATGTCACCATCAAATTATTCCTCCATTAAGCCATCATTTGCTAGAGATCTCAGTTCCGCACTTGAAATATCCATTCACTGACCATCGGAAGTAGAGGAATCACAAAGGTGCTCACAGAACCATGTCACTTCACAGGCCGGATGTAATTAATGTCGCATTGTCCCAAACATTCCACCCTACCAGGCCATAAGTTTGGTTCTACAAACAAACTAATTGAATGCTGGCCGACGACACGAAAACGATTCTAATGATTACCAGAGATAAACACCCCCACAACTGGCAAATCGGTTTCTGGGTTTCCTGGTATAACCCGCTGATTATTTGTCAACCACGCAAGAGTGCCTTGTTGCAAACACAAAGCAGCAGCGCCCAGCAATTTGCCGATTAAATTTATATTACTTCAACCCAAGCAGGTTTTTTTTGCCTCGCGTTAAGGTCGCGTGAAGTGAGTAGGAAATGCAATAACGGTCCCAAGCCCCCACGGTGATTACCGGGTTCTATGATGCAGTTAGGAGTTTATCTGAATTCGCAATCCATCCGGAAGGCGGATCACATCAGTTAGTTGAGAAACTGGAATAGATTCAGCCAGTGGCTGAATTGTACTGGCTTTGAGGGTCAATATACACACACACACACCAACTCTGCTCTCGAAAGCTGTGTTCAGTTTTTTTTTTTACTGAGTCAACCCTGGATCTTGGCGTATTGTAGATCTCGCGGATTTATCAACGTCACGTAAGGTTGACGTCGGCAGTGGGAAGGTTTCTGTGCAAACGAACAGCAATCGATTTATTAAATTAATGAGTCGCAGCACGATCTGTGTTACAATCAAACGTTCGAGCGATCATGTCTACTGACAAACTGACCCAGTCGGCCGGAAGGTAGCAGTTACTCACTGTAGCCGTCGTGTTGTGCGGTTCAGCCTCGGTAAGCTCAGAGATTTAAGCTCAGATATAGACGATGGAAATCCAGATCCCATGAGGTTGAAAAAGTTTCCGCAACAAACACTTCACGGATGATTGCGGTCGCTGACCGCAGGGGGAACGAATCCAAACGTTTGGATTTGGATGCCTCTGCGTTGAGTCATTGTGGGTATTTTTAATTCAAACATCCGCTCGGAGTGCGACCTCCTAATGGGTTTGCATTCGGAATATTGAAAAAGGTATTTCTGTTGGATTGTGCTACTCTTGTGGAGGTGCGACTTAAAGGAAGTCGGTTTAGATGGGATACCCCAAAACTGGATCCTAACAGCCTTACCGTGGGGAGGAGGGAACATCTGAATACGTGCTCTTGTGTTGTTCCACAATACCCAGAGACAAGTTTGCCACTTTGTCAGAGTAAAAATGTATGCGTAAATATGGAGACTAGATCCGATGCTATTATTTGCCGTGGCATAAAACTATAGCTTCCATCCACTCGTGAAAGACCAAAAGCACGCACAACGTGAGTGATAGCTGTAGAAGTATCAATTATACAACACTTCTTTAATCCAAGCTTAATTTTGACGGCCTTGAACGGTAGATATTATTTCGAGCATCTGTGTCCTTCAGACCCGAAGTTGCTACCACGAGCACAAAGAATTAACACAAATTAACGCTGTTTCTTTATTAGTACAGAGACACTTAGGCAAAGTTAATTTTGTTTTTTGTTTTTTTTTTTTTAATTTTTCTGCACTCCAGGGATCTCTAATACTTTTAAGTGTCCTAGGTCAAGATAAACCACGTGCCGAAGGATATAGAGGGAGAAAGGGAGGTACATGCGGACGGTGCCGAAACTAGGGCGGTGCCAAGGCACAGGACGAAGGTCCAAGAGGGCGCTAAAATGCCCAGGACCAACTTCAATTACACGTATATGATGGTTAGGGTTGTCAGGGATGTCTAAGTATTAGTTGTATAACCCCTGACTTTGGAGGACTTCGTCTACCTTAAAAAAGAGGAAAAAATGGAAATCGAAACTATGTCCTCGGACTCAGCAGGAAAAAAGCAGTTTGACATTTAGCCACATGTCATTTAGTCAAAATAAGATATCTTTATGTTTTCTATCAGATTTGTAGTGACTTTTTTGTAAAGATCAGAATTCGATGATTTTTTAATATTCAAAATTACAATTACTTGTTATGGGAAAAAGAGTACAATTTTTTAAAACTTTGTAAGACGTCCCGGACCGTGGTTAAAAAGAGGACATGTCCTCCAAAAAGAGGACGCTTGGCAACCCTAACGAAGGCGGAAATACCCAAGCTCGCACAGCGCGCTTAAAAGCCTATTTACGGCAGTGCCTGTGTACACATAATATAGTAAAATGATGTGGGTGGCGCTACAGCTCGGAGAGGTCCAGCCCCTAGCTTATACAACAACCACTCATGTCAGCGACTCAAAAGAGGTCGGGCTGTGAAAATTATTTTTTTGTTCTTTTTGTAGTACCGGGAATCGGACCTAGGCAGGGAATCGCGTAGGAATCGACGTACAGACTCACAACGGCTAGACCGACTTTTATGAATCTCGCCAGAACAGGGGTCGAATCACCGCATCCGTGAACGAGTGAATCGCTCGTGAACGTAATTTGGGATCATACAACACGCTACAGTGCACGTGAACGTATTGAACTAATCGAAACGTCATTCGATGAGTAGACAGTGACCGTAATTTATTCTTATTATTGTGTTTCAAATTATTCTTACACTTTGCTTGATTGTTCCATAGGGTTACATTTATCTTTTAACTGCCTTCGAAGCAATCTTTCTAAAATAATAATCTCTTCTGATTCAGAGGAAATCAAGTAAAACTGCAAAATAGAATTCATCGCTCGTTTCAAACGTTAAATTTACATAAATAATTTTACAAATGACATGTACAAGTCGCCTCCGCTTATATGCACTCCGCTTAAAGGAAACTCTATATATAAAAACAAGAAATTTATCACGGTACAACAATGTTGCCTATATCCGAACATTGTTTATATGAAAACTTCGTTTAGTTGCAACACATTTTCTGCATTTTTTGTGTTGTAAATAAGCGGAGTCGACTATAAATGACGTTTAACTATACCATTTACTACGTTCCACTCTATTACAATATTTCCTGCACAGAATTATTACGTTTCGTCAGTATTCGTATGACATGATCCCAATAAGTTCGTTCTTATGACGAGCAACGTAATTTCTGTTCGTATATTGGACGATCCGTTCACGGATGCGGTGCTTCGACCCCAGTATTACACCCGAAATAAAAACGTGCCATGTTCGAAAAAATCCCCTTATTATGACATCAAAACCAAAAGTGTTCCCTTGCTTTTTAGGCGAACATGTATCGAATTCATATCATGAATCCACGAATAAACACAAAATAAAAAAATCCACCTAACGAATAAATTGCACCCAAATAGCTCACGGGTAATTTGGAGGACCTCTACCCATTTCAACAATAGCACCGCTTAAAAAGCGCAGGGCCACCAGTAAAAAGTGAATTTGAATGGATGAAGTTAAGAATTAGAGTTGTACCGTATAGTGAGTTGGCCGGATAGCGGAATATTTGGCTTGCAGCTGAGTCGGATAGCCGAATACTCGGCTGCCGGATATGTACCCAAATTAAGAGTATTATATTTTGGGCTTCTGATACTCAAATCAGACCGGTACAAGTAAGGTCAACTTGTTTTTCCTTCTCCTTTAGATATTTAATTTTATTGTTTTCAAATCTCTGTACTTTTCTTATATTTTACACAGCAGGCATAAAGCGCATTTGTTGTTCTTCTCGCAAATATGGAGATAAAACATTTTTCCAGTTTATTTTATTATCGATTTTTTTTTTGAAGCTCACATACCAAGTTTTATTACATTTTCCTAGCCATGCTTACTCGCATATCACATCATCCTAGAGTGCTTATGTTTCACTACGAAAACTGAAATTAATGGCAGTATGCTGGCATAATTCTGGCACTAGTTCTGGTCTTTCTTGCATCTCAGAAGTAATACTACATGTTGCCACATTAGTAGAATACATTGAAAAGGAGGAAACTGTACGGAAAACTTACAACTTAGAGGACATCACTGCTTCATTAAAAACTGTACTTAAAATTCAATTGCATGGCCTTCATGCACATTTCAGTTACTTGCTAGAAACATTTCTTTATCCAGGGTTAAGGGCAAGTTTTCTTGGACTCGTTCAGACTGAGAGAGCCTGCCAAGGAAAATTGTCGGAAAGTTTACGAATAAGCTGTGATAACAATGAATCATTAACAAGTGAGGAAACAGGGTATTCACCCTGAAACAAACCGTGCTGATGATAATATGCATGAGAGTTTTTTGGAAATGTTTTGAGGAGGTTGTGGAAGACACACAGTAGGCAATTGTAATAGATTGTGTCTTCTACCAAAAGTGATACCGCCAAAAAGCAAGACTTATATTTAAAAACAGGTTTGAATGGAATATTGACCCTTAGGCTTGGTGGTCAGTAAAGGCAAGACGACACCCAATATTGTCCAAATTTGCCAAAACGTACCTTTCATCTCCATGTAGCAATGTATACAGTGAGAGTATACAGAAAAATTTTGTGAAAAGTGTTCGTATACCAAAACAAACTTAATAAATTACTATCCCTGAACGAATAAAACTTCTTTACCATAATTTGGCTTTAGTTAAATTGTTTTAGATTTCCAATATTAAATTGCTAGATGAACCACCTATTATATGTTAAACAAAATCAAGCAGATCACAAAACTTAATATTTTGATGTTATATATTTTTTTTCTGAAAAAACGACTATCCGGTATTCGGCCGGATATAAAAAGACTATTCGGCTCCGGTCGAATATAGGATAGGCCGGATACCGAATACTTACCGGATATCCGTCACATCCCTAGCAGAAATGAAGTATTACAGAGATAGCCGACTTCACAGCTGATTGCCCCCTAGTCCATCGACGAATTTGAGTGCTTTTTGACGGATATTCATGAATTTTTGACTGTTATTCACGAAATAACGTGAAAGACGTTCTCTAATTGGTCAATTTAGTTTGAGAAATAGATATAAAAAACAGCAAGAGAGATAGAAGTCGGGCGTCTTTGTAATACTTCATTTCTGATCTCTAGTAAGAATCAATCTTTCTTTCTCGAATCAATCTTCATTTCTCGTAGCCCATTTAAAAATGTTCTTCTATTATTTGGACAGACCACAAGAGCTATATGTGAAAAAGGAGCTCTCATCAAAATGCACCAAAAAGGGATGTATTAATTTATTTTAACAAACGCTTAAACATTTTTGTTTACATACAAGTGTGCACGCAACTCCATAGGATTAGAATCACCTCTTAAATATTTTCGAATCATTCACATGGTTAGTTTCTTCTTTCTCACATGAAATCCTCATGCCTATGCTGTAGATTTAACTTAAATTCAAGTTTATAAAATATGTTAACTAACCTTAATAAAGACCCAAATTCTGTTCAATTCTTTTTCAACTTGTTTTCCCCAGTATATGTCAAAATGACAATAGTTCGCAATGTCACAGCTGATTCTAAGTGGAATTTTGTTCGGGCGAAGATAATAATTACATTTTCGTAGTTCGGGTGGGAAACAACTATTTCTGACGAACAAACAAATTTCGGCTGAATTGCTGTTCGGGCAAGATTCGTAATAAGGCTGATTAGCTTTTGGGATTTCGAAACTTCAAACGGACAATTTGAAACTTTGTTAAATTCTTTAACAGTCAATCAAAAAATAATTCGATTTTGCTATACACTCCCTTATTAGTTTTACTACCTCCCTAATTAAAGGTCAGATCACTATTCATTTCCTCGTCCTTCTTACCTCTCTTAAGACCACTGCCACAGCTTGTCTGTTCAAACGTCCGAGACACATTTCAAGAATTTGTTTGAAATCCAAAAAGATCACACATCGAATCACAGTCAAGTCGAAAAATGCATTGCTGCATACATCGAACCACAGCTTTGCGTTAAATGCACCATCGTAGGTTTGACTCACGATTTCTCACAATTTCACAACGTTGTAGAATTCTCGAGTGAATTGTATGTGTGCATGTAAACCTGTCTGTATACTTATACTGGCAAAAAACGTAACATCTGTACTCTTGTACGCATGTCTGATTAATTGGCTGTACATTTAGCAAAACAACTTTTACAGAGTACGTGTAACCAAGGTTTACTCGAATGCCCCAAAATTTGGAGCTTTAGTTTCCCGTAAACTATCCGGATTCCGGACTCAGCAGCTAAGTGATCCACACATGATCGGCGTATTACGAAATTATGACTAGAACTCCACAAACTCTGACATTTAATTCATGCAGAACTCTCTATTGTGAATTTGTGGATCGCATCTGCCTCTTGTCGATTTAGTTTTCAGTTTGACATGTACCCAAGGAAATGATTAATTCGCCTATGTTTTATTTAGAATTATTTATTTCTGAAAATCCACGTTCGCTATTCGCGGCTCTCGTGTACAGATTGAGCTGTAATCAAAAATGACATTTGTAGACCAGTTTGTGATAGCCGATAGTATATGTATTGTTGATCCTTCTCTTACATGTGGATTGTGATCTGAAGTTAAAAATGTGTCAACGACTTCTCTCCAGAGGCCGATACTACGACAATCCCAATAATTCGAAAAAGTTGATAAATATAGAGGAATGATCTAAAACTTAAGCGATGGGTTGACACATGGAGGAGTGGTACAACTGTCTTCGGGTTATTAATATTTTTAACCTTTATTCTCCACTTGCTTAAAAAATCTCGTGTGATTTCTAACGATTATTAGACAACTACAAAATGTTGTATTATACACAGCATTACATAAGTCGAAAGAGAGCACAATTGAGAACGAATGCAAGAATTCTGACGTCTACAAAATCACTACTTTTTCTTTGAACAAACCGAGCTAATCGCACAAAATAGTGGTTTACACAAGAGGTGCCATAAGTTCGTTAACATGTCTGACAACATGTGCATACGTGCTACATTTTCACAGATTGTTTAACTTACAATTCCAATGTAAGGTAAGATTTTATGTATCGGAAACAATTACATTATACCCATTTTCTCTGGAACCGAAATGTTTACATGCACTGGCTGCACCCGTGCTCTGACGGTACCCGTGCACTGGAGCCTCAGTGCTAATGTAAAAACTAAATCTTGTTACAACGTCGCATGATCAAATAGTAAGTTAATCTGACATAAGGTACTAATTGCTTTGGTAAATTAAATTTGTCGCGGCGGCGTAAGCGTTGGCCGATGAGTTTGCTAAAAAGTGTAGTTATCTTACAACGGTATAGAAAAAAAACCAACACATAGTTAACGAATAGATGAGAAAGAACCCTAGGCTGGGCATTAGTTAACCACTACTGTACCTAATACCTACACGCTTACTCTTAGAAGGTCGTCGTCAAGAATGGCAACGTGACTTCTACGGGTAGTTTTAAAGTAAGACACGGACATTCACACAAAATGTGCTCGGAAGAGCCGACAAACCTTGTCTTGAAATAGGTTAAATTTGTTGAGATTTCAAATTTGATAATTCAGACCGCAGTGGCCCGTAAGAATGCTCGCTAACAAACTTATGCTTTCTTTATTAACATTGAGAATTTATCGAAATATGAATAAGGCGTGGTTAATCGATTGGATTGCCTAAGACCATGACCACATGTCCACGAAGTTTGTTTTTTTATTCGTTAAGCAGAGTTATAGCTGCTGTCAAATTGACTTTGGAGTACAGTTTAGAACCGATAAACGCAGATTTCGAGTCAGCCTTCGTGAAATCATAAGGGCATTCATTGCTTGCAATTCCACTGTGTCCAGGGTACGTATCCAGCCAAACTCCACTTTGTTGTGTCTGGGTTGTATAGCCTCATAGCAAGATTTTACTGTTTTGGAGTCCACTAGTCTGGACGAAAGCGCCATAGTGCTGCTTGACTGTCGGAGAATGTGTATTTTAGAGCCCTTATGGAGGTTTTTTTTAGCGCAGATCTCGATTGTGTGGTATTCGGCTTAGAACACTTTAGGAATCGAACCCATCGGTACGGATTCAGAACCGATCTTTGATCCATCCGTGTACCATACCAGACTTCCAGGGTCTAGTGCTGGGACACTATAAGACCAGCTTAGGCACACTTAATTAACCGATCATATAAGTTGTCTACCTCAATTAATTCCGTACGCTGATAACTTGATCGTTTAGAGATCAGGCCCAGAGATGGAGGATATGATCACTGAAAAGTTACTAGTGCTCATTACGTGTAGGGATTCTTTGACCGTTCATGCGATGACTGGAAGTTGAACATCAATACTTCGAGAAGTCGGAGACCATTCATTTTATTTTATAAGGCCTCGAAAGATGCGAAAAAAAAGTAAGTAAAAACTGTTTGCTATGATCTTTTCCTTCCAACATGGAATAGAAGAATAAGCGAATTGTATATTTATTGAATTTCATTTATTGACAGTGTTTTATCTTAAAGAAAGCAATTTGATAACCTAAAAATGCTGGAAACCTTAAAAAACCGACGTTCATTAACATGTAAGCAAATTTATGGAGTTGCTGAGTTTTTGTATACCATTGGGACGGACATTACGCTTCCTCAAGTTGAACTAGGAAAGGCAGCAGTAGATGACGGCTTGCAAGCAATTGAAGAACTACAATCAGGAATCGACGATCTTGATTTCCTGGAGAATAAACGAAGAAGAAAACAGTAGTGCAAAGTATAAAGTGCTTTATTGCCAAAGAACGAATTAATGGAGGTACCACTAAAGGCAAACTCAAAAAACATAAGGTTACCAAAAATTAATTTGCTCATTGCATCATTTTCAGGTGAAATAACAGAATTATAAGGAAGGTAAGAAAAATTCAAAGTGTTTAGTAGTGTTTCGTAAGTGAGAGAAAACCAGTGTAATTTGTGAAATTCCTAAGAAACTAGAAACTTTAAGAAGATAAGTGATTTTCTTTAACTGGTTTTTGGGTTAACAAAAAATAATCAAGTTCCAGTAACGAGCCCGGCCAATTTCCAACCAAAAATTAATATACGGCATTTTTTTCGATAGAATTTTTACTAATTGTATTTCTTATTAATGTTTAATGTTTTTGTTTATTATGCAATATGTGATAAGTATTTAAGTTTATTAATTCCAAGCTTTGTTATAAAAGTTGTTACATATAGAAATAGTGTCATTTGAACTGTAAAGGTCTGATTAGGTTGTGAAAATATCCAAGACAATGCAATTTTTGTCCGACCGTCCTAGATTCATAGTCTTAGATTCAAGATCAAATTATATACTTATAAAAACCACGGACACACGAACTTTTAATGTTTACATATGAAAACCTTTATTTTGTTGTTGTTTCGTACATCATCGTATAGGACAAGCTACCAATTTTTTTGGATACTTTATAATTATGTTTCATGTTTTACTTTTTATAAATATTTCCATATTTAACATTTCAAATTAAATTATGTCTTGGAGCTAAGATTTGTTCATTCCATCCATTGGTTATTCATTTAAAACCCATTGATATATCAACAAGAAGAGAATGAACGCAAATATACAACGTTATTTATATTTGTCAAATTTTTAAGTTTTTGAATTTGAAAATTTGAAAAAAAAATTTGAAAATTTGCTATGAATTTACTTAATAATGTTTTCCTTTTTACGTTTTAAATAAATGAACTCTAAAATACCGATGATTTCATTTGTATGCAATGATTTATATGGGGGGCTCGTTACTGGAACGCTAAGGGCTCGAATTAGGAACAGGAGGGGCTCGGTACTGGCTTATGTCTCATTTTTTACCATACAGTAAACTCTCTTAAGTCAAACTCTCTCGAACTCGAACTTTTTCGCCATATTTTACATACATTTCCCTCAACTTTCCATACAAAACCTCTCTCTAAGTCAAATTCTCTCTAACTCGAACAAATTTTGGTATCCCGTGACAATTCGACTTAGGGGGAGTCCACTGTATTTTATTAAAAACTGTAATTTATTAAAATTGAGTCGTATACTTACAAAAAGTAATTGTTTATATTAAACAGTAATACATCAAGCTTTCCTTAAATGATAAAATTGTTTTCATATATCTAAGTAATTAATTTTGAGAGAGCAACGAAAAAAAAACTTTCCTTAAGGGGACTCGCTACTGGGTAGTTTACCCTACAACTGGAATTGTCGCGCGTGTAAGGACCACTAAAGCTTAATGACAAAAACTACGATGATGGTGATTATATGTTCGGCACACTTTAGAAAACTCTTCGATATTACACCAATCCAAAAACCAAACACTATGTAGATTTAGAAGCTACCCAGGGCCCGAGGGGCTTTCTTCCTTTTCTTGATGCAAGGGTGAATGTAATCTGCTACATATCCCTTATCCGGCCAATGTTAACCTAGAGCCGTCCCTTGTGGTTCAACTGGATTGCAAGCTTGATGGAAAAGTTTCGAATGCTTGAGAGGAATTGTCTTGGGCTTATATTCGCCTTTAAGGAACCAAAAGCAGTCGCAGTACAAAAAATGCCACGAGGGTAACATACCAAACCTAATACGAGTGTATTAGTTTCTGTTGAAACTGACTCGAAGCTATATCGCCAGAGATATGAACTCGGTCATTGACCTGATCTGGACTTCACAAACTCTACCCAATGTCTATCCAATGTGAAAGAACAATGCCGAACCCAAATTGTCGCTGATCCTCGTCACTCGATTTAGTTGCATCAGCTTGTCCATTGGCTGGCAACTGGAGCGAGTTGTGGACTGTCTTGTGATTTAAGGTGACGAGGTGCGAAAGTGTCAATGAATTCGCCGCAGGTTACCTTGCTCAAGAAACTACAAAAAATTCTGGTAAATGCCAGATGTTCTTTATGAGAAAAGAATTCTCCCCACTATCAATCAAATGTATAATTCACCTTGCTCTTGGTTGGAATTTTAATCCCACAGCTGTTATTTTCGCTCACATCGTCTGTTTTGCATTCGCGCCCTTAAATTATCTCCGCTCAACTGGCTTTAGCGTAATCCCGCGGAAGACTCAGTTATTTTCTTCCCAGGCACGTTCCGACAATCGAACCACCTTGAGTAGCCTTTGTTAAATTACAGTTAGGAATTTAATACATGAAACGGGTCAACATCCAAGTCGTTTCTCGATTCGAAAAATATTAATACGCCTCCCCGTGTAACCCGTTTTTGGATCACAAAAAGAAACCCGAAAATTCTCCCAAGGAGCAATCAGATTAAAGAAAAACTTATTCACGGGTGTGCATTTCTTTTGTAACAGCATTTCTGGGTCCAAAAATATTCCCATGCCTTCTTTCGGACGCGAATCTCTTGCGACTCGCGTGCTGTAAGCATGCATACCTACCCTCGGAATGAAAGACAAAGAGCTAAATCACCGATAAATGACGCATTTAAACACTCTCCGACATCAGACGGTTCGTGTTGGTGCAACTATCTGAAGCATCGATTTACCAACACAATGGAGGAAGCAGAAAAACAAAAGAGAAAGTTTCCAACTTGTGATTTCCCTTGGCACTTGAGGAGTCTGGCACATCTTGACACTGTTGGATAATTGCAGTTTGACATCCATCTCAAATTCGATATGTCATTGACCTTCTCCGGTTCACAACTTTGTTTTCCTGCGATCACAATTGAGTCTCATGATTGCAAAAAGTTCGTCTCTTTATCTAATTATCATCACGATAACTGGCGGTAATTTTGCATTCGTCTCAAGGCTCCCGACCAAATTCGGAAATAAACTATTCACGAAAAACGCTACAAGCTCCCCTCTCCGTCATCACGGAGACACGTTTGAAGTGTTCACTTGATCATAAATTACCAGTATCTTCCGCGGGGTTTGACAGCACTTGTTTTTTTTTTTTTTTTTTGGAAAAAAAGCACAAAAAGTTTCCATCCATCTCTGTGCGATCCGGTTTCGTTTAGAAAACCGCCAAGAATTTCCCAAGGCAATCAGTGTCAGTCGATCTGGTTAATTGGATTAACGAGCGAGCAAGTATTTTGACAGCAATTACCCTCGCAATTATGCTATTCAGAACATGTGTGACTTGTGAACACACTCTTCGAATTCCTTAGATTCCAACAAACGACATTCCACGGCGGCCGCTGGAGAGGCAGCGAAGAATTCGAATTTCATAACAAACTTTAAACTGACAGAAGCGCTCGCCTCCCACTTCAGGTGAACATAAGTATGTATGCCCAGACGCGCATTAGTATTCGGCAAACGAAACTCGAATTCAGCGAAAGTATGCAACGGACGCACACACTCTCGGTGTATAACACAAATTCCTCCCCACTTTGTGACAGCGCCGCTTTTGTGGTGACTTAGCAGTTTGTGCGGGCTTCCGTTACGTAGCAAGTCCAAAGTGTAGACTTGGTGTTCTTTTTCTTTGCTGTTTAGCTTTCAAACTCATCCCGGTTTTTTGGGGGAAATCATGGAATGCCGATAAGTCATTCGACATGTGATCAGTATTTCTGAGATTCGCCTGAATGTTTGACACTTGTGTGGAGATTCACGGCGAGATGTGCACTGACCTTTGGGTGACGGATACACATGACATCCGCTTTGTCAGGGCTATGAGAGTAAATTTTCTTCGAGGTCTAACATTCGAACGATGCACGTGCTTAGGTTGGTTTACGTGATTTTGACATTTGACTGCGACTACGTGTAGACACACATGCCAAGGCAAGGCAGCTCGCGACTGAGCTTTATAAGGCGGTCTTTGTGCGAAAATATTTACCACGATCGCGATGAGAGCGACGGAAGCCGTGAACTTCAACAGACCTTTACTTCGCTTAGGTTGCGGTTGCTCACTGATTTGACTTGTCATGATATTCTGTGCGTTGTTGTGTCCTCGAAATGCGAGTTTCGACACTTTTGGATGGTTTTTGGTGCAATGGCCTAGCTCTATTCACGAGACATTTTCAAGGGCCTCTCGGCAGAGAGGTGGTCGGTTGTGATTGAAGATGGACACTGGCCAAACAGAGTTTGTGGGCTAGTCTCTGTTATTGGCCTTAATTAGTGTGGTATGCCAAGAATGCTTTGCGCTTTGTTTCGATATATTTTGTCGAATCAACTGTCAGCCAAATCGCCCCACATTGCGCGATAATTCGTTGCATGCGATGTCTCTCGCATTCATTGTCGATCGGAGACTTACCAGCGGTGGTGGAGCCGGTTGAAATGCGAGATTTTGTCTCTGTTCTGCTGAAGTCGCATGGCCGCAGTTCCGGCTATGACTGGACAATGCAATGCGTCCCCTAGCTTCGCAACACCTGGCAGTGATCGTCCGTGAAGAAACGTGGTCGGTCACAAGTCTGCAGTGCCCGCCGACAAAGGCCACTCATCCGTGCAGCTCGGCGCAGTTCCTAAGGGAAAATTTTAATTTTCAACTCATCACGTATTTCCATCACTGCGCACGACTCTGTCCACACCTGACAGACGCTCCTATCCGACTGCGAAGCGCACGAAGCCACTCATTAAACGATGATTAGCTCGGACATGCCTGAGCATGGAATCTACTTTAAACAACCGAACCGAGCACCAGCAATCCATCCTCGAGTCAAGATAGCGATGCAAGACGCCGCGCCGCCGCGCCGGTGCAAGGCACGATTCGTACACGCCTCTTAACAAGGGGCGCCAAAGTACTAATTAATTAAAATTGATATCATTGTCCGCGTCGCCTTCGGCTTGAGTGCAATAAAATTATTTTATTCGTCTCGAAATGGAAGAAACCAGTTTCCCCGGGCACAACTCAGGATAACCACCACCGCGCCGGTCGGGCAGACACCGGCACACGTCAGCGGCGGCCGCGTCCATATCGTTGAGGTCATTGCATTACCGCATAACAGTAATAAAAATAGAATCGCCGCGACCAATATAATGACCTATTGAATCCGCAGCTATGCCGCAAGGTCAGCTGGTAATTCGATGCCGCATCCTTTGTCTGGTATAAAAGCCTCTGCTGAGTGCTCCAATGTCATCAGTTGATCAGAACCCAAGCGTACCTCGAGTGCAACATGAAGTCGCTCGGCGCAGTGTGGATATATGGCTCCATAGTTGCCTTTCTTGGAGTGAGTGTGGATTGCGGTGCGATTGGCTATCCGGGACGAATGGCTCTGTTGTCGTACTCGCCAGCGCGCGGCGAGTTTCCTGTGGCGAGTCTGTTTGGACGCGGCTTCTTCAGCTACATCGACGAGAATGGAAATTCGAGAGTCGTTCGTTTGGAGCCCAGTCCATTGCTGGGGGTTAGAATCGACGCTGAGGGGCGGCCCTTATTCGAATTTGGACGACAACTTAATTTGGAGACTGCTGCCGCAAAGGAACCTTGTGGGAAAGCGCATCAGAAGGACAGACTTAAGCCGATCAAGGAGTTCGACGAGCGGCCATTCGAGGACACGCTACACGATATAGACATACGATTGCCCGCCCTTGATGTTTCCAAGCTAGAGCTCGTAACAGTGTCAGCGATTAATGAGATTCCGGGACAGACGAAGCAGTTCTTTGTCTTCCCTTCGGAACTGCCCGCTAAAGCACCGAATGCTAAGGAATGTCAGAGTCTGGATCCATCCGCAGAGGGAACACAGTCTTCCACAGCCTCTCCAGTTCCACCAACACCACCATCGCCAACACGAGGAGCCTACGTCCAAGCAAACCCAGAACTAAATCTGTCCTACTTGCCACCGAAGCCAGTTCCAGGACCAGTGTTCCTCAATCCTGAAAATCCCTTCCTGCCCCAGGGCTCGAACTCCGTTCAATCAACAACTCCAACATTGATCAGCGCAACCCCGCCGACCACATCGAAGCCTGCAACTCCCACCCAGCCCCCGGCCAGCACCGCGTCGCCCATGATCCCGATGCCAAGCACACCTTCAAAGACCCCATCACCAACGGCTCCACCCTCAACGAGCACATTTCCGAGCTTCGCTCCCGGAAATCCCTTCCTGCCAACCCCGGCGTCGGTCTCAGTGTCTCCCAATCCAACGCCTACACCTACCGCAGCAGCTCCAAGACCCCCCGCGCCACCGAAGAATCCTTTCCTCTCGCCGGACAGACCGAAGGAACCGCGTCCAACTTTTGCAAAGCCAACGCCACAGTTCAACGCCGACAAGATGAATCCATTTCTCCCCAGCTCTGGATCCAACCCTTCGTCCAACCCAAGCACTCCCCACTTCGAGTCCAACTCAGTAGCCCTGCCCGAGCAAGTGAAAGACACCCCGGAGGTGGAGCAAGCGAAGCGTGAACATTTCCTAGCTCATCAGATGGCATTAGCGCAACTACAACTCGCCCAGCATCAAGACGGCGTCAAACGCGATGAGACACCATCAATTTCATCAACGCCCAGCACTCCGTTGAAGCTGCCGCGCGATGTGGACACATCTGAAGACGTCACATCAAGGACAGTCATTCCGGAACCAACTGAAGACTCTCCTCCCACAACGGATGCTGCGCCGCTCTTAGTTTAGAATATAAGTGCACACTTGGAACTTGACTGTAGATTTCCTCAATAAACGAATACTCTTGTCACTATTGGCGGCTGACGTTTCACTTGACAGGTGTCAACGAACTTGCTCATGAATCATGTGACTGCGGTGTACCGCACCGGTAGCATGGTCATGCTGTTACAAACTGGGTTAGATTGGTCTTATGCGGTTGTTCGTGGGTTTTCGTCAGCCATTTCGATTTTATCACAGATAGGTTGATTGACAGGATCGAGATTATAAATAGAGAACCACCCCTGGCGACGTACAGCCGCAACGGATCACGTGAGGCGCGGTTATCTGCAATCACATGTGAGGCTGGCTGTTTGTCTGCTGACTACGGTTGTTGTCAACTCGAGTGCTTGTGGGGTTTCATACGGTGGTTGGATAAGCTCCCTAATCATGCAGGAGAAGCGAAAGAATGCATGCCATTGATGGCAGTGACTCAAGTCAACTGCAGATTGCATGCATTTGACGGCAAGTGTGTCAGTTAGGGTATACAATGCACAAGTCATTCTACATGAGGCAGCATCCCATGATGAGTGATTAGATGGAATGATTCATACAACGATATTCAGCCATATTCCGCTTGCCGTTTAACGACATGTCACTAAACGACTGTTCGAGATCGGTATTTCGGTTGTCGTTTAAGTTGTCCTTTCAGGTCACAAAGCGACAATAGTCATTTTAGTCCTGTGGAACGTAGTTTTTCTCCTACTTTTGTCATGATTCCGTATTACGTTGTCGATTAAGTGTCACAAAAAGACAACTTAAACGACAAAATCAGGCGTTTAAGATTTTGCTAACGACTCCAAGTGAGAGCACTGAAAATGTAACATTTGTTTGCTTTTTTTTTTACTTTTTTTGGGGCAGTAACACTATTTCACTATTCTACCAATTTTAAAAGAGTGAGGGGGAATAGGAGGAATGCACGTAGCAGAGGACGCCCGACTTTAATGTGGCGCACCCAGGTGGAGAAGGACCTAAACCAACTTGGTGTACGACACTGTAGACAGCTAGCCAGAGCCCGTACTAGCCGGAGAGGCTTGTTGGTTGAGGCCCGGACTGTAGCGCCAGATAAAGAAGAAGAGGGAATAGCAAATATACCGTTTCAGAAAAAATTCCGTAGTATTCACGAAGCGGTGGCTAGAATTCTTTCACTGAGGCAATAGACTCTCCCGCAATGAAAATGTAACAGATGTCAGAACTTCAATCGGTTGCATCAACATCAAGTGCAAATAATACACCTATGAAGAGAAGAGATCACTTAAGTCATTTGGAATGCGAGGTCTGCTCTTTGGACAAAGTTATATAAAAAAAAGCATTGCGCACCCAACAAAAACTAAACACAAACAGTAAATGACGGATATAAGAAAGTCTAAAATGCTCTTTTCTTGAAGAAGATTATTCTCGCGTTGCCTTTGGTAAAGAAACACTTTGATCGAAAGAACATTCTTCTAACCCGCATGCTCAATTGAAATGATTACGGGTGTAAAGCACGTACGAGAGATTTTCTAACTAACTCTAACTCATCAGGAGTTGTCCACAACTTTTTGTATAGCTTTGGGGTCGTACCAAAGCAAATAATATGAGCATAATACAGACTTTTCAAAATAAGGTGCTCAGAACTACAATCGTTAATCCACAATGGTATATCAGATATATCAGATTTCTTAATACCGATACTTAAACGACTACAAAATGGCAGGACTCTCAAAACGCCTCCAGTCCAATAAATAAAACGACAAGCGGAATAGGGGTGATTAGATTTCATCTAGAGTCAGGTCGACTAGACGCCTTGACGCAAGTGAAACTGCTTCGAAGTCATAGACTGACGAGTATGATGTTTGGTCGTCAAAATGATCTTGTTGTTTTCATGAATAGAATTCCAGATATATTTGTGTACAGGCTTGGAAGGAGGTTGTCCAGTTTTGCATAGATAGAAATTCGCAAGAGAAGCACCAATCTCTATAAGGTTCGAGGTAATTCATGTTCAAATCAAGTTTTTGTCTAACGTTTAATCTCTTCTCTGATGTTGTGCTAATAAAGGCGGAACGGATGTCACCGATGACATTGACCACCTCCAAATTAACGAAATTTTGACCAGGTTTTATAATTCGTTGCTTCCGTTGAGCTCCTTACTTCGTTAATGCGCCAGTGTGCCCATCCAGTGAGCTGAATGACACCTTTGCATGCAGATAATTGAAGTGTGTGTGTCTCTAGACTTTTCCCCTCAGTTGAACAAACTTGTCAAATACACGTTAAAAACACCCGCAGGTCGTTGTGCTGCCCAACCTCAACTGAACTTCACTCTGCCGCAGCTTGTGGAGGAGATAAGAAGTCGGTATTCAATGAAATGAAATCCCCGGAATTAATTAGTGGTTCTGGAGCAAAGGCGAATTCATGCACCATTCCGTTCCATTCAAGAACCTTTACTAAGTCGAACTCGTGTTCGTGATAACGATGTTCTTGCTGTTGCAAGTTGCGTTCCTGTTTGTCGCATGCATTCTGATTCGATTCGGTTTGGTCGGACCTGTGCTGTTACGTTCCCCTGGAGCGAGCTCAACTGCTTTTTGGAAAACTTGAGATCTGATTTTGGTGTGTTATATTTGCAGTGGGCTACTGGAGACCAGTGATGAAGCTAGACTCACCGTGAGGGCTCTGATAGATGGGCTCTGGCTAATCCAACTGGGAATACGTGTAAGAGTTTCAAGTTCGAGTTCAAATATGATACGCTTGGATTTCAGATCGAAATGCTTAGCTTCCAGTTTAATGCGAGGAAGTTACGTCTGCGTATATACGACTGGATGGATGGAGCAGTTTGTTAAGTGCCAGTCTTTGGTTAGCGGGGTCCCCGGTTCGAATACCAGTGAGAACAAAGTTAATACGCCTTTATCTTGTTTTCAAATCTGGTCCAGCCACCATTTGCCTTTGGGATCAAATTAACTATCACTCGAGTGGTCAATCAGTGGTAATAGTCTGACTGTGGGTAACACAATGTACGAAGAGAGGTCTAAGTGTGCTGGTGACTTCAGTAGCAGCCCCTCCTACCTACCTACGTCTGCATATTTGCGGTCTGGTTGACTTGGACTGCAGGAAAGGTTTCGCTATGTCCGAAGCGGCATTGTTTTACATACTCCTTATAATTCATTAAAAATTGTGTTAATAAATGGGCATAATTTGATGGTTGAAGGAATTCTTATTTTGACAAAGGCGTGACCGCTGGGCTGCAAGTTGTAGTCTTGAAATTTTGCGGCAAATGTGAAACGATCCCAGATGGATTGACAAGCCTTAACACCAGTATTACCGCGGCGAAAAAAAAAATCAGAAGCAAAATCGAATAACTTTCCCTTAATTTGAGGTAGTGATTGATTTTTTTTGTGTTTAATTTCTAATTCAATTAACATAACAAAAACAAACTTCAAATAAAAACAAAATAGACAGCCTAATTATTCAATACAACGGCCTTTAAATAAGAAGAACAAACTAAATCGGAAGGTTCCCATTCATACGACTTAACTCTGTTCCTTATTTCTTCAGCACACACCATTAACTTCACTGTGCTAATTTGTAGACGAATTGTCTTATTGTTTTTGATTCTACTTAGCTTAGAAAACATACGTTCACCGGCTGCACTACTGTGTGGCAAGCAAGAAGAGAGGCGCACAATTTACAAAGGTTTCATTTTTTAACTATTCTTCTTATATAAAGTTCCGAATTTCGGCGTCGCCACTCGCCACGTGAATTAAAAAAGAAATATTCGCATTTGCAGTACACACGAAATTCAATGCGCCGTTATGTCTGCTTCAAATAGCTGTTTCTTTCTCTCAATATTGACAATTAGAAAGAGTAGTACGGAAAGCGGTCAGTAAAGAAAATATATTAGATTCACCAGTTAAGGTAGTAGGGTAGTAGCATAGGGAAATCGTTGGGAAATGTAGTAGAACTACTTCATATGTAGCAGGCCGGTAACGCTGCTTATCATCCATATCACAATGTCACGGGTGTGCTCAGACATTTTGAGTAGAATACACGTAAATCGATTAAGCAAGTCGCAACGCTGCGGTTGCGCTTTGATAGGTTTAGGTAAAGCTTCTTCTGCAAACTAGGCCGTTTGACAGTTGTAAAATTATTTTCTTTCATTTACTCGTGATTCTTAATTTTTGGCGGTCTGGCAACTATTTGTGTAAGTGATTCATTTTGTGTAGGGATTCTGTAATATAATAATTGCTTATTTATTCTTGTAAAATATTATGATTTGGAAAAGTGAGAAAAAAAAAGTAATGTTGATAAAACGCGTACTGACGCCTAATAACGCCCCACCGCGCGAACGCGACTTGTGAATTCGGCTTTACTGATTATTTTGACAGCTTGGTGTCATTGGAAACTTTAAAAGCAGATCATACATAACTATTGAAAAAACAGCGCGGATTCCACTCCGCACGCTGTGTGCCAGTAAAGTGATCCGAGACTTCGTGTGCTTAACTCTTTATTGCCTTATTTTTAGATTAGATTCAAATTAAATCTGCAGACAAAATTTCAAAAAATGGAATGTTGGACTTTTAACATGTAAAAATAGCCCAAAATCGATAAGCCGCCTTGATGATTTTTAAGGGACAAAAGACCCGTGTGAAATTTGAAAAGAGCAAAGCATTCCATATTTGTGTCCAATATTGTCCAAAGTTGTAGCATTTTCCACTTTGATTCACAAAAAACTTTCGTTGTTGTTTTTTGGTCGAAAATCTTGGTTGCTCAAAAATATTTATGTTCGTCCAAAAGGTGATTTTTAAACGAACTTAGCTTGGATGAAAAACTACAGCCATGAAATAAAATACACTACAGCTACGAAATAAATTGCAACGGAAACTGCAATGTTTAAGGTAGGTGTAGGGCCTCTTATATCGTTTGGCACGATGTCACGGCACCACTTTTTTTCGTTTTTGGTAGCAATTATTCTTAGAAGTTTGTAGAAATGTAGAGTTGATTCGTGTTGTCATACATATGCCAAATGTTCTCCACTCATTGGATCTGGGCAGTTGAAAAACTGAATCCGTTATAGACCTCGTCCTTAAATAAAGTTTTTGAAACCGTGTCATATTTGCTACATATTAAATATTTGTTGAAATGACAGTGCATTCATGCATCGGTTTCCGTTCCGATGACACATTCAGGTGTTGCGACGAAGTGGACAAATGTGCAATCTTTTGGAGAAAAGGGGAAACACTCATGTTTTGAGGCGTGACCAAAAGTGGTTTACAAATTTAAATCTATTTTTAATCATTCAAAAGATTAAAAATGATTGTTTGAATTTCCGGGTAATTCGTAGAATTTGAAATGTTTCTTGTAAACCTCTCCAGTTCTTGAACAGGGTGTTTATGAGAACCTTGGTCTTTTCTGGAGTCCTTAATGAGTTTCAACTCCAAACTAGACGGGCCATACGCACAGTAACACGTATCTCCCGACAGAAGTCAATGGATCTAATCCTAAGACGGGTTTTACACGCGCTAAATTGGTAATACAGTTCTTCAATGTTGTTGGCAAGAGAGGTGTGATAAAAGGGATCTCACAAAGGAATTTGTAAAGTCATGTGAACAAAAAACTCACAAGAAAAAGCCATAACTTCATGTAGAGCGCATGGATAATTTGGCTGAAGAGCCTTCGATGATAGGTGTTATATTGGATTTATAAACGAAGTAAAATATATTGGGAAATAAAAAAGACCTCCTTTTAGTTCTTCCTTGGCTCGTCGTGTATTAATCATTCGTTTTTAATCAAGTTACCACGCAATTTCTCCCGAGTTCCTATGAATTCCCTTAACTTAGGCTCCCCCATAACCCAAACAATTCGAACAGCAACGAAGAGAGTCTAACACTCACCCCATTTTATCAAATTTCCAAACTCTTCAAATTGAGTCACTCGCACATTTAATGGCAGATCATCAGACACACTTCAAGTGCATGTCACTGATAATGACATTTCACAGTTTACACACAAATTAGGTGTGCGTGTGACCAGCCACTATCAACTGTAAAATGGAAAAAAGCTACTGTCTACTGTGCCCGTTCTTATCACATTATCGTAGAATGCCCCCCCAAAAGGCACGCCCTTATCAGTGTTCAGCGTCGTGATAATGCGATATCGGATGTAAACCACTCCAGACTGTAATTAGTTGTAATGTCAGATTTAATTCGATTCGATGTCGCACCATCTGGCGGCGAGACCCCGTATCAATGCGATACATTCATTAGAATATTTTGTGTCTGATGTAAGTTTTTCCTTGATTTGCACGTATGCAGATGGATTGGACGTTGCAGAGATATCGAATGGACTTGACATGTCTACTTTAGATTAGTGGCGAAATTGTAGGAAGATCCTTGACACATTAACCTCAAATTAGATTTGCACTCAAAACGAGGGCATTGACATGAACATACTCGAAGTTAGGTGAATTAAATGTTTCAGTTATGTTTTAGCAGTTGTCAAAGTTACCAATGACAACGAGGTGTCAAAAAATTCAGTAAAGGGCCATAGTTGGCCCTCGAGCCTTGTCATTTTATCGGGCATCGCTCCACGCTTACCGCACGTGCGAATATTATTAAAAAAGTTAATACGCGACGTGAATTTCGTCTTGAGGTGGGTCGTCATCGTGGCTTCAATGTACAGGTAACTCGTCGCACCTTGATAAAGTTTGAGTGTGGGTACAATCTTTTGGCTCAGAAGCCACTAACCAGACAGAGATTGGTGCGAAGTGAAGAACACATAGCTGTCGATTGGGCGCCGTGTCGGTCAGCTGAATTGGGTATCCCGTCATCCGTATATGATTGTACTGACGTAAGAATTGAAGCCGGATGACCGAACACAATGCCGTGAGTTCGTTAGTTGCATGCTGGCCAGAAATGCGGATTTTGGCCTTTTCGGAACAGGCCCATTTTTGACTGAGCGGTTTTGCTCATCCAATCCATGGAGCTTTATATCATGGCGGCATCATGGGACCTTTTTTCTTTCGAAATGAGGAAGGAGGCACCGTTTTCGTCAATGATAGCATGTAAAGGAAGATGTTAACCGACTTTCTGTGACCAGAGCTGTGCAAAGTTCATATATCCGCGCCATAGTTTCAGAAAGGCCGTGCTACATGTCAGACAACCGTCGAAGTTGTGAAGCAGAAATTTCGGCTCAGGGCGACTATTCATTAATTGGCCGCCGCATCATTCATGCGACTTGACATCACTCGATTATTTTTTCTAGGGCTTTGACTAATACGTTTAGTCCACCAGGACTAAACGCAGCACCCTAAACGTTTCTTTGAAAGTGGACAGATACGTCTTCATCATTCCTCTGCGTCGTTAATAATAATAAAAGGAGTTCTTGTTCCCTTTTTTTTGTATATCTTCATTTCCTCGCACCCCTATCAGTTTCAATCTGTTTTTCTTTGCCAGCGTGTCGATTGTTTTGTAGCATACCCTAGAATTGAATATAAAGCTGTTTAGGCTTTAAGGGGGTAGGTCTAGTTGCAACTATCAAAAATAGCTGCTTTTCGTGATTTTTTATCGTTGTCACACACATAAAATTATTGATACCAAATGTTTATGATAAAAGTTTTAACATAATTATTTTTATATCAAATATAAAAAAATAGGAAAAAAAAGGGTTTTCGTTGATCACTGCAGCTAGTCACTGGATTATCTGAAATCCATGGAAGTTCAAAAATCATTAGTTAACGATATTATGCTCCGGTAGAACGATGGGATTTAGAAAATGTTGATTTTTCTAAACGGACGTTGAAACTAAAATTTATTGTTTTAATCTAAAAGTCTCTCAAATTTTCGGCTATACGAAAATTGTCCAGGTAATAAATCCTCCTTTCACACGGAGGTCAGCGATCAAATCTCTAAATTCAGTCACTTTCAACTTTAAGACTTCCCTTAATCGCCGCCTATCTCGCCTTTAACGAGATGGCCAAGTATTTTAACATACAACTTATGTATATATATATAACTTATGATGCCGGGACACTGTGATATTTCAGAGAACTGCGAAGCGGATGAACTCGCTAGAAAGGGCACAAATTCTGTACTCTTTCCGGGTGGAGACCCACCCTCCACGTCCATCGCTACCATAAAACATCTGCTAAGGCTTGAAATGCTTGTTCAAACAATCCGCGGATGGATATCTGGCACAGGATGACTCATTACCAAAAAAAAACTCTGGCCCATGATCGATCCCAAACGATCACTTTGCTTGATCAGGCTAAGCAGGCTTAATCTCAGATCTCTTGTTGACGTTCCAACAGGGCATTGTGTCATGGAAACTCACGCCTCTATGATAGGCCTTCCTTACAATGATTTCCGTCGAAGGTGCATGAACGAGGATGAGGAAGAAACCATTGAGCACTTGCTATGCAGCTGCATTACTCTCTCACCCCGTAGATTCAGACTTCTGGGGGCGCATTTCTTTGTCAATCTGGCTGAACTGAGCACCATCAGAACCCTTGATCCTCGTGGTAACACAATGGACTTTGCTGTCCACATGCGCGGCAGTCAGCCACCTCAACCTAACCTTACCCCTAGTAACCGCTACGTCATAAATCACATGATTATCTTTCTAGGGTTAAAGTTTTGAGCACGTCTATCTTTCAGATACAGATGGCTCCACTGAAAATTACTCATCCCCATAAATAATAGTCCCTTGTTTCTTTTTCTTGAATTTTCTCAAAATTCCAACTGATTGTACCTTCTTAAGTTCAAAGCAACCATAACTCAGAGAGGAGATAATTTTAAAAATGGACTTCGTCGATTCCCTGCATAATAACATGAATGTATAGCTTAAGAACAAAGTGAGAATCAATTTTATTTTACAAGCTTTACAAGCTGTTATACAATATTATAAAAATAAATATTTAGCGAGGGCAGCGAGTGCGAATTTTAAATCTCACACCGTCTTTGTTTTATCTTTTGATTATTTTTTTATTATTTATATTTATTAAAGCGATAAAGAAAAGGCGGATCTTTTTGCCGAACCTTTGGAGGAAACATTCCAGCCCTTTGATGGACAATTGTTGGAAGTTGATCCAGGTGTAACTTCTATATCTGCCAACACAACAAGGCTCCTAGCTATGATCTAATAACCGGACAAATACTGAAGAACTAGCCAAAAAAGGCGCTACTTTAACTCCTCTACTTAATTAACGCTTCCTTTAGGCTAATATATGTTCTAGACTCATGAAAGGTTGCAGAAGTGATAATGGTTCCAAGACCGGGCAAACCGTTTAACAACAAAAAGTCGTACAGACCCATATCGCTTTTACCAATAAGATCCAAAAGTTTTGAAAAACTCTTATTAAAACGCATTTAAAAATTAATCGAAGAGAAGCATCTAATACATGACCATCAGTTCGAGTTTCGAGCGAAACACTCCACAATCGACCAGGTATACAGAATAACGAATGAAACTGAAGGAGCATTAGAGGAAAAAGAGATCTGCTCCACCGCCCTACTTGATGTTTCCCAGGCCTTCGACAAAGTCTGGCCTAAAATACAAACTAAGCAGGCTTCTACAGACAAGCTTGTATAAGATACTAGAATTTTTTTCTCGATAACAGGATACTTAAAGTTAAACACGGAACTGAACACTCCGATTTTAAAGACATCCGAGCAGGATTCCCTCAAGGGAGTGTCCTTGGCCCTACATTGTACCTGCTGTACACTAGAGACATACCTGAAACTGAGGGTACACTTGTGACTACATTTGCGGATGTCACAGCGATCCTGGCAACAGGACGTTCAGTTGAGTCCTCAACTGAAAAACTGCAACGAGCTCTGGACAAAATAAACGAATGGTCAAAACGCTGCCGCATTGCTCCCAATGCGACCAAACGCACATAAATGTTTTATACAGACAGATAGAAAATCGATCAGAAGAATCGAATCATGAAGCAAAATTTCTTGGTATGGCACGCGATGCGAAACTCAAGTGGAAGGCCCATGTGGAAAAGAAACGGGATGAGCTCGAACACCGATATAGAGAAATGTACTTGGAAGGAACTCCAAGTACAACAAACTGCTATTATGCAAGCAAGTACTGAAGCCTATATGGACTTACGGCATACAACTATGGGGTTGTACCAAAGCAAATAACAGAGGATTTATTCAGTCCTTTCAAAATAAAATTATACGGGATATTGTGAAAGCTCCCTGGTATCTCAGGAATTGTGATATACAAAGGGACCTAGGGATAACTACCGCCGATGAAGAAATAACACACTCCGCTCGAAAGCTAAGTATCAGACTTCGTGGTCATTGTAACAATGCCATCCTCCAAGCTTTGGACAAGAGACGTTAATACGCCGACTCCAGCGTACGAGACCGCACGAATTGGCGCAACAATAATAAACCATCCTAACGATGGTTATGGCAGGTTATTTTAGCGAAGGTCTACCTACAACACGCGAAGATATCCTTAAATGTAAGCTACTAGATAAAGAAACTTAGTTGTAGTAAAGAAAACCAAAAGGGAAGGGTGTTTTTAGTCAGTAAAAATCTGACACTACTATGTGGACACGGGTCACATAGTGTGTTGTTGAAGATTTTCACCAATCCATGTAACAAAAAAAAAATTATTTTCCGTTCTCTTTTAGCTTGCCAGCATGTTTAGATACAGCTATGTGTTCTTTTTACATATAGGTTAATTTCGAACTTATGTATACATAAAATTGGGAGTAAATTCTGAATTTGGTCCACTCCATGGATTTCGAAAATCATAATACTTTTCCAAATCCTTGATTCACAGACCCGTTATAGAAATGATCATGCCCAGCACGGACAGTAGGACATATATTGACTCTTTAAAGCAAACTACATTGCATTGGATTTCGTGGATTTGTTTACTACTGGTTTGAGTCATATCTAAAAGATAGGACCCAACCAGTCTATATAGGAGAAGCTTACAGCAATTCAGCAATTTTAAACCTTGGTATTCCTCAAGGTTCAGTTTTGGCTCCATTATTGGTTTTATGGTTACATAAATTCTCTATAAAGCCAACATTAAGACCTTGGCATTGCATACTATTCAGATAGTCCTCTTACCATGACGTTGCTATTTTAAGAATCTGGTTTGCTGAGCACGAGCTTGGGTTGTAAAACTAAAGCAATGCATTTTAGTCTTAAACAAGAAAATTCGCCTGACTTTAATATCTTCTTGCACTCAAAAGACTGTGATAAATTCACAGTATCAAATTGCCATTGTAGTTTAAATTCGAGTGGTGAACTATTCAATGAACTAAAATCTTGCGACGCTCATTGTTTAAAGTAGAAACGGTTCAAAACTATAAGTACCTAGGTATCATCATTGATAGGAATATGAACTGGTCGAATCATATCCTTGTTTTAAAACAGGATTTACGTTCCACAGTTCGAAGCTTTTACTGTCTTGGAAAAATTCTTGATAACAAAAGTTTAAAAAAGGTATACTATGGTCTATTCGAGTCGAAACTGCAATATGGTAGTAGTTGTTGGGGGAGCGCTTGCCATATAAATCTTCAGCTAATACTTGCCTCACAAAAGTGTGCTATAAGGAAAGTCTACAATGCGAGACGTCTTGCTCGTTCTATGGTTTTGTTCTTGAATTTTGCCTTGGAAACATTTGTATATAAATATAATAATAAAGTATACTATATAAAGTTTCAAAAATATTTTTTATATGAGGTGGCTATTTGAAGTGTCCAAACACTAATACCCAAAATTTGAGTAGCTTTCAAATGAATCTTGTCAACTACCCTCTTCAAAAACTTCTGCTCTATAGTTTCGTGTAAGTTGCTTAATAAACCACTTGCATATATCCGCGGTACAAGGCATCTAAGTAGATATCTGAAACAAGTTAGATTTGGCTTTTTTTTTCATTTCATTTCATTTATTTGTTTTTAATATCTATCTTATATTTTGGTTTGGTATATAATGGTTTCAATCACGATATAAATTAAAAATGTATTGTCACAGTTTAAAATCAAATTAATATAATATAAACTCTTCTAGTATACCTACAACTCTAATATAACTAATTTTGTTTTTTTATAATTCTATTTGCATATATTTACCCTTTTATATCATCCGTCACACTCAATACTTAAAACCTTCCGTTATTCCCACATTTGTCCTTTTTTCATAAAATACGTATCACTACGTATCCTTATTTCTATATGATTTATCAATAATTGTTAAGGATATCAATGAATTTAGTATATAAAGAATTTATGTGCATGTATGTAACAATACTGAAAAAATAAAATAAAAATAATAAATAAGAATGTAAAATGCTTTCGGTGAAAGACACAAGAATCACTCTGTTCAACAATCTCAACCGAGGAGGCATTGAGTGCCGCCGTGGCCTGTAATGCAGTTACTTTGAAGATGTTTTGCCAGTTTCCAAGAATGTACAAAGTAACGCGACTCTCGCCATAAAATCATTTTGACACAATATGATCATAATTTGTCAATCGGGCAATTCCAGGACGTACAGGCGACCTTATACCCTCCACATGTCAATGACTTCTGTAGTGCAGATAATTTTAAACGAGTTCTAAGCAGGGCATCGTTTCCGTTGGAACACAAAAGGCTAAGCAAGACTTAGTTACCTTATACATCATTTCACAAAAAAGAAACATCTCAAGCCTCTTAAATCTACGCGAGTGGCTGCCACGAAGACCATTTTTGCCTAGTAAAGCGCTCTCTCGTCGACTGGAACACTTACTCATTCTAATGACGTCTGCAGACCTCCGTCTAAGTGATTTCTGAAAACATGAAACTGTTAAGCAATACTCGCCGTAAAGCCCCTCCGAACGGCATTCAACATCAAGCGATTCCCTTCTGAGAAATCTATTTTTGCGCCCGCTTATCAGAAATCAGAATGCCAACGACTTGTAATGAGCTGCTACACACATCGGCGCTGAATTCCCACATCCATGTCAACACGCTTCCCAAAATGGGGAACACCCCCGGCACGCCACTTGAAGATATTTTCAACAATAGTTGGAAAGCCGGGGTCTTGACTTGGGATGCGATACGAGCAACTTGATTTTCCTCGAACCAAACGACACTAATCAGTTATTGCAAGATGAAGTTCTTCGATGAGATGAAACGTTCTTGGAACGATTGCAGCGAGTCACACGTCTGGAAATCCCGCATGAGCTTGGAAGTTCCCAGCCGATTGAAAAACAAAACAGACAGCCACTTGAAGTGCATACAAAGGGCCGTAGAATGTAACGCGTTCGCGCAATCAACAAATGAGTTCCGAATAAGTAGTCTGTTTCCTTTAACATTCACTTGAATTTCGTGTTAGGGTCTTATCAATTCTGTTTTGTAACGAAGGGGCTCTGTGTTGTCGACTGGCGGGCGACTGGACGTTAATTAAATGTGTCGCTTCTTCACCTTCCAAGAACTATGTTATTGATTGTTTGCTACAATTGATGGCTGAATAATCGATCGTTGGCCACAGGCACCGGCACGTAAAGCACACCTTGTAAAGCTGGACCCGGCAGCTGTGCGTCAACAACAGCGCCATTGCCATGGCCTGCGAGTGGAGAGAAACACAATTTCATAACAGGAAGTGGAGCTGGCGGCAGATTTTCGCAAGCGCCAGCTCGCCGTCACACTTTCTTATCAATTCCGAGAATTTCCCAGTTGCCAAGGTAACCCCAAAAGCGTGTACACCTACGAGTGTCTCAATCAGCTCTTGTGTCCACATGTTTGCGCTGAAATCAGCTCTAAATTATCTGTTTCCCCACACGTACATCGGATTGATGTTCTCGTTGAAATTATGAGCGCACATATCGTAAACGTATACGACATGTGATTTAACCGACCCTCAAGCAATCATCAGTGTTTTATTATCACGCGAACCATGTCGGAGCGCTGCTGCCGCCGGTGGTGGTCAACGGCGCGCCGCACCGGCACGATAAAGCCGCACGCTTTTTGGTATCGTAAATGCAAATCATTCCCTAGGTCAGCGCGACCGGTGTGGTTAAAGACCTTTCAAGCACAAATCAGTACACTCGACCGCCAGCGAACGTGGCCCGAGAGGAATCACCCAGTTTTATAGTTGCTAGGTTAAACAATTTGTCTGTTTGGCAGAAGCAACAACTGCTTGGGGGAAAGTGTAAGATACGTCAACTACCACCTGATGGACTCATGATAGAGCATTACTCACGCCAAGGCAGAGCGTCGACGATAGTGTTTTGTGTTATTTAATTGAGGTTAGCTTAGGTTTTGCTGGCCGATCACGATGTGAGCTGGTTGGTCTATCGTGACCTGTTTGGGTCACATGTTGCGTTCATGTGGTCGAATTATTGAAGTTTGTTTAGCAGTTGTTTCTGTTGGATGGAGACGGCTCAAGATCAGACGGTAGATTCAGATCATGTGGGACGTAATCTGGGGATTACTTGTATCTTGTCGCTTTTTTTGTTGGGTGTACGGGTTACGAAGTACTCAAGTTGTTTTGTTCTCTGTTGCTTTGTTGATAAGCCAAAGAAGAAGTATGAAGGGGATACGTAATCGAATTTCATAGACAAAGCAACACTTTAACTTAATCAATAAATCTATATAATCACTTCGAAAATAAGACTGTCGCTAAGGTCAGATACTTCGTCATTGAAACTGGACAAGTCATAGTCAACGAGATTTCTACTCCAAAGAGCGATGTTGGTTCGACACAACATACATGGCTCCAATGCAAAATAAGGAATGAATGTAGTCGGAAACAAGGATAGGTCTACCATTTTGAATTAGGCCTACACATTTTCTAAAGAAAGAAACTGCAAGATGAACGCTTGGCTAGGAATTAAGCGATGGACGGTCTAGATGTTTTTTTTTTCATTTTTATTTATTCTTTCTTCTTTAAACTCTTACGTGCTAGACAAAAATGACTAGAACTACCTTGACTAACTTATTGGATCTAATTTACTGGCCCTTTGCAGGCACTCTAAGCCAACTTAAAAAATTCAAACTATGTCTTTCGACTTAACCTATCTACTTACTGCATTGCAAGTACGCATTTATGGGCACTTGAAAACTAAGAAAAATTTTGAAAGAAAGCAAAAAACTTAGTATATGAACTTTTTCTTTGTTTTTAACCTACACCTAAAAGTAAAACTTATATATATAATATGGATGGCGCTACAGTCCGAGGCGGACCAGGGCATAGCTTCTCAGCAAGGAAATACCTTTTAAGCATTGTCAGAGACTCGAAAGAGGTGGAAGCCGTAAATTATGAAAGTTGGTAGAATGGGGATTCGAACCTGGCACCCTCTGCGCAGGAGTCGACGCACTAACCCACTACGCCACGACGACCCACCCAAATAAAACTTAAGGCTACCTTAAAAGTAAATATTAAACTACTTAACGCTAAGTGAAAGGCATATATGAATGATTTGATCTATATATATATTTCACAATATGGAAGTAATCTTTACATATATGCATTCCATTGTATTTTTTTTCTTAATACCACCTTAAAACCTGGGAAACGATGAAAGTCGGCCATAGGACCTTATATTTCTGCCGTCTAGCCAGGGTCGAAAGGGATCGACGAGGGAGCTCTTTCTTTTAATCACCAGTAAGTCTGGTGTTGCGTATTCACATCTTCAACATCTCGGATGGATACCGATCTGCTGAAACGGAGAAGCTCCTCAGTGCTCAGTGCTACGTCTCGACTGTAGTTGAGTCGCGTATCCGCGGTTGTCTGAGCAATGTGGAAGATTAACGGAACTGCTGGATCAGACCTGTCTGGTTTTTTATAATTTGCGCGTGCTCAAGGGATTGCTAATACCCTTATGTGTCCGGGGTCAAGACACTGCACGGGCCGATGGTAGAGAGGGAGAAAGGGAGAGGAGGTACCTGTGCACATTGGTCTTAAATATCTGCGGGTTGTAGTCTGTGGGAAATATTAGGTTGGGAAGAGCATTCCATATTCGTGCAGTGCGGCTGAAAAACGAGTCTCTGAATTTAACTGTGCGTCCGAAAGTAGGCTTAAGGGTATACTGATGGGCATTCCTGGCGAGACGAGTATTGCGGGTGAATTCATGGAGAGGAGGAATGCAGTTGGCTAGCTCACTTGAGCATCGTTTGTTGAAATAACGATAAAACACGGACAAAGAAGAGACGGTACGTCGATGTTCGAGTGAGTCTAATGACTCTGCGATATTGTTCTCTCCTATAAGTTTTATCGCTCGCTTTTGGATTCTATCAAGTAGGTGCAGCGTAGTCTTGGGGGCACCAGACCAGATATAAGCGTTATACTCAAGCTTGGAGCGGATGTACGCCTTATAAATTAAAGCCAAATCAGAAGGGGTGAAATATTTCTTGCATCGATTAAGAAAACCTAAACATTTCTCAGCTTTTTTGGCGACCTCAAATATGTGATCGTTCCAACTAAGTCTTGTGTTGATGCACATACCGATGATGGAAAGTTTTCCGGTTTCATCGACACAAGTGCCATTCATGGATAATGGCTGATTATCAAGGGTTCGCTTGAGTGACAGCAGACAGCATTGAGTTTTTGAAGCATTGAATTCCACTCTATTGTTTTTTTCCCAGTTAATTATGTTGTCAAGATCGGAATTCAATGTGCTTAACATACGCTGCCGTTCCAATTCTACGGCCGAAGGGCGGGGTCGTGGGTCTGGAACGAATATAAAAGCTGAGGGTGCTGTCATCAGCGAAGGAATGGATTAGATTAGGAGTAGCAGACAAGAGATCATTTATAAAAATGAGAAAGAGTGTCGGAGACAGAACTGAGCCTTGGGGAACACCAGCATTTATTTGATGGATATCAGACTTGAACCCATCCAACACAAATTGAATTGAACGGTTCGAAAGGTAATTTCTAATCCATAGAAGAAGAGATTCATCGATACCATAGGCACGCATTTTCGACAAGAGAGCTTGATGCCAAACTCTGTCAAATGCTTTAGAAATATCAAGCGAAACGATCTTGCTTTCGCCTGCATTGTGCAAAGACTGGTTCCACTCTTCGGTGAGATAAGCTATCAGATCACCAGTGGACCTGTCGCTGCGGAAACCATATTGTCGGTCATTAAGAAGCTTCCGCGATTCAAGATATTTCATAAGCTGACGATTTATCAGCGTTTCCATGACCTTAGAAAGAATGGAAGTAAGTGCTATGGGTCGGTACGAGGTGGGTGACGAAGATTCGCCCTTTTTAGGGACTGGCTGGGCAAATGCTGTTCTCCATCTGCTCGGAAAGAGACCTAAAGAGTAGGATAGATGAAAAAGCTTACACAGCACAGAAGAATACTTCTTCAGAAGTATAGGGGGTATACCATCCGGGCCAGCGGATTTGTGCACGTCGAGATCTTTTAGTACTCTTGCAACTGTACGAGTGCGGAAGTGGATTTGTTCCATGGTGAAATAAACGCTCTCAAGTACAGGTGGAGACAAATTGGAATCTGGCAGTGTTGAACTAGCTGCAAATTGAGCCGCAAGCAGATTAGCTTTGTCTAAGGAGCTGACAGCTGGAATGTCATTGTAAATGAGCGTGGGAATTGAAGACGAGACGGAATTCTTTACGTTTTTTACAAATGACCAAACGTTTTTGCTACTCTTGGGACATTGTAGCACTTTTTGCCTCAACTTTTGCTCATAAGAGAATTTCACACGTCTGATAGTTGCATTGCAGTCATTTCTGGCCCGTTTAAACTTCTTCCGGTTTTCCTCAGTAGGGTCATACCATGCGTTTGCTTTGGGCTTGATACTCTTCACTCTGCGGGGAATGAAGGTTCTCATGCCCAGCAGAAGAATATTTGTGATCATATCAGCAGCGGCATCCACGTCACTATCGAGGCAAGTGCAAAGTGGCAAGTTAAAATTCCTAAAGAAGGTGATAAGTTTGTTCCAATCGGCTTTCTCGTACAGCCAAACTGTTCTTTTAGGAATTTGTTCTCTAACTATGTGTGGTGATAACGAGAATTTTGCCGATACGACACAATGGTCCGACGAGCCTAGAGGTGACAGTATGTCAACAGAATATTTATCAGGATGAGAGGTGAGAAACAGGTCCAGGGTGTTGGCGGAATGATCTGCAATGTCAGGCATTCGTGTGGGCTCATTTACTAGCTGGGTCAGATTGTTTACCTCAGCAAAGATTTCGACGTACCTTCCTTCGGGTGTTGTCTGACCTGAATGCCGAAGCCAATTAGAATTGTGTACATTGAAATCGTATTGTTGTTGAATTTGGTAAGCTACATCACTACGCACGTAAATGGCGAGACCGCGGTGTAAAAAGAAGAGCGGCACCAAGCTATATCCAATCAGGTTCAAATCCGATAATTCGGTATTCTCACCTGTGTTTCACTCAGCGCCAAGACAGCTGGTTTGTGGTCTAAATAAACGAATGCTTCCGGGGGGATGAAGCCGTTATTGCGCACTTTTTCATGGTACCTGTAATTGGGGTAGTAAGCCCCAGAGATCAGGTTGTTTGTCGAGAGCATAGACCTTGCAACATGTCTGCGAATCACCTTGATTAGGAAATTGTCCACTCTTTTCAAGTTCGCCCTGTTATATAGGACTTCATTACGATAGAATTTTTTGTACTGGGACTCTGATGGTCTAGATGTTGGTACAGAGACATGCACTGAGCGTTATCGTTTGTCGAGTCCATTTTTAAGAATGCCACTAGGCAATGCCATAACCACTGTTGTAGAAACTAAAGGATGTACGCAAAATATTCGAACGCATCAAACACCCTGAAATACTCTTCTCAGTGCGGCAATAAACTTTTCTGAATGTAATGGTGTTTGAAAATGACTTCAGTTTGACTCCGAGTTTTTCAAAACCAAGTGGAACAATTTGTAAAAAGCAACCTGAAAACAACTGAGAACTGTTAAATCAACTATGACGGAAACAACAATTTTGGCATTTTAAATCGTTTGGTTTACCAACAAATACATGCAATACAACAAATTGACAATCAGCACTGATCATGTTTATCGTATATTTTAAGAAGTGGAAAGTAAGCATAACACTGGTAAAACTCAAGCTATGTATACTTTTCACTAGGCATAGAAAAGCTCGCTTCGTGCCTAGCTGTAGATATCTTGAACGGGACCAATACAGTAAAACATATACGGTAAACTACCCTAATTCGAGTCCCCACCCACCCCCTCCTCCCCAATAGCGAGCCCCCTTTATGAATTTGGTTCAAAAGCTAAGCCCCTGCTTTTTTCAGACAATAAAGGTATCTTAACAGAAAAAATCTGTCATTTCATTTCTTTGTATTGTATAATTCATTTTCAGCAAATTCGTCCTCAATTGGTAAGGGAATTTCAAAGTGCTCAGCAGTGTTTCGTAAGAGAGAAAAAATCAGTGTAATTTGTGAAATTTCTAAGAAAATAAAAACTTTTATTGTTTACATATGGAAACCTTAATGAGAGAAAACTTATTCATTCCATCCGTTGGTTATTCATTCGGATTTCAAAGCGTTGATATGGCGTCTCATGCAAGCACAAGCGTCTGCACTTAGCCTCTATCAGCGAACTCCTACTCTCACCTCCACATGGTGAAATCTGGGAGCCGAGCACCTTCGATCGATGATGGGGTAACCAACCCCCGTGGGACGTCATTGGCGGCTGCAGACGAGAGAGAGGGGAGCCCGTGCCTGTACCAGGGCTCATATCTCTTTATGGATGGCGACGGAGGAGCTGGAAACTGTCTGGCCAACGGCGGCATCCGAAACTCCAGTCAGAAGGAGTTACCTGGTGCGCAGTCCTTCTAGAGCTACTTCGACATTTTCGGAGCACAGGTCTAGGTAACATTTTCAAGGCCAGGTCGAGGCCTTGAAATTGAGATGGCGGCGGAAGATCCCAAGAGTTTTAGGGACAACGGCGGCGCTCATATCCTCAGCGAGGTTACCGACACCGGATAAACCCGGACCCTCCGCCCGAGGGTTAAAGGGGGCCTGGCCTCCCAGTTGAGCATTGGGCGTGGGGTTAACTCCCTCACCACGTAAAAATATTATGGTTTAGAGACAACCAACTGCATCGGATACGGACGGAATTAATGTTGACGTCCCCAGCAAGCGTTACAAGGACAACGATTTTCGGTTTTGCACGTGGAATGTTAGGTCCCTTGCAGACCACGTGCAGCCGAAGAACTCACGGAGGCCCTAGACTGCTACAAAGCAGACATTACCGCAATCCAGGAAGTGCGGTGGAATGGGCCGGGCAAGAAGAGGATGAGAAACTGCGACATCTAATACGGTGATTGCAACAGGGAGAGGCGCTTATTTGGATGTGGATTTGTTGTTCGAGGCAGACTTAGGCAAAAAGTCTTAAGCGCCTCATAACAATCCGCGTCAAGGCTAAATTCGGGAACATCAGCCTGATTCGCGCCCACGCCCCGATAGAGGACAAAGATGACAACAACAAGGATGACTTCTATGATCTCCTAGAAAGGACTTACGATCAGTGCCCCAGCTTCGACACCAAGATCGTTCTAGGAGACTTTAATGCAAACCTGGGTAAGGAAGACATATTTGCCAAAGTCATCGGGAAACACACCCTGCACGACACCACATCCGATAACGGACTCAGGCTTTTGGACTTTGTCACGGGACGTAATCTCTATGTAGCTAGCAAGCGGTTGCCACATAAAGGGACCTGGCGGTCCCCCGATCTATCAACCGTCAACCAGATTGATCATGTTGCGATCGACGTCAGACACTCCTCCAGCATTCTTGATGTCCGAACGTTCCGAGGAGCCAACATCGACTCGGTCCATTTCCTTGTTGTAGCCAAGGTAAGAACTCGGATATCAAGAGATCAACGGAGTCGAGAAAGGACACCACGGTTTGACGTCGGAAAGCTACAATCTGATTGCTAGGATTTTTGCCGATCGAGTGTCCCGGAATCTCTCTCTAAGTTCGTCGCCACCTGCGCACACAATCGAAGAAGATTGGAGGCGTTGTCAAGAAGCCAGCAAAGATGCTGCCACTGATGTGCTGTGTTTTACGGCACCACCTAGAAAAAACCCATGGTTTGGCAACGAGTGTAGGCTGGCACATGCAGCGAAGCTGGAATGCCTACAAAGCAACGCTGCAACGAACGACGAGAGCTGTTCGTGAGCTCTACGAACAGAGACGAAGGGACGAGACCCGGCTTCTCAGGAGAAAGAAGAAAGAGCACGAGAAGCGCACGATCGAGGAGATGGAGAGGTGCTACGGTAAGAACGATGTCAGAAAGTTTAACCAGAGGGTGAAACAATTATCCAGTGGATATAAGGTTCGGACAGAAGCCTGCCGGGACGAGAGTGGACAACTAGTAGAAGAGTCGCACTCGATACTGAGAATTTGAAAGAACCATTTCTGCAGACTGCTAAACGGCGATGGTGACACCAATACCGCTGTCAGGCAGAATGTTCCACTCAATATGGACGGTGATCGACGAGAATTCCGTCCCCCCGACCTAGACGAAGTCAAGATAGCGATATCGAGACTAAAGTCGAATAAAGCTGCTGGTGCAGACGGACTGTCTGCGGAACTGTTTAAGGCAGCTGGAGATGAGCTGGTAAGGTACATGCACCAACTCATCTGTAAGATATGGTCGGAGGAAAGCATGCCCGATGAGTGGAATCTCAGTATAGTTTGCACGATCCATAAGAAAGGAGACCCCTTTGACTGCGCCAACTATAGAGGGATAAGTCTCCTGAACATCGCTTACAAGATCTTCTCTGCCGTTTTGTGTACTCGCCTGAAGCCTTTTATAAATAACCTGATAGGTCCATATCAGTGTGGCTTCATGCCAGGGAAGTCCACCATCGACCAGATTTTCACACTACGGCAGATCCTGGAAAAGACCCAAGAAATGCAAATCGACACCCACCACCTTTTTGTCGATTTCAAGGCCGCATATGACAGCGTGCATAGGGACGAGCTATACAACGCCATGTCTAGTTTTGACATTCCTGCCAAACTCGTCAGGTTGTGCAGGATGACGATGGAGAATTCTCGCTGCTCCATCAAGGTCGGTAACGAAGTCACAGAGACCTTCAATGTCAACAAAGGATTTAGACAAGGCGACGCGCTGTCATGTGATTTCTTTAACATCATCCTGGAGAAGATCGTGCAAGACTCACACGCCAACACTAGAGGCACGATCTTCCAGAGGTCCGTACAACTGTTAGCATACGCGGACGACATTGACGTGATTGGCAGAACACAGCGAGCCGTCAATGAAGCGTTTGCTGGTATTAAAGCGGAGGCGGCCTAAATGGGTTCAGCGGTTAACGAGGGCAAAACGAAGTATATGCTGTTATCGAGAAAGGACGCACAACAACGACGTCTTGGACAGAGCGTCACAATGGCAGCTATAACTTCGGGGTAGTCAAGGACTTCGTCTACCTCGGCTCCGCAGTAAACAGTAAAAACAACATCAGTACCGAGATCAAATGCAGAGTAACTCTTGCCAACCGCTGTTTCTGTGGACTCAAGAGGCAATTGAGTAGTAGAGCCATCTCTGGAAGGACCAAGCTGACTTTATACAAGACCTTGATCATCCCAGTCCCGCTGTACGGCGCGGAGGCATGGTCAATCTCAATAGCGGATGAGGAAGTCCTTGGTCTCTTCGAGAGAAAAGCTCTGCGTGCGATCTTTGGTCCTGTTTGCGTTGACGGTTTCTGGAGGAGAAGTTTCAACCACAAACTGTACGGGCTGTACAGCGACATGAGTCTAGTCAGGCGTTTTCGGATACAACGCCTAAGATGGCTAGGCCATGTAGAGCGTATGGACAACTCAGCTCCGGCCCGGAGAGTCTTCGACTCCGAACCCGTGGGACAACGCAAAAGAGGTGGAGAAGGACCTCAACCAACTTGGCGTGCGACACTGGAGACTTGTTGGTCGAGGCCCGGGTCCACCCCGGACTGTAGTGCCAAATAAAGAAGAGGAAGAAGTTATTCATTCAAAACCCATTGAAATACCAAAGACAAAAGAATGGACGCAAACGTTATTAATGTTTTTTGTTCATTTTTTATGTGCTTTTGTTAATTTTTGTCATGAATTTCTTTAATAGTATATATTCCATTTTTAGCTTTTAAATAAATTAACTGTGTGTAAAATGACGACGATTTCATTCTTATGCTATAATTTATATGGGGGGCTCATTTTCTAGTTTACTTAAATTTATTAAATTTGAGTCCAATACTTACAAAAAGTTATTATTTATATCAAACAGTAATAAATCAAGCTTTCTAGAAATGGTAAAATTAATTTGATTCATCTAAGTAATTGATTTTACACAACGAACTCAAAACTTTCCTTAAGGGGTCTCGCTACTGGGTAGTTTACCCTATCTTGGGACCATTCTAGAAAAAAATTTGAGTTTGGTACGCATGTACAATAAATTGCCGAAAGGATAAATAATAATAATAATAGCATGGGTGGCGCGACAGTCCGAGACGTACCTGGGCCTAGCTTCTACAGAAACCTCTCGTGTTGTGCGTGCTATGGATGCACGTGCGTGCACGGATGGGACCTACAGTTTTTTGCCGACTCCGAACGACGAAGTTGACAAGCTTTTTCTCGACAGGAATACTCTTAGAGCATTGTTAGTGATTCGAAAGAGGTCGAGCCGTCAATTATAAAATGTGGTAAATTCGGGTATCGAACCTTGCACCCTTTGCGTAGGAATCGACGTACAAACCCACTGCGCCACGGCGACGCACTGAAAAAAATTAAGTGAATGAAAAGATAAATAAGACTCTTGAAATCGTTTAGCAGTAGTAAAGCTGGACGATAAGCAAGACTGGGGAGTTGATTCTTGATCCCTTGTTTCGGCTCCATATAGCAGGACTGGCAAAAATAAGGGTTTTGTAGAGCATGATCTTAGGCCTTCGAGTCAGGAGTTTTGACGTCAGTTGTTTTGACAAATCGAAGGAACACCGGTTGCCAAAGGCGGTTGAACGTCGGATCTCCACAGTGATGTCGTTTATTACAAACTCCTTTACTACCACGAAATTGTAGCTCTCGATTGCAATATTTTGTCCAACAACTACCACTTTCCTACCACCTTTTTTCTGGTTATCTATCACCTTTATTCATTTCCCAAGTCCCATCACTGATGTGTGTGTTATGTTAAAATGTTTGCTGTTTGATAATTGTTTGAAAGAGTGGATCTGCGCTCCAGTCACCAGTTTTCATCAAATATTGGAATGTGACTAGAATATAATAGATCCCCCTATGCAATTTGATGACGTGGCCCAGTTTCAGTTTGGGACTGAACACAGCGCTCAAGTTCTCCAGATGTGACCACTATACTCCGCCACCGCTTACATTTGACCAAAAACGTGCTCAAAATCACATTTCCAACGCCCCTTTTGCAAGACAATCAATATGTTGATGCAATTTAACAGAAATAAATTACATCGCTTTCATATACTTTTGTCAAATCGAAATCTTTCGGAAGCTTCACTAAATCCACTAAAACAACACGAATTTAATCGAAAAACAAATGCTGCTCGCCTACTAGATCGACGATAGCAGAATATTCATCGCGATTATCGCGAATGAAAACTATATATGGTATTATTCACTAGTTCAAACATCTCAGAACGTAAGCTTCGTCGTACGATACCGCGTCACGGTAAATCAAACACCCCAGACTACCGTGACTCATTGGGACTTTAATTTCAGAACAATGACTAATTCTTCCAGTCTTTGTCATCACATTCGACGGCGAAGCCTATGAAGTCCCCTTAAAAATAGAATTTATGAACTTGCCGTGCACCCACATGAAATCGAGATTTTTTGAATGAAATACAAACTCACTCGTGACGGGTCGAAGCACTGCGGAACGAAGACATCAATCGATGACACTTGATTGCGTTTGCTGCGCGGGCGGCCATGATGAGTTAGTTCTGTAAGAATAAACAGTAAGTTATTGGGTGGGTTGATTTTTGAATGAAATCGAACAACATTTAAATTATTTAATTTATTTGAAAACATTCCTGTCTTTCTAGTTTGGTGAGTTTATTTATTTTAAAATGTTATGTAATGATCATTGCGCTTGACACAATGTCATTTATGAGCTGACATTTACTTATTGACAGCTAAGTCTTGACAATTCATTGATCTGTCAAGGTAAGACTTTGACTTTTATAGCGCACTTGACAGCAATTTATCAGAGGAATGTGAACTACTTTGAGTGGAATGCTATTGTTTATTTTTACAACAATCATCGCAGTGCTTCAAAAACGTGTCAACGTCCATGAACACATTCAGTCCACATTGAGAGACGTACATTCATTGTCAAGGTCACATTTGTGGGTTTGTCAAGATGGCATGTTAAGACCTTGTTTGTTTTTTTGAATGTCATTGTATGTTATCAGAAATGTCAACTACGATATGAGTATTTTGTAAATAGACTTGAATGCGTTGTTAGTTTGTAAAAAAAAATGATACAGAAGTTGGAGAGATCTTAACAATCTGTCATATTTTTAACGATACGCGGGAAATAGGGGGTTTTTTTTTAAGCAGGGTTATGGTCTTCTTGGTTAGGTTAGAGTGACTGATTGCCAGCAGGCAGCAGTCACACTAGACCGTTGTGTCACCAGTCGGTCTAGTCTAGTCGATTATACTTTGGAAAGAGTTGGTTTGGACAGAAAGGGTGAGTCCTGCAGAGAGAAAGGGTGAAGCCTCTGCAGTTACAGAGAAGGTGAACAAAAGTTTCCACATCTTCCTCGTCTCTGCAGCTTCTGCATAAGTCGGTGTAGGGCAGACCCAATCTAAAGGCGTGAGTTTCAATGTCCCAGTCTATGAGATTGTCTTCAATTGAGCATATGTCATAACAGTTTCCTAGTGATGTTGCCCGAACCATTAGACCGTCAGCCCCAGGTCTGCATTTTCAAGCTTCAGAAGATGTTTTGTGGTAGCGATAGGCATTGATGACTAACTACACTCGGAAGGATTGAAGTCCCTTTCAAGCGAGTTCTTTGGCTTCACAATTTTCAGGAAGGACAGAAGTCAAAAAGCCGAAGGGCAACGAAGCCGCACGCTTGGAAGTACCTGAGATCACACGTATTTCCCACAGAAGATTCTATACAGCGAATTGTGTGAACCTCTAATGCGTTTTTGCACCGCACTAATTGATATTTCCCAGAGCGCCTTTCGACTTGACCAGTCGACATTACGAACCAGAGTTCCGAGATGTTGACATTGGCCGATAAAAATGGTAGAAAAAACTAGCACATGAACACCATTGATCCAGCTAAGAAGTTATCGTGTTTTATTTTTCGAGAAGGAGAGCAGGACCGAACCTGCAATGTGAAGATAAAGTGAGGGTTATAATGCTACGGAGGTAGAAATGGCAGTCAAAACTAGCTTAGTCTCGCACGATCCACGTTGCATTGAAGGAAATATTAATTGCAAATAGGATGACCGTTTGATAATTCTGACTTTTTAATAAAAAATATTTTGTTTGGGAAAATGAGGGTTTTCTTTCTCAACTTAAACTACTTTTAGCCTTATAGATTTAGTCCAGTAAATTTCGCCAAAATGAGCGATTGTTTCAGTGGTTTCATCTTTATTCGACGCAAATCCTTAACCGCCCAGCCATCTCTTCAGGTATGCGCATATGAAATAGTGTCTGAGGCTTTAATCTGGTTAATGTGGAGCAATATACATAACTACCCTGAATGGAATCAGAACATATTCGTTATACCAAGTAATTCCCTACATTGAGATTAGTTAGCCTACATTCACCAGCACACTTAGAGTATATCGCTCTATTGTGATACCCATAGTTAGACTACCACCGATTGACCACTACAGTGATAGTGCCATTAACTTGATCCCAACGACAAATGGTGACTGGACCAGATTTGAAAACCAGATAAATGCGTTTAAACTTTGCTTGTACTGGGATTCGAACTGGGAACCCCACTAACCAAGTGCTGGCAATTGACGAGCCTCGCCATCCAGTCCGCCATCGCTTTCATCACAAAATTCGTTAAATAGGGGCGAACATTTATATTCTAGGAAATTTTTATACTGAGGTCCGTTATATAAAGGTTGCACTTTAATACGTGCGGCACGACAATCCGAGGTGGACAGGGTCTATCTCCTCAGCAACCATTCGTGTTTTGCGTGATATTGTTCTTTCACGAGTGGAAGGGACCTACAGTTTAATGACGACTCCGAACGGCGAAGTTGAGAAGCTTTTCCTAGGCAGGAACAAACCACTAAACCACGGTGAAAGCTCTCATAGGCGGAATTTTGTCCGGCTAACGTAGTTGTCCATCTATGGGAATAAAATTATTTCATGTGCCGTCCAAGAAATTTGACAACAAACTACTAAGGATATAAAAACAAAAGACACAAAATACAACAGATCACAGCTGCTGAAATAAAATCCGTTTTCCATTTGAGTAGAGACAACGATTTGACGGCACGTGCACGTGCTGTTGTCATTTTGTTGTTTTACATATAAAGTCAGTTATTTTGTCTTCATCGTTAGCATACCATGAAAAAAGCTCCTAACAGTTTTTCTAAAAGAAAATTGTCCGGCTAAGAGAATAAAGTTTACAAAATTACGGCTCATGTCCCTCCCCACGTCCGGTTTAGGGAGTGTCCGCTAAAGGGACTATAATAGCCGTGTTTTTTTTTTTTCAAAAATCTATAAATAGTGAAGTAGGATTTTGCACGTAAAGCACATACAACAACCTACTGTCAATAACTGCCTATAATATCGGCAGTGAAAAGTTGCTGCCGACAAAAAATTCGAGTTCGAATTTTTTTCATTTATTTTGACAGCGATTCGAACATATAAATTGTTTTCTTCATATATTTTGACAAATAAAAATCAAAGCCACTGCGAATCGTTTTTTCGCAACTTACTTCACTTCACTATCGATAGCGATGAAAAAAACACGGCTAATATGTATGGAACTTCAATAAAAGATTCTCAGTCGTGAGAAATTGTCCACTCAAGAGGATTGTCTGACTAAGGGAGCTGTCCGTAATAGGAGCTCTCAATGTACGTGTTAAAATATGTTACGTATATTAAGTCTCAAATGTCTACGTACAGTAGAAATTCTAGTGAATCCTGAAATCAAATGGAAAAAAAATAAGTTGTTCCCTTGATTCTACTTCTAATTTTAGTACTTACTTTTAATTTACTTCTAATTATACTTTATTTTATAACACTTTAGAACTTCTAGTGCAGTTAGAATTGAGTGTATGTATGTCATTGAGAATTTAAAGCTTAGCAGAAGAATTTATTAATCAGTTTCTGCAAATAAAATCCATCAGTAGTCAATGAAATGACTAATGTCATGCTCAAATCTTCACTCAAGCTTTTGATGGAATTTTCTAACTACAATCTAAAGCTACTTCTTCAGTGTAACTCACACTCACACTGTGTTCTTCAAACTTTCCCTACTTCCTGAACAAAATAATAAGTCGAGTACACAGGTACGGTCATACATAGCATGCTTCTCTATTGAAAAATACTTAGCTTAAGTTCTTATTTTGTGTTTAATATAATCAAAGGCGGTTCCTCTTGAGAGGTGACTTTACATTCGGTTTGGTTGACATAATCCAGCGGTTTAAAGTTCAGTAAGTCTTGCAGAGGCAAGCTCTTTCTCCAGATTTGCTGCAACAGCTTCACAACGATCTCTACGCAGCACAGTGGTCCCGTTGTATGGGAGAGTTGAAAATAAATCTGTAACTTTTGAACCCGTTAACCGATCTTAATGAAATTTGAAACATAGTGCAAATACTATGAGATCTTATTATGTTTCAAAAATGTATCTCATAAGCTAACGGAGTAATCTTAAGTTAAAAAAATAAAAAAAAAACCCTTTTTTTTGTTTAAATGTATAAAATACTTATTTATTATTGTCTATGACTCGAAATTGGGACTTAAAGCAAATTTGTAATCACTGTTTATAAATATAAATTAAATTTTACAAGTTTTGGTAACGTACACTTTATTTGGAATTAAAGAAACTAAGCAATTCAGTATAATAAGGCTTGCGCTTCGGTACTAAGTGGCAGCGAATCTTTTGTTTTTGGTTCAGGCCTTAAATACGCAATCCAGGGATTAGATGAATAAGATCTTCATTTGTTGCCGAACGAGAACATTTTCTACTATTATTAATGCGATAGTACCTATTGTCTTTATTCCGACTTTCCTGCGCCTCTTCTGACAATGATCCGACGGGCAAGGCTGCTGATGATATTATTTCTGCTCCGTGGAACAGAATTTTATGCACTGTTGCTGGCATATAATACCAGGGATATAAATTTGTACCCATTGTAGCGGTTTCCTGGGCATAAGCTCCAAACTTGTCGGGGTCAATCCAAAAATTGCTGCATATTGTCTCCAGAATAACACTGAATCTTTTTATGAGTTGCACATCTATTTCCGTTATTTCTGCCGTTGATAATGGGTCTTCAAAAAATTTTCTAGATGTGTTCCCATCGGAATCTATATTCAAATACAATACTTCCATCGCGAAAAACTTCAAATTTGCACAACAAATGCTGGAATGCACCTGCAATTTTTGAAGTATTTTCGATATCTATATAAAGCAAAACGTCATCTTCCTAATTGAAATTATCAATATTTTCGGAATCATAAACTAATTCCCGATACCTCAAAGTCAGAAATAGTTATTCGCCAATAACGCTGTAATAACCCCCCTTTTTTGCCCCATTGCGACATGCATTTATGACATCGCAAACAAAACAAGATAAAAGCAATTAGTTTCATATTTATAACAAATTTATGACCCAAAGAATTCAAATTCACAATAATAAATACATCCTCGGCATCTCGCATAGCGTTTGCACAATACATGCATTGGAAGGAAAATCGTTTGATAGTGCCGAAAAATGCACGACATTGCTCCACTTAAATGCCTCGTACTCCCAAAGTGATCAAAAGTGCTCTCTAGTTTTTCCAACATCGATAGACAATACTTTTAGCTTTCAGAAAAAGTTGGTCGCCCGTTGGAGACTCTTGGAGCATTTTTGTTATAGTCCATCAAACATTGAAATGCCCCTCTCAAAATGTACCTTTACTTAAAAGCCTGGTTTAAAAAATTGGTAAACAATAAGAAAAAACTGAAAACGCAGTTTGAAAGCACGATGTATGACCTTTTTTAAAAAAAATTACTTTAGGTTCCAATGTACATAATTTTAGGAAATATGGCACATCAAATTTGCTTAAAAAATACGTCAATTTTTGTAATTTTCAAAGTCTCAACTTTGAGCTAACGGTACAGCCAAACGGATGATCCAAAGTCAACAAAATTTTGACTTTCTGGGTTCTCATATTTGTAGAATCGAAAAACATAAACCATTTGGCCGGGAAAAAATATGTCACATCGGGTATTTATTTCCACTGCGGGACCACTGTGCGCCGGGGCGTATTGATTAGTAAGTACATTTCGTGCACTATGGGCAGATTGTGATCAACATAATCGTTCATGGGATCATATTATATGCAAAACTGAATCAAAACTTTAAGACTTTAAGACCCTTGGCACAAGTCTTAAGGAAAAGTAGTCCAAATGTACTTCTAGATGAGCTTATACCACCCAACCGTGAACACAAAATTAACAGCAGGGAATCTCTCTCAAATTGATAACATCTGTAGAATACCAAAAAAAAAAAATGTAAACAACAGCCCCCCAACTTCAGCTTCGTCTGACCCTTCGGCACAATCAGCTTCTAAGTGCATTCCACCCTCAAGGGGAACGAACCCGGCCTCATGTATTTACCTCGTCTGACACAAGTTCAACGAAAGATATTAAATGGATGCAGTCACGCTGTCACCACGCATTCAGCGAGAACATCGTTCTTATCTACAAAAGGACACATCAAGAGATGATTGAACATTTAGCTGACAGTTAACAGCTGTAAAAAAAGAACACCAAACAAAGCAGCTAGTTTGACTAAAGATCGTAAAACAAGTCCGTTAAATCGTGAGAGCAGAAGCAGCTGGCACTCATTTAAAGTGAACGCAAAGCGGTTTCAAGGTGATACCCTAATCGACAGGCAAACATCTGCAACAGATTCTACACCCACTTTTTGGCAACATCGTAAAGCGGGTTTCTTTCCCAAAATGCGTTCTAAATTTCGACGAGTTCAATCGAAACGTATTGCCTGCCAGTCTGAGTCGTAGACGCAAACCAAATCAGCACAACAAAAGATGTTCAAAGCTTCTTTGTGTAGCAACAATGAATGATATTTATTGCCTTTTACTGCTTACCGCATATTAATGGCCTTAATTGAATTGATCTAGAATCTTGGCGAACCCCATTTCATTCTTGAGAAATCCCATTAAACCGACTAGTTTCATCTAGTTCGAAACTGTGAATCCAAAAAAATTATTCACCCCATTAGAGGAGTCAAAGTCCAAAGTCCCACCGGCTCCCCAGCGCCACTGACCGACGCACATAATCAAAAACCAAACGTAGTTAGCCTTATTTGTTGACAATTTTATCTGTTAATTATCACTTTCGAATATCTTCTCAAAAATTTATCGACTGAATGTGACCTTTGCATTCGCCGAGGGAGCACACAAACAACACAATCTCTCCAAGATAACCGCGGGAGTTGCCTTTTCCTTTTTGGTCGCCACTCGAAATTGTTTCCAGTCGATGCAGCCTGTCGAGCCTGATCGCTGAAAGGCGATCCGTCTGGTCAATGAACTGTCACAACAAACTCTTCTGTCGCGCTGAGTGTTGCGTTTATCCTTTGTCTGAAGGATGCACCACCAAAAAACTGGCAATGCTGCCTCCTTTAAAGGCGAACACTGCAATTAAATCGATTTATGTAAAGCGTGACCAACGAAAGGTACGAGTGCGCATATGTCAGCCACATCGCCCGCGAGTGCTGCACAAACGAAATATCGATGAAATTCGATGAAATAGCCGCACACGCAGCGCCCCGCCGCTGGAGGTTTCAGCTTCTCAGGGTCTTGCAGTCCATAAATGGGCGGCGATTTCTCATCTGTCAGCTGCGGCGCAGAACAGAGTCTGCCTGTTGACACAAGGCCGGGTTATCAGACAAATACGACCACTTTGTGCGTCGTTCCAATGTCATCGGAGGTCGTCAAACGGTTCGCAAGCGAATGACTTAAGTCGTTGGATTCTTGCTTAATTTAACACCTCACATCGACGACGCACACAGGCCGGCTGACAGACGAAGCTAACTGCTTGCAACTTGATTGATAAGCCAATTCGAATGTGTACGGATTAAGTGCGATGCGGTTAGAACTGGAAAAAGCTCGAGACGGCTGTGCGAACAAATGCAGGCGCTCGGTTGTATGCTCTGGGAAAACACTTGTCTGACAGATGTCAACTCAGGTTCAATTTAGATAAACAAAACGAAGTCATACATCATTGCGGGGTATTCTGTGACACCAGGTTATTGAAAGTGAAACTCATTAAGGGCAGGGATTCCCTGCAATCGGAATGAGGATGTTTGATTAATCACTGTTTGCGGTTGGGCATGCTATATTTGGACACCGGGCACTATATGCAAAGCGGTTGTTTATCGTTTCGTGTCTGTTGGGGAGTTTCAGTGGGAAATTCCCGCCGATAATTGGGCGCTAAAAGTAGGTGTGTCCAAATTAGACACTAATGTACTTCATTTTATCTGCTGTGATTTGAAATCATCGTCAAATGACTCTGACTAGATATGTCTCAAGTGACAAAATAGAGGATTTCAATATTTATATTTATAACAGATTGAACACATTTTCTTGTTCTTGTTGTTGAATATAATCTGTTTTTCAATTGTAAACTATGTATTTAAACACACTTGTACATTGTAGAGATGATTTTTGTTTCATAGCCTTAGGCAGACAAATGGTGTTGGGACGTCTGCGTTGAATCGACTCTCTATCCTCTACATCTCACTCACAAGTCCACTCGGTTGATTCCTACTACCACGTCACTTGTGAGGGAAAACGAGCAACTCTTCATTCGCAAGACCCGCGACAAAAGTCAAAAGGAAAAAAGGCACTCATAAAAATGTTGACAGTAAAATGTGTTGGTAAACAATTCCATGAAAACAATGATCAACAGATAATATCAAGATAACTTCACAAAATGGAGTTCGATTTCAATCAGCTTCTGACCGAAGTGAACAAGTCACAGAACTCACACAGAGGCTCCAACAGCTTAAGTGACGAAACAGCGATAATCTTCTCAAAAATAGTTTTTTGTTTTAATTTGGATTTCAATGTTTATATTAATGAGTGTGGGCCAAAGAAGATAAAGAGAAAGCAGATCTCTTCGCAGATCATTTGGAAGCAACATTTAAATCACGCGATGGACAAACACCTCTTCTTTATTTGGCGCTACAGTTCGGGGTGCACCTGGGCCTCAACCAACAAGCCTCTCCAGCTAGCACGGTCTCTGGCTAACTGTCTCCAGTGTCGCACGCCAAGTTGGTTGAGGTCCTTCTCCACCTGGGTGCGCCACCTTCAACGCGGGCGTCCTCTGTTGCGTTGTCCCATGGGTTCGGAGTCGAAGACTCTTCGGGCCGGAACTGAGTTGTCCATACACTCTACATAGCCTAGCCACTCCTACGGTTCAGACTCAAATAATAACAAATCAACAAACAATCTATACTTAATGCTACTTTAACAGAACTTAGGGAAGAATTGAAAAAACTCAAGCACAAGAAAACTCCTGGTTATGATTTAATCACAGGAGAAGTTCTGAAAGAATTACCTCAGAAAGCGCTTCTTATGTTTCTCTACATTATCAACGCCGCTTTTAGATTAGAACATGTCCCTAGTCTGTGGAAAGTTGCGGAAATAATAATGGACAACAGACAAAAAGTCTTATAGACCGATTTCACTTCTTCCGACAACGTCTAAAGTGTTCGAACGAATATTATCTAGACGTTTAAGTCTGGTTGTAGAAGAAAGACGACTTATTCCTAACCGCCAGTTCGGTTTTAGAAGCAAGCATTCGACTATTGAGCAAGTACATCGCATAATGCCTGAAACACAAAAGTGCGTTTGCGCTGACGTTGGCATTCAACACACACAATTCAATGGCCAAGTACAGAATACAGCGTCGACCTGAGTTAGTGAAAATTGAGAGACATAAGAGCATCGTAATAAAACGTAAAACGTAGTCCATCGCACGTCATTATTCAACATGTTGGATATTTTTTGACAGAGGAGTGCGCTGTGAGAGAGATTCTCTCCCAGATTGAGAGTTTTCTTCCAAATTGAGAGTATTTTGTGTCAACTGTCATTTGAGAAATGAAAACAGCCGATTGAAATTAATTTAACGACAAGTCATTTCAAATGAGTGTATGCAGAAAGGCGGTAATATTTTTCATCTGGGAGATGAGAGAGAGAACAGCTGATAAATTGAGTATTTATTTCAACGCAGTGCGTCATCGCACTCTCACCGTAACATGAAGTCGGCTGACGCAGCGCACTATTGTGTTTCAGGCATAACTGATGTTATAGAAAAATCGTTTGAATAGCAAGTCTGCTCAATTTATCTCTCGATGTTTCTCAATCCTTTGACAAGGCTTGAAACACAAGCTTCAACAATTTCTCCCGAGAAAACTTTGCACAATTTTATCGAACTATCTATCGGATAGAATCTTCCCTGTGAAATATGGGAAAGGATACAAATAATAATATGAGTGGCGCGATAGTCCGAGGCGGACCGGGACCTAGCTTCTCACAAGCCACTCGTGTTGTGCGTGCTATTGTTCTTTCACGAGTGGAAGGACCTACAGTTTAATGCCGACTCCGAACAGCAAAGTTGAGAAGCTCTTTCTTGACAAGAATACTCTTTGAGCATTGTCAGTGACTCGAAAAAGGTGGAGCCGTGAATTATGAAAGTTGGTAGATTGGGGATTAGAACCGGAGACCCTCTGCGTAGAAGGCGACGCACTTACCCACTACGCCACGGCGAACCACTTATGGGAAATAATACTCCCTATTCAAATCTATGCAAGCTGGAGTACCACAGGGAAGTGTTCTTGGTCCCCTCCTTTACTTGCTGTGTAGCAGCGATATACCGCAGGACGTGGGCACATTTGCTGACGAAATACCTCGGAATGACTCTCGATGTAAAGCTTAAATGGAACACTCAGCACAATTGGAGCTCCAATTAAGATACAAAGACATGTACTGGCTTATTGAAAAATATTCCAAGCTAAGTACTAACAACAAAATGCTTATATACAAGCAAGTGCTAAAACCCGTCTGGACGTATGGTATACAACTATGCGGTTGTACCAGAGTTGTAGCGGTTGTAATAGAAACACACTACAAACTTTTCAAAATAAATGCTAAGGACCATTGTCAACGCATCCTGATATATACGAAACAACGATATCCACAGAGATCTTGGAATTTCATCAGTCCAAGATGAAGTTACAAATTTGGCTCGTAAAAATCATCGTAAGTACATATACTCTGCTGTCCTTCCAATTCCCAACGAAAGGAACTCTTTTCGCGGTCTTCAAAGGACTAAAGGGCCAACTATAACGCGCATGAAGTGGCATGAGCTAGTGTCACATTTTAACGAAATGATCAGCCATAATTAGCACATGTGCGCATATCCATCTGTCTGAAATTCTTCACGAACTTGCTTTTTTTTCATTTAATTTAGAAAAGGTGGGTAGTCGTGGCGTAGTGGGTTAGTGCGTCGACTCCTACGCAGAGGGTGCCAGGTTCGATACCCGAATTTACCACCTTTCATATTTCACGGCTCCACCTCTTTCGAGTCACTGACAAGGCTCAAAGAGTATTTCCTGTCTAGAAAAAGCTTCTCAACTACGCCGTTCGGAGTCTGCATTGAACTGTAGTCCCATCCACTCGTGAACGAACAATAGCACGCACAACACGAGTGGTTGCTGAGAAGCTAGGCCCTGGCCCTCTACGGGCTGTAGCCCCACCCATATTATTATTATTAATTATAGAAAAGAGAAACAATTTCTCATGTTTTCATATACATGCATACAAATGTGTACACGAATTATAATCCAATATCAGCTGATTTGTCCATTTTTCATATTTTCCCTTTGATCTGTCAAATTTGCATATGCGCGGTGCGATTGAATTCGCACTAGCTCATGCTTAACGAAACTTCTGTGTGGTTTTTGAACACACATGCTGAACACATGCTTGACGAAATTTTCACAATCATTCGTCGACGAAAATTATTGGTTGGCTCATAGGGGTAGGTGTGTTCGCTCACTCACTTTCACTCAATTTAAGAGATGCCCGACTTGTACCTCTCGTGCCCCATCACAATTGTTTTTTATATCATTTTCTTAAGCCAAATTGACCAATCAGAGGACGGCCTTTACGTTATTTCGCGAATAACCTTCAAAAATTCATGAATATCTGTCAAAAAAGCACTCAAATTTGTTGATGGACTAGGGGGCAATCGGCTGTGAAGTCGGCTATTTCTGTAATACTTCATTTCTGCCTGCCTTTCAGTCTTCAGTTTCTAGCCCCCCATTTCGGTATGTTATATTTTGTAAGTTTCCTTTAAATTGTTCTTCAAAGTCAACTTAATAACCAGCTACGGCGGGAATTTTTGTAATCATAAGCAAAAGTGGCGCTCCTGCGCATACTCCTTCCTAGGTCCCATTGGCTGCGAACGACGTAGATATTACAGCAATGCTTTTGGTGGAATAAGGCAATACGCAAAAAAACCTCGAATCAACATAATTATACAGTTTTCTATCCTACATGCAAGTAGGATGCAAGATAGCTTCAATGTCTAAGACCTCGATGGACTATAAGTTCTTGTTCTCAAATTTAGGCTATAACCGTTTAAAGTTCCGAATAGCTTGTCTCCCGTACAACCTTTTTTTTCAAATTAATAAAAAGAAAAACAATTGGTCAGCGATAGTCATATTTTTGGCATCTCAAGCATTTCCTCAAGCGACTAAAAATAAATTAAACTGTTTAAAAGCACTTGACAGCAAGAGGCTCTTCGGCTAGGGCTACGGCTACGTCAAGCTAAGTGTGCTCTTCAATCTAGCAGTATAGTGAAATAATATCATAACTTGATTTCATTCATGAGAACACTCTGCGCACCCAATTCGAATGATCCCGAGAATCTGTTGAATAACCTGTTAATTACCAAAACAATATCTTCTTTTTTTTCATGGTCAATATCACATTTTATATCCAACGTCACTCCAAAACAAGCCAAAATAAATACAATTCCACTCCACTATCACGCCTACGCGGCAATTCATTTTACAACGCCGCGCCGCTGCTTACACACTCATAACCAAGCGAACGTTCTGAATTCCGTCTAATCAATAGCGCCGTTGTTGTGTGTCACAAGCGGGAAATTAAATTCCTTAGAAATCTATTTAAAGCGTGCTTTCCGAAAATAAACACCATCCCAACCGGTTGGGGCAGAGCTGGGGTGAGCTCTTCATTTTATCGGAAGTTCACTGCCTGGGGCGTCATAAATTTCACAACGCCATTCGCTAGACATTCCCTCACACTCACACACACGCAACGACTCCTCACACCGCCAGCCGATACCGTAAAAGGTGAATTCAGTCTGTTACCAAGAGTAATCAAATATCGAAATGTATGCACGATTGGTGAACTTGTGACTAAAATTAAAGATAAAACTATACATGAGTATATTTTGCTCGTCTCCTTCACTCAGACAAGTTCGTTCAGGCCCGATTTGTGCGCTAATTTTCAGGGGAACCACTTTCGTTTAGCGGAAGACTGTAGCAATGTCTCGACTCCGATAAGAGAACTTATTTCAATTTCTCAAGAATTGTACCAAATTGATTAGTCGCACTCGTACTTTATAGCTTTGTTCCTTAAATATAATTAGCCTAGATAAGTTTGTTGATACGATTCAGCGAAGTTGCTGATTGTGGTTAAGTGTGGCCGGGGATTGCGAGCGCTTTGTTGTTGCAAAGATAACACGGTCAAGGGCAGACCTGAACAAGCTTAGTCATGCCAGCGAAACTCTCTTAGCGGTTTGTTTGAGCAAACAAATTGCCATAAAGTGGATCTCAACCTAACTGTTATGAAATTCCGCGGAAGGAATAAGAACACAGATTGCCATCATCACGTGGCAATTTTGACACTTAATCACATCTGTCAGATTGCGATCGAAATCGATAAGATGAATTTTGTTTATCAGAAGACAGTCTTAGTGTAGATTATGGAAATGTTTCTTGCTATCAGGCAGGGGGGAACGGAGTATACATAATTTAATTTAGTGCAAAGTGTCAGTGTCATGTGTTCACTTGTTGATAGCAATCGGTCTGTGTACCGTTGTATCATAAATCGAATGCCTGACGTTGTGAAGCACTTGGCGCTGGTGTGATATGGCTTGATTTCCAAATGATATCGCCGGCAATAAGCGGAAAAAAAAGTAAAACAATTCAAAGAATTCACAGGAGAGTCCGAATTCCAAGAGTTCAGGTTGACGTTTCGAAAGCATTTCTTTCTGTATACGTAGCATTGTGCGGGCATACAATTTTTGACATGAAGCTTTTCGAAAACGTACAGTGCTGAATCAGCAGCTGATTGTTGCGCATTCTCCGGAATTTGTGGACTAATGAATAATGCAGGAAGCACAAGAGCGCTTGTTATAAAATCTATAATATTGTAAACATTTCGTGGGTTAAGTTTAGAAGCCAGACCTAATCTAATATAAAGTGAGCGGATTTATTTGAAGCCAAAGTTTGACATTCTTCGAAAGCTTTTTAAATTAATAAATAGTAAGAAACATATACGACAAATGACATATTTATTAAAAAAAGAAAAACCAACAACAAGAAAGCAGTCTTCAGAACTGCTGCTGAAATGGATGCCAATCCTTTTCGATTTCTGTGTAATTTACATATCTTATGCGGGAACGTACCCACTGAACCAGAGGATCAGATGTACTTTTACTAGGACTTTTAATTTTAAAGGCCGTTCCAACCGAGTGAAGTGGTTTCCCTCAATTTTCAAGTCACTCGCTCTGAATTTATAAGCAATCGCCCAAAAATGATGTATTACAGAGATGCCCGACTTCTATCTCTTGACAACTGATTTTTATAACGTGTTTATAAACCAAATTGACCAATCAGAGGACGTCATTTATGTTATTTCGTGAATAACCGTCAAAAATGCATGAATATCTGTCAAAAAGGCCCTCAAATTCATCGATGAACTAGGGGGCTATCTCTGTAATGCTTCATTTCTGGCAATCGCCAAAGTAAATGTCACTTGCTCTCAATTTTAATTAAATTGCCGCCAGTACAGCTGTCTGTTGACAGGAAATAATAGTCTGAGCACACCAGAAAACAGATAGAGATAAAATGAGAAAATGAACACCAAAATGACAAAAATAAACTGAAGTTCACTTTGTAGGCTTGTTCGGTTTGGCAACCTCTTACGGACGGATGCACTGAAATCGTGAGGTTTCCATACACCGAAAATGTATGGCGAAACCGGGTAGAATAGGAGAAAATTGACGACACCTCGTGGTTTCGTTCGGTAGGAACGTAGCATTACCCGTCCAATAATCAATGTGATTGGTTTGATTTCTATTTAATAGACTACAAGTGAAAATTACAACTTATTTAACATGGAATATCGTGTGATGGCTCCAGTAGTCAGCCCCTTAATTTTTTTTTATGTTTGATTGGTCCTTAAAAATCCATTTCTCTTCTATTCTTCTTTTTCTGGTGGCACTACAGTCCGGCGTGGATCTGAGCCTCAACCAGTAAGCCTCTTCAGCCGGCACGATCTTTTGCCAGCTGTCTCCAACTGCGCACACCAAGTTGGTTGAGGTCCTTCTCCACCTGGGTGCGCCATCGATTCCTTGGGCGTCCTCTATTGCGTTGTCCCACTGGTTTGGAGTCGAAGACTCTTCGGGCTGGAGCAGTGTTGTCCATGCGCTCTACATGGCCCAGCCATCTTAGGCGTTGAATCCGTAGACGCCTGACTAGGCTCATGCCGCTGTACAGCCCGTACAGTTCGTGGTTGAATCTTCTTCTCCAATAACCATCAACGCAAACAAGACCAAAGATTGAACGCAGAACTTTTCTCTCGAAAAGACCAAATGCTTCTTCATCCGCTTTTGAAATTGTCCATGCTTCCGCACCATAGATCAGGAAAGGGATGATCAAGGTGTTATATAATGTTAGCTTGGTCCTTCGAGAGAGGACTCTACTACTCAATTGCCTCTTGAGCCCAAAGAAACAGCGATCGGTACTGGTGTTGTAGGTAGGTGTAGACGAAGTCTTTCACTACCTCGAAGTTATAGCTGCCTATGGTGACGTTTTATTTAATTTTTCTGTATGTTTGAAGTTAGTTGATTGGAAAACACTAATCTCATTATGGATGTGAGCTACTTAATACAAACTATTTAAAAAAACAAAACAAGTGAAAAGGTGTGATGTTGGACTAGTCAGCCCTATTAGCTCCAGTTGTTGGACGCGCAAGTATCCAGTAGTCAGCCTCAATGATCCATTTTAAATATAGCTATAAGTTACCCCTACTTGAGAGGGGGGAGTGGGGGCTGACCTTATGAGAATTGTTACGATGACGCACTGCGTTGAAATAAATACTCAATTCATCAGCTGTTCTCTCTCTCATCATCAGGTGAAAATATTGCCGCCTTTCTGCATACACTCACTTGAAATGACTTTTGTCGTTAAATTATTTTTAATCAGCTGTTTTCGTTTCTTAAATGACAGTTGATACAGTTGAAAATCTCTCTCACAGCGCACCCCTCTGCCAAAAAATATCCAACATGTTGAATAATGGCGTGCGATGGACTACGTTTTACATTTTATTACGATCCTCTCAATCTGTCCCATTATTCACTGACACAGGTTGACGTTGTATTTTGTGCTTGGCCATTGAATTATGTGTGTTGAAAGCCAACGCCAGCGCAAACGCACTATTGTGTTTCAGGCATAAGTCACATCTGCCACTTTTGCGGCAACCTTTCCGACATGAAGCAACTAAACCAGTGACATTAATAAAGTGTAATAAGCTTCCGATATTATTTTAATAAAACCATTTTTTTAATTTGAACTTTTTTTAAGTCAAACTTTAACTTTAAATGTGCTATACATAATCATACAATGCAGTTACGTTCATTATATTTGTGCTTATAGGGTGATGGTGCCAGTAGTGGGTCCATTAACTCATTTTTTTACATTTAATTTGCTCTAACAAATCTATTATTATATTAAAGTATATAATGTTCAGCATTTCAGATTAATTGGAATGTGTTAATTATGAAATTCAAGGCATTGCTACCAAAAACAAATTATTTGAAGGAATGCTAATGAAAACATCATTTTTGAGAAGTCGGCCCTCTCTACTTCAGAAGTCGGCCAGTTAAATATTAAGTAGTCGGGCCGAGTTTTTACATGTGTACTTTGACTATTCTCGGCCAGACCAGGACTGCCGACATAAGAACAATCACTCAAAAAGTGGTCGTCTTAAGGAGGCCTTCAATCTTTTTGTTTAAAAAAAATGTTTAAGACTTGTGTTCCATAAATAGTCGAAAGAACACATTAATAAGACAAATATAATAAAACAATGCACTGCCTGTCAATATTTCACTGAGTAAACACTTTCACTATTTTTTTTCTACTAAAATCCCGACGTTTCACTTCAGACAAGAAGTTGACCCAAGGTTATAATTTTGATGAAGAAACTAACAGCTGCAGTTCTTCAACCTTTTGCTCACAGACAGGAAATCTGTTAACATTTTGGAAAAAAAATCCATGTGTTTTTAACAGATTAACAATTATGTATCATTTTCTGGCGCGGCGGCCGACTACTGGAAGGGGCTAAGCTTACATGCCATCACCCTACATAGGCTCATTTTCTTCCTTTAACAGCTCTTACGTTTGTCATGCACTGGTATGTAAAATAGTATTCTTATAACTGCTCCATTTGGAGAATTGGAGATATCTACACACATTTTTCAAGCGTAGAACAAGCGGACAGAGATTACAAAACTGGGACTACATCGTAATGGAACAAAGAAGAACCAGGCTTCATTTTATTTTTAATTTTACTGTATTTTCTTTGTTCTTTTCAAACACTGCCAAGTACAGTCTCCAACGAAGAGAAATGTCGTAGGTCAGATGTAACACGTAACTCGTGCTGAACATATAGGCCCCGAACTACGAACGCAAATTTTCAGAAATAACCAAACCAAATCTAAACAAAAGCAAATGTCAAAAAAATTTATGATTCTTGGTATACCAAAATTCGCGCATTTAATTATCGAGACATTAATTATCGAGTTTTTATCGAGAAAGATCCGAACAAAACAGTTTAAATATTCTGCTTAACGATTTAATTTGTTTTTCTCAGATACATATTCACCACCAAAAAATGTACAGATTTTTCTGCCCATAGCCATGGTGTAAGGAAAATAAGGTGTGCTGGACACCTCGTCATCGATCCACAAAAAAGGCAGTCGACCAAGTGGTCAAACCATCTAAACATGTGTTAGCTGCTGAAACTATTCGTGAATAACCTGATAGGTCCTTATGTGTGGTTTCAGTTTCCTGAGAATTCCACCGTCGACCAAATCTTTACATTAGGGCAGATCCTGGATAAAAAAACCAAAGAGATGCAGATCGACACCCATCACCCATTCGTCGATTTCAAGGCCGCACGAGCTACACAACGCCATGTCTAGTTTTGAAACAGGATGACGATGGAGAATTCTCGCTGCCTCTTCAAGGTCGGTAATGAACTCACCTCGGACCTTCGATGTCAAAAAAGGTTTTAGACAAGACCAAGTGCTGACTTTTTTAACATCATGCTGGAGAAGATCGTGCAAGACTCGCTCGCCAACACAAGAGGCACGATCTTCCAAAAGTCTGTACAATTGCTATCAAACGCGGATGACATTGACGTGATTGGTCGAACACAGCGAGTCGTCAAAGAAGCGTTTGCTGGCATTGAAACGGGTTTAGCGGTGAACGAGAGCAAAACTAAGTATATTCTGTCATCGACAAAGGACGCACAACTTCTACGACTCGACATAGGCAACTATACCTTCTAGGTAGTCAAGGACTTCGTCTACCTCGGCTCCCAAGTAAACAATACGAACAACTATAGTACCGAGATTAAACGCCAGATCACTCTTGCCAATCGCTGTTTCTTCGGCCCCGTGAAGACTGTCTCGAAGGACCAAGCTAACATTCAACACCTTGATCATCCCTTTCCTCATCTAAGGCGCTGAAGTCTTAACAATCTCACAAGCAGGTGATCTATGTTCAATCTTTGGTCCTGTTTGGGTTGATGGTTCTTGGAGGAGGAGATTCAACCACGAACTGTACAGCGACAATGGCCCAGCCAGGCGTTTACGGATCCAACACCTAAGATGGTCATGTACAGCTCATGGACAACCAGTGATACGACGCAAAAGAAGAAGCCCGCCGAACCGAAGGCGGACATAAGTGGAGAAGGACCTCAACCACCTTGGCGTGCGAAATTTGAGGCAGCTGGCCAAAGATCGTGCCAGCAGGAGAGGCTTGTTGGCTGAGGCCCAGGTCCACCCCGGACTGAAGTGCCACAGTACCTCCACACAAGTGGAGAAGGACCTCAACCACCTTGACGTGCGAAATTTGAGGCAGCTGGCCAAAGATCGTGCCAGCAGGAGAGGCTTTGTTGGCTGAGGCCCAGGTCCACCCCGGACTGAAGTGCCACTAGGCAGCTTGTCAAGACCGCCGTCTTATTGCTTTGTGAAGTTACTCAGGATCTATTTTCACATCGAACAGATATGTTGCTTAAGCTTACATCACAATTTAATTTCGTCAATTTCAAAAGTGATGTACTCGTGCTTATTGTTACCCAGACAGGCATTTAACGCAACTTGCCCTTTCAAACCCAGCCAGTACGATCTTTGGACATTAGTACACAAGCTACTCTGTTCTGTTCTTTTCTGAATCACTCCACTAATTCTTGTTAAGTTCTTTAAATGAATTGGTTTGTCAATGACGCTACCTCCTTCTTTCGTCAATGCCATTAGCAAGCTAGTTGACAACATTCGCATGCTTCTTCAAATTAGAATCCCTTCAAACAGTTGCTGAGTGAAGTTGCGAATCGAAAACCTGCTCAATCTTCAACTGGCCTTATCTTAAGTATTTACTACTCATATCTCCATGATTTATACTTGTCATCTCTAAAGTTTAAACTCTCCGATAAGGAACTACGGTTTTTGCAAAGTCATTCCTCTGGCCTTCTCAGATAGAAATACGCACTCTCGACTATCTGCAGTCGTATTTGTGCGCAATTTTCCACTTTTCATACGTGGAAAGCTGTATAGTTTCCCAGCAGCACCAGCCTCTTGCGACTAATCTTATCAGTGTCAGATAACCCTTATTGTTTTCATTCGAAAAGCGCCCGAAACCGGTTTTGTGGGGAATGTCCCACGGCAGTAAACAATCAAAACACTGGGGTGGCTACATTCTTGTTGAACTCTAGCGAACTACCACCTGACGCAACAATTGATCAACACATGTCAATTCAAATCTTCATCAGCATATAACTTGGACTTTGATCAGAACTACCCCCTAGAACGCCCCCAAGCTGGCCCCCGGGCACATCGTCATGTGAAGTCTGAAACAAAACGTTTCACAACGTTGCGCCATGTGTTATCGGCAAACGAGAACGCGACCCGCCGTTGCCGCCGTCGCCAACGTCGTCGCCGTCGCAATAAAGACAAAACAATTCACGTGAATCCAAGTACAGCTCAGTGATTCCCCGAGAGACTCTCCTACGAATAACCTGGCAATGTGGAATTAGTTATTTGCATTTGGCAGACGACGGCGCGACGGCAGAGGTTATTCAACAGTTGGCCCCAAGCCACTTGACGGATGGGGGGTGTGTTGACAAAATGCATTGCAGTGCAAAAACACTGTCCTTGGCAAAGCTGTTTGTTTTCTGACAGTTTGATAAGCCACGGAGAATCGACGGGGAACACAGCAGGTGTTTACTGCCCAGATGATTTGAGGAATTTCACGCGAACACAACACCCGCCTCGTGATGATCTGACCTCAGAGAGGGACCAAAGTCCGAAATAGTTCTTCTCAAAATATGACTTGCACCTAAAATTAGACGAAGTCTATTTCTGCCTGTTGCCTTGCACCGAGTTCGGTCCGATTTTGGGGGTGTGTTCCCGCGTGACTTGGCCGGTTGCAAGTTATTTCTCTAATTTCATAAGAATTGCATGCTTTCGCAGAAAGAGAAGGCAGCCGCAAAGTGGTTTCGTAAGAGAGATGTGAATTTTCATTTTTTTTTTTGCTCAAGGCACATGGCACGGTTTTTAGCACGTTTCTGAGAAATCAAATGAATCAGCAGAACCTTGTGTGTAGTCGCTTCGAATACACTCGCACATTTCGCTTCGAATGTGCGAAAGAAAGCGAATGCGAAAAAGGAGCAAACAAAATTGTCATTCATGGATTCACACATTTGTAAAAGCTTTTCATGTAGTATTCGACTAGTGAGATAATAAAGCAGTCACGACCTGGTTCTTTTTGGACCGCTTTCTTGGCGCATGGATTGCAAAAGCAAACAGAGCAGATGCTGCTCTTTTCCCCCTCTCGCCGTATGGCACGTCTTTTGAAATGAATTCGCGCAATGGTGAATTTACATAAAGCTGACATAAGGTCGGTGTGGAATTTTTAATTCGAATGGACTGGCGATAATTGCGGGGTGTTGAATTAATCGACGGGTAATTGGCGAGCATTTCCATAACTAGTCCATCCGACTTTAGGAAGCCATTGACAATGGGTCAGTGTTGGAGAGATGAAAAAATGGAAACAGGAAATACTCGATGGGACTTCCTGGTTCAGGGAACCTCCAGGGAACCTGAGAGATTCAGCGGAGTGAAGCCGGTAAGGGAATGAACTCATTTGCAAGTGCATATGGAAATCGGTACGTGATTAACTTTTACTTGCGAACAATGGGGCGAGAAGGGTTAACAACTCCCGGGAGTGGGCAGTCAGTTTAGACAATCCTCAAACCTGTGTTCCGATGGACTGTCTGGCGGACTTGAGGAAGCGGCTTAGACCCGTACACCAACTCATTGAAGATCTAGTCGTACCTACCAAGAAACCAACTTCACATTTATGCATGGAACACAATACACCGTTGTCACAGCTGACTTCGCGTTACGGAGGTAGCGCATCGAGGCTGCGTTGAAACGATATCTCAATTTATCGGCTGCGTTCATATCTCAAATGTCAGTTGACACCAAAAACTGTCAATTTGTAAGAGAACTGTCAGATGGACACAGTTCTTTCTCGAAAATATCCAGCATCAGAAATGAAGTATTATAGATCTCGCCAACACGTCTTTTGCCCTTAAAATTATTTAAACCGTTTTTTTTTTACAGAATTGAAGTATTACAGAGACAGTCGACTTCACAGGTGATTGCCCCCTCATCGATCGAAGAATTTGAGTGCTTTTTTGACAGATATTCATGAATTTTTGACGGTTATTCACGGAATAGCGTGAATGCCGTCCGCAGATTGGTCAATTTAATTTATAATAATAATATGGGTGTCGCGACAATCAGAGGCGGACCTGGGAATTGAGTTGCTGAGAAGCTAACCACTTGTGTTGTGCGTGCTATTGTTCGTTCATGAGTGGATGAGACCTACAGTTTAATGCAGACTCCGAACGGCGAAGTTTTTAAGAAGCTTTTTCCAGACAGGAGTACCCTTTGAGCATTGTTACTAACTCAAAAGAGGTGAAGCAGTGAATTATGAAAGGTGGTAAATTCGGGTATCGTACCTGACACCCTCTGAGTAGGAGTCGAGGCACTTACCCACTACGCCACGGCGATCACTATTTTGATTTAAGAAAACGATAGAAAAGACAGTTCACTTCATTTCTGGTTTTTTATATCATTTTCTCAAAACTAACTGACCAATCAAAGTGCAGCGCACACTTTATTTTGTAAACTGTCTCGAACTGTTAAAAATTCATGAATAACTGTCAAAAAGTCACTCAAACGCGTTTATTGGCAAGGGGACAATCAGCCGTGAAGTTGGCCATCTCTATAACACTTCATGTCTGTCCAGGATGTTGAAGAATGAGTGCATTCAATTTACATTTGACGTTTTGTTACAATCATCTCATTTCTCACTTGTTTTTCAACAAACGTAGCCGTATTTTGTGCACAGTCATTGAGTTGTTTGTGTTGAAAGACGATGGTAGCAGCAACGCTGCATTGTTTTTCAGCCATTAAGCTTTTCACTGACGTTGTAAAGGTATTATGCATCCACTTGGTCCACTCCGTTAACAATCTTTACCGCATGACACACTACATGTCTAAAATATTCGAGACCAGTTGCAGTGATGAAACAATATTCATCATAATCGCAAATTAAAAGTTAAAACGTGTAAATTGTGAATATTACGAGTCAATTATCCTGTGCATGTGTGCAATCGTATCTGCTCATATTACTTGTCACAAGTGCGGAAATTTATTGACATTTACTTGACAGATCTAAGAAACAAATAAAAATAGAAGTGAGGCCCGAACGCAATGTCAAATGAATGCACTGTGATCAATGCTGTTAGTTCACTTTCACTCAGTTCGTTAAATTTTACTTAAGCGGAGCGAAATCGCACTTTATGTATATGTATTCCATAAGTTCCCAGAACAATTAAAGTACGTAGAAAGTAGACGAATTTGTAGTTTATTTTTGTCTTTTATAATATCATAGACGTAAGTTCGTTATGGTTGACCTTTTAATCAGTCGCTTGTATATTAAACTTTTAAGCCTTACTTTGCTCTCCATTTCGTTCTTGACTGCACTTGATTCAGTTATTTAGAGCCGTCTGCTGACACTTATCTTAACGATTTAAGTTTCACTTAACGAGTTAAGATGGACTTATCGGCTTGCACGAATCGAAAAGTAGATCATAGTCTTCTAAGAAATTATTCGATTGCACGCATCAACCAAGTCTTGTCACATTAATGTTTTATGTGATAAGAACTTTTTTACAAAGGATTTTATCTCGGAGGAATACAAACAAATTACAGAAAAGGACGAATAGCTTCGTTTACATTAGTTATAAACGCAATCTATGGAACCCACAAAAAAATTCTCATTTACAGACTCATTTGCTTACAAAAATAACGAATTTGACATTTAAAATCGAAGTGAAGTTGGTTGCATTTATAGAAAACCGTATCTTAGCTAAGCCCGTCTTAAATATTTACAGAATAGGTTAAGTTGAAATTAAGGTTCAAGTTACACTTAACATCATAAGGGTTCTCCAATGAAAACGCACGATGATAATTATAAATAAAACAAAACAGTTTTCAGAGAATTGTCTTAATATTTTTTATTATGAAAGAAGGATCTACGATAGAAGGTTAACTGTTCGCCACGGCTTCGGGGGCGTACTTCTATCCGATGATCCATATTTTAAATGACTCAGACATAATTGAGGCTCAATGCCGTTAATGTGCCGAATTATCTCATCCTTTAGCTCTTGAAATGTTCTTGGCTTTTTGACGTAAACTTTTTCTTTTAAATATTCCCCAAAGAAAGAAGTCCAACGGTATCAAATCCCATGATCGTGGCGAATTAACATCGCCACGACGTGAGATAACACGGCCATAGAATTTCTCGCGCAAAAGAGCTTTTGTTTCGTTGGCTGTGTGGCAAGTGGCACCATCCTGTTGGAAGCACATGTTGTCCAGGTCCATGACCTGAATTTCTGGTCACAAGAAGTAAAAGAAATTTGAGCACAATTCTACATTTGATAGATTATGCTGACCAAACAAATCACGAACGTGTACGAAATGCATTTTGATTTCAACGGCCATTTTGGTAAAAGGCTTCAACAATCATACCGCGCTGCCTAATTGTGTACCTCTCCATGGTTGAATTTGTCAAACAGTGAAACAAAGAAATGTCCAATTAAGTTGAGCAAGAAAACTTGACGTTAAGGTGTGACTCACAATTAACATCGTGCACTATGGTTGGACCACCCTTTATTAAAATATCAGCAAACGGGAAATGTAACGGGGCTTGAATAAAATTTCGTCGTATCAATTAGAGAATACCATTTTCATGGTACAAAGCGCGAGTCTGTTAGTCGCGTGTGAGGGGAGGTGTACCATTAAACTACTTTGTGAACTCGAACTGACGGTGCGAAAGAGAATTTAAACTGCAAATAGGGTTGTGTTGGAATATTAATAAAATTTTAATTTTCGGAGTTTCATTTTTCTCCAACAAGCAACTGTCAAAATTGAGAATCTAGCGGAAAGTGCTATACCCCGCTGACCGGGTCGAAGAATGTCACAAGCTGATGATATGGACAGACCCACTCTATTGCCTTGATTCCATTTCTCAAGAAACCTTGCACAAAAAAGTGTCTTTGGTGTCAAACTACCCATCGGGATGTTGAACTGTCATTTCAGATGTATACAGCCACGGAGGCGAATGCGTCACATTCTGCTTAGGGATGAGGAAAACCTCTCCAATGGCTTCCATTAGAGCCACTAGATGTCCACTAGAGAGGCGTATACGTAGCATTTTTTATCGACCCTTTTCAACCAATCAAATGAAAATCAAAAGACGTGATTTCAATGATCAGTTTTTGAAAGAAACCAAAAAAGTTATTCGCATCTCAAAAGGATTATTTGTTAAAAAATGAGTCCATTCACCAACGGCTGTAACACCCCTATTCTGGCAAACCTCAGTGATGTGTTTTAAGTCACAACTACCTCACAAGAGCATGGTGAGTCACAAATTGTGAGGTTTTCGTATTCTGAGCAAAACCTCACAGCTTGTGAGCATCACAAGAACGGTCAAAATTGTGATGTTCTCATGAGCACATCACAAGGAAAAATAGCAACAAAAGAATTGTCACACGCAAGGAAAAATAAACAGATGTTGATTTTATTTTGGCGTTTAGCTCATCTGCGAATGCGGCCCAATAATTCTGCATCCCATTCGGGTCAGTTGGATCATTTTTGCTCAGAAGAAAATCAGGATTCATTTGCAAGAAATTCGTATAATGGTCCAACTGTTCCTGGGATGTACGCTGATATTTTCTTGTTGCTGCAAAATATTCATTATTAATAAATACTTATACATATTTCAATAATATAGACAATATTACCTTGTTCGCTACGTTCTGCCTTTTTTTTTGTAAATACGCTCAGTAAGAAAAAAAAGCGCAAATATAATAACTGTCAAAAAAACAATTTTTGACATGGCAACGAATTCACCTCACCATGGTGACTATTCTTGTGTGTTTTCTTGTGAGGTTTACGCCAGAATACCAAATAGCTGAAACCTCACAAGGTAGGCATCATAATTTTCGCCTCACTGACATTCGTGCGTTGTGACCACATCACAACCAGAATAGGGGTGTAAAAATCGACCTCGACTCTAGTGTCTGCAGATTCAAAAGTAATGTCAACAAACGCTCTTAACAACTGTCAGATGCCAGTCGATTGAAATGTCCCCGAAACCGAAATGGTAACAAAATAAAGATGGCAGCGTTACCTTTCAAAAATTAACTCTGTACATATAATGTCAGTGTTTCAAACTTGTTAAAGACAACATCTAGTCTAAATCATGGTTGGTTTATGAGATAGGGGTACTATCAGCTGAGAAGGGAAATATTATATGTATTTGTTCAAAAAAACAAATTCACCCAAATTAGCAAGTTTACTTAGAGTCTTTGCTGACTACTGAATACAGCGCATCTGGAATCTTGCAAGATAATGTTGCACCGAGTGCTGTTTTAAGGAATAACTTCTGCAGATTGGCAGATGATGGCAATGAGAACTCTAAATCGAACATAGGTAATAGTTTCGTTTCTTGAACCTAGACGATAATAATATCGGGAGTGAAGTCAAAGCTACTATCACTAAAGCAGCTACATTAGCTCATCTGTCAGACATGGTCGGAGGATAGCATGCTCAATGGGTGGAGTGTCGGTGTGTCCTTTGCCCCTACAAGATAGGAGAACAGTTTGCATACAACTCTCATCATGACAGAGAACATGGCAGGGTCTCTGCTGTGTTGTATAAACACCTGAACCCGGTTGTCAACCATCTGATAGAACTCTATCGGCTCAGCTTCAGGACAGGAAAGTTCACAAATGAACATATCTTCACACACTCGGGCAGATTGACACTCACCAACTAGCCACAAGCCACGTCTTGTTTTATCAGTCTTCCTAAACTTCTCAGTTTGTGCAGGTTGACGATGAACAATTCTCGTTGTTTCATTAAGGACAATAAACGAATCCACTGAGACATTCAATCTTACAAATGGGTTTAGACAAGATGACGACGACGATATGTGACGCTTTCAACGCCATTCTTAGAGTATGTCCACTATCTTGTAAACAAATCGTTTTAGTGAAGCGTTGTTATCCGGAGTGGCACAAAAGAACGATGAGAGAGAATAGCGAAATGCATACTTCAAGACGGGACAACGAAGCACAGTGGTTCCATTACTAGGGAGCGACGGAAATAGTTTAAAAGAATGATAAAAAAAAAAACAAATTTCAATTAAATGAAATGAAACATAGTACAAATTGGAGGAGGCCAATCAAATCCACAGCTCGTTAAAAATTGTAAAGTATAAAAAATAATAATTATAAGGTGAAGAATTAAGGTATCTTAACTATAAAGCAGAAAGTTTGTGTGTCTGACCGACAAAGGCTCCGAAACTACACGTCGCAGAAATCTGAAATTTTCAACAAAAATCATTCTAAAAAGATGCTTAATGAGACAATTTTTAAGTCGGTACGAAATACGGTTTGGAAGTTACGAGCACTTTTTAAACGGGAATAGAATTCTCAAAATAAGGGTGGTTGCATCAATCCGGTATGAAACCATTTCAAGTTGCGTAGTCGTGGATATCAACCATCACCCAGTGTGTTGTAACTTCCATATATACACACACATTTTTCATATTTCGCTTTGGTGCAACCATTCATTTTTTTCTACGTCTCAACCGCACATATACGAACGACTGCCTGGGTCACCAAATGAAAAGGAAGCAATAAACATTTTCGCACTTTTCTTATTTTGTCATACCCAAACTATCTATGCATGTACATATACACAGCTACACACAAATCATTCAATTTTGCTGAAATTGTGAATATTGAACTTCTGAACGGATTAGCCGATTTAGATAAAATTTCAGAGCTAGACTAATTACATAATGTGTTACAAGCTAGTTTGACTTCAATTTGGACAACAAGTGAACATCGCGCGCAGGTGCATAGATGGGATTACAAGGAACTTTTTTGCTATGAATCGCTTGATATCCCTCCACGTTGTGTGTAAATGGTTGAGAAAAAACCGTAATTTCCGTCCGTTTTGCTGCAGCACACATTGATAATTCAAACTTCAACATGTACATATGCACACAGTCAACGAATTGTACTCATTATGAGTAGGGATGTGAATGCGAGATTGGGATAGGCATCGATGACAAAAGAAAATTCAATTTCTTCTCAGTTCTGGTTCGAGCAGTCTTATTATTAACTTTTTAAATTAAAAAGTGATCAAACATTTATTCAAAGTCTTCAGTGCATCTACAACGGAACACTTTTCTTCACATTTTTCTTAATAATCACATTATCGCAAAATTGCCGAGGAAAAGGAAAGCTGTTTTTGATCCTCAGCAAGCATGTGTGAAAAGACGGCGACTTCTAAGATCTGCACAATCTCAAGAAGTAAGAGTCCAAGTTCGTGAAAACGACAACATTGCACAGGCTGCCAGAAGAAGTAATGAAACACAGTATGAACGAGAAAAACGGAACGCAAGTAATGGATTGGCTCGACGCAACCCTTTATTGATTGAGACTTAAGCCCGGGCAAAGCCGGGTACGAAATCTATTAAATTATATAAAACAGTATTTTTTAATAAAAAAAAATATAAGTAATAAACAATATTTGTTTGAATACGGAAAATGTTTTAAGAGGAAAGATAACTCTAAATTATTGGATTTTAAGATTTAAAAATTACTGTGGGAGGTTTAATGTTTCGGCTTACAAAAAAACACGAAATATGAAAAAACACAAAGGATGCATCATGTTCAATAAGGGTCAAGAAATTAGAAAACTATTTAATGGCTTTCTTTAAACATTATTTTATTATTCAAATCACCTTTTACCAGAACTAATTTTAAAGGAGACCAAGAATGGTTAAACCGCAATATCGTATTTTCAAATGAACTTTTTTTTTATAAAACTGTGAAAAACACTCAACATAGTGGCGCTAACACTGACTTCCACTTTGTTCCCATTATCATAAATAATATTTGCATTAAAAAAAAAACTGGTTAGTTGACCTTGAAATTTTGACTTTTGGCCTGTGAGAGAAACCACTGTGGGAAGCACTGTGGGCAAAGCATCACAGTGAGCAGTTATCATGTGGAGGTACCCAGAGACTTAACATACATCGGCTGCTCTGTAAATTATAGCTGTGTTTTTTTGCAAGCGTATATACGCTTATTTTTCAATTTCCATGTAAAATACACTAACAACAAATCATATATCCGCTTAAGTTACTCATCATATCTATCGCCGCTTAAGAAATAAGCGCGGATAAAAACAATGCTTCCCAGCATCATTTTCTGTGTGTTCATTCCTGAATTTATTCATTCATTGCTTAGGTTGCTGTATGCGGCTTACATTTGCAGGTGTGGTTAATGTATTAGATCATTTTTAATTTTTTTGGCATCCATAAGTATGCAATTTTTGGTATACCCAGAGTGTCTCTGCTATACATTCCGTTCAGCTTGCTAAAAGGTTATTTTCATTTGATAAACTTTATTTTTATTTTATAATTATGGAGTGTTTTTGCTTTTAAAGTGATGGTCACGCTACACAGTCACAAAACAAAGATTGTGACCATCAAAGATCAACCATCATCTTCCAAGACTACACTCCTGACTGCTTAGCAAATGGCATAAATGTCGTCGGTGCTGCCAAGATTTTATGATGAATCATTAAACGGCGATGATCGTTTTTTTGTGCACTTATAAATTAACACAGCTTATATGAACAACGCAAGGAGATCAGTAAACCCGGTGTGTGCAGTAGAAAGCATTTGGCCAGAAATCGCGCAAGCTGGGTGGGTTACAGGACCTCTGTTCAGCTCCTGTTCACAAAAGGAAGTCTGAACAATTGTAAAAGTTTATTTTTCCTTGGACTTAGTTAAACAAGTACACTCACGTCTCACTCAGTTGATTTTTAACTGGATATGAAAAGTAGTTTCAGTTAGACGATGAAAAATTGACTGGTGTTCGCGTGATGGACTTTTAATTTCAGAGAAAAAGCGATCTTGCACCCAAGCCTTAACGGACAAAGAAGAAAAAATATGCGGAGAAATTAAACACGTGCGACCTCTTCCTTTCGAGACTCCCTTTTATTACCAGCCGGAAATCGGCCATATTAATGTAAAAGAATGACAAGTTAGAGGGAGACAAACATACATATACATTTTGAAATGATGTCTTAAGGGGCCGCTTATATCAACGTCAAACAGCGGGAATGCCAGAATATGGACATAAAATTCAAATTAAAGGTAAATTCGACTTAGAGGGAGGAGACTGTCCTCGACAGCCGTCGATTGAAAGCAGAAGGATAAACGCAGCAGTTCTGCCTCTTGGTGTGGCAATGGCTATTGTGATACCAGCAAGACAGTACCGTGAGCACAACCCGGCAAGAAGAACGAGCACACATTAACCTTCAGATGCAACTTATCACATCGACTGTCATAGTTATTATATTTGATAGCCAGTAATGGTTACATGCGTGCTATGTCTGCAAAGTGATAGCCAAGTGTTTGCTCACACAATGCGTTGGCCTTCGAAATGAATAACCGCTTAGAGATCCTGACGTTGTTGTACGTGAACTTGTTGTCAGCAATTTTGTGAGTGTTCACGTTTTACAGCTTGTTTCTCTGTTGTGGACATCCAGTTGTCAGATGTTAAACGATGTTCTTGTGAAGCATTTGGGACGATCAAACTCACGTCGAACTGAAGTCATTAACATCTTATCTAAACTTCGATTTGTGAGGTCTTGCTGGAATACGAACATCCCATGTCACAAGCTATAAGCGCAATTGCATATCAGCCTCTTTAATTAGTTGACAATTATTTATTCCTTTAAAAGCATCCGAGTTTCCTCAACTGACATTTAATGATATCTTAACTTTTACGTACGCACTGTTTGCCATTAAAACATCCCTTGTCTCCAATACTTATTATCAACAACGTCACAAGCACATATGAGGTTATACCGACGTCAGTTGAACAGAAAGCAACATTACTATGCAATGTGATCGACCGTTGCATCCACTCTCCAGTGACGAATGCATTCCCAGCTCAGCGACACGCGACGTCTATTTTCCAATGACGATTGCAATCCAGCATGCAATTCAGTTTAAATGTTCGCATCAGCAGATGTCACTTCGTGAAGCCACAGCTGCCAGTCTGAGTTCCGGAGAATATTAAATTTATGTTCAACCAGTCGAACATGACTTACACTCGGTAGATTGGCCATTAGTCGACAATTATGCATTCCATGAATCTAATAGCACACGAACCGTGTTGCTCAGCACACACACACTTATGCTGAGATCGCGGCTGACTAGACTCCAATCTGCGTAACAAGAGTCGGCGAGACAACGAGTTCAATCACGTGAACAGACGCCTTTCAATGGTCTATCTCTCTAGAATCGTAAACGTCAGACCTACATACGTACGTACATCAGTAAACAAGAAATTTACTGGGTAAATCTAGACGGTATCGAGTTTATTGCGTGAGCAAAGCTTTTAAATGGCAGAGCAATGATTGATGTGGAACTGGTTTGTGTGTGACTTTTTGAAACGGGAATGCGAATATTGCCGAGACTGCGGGAAACACTGCAGAATATCATAAATTTGTTATCAGATTCTTGGTATACCACCAATTAATTAAGTTATGTGGCGTCACTAAGCACAGGTTGCTTTAATTTATTCACAGAGAATTTCAAAAATGATAACACAAAGGCTAGCATCCTAATGGATTCAGAAGCCCAAAAGTGAGACGCCGCAGATGACCACCTGCTGACAATGCACAATGTGCGCGTGCTGTGTCTTCCAAGCAGAGATTCTGGCAATAGAGTAAGCAGCCACGCGCATTCAAACAACCGATATTCCATGGTCAGATATCACCATCATTGTTGACAGCCAGGCTGCACTGAATTCAATAGGATCTAGTACCACGAGATCATGTCTATAACACAATAGTGCGCTGCGCCAGCCGACTTCATGTTACGGAGAGAGTGCGATGACGCACTGCGTTGAAAGGATTACTCAATTTATAAGCTGTTCTCTCTCATCTACGAGATGAAAAATATTGCCGAATTTTTGCATAAACTCATTTGAAATGACTTTTGTCGTTAATTTATTTTTAATCAGCTGTTTTCATTTTTCAAACGACAGTTGACACTAAATACTCTCAATTTGGAAGAAAACTCTCAATCAGGGAGAAAAAAACTCACTCACAGCGCACACCTCTGTCAAAAAATATCCAACATCTTTAACAATGACGTGCGATGGACTAACGTTTTATTACGATCCTCTCTCCCCTCTAATTTTTCACTAACTCAGGTCGAGGCTGTGTTTTGCGTATGGCCATTGAATTGTGTGCGTTGAAAGCCAACACGCCAGCGCAAACGCACTATTGTGTTTCAGGCATCAAGGGCTGTTAAGAATTGCCGCGACTCACTAAAGTTAGTCACCATGAGTTCAAACTCTGCTGGGTCCCGGGCCTCAGCTCAATAGCAGGGAACGAGAAAGCGGACAAATCGGCCAGACAGGGTTCTAAAATGGACATCAGCGAAGCGGACACATAACTATAGCCATCGATCACCGCACTGCACTGGACTATAAGTGACACCACGCTTAAAGAAGCCAACTTGGACAAGAGATGACTGTCACAAGACAAGATCAACGTGGCGAGAGTCTAGCCAACGGCAGAACAAAAAAAAGCTTCTGGGGTTGGACCGCAACTCGATCCATGTGCTCGTCGGAGTGATCACAGGACACTGCCCCATTGGAGCAATGCTCCGGAAATAGAGTGTAGAATCCAGCTATCTCTGCCAGTGTTGTGCTGACGAGGAAGAGATCGAAATGATCCAACATCTGCTTTGTCACTACCCATCTCTCTAGACTCGGCGCCTAGCTTCGCTGGGCCAAAGATTGTTCACAGAGACTGCGGACTTAGTGAATGCGGCTGTATCGGATCTTCTAAGACTTCTAAAGAGCCCGATGTGGTTTAAGCAGGGTAGGTAGAAGGAATACACAATGGGCCCTAAGGCCTCCGAGTGGAAGTGACCTTTTATCATCACTCTCCCCTTCCTAAACCTAACCTAAACCTTAAGCTGCTGATATCAAAAAGTGACTATGAACAGGTAAAATTCTGTACAGGTTGTATGAGCACCGAAGACGAGGCAGAGGACGTCCCAAAGTTTATGTTGCGGATAAATACATCACAACAAAATCCACATAATAACTTCGGATGACCGTTGAGTGAAGCTGATCGATATTACCGACACTCTATAGATATCGCGGATCGAAGATGAACATATCGTTCATGAATATTTGGGTATGCGGAAGCTCTGTGCAAAGTGGGTGCAATGCACCCTGTCACAAATCAATGAAAACCATGTAAAATGTCCATGCATGGGACTCCGAATTGATTCCACATTCACCGTCTTCTCCAGATCTGGCCGCCAATGACTTTTTCCTTTTCTAAGGCCTCAAAATAATGCTCGCTGGAAGGAAATTGAGCGCCGATGAAGAGGTAGAGTTCCAAACAAAAGACAAATCGTACAAAAAAATTGGCGCATCGAAAAGTTGAAAGATCGCTAATCAGCGTACCGTCCTCAATGGCAGGTATGTTGAACAATAAAATAGAACTTAAAAAAAAAATATGTGTGCTTTCTTTAAAACTATACGAACGAACAATGTGGATGCATCCAGTCATATCAGATGGATGCGTGTCTTTTATTACACTTTCTCCCGGCTGACATTGTTGTCCTCAACTTCAAGAGCCTTCGATACTCAACTATGGAATTCTCTTCCTTTATAAAGCAGAGCAATTTCCAATGCCCATATTCAGAAAGATGTGGCATTACATCATGCATCATTCCAAGCTATCCCAACGCGTGGAGTGACCGATTTAGCTTCGGCAACAATTGAACACTGGAAATCTTGGCCGGAAATTCGAATGTTGGTGAAAAAATCATCTTCTCGGACTAGACCAATTATTGGCTCAGCTGCTAGATTGGGTAATAGTGGTGGGCTGAAGATAGCAGACAGCAGTGGTACTTAGGCCAGTGTAGGTCTTTTGATTTTTGCTAGCTTCTGCAAAAATCACTCTTAGAGACAGCCACCCGTCGACCAGTTATGACAACGATAAGTGTACAGAGTGTTGGTCAGCTCAGTCAGACAGATCGTTTGAGATTTACTGCTGGCTGTATTTCCATTGTTTCCAGTCAGGTGGTGCATTCTATGTATTTGTGGTTTTTTTAATTTCTGAATATTAAGATGATGGTAGGTTGTAGCGAGCAACAAAGAGGGAGGACCTCCTCTTGTTGTAGCACACGGAGCGAGTTCATCGGCTTAGCAATTCCCTGGTATGTCACGCTGTCTTGTGAATAATACAATTCTTAGCCATCCCGTATAAAGACACCCAGCAGTTAATGGATGTCTACGAGTTGAAAATTACATTGTGCAGGGACTTGCCTCCTTGCTGTCCTTAAAATAGCCTCTATTATCGCAGTGACTCCTTAAATATTGAGGTCTTGTTCCACTCCGTCTTCGATAGGTCTGTGGATATTCTCAGAGGGTCGCCCAGCGTTTGATTGTTAGACATTCTATCCGAGCTGGAATGCCTGCTGGTGGAGAATTGCTTCTCGAGGACTGCTTTGCGGTTGATGATTGGTGTGGTAGGGAAAGAAGTTGAATTCATTAAAAATAATTGAGAAACCGATGGTTCTGTGTAGTGATGAGCATAATGATTTTAAGAATCGAGAATTTAGTAATCGAAATGTTTTAATACTCGAATGATCGCTCGGAGATGCGCGCATTGGAATGGTTATTAGAGTGATAATCAATCTACTTACACTACTTACATCTACTTACACAAGATAACTCGATAAATGTCTCACTGTCAATTGGTCTCGTGTAGAAATACTGATCAGGAACATAGAATGAAAGAAAAATGCAAAGGAAAAGAACTCAAGTATTACTCCACTTATATTTTAGTATCCACTATAAAAACAAATAAAAAGTTCGAATTAATTCGAATGATCGATTATCAAAATCGAGATGTTCATGAGATCTTGTAATATTCGATTATCAATCCATCGAATCAACAAGAAATTCAAATGCGCCCATCAGTGGTTTGTTCACTGTTCGGTTGACACCTTAGTCAAATGTTGTCTATCTGTTGAAGAATAGGAAGAAGGTAGAATTATGTGAAGCGAATCAGAGGAAGTGCTTCCCTACTCTCCGCTTATACACAAACCAACGGTTGAGTGCATTACAGTTGACAGATTTGTTTAGGTTATTTGTGCAGGCTAGCCTTAAAAAAAAGCCGGAACCAATATTATGTCTCATACCGTTTGTTTTATTACAATGTATTTCCCTTTCGTTCTTATCAGGTCACCCTGTATTTCATTTTAAAGTCACTGACTTCTCTTTTCTGATGAAATCGATGATGAGTGCACAAATCGGTATTCACCTTGACTTGCTGAGGATCGCCTCTCCTGATGCAGTGCCAAGGTCACGGGTTTTCCAAACTCAATTTAATAACTGACTCCTCTTTCTGGACTGGTCAGACAATCCACTTCCTGAAATCCACAAAAATGTTTGTGGCAAACAGTTCCTCATTGGTCGTGTTGGCTGGTGGGATTTACAAGACTCCGCGACCTTCCTCTTCTTCTGTGAAATCATAAACCGTTACGACGTCATTCGTCGTCACACATCATTACACCCAGACCGAGACAGTCTATGCCTCTGACGTACATATCTTGTGTGAATGGCTTAGGAAGAGATAATTTGATTTGTATTTCATTAGCCTTAGTCGATGTGTATCGGAAGCTTATGAAAATCTCGACCGGTTTGATGACGTACAGTGAAACCAATCGTTGTTCTGTGTTTATGTTTGCCTAGCAACATTTCAGTTGATGGGTTTCGACTCTCCAAGTGAATGACGAATTTTGCAATGTGCTTCAGATGGCGTAAGGTCCCAGTCCATAGAATGCGTTGCGTTTAGATTCACAACTGTCACGCAAAGTGATGACCCAGTGAGTAGTGCCTGACGTTCCGGTTTTCCAGCATAAATTCGAACGGTCTCGAGGGGCCACCTTAATTTCCAGGGAGACTCAGTGTAAACAAATCCTTAATATATGAAAAAATAACTCACGAAAATACTGTTCTGTTTATTCTTATGCATAGTAACGAAAAGACATTTTTGTTCAAGTGTTTAAAAGAGTTTTTGGGTTTTTTACTTATCCTAGGCAAATATTAAAAATCCCGGTATTTTCCACTTTTTAATGACTTGTCCCGCAGAGCTTCATTCATTGAACATGCGTTTGTAACTTAGAATAGGAATATGAGTTGCAGGACTGGGTGGTCCAGACCCCAGCTCTCGCATCTCTGTGAACCCTACGTGCGTAAGAAATGTATTCTTTCATTTAAAAAAGACAAACACATGAAGAGCACCTGTCAAACGCACAGAAAGTTAACTTCATCTGTTGCGATGCATTCCACTTGTGGGCCGTATATGCTCTTCCTCTCTCCCTCTCATTAGAGCTTGTGAGTTGTCGCCTTTTTGACATAATGCAACGCGCTGGTGCCTTTTTACAAAACTGACCTACAAAACATTTCTCGCATTTTGATGTATTCCCATTTTCTCTGTCCCACAAAATTTGTTTAGTTTCATAACCGATTCGCCAAGGTTTGCTGAACCTTCAGTTGCCTTCAGATGTATTCACCCATTTCAAAAGTACGCTCGTCGTTGGTTAACCAATTGCGGTGTATCCAGAGGGAACCACAGGTAGGTGACAATACGATTTTACCTCCAACCTAACCTAAAAAAAAAAAAGCAAAAGTAGAACATAACCCACGCAGTTATCGGCCAACGAAGAAGAGGAAGAAGAAAAAGAAGAAAAGAGACTGTTTCTTTTTTTCAATTATCATGTTTATTCTTATTTGAATTTGTTCTGAGACAGAACATAGCATCTACAAGATATCAGCACTTTACTCTCCGTGCCTGTACACTACATATATAGTATTTCTAGATCCTTACATCCCTACAAACACATTTACATTTGTGATGATTAAGAAAAAGATACATTATTGCAACATCATTGAGTTAAACGTACACAATACATAATTGATTTACTTCTATTCGAGTTTCGACTCAAACTCGAGAAAAGATTTTGATTTCTTGAATTTCACAATTTGCCAGCGCACCACTGCGACTGCCACGACATTAATCTAGTTTTGTTTGGGTTAGTAATACACCTTCGTTCCTTCACTCTGCATGTCTGGACAGCTCCAACGTCGGCAGAAATCCGTTCGTTTTGCGGCGGAGCACTCCATAAACTGCATCTCACGCGTGTGCCATTTGTGATGGTCACACCAAAGTTAAAGTTGGGTTGTGTTTTTTTGGTTTTTTTTTCCAGAAAAAAAAATACAAGATTTGCAATAATTATCCTCCTTCTCACACGGCCGGCAACTTGACCACGGGATGCGTTGGTGAGTCCCAGTAGGCCTCGCAATAGTCCACGAGGATGTTCTCGGACTTATTGAGATTCTCGTTCTCGTCCTGTTCCTTGGTCCAGCTCTTCTGGATCAGGCAGCATGACTCGATGGTGTTTTTGCCCAAAATTCTGCTCAGCTTGGTGGCACAGTCCACCTTGATGACGTAGATGTCGTTCTCGTAGCAGAACGCTTCGAGGAGCACTTCATGCATGTGTGTGGCACTGTCGCCGGCTTGTGGTTCGGCCAGGATGCAGATGAGTGACTCCTCGGGAACCTTTGAGAGCATCTTGATGGCGGCACTGAGTCCCACGATGACTCGCGACTCGTGGTCTGCCTTGAGCAGGGCTGTTTTCACCGTCCTGCCGATGTTCGGGTACTCCATGCCTGTTGCAGCGTTGACGTTCATCTGAACTCTTGTCTCCTCCAGAACCATGTTTGTACAGATCTTTGTGTTGATTGACAGTAGCTGGGGCTTGGGGTAGGGGGCAGCGGTCGGTTTCACCGGGGTATTTGTAGAGAGTTTTAACGAGTCAAATCTAGCACAGATAGCCAGTTTCACGATTCACTTGGTTTTTCTTGGGTGTCTTTAAATGTTTTGTTTTTTTATTGTTTTTTTTTGTTCTTGTTCTCACACTGAGGGGCTTGTGTTTTTGTTTTCTTTTTTTTTATCACTTGTTATCACTGATAATCCAAAAAGAGGTTGGTGGTAGAGGGGTTATTCCTTGGGGGTCTCTGTATATTCAGCTCAAGTGCGAACACTCCTCTGCGCTTGCTTCAATTTTGAATTGTTATTTCACAATGAATGCAATCGGTTGGCTGTATGGGCTTTTATAGTGGCCGCTCTCTTCGGCGTGTGCCACGAAGCTTTCGCGTGTGGCCATTGGAAGAGAGAGCGAGTGCGCCGAAGCAGAAATTCCCGCGGAACTGCTATCGTCAGACGGGTTTACTGCGAAAAAAAACCCCAACCGTCCGGTTGGGGGCTACGAAGAATTCGTAAAGCTCATTTCCATGAGAGCGCCACGAGTTCCGTGAAGCGATAATCGGTGATAATTTCGTGCTTGGGCGAAAAAGAAGCAGAGTCTCTTTCAGTGAAGAGTGCGGCAAGGTGGGTGTGCTCTTCACTTGAGACGGTGAATAGGTACCTTCTCTCTGTTTGGATTTCTGCGGAATCTGTCAACCTACCAGTTCAGTCTGGCGGGGGAGGGTGGAATGTGGATGCAAATTGAAGAAAAAAAAAAAGCATCTGAAGATGAAAAATACATTAAACCAGGGGGATTTTTGCACATGCTCGACGTGAATGAATGCATCTGCTGCGGCAACTGGGGATTGTCCCAGTTTTGCATGACAAACAACAAAAAGAGTGCGGGATCTTTTGTGGACGTATACTCGCAGTGTGGATTACAAATGAGAGATTAAGAGAAGACTTCGGATGAATCGTTAGAGACCAGTTTCTTGATGTCAAAAAAAAACCAGACTTTGAAGTCTGAGAAAAAGACGTCACAATTCGATGCAAATGATCTGTAACTTGTGATTTGGAAACTTGTTCGTGTGTGTCACTAACTGCCGCTATACGACGGTGTCAAAATTCGCATTGCGTGCTTCACTAGACATCATCATCAAACCCAAAGTGATTCATTTGAACTGTGTCCAGACTTGCTTTGACATTTGTCGTAAATCGAAGACATTTCGAAGCGGTGTTGGTGAATTGGCGTCATTAGAGTTAGGGGTTTGTTTTCGCAAATTTGGATCAAATTTATGCCAAGAATCTGATCTATAAATATCAGAAATTCGACGAAACTGTTTTGGGGATTCACTGACTTAAACTTCTGAGCAAATTATTTGCGATACAGATTCATCTTGCGTAGACAAGGGTAATTATGGGACAGTCATGGAAAAGAAGAGCTTGGGTGTTTTCATAAACGTCACACAAACAAGGGACTGCGTTTGACACGTTCATTAATACAGATTGGCGAACGTAATAATTTAGGTGAACTGCAGAGCCTACTGTGCATAATCATCGATTTTGAACTGCCAAAAAAAAGCGATTGGAAGACAAAATGTTTACCTGAGTTGAGAGATATTTGGTAGAATGCTTGTGAAAGCACCCTTTATTTCAAATGGGCTGATAACTGCTAAGTTCGTTCCAATTCTCTCCAAAATGATGGGTAGCCATTAAGGTGAAGGATTGTATTGTGTTTGGGTAGGAATTAAAATGAAGGGTACAACGCTGTATTTACAGGATTTAATTTTTAAATCATTAGTGTATGTTTCGCATTGGCCTGAACTTGCATGGTTAGGCGGACTCATTTACAAAGATTTTGGACCGATGGACAAGTCTTGAGTGGGAGAAACTCCTTCCTTTCTTATATCACACAGTAACGACTGTATGGCGCAGTTGGTAGATTGCCTCTCCCTGGTTAGCGGCGTCCCCGGTTCGAATCCCAGTGAAAGCAAGGTTAATACGCTTTTATCTGGTTTTCAAATCTTGTCCAAACACCATTTGCCGTTGGGATCAAATCAACGGCACTATCACTGGAGTAGTCAATCAGTGGTAGTAGTCTGACTATGGGATTCACAATGGACCAATATGGTCTAAGTGTGCTGGTAAATTTACTAGCAACCCAACTACCTAACCTAACCTATGAATCAGACAGTTCTACGGAAGTGGGTTTCAACTAATAAGTCCCCTTAGGCGACACTATCTCTTCTTAAATAGGGCTATTAAGACTTCCCTCAATCAAGGATAGAATTGAGAAGTAGCGCAATGAAGACTTCCCTCAATTAAGGATACAATTGACTAAAGTAAACCTAAGATTATGTCACAACTGAATGAAGGAAGGAATATAGATATTGCCAAAAGGCACAAGTCCTTCTCTTCGATTCTGAGAACCTACCCAAAAATTCCAAAAGCCATTTGCGATTTATGTACACACATAGAGACCGACTATATTTGCTGTTATTCGTGTAAGTAAAAGTGAACGAAACTCATCGAAGTTATTAAGGTCACAGTTAAAGTTTTCTCAATTGCTTGACTGAGACTCCTTATACGTCCAATTCTGTTTTACACGGTTTTGATTTGACACGGTCTAGATAAAAATTGATTCCGTTTTTACACGATTGAAAAAAGCAATTTAATTGAAACTTTGAAGAAAAATATTTTTAATATATGATAAATCACTAAACCCGAATGTGTGCTGCATCGATCAGCACTGCTATCGATTCGACCTACAAAATTCGAATACGATCACAGATCGTCCCTTAGCCACTTAGCCAATTAGTGACTCGACTGGAAAAGGATTTCACTCAACCGTTCATACCTACGGAAGAGATACACTCTCTTTACACTCGTTATACCAGTAATATCGGCGTGTCTGTGTTTTGCTCTAACGTAAACATATACAGTGGACTCTCCCTAAGTCGAACTCTCCTTAAGTCGAAACTGTCTCTAACTCGAACTTTTTCGCCATATTTTACATACATTTCCCTCAACTTTCCATACAAAAACCTCTCTCTAAGTCAAACTCTCTCTAACTCGAACAAAGTTTAGTATCCCGTGACAATTCGACTTAGGGGGGGTCCACTGTATGTCCTTAAATACCATTTGTTTAGTTTCGGGGTTGATTGTCAAAAAAGTCCCTCAAATTCGTCGATTAACGAGTGGCAACCAGCTATGAGGTCGGATATCTCTCAACATTTGATTTTCGTTCGAATGTACAGGGTGAGTCAAATGTGTAGAAGTTTCTTTTTACAAAATGCAATAAAATGAATAAAATTTAATTTTTTCCATGTATTATTTCCTTATATTTCCACTCCACGCGTGAAAGAACAATAGCACGCACAACACACGTGGTTGCTGAGAAGCTAGGCCCAGGTCCACCTCGGACTGTCGCGACACCCATATAATTATATATTATATATTATTTCCTTATTATAGTAGGATGTGATCAATGATGTGATCACACCACAAGCCTGTTCGCAGAGATAACGAAGGAAGAGAGCAAGGGTAATACAAATCGACGATCGGTCTAATGGCATTCTTCGAAAGGCGATAAGCGAGTAAAGAACTATTGTATATGTATTTTCTGTCTTTCTTTCTATTTTATCCAATCGCTCTTTTTGGCAGTCCATTATGCATCGTTAATTATGCACCGTAGGTTCTGCAGTTCACCTAAGTTAGTACGATCGCCAATCTGCATTAATGAACGTACCTACTGCAGTCCCTTGAAAACACCCAAACTTCTTCTTTTTCATCACTGTCCCATAATTACCTTTATTTACGCAAAATGATTATTATTCCTTTATTATAACTGAATAAATTAGAAAGAGCTTGATCTTACTAAAATCAAACATTCCTATTGATTATGAAATACAGCATCGTTCAGGTTGGCTGCCACATTGTGTTACCCTAATTTTCCAAGACCTTGTTGAGTAGCCCACAGATTTCTTCGATGATATTGGTCTTAAGTGCTTGAATCGTTTCCGGGTTGTTGGCATAACTTCGATCATTCACGGTTCCACACAAAAAAAGTCCGAAGGGGTCAAATCGCAGACAATTGACATCGCCAAGGCGGCCATTGACGGACGATTTGGGCACAAAAGATTAACTTGCGTGGCATGGCGCGCCATCCTGTCAATTCAAATCATTCAATTTCAAAAAGTCGCAAAACATGACCGTTGACCGAACCCTTGTTCTCAGCATCATTTCCGAGGAAGAAATGGTCGAATGATACTCTTGGCCACAGCACCCACATTCTCATATGTGCACACCCTACGACGACGGAGACCATGAATGTTGTTCACTAGCATACCAGTCTCACCAAGTTTTGCACAAACTTGCGTGCAGCTGTCGCGGTGTGTGCTTTATTTCGGCCAAAAATTCTTTTCAAAAAACGCACTGTTTGAAAAGGCTCACTCGCTTTGAAAGTAAGTTTTCAATATTTTCCAACGTTGTTCAACCGTAAGGCCACTCATTTTAATCCGCGGATTCCATGATTTCGAGAGGGAAACAGCTTTCAGTATCAAAATAAAATAAAAAACAGATGATGAAACCCTGTGTATAATGCCCAGTTCCACAGTGAAGGATTAAACTTCAATTTAGCTAAACCTTAAACCGAGTTAAAATGTGCTTTAACTCGTCCGGTTTCAGTTCAGTTGAACTTCGTTGGTGTAATGCGATCTAAAAAAAATGGCAAAACTTTCATTTGGTGCGTGTATCTATTTGCTGCAATTCTAATTGGATTTTTGATGTGTTCAACTGAGTATTTGTTTCAACTCTCGCCTATGGTCATGGAATTTGGGGAATGACCGAAAGAATAAGATCGCGAATAAAAGCTGCTGAGATGGGATTTCTTTCTGTTGTTATGGGAATTACCCGCCGGGATAGGGTGAGACACCCGGCAGTCCGCGAGGAACAGCTGCGTTCAACAGTTGCTTCTACGAACGGATAGAGCTATGCGTTTGGTCACGTAGAATGAATGTCCCCGACTTGGGAACCTCCCTTAAATGAGATTTCATCAGGTAGACGACCAATTGGCAGACCCAGGATGAGATGGTTGAACCAAGTCTAAAAACTCGTCTAGTTACCGCTGGGCATAACTCCTGAGTTAGAGTCGATAGTTGAGGATCGAGTTGTCTGGAGATCTCTCGTGCATGGTAATCCTTTAGTGGATCATGCGGGTCAGAAGATCATGATGATGATATACATACAGTGGACTCTCCCTAAGTCGAACTCTCCTTAAGTCGAAACTCTCTCTAACTCGAACTTTTTCGCCATATTTTACATACATTTCCCTCAACTTTCCATACAAAAACCTCTCTCTAGACAAACTCTCTCTATCTCGAACAAAGTTTGGTATCCCGTGACAATTCGACTTAGGGGGAGTCCACTGTATTTGCTATTCCTTGTAGATTTAAAATGCCTTCTGTGCAGTCACTTGAACTTGCACTGTGTAACTGGGCATAAGTAACTTTTTGAGAACTTTTCAAACCGAGTGCAACTGACCAGGGCCCCTGCTTGACTTTTGCCCTCTGTTACTAAGCAGCTTCTATATCGAAACCCCATGAACCTTCCCTTCTTAAAACCCACTCAATTATGAACCAGTTCCAAACATTCAAATTATCGAAAAAACAATCAACACGCTTTCTGAGTAACCGTTGCGATGACAACTCCTTTCCGCAAATCTCTCGATTGCGCAGTTAGGTCTTAGGATAAAAATAAACGAAATCAACAAAATGATTTGTCATTAAATCGGCGAAATTTCCCAACACCAGCCAGCAAATCAGACCGCTCATCAATCTACACCGCTAAGTACATTCAGCACGCTAAAATCCCATTTATCGTGAAAATCCCTTATACCAACAATGTGAAGCACATTTTCCACCCGCCATCAAAGCTCCCACTCTCGTCTAAAAATAGCCATCGCCAGTTCGGCGTTCGCTACAACTTTCAAAGAAGACCAAAACTTTTCCCTGAACAGCGTTTCGCGACTCAGACTGTATCAAAGTAGCCTCCATCATCCGCGGGACCTGTTTCGTCTGAATTTCATTCTAGTGTGAAATTTCCTCCGCAAAACTGAAAAAAGAAAATGTCTCATTGAAGAAGAAACGTGAAAATAGGACAAGGCCTTTACGTGGAAACAATTCGGTTCTTAAAAAGTGATCACTTGTGCTTTAAGTGGAAAACGTCGCCGTGACGGATCTCAGGGACTTACAAATTTCACCAGAATTGAAAGGTAATTAATTTTGTTGTGTGTTAAATTTATAACATTCGTTCACGCATTGATTGGATGTGAATGCCCGAAAATAGGCATCAGTTCTGCAGTGGTTTTCACAAAGAAACTTTGACACTGACACATCTGACATCGCACACCTCATCGAGGCAATGCATGACAGAGTTGCATGAACTTCAGCCAAAGCACGTCACCCATTCATGCTTGGAAAATCCAAATTTCAGGTTACCTACTCCAGTAAAGCTCGTTGGATACACCGAGGGTAAGAACACCTGGCTGCAGGTCAGGTAGTTGACCGTTGCTTTGGCGATGTTTTTTCTCACCTCACTCATGCTTTTGCGCGCGCAAATTGTGCAGTCTTCAGATTTGCGCTGCCAATTTGAATGTTTATAAATAAATTTGATAGTACTACTTACTCTCTCGTATGATCGTTGCGGCGTACATTCGCCTTTGTGCATTCATATGAAGTGCCAATAAACTTCGCCTGTGGTTTATTGCCGTCGAGTTGAACGTGTAGGTCAGTGTCGGGTTACTGAGCGCGGGAATTTTCAAAACAATCAGTGCGAGTACAACACGACATTCAGTGGTGTTGCGGGTGTTCTTGGGAATTATATTTTCGAACTGAATTCGGATTGAGTTACCGGAGGATATCCGAATGGGAGATAGCTATGCAATGATTTTTTTTTTGTGTGATTCGGGTCAATTGACGATATCGCGCTGACGTATGATGGATGGTGGGAATGGTTGAGGGAGTTGAATGGATTTTAAGTCAATACACTTTGTAGTTCGATGCGAGGTAAACGAATTGTAGGGATTTTTTTTTATTTTTCGCTTTACTGTCATCGGATATTCAGTTGGCTCTTGACCTAAGCAATTTTAACAGGACTCGAATGTCAGAAATTTTTATTTGAAAGGGGATTTTTACACTTATCTACAAGCTTTTAGGCGTACGATTTTTTCAAGAACTCTTGAGTGTGGCCGCTGTGGGATTGCTTCCACTCTTGTGTCTGCTCAAAACGCCATCAAAAACCTGGCACTTGATACGAGCAAAGGCTGGACGGCGACAAGGGGAGTGCTTTGCAGTGTCAAAGTGGTTTCCAAAGGCGTCGCAGAGGGTTTCCTCGCTTAGGGCAAATACATTTTGGTGTTTAGCGAAGACGGAGCAACCTGTTTTTACGTCGTCAATAGTCTGCAGTCTTTTCTGTCAAGGGATAAGGAGAATCCCGTTATTTTCACACGGACGTTTGAGTGCATGCAGTGTCATGTCACCCCCGATTGTGTGAGAGGCTCAACCATCGATGGAAGCCCTAACACAAAACAGTTCTCAGCGCAGGTTCAGGTCCTGAGAATGTCTCATCTGATCCCTGCCTACCCAGCATGTTCACAGGCGATCTCGTTTCCAGCGATTCCACGCAACCCCATACAAGCCTGAGTTCATTTTGATTGATGATCAAATTCAGAGAGGACTTGCTTTCCTGAACTACCCTGGAAGTGTTTAAAGGGTTGGAAAAGACCTTAAGTGCACACGATACATGTAGGATCAGCGTCTGAGCAAAAGCTGTTTCCATCGATGACTGGGCACGTTGCTCCTAGTCGTCAAGACAAGGCTGTCTAGCCTTAGCGATGACATGGTCTTTATACCGAAGGTTAGGTCTTGCTCTCCTTTTCGAGCCAGGAGTCTTCGATCCGTAAGCACTCTTTGCTGGATATATTCCATATATCTGGGCCGTTGTTTTCCATGCGCTAGATTTGGCCGAGCCAGTGCAGTCGACGACTTTTTTGCCTTGCGGACCACATTCACATCTTGGTACTTCGCGGTTTTGTCTTCTCCTTGCAGACGTGACTATATATCCGACGGAGAATTTTTTTTTCGAATGGACCAAGAATCAACTCTGCATTTCTGCTTATCGTGCAGTTTTCGGCTCCATATACTGGCAAGTACTGATAAAATAAGAGCTTTCTCGAGCATGACGCTGGTCCTCCGAGTCACGAGGTTTGACCCCCGCTCTTTTAACAAACCGAAGTAACAACGGTTATTAAGGCTATTTTACATCAGATCTCCAATAAGATGTCATTAAGGAATTCAGGTTTGCCTCGACCCCTTCTTCTTCTTCTTACAGTCCGAGGTGGAGCTGAGCCTCCTCCCACATACCTCTCCAGTCGGCCCCATCTCTCGTCTACAATTTCGTACACCAGGCCAGCTGAGGTCCTCTGACTTGTGTACACCACCTTGTACAAACACAGGCTCAGGGCTTAGAGTCGAAGATTCATTGAACCAGAGTTATGTTGTTCATGCGCTCTACTAGCAATCTTAGTCGTTGGATCCGTAGACCTCCGTCTAAACTCATTGCGCTGTACAGCCCCTACAATTCGGGGTTGAACCTTCATCTCGAAATGCCATAAACGCAAGCAGGACCAAGATCGGGGGCTGAACTTTTGGTTCGAAAAGACCAAGAGCCTCTTCACCCATTTTCGATATAATCTATGCCTTTGTCTGGTATTTGGTCTTATACAAAGTCAACTTAGCCTTCTGAGAGACGGCTCTGTTACATTTCCAGCCCAAAAATCAGAGTAATTCTGCGTTTTATCTCGGTGCTAATGTTGTTTGTACTCTTTACCGTGGAGCCGAGATAGACAAACTCCTTCACTAACTCAAAATAGTAGCTGTCGATTATGGCGGAACGTTTCTTGCTCCAACGCCTAAGATTGCTGCGCCATGTAGAGCGTATCGCCAACTGAGCTCCGGCCCGAAGAATCTTCGACTCCGCAACCGTGGGACAACGTAACAGAGGACGCCCGCGTTTAAGGTGGCGCACCCAGGTGGAGAAGGACCTCAACCAACTTGGCGTGCGATACTGGAGACAGCTAGACCGTGCTAGTTGGAGAGGCTTGTTGGTTGAGGCCCAGGTCCACCCCGGACCGTAACGCCAAATAAAGAAGAAGTTTCTTGCTCCACAACATATTCCACGTCTTATCCTAAGTGACCAGAGCGTTTCGCTTGTTCTACAATCCCCGTGAAGGCTTGCACTTCTGTACGACGATTTCAATGTCTCATGCGTCTTAACAGTTGAACAGATTTGTAGAGACACTAGCTTCTCCAGTACCAGATAGAAGAAGTCACACAACAGCGAACTTCCTTGCCGAAATTCAGGCAGAATGCAGGCATCGAAACGACTAGGAGGTTCCTTGAAATGAATTGTACAGTGTTGTCATGATGCGACACAACCAGTTCAGTTTTCCCGGGATCCCAATTTAATTCATCGCATCGAAAAGCTCCTTGCGATGAATCCCGTCATTAGCGTCTTTAAAATCGGTGGCTCACAACGTTGCCGATGTGGCACAATCGTGCCATTATGGCACTTTATCATATAAATGGCAATGTGGCACCTTAAGATTGAATATGACACTCTGATGAAAATTTGAAAAATTAACATATTTACTTCGACATTTATTAAAAGATCCTTGCATTGCTTAATGAATATCTATATGGTCTTCCACTCAATTCCCATAACTCGCTCGAATACAAGCAATTATGTTCTGTAAAGTTGTGTTCCCTCGAGCTTGAGCCGGTGGTTAAGACACGACCCTAAATTTTGCATTATAAAAAACTTTTAGAAGAAAGTATATTCACTGAGTAAAGCTCAGTCTTCTAATGGATCATGGCTCATTGGAAGTCGCATTTTGTCTGAAGAAAGGCATCCCGCATACCACTTGAGGGGGAAGCTTCGTCAGACGTTGTATTCTAGCACCACGGTAGATCAAGAGCCCCTCAGACTAACAGACGGTTTCAGCCTGGCAAAGCGGTATCCCCCTTGTGGGAGCGTCGTGGAGGTTGTGCCTTAAACCTAAATCAAGGGTATGGTTTGAGATTAATAGTAACGCGTCGTCTAGTTTAAGACGACTATAGTGTCATTATCGTGGGCGACATCAAGAGCACCAAGACGTTTTAGATCGGGTTCCCGCTTTACCGAGTGATTACCGAGAATTGCCTATTAATTCATGAACTTAATTGGTTCTTGAAACAAAATTCCAGGTGTTGGTTCGCCGTCTATGCCATAGCTTGGTCCTTGCGTAGCTTCTTTGGTTGATGTCAATGTCCTCGACAGGACATTGATGTCAATGTACATAGACATAGACTTGCGGAAGCTCGTGTATCTAGTGTCGACTAGTACTGTAGGAAAATGTATGAATTCGTTACTTAGTAACTTCTTCTTCTTTTTTATTTGGCGCTACAGTCCCGGGTGGACCTGGGCCTCAAACAACAAGCCTCTCTGGCTAGCTGTCTCCAGTGCCGCACGCCAAGTTGGTTGAGGTCCTTCTCCACCTGGGTGCGCCACCTTAAACGCGGGCGTCCTCTGTTACTTTGTCCCACGGGTTCGGAGTCGAAGGCTGTTCGGGAGCCGTAGCTGAGCTTGTCCATACGCTCTACAAGGCCTAGCCATCTTCGGCAGTAGGCAAGAGTTACTCCGCGTTTGATCTCGGTACTGATGTTGTTTGTACTGTTTACTGCGGAGCCGAGGTAGACCAAGTCCTTGACTACCCCGAAGTTATCGCTGCCATTGTGACGCTCTGTCCAAGACGTCGTTGTTGTGCGTCCTTTCTCGATAACAGCATATACTTCGTTTTGCCCTCGTTCACCGCTAAACCCATTTTGGCCGCCTCACCTTTAATACCAGCAAACGCTTCATTGACGGCTCGCTGTGTTCTGGCAATCACGTCAATGTCGTCCGCGTATGCTAACAGTTGTACGGACTTCTGGAAGATCGTGCCTCTAGTGATGGCGTGTGAGTTTTGCACGATCTTCTCCAGGATGATGTTAAAGAAATCACATGACAGCGCGTCGCCTTGTCTAAATCCTTTGTTGACATTGAAGGTCTCGGGGAGTTCGTTACCGACCTTGATGGAGCAGCGAGAATTCTCCATCGTCATTCTGCACAACCTGACGAGTTTGGCAGGGATGTCAAAACTAGACATGGCGTTGTATAGCTCGTCTCTATGCACGCTGTCATATGCGGGCCTTGAAATCGACAAAACGGTGGTGGGTGCCGATCTGCATGTCTTGGGTCTTTGCCAGGATCTGCCGTAGTGTGAAAATCTGGTCTATGGTGGACTTCCCTGGTCTGAGGCCACACTGGTATAGACCTATCAGGTTATTTATAAACGGCTTCAGGCGATTACACAAAATGGCAGAGAAGATCTTGTATGCGATGTTCAGGAGACTTCTTAGTAACGAGTGTTCAATCAAGTACCATGTAACGAAACGTTACTCCTCAATGGATATCGTTACTATTAAGGTATCGTTTTCTTTTTTGCCTTCATGCACCATCGACAGCCGACATCGGTGAGTTCACTTTCTTCTCTTCTCTTCTGGTGTGCATTGTGTCGTGTCTATATCGTTTTTGATGTGCTGTACGATGTGTCACATCACGCATCGATATGGTTTGATGGTATACCATTTCCGTGTTGCGTGTATGTTATACGTCTCTTGATAGCGAAATGTGTGGAATACGATTGTAAAGCTATGTATCTTGTATCCTCGGTTAGGTATGTTTCGGATGGTATACAGTCAGATTTATTCATTCGTATCGGTAGATATCGATGCGGTATCGTAACGTTTCTATATATCTGTTTGGTATACGCTACTCTTGGAAAAATATAAAATAAATACACGAATATTTTGAGGACGTTTGTTTCGATTTAGTAGAGTAATTCCATTTTGCATTTTAAAGAGGAAGGTATAACGAAAAGTGTTCTACTAATAAAAACTATGGTTATTTGCATTGTTAATTTCTGTGCCATTACGAATCATTTGTGTCTACCTAAATAGTTTGTTCAGTTGAATACACAGTTCTTATTTGAGGTCCTAAAATGAGCAGTCTCTATTTTAACATGAAAATATGTTTAAATTTTGAAGAATGAAGCGAAGGAAACTAGTAATGATATTAAAGTAACGAGCATTCGGATTCAAAGTAACGAATACGTATAGGTAGGCAATTTGTAGTTACTTTTACAGCCCTAGTGGCGACATCTTGATCTCGTCGATGGTCTCGAAATGAATGATTGTAAAAACTGATGCGTCGCTACTGTGCATATTTTTTGGTACCTGTATGAATTTTTTGGTAACTGTATTGCCGTGTGCCGGTGGGTCGCCGTGGCGTAGTGGGTAAGTGCGTCGACTCCTACGCAGAGGGTGCCAGGTTCGATACCCGAATTTACCACCTTTGATAATTCACTGCTCCACCTCTTTTGAGTTACTGACAATGTTCAAAGGATACTCCTGTCTGGAAAAAGCTTCTTAAAAACTTCGCCGTTCGGAGTCTGCATTGAACTGTAGGTCCCATCCACTCGTGAAAGAACAATAGCATGCACAAGACGAGTGGTTGCTGAGAAGCTAGGCCCAGGTCCGCCTCGGTCTGTAGCGCCACCCATATTATTATTATTATTATTGCCGTGTGTTCCGGCAGCCTGGGCCTCAAAATGTCACTTTTGATAACAATGGTGGTAATTTGAAAAACACTGGTGGTGCATTTCGACTTCCCCAGGAACGCGATTCCGAATCAGACGTCTCTTTACTCGTGTGGGACAATAGCGCGGGTGGTTGCTGTAGAAGCTAGACTACAATCCACATCGAATCTAGCATCACACGTCATTTGACTTGAGAAACAGACCAAGCATTTCCTAACTTCCCCCGTTTCTCGTTGGCGCCCAGAGAACTATTCATTCAATGATCTGTTTACGATTCAAAAAAATGAAACGAACATCTGAAGATTTCAAAACTTCAGCAAGACACCCTTTGAAGCCATCAAACGTTTCCACTGCGGGATATTTTTGCTGGCTCTTTATGAGTCTACAGTCTTCCGAGGGGGCTGTCTGCCATTCACAATTCCTTATTTTTATCTCAGTGACGTCAATCGCAAAGCTTGTTCTAGCTGCGCACACTTTCGATTTCCATGCACATTAGCACTACACAGGCTGCTGCCAATCAGTCGCTGGCCTGATAGTCTGTCTACCGTCGCGGGCAGCGTGTGCTTTCATAATCACAGCCGAGCAGCAATGTCTTAATCTGTTTCATGTTTATCGTGTAGTCATCTAAAGCAATCGTGCCGACACGCACAGTCAACCTGGACGTCAGATGAAAAAGCAACTTACCTTGAAAACGTTGATTTTCGGAAAAAACTTAGTCATTATCTCACACTCTTCAATGAACTAAACTTGAAGGCATAAATCAAACAAACACGATTACGTGTGTTCACTTTTTGGAAGCACGCCAACTGCCGCCACACAGCTGAGAATCCTGAGCACGTCTCTTCAGGTCTCGTGAATATTCCCAGAAGCAAGTGAATTCGTTCAAACAAAAGCAAGGTGCTGTGCCAATTTCTTGTTCCGAGAACCATCTGATAAGTGTCACCCACAGCGGGCCCGAATCCGAGTCTTTTCCGGAGTGACTGTGTGTGCGTGTTATCTTTTCTACTTAAATGCTATTTTCAGTTTTATTCTTAATTTCGTAATAGCAATGTCTGAGGAAATGGTCGAACTACGAGGTGAATGAGAAAGTTGCTTCGAGGGGCAGTCGCATGAGTGGCTTTCTTTCGTCGCGTGTCTGGAGTGATTTGTCATGGTTGCTAATTGCCCTTGAAGCAGAAGCCACGGCAGGGAGACGGTCTTCTACGTTTGGTCTGCAAACGGATGATGTGAGTCATGGGTTTAAGGAAATTGTGTTTGAATGGCATTTTGTTTGGCGTTCGTTTGACAATCATTTGAGTCATTTCGAGCCGGTTTTGGGTGGAATTGGGGAAACCTAATGGCTTAGACGGTGATTGATACGACTAAACGACGTCGGATGTGCAACCGGATTTGAAGAAAATTGATAGCGCAGGTCATCAAAGGAAAAGACTTATTTTTATCGAGCCGCGAATGTGACAGAAATGGATTTTTAATTTTGACAGGAAGAGATTAGGTTGACAAGTAACTCAAACGTCACAGGTCACGAAAAGAAGAGGTTCTTGTGTCAGGTATGTTTAAAGAGCGAAAAATAATTACTTTAAATAAACTTAAGCTTGCGTCGGATATATCGATTGGAGATAATGGGGTGTTTTTATAGCACCCGGACTGTGGTGTCAAAGATACATTGAAAAATTGTATATTCGCTCCTTGGGACGCTTCCTCGACTCGTGATAGATCGGGACAGTAGCACGCTCCACACACGTGGTTGCTGCAGAAACTAGGACAAGTTCCATGACGGATTGTGGTCCATAATGCTTTACTAAGAGTTTACATGAAGAGGAATATGTGCTCACAGAAGATATGTTTAAAGACACAACCATAATTGACTTAAGTGAATTTAGCCTTAAGGTTCTTTCACATTGAAAGAGACATTCAATGCACTTGTCCTGGGCGCACTTCAAGGATGTATTGATCATCCTTCTTTGATCTGAGGCATGTGAAATTCGTTCAGTTAACTTAAACATAAGAGGATATCCACATATTTCCAATAGCTCTCCCTGATGCCAACTGTGCTAATCGGTGTCAAGCCTTTTGTCATGGAAAAACCCAAAACTCCACGAACTGTTCTCTATCACTTAAAATCTTCGGGGAATGCCATCTTGAGTCACAACGAAAACCTAATCTCACTTGCGGAACCAACACTCCAACAAGCCTCGCACCAGAAACCGATAAACCAGTCCAAGACTCCGGTCATCAAGTTTGAAGCGTTGAATCGATTCATAAAACCCAACTCCGCCGTCGTCGTCGTCTGCCTTTCACGTTTCAGATTACAAAACCAGTGACCCGCTTGGCACATGATTACCAGTCAGCCGACCACAGCACATAAAATACATTCCATTTAACCCCCAGGCTAGTGACTAATCCTCCCTGTCGCACAAGCCATGTACATCTACACCCATGAAATGCTGCAGAAATGGAGGCAAGAAAACTTTTTAGGGCATTCACCAGATGTACGCAAACGGTTATCATGGAAACCCCAACGCTCGACGAGTTCCACAGAGCAACGATAAACCATTCCAAAACCAGTTTTATGGAAGCACTTCTAGTGCCAATCATGGAGAGTAGCGAGTAGTTGAGCGCGGGAAACCCCAGACGACGCGTACTTGTGTGCAGGCAAGATGAAGCTCGCACTACACCCGAGGCGGCAGAGCACGCGTCCGTCGACGCGGTTCTAACAAGTAGAAAATTACCCCACACAATGCCGCACGAATGATGTTACGTAGGAGATACTCGTGCTTCGCACAATAGCCGCTGATTTATGCTGGGAAAGTTGGCCGACGAGGAAAGCCTCGGAACTGCGTAGTGGCTCATCACACCATTATCGCACGACCATTAGCGAGCAAAATTTGCGCAGGTTCGTTAATTTATTTCGACATTTACCCGTGGCCCTGGCTATCGAAAGCCGCTTGCATGCGTCCAATTTAAAGGAACTCGCACCCGCTAGACATAAATAATAAGTCAACATTCTCGCGAACCCCCATTTCGATCACGGATTTCACAGTTTGATTTGGCCTGAGATGGCGTGCGAGGCACATGAATGGGCCCGTTTTATGCGGACTGGGGTATTTGCTGAGGGCTCACTGAGCAAGCAAATGCATGCAAATCGGTTAAAAATTCCATCGACTGAATGGAATTAAGTCAACATTTGTACAGACGCCGCAGACGAGGCCCGCTGAAACGCAGTTTGATCGAACGCGTCTTTCTCTGACGCGATAATGGATTCCATTAGCGGTCCGGTTCGAGTGGTCAAGAATGTGCTGTATGCAGAGGATTCGCGAAATCGATTCGAGACGCTAATGAGGTATCTTTGCTTAAGCTTCTCATGAGAGTGGCTTTGGGAGGAGGGAAATCTATTGAGGGTCAGTTACGCATTACAAAGACCGCTCTAATTGTCCATGTGCTTAATCAATGATTAGACCTGCGACCCATGCATGGTCTGAGTTTGACCATGAATTGTGCACGTAGAGGTATGGAACTATGACAGTTTATCTGAGTGACGGAAAGTGATCGATGATGGTCTGTCTGGATGCAAATGCAATGAGTTACGTCACTTCCTAGGTGCATGCATAAGGTGAGCATGTGCATATTTTGGACATACAAACATATTTGACCAAGAATTCGACTGATGATTTTAGGGAAGGAGGTGCAGCAAAAGTCTTAAGCAAATTTTCAAGTACCACAATGAAAAGCTGCCGGAGTGCATGGCTTCACAAGCACAGTCTTCCATATGCCTGGTCAGTGCAACAACCATTCAATGAGTCTTTTGCTGTTAGAAATTGTTCATAAATGGCGCGTTGCAAAATGATGTAAGTGCTGCTTTCGAAAAAGGACAGAGACATTTAACAGAAAGTCAAAATCAGTGGCTACAACATAGACGCAGTCCAAAACTTCTTCGATTGTAGATGCTCTGTGAGCGTCAATGGCAACATCAGTACAGAGACCAAAAGTAGAACAAATTTGATAATCACTGATTCTTTCGGCGGCTTTTTTGGATAGACAATTTCCCCGGTTACGAAAGTCGTTTTAATAAACCGACACAAGGCGTTTTGAGAGTCAAGTGGCTTTATAGGCGTTTAAGTACAGTAAATAACGGATGTAAGAAAGTCTAAAATGCCAGAGAATTTCTATCTTATAAGCGTGTTTTCTTATACAGATTTAGAAGAAATAAACATTCTTTATATGAAATATAGGGCTACAAGAAAGAAAATTAATTAAAAAAATATGTTTAATTAAAGTGAAACTACGCAATGTGCAAAATGGTATAAGAGATTTGTATAATAAGAATCATCTAAAAGTCAATACAAAAAATAGTTCTCAGTATTATTTACCTTAGTTTGTTTCTTGAAGAAGGTTATTCTCGTGTTGCCTTTGGTAAAGAAACACTTTGATCGAAAGAACATTATTAAAGCACGTACGAGAGATTTTCTAACTAACTCTAACTCCTCAGGAGTTGTCCACAACTCTTTGTACAACTTTGGGGTTGTACCAAAGCAAGTAATATGGGCATAATACAGACTTTTCAAAATAAGGTGCTCATAACTACAATCGTTAATGCACCAGGGTTTATCAGAAACAACGATATCCATAGAGATCTTGGAATATTCCTCTACTCCCAGATGAAGTTAAGAACTTTGCTTATAAACATAAGCGCCGCCTAGAAGAGCACACAAACTCTGCACTTTACCCGATCCTTGAGGAAATTAATGTCTTGCGCTGACTTCAAAGGACAAGACCCCTTTATCTCGTGAGTTGGTCTACACCCGCGCATGGTTGCGGTGTTAGCAGGAGCTTTCATTGGAGATTTACCTACCGATCAATACCTAAATCATGAAATACAAACTACTGGTTAAGTGCTTCACGTCGTTGTAGTCGGTTGGTTGAGGTCCTTCTACACCTGGGTGCGGCACCTTAAACGCGGGCGTCCTCTGTTACGTTGTCCCACGGGTTCGGAATCGAAGACTCTCCGGGCCGGAGCTGAGTTGTCCATACGCTCTACATGGCCTAGCCATCTTAGGCGTTGGATCCGAAGACGCCTGACTAGACTCATGTCGCTGTACAGCCCGTACAGTTCGTGGTTGAATCTTCTCCTCCAGAAACCGTCAATGGAAACAGGACCAAAGATGGCACACAGAGCTTTTCTCTCGAAGATACCAAGGACTTCCTCATCCGCTTTTGAGATTGTCCATGCCTCCGCGCCGTACAGCAGGACAGGAATGACCAAGGTGTTATATAATGTTAGCTTGATCCTTCGAGAGAGGGCTCTACTCAATTGCCTCTTGAGCCCAAAGAAGCAGCGATTGGCAAGAGTAATTCCACGTTTAATCTCGGTACTGGTGTTGTTCGTACTGTTCACTTGCGAGCCGAGATAGACGAAGTCCTTCACAGCTCGAAGTTATAGCTGCCTATCGATGTTGTGCGTCCTTTCTTGATGACAGCATATACTTCCTTTTTGCCCTCGTCAACCGCTAAACCCATTTCGGCCGCCTCCGCTTCAATACCAGCAAACGCTTCATTGACGGCTCGCTGTGTTCTGCCAATCACGTCAATGTTATCCGCGTATGCTAGCAGTTGTACGGACTTCTGGAAGATCGTGCCTCTAGTGATGGCGAGTGAGTCTTGTACGATCTTCTCCAGGATGATGTTAAAGAAATCACATGACAGCGCGTCGCCTTGTCTAAATCCTTTTTTTGACATTGAAGGTCTCGGTGAGTTCGTTACCGACCTTGATGGAGCAGCGAGAATTCTCCATCGTCATCCTGCACAACCTGACGAGTTTGGCAGGAATGTCAAAACTAGACATGGCGTTGTATACCTCGCCCCTATGCACGCTGTCATATGCGGCCTGGAAATCGACAAAAAGGTGGTGGGTGTCGATTTGCATTTCTTGGGTCTTTTCCAGGATCTGGCGTAGTGTGCAAATCTGGTCGATGGTGCACTTTCCTGGGAAGTGGTTTTAGTGAGTAGAAATCACACACTTCTATGTACGAACGTTCGCCATAGAGTCTTGTTGAAGACTTCCACCCACCCTCGGAAAAAAACAAAAAAAAAAGGTTGTCCCCAACCAGAAGTGTTTTTGGACCACCTCATCCTAGCTCTGAGAAGCCAATTCGCCTACCTGATGGAATCGCATTTAACCCCCGCCTGGGAAGTCGCTATTTGGGGACATTCATATCTCGGCAACTTGTATTCGGGAATTCAGTCATTACCCAAACTTCGTTACCAAAGGTGAAAGTTAGAACAAATAGAGAGTGGATATCCGTTAACTTGGCTATGACACGAAGCTCGGCATTCCTTCTTATCCTGCTTGGTCAATCTTACACGAAAGCTGAGTATGACTCCTCACATCACTCGTGAAAACGTCCCCGGGATAAATAAACTTCTGCACCTGTTCCAATAGGACTTAACTAATATGTAGAGTGCTTTGAACCAGCGTTCTGAAAATAATCATAATCTCTGATTTGCCACCGTTAACTGCCATCCCAGTATCACACAGGCCCAAAATCTATCGATCCCCCGCTGAAGTTCCGTTTGGAAAGTGAGGATAACTAAACCATCTGCAGACATACTTGATGACTTAGCTTCAAGACTTCCAAAGTGAAATATCCCTCGCCTATGCTGCGCTGCAACATGCAGTCCATATATACAATGAAAAGTCAACGTGACGTGGACGTACGTGGTTTCCTCATAATGCCTGAAACACAATAGTGCGCTGCGCCAGCCGATTTCATGTTACGATGACGCACTGCGTTGAAATAAATACGCAATTTATCAGCTGTTCTCTCTCTCAACTATTAGATGAAAAATATTGCCGAATTTCTGCATACACTCATTTGAAATGACTTTTTTCGTTAAATTATTTTTCATCAGCTGTTTTCGTTTCTTAAATGACAATTGATACAAAATACTCTCAATTTGGAAGAAAGCTCTCAATCTGGGAGAAAATCTCTCACAGCGCACCCCTCTGTTAAAAAATATCCAACATGTTGAATAATGACGTGCGATGGACTACGTTTTACGTTTTATTACGATCCTCTCCTCTCTCTCATTTTTCACTAACGCAGGTCGACGCTGTATTTTGTGCTTGGCCATTGAATTATGTGTGAAAGCCAACGCCAGCGCAAACGCACTATTGTGTTTCAGGCATAACCGATCTTACTAAGAAGCTCTGCTTTATCAATCAAAATGCGTGTTATTTTCATCGTCTTCATCGTTTTTGTCTTGCTCCTTGTTTTCCATTTCAATCACATTATTAAACAACATTATTTTTGTTGTATATATTCGTTCACCTTATATGTTCAGCTTCGTGCCAGCGTTTTTACTTATACCCGTCTTTTACTGTATCGGTATTACGAACGTATATCGACTCGAGCTTAAATATGTTCCACATGAGATGGATCACCAGATGTGATTTTATGACGTAGAACAACTCGAGCAAAGCGATCCAAAGCCAACTGCCTTCAACCTCTCTTGCACCTCAGCACATTTTTAAGGGTTTTTTTATAACATGTCTGGCAATCAAACGAACCAATCAAAGAATGTCATGTACACGATTTTGCGATTAACTGTCAAATTTCATTATATTTGTCGGAAGGCGTAGTGCTGTAAAGCATTGAGGAAGGAGAATAAAGTGTGCTGGAAAGCTTGTCATAGCCGCAATCTGTTTGTTTTGTGATGTCACTCGGGTTCCGTTCTTGAACAGATGTGATGCTTAAGCTTACATCACAATTTGATTTAGTATTTGTGAAAAACACGAATTGAATTGCAAATTGATGTAAATTGAAAGAATTTAAATAATTTATTAATCTGGTATATAATCTTTAAATCATTTATTACAATGAATTGTTACAGAAGGTGTAATAAGCAGAAAAAATGTTGCAAAGACACAACATTTTGTTTTTAATTGTGTAATAAATGTTCGTTTCCGCCTTTAAGTTTCTGTGGACGCAAGTGGCCGCGATGACGTCACGCAGCTGCCCAGGACACCATATAATCCTGCACATACAGTACCAACTCGATGTACACAACTAATAGAAATTAAGGCTGTTGCCCTAACCGAGGTTGTTGCACTTAATGAGTCACATTTTTCAAAACGAATAATAGTCAAAACGGCTATGTTTGTATAGAGAAAATGGCAATGTGATAAAAAAAAAACACATTTTTGAAACGAAAGAAATTCATTATTATTGAACATAGTTCTTACAAAACCAGTGGGACAACGCAATAGAGGACGCCCACGGAAACGATGGCGCACCCAGGTGGAGAAGGACCTCAATCAACTTGGTGTGCGCAGTTGGAAACAGCTGGCTAAAGATCGTGCCGGCTGGAGAGTCTTACTGGTTGGGGCCCAGATCCACCCCGGACTGTAGCGCCACCAGAAGAAGAAAAGGTTCTTACAAAATCAGTAAACAAAAAATTTGAATTTATACATACAAAGGCAAGTGTTGCGAAAATCGAGGAGTTGCACGAATCGAGGGTTGGGTAAATCGAAAACGTGCAATACTCATTTTCAACCTTTTGAACCAGAAATGAAGTATTACAGAGATAGCCGACTTCACAGCTGATTGCCCCCTAGTCCATCGACGAATTTGAGTGCTGTTTTGACAGATATTCATGAATTTTTAACGGTTATTCACGAAATAACATGAATGCCGTCCTCTAATTGGTCAGTTTGGTTTAAGAAAACGTTATAAGAAACAGTTGTCAAAAATTTTAAGGGGCAAGAGAGGTAGAATGGCATCTCTGCAATACTTCATTTCTTTGAAAAGAGCTTATGCCATGTCGTAAGTTCAAGATTCCCCGACACAATGTATATTTGGACATGGATTTTTTCACATCATGTTCACGAACCGGGCATGGTTCATGCCCATTGGAGACCAGGACAAGAAAGAGACCGTCACAAATGTTTGAAACTCATAGGCGGCTTTTGTACGCGGTCAATTGGACATTAGTAATGTGCAGTCAATGATCATGAGACGTGCTAGCAGTAGACAGAGTCTCGTTTCTCGTATCTCTCTGCATGTTCTCTCCTTTCTTTATTGTGTTCTCATTTCTTGACGGAAAGAGATGACGCATGTGTGAGAAACAGAAACATTGAGCCGCAATTGGAACTGGGTGATTTGAACGTATAGAAGAATAATGAGACCAGAAAAGGGAATTTGTAAAGTCGCAGAGTAAAATATTTTCACATGTAAAGAGCGCTATATTAAACTGGAAATGTTGGTTTTCTTGTATATTCACTGACCCCAGTGACATTTAGAAGGAACTCGTTTCATAACTTTCTTACAATCACTATCTCCACAAGCGACACCAAAAATCCCACTCAGTATGTATTTCAATTATTCATCGACTACCAAGGACGTTATTTATCTTGTATGATTCAAGTTTTTATTCTTCTTTTGAACCGAGCGTGGCCTCTCTGATATCATTAACGTCACCACTTCGAGTGAAGCAAGATTCGTGGGAAAACAACGTACGAACATTTATATCTAAAAAGTTATCGGTACTGCGGTCCAGTACGCACACGCTTCCTTATTTTGCTGGCACCAAGATTGATACTGGTGGCCCTACGACAAGACGAAGTTGTTAAGAGCTGTTAAGAACTTCAACGTAACCAAAAACTGTAAAAATTACTTTGAATCATCCAATATGGGATGGTTTTCTCAAGTATCGCTGGCCATTGAGAATAGCGAAGAACATGTGGTACACACATCCTCAGCTTCTTCGCTAATCTCAATGGCTGAATGTGAGTTGAGTAGAGTCTAGAAACACTTTTCAGAAAATGCATTTACGTGAAATGTAAGAAAATTTCGATGCTAATTTTAAATTCTTATAACGTCTACAATGTTCACCCCAGTGATGTATTAAATTGGGTGCATATAGATTTTGATATGATAATTTAATTTTGACTAAAGTCGACTTTAACGATTATTCCACAGTTAAGAATGGAGATTAGAAGAAGAAAGGAAGTTGTTAACTTCACTTTACGGATGATCTTATTTAGGCGAATTTCTGGGACGAGTAAACCAACGACCGCCCCCTTTTGCCATTCAAAGACCATACAAAATTCCGATACATGTCCTCTCTGATTCACCCGATCGTTGGGCAGTCTCTCTTTCATTAATGAGGTAGTTCATTTTGCTGGCAGTGTTGGGGCTTACAATTTTCAAAGTGTATTAGATCCCGAAAAATGAGTGGTGGATTTGAAAAAAGCCTGGTAGATCTCGTTAGCCAAATAATTTATAAGAAATGTCACATACTACGTTTACGCTTTCATAAATGAAATGAAACAATTTCTTACTTTCCGATGGATTTGAATTTTTGAAATACAGTCATTACTAATGACAATTCTTTGAAATTTTTTGCATATATTTCCCTATGACATTGTGTCTTGAGAAAGGTTTCCGAAACGAAGAACAACAAGAAATTACATAAAAAGGAAGAATTACACAGTGTGGTAGATTTCGCACTTTGGGTAGTAGATGTGGTAGTTTTGAAAATTTGGCAAAATAGCAGTAGGTCTACCACAATTGTGGTAAAGTCCTGGTTGCTGGGTGAGTCGATTGGGGAAAGGGATCATTTTTATTCCTCGTGCAATATCGCTCAAGGATCTTTATACAGGGCAGCCAACATGAAAAATAGTTTTAAGTTATAAACAGTGATGGGCATAATCGAATGATTTTAAGAATCGAGACTTCAGTAATCGAAATATTTTGATAATCGGATGATCACTCGAAATGGGTACTATCGAAGGATTATTTGAGTGATAATCGATTGGTACAACATCTCGATCGATGACTACTAACTCATTCGAATGACTACTAACTTATTACTAACTACTAACACAAGATAACTCGAAAAATGCCTCACTTCAATTCAGAGAGATAACAAGTAAAAGTTATTGTCGAGAAATACTAATCAGGAACATAAGCAGAATGAAACAAAAACTGATAGGAAAAAAAGTCAAGTATTAGTCAAATAATTCAAATTTTCTTGTGTTTGTAGTTAGTAGATTCGCATGAGTTAGTAGTCAATCGAATGAGTTAGTTGTCATCCGAATTATTGATTGACAATCGAGAAGTTCTCGAGATGTTGTATAAATCGATTATTACTCGAAATAATCATTCGAATGCGCCCATCAGTAATTAGGGCTGTTCCCGTCGACAAAATAAACACCACAAAACAGTACAAAACAACACAAATCTACGAAAGTCGAAGTTCCCGTACGCCAAAAATGTCAAATGAGCGCTCTCTCTCGAGAGTAACAAATTTCCCCACCCTGCCCATTTTAACACAAGAAATTTCTGTGGGTAGTTTGTTGGTTTTATGTCAAATGAATTGATGTGTCAAATAGTCAATTAGTTTGCTGTGCATTTGGTTTTGTTTTCGTATGTATGTGATAATTTCATGTATGTATGCATGTGAGATTTCAGACTTGACGCTTCATAAATGACATAATTTACACATTTAGTAAAACTGCGTTCCCGTACTTTCTTGAGATTTCTTCTCTCTGAGACATTTTCCCCCCACTCCTTAAAAAATGACAGTCTTCACAATTTTGTGCAGAAACTACGGGAACAGACGTATTGAAGTACAAGCAATGTCAAGAAATTGTGCTAAGGTAGAAGGACAGTAAAGTGCTGCCCAGTGTACACGTGAACTGTCATCTGCGACTTGTTGAATCAGAAAATATCATATAAGCTATGTACTTCCTGCACTTTCAATAAAATATATAGAAAACATTTATCTGACTATTTCTCAAACTAACCCCACAATCCACAAAGTGCTGGTGGGATCCAAAAATGTTCGCATTAATTATCTTTTATATGACAACGCTACGAATCGCGAACTGACACTTCATTCATATGGAGTATTCTCATTCGCAGAGGACAGTGGGTACAATGTGAGCAGATACTTCATCGCGTATTTTTTGGTCGTGATTTTGTGGATCGCGTTTGCATCTCTGTGCATTCGGTTTTCAGAGTTACAGGTCGCAAATAGAATCTTTGAAGAAGTGAAACTTTTTGTTTATGTTTCTAGCAAATATAAATAAAAAGTTTATTCCCCTTCGCAGTTTGTGTGCTCGTTACATTAACGACTCTTAAGTACTGTCGTTTGAAGTTCCCAAATCTTACATTTCATTCCCATTGAATGTTTTCTTTAACAGGTATGGGTAGAAGGTATTCAGGAATTTGCTCGTGAAATTGTAGACCGCGAACGTGACTTTGAGGATGGCGTCTTAGTTTGACAAGTCAACAAGGAAATAATTGATTCGCGGAGAAAATATTAAAAATCATTTATTAACAAGAACGTGCGACGTGGCAGCCGTTCATTAGTTTTTGTGGACATTATTCTGGATAAAAAATTCCACAACTAAATTTCTACGTAAACTAAGTTAAATTTGCCTTTAATTCGCTTAAAATTTTTCATTCGAAGTTTACAACACTAAAATATGAAATGTCGGTGAAGTGGAGATGGAAACATCGATGAAGAAATCACGGTTACAAGGAATGAAATTTTCATTTGAAAGGTGGCAGGTCACTGATCGCGATTCTTAAGACGGTCTAATAAGCATTTCTAGTTCAAAACTCATATCTGGCAATGCCAACCTGCTTGACAAATCTCCGGTCAACAGCTGATTCTATTATCTCTCCCCAGAACTAAACTGACATCATTTAATTCTTTACAAATTCACACTCACTTTGTTATTGAAGGTGGATGACTGTATGGTGTCACTCAATCCAATCACTTTCGTTCGATCAATTGCCGGCAACAATAAAGTTAAGATCGATAATCACGCAAAACAATGCAATCACACACGTTCACACACGAATTTCGCGTCGACTGTCATTCTCTCTACCCGCTGTCATATTATCTTAAGTGCGCCTAAAAACACTCCATCAATTTTTTAATAGGTTTTCTCTCCCATTTTTCAGTTCAACACGAATAAACGGCGCATTTTCGTTTAGTGCACGCCATCTATCATCTGTACATGGAACAACTCTCCCCCTGTCAGAGTTGGAGAGTTTCTTATCAGACAACACATTGTCTCCCCAACTGTCTCACTCAATTCACTGTAGCAAGTTGGAAATAATTTCCACCCTACTGAATAAGACAGACACAGGAACAGAGACACCATTCAACCAAAATACCGTCAGTGGCACAACACTTGTCCAGTGCAATCCCGAGCAATGCACGCGACAGTCGTCATTGGCGGCATTCAACGTTTCATTTATAATACCAGTGCCAGCATCAGTTTAATTTCGTATAACGCTCACTCCAATGAATAAGTTTGTCGTACCACGATCGATAAGCGCTTTCTTCCAATGCCTACGGGACAGATTCACTACCAGCACCTGGTGAGTATGTGTTGTGGTTGTGTAACAGTTCGCGGAGAATTTGCAAACCGAATGTCGTCCTACAAGAGCAGCGCGCCGCCCAAAGTAGTCGCGTTCGGTAATGTTCTGCTCGACTCCACCATCCAGCTGAATGACCTGGACCTTCTCAATCAATATGGATTTTCTCTGGATTCCAAGGGCGAAATCGATATTCAGACGCTGACGAAAATATCCCAAGAGGTTCGCAATAGGTAAGCATACAGAAATACATAAAATACAAGTGCCAACAACCTGGTCAACAACAAGAATTGGGAATGTGCTCTGAGAATGTTTTTGGTGTGTTATTATAGTTTTTTTCCTTTTTTTTTCTTTTTTTTTTTTGTTGTTGCTGCCCACTTGTGTTGTGCTTTTTTATTTGATTTCATGTTCTTCGCGTGTGTGTTTTTTTCTCTTCTTTTTTTGTTACATTTTGTTGTTGCTCTTTCAGCGTGGTGGCTACACAGAACTGCGGCGGTTCCGCTTTGAACACCGTCCGCATACTTAAACAACTAGGGACGGATGCACTATTCTTTGGGGCCATTGGCGAAGACTCCGCGGCGGACTTAGTGAAGGGTATCCTCAAAATGTCCGGCATACGCACGAGGTAAGGTGCTTTGTTATGATGTGGGTACAGTGGGTGATGTGTGATGGTGGTGTGTTGTAATTTTGTTTGGTTTCATCACGAATTGTGTAAATTTGTTGTGTTTAATGGAAGGGACGGATGGTCGATGGTCGTGCAGCGTGACTAGCCAGCAGAAAATTGTGCTGTCTACCCTACCGAACGCCCATTCGAACAATGAACCTATTGTCTTAGAGTGACGCACTGACTCACTGGGTCCTTGTTCTGGCAGATGTCAAAATAGAAAAGCAAGCAACTTGAGATTATAATGAGATAAGATTAAAGCGAAATAGTTCTGTGTTCGGTTTATAAACAAAAGATCACATGTTTAAGCTATCAACAAACGGTGCACTGTGCAGCGACACGTCACTCATGTTGTTCAGTCGCCAAGTGCTAAGTGGTGTCTCATTTGAGCGCATTAGAATTTCAAATCGGAACGTTACAGTCAACCACCCTTCTGAATAAGGAACTGCGATTTTCTCTCTACGGTCCACTGGGGACAGTATGTCTTACAACCAGTTGCGAGTACAACGCATGATTAACCACCTGTTTGAGTGTGTGTTCACATCGAATCGGACTGCTCTTTGGTGTGAACTGTCTTCAAGAAGTGATTTCGATTTGTTTCACTTGAGTTGAGGCATCGCGTTGTGAGTTGTCAAGTGAGCTTTGCAAGGTGGAGAGAAAGATTCTCAGAGGAAATCGGAGAAGACCTGTTCTGGTCTCGGACGGACTTCGTGGTCTAATAGCGACAAATCAAGAGTGATTAACGTTTCACACATGAAAGCAGTAAATCATGCGGCTTGTTAACGATTTTTTTTTATTGTTTGAGTATTTGCTAAAGAGTTTGCCAGGTGAATAGGAATTTTTGACGACGCTTCGAATCGTGCTTCTTCTTTAACCTATTCAGCAGAAGTGAATCTTGATATCAACGAAACAGACTTGTTAGCTGAATTAGTTTTTAAACGGAACATCTGTTCGGTGATTGAATTCAAAGTTTAGTCTTCAATGGGCAGGATATCGTCCGATCCCCGCGGAATCACATAGAACCTTAGCTGGTTTATAGCACCATTCGTAATTAGTATAATGCCTGTTTTCACAGTGCAAGCTTATATACTGGTTAAGCTAAGTTTAGGATCGAACATAAACCTCACTCAAGAGTGTTTCCTTTTCACAGTCAATACTTAAGGGTTATTTAGCTAGGCCATGGATAGAGTCGCATTGTGAACCATTTATGAAAAATAATGATTGTGATTGAACACAAAACGTTTGGTAGGCACAAAACGTGGCGATCTAAAACTTCTAATTTTTATGGAAGCCTAGCAATATTTGAGCGATTTCACAGCGTCCAATCACAAGAGGCTGAAATCTGATGCTCTGCCACTTGCCAGGTAAAATATGTGGTTGCTTATGTTTTCTCTATTTTTGGGTTGAAATTGTTTTAATACACCTGAGCCACGGCAATCAGTGGTTTAAGTTAAGTGCCATTCATATGAGCCGCGAACTTTCAGAAACAACCAATTTCCATCAAATATAAAGAAAAAGTTATACTTCTTGGTATACAAGAAGACGAAGTCTCTGCAATAATTATTTAAAGTAGGTATCCTAAGTAACTGTTTTAATATGTTTTCTCCACGAATCAATCATTCCCTTTGACAACTGTCCACGCAATACACAAGAGAGGCAAACGCGATTCACACATTCACGACCAAAAAATTCGCGATAATGGGTGGTTTGAATAAAAACTGAGTGTGAGCATTTCCATAAATGCTCCATCTGGTGTGAATAAAAATTTATTTCGTCGAGTTTAACGAATCCTCTCCGCTCAGATATTTTGACAGCTGAGTCTTTCCTCCGTTTTGGTGTGAATAAAGATGGAATATGCTCAGATATCGCTTCTAGAAGTTGAGTGTGCATAGGAAATGACTGACAAGAGAGAAAAAGTGAAAACAATCTGAAATAAGGGAAATTCTGCGTCGGAAGAGGAATACTTTGACGGATTAAATCTTAATCCTAAAAAAAGGAAATCTGGAAAGGACGATGACGATTTTATTTGCAATTTGCAGTTGTTGCAATTTTATCCGTGTTTGCTGGAAAAAAAGTAAAAAGCAATCTGAGTTGAAAGCTATAGAAGAACAAATAAATTAAAATCAATGGGTTTAAATTGAACATCTCGCAAATAAAGAAAAAAATTGATAACACGTAGGCCCGCGTCAAATCAAACGGCGATTAGAAAAAGACGGGCAATCTTCCCATTACATTACAAAAACAAAAAAAAAACTATCAAAGGCATGGCACCACCACCGGTTTCTTCGGGAATATCGGAAAGGAACTGAGTACTTAACCATTCCATGTTATCAAACTCGAATCTATACACGTTCTTGAAATTATCGCCTGTGTCACCGAAAGGACATGGGTTATAATTCTTTGTGTTTCGCGTTTGTATGTTTAAAAACGTTATTTCATATATTTTGCACTCTCCTTTACCCGACTTTGCACTCACCCTTAAGCGCCAAGAACCCTAGCTTTCAAACGTCAACTGAAGGGAGGGTACCTACTTTGAGGCGATTTTTTATTCACACCAAATTGAGTATTTCCTTTAACGAACATACTCGACTCATGTGTTCTTACTCGGAGTGTTTTCTCAGTTTTGTATTCACACCACCCAATGTGTGTGTTCGCTCAAATTGTACCATGTGAATGGAGTGTAGGAGTTTGAAAAGTTTGGGATTCGTGGTGAACATATATGAATGGCCCTTTTATAACATGGAGTTTGTGTCGCTCAGGAAAATAACGAATTCACTGAGAAAAACAAATCTGAAAGCGTTCTTCTTCTTCTTCTTCTTCTTCTTCTTCTTCTTCTAAAAGCTCTACAGTCCAGGATGGACCTGGGTCTCAACCAACAAGCCTTTCCATCGGGCACGATTTTCAAAGCCAAGTTGGTTGAGTTCCATCCCCACTTGTCTGTACCATCGGTTCAAAGACTGACAGTTCGGGGACAAAGACTGACAGCGTTACTTAGGATATTCAAGCTTACTTTCATAGAGATGCCTCTAGATTGATTGGCAGACTTTGTCGGATGAATATTTGACGGATCCAAATAATTAAGTTTACCTGGTCAGGTGTGGGCGTCAGATTAAAGACAGAAACACAGTATACCCATATCGCAATGTATAGCTCACGCGGTTCTGCTTTGACATTTTAAGTATAAACATGTCAATTTATTTATTCAGTCGGAATGGGGCGGTCGCGCATTGACATTTCAGAGATCGTAATAGAGCTAACGCTTCACGAACGCGCCGTTATGTTTTAGTCTTCAAGCTTAGTGATAACGTTTTCACCATACGGAGGTACTCCTTCGGACACACTTAGGAATGTAGCCATAGATTGCAAAATTCAAGTAAAAACAACTGCCGGTACGATACACTCATAGTGAGAACAATATTGTAAACCATTCATTCGAAAAGTAGACAGCATGAGTGCGAAAATAAAATAAAGTTAGAAAAATAATAAAGTGGTGTGTTATTTTTATTTAAAGAACTATTTCTTAGCTTGCTACAGGAATGCTATTTTCATTTACCAAATGTCAGATGAAACAAAAAAAAAATTTCAAGTTGCAGGTGAAGTGTCATCTGAAAGCAGGTCTCGCTCAAATTTTAGGCATTGCCTTTGTATCTCATAAATTGAAACTTGAAAGACGTCGCCCAAGGCCCTCATCGCGTAACTTTTCAGACGACTATCGTCCTTTTGATTCACTTCGGTGATATCGTCGATTATTTGCTTCATGTAAGACCATCGCTATCGTCTCGCCTATCGTTACAGTTTGAGTGCTCTGAAAATAATATCTCTCATATAAAAATGATCTGTGCTTTCATTTTTCTCAAATTTCACTGACACATTCTCATTCCAGTCTCTGAAGAAAACTAATATAAAATGCGACCTATCTCTCTAAAAATGTGTCAATTTGTTCTCGTTTAATAGGAGACGATACAGAAATAGGTATCGCCAAAAATCAGTCGTCGAGACGATAGTTAATGACAGTTTTCAGTTTACGCGAAGCAGGCAAAACGATATCTCGCAGACGCTATCGTTTTTTTATGCGTATATGAAGCGAAACTACCGTCGAAACGCTAGCGCGAGACGATTGTCGCCTTACGCGCTTAGAGCCCTGGCTCACGCCTTAACCATCTTCGATTCATCTTAGATGTTTCGCAGAGGAACTCCAGCAGAGGTTTTCCAATTGATTTCTCCCGTTTGATTTGAAGGGGAAGAGAAGCTGACACAGAAATTCCTCTATTCATGGGATTGGTGTCTGTATAGTCTTTTGCATATTCATGTTCACTGATCACTGACCCATAACTAGAGTTGCCATAATTCTTTCGAAGCTCAGCGCGACAAATCACAAAAATGTTTGCCCAGGACAGATAAATTGGGTTCGAAACCCAATTTTAAAAGAGAATCAAATGTCTTAAAGCTGTAGAACAAAACAGTATTTTCGTTACTATGCATAAAAATACACAAAACAGTCTGTAATTGAATTATTTTTTAAATATTTAAAATTATTTTTCAAATATTAAGGATTTGTTTACACTGATTTTACCCGGAAATAAAGGTGTCCCGGCGGACAGTTGAGTTTATATCTAAGAACCGAGATATCCCGGGAAAAAAACTGAGTCGTCTGGCAAAGCTACCCTAACATAATTGTGCTCTCGGGCTATGATAGTTTAAATAATAATAATATGGGTGGCGCTACACTCCGAGGCGGACCTGGGCCTAGCTTCTCAGCAACCGCTCGTGTTGTGCGTGCTATTCTTCTTTCACGAGTGGAAGGGACCTACAGTTTAATACCATCTCCGAACGGCGAAGTTGAGAAGCTTTTTCTAGACAGGAATACTCTTTAAGCATTGTCAGTGACTCGAAAGAGATAGAGCCGTGAATCATCAAAGGTGGTTCGGGTTTTGGGTATCGAACTTGGCACCCTCTGCGTAGGAGTCGACGCAATTACCCACCACGCCACGGCGACCGACATAGTTTAAATAAACAAGTCACATTGCAGCGGTCACACTTCGATATTTCACCGAACGTAATATCGTAAGCCCGAGCACAAGGCTCTAGTTAAACCTACTTCTGCAAATTCGGGCGTTTTGCCTGTTGTGAAACAATTTTCCTTTATTTACTCGGGGGATTTTATTGGTATGACGTAATTCCACTTCTTTTCTTTGTAGAATGTATATCAGAATATTTGACTTGGTGAACGTTCTCGTGATTTAGAAAACCAAAGTTGCCGTTACAAGACATACTTGTAAACTCCATCAAACGCGTACCAACGTATATCGAAGCCCAATCGCCCGTAACCGCTGTTGTGAATTTGCCTTAAAGCGACTTAAGACAACTCAAATCTTCTAATACGATTTTCGAAAGATTCAAATTTTTCAAAAATGTCACGCACATTATCACACGCTCTTTGAAGTGACACTCGTAGTGTTCAAATCGTTTTGTACGGAATGATAAGTCAGACATCATATTTTTAGGAAACAGTGTCTTCCGTCCTGCTTCTCAACGAAAAAGTCATCCGAACATCCGTTTGAGCTCTACAAACATTCCGTTCTTTTAAGTCATCTGTCACTTTCAATGTGTTACTCTTTACCACGCAATAATCTGTGTGATTGTCAAAGTGAAGAATGGGGTCTCATCTTTTCAAGATGATGCATTATTTATTCCTATTCGTCATGATAAAATATTTCAGAGAAGCACGCATGGACAACAATGGCAATGAGATCGTGGAACTAGTCATTGACCTTGAATGAGTTGCAAATTGAGCTGGATTGTTTTCTAAAGAAAACGCGTGTAAGATTTGGTTCATTCGAAATCATCCGATTTCACAGTATCGCGTCTGCTCGTATGTTTGTGCCTTTTGAACAAATACACATTTCTTATGAAATTAAATGAAACAAAAATACGAATGGACAAGTGTTTTAAAATCATTTCTGGCAGATTTCCAAAGAAAACCATCGGCAAGTCTTTGAGAGACAAAATGGAAAAGTTCTTCCGAAAACCATTCGTGCACCATTAAGACTATTGTCCAACGGTCAAGTTGTTTAGTTTTTATGGTTTTGAATGAAATAAATTAAATTAGCGTGTCAGTGCAAAGACTTCATATATCGCAGGATCAGTTGGCCATTAGGGCGTTTTTGTGGTCAGGTGAATCGAATAGATTTGGTCAGATGAACGGAAATATGATCATGACAATAAGCAGGTCTGTCCGATTAGAATTAATGGACATACCTACCCCGACGATGTCAAAGCATATCTGTCCGAGTGGAGAGGAATTTGAAAGTTTGTCCATTTGGTCATTTTGGCATAGGAGTCGACTCGAACAGACTATGTATCCATATACAGTAGAGTCTCGGAAACATGAACGGTTCTATAAGATGAACAATTCGGAAAGATGAACGGATTTGTAAGACAGCTTTCTTCCGGATGGCAGTCTAGCATAAAGCAGTTTTTTAAGAATAACGTCTAAACAAGTCTGTTTCTAAACCTACTATAAACAACTTTTCTTTTCTGTTGTTTTTGTTTGCTTTTTTTAATGAAATTAAATGTTTCTTTGTGCATATAAATGCTAGGTAAATCAACAATACTGCTACGTGGCTGGATCTGTCGGGGTCATTTCGATCTAAAATGTGCAACTTGCCCACACTCATCACAACGTCTGTTTATAAACGGGGGTGTTTTGTAGCGGAGCTTACGGGCGGTAATTCATTGAATTTTTGTATGAAGGAGCGAGAAGCCAGGGTGTACGATTTTTGATTAGGTGTTTCACGTATAGACCATAAATGGACGACCGAATTTTGGACTGTCTCGGGCATAATGCACGCAAACCAACTTCGGAAATGTTTCCGACTACAATGCGAACAATAGCTGTGTGATTCATCATAAAATCTTGGCAGCACCGACGACATTTATGACATTTACTAAGCAGTCAGGGGTGCAGTCGTGGAAGGTGATGGTTGATCTTTGAGGGTCACATCTTCGTTTTGTGACTGTGTAGCGTGACCATCACTTTAAAAGCAAAAACACTTAATAATTATAAAATAAAAAAAAATGTTCATCGAAAGAATCGTCTACTAAACCTAAACGGAATGTATAGCAGAGACACTCTGGGTATACCAAAAATTGTATACTTATGGATGCCAAAACAATTAAAAATTATCTAATACATCAACCACACCTCCAAATGCAAGCCATATACAGCAACCTGAACAATGAATAGGCACAGCAGAAAACAAAGTTTTTGTATGTAGATTCAGTTATAAGCGCTGACACTTGCCAGCGTTGGCTTACAGGTTTTCGTTCAGGAAATAGAGACCTAGACGTCCGAGACCTAGATTGCCCACTCCAGTGATAGTGACTTCAATTTGATCCCAACAGCAAATGGTGACTGGATCAGATTTGAAAACCAAATAAAAGCGTATTAGATTTACTCTCACTGGAATTCGAACCGGGGACCCCGCTAACCAGGGGCATGCACTCTACCAACTGCTCCATCTAGTCGTGTTTATTTTTTTATTCGCGGTTATAACTGATTGCGATTTTCTAACGGACGTCCTGACCTACCTCAATTCCATGTATGAAGTTCAAGTTATTATCGTATATAGAGAGGACCAGGGTTGCTCCTAGACGTTATTAGTATAAAGTATAATGGACAAAAGAGACTCGACATTACAAACTCAAGTTATGTACACACACCTTTATGCCATTGAATACGAAATCGTTTGTGTGGATCAAAATACGAATGGGGTTGTGCAATGGCTTACTGTGGTGGTGGTTGTGCAAATTATGATTGAGATTAAGAAAGAATATATAAGTTGTGAACACAATTACTGTATGGAACGTATTCAATTTGTAGAAGGTATTCACTTTGTGGAACCTATGCACTGTTTGGAACGTATTCACACTTTAATCCAAAGTCTATCAGATATTGTGATTGCCATTTTTCAATCACTCTCAGAACTTGCGGCTTCCTACTATCATCCGTTCTGCTGACTCATAAACAATTTGGAGGGAAGGCAATTCAGTTCCCAAGATGACACTAACAACTAGTGATGTGTTAACCCGGGTTACACATAAACGGACTCAATAACGATTACCATTTATTTTGAACCGAATTGGCAAAACCGATGAAACGAACCGAATACATAAAAAAAACTGTAGACGGTACAACCCGGTGTAAGCACATGATGCCGAACCAAATAACCAATACAAATCGATTTGCCTCATTCCATATTGGTTCGGGTCGTAGCCACCACAGTAGGCTGCAGCATTTCGGTAACTTTTCGCGTATTGTCTGCTTTGTATGTATACATAATATTCTCTCACATTCGCTAAAATTCGTCGGCAATTTTTTCAAATTCCTTTTTGTGATCTCGATCCACTTTCACGCAGGAAATTTTTTCAATGTCGCCGTCGCAGATATTTTCGTGACTGTTTCTTATCCTCTATTCGTTACTACCCTCTATGACCAATAGAACAGAGAATTTTTTGTGATGGAGAAACTTCAGGGTGAACTACTAGACATTATTGGCGATTATGTACACATGCAAATATGGTAGTTTTCATCTTCTAAAAAAACAATCATAAAGATTAGAGATCGACAGGCAATCATCTCCCTGCCTTTTTCCCTTTTTTGATTCTCAAAAAACCCCGATCTCATAAAATAACATACGTTCTAGGCATCCGATAATTTTTTTATCGGTTTACATTCCAGAATCCATATTTTTTGCTTTCGGTTCATCATCGAACCGAGATCGTCAACCCGGGTTACAACTCGGTCTGTTTCTATTTTAACCCGGGTTAACTCGGTTTGTAAAACTTTTACACAAGTCTGTTGACTTTTAAAGAGGCATTATGAATCATCTTCAAGATTGCTGGAAGAGTTTTCTAATCGCCAGTGGGTCTGTTGCTGCGGAAACCATCGACGTGTCCATGAACTTGGAAAAAAGGGACATACCGTGATGTACCTAAAGATACTAATTATAAGCTACGAAAAATGTGAAATATGAAAAATGTGTGCTTCACTTTACCCCTAACAAATCGCAGAACTCATTGAATAACCTAAATCGTTGTCAACTGTGTACTCCTTATCTTATCCGGTTAATCCGTGGTGATTGACACTCTCGACTGATTGAAAATTCGAGGTACTCTAATCAGCTCTGATGCTTAGGTCTGATATTTACAGTAAAGAATGAATAGGGTGAATATGTCTTCACTTGCCCAAAGTTTTCTCGGAATTTTTCTTCATTTTTTAAAGTTAATCCATCGTCTTGCGTCAACACTAATACCACTTTATCGATATTCGCTGAACACACATCAAAGACCCCATTAAGTTAACCCACCAATTCGAAGAATTGCCAACCTTCTCACGTTTGTTCATTTCTTTCAGCCTTCAAGTCGTTCCCGACCATCCCACTGGACAATGTGTGTGCTTTGTCTATGGCCGACGGAATGCATTGCATGCCAACATCGGGGCTTCATCGAAATTCAGCCTGGAGCACCTGCAAAACGCCGAAGAAGATGAGGATTTCATTCGCAAGTTCAAACGACGCCAAATATTCTACCTCGAAGGTTTCTTTCTGCCCGAGAGAATAGACGTCGCCAGGCACATCGTCCGCAACTACATATCGGATCGGAGGATTCTAGCCCTCAATCTAAGCGCACCCTACATCATCGAGGAGAACTTCGACATTATAACGTTCCTAGTGCACAGCGCCGCACTGGTCTTCGGCAACCGAGACGAATTCACGATGCTGAGCAAGAAATGCGGCTTCCGTTCGGTCGACGAGTTCGCCAAGCAGGAACTGACACAAAAGCCGAGCACGATATTTGTCATCACGAACGACAAGCAGAACGTACAACTGATCAGAAACATCGGATCGCGGGACAGCCCGAATGTGATATTCGACTGTTTCGCCGTGCCAATGGTGCCGGTGGTGGACCCGACAGGCGCCGGCGATTCATTTGCGGCCGGATTCATACATTCGTTCCTGAACGGCTGCCCGCTGACCAAGTGCATACAGCACGCGATATCTGTGGCCGGCTTGGTGGTGCAACAGGTGGGATGTAACTTACCCTTAATCAAGCAGACGACTGTGTAGAATGAAAGTACAAATTACGTGGCACTCCGACGAACAGCCTCGGCATGAGTGATGTGAATGAAAGCATTCCGATCGACTATTTTTAGGGGTGACTGGGAAGGCCACGCATCTAGATTTAATTTCACATAATGTGCACCCGAATTTTTACTTTATTTTTAAAAATAAAATCAATTCTCTTGTATTTATTTTCATTGTGTATTTCCGTTTTCTTCACGTTTTTATTTAAGATTCCCACAATCGCCGCATAATCGCTTCTGAGATCAGCGACAGAGACTGCCTGGATTACTCATAGCATTGCGCAATTGGAATGATTAGGGAAACCTCTATCAGCGGATCGGGTGGGCAGTCATATTGAACTCATTGAAATCGATCTCCGACATGCGGCGGAAGTGTAGACTTCCAGTTGACGATTATCAACGATGAGAGGGAAGACTTTGTGGAACGAGAGTAGGTAGGCGTGGGCAGGGTAAGAATAATCGCATTAGTATGCACCAAGCGGCATGGAATAATTTGAAAACTCTTTGAGTTGCCCTCACGACACCTCCATTAAAAGTCAGAGGTGGAAATCGATAGAGCAGACTGCAGAGGTTCCCGCACCAAAATCGATTGAAAAACCCATGAGCTATAAACTAATGCAGCCGACACTTTAAGTTGTCAGTGGACTGAGTTATGGCTGAGTTATAGTTTAATCACTTCTCCTGACCCGAAACAAAATGCGTGCACAATGACGTTACGCCTTCCGATTGAGAGCACAAGTTGACTCGTCGCGAGAATGAAGTTTTCTTTTGCCAGCGACATGAAGTGCGTCAGCAAATAAAGAAAGACAACAAAGGGGAGAAAAAGCGATTGTTGTATGAAAATAATCAATTGCGTCGTAAGTATCGATTATTCTATTGTGCAATGAGAATAGAACAGGAGGGACTAGTGAAAGTAAAACAATGCTTACATGAAATGGATCGCAGTGGCGTAGTGGGTGAGTGCGTCGATCCAACAACCCGGGTATGTTCCCGCAAGTAAATAAATTATTCAGGAGGAAAGATCGAAATGACATTCAAGAAGAGAGTAGAAAATTTTATAATTTCACTAACGCGACGACACATTGCAAGGAGTATGATTTCTACCAACAGTCTGATCTTCGGGGTTTATTACCCGAACTTTATGTATCATGAGAGGGCGCGCTACACCGGCTTTATCCCACCTGAGGCTCTCCTCTATTTAGATTCGTTAAATTTGATTCAGGACATGAGTGGATGTCCTATAATCTTCCACGCTGTACGCCGAACGGTTGACAGGCGACTCCACTATGAATCGGATATCGCTCGGGAACACGAGCATCAACTCCGGTTTAGTAGAGCGATCCCCGCTCGAGATAGGAGAGACAGTGCAAAGGAGCGCCACTTCTTTTGGTGGTTACACCAGAATCAGTCTCCGCCATCGCTAGCGCCTGATCTGATAGTCGGTCTGTTGGACAACAGCCCACTTACATAGATTTTTATCTAAGAAGAAAATGTCAAGCATATAAATAACGTACACGCCCTTGTACACACGTCTGCAATGTCACGGACATAGTGTAAGGTGGTATAAGTTTATTAAGGTTAGGGTTTAGGGTAGATTTAGTTAGTTTTAAGAAAATTAAAAAAAAAAATGTTTAGAGTGCCAAATTTTTCCTAAGTTTTCTTGGCCTGTAAGCAAAAACAATAAAGATTGTCCATATGGACTGCAAAAAAAACAATATTGGTAGTAGACGCCGAAAGGCAAATAGGTAAGTAAGTTTAGATTATTTTGGAGCACCTGCGAAGGGTGAGTAAGTTAGATTTCAAGAACATGAATTGTTAAGATATTAAGATAGATTTAATCATTTTTTTCTAGTTTTAAGAATCATGAATTTAAAAATCAAAAATGAATTTTAAAGTTAAAAAAAGTTAAAGTGAGTGCGTCGACTCCTACGCAGAGGGTGTCAGGTTCGATACCCGAAGTTACTCCCTATCATAATCCACGGTTCCACCTCTTTCGAGTCACTGGCAATGCTCAAAGAGTGTTCCTGTCTAGAAAAAGCTTCTCAACTTCCCCGTTCGGAATCGGCATTAAACTGTAGGTCCACTCCACCCGTGAAAGAACAATAGCACGCACAACACGAGTGTTTGCTGAGAAACCACGTCTTGGACTGTCGCGCCACCCATATTATTTTATTATTACAACAAATGGAAACTGCGACTGCTGTTCACAATTTGTTCAAATCAGTTTTAACACAAAAAATAAGAAATTTTTCAATATTCATGATTTTTTAGAGCATTCTAACAGCTGCGTTAACGACAGGATGGCGCAGATGGTTAAGTGCCTGCCCCTGGTTAGCGGGGTCCCCGATTCGAATCCCAGTGAAAGCAAAGCTAAAACGTAAATAAGTAATACAGTATTTGTTGATCCAAACACATTATTAGAATTATATGCAAAAAACATCGTTTGCATCCTAGTTTTCCTTTATTTAAACATTTGAAAACAATAATTTAAACAAATGAAAATAATTTCTTCCAGTTCGGCATTTATACTGCTATAAGGTGTTAAAGTTTTTTTTACAAAAGATCCGGTAATGTTAACTTCAGAATGCTTGACAATTATAATTTACGTATCAATTCGTTGCATCTTGTTTCCGTTTCCAACCTCCGTACAACAGATTTTCGTAGTTAGTTTACTGTAACAGCGCCTCTTTACATCAGATTACTAAGACATCCTGCTGCGCTTACGAGAAATCTTAAAAAATGGCTTTTTAGCTTAGACACAATAAATTTGGATTATATACTTCGGGTCCACTTGAGTCTGGTTAAGTTTATTTATTTTATTTATATTTTAAAACTTTTGTATTTTGAACTTGCTCTCGTAATATTGTTTTGTTTTCAATTCTGTAAAAACTTTCTGCACAATGCGGTTTCTTAGGGTCACCCACCCGTCACAAAATACTAATGTACAACAGTCGATGTGTCATAGTGCACTATGTTTTTGTATAAAAATAATTTATGTCATTCATTTTTCTCACATTCTCATTCTGGTTAAATTATTAAATCATGTTTAGTCAAATTAAATTAAATTAAATTAAATTAAATCATATTAAATCGAAATTTAAATCATGTTATTACATATAGTTTAGTTACTCTTGTAACTATTAAATATTTATTAATAAAACAAAGCTTTAGTTTTCTTATTTTTGTACACTTTATTTAACCTTCACAAAATGAGACTAGTCAACTTCGACTGCGACTTGACCATGAGAGAGAGAGTAACAACAGCGTGGCTCTTATCTATTGTCTTTACATCAAAGACGATGATAGAGCCGTTATTCCTTTGTTAGAATTGTGAGGCGTTGTCAGCACATTGGTGTTTTGCTGACAAACATCACGTGTGCTGAAAAATGCCTTCTAACATTGATTATTAAGGTTACATACAATATATATGTGACAATATTGTATCGATTGAGTAAATAAAATTAATACTTTTATCAGTTTTTAAAATCTGGTCCATTCATCTTTTGGCGTTGGGATCAAATTAACGGCACCATCACTTGAGTAGTCAATCAGTTATTTTAGACTGACTGTGGGTATCACAATAGACCAACATGGTCTAAGTTTGCTGGCGAATTCACTAGCAGCTCCGCCTACCTGCCTACCTTTTGGACTACGTTGTTATGCCTGAAACACAATAGTGCGTTTGCGCTGTCGTTGGTTTTAAACGCAAACAATTCATTGGCCATGCTCAAAATACAGCGTCGACTTGCGTCAGTGAAAAATGAGAGAGATGAGAGGATCGCAATAAAACGTAAAACGTATTTTTCAACATGTTGTATATTTTTTGACAGAGAAGTGCGCTTTGAGAGGGATTTTCTTCTAAATTGAGAGAGAGAGAGTCGACGTCGTTTTTGACGATTCACTATTGCTTCGACGTCGATTAAACGATTGCTATCTTACAATCGTTTCATACTTCGTGGTTGGTTGTTGTTTAGTTTCGTTTTTGAATATTTTAATAAGAATTGAAAAAAAAAATATGTATAATAATAAATGTGTTGTTTTTCGATGACAAAGAAAGTGAAAATTCTGTTGGACTATTGCGAAAGCGAAGGACACTTAGACATGCATCGGATCCTCTTTCACCGCCCACGAAAAGGTAAAAATATTGGAATTTATAAATTTAGCCAATTGCTGTTGTCTTCTTAAATGTGTTTTCACTACTCGTACTATATAAGTAGTTGGAGAATTTTAATGGAGGAAAGGAAGAGCAGGTACCACCCTAGGAAAGTTTCTATTTTTGCTAAGGTTTGCGCCGTATTGCACAACATAGGACAACAACCAATATGAACAACAATATTGCAGATACTGGACCCAGCGGTGACCATTCGATATAAAATGCCATATTTCCTGCAAATAGAGATATTTCAAATAACCGTGTGAAGGAGAAAGAATTCGAAATTCAATAAAAGTTTCGCAATTAAATTAGGGATAATTTGTATTATTATATCAGTACTTTTATTAAACAAACATGTTCTGCGATTTCGTTCCTTTTCCCAACAAGCTTTATCACTTGGTCGTGAAAGTTTGTTTCTTCTTTATTGCGTTGTTTCAGCATCTCCATTGCCCTGCTTTGAAAATTATTAACTGCTTTTTGAGACTTCCTATAATCCCACGCAACACTTTTTCGAGCTCGTCCTCATTCGCATTTTCACCGTGCACTTCGACCGCACCATAGCAATTCGAAGTGCTACCTGTCACAGCACTACGTAGGGAGGCCATCTGAATTGTTTTTTCATCCAGCTCGGATATTGGAATTTTATCAGATGACCCACCCTCTATTTTTTTATTGGATTCAAATTTTGGCTGCATTTATTTTTTTTATCGATATTTGAAATCTGTCCATACCTAAAACAAATTAATTGAACTTCTGACTTGAACTTGAGATGTTCATATGCACTTACTTTTCTCCAAAGCAGGTACAGACTTATTGGGTAACCCAATGGCTTTCAGGTTATGAACCAAATCTGCCCACAGCTTGTTAATAGACTGCCTGCCTTGTTAATAGACTGCTTGCCATGTTAATATACTGCCTTTCTTGTTAATAGACCGCCTGCCTTGTGTGGTTCTTGGCATGTAATCTTTTGCCATTTCAGGATGCTCGTCCATATAATGAATAAGAACTTCCATTTGCAACGCAAAATGCTGACCTAGTGTGTAAATTAATAAATGAATTAATTGACAAAAAGTTATTTAATACTTACATGTTTTCGAATTTGGATTTCAAATGAATTGGCACACATCAACGAATCTTAAAAGTGACATAAATTAAATAAATTCCGTTTTCTATATGATACGATAGGGACCGTTAAAGACACCACATCAACAAGAAGCTTTACGACCAAGGACGTATCATCCTCTTTCAACAGTACATGGTGACTCTGTTCAGAAGTTACTAGACATCAACAAACATCCTAATGAGGAAATCAAGAACTTGAGAAATACAATCCCCGGACAACTCTACCTCAACGCGCTAAATCTGCTAAACGAGCAGAACTTTCCAACGAAACAACGAGCTGCATGGATTTACCAGAGCAGCGGTAGCAATCACCGTCGAGGCTAAATCGGCTACCACAACACCACCCCACCCCAAAAGGACCACCATGGACACACGGCATTGAACAACCCGATGTAAGCACTGGACATTGTAGGACATAAAAAATAAACAATAAACCGTCCGTTAAATTAAACAATGTACAGTTGGGTCCCTATTGTTACCCTAACCTTTAGTTTGTAAGCCTAGTTGTAATCTCAATTTTAAAAATAATTTTTTCTGTTCAATAAAAATTAAGTAAGTTCACCTACATTAATGAACATGTCTAACGCAGTCCTTTGTTGGTCTAGCGTTTTTGCAAACACTGTTTCTTTTTGAATTAACCTGGAGGAATGTTCAAATTTGGTTAAAAATCACAAGTTTATGTGATGAATGTGGCGATAGAGAAATCACATCGAAGATTCAGTAACCATCTTTCTTCTTCTGGTGGCGCTACAGTCCGGGGTGGACCTGGGCCTCAACCAGTAAGCCTCTCCATCCGGCACGATCTTTAGCCAGCTGTCTCCAACTGTGCACACCAAGTTGATTGAGGTCCTTCTCCACCTGGGTGCGTCATCGGTTCCGTGGGCGTTGTTGCAATTGCGTTGTCCCTCTGGTTCGGAGTCGAAGACTCTTCGGACTGGAGCAATGTTGTCCATGCACTCTATGGCCGCACATGGCCCAGCCATCTTAGGCGTTGAATCCGTATACGCCTGACTAGGCTCATGCCGCTGTACAGTTCGTGGTTGAATCTTCTTCTCCAATAACCATCAACGCAGACAGGACCAAAGATTGAACGCAGAACTTTTCTCTCGAAGAGACCAAGGACTTCCTCATCCGCTTTTGAGATTGTCCATGCCTCCGCGCCGTACAGCAGGTCTGGGATGATCAAGGTCTTGTTTAAAGTCAGCTTGGTCCTTCGAGTGATGGCTCTTCTACTCAATTTCCTCTTGAGCCCAAGGAAAGAGCGATTGGCAAGAGTAATTCTGCGTTTAATCTCGGTACTGGTGTTGTTCGCACAGTTCACTTGCGAGCCGAGGTAGACGAAGTCCTTCACTACCACGAAGTTATAGCTGCCTATCGATATTGTGCGTCCTTTCTTGATGACTTCGTTTTTGCCCTCGTTCACCGCTAAACCCATTTCGGCCGCCTCCGCTTCAATACCAGCAAACGCTTCATTGACGGCTCGCTGTGTTCGACCAATCACGTCAATGTCATCCGCGTATGCTAACAGTTGCACGGACTTTTTGAAGATCGTGCCTCTTGTGTTAGCGTGTGAGTTCTGCACGATCCTCTCAAGAATAATGTTGAAAAAGTCACTTGACAGCGTGTCGCCTTGTCTAAAACCTTTTTGACATTGAAGGTCTCAGTGAGTTCATCACCGACCTTGATGGAGCAGCGAGAATTCTCCGTCGTCATCGTGCACAACCTGATGTCGGAACCTGATGTCGGTCGGTGTCGATCTGCATTTCTTAGGTTTTTTCCAGGACCATTCACCAACCGGAAAGGTCTCAAAGTAGTGCCTGAGCTACTACTTCAGAAGGCGCTGTATGGGAGTGTCAAAAACCCTATTCGAACTATGTAATTTTCTTCCGAAAATACCTGATTACCCTAAGCCCCCAAGATCTTTTTTTTTTTAATATACCACACAAACTCTTTCAAACACAGTAGCATTTATAGATTGACCATGAACATAGCCTCACTTAACAAAATTTAAATTCAAAAATTAGCTATAGCAGCATTTTTGAAACGAGTTTTCAGCTTATTGTAATTCTGAGTCGAATTCCGCTAAAAAGAAAAAAAAATTGAGACTGCCGGACCCGTGAAATCTTCAATCAATTGAAATCTTACCTGTTGATTTTCCGCTTTCAAACTGCCGCGTTGCATGCGAACCTGCCATGAATCTGACACTTGGAATATTTCAACGTTTCCCCTGAACCTCACTGTGCTCTTGTTCGATTTGGCAGCCTGAGTGTCCTGCATACCCTTGCCTTTGCCCATTTTTTGTGAATTATCGTGCCTATTTCGTCTGACCTACTCGATTTTGACGCTGAATTTAAATGAGGCGTGATTCAATGAGAGACACGTTTAATTCGGTTTACTTTATTCTATTTGTAGTCGAAATCAAAAACTTGATTTCTTTGATTCAGGGGTGGATTTGGAAGGCGTCTACACGGCCATATTGGGTTGCCAATCAGCTATAAGTTCGAGGAAGTCAGGGACTACGTTTACCTCCTCAAACAACAGCAGTACCGCGATCAATCGCAGAACAACTCGGACTTTAAGTTGGTTGAGGTCGTTCTCCACATGGGTGCACCGTCGGTTCTGTGAGCGTCCACCTTTCCGTTGCCCCCGAGTTAGGATTCGAAGACTCTTCGGTCCGGAGCGGAGTTGTTCATACGCTCTACATGGTCAAGCCATCTTAGGTGTTGATTCCGTAGATGCCTGGCTAGGCTCATGTTGTTGAATCTCCTCCCCCAACAACCGTCAACGCAAACAGGACCAAATATCGCACGCAGAACTTTTCTCTCAAAGTGACCAAGGCTTTCCTCATCCGCTTTAGAAATTTTACCATGTCCCCGAGCCCTACTGAAGGACAAGGATAATCAAGGTCTTCTATAAAGTCAACATGATCCTTCGAGAGAGGGTTCTATTACTCAACTGCCTATTGAGCTCATAGAAACAGCGGTTGGCACGAGTTACTCTGGTTTTGATCTCCGTACTGATCTTACGTTGTTCGTACTATTTACTGTTAAGCCGAGGTAGACCAAGTCCATGACTACCTCGAAGTTATAGCTGCCCATTGTCACACTCTGTTAAAGACGTCGATGTTGTATGTCCTTTCTTGATGGATGATGTAAAAGAAGTCACATGACAGTGCGTCGCTGTGTAAATCCTTTTTTGACATTGAAGGTCTCTGTGTGTTCGTTACCTTGAATACCTACTTTATTGTGGATCGGGCAAACGATAGGCGTTTATATGGCTTCTCATACAGGCAGCCTCTATCAACAAATTGCTAGTCTCACCTCCACGTGATAAAAACTGGAATCCTAGCACCTTTGATTGACGATGGGTCGATCCTCGTGGGACGTCGCTGACGGTTGCAAATGGGAGAGGCGGAGAGTGAGTCTCTTTTTATCGATAGCGGCGGAGGAGCTAGAGAACTGTCTGGCCAACGGCGGCATACGAAACTCCTTCCTGTTGCGTGCTCCTTCTAGAGCAACTCCAACATATTCGGAGCTCAGGTCTAGAAGGCTGTTCAAAGACCAGGTCGGGGCCTTAGAATAGAGATGTCGGTGGAATAGGGCTCATTGACTCCTTGCGGTGCTGACAGCTTCAGCTGGATCCTTCGTCCAACGATTAAAGAATAGGGCTTGTCCTCCCAGTTGGGAGTTGTGGGAGAGGTTAGCTCCCTCACCACGTAAAATACAAATGTCTAGGAGACGGACGGATTTCATGTTGTCGAGTCAAAGGACACCGTCTAGAAAAACCAAGCAGACTTGGACAATTTCAAAAGCAGATGGAAAAATGTAGGTGTGCGTTGATAGCATCTTGGGGAAACTTATAAACAATGAATTGTACCCGCAGTACATCGACATGAATCTGGCTATCCGTCCATGTATCCAACGCCCAAGGTGGCTGGGTCATTAAGGTAACTTGGCTCCAACTTGGTACGCGTCTTAGGATTTGAAGACTCTTCGGTCCGGAGCGGAGTTGTTCATACGCTCTACATGGTCTAGCCATCTTAGGTGTTGATTCCGTAGATGCCTGGCTAGGCTCATGTCGCTGTACAGTTCGTTCTTGAATCTCCTCCCCCAACAATCAACTTCGGCATCAATGCTCGCGTCTAACGAGAAGAAATACGATCAACTTGGTGAACGTGATCGGAAGTAGTTGCCCAGATATAGCTCTTAGGGTATAGAGGCTTGTTTGATTGAGGCTGACGACGCAGTATTAAATTGAAAATAATGGAGAGAGACTATAGAGTCACATAGAACTACATTTGATTTATTGACCCCCCTTCCTTTATCTAGGACTTCAGAGCTATCTTGAGTAAGTTGATGATCTCTTTGGATGGGATGTCCTGATAGCCTGTTCCTGTTAATGGTTTCTATTGGTTATCTTGTATCTTCTTGGTGTCAAATTTGGACACTCGACTGGTATGTGTGTGTCAGGGTCAGCCTTGATTGTCCAAAGTTTATACAGTTTTCTGAGCTGCTATGCCCCATTTTGTATAGTTGATAGTTACAGGAATCGGCCAGAAAGTCCGACACATAGTTGGACAGGCTTTTTTAGGTTTATAGCGTCCTTGGTTCTTCTTGGAACAATCCTCATGAATTTTTTGGAGTGTCAAGAAGAACTTATCCTGATTTTTTTTCAGAATTGGATACAGCATTTCCTTCTCCATTTGTTTATATGTTGGTGTACGTCAATGTTGCTGAATCTGAATCCATGAATAGGAAAAGGTCCAATCAAAAGAAGTTTCAGCCTCTTTCTTTGCGTGGATATTTACATTTTCATTCCACTCGTGGTTTTCATGTCCATTTAGCCAGGGGCTGTATTGCTATAGTATCGCAAATGAATCCGAAAATCGTAAATTGGTATTTTGTATGTCTATAGCATCCCTGTTCGGAAACCAAAAGTTATGCCAACTCGTTTACGGAAATTTGGTATTTTGTATACCGAAAGTGGATGTCAATCTCTTACGGATTTTCATTCGAAAACTTTTTTGTTATCGGATGGGTTGTGTAATATAATATAATATAATATGGGTGGCGAGACAGACCGAGGCGGACCTGGGCCTAGCTTCTCAGCAACCACTCGTGTTGTGCGTGCTATTGTTCTTTCACGCGTGGAAGGGACCTACAGTTTTGTGCCGACTCCGAACGGCGTAGTTGAGAAGCTTTTTCTAGACAGGAATACTCTGTGAGCATTGTCAGTGACTCGAAAGAGGTGGAGCCGTGTATTATGATAGATGGTAAATTCGGGTATCGAACCTGGCACCCTCTGCGTAGGAGTCGACGCACTTACCCACTACGCCACGGCGACCCAGGGTTGTGTACAAATTGTTTTAATAAAAGTAATTCATTTTTTATCGAAAAGAGACAAGGAATTGAGAAGTGTAAATAATAAATTTGTACAGCTGAGCGTTGGTGAAACATGTTAGTTTATTTTCTTTGTGTAATATTTGTCGTTATTTATTCAAATATGCATTTCAAAGCCAAGACGACAGGACATACCAAGACTGAACAGTTTAAAAGAAGCAGAAATTAACTAATAATAGCAGGTCTAAAATTAGGTCATCTCTGGTTGATGTTGGATTTATGTGTAAGCATGCAGGTCGGAATTCTGCGAAACACATCATCATTGGGGATATCCCCCACCCAGCCACACAAGATCTAGGAAGATACTAGCGGAGTGAAAGACTTGAACAAAGCAACGTTACCAGTTATAGACAATGGACATCCTGCTCTGAACAATCTTCAAATACCCACAATCGCCAAACGGCAACTAGAAGACGTTTTTTGGAAATATAGGCGGACAACCAAATCCAATTTCAAAAGGAAGTCATAGGCATCCTAACAGATTAGAATTTGTTCACTCTAAAAGGATATTTCTCGGTATCAGAGGGAAAAACATGGATTAAATCCAAAAAAGGGAATTCATTGTAATAAAAATTGATATTATTTTTTAGAAATAATATTACTTATTTGTTAAATGTGATAAAATGTTAACAAAATAAATTCAATTGAAACGATTCAATCGAAACAAATGAAACGATCAACGACTCATTCATTATTTGAGTTTTTCTTTATTTTATTTTGACAGCACAGTTCTCGAAAGTTACTGGTAAAAAGTTGGCAGCAATCCAAAAGTGATACAAATAAAATACGAATTGATTGTAGTATCAGATTATTTTCCGAATCCGAAAGTGATACAAAATAACGCCCCTGTTTTATCTGCCAGCTTTTGGAGTTTCTCGTGACAATCCCAGACAAAATGCAGCTGTCTAGAGCTTTAGGTACTGCCTGGCTATCTGAGAGTATCGACAGTAATCAGCAGAGAATCGCAATGTGACCAGCTCAATAAACCTAAGTCTGTGCACTATCGTTAGATTAAAAGATCCAAATTATCGATGATGATTATTAAACCAAATTACGCACCTCTTTCGAATTCGGTGACAAGATAAAACTCATAGAAGAAATATTTTTAAAATAATTGTATTTATTTCAGTTTCACCTGATTATCCATTATTCATTCTACTATCAAGATACTTTTGTTTTACTTACTTACTCGTAACAACAATTCAAAAAGCCTATTTACAAATTGCTTTTCATCTAAAATATATCACACAATCAAATGAATTAAGACTCTAAGATGAAGGTGGTGTACCTATTGATTTGCTTTGTCTTTGGTGTCCGTATCAGTGTCCACGTGTAGGTGTGAGTTTGTAAGTTATAGGATGTCTTTCTTTTATTATTTATCTTTTGTCTAGTCTATGTCGTTAATTTTCTTAGGCAAAGTGAGAGTATTTGAACCTCGCTTTAGATATGACTTTCTGTAAATTATTTGTTACCCTTTGTCGGTTGTGTATACATGCTCTGTCTTGCTTTCCGGCTTTTGTGTGTGTTTTTGTTTATTTCTAGAGTAAGTACATACATGTATGCCTTTGCGCTTCTTTTCATCTAATTGATTGGTGTATTTTACACTATTTTTTTGTTTTTAATTTTAAATATATAGATTTGTTAATATTGTTTTTTTTGTTTTTGTTTAATATCACATTCATTCTTAAACATATATAATTTGTTGTTTTCCTTTTTATAGGTTATCTAAGAAAATATAATTTAATTTTGTTATTTATCGTCCTGAATGGTTTCTATTTCATGTTTTTTTTGTTAGGATATTCATACGTAAGTAGTTTTACTTCTGTTTCTGCTTAGACTTCCATTTGAATATTTGCTTATTTAACGAAATATTTAAGAGAAAAGGAAAATTAAATATTAATCACTTGCAACGTTAAAGTGGTTGAGGGGAGGGCTTGGAAGGAAGGGGGTATGGTGTATATTTACTTTAAAATGTTTTATTATTCGATGGCAGTGATTACTACAGTAATTAATTAAATTTAATTTTAACAATAAACTACACATAAATACATAAATATGTTGTTTAAATATATTATTAGAATTACTTTTTTGTTGTTTCTCCAAATACAATACATATATCACTTAGTTTTTTTGTTTTTTTTTTTTTTTTTTGTTTTAATTATTCTTTCTCCCTTACAGTTTGCTAGAATTAATGATAATCTTCTTTTTTTTTCACAAATTACTCCTCTTCTTCTGTACCGTTTTTTGTCACAATTAGTTTTAGTATTTGGTTCGTTGTGTCGAGTTATAGCTCGCATTATATTTTTTTTTTATAATTTGCTTTATTTCTCTTTAAAACATGGACAATGTTGTCAGCCTAGGCGCTGAATTATTGCGCACATGTCGTGGAGTGTCGGAGTCCATGAGATAAACTAATGATATTTACGAGGTTAATCGTAGTGGCCTAGGGCCAACACTAAATGAAAAATTGGCGTTACCTCGGCTCGAGTTATGCATAATTTCCATTGGATATACAATAATTATTCTGACGATGTTAAAGGCAGTCGTTATATGTTACATTTATGTATATTTTAAGATCACAATATTAATATAGGGAGCAATAACAAAAAAAGTACAAAAAACTCAAAATAATTACAAAAAAGTACAAGCAACTCAATTATAATGTCGTGTGTCTACCATTGATTGCATGCAGTGGCTTGGCGGTTTATTCTGAACAAGGGTTCGTAGTCCCCCTTGAACGCAGTAGTTTATGTTTGAACTTAAGCATTTCCGTTTGAAGACAACTCGGAAAATCAACGCCCATAGTACACAAACGGGTTAAAGTCAGAAAGTGGAGCAGGAGTAAACTTTGTGGGACCTAAATGTAACTTCCAAGTACTTCTCCCCAGAGACTGCACAATCCGTCGAGGTGAACACTTCCCCCTAAATGTATCACCACATGGCATCAACAATAGAAATCTACTAAATGCAAGAATATGCATACTCTCCGATAGCCAGACACTACTTAATCCCCTAAACAGCTTCATTTTCACTCCTTTTGGATTCCAGTACATTTTATCTATATTATTTTATTCGCAAACTGAGGGTCAAATTCGGGATACCGAAATTTAAAGCATTTGTGTCGCCGCACGCTGTCGCAGACACAATTGTCTGCTGTTCAGTTCAAGGACTTTCGCATCGTTTAAAACCCGTTTCGAACATCGGCAAGGCTATAAGCTGTCGTGTCTTCAGCGAGGTATTAGAGTAGATATTGCGGTGGGCATTTTTGGGCAATTTTGCGCGTGCCAAAAGATACGAATATATAGCACGGACTCAAGGTGCAAAGGAAGAATTGGAAAAGGGGTATGAACGTGAACATTGATCTTAAACGCTTATGGATTTCATTCTATATTCATATTTGGTACTTAACTGTGTCAGTATTTCGGTTGCAACAAAAAAACAATGCAATCGAGTCTATTGACATCGCAATAAGAAAACGAGAAAGAAAACGTTTTTAAGACGGTTTAATGATTCAAAAGGTGGAGACACAAATTTGATAGCTCGCTTTTGGCTTTCTCACTTGTTTGGCTCATGTTTGGCTCGAACCTCGACCAAATTCAGATCAGATCAGTTGAGTTGAACCCGAATCTGAGGCGGGTAAATGAACCCATCGTTTGAGAAAACCTTTACCTTTCGCAGAACTTTTGACGGGCCCGAATATACAAAAATACCATAAATGGTTAGTCTTTCGGTTTCGCAAAAGCGACATTCATCGACATTGTATAAGGACTAATGGGTTCGCTTGATTGCATGACAGCAGACAACATTCACTTTTAAAAGTATTCCCTTCCACTCTTAGTTTTCACTGTAGTTAAGATCGGAATTCAATGTACTTAACATACGATGGTGTTCCATTTCGATGGCCGAAGGGCATGGACATTTGATAGGACGTACAAATTTTGCGAATGTGAAAAATAGTCTAGGACACAGAACAGAGCCTTGGGGAACACCAGTACATCAGTCTTCAATCAATCCATAGCAACTTGAATTCGAAAGGTTGGTTATAATCTATAGAAGAGATTCTCTATTCCACATGCCTGGTAAAGCAGGCTTGGTTTAAGCTAGTGTGTTATAAATTCAAGTGCAACGATTTAGCTTTCACCTAAATTGTGCAAGGATGAGATATGCCATCAAATCATCTTGGTGCCTTCGAAAGAAAAATTCTACTTCGGAGATAATATGGTCCCGTCTGTGAGGAAGGCGAATGGAGGAGAAGACACAACCGCGAACTCTACGAGGTGTGTCAAGATGTGGATGTAGTCCGGAAGGCAAAAATCCGTCAACTACACTGGCTCGGCCACATCAAACGCATGGACAACAATGCTTCAGCTAAGAGGGTCTTCGAATCCGAGCCTCGTGGTTCGAGAAGGAGAAAAAGACCGAATCTCTGGTAAAGAGACAATGTCATTGTGGATGCAAGAAAGCTTCGTATAGATTGGAAACCATCGATGGAAGGCAGTGATTGCCCAGGTTCTGACCCTCCTTGGATAGCCAACCTGCTTATTAAGTAAGTAATGTAATTTTAATCACTGTTGGTACAAACACTGTACTGCCAGTCTTGGTGAAGCTTCGGAGATTTAAGATATTTCACAAGGTGACAATTTATGAGCGCCTCCATGACCTTAGAGGAAGGGACTACATTGTTATGGTCCGGTACGAGAAGTGTGCCGAAAAGTTGTGCCTTGAAAAAGTTATTGGCAAGACAGATTGGTCTTGACAACTGAAGGCAGGATGCCCAAGACTGTCATCGATGGAAGGTAGCGATTGCTCAGGTTCTGACCTTCCATGGGTCGGCGGCCTGCTATATAAGTAATGCTATCAAAACACTGTTGGTGCCAACACTGTACACCAGTCTTAGAGAAGCTTCAGAGAATCAAGATTTATAAGGTAAGTATTTATGAGCGTCTCCATAATTTTAGAGGAAGGGACTACGTTCTAATGGTCCGGTACGAGAAGTTCTTTTTATGCAGTGCCTTGAAAAAGACGTTGATTTAGGTTGAAGTCCTTTACTTGAAGGACAGAGAAGGGCATTTACTTAGTAATGCTGTTCGAGTGTCAGTAAAATAGGAAAGTGATGATCGATTCTAATTCTGAACGAAATCAAACGCTACAGTTCAAATTCAAGGAAAATGTGATGCAAAAAGAAACAAACCAAGTTGACTTAACAAACTTCCTCTTCTCATTACAATTCACACAAGCAAATAAGTGCAAATCTATGAAAAATAAAACAGTTCATTCATCGTCTCCCTTAACTTGAGAAAAATAAAATAAATTCTACAAAAGAAAAACGAATAAGAAGCAAATAAGAAACAAAACAAAACAACAAATAATTAAAGTAAAATAACATTTTGTTACGTATATTTATTAATTTGTATATGTATGTATATTTGTTTGTTTATTTATCCATTCTTTTTGATATATTTGAAATGGTTTGTGTTTTTCATTCATCCTCTTTACTTGTCTTCGATCCAAATAACATAATTTCGAACACATTTAAACAAGAAAACACACATTTGTGTTTAAAATATATACTTATGTGTGTGTTTATGTTCTTCAACATTTATTTATACACATAATGTTTACATATTGTTTTCTCAATTTTATTCTTTTCTTTTTCATTTAATCACAAGATACTCTGATTGTTTTTAGAATTTATGATTTGTTTATTATTTTCAAGATCAAACTGAACATCTCTGAACTTAAATCTAAAAAAGAAGATCTCAAACAAAACGAACAATTAATTGGTTATATTTTTCTTTTTCCGTTCTTTTTTTTCTTTTTTTGTTTTGTTATTTGCAAAGAATGTGTGTGCGTTTTTATCGGTTTTTGAAAGAAAGATGAAAAGCAAATTAAGTTCTCTTGCTGATTTTTAGTGACGCCCATATCGTATCACAGAATGTATGCTTGATGTAGCACTTCACTGTTAAATCGAAATAAAAAAGTGGAGCCAATATGATTCTGAGTAATCTACCACCTACGCGGCAACCTTGAGACGACTGGAATTTGTTCTTTCGACTAGACGAGGCAAGTGTCTTTGAATTTCATAAGTGACCATTAAATCAAGTGTTTTAAATTGTGCATCAATTGTTGTTTGGAATATTTTTAAAGGTGTCGCTTTCAGTAGTTTTTCTGAAGACTGTTGAATGAATCATGATCCGTACCAAAAATGAGTGACTTCTCATTTTATGAAAACATAGCCATTTGGTGTACAACTTTTCATTCGGATTCTTTTCATATTCACGTGACTGATGGACTAAAAGAGAAGAAAGCTTTACAAAGATGACGGACGGACAGACCGAAATATCATTAAAAGGTTCTGTTTCGATGATGGAACTAACAACGAGTGCATTTGAAAAAGTGCGACTACTTCTTCTCCTGGTCTTCAGTCCGGGATGGTCCTGGGCCTCAACCAACAAGCCTAGGCATGCTTACAAAGTAAGTAAGCCCGAGTCTCTAGTCTCGTTCGAGTACAAGACACGACTTACAGAAAAAGGTTGCATCGACAGCACAAAAAATAGAAAATAATGGACAAGTGTGACTGGATAGAAATTGAGAAATGAGTTTGGCAGAAGAATTTATCCATGTCAAGGAAACGTGAATGGTGATTGCAAAATCTGACACTTATTTAGAATCAACGGTCTCCTCTCAAAATGTTTTATCGTCGAGACTAGAACACCAGAGAAGTTTTCATAAGAACAATAACCTCTCCTATCAGACGACTTTAAGAGGCCAATGTATTAAAATGTAACCCCTAATACTGTTGGCAAATCGAACGAATAACAATGTGAGTGTAAGAAATTGGTATTGAGGCTGCTGAATTGAGAACCTTTGACTCGACTTAAATGTCAAACGTTTTTCGAAATGCAAAAGATTACTCGTAAAGTATGTCGAATAGTCTAATTTGCTAATGAAAACATGTCCAACTGTAATAGTGGAGCTAAGTCTAAAAATTAAGTTTTAGGAACAGGTCCTGTAGCTTTCGTGGCGATTCAACGATTTTGGCTTGAATATGAGCCATACAAACGTGCATAAGATTGAAAAAAACATCACACAGATTCACCAATGAACACACGAATGCCGTGAATATGTGCCGTTTCTAGAGCAAGCATTGAATGAGTGATGACACAAATGTTCATACAAGCACATTGACATGATCATCCTCGTACAGAGGTCGTTTTAACCACTGTCTCAACAGCCATTCAAATTTAAGAAAGACGCACTGCGACATGGACATGATGAGACAGAGATGGTCCAACAAGAACACCAAACAACCGAGACAGAACACCAATCCCTTACTACACAAAAGCTAGAGTTTTAAACGAGTCCTGAACTATGGAAAGCATTTATTAAATTCACTACTTGTGTAAAGGAAAGACTAGGGTACGTCTCGTAAAGCTCATAAATAATTCAAGCTCTAGTCTCGAAATGAAGGAAAGAGGAATGACTCCTCATACTGAGGAAGATAGACTCAAATCATAGATAATCTGTGGACTAACTCTGCATTGATATTCCTCTATAGTAAAGTAGGTATTCGACAGAGTAGTAGAGTCGAGTGCTTGGGTAAAAATCAAATATTTATGAAAAGTAAATTTGTTATAATAAAAGAAGAAGTCGGTTAAAAGAATTTAACTCAAGCGAATTACAACTAGGTTGAGGATAGGGTAACATTTTGAAAGGTAAGCAAAAATGTTAGCTGTGCACCAGAATGGAAGGTGCATGTTTGTAATCGACATGTACAACTGTGGTTGCGATTTTTATTTATTCAAACGTCTATGAGATACCATTCCCTGTCGAAACGTAGAGAATGTAAGAGGTATATTTTGGTTGGTTCCCCACTAGAACAATTTTAAGTAATCTTTACGTGTGCATGCTCTATGCTCCGTGTGACCTTAGGCGAATGGAGTCTGTCAATTCGGAGGGTAAAGTACTTATACAACAAACTGTGTCTACCAGTCAAACTGTGATAATGTTAAAGAGGCTATAGAAAGGCTATCTGAATATTGACTAAATTTAGTACAAGTGATTCTATTCAACCCTTGGATTGAAACACAATACCGCACTGAACAACATAAAGTGTTTATTTTCCAAAATCCCCACAAGAAGAATTCGCTTGGAATTGTGCGGTCGCGATTATCAAACAACAAATTCGATATGGAATCTGAGTCTTCCATCAGTGAAGCGAGATTATGAGTACTTCCAAATGATTGCGGTCAGGTTGAGGTTGGGACCGCATTTAAATTTGTTACTGCACACGATTACATGAATGTTTCTAAGTTTATTTTCGACAAAACAAAGTAAATTCTTATTCAGAATGTATTAACTTTGCTCATGATTCGTTGACGCTCAACCCATTGTTGAAGCGCCCAATGCGAATTCGATGGGATGTGACTTTATTCTGTGAAGTAGGAAGTATAAATACAGCGTAAACAAAGAAGGATTGACATTAGCGACAAAACTTCTCTATTTTCGAAATGTTGACGAATCGAGTACGGAGTACACATAAGAGTAAGGGCACTTGAAATTCAACAAAACGAAGCCTTATCATTGACTAGCGAAAGTGTATGGCATGAAATTCAAGTGAACACGCACGCTTTGAAAACCGAACTTAATAGAACTAATCTCTGGAAGATACCATCTACACAACCGAAACGCTAACTCAAACGGTCAAGTAAAACAAATCTCAAACAAACGAAAAACAAAAAATAAATTCAAATATGTTTCATTTCGTGTTTTGTTTTCTTTTCTTTTATATATATATATATCCGAAGTCTTGTGAACCTCTTTATCTTTACATCTTACGTACTACAAATTTCATTTTTGATTTTCTTCTTCTTTATGTGTATATATATGTATCTTAAAAATAGTATCAAATCATGTATTTGTTTGCATTTTGTTTTGAGGAGGTAAACATCCATTTCAATTTTTCAATTTTCTTTAAAATATCATCTCTTAAAAGTAGAACTCCTAAAATTTGTTAAAAACCGTTTCCTTTGAGTTGAAAAGAAACAAAATAAAATAATCAGTAGTAATACAATAACAATAAAACATTCTAAATATTATCACCCATACTTTGTTTACATCTCGACACTTTTCAAATAAAAATAAAAAAAAATTAAAAATTGCGCTCGGAGGACAGAGAGATAGAGGGAGAGATGTGCACCAGGTGCATTTGAACGGTGTTATTGACTGATTAAGCTGCTACTCTGTGTGCGTGCAAATCTCCACGAAACGGAGAACAAAGAAAGAGACGGTAAAAGAAACAAAAAAAAATCAGCAATGACCACCGATATGAGCGTCTTGCAGCAAAAACTGATCACATTCACTCCAAATTTCGTACAAGATGTTAGCTTAAATTTTGTATCCTAGTGTGTATTGCATCATATTTTATATGTTTTAATTCAAGTTTTGCTTTTATTTCACGTGGTAGAAACAATAATAATTAACAAAAAAATTAAAAAAAAAAAATGTATATCAAAATAACCAAAAAGAAAGACTCCCAAAATGAAAATAAGAAAAAAAATCTCAAAACAGGGCGCACAAAGCTAACTCTCTTCGTTTTGATTATCTTTTGTCAGTTGGATGAAAATATATCTGCAAGAGAATACAACTAAGATTCAACATAGACCATTGCGGGCATTGACAAGATCGAAAATAATAAAATTCGAAATAAAAAATAAAAAATAAAAAAATAATGCAAAATAAAAAGATGTTGAAAATGAAAAAAACAAAAAATAAAATAAAAAATTTGCACTAACTAAACCTACGCAAGTGATTAAATCGCACTTTTAAATTGTTATAAATAATAAATAAATAATGCTGCGATTGCATTTTTATGAAATTTAGCAACTACTAAATTTTATTTGGATTCTCTTGACGGGCGCTGTATTTCGGATAATTGGGCATCACGGTGTCGGTGGTCAGATCGTTGGGTGCCTCAAGCACCCCTTTGGCATGGGCCGCTGCTGTATCGCAGTCGGTGCGACGTGAGATCAATAGGCGGATATCTGTATGAAGGGTGAGACGTCCGGAGCGTGATGTTTGAAATCTGAAAATGTTAAAAGAAAAATAAATTATATCGTGAATTGAAGGATTTATGGAATCTTAATATACGATTATATGTTACTAAGTTGATATTTTGTGCGTTTACCTATAACTCACGTAATTTTCAACCAATTGACTTGGTTTTTCTTTTAAATTATACAGAAAAACAATGAGAAGGATAAAGGCGCTAAGAAATTGAAAATTGTATCTACGGACACATATAATTCAAGACGATTGGTAAGAATTCTGTTAACACAAAACACGACGTAGATATGAGATATGAAAGGACATCAACGGCTCTTTGTGGTGCCTTTTATATTAAAATTTACAGCAAACTTTGTCAGTAACTCCTCAATCCACAGCTGCTGATGGGCTCTGTGAAGATAGACATGTGAGAACACTCACACTACCCACAAATGTGCTTGTACAATTACAAAATTATCAATCAGCCAATGATTTCTCAAAGCAGTTGTAGAAAATGGGAATGGGAATGGGAGAAATCCTGATAGACAATGAAACTAACTTAACCCACATACAAACGCCGAGACCAAACGAGGACGCCTAAAGAAATACCGTCTTAATATTTCAAACTTCTCTTTACGGATATCCCTTCATGAGGGACACCTCTTTGTACCGATAATTCAAGATAAAGATATTCGTGTAAACTTCGGCGGGACCATCATGAGTGTCCGTTCTCAGGGATGTTCGTACTGAAAGGGTCGAAATACGCAAATACCTTCAAATCGGGACAATGAAGAGTTGTCCATAAAGATATGTGCCCCCTAGGTTAGGTTAGGTAGGGGGGCTACTAGTGTATTCATGAGCACACTTAGACCATATTGGTACATTGTGATACCCCTAGTTAGCCTACTACCACTGATTGACTACTACAGTGAAAGTGCCGTTAATTTGATCCCAAAGGCAAATAGTAACTGGACCAAATTTGAAAACCAGATAAGAGCGTATTAACTTTGCTTTCAATGGGATTCAATCTACTAACAAGGGACAAGTACTCAACCAACTGCCCCATCCAGTCGTCTTAAGTGTCGCTTATAGATGTATTTCAACCCTGTCAGAACGGAAAGCGGAACTTATCGGCGAACCATGAAGGTATCACTGCTGTTGATATTTGTATCCATCATGTAAGTAACGTTTCTTTTGTATAAGTCTAAATCAAGTGCTATATTTAGCGTTTCGTGGTTTTTTGGCGAACATCATTCACGGTTAGTATTAATATTTGTTCGTAACGTAAGGCCGATGGAAACCGATGTTCTATATAAACAAGTCCATCTCTCAGTTGGGCTCTCATTTGAAACTTGATAGAAGTGAACAACAATGAGCAAGTGTTGCTTTGGAAGTATTAAAATCGCCGTCACGCAACTATACAACCGTTATATCGCTGATGTCGCAAAAACGAATTCATCTGTTTTGAAGCAAATCGATAGAAACTCATGGATTTCCTACAAATCAGTTGACACTATAGTAAATGAGGATGACGTAGTAAATTACCCGATGGAATTTTTGAATTTTCTTAATTTACCGGGGCTGTTACCTCACGCTAAAAGTTGAACCAAAAATTTTGTAATGGTACGAGATTTGCTGTAAAAAAGTTCAAGAACAATCTGATTGAAGCTACGATTCTGAATGGGGACGAAGTGTCAATTTCCAGCAGTCCAATGATTCCACCTGATTTTAAACGTCTTCAATTTCTTATTCGCCTTGCTTTTGCCATCAAAATAAATAAAGCGCAAGGTCAGTCGTTGAAAATTAGCAGTATAGACTTAGAGTATCTGGTGTCAACCGCATGTTGGGTGTTTTAGAGAAGGGAAACCGTCCACACTTTTTATTTACGTCGAAGATGGAAAAACCAAAAGAGTTGTGTAAAAGAAAACAGAATAAAATGTAAAATATTTTAGAAATTGGTGGTCGCGGTGGCGTAGTGGTTAAGTGCGTCGACTCCTACGCAGAGGGTGCCAGGTTCGATACCCGAATTTACTACCTTTGAGAATTCACGGTTCCACCTCTTTCGAGTCTCTGACAATGCTCAGAGAGTATTCCTGTCTAGAAAAACCTTCTCAACTTCGTCGTTCGGAGTCGGCATTAAACTGTAGGTCCCTTCCACTCGTGAAAGAAGAATAACACGCACAACACGAGCGATTGAGAAGCTAGGCCCAGGTCCGCCTCAGACTGTCGTGCCACCCATATTATTATTATATTTTAAATATAATAATAATATGGGCAACCTTATCTGCTCGTTTAGGTAAGTGTAAGATCGAACTTAAACTTTACACGGGAATATTTCGTTTTCACACTCAATATTTAGCGGTCACAACCAGAAATGAAGTATTACAGAAATGCCAGACTTCAACCTCTCTTGCCCCTTAAAATGTTTGACAACTGTTTTTTATATCGTTTTCTCAAACAAATCAGACCGATCAGAGAACGGCATTCACGTTATTTCGTGAATAGCTGTTAAAAATTCATGAATATTTATCAAAAAAAACACTCAAATTGATCGACTATGGGGCAATTAGCTGTGAAGGGGGCAATCAGCTGTTATGCCTGAAACACAATAGTGCGTTTGCGCTGGCGTTAGCTTTTAACGCATACAATTCAATGGCTATGCACAAAATACAGCGTCGACCTGCGTTAGTGAAAAATGAGAGAGATTTTCTCCAGGTTGAGAGTTTTCTTCCAAATTGAGAGTATTTTGAGTCAACTGTCATTTGAGAAATGAAAACAGCTGATTAAAAATAATTTAACGACAAAATGCATTTGAAATGAGTGTATGCAGAAAAGCGGCAATATTTTTCATCTAGTAGATGAGAGAAAGAGATAACAGCTGATAAATTGAGTAATCATTTCAACACAGTGCGTCATCGTACTCTCTCCGTAACATGAGGTCGGCTGGCGCAGCGCACTATTGTGTTTCAAGCATAATACTTTATTTCTGCCCACAGCCCTGCAAATGATGAACATAATAGAATTTGTGATTTAACACGAATGCACCCTGCTGAAAAAAGGAAAAGTTTCTCTTTTCCTCTCAACTCAACCAGCGAATGCATGTAAGGCCACTTTCAAACTCTCTAAAATTCGTGGGCGATTTTTTCAAATTCCCTTTTGTGATCTCAAGCCATTTTCACACAGGAAATCTCTCAGTTTCTGATGCTTCCAATACCCAACATTGAGAACATAAGAATAAAGCAACTCAAAGAAAAAACGAAGAGAGATAAAAGAGATTAGGGAAAATCTAAAAGCAAACCCCGAGCACACCAGACGCGGACTACCCCTAGCACATCTCACCTCCCTTGCCAACAAGATGGTAAATCGCCGACAAAAGTTTCCTGTGTGTAAGCGGTCTAAGGATATTTTTATAATATGCGTGCATCTATAAATTTGTGTGCTCTCTTCAGGAGCATTGCCAGACAAAGTCTTTGGTTGCTTAAACTAATTTTCGCTTTGTATTTTGGGGTTGAAATTATTTGAATGCACTAATGGAAATTATGTACTCTCTGGATTGACAATTAAGCCATGACAGTCGGTGGCTTATGTTAAACCACTATTTAAGTGGAATCTATCACTTAACTTCCGCTGTGAAAATTGTGAAGAATCAACACTTAAGCTCACACTGTGAAATCGGGGATCAACGTTTTCCTTTTGCTCTCTTAAGTTTTAGTATTACTGAAGACTGATGTATTGAAAGCATTTCACGCCTCTTAACTAAACTGCACATCAATAGAGGGAACAGCCCCTTGGAAATGTGCTCAGCTTAGAAGGCACGGTTTTTGCCTGTTTTCCATAAAAATCATCTCAAACTTAAATTTGTTAGCAATCCCTTGGAAGAATTCTGAATAAATCTATGAGCGACCCTACAGACCATAGTAAACATGTGGCCAACTCCTATAACAACCTATCGTCCTGTCAATGCTGGTGTTCTCTTAAGAGTCGATGTAAACTTGGAGTTTGAAGCCAACTCCAAACAGTTCGAGAGGACATTATAGTACGTTCTCGATTAACGCAACTCTTGATTTTCGCGACAGCTAAATTTTATTTTTAACCATTATAGACGCTGTAATAGCAACTTTTCAAGAATATAGAACCTCGTTAATTGCAACTACCCCAGTTTCTATTAGTTGCGATAATCGAGAATGCACTGTACTTAACTCTTGGGGCATTTCCTGTGATTGGTGGTGAAGTCATTGTTTATAAAAATGAGTCTTGTTCGGAATTTAACCTAGAAACCAAGCCAGGAGTCGCAGATATCCAATACGCCACGGCAGCCCTGAGAATTCTGGACGCTCTTGGAAAATATTCCCAGTGAGCAACATCGAATAAGATTCGAAGACCACGAATGAAGATAAGGCACAGTAGCCAGTTGGTTGGTTTAAGTGGCTACCCGTTCTGGCTCAAGCTGGGTACAAGTACCGTAATTGTGCACCGTTTTAATACGATACCTCGTAGACCTTGGATGATTGTTTGGATGAACAAAATCCAAACTGTGGAGATTAGGAATTCATTAGCGATCTCGGACACGTCAGTCAGGAAGGGTTTGCCGAACGCGATATATCTTTGTTTGGCTAGTGCCGGACAGTCACAGAGAACATGAGGTAGACAGTAACTCTACTCCAGGAATCGACCTTGTTGACCTGAGACCTCTTTTGTGGTAAAACTGTGTAAGCTGCAGTGCAAGCCGGTGGCCAACTTAACAGGATTCACTGTAATTGTGTTGTAAATGTGAGTAGCAACTGAAACACTGTCTACACGAGAGCTTGCTTTGTTGAACTCAAAAAACTCCTCAGCATTTTTATAACGTTCCACTAGTTCTCAAGCTTGTCACTCGCTCATCCTGTTCTTTACACCGATGTTGTGATTCGTTTGACGTATGAGTGGCATGTACATTGGCAAGGTGTGTAGATGTGGAATAAATCCAATTGAATTCCAATCGAAAATACAACATTCATAGCGTAGCGATAATTGTATGCATTCGAAAAGTATTAATGAAGCAGAACAAGTAGTTAGCAAGAATCATACAAGGGATTGTTACGTAAATGACCTGCCAGGTGTGACGCAAACGTTTTAGCTGCACAGTCAAGCGCTCGAAGGCCACACGGTGATGGACAGATGCGGAAGTACACTTTAGCGAGCTTCAGGTTCGCCTTGTAGTCGAGCATCACTCGACTATCCTCAGAGCATACTTGACTCACAAACAAATTATGACTTGACTAAGATTGTTGTCACAAAAGCGCCTATTATTGACCCCCCTTCCATCAGTGACAACATGACTATTGAAGCCCTAAAGCATGAGTACACACGAGAACTCAGACAAACAGCCGAATGAGCTTCGTCTCCTTTCTGTATTCCTCTGTTGTCTTTAGCCATATCTAACCACAAACCACACAAACACTGTCAAGTCAATTGAATGATGAACTTACCTCAAATGAATCGAATAACGTAGACGTTTCATATGCTCACTAGAAATCATATGCCCCAAATTGCTCCCTCCATGCATTCGAGACAGCGCTGACATGGCAGCGCCCCTGTAACCGGATACATCTGCAGCTCGTTCGTCCGGCGACTGTGAATCTTCGGCGAGTATGCGTTGACGGATGAAAGTTTGATGAAGCGGTGGCATATCCCTAAAATCATAAGGTATCACAAACATTCGCACAACCGTTCCCATTGGATTTAGAAGTGTGGCTTGTACGGTCCCACAGTTTGGAATTACATATCCTTTCCGGGGCAAACGAATTTCACACTGGAAGACAAAATCAAAGTCAGGACTGCATGCCCAAGAGGGAAGAAGATTGCCAACTTACCACATATGGTGTGCTTAAGGCCTCTCCCCGCAACTCGTAGAAATACGCAGAAGCGGGGATCGTCAGTTGTGTGGGGCAAAATGCTCCCGACGCCCCCAATAAGACCTTGAAGCCAGACACTTCTGTTTTGGGAACAAAGCGCCTTTGCAGCAGACTCTCTTCCAGATTGCCCAGCAGCGGTCTGCGACCGTAGGCTGCGGCACGTGCACGAGATTTCATTGGCGATGATGCCGGACTGTAGATGCCTCCTTCCAGTTCCTCATCAGAGAACTGTTCGTCAGATCCCAGTGAGGATCGATCGGAACGGTCGGACAAGTGGCGAGAGCGTCTCTTGTAAAAGGCAGCTTGCTTAGCGAACCGAGGCGAAAGTGAAGGCGAATTTGGCAGTGTTGGCGCCGAGTAGGATTTCTGCACGGGGATGCTTGCATCCGGCGACTGGACGCTTGACGCAGATCCGTTGACAACATCGAATGTGAACGTCGTCTCCGGTAGGGGGCAACTGATTGGTATCGGGCTCGAGGAGGACGCACAAAATATCTGAGTCAAATTGACCTTCGGCAGGTTCCGCCTCTTGTCGATATTCAAAAGGCTGGGCTTACTGCAAGGCTGTACTGGAGCCAACGAACTTGATCCGTTAGTCGTTATTTGCGAATTTGGAGTCTTGAACTGGCTGTTCTGTTCCTCTATGATTCCGCCTCCCCCACCATTCGAGATGTATGTGGACGTATTGTTCTCCTTTATGGCAGTGTGAGAGTTCTCCACAGTATTCCACTCGTGGTTCTCCTCGTCTTCATCCATTGGGAATGAGTTCGTCCCACAATCGCAGGGTGGTCCGTCTCCATTGGCACATTTTCCGTTCATCACATTATTGCAGTGGTTATTGTTATTCTGGTGCTCCTGCTTCTCCTTCGGCTCTCCCTCCTCTTTGCGACGAATGTGATGTGTCTTTTGCCGCTTGCACACCTGACAGTCGCTCGTATTCCGCGTAGTTTGATGTTCGACCACCGGTGAGTTGTTGTTGGTCTTCAGAGGTTTGCGATTACGCGCTGTTTTGGGCGTCCGCTGGATTGATTGCAACAACAACTCGCCCTTATTCATGGGAGTCACCTCAGCAAAGTTTTCATCACAGTTAAAGCACACCATCGACATCTCGCTGCCGCACAAATCACAATTCGGATAAGCTGCTGACTGCGGGAAGCTCGCCGTCTGTGTGCCCGTTGAGATCATTTGAACCACTTGGGTCTGCACTCCCTCAGCTATGCTGCTCGGCGGTTTGGGCTGATACAACGGTGGGCGTATCGAGTTTATCGACCCATACTCCGGCGGTAGGGTTTGCTGTTGTCCGTTGCTGGCCACCTCTGCGAACGTCTCGTCCAACACTCCGTTGATCTTCTCGTCCAACTGCATTGGCTGGTACTTCACAGTTGCCGAGGGCATATCCTGGGACAAGTCCGATTGACATGAACCCTGCAAGTCACTTCCAGTGTCTGAGGAAGTTTTCTTGCCGGTTTTCTTATCACGTTTGAACATACGCTTCTTGTACTTCATCAGCTGTCTTTCGCGGTGTGATGGATTCGCGTCTGAGCTGCAGCCACCGTCCAGTTCGTCGAACATGCACTTGTGCTTGCCCTTGTCCATTGAATCATCGTGACTGCTAACGCTGTTCGCTGATGCAGCGGATGTCGATGGCAAGTGACCCATCGATGCCCTCCTCGTCGCATTCTCTCCGCCACAGCCCATCGATGGTGATGGACAGCCAGTGGGTGTTAGGCCACCAAACAAGGCACCAAGGTTAGTTGATGGACACACCGCAGCGGAGCATTCTCCGACCCGTGGAATTCCGCCAGTAATACGTGGAAGACTTTTTAAACAAACCGACACGCAAGTATTGTCCGAAATGGCGACATTCGGAAAGTTGTGCACGTTCGGCTTAGAGTTAAAGCTGGCAGTTGAATCGTAAGCTTTGATACGATAGATGATGTTCAATCGTGGTCGCTTCCCTGAGTGCGTGGGCTCGTTTGATGGCAAAAAGAGGACACGTCCTGTTTCGTAGACTGTTCGATCGGATTTCTTTATAAGATCACACCAGGCACTAATTTGTGAAAAATACAGTTGACTCCGGATGGCACTGCACAGAGAGGGCAATGTCATTGCGGGTGTTGACACTCTGCGAAAGGAATGAAACGAAAAGACTGTAGAAAGAAGGGCACTCTCTGAGTGAATGAAACTTACTTCTCCTTCTGTGCGATAATCCATTGCTCCAACAGAATCTTATGCCCCAACGGTCCGAGGTACACCTCTATACAAATTGGCTCACCGCGGGCCATTATTGCTTCCATCTCCTGATAATGTGTGCGCCAACGCATGCACTGCAAGCAAATGGAAAAAATGGAATGAGCGGGAGGGGAATCAATGAGGAGGATTAGACTTACAATCTTAATACCGTAATTAATATCACAGATGTGATCCTCAGCATCGGCGGCTTCGCCCTTAGCTAAGCCCATCTTCCTGAGGAACTGATCACAATGTGGTCCCTGTTTGGGATGCATACTAGAACTATTAGTGCTACTACTGCCAATTCCGTTGCCCTTCTTCGATTGTTGCTTCTTTGTGTGAGGTGAACACGCTGCCGAGTTGATGGTGAATCCGTTTAGACTGCCTGCCGCACTGCAGCAACTGTTCGCGGCTGAAGAGGAAGCCTGTGCTGAGTTGGTGGGGAACGGTGTTGCAAATCGCGAAGGCGATCCAAAATATGAGTACTTCGGTGACGTTGCTGCTGGCACTAGAGGCGATGTCGGCGATGACGACAACACCGTGTACCCATAGTTTTGTGTATTGTCTGGCGATGCCCTCAAGCAGGTTGTGGCAAGCGACTGCAGCGTGTGCAGCTTCTCAGTGAGTGGCGAAGGCACAGTTCGGTGAAGAGGGACAAGGTTCAGCATGTGATCTAAGTCGGATTTGTCTTCATCAGCGCCAACTGTTATCATTTCGTGTGTCACCTCGCGGCTGACTGTTGGTGATGATTGTCGCAGTTGATTGAGTTTCTGTGCCCAACGTTGGTGATTTGTGTCCATGCCGGCTACCCCCGCTGTTGTTCTGGCTGTCAATATCGGCGCTGTTGTTATTGCATTCGGATTCATCGTGATGTTGACCACTTGCAATGGACGCGCACTGATACTGCTGGTTGTGGTGCTCGTAGTTACAACAGAATTTCCGATCTCCAGTCCCAATGCCATTGCCGCTGCGTATTGTGTATGCCAATGTGCTGCAGGATCTTTCGCCAGTCTCGATGGGATGACAAATTCATCCTCAGACGTGGCACGTCCCTCCAAAACAAGCGAAGCAATGCCAATCATCGCCGATGACGATGTTTGGGTGGTGGGTGTGTTGGTTGCTGTTGTTGGAATCATTTTTGCTGTGTTACACGACAACCGCAACGATCTGAAGTAAAAACAGGAAAAGAAAATTGATTTACTGCAGTAATCTGATAATTCAAATGTAGGGATGGTGCTGGAGCAACATGTTTGTGTTGCCCGTCGACTCATCCTCGATTGTTGATTGCTTAGAGATTTCTGATTCTACTTTTCTCTTCTGAAAGACGGACGATCTAGGTCATGGTTCAGCGAATGTGAAAGAAGCACATAACAGCACTTGGTCGGAGCATAACGTTCGCGTGTCATAGCTTTAAAGCGCGCAGCATAAAAGCTCAACGGGGAGAGAGAAACTGGGTCAAAGCACAATGAAATATATCAGCAAGGTTGGCGTTGGATGGGGGAAATTGAATACTTTTTTGCAATTACGTCTATGAGTACGCAAGAATGTATGGATAGCATGTGCATGTGTGTCATTGGGGAACTTTTTTGCATAGCAACTGGCGACACTGCAAGCTTTTGTTGTTTAGGCGAATATTTCTCACCACATTCCATCGGATAAAGGCTTTAAACAAGCATTTCTCAGAACAAAAGGATTAACACATTTTAAGAGGGACGGTTTAACATAAAACATCGATTACTTTTGGCAGTGTTTGCAAATTAATCCATGGGTGGTTAGTGTATTGAGCTGAAAGGCAAGTGGAATCATACGGCACAAAGACCTACACAGAGAATGAGAAGCACCGGATCATCTATGAAGCTTTTCTATACCAACTACTCTTGGCTCTTTACATTACGTATTACTTCTTCATTTCCTGCTGGCAGCACCCAATAAATTTCACAATAGAACCAGTTGTCGATGTATTTTTGTACCATGACAAGGCACACGACTAACGGAAGGAAATAGAGTCACAAACTAGAGACGGAAGTAAACAGAAGAATCATGAAATCAAGTTGAATGTGACATTTTGGCAGACAAGCTTAGTTGATTCCCCACCAGTGTTGCAAATTTAATACAAATTCGACCATGAATTCAAAGCATTTCCTCTCATTGTAACCAGTTCAAGCTTCGCGATGTTATCTCTTTCCGAGGAGTTGCATCAATGACCGGCTCCATTTGATTTGTACCTACTTATGTATGAATATCCTAAGCAAATCTTGGAGTTAATGGAAGTTTATTTTAAGTTTGTAATTGAAGACTTTTATTTTGTTGGATTCACCAGACGTTGCTACCTTGAACATCCCTGCCCTGCTCTATGACGCGGAAACCTGGACAATTTATAAAGCAGACGAAGAAGGCCTTTTTCTTTTCGAGAGAATATATTTGGTCCTGGTTTGGAGAAGAATATTGAACCAAGAACAGCGACATGAGTCTAACCGTCCAGGCGTCTATGGATTCAACACCTAAGATGGCTAGGCCATGTAGAAAGCATGGACAACACTGCTCAGCCCTAAGAGTCTTCGACTCCGAACCAGTGGGACAACGCAACAGAGGACGTCCACGTTTGGAACCCAGAGGTTGAAGGACATCAACCTACTTGGAGACAGCTGGCTAAAGATCGTTCCAGTGGGAGAGGCTTGTTGGCTGAAGCTCAGGTCTACCCCTGACTGTAGCGCTCTTAGAAGAAGACCTGCATAATGGCCCGAAGGAACGTGTGTAGATTCCCTGTGACAAGAAACACTTAATTCAGTTTGGTTAAGTTTCATCGCTTTTTCTATCAAGTCGAAGCGTTAGAAACAAATTACGGCCTCTATTGAATTTTAAGATGCTTCTGGCTATTTTTAGATTTTGTTCTAAAATAAAGAGGATTACATTTTAGTGGTACTTGCGAGGGCGGTCCGATAAGTATTTAGCCTCACCGCTCGATGGAGCCACCAGAATATTCTCGTAGACGACTACTGTCATCAGACTCGTAGGCTTGTTTTGACAGCTTGTGAAAGCGGGATTAGATTTTAGAAAAATGGAAAATGAGTAATATCGGTCGTTGATTCGATTTTTTTGTTTTTGTGAGGCAAATTGCACAGCGAAATCAAAGAGTACTTGGGTTGTGAAGGTGATTCTTCTTCCTAGATGGCGACCGTCAAAATTTGGTTTAACGAGATTCAACGTGGTCAAGTGAAACGACCGGGTGCCCCGAAAACGAGTACTAGGGAAGATAACGTGACAAAAAACCACGATCTCATTTTGGCGGACAGTGCCTTGTGAGAAGTGCGAGTTAGCTGAGACAGTAGGCATAGGACAAAAAACCGCGTGGGTGATATCCTGCATAATATATTGCACTTGAGAAAACTTTCACTCCAGACAACTAACACCTTCGCCATCGCTGCGATCAAATTAGGCTACGAACTGCTGGCCATTCTCCGTATTCTCCAGATTTAGCCCCGTGCGACTTATTTTCGTTTTCAAACTTGACAAAGTCACTCGTCGGTTAGAAGTTTCAGTCGAATGGTGGAAAGGTTATAGCCGCCACGGAGGCCTGCTCTGCAGATCTCTATAATAATAATATTGGTGGCGCGACAGTCCGAGGCGGACCTGGACCTAGCTTCTCAGCAACCACTGGTGTGTGCGTGCTATTGTTCTTTGACGCGTGGAAGGGACCTACAGTTTTTAATGCCGACTCCGAACACCCAAATTGAGAAGCTTTTTCTAGACAGGAATACTCTTTGAGCATTTTCAGTGACTCGAAAGAGGAAGCCGTGAGTTATGAAAGTTGGTAGATTGGGATTCGACCCTGGCACCCTCTGTGTGGATGTCGACGCACTAACCCACTACTCTACGGCGACTTTGCAGACCTCTAGAAAATGTATTTTTCAGGCGGATTATAAATTATATAATTCGATAATTAAATATCGAGCTAAGAGGAGACTGTGTTGAGAAATAAATCGTCACTTTTCCTTTTCGATTCTCTTTTTGACTTGACTCTCCTATGTAAGCCAAGTCAATTATGGCTGAGCCTTTAGTCCTTTCACAGCGTCAACACAATGATTTGAGAAGAACTGTGAGAAATTCAGTGTCGTTAAACAAAGTCAATGCGTTAGCTATTTCTAACTCTTCGCAAGCAACATCAATTACTACTTAGTCCGCTTCCAGAAATCCAACTCGAATTCGTTCAAAACAATCATATAACAGTGAAAGCTCCCATCGGTGGACAGCGACGGTCACAACACTTTTGTCCGGCTAAGGGAGTTGTTCGTAATATTAACTTTCATAGAACAAAAATCTGCTAGCTATTTTGTTCTAAGGGCTAAGTCGTTTCCTTGTTTCTTGAAAAATGGTTTCCATCGCATGCTCTTCACAAATGTGCACAACAATGGACCCTAAAGCCTTCGAGTGGAAATGATTTTCACCCATCACACTCCCCTTCCACCTTCACACTCGTGCTAATTGGCTTGAGACGAATGAGACACCAGAAGTCCTAAGATAGGTTTAGGCAGGGGAGTGTGATGGTTGCACAACACTTCCACTAGGAGGCCTTAGGGCCCATTGTGGTCCACATTTGTGTAGCCTATCCCGTCACGCGAAAGCTTAAGCCACTTCGTGCTCTTTACGAATCTTAAAAGATCCGATATAGGTATCTGCATTTGCTAAGTCCGCATTAACTGTGAAGAATCATTGGCCCAGCGAGACTCCCCGACTCTGGAGATCTGGGCAGGGGCAAAGCAGATGTTGGATCGTCTCGGTTTCTTCCTCGTGGCCGCAATCGCTAGATTCCGCATTTTACTTTCGGAGCATAGTACCGATGGAGCAAGTGTCCCGTGATCACTCCGACGACCACACGAGAAGTTCTAAGAGAGGGTAGACCGATATATCAACATCTGGCACAAGAAAATACTCATTCGACATTTCAGATTCAACCAAATGAAAATCTTCAGTATCCTCCACCGTCAACGTCCCCGTATTCGTACCACCACGTACATAAATGGACATTCACTCAAGTCACAATGTTCCTCAAAATTTCCCAACACCACATGCAAACATCCCATTCACCAGTCAACAAATGTTGCTCGAAATTCAGTCTCTTAACATCGCAACATGTACATGACCTGCATACACTCAATTCCATTATCACACCAGCAACACCAAAACACACACACACAAGCCAGTCCACCAAGTGGAAAAAAAAAAGAAGAAAACATGAAAGAAAACGAGAAGAAAAAATAAAAGCATAACACACCCACAAAAACCATATGATCGAAGAAAGAGAGAGAGCGCGCGACAAGTTCCACCACTACTACAACAATCGAGTGCACGTGCTCCTCGCCATTTCGAAATTGGTCGTGTTCGACTTTTCGAAGGTAAACCCGTTTCGACAGCCAGTCCCCTCGCTCAGCCCTCGGCAAATCAACACATCAAGTGTTTTGTCTATGAAAAGACGCAGAAGACGACTGGACTGAACACCAGCTGATGGGTGTCACGATAGGCGGCCAGAGCGAGAAAGAAACCAAAACAAACTCAAATCAGACGCTCGTTCCCCGTGGAGCGACAAGGAGACCAACAGAGACGGATGTACATAAGCATAAAAGGGAAAGCTTTCTATGTGTCCGTTGTGTTTTTGTTTTTCTTTTCCTGTTTGCCTCCGTCTATCTGACTCGCGCTCTCGCTCTCGCTCTCGCCATCGCGAAAGAGAATGAAAAAAAAACTTGAACTATTTTCAGCGTTTACCTTTTACAGCTGATTTTTGTTTGCAAGCAATGAGCGAACAAAGTATGAAGGCGCGTGCATTTGAGGGGAAAGCGGATAAGTAACTGTTATCTCTCATTTGCTCACCCTGTCGCGGTGGTCTTGAGAAGACGAGCTATGTACATGTTTCTGTTTTAAGGCTTCGATAGATATGTCCTAAGGGTGAACTAAGATATTTTTCTTTTTGTTTCAGCTCTAGTGCGCTGCGACAAGTACTCAAATGTTATTTTATGGACTTTTTTTTCATTCATGTGTACATTCATTGGCTATTCTATTGTGTGGATTTCTTTTGGTGGGAGAGTAGGCAGGTAACTTTTATTGACACGAGCTTTTAGCACCTCGCCGTTAGCTGTTTGGCTTTGGGTCATGGCCAAATCAATTCGAATTGAGAGAAGACTTGTGTACATATCTTTAAATGTCAAGTTTAACAAATGCGATTGTGCATGTCGGAGAAGACGCTAAAATGCATTCAATGGAACTAAAAGTCGTTGTTGATGTGTTTTTTACTTGACAGTTGACTGAGATTGCATGGAAACTTGGGAAAAGTCACGTTGAGACGGGGCTTTCGCATGTAGCGGAAGGGGGTACGATGAGGTGGCTGATGGAGTGCACTGAAATCTCACTGGTCCATAGTAGTAGGTACTGCCTGCCACTTGTATTTCCCGGGGTTTGAAACATTAACCACCGGGTGGGGAATCAACCCCCTGAAGTGAAATAGGACCATTTGGAGGTACTGTCACTGTTCTTCCTTAGTACGTAGGTAGGTAGGGGCATTAATGTATTGTAGCACCATGTGCGTGTTTCAAATTGAAGAATAGGGTTGCCATGATAATGAAAGCCAGCCCGTTTTGTCCACAAATGAAGTATCACCGAGACGCCCAACTTCTACCTCTCTTGCCCCTTAATATGTTTAACTGTTTTTCATATCATTTTCTCAAACCAGTCAGACCAATTAGAGGACCACCATCAAAAATGCATGAATATCTGTCAAAAAGCCACTCAAATTCTTCGATAGACTACGGGGTAATCAGCTGTGAAGTCGGCCATCGCTGTAATACAGTGGAGTCTCCCTAAGTCGAAATGTCACGAGACACCATAATTTGTTCGAGTTGGAGTGAGTGAGTTTGACTTAGAGAAAGGTTTTGTATGAAAAAATGAGGGAAATGTATGTAAAATAGGGCAAAAGAGTTCGAGTTAGAGAGAGTTTCAACTTAGGGAGAGTTGGACTTGGGGAGGGTCCACTGTACTTCATTTCTGCTTTTGTCAACAAATTTTACTTGACGTCGTTCTTTATGCCCTTTCCTAGTTGAGGTGAGGGCAGGACAGTAGCAGAGAAGGTGTTGGGTACATTTTCTGGTCATCCTTGTCTAGGCAGCTGGCCTAGTCATTTTGTGGCAGTGTCCGGTAATTATTCCCACTGCAGTGCTAATTATAGATCACTTTTGGGAGATCAGGCTAGATGATCTTTTTGGATCGAAATGAGGCCAGATTTGTTTTGGGGTTTGCCAAATTATGCCTGGCAACTACCTGCCTATAACTGCCATTGATCACTTTTTGTGTGTAGAAGTTATTGAGCTGTAACTTGAAGGTAACTATAGGGGTACCAATGTTACGAGAGATTCCATCAACTGACAGTATAGTGGTAAGTTTAGCGAGTTCATCAGCTTTACAGTTTCCCGGGATGTCCGGGATGGACTGGTAGCCAGCACAGCCGAATGTTGAATTGTTCGGATATCTCGTTAGAGATGCTCGGTAGTCGGATTGGTATTTAATTGAGTCAAGCGTAATTGAGTTCATAGCGAACGATGCCAAGGATTTAATTGCTGTTTGGCTATTCGTAAAGGGGCAGGTATCGCGGGCGGATATCACGTTCATCTCCTTAGCCAGGACACGACTTCGCCAATCGCCATTTCTTCGCTTGGCAAACGCTGCACTGATTGGGAAGATGAACGAATTTGTTCAGGTTAAGCCACTCCTCCTTAACTATAATCCGACGTGGATCCAGCTGTGTAAAAGTGTATGGCTTTACCAAAGGGTGTTGTGCCGCCGTACTGCAAGTCTCTGGTCTAGAATCAGGCTTTTTGGGGTTTTGAAGTTGGTGGAAAGAAGATTCCCATTGCTTAATAGGTACATGGAATTGTGAGTCTCAGTGTCTGGCTAACTTATCCGCTGAGTAGTTGACCACCATAAATGAGCATATCAGTTCAAAAGAGACGTAATCCACAAAAGCAGAAATCTACCAAAACAACAATTTTTGAGGCCCTTAGAGCTCTTCAGTGCGACCAGCATAATTTCAACTTCTTTGGGTTACGCCAATTTTGCACTGATAGCCTCAAATGGCTCTGTGGCCTAACACCTACCAAAGGCGAGTGTTAAATGTTAAGTAAACAAATACATGTAGAAAAATAAATATTGGGGGAGCACATTTTTGCGCTACACACTGTACTAATGCACACAAAGCAGTGCGGACAGTGATTAGTTCGCGAATTTAAGAGAACTTTCAGTTCTTAAGGTCCTACCATATTTTACTTCAGAAAAATTTAAGTTTATGTCTGAACTGAACGAAAAGTGAGCAAAAGCCTTGTCAAGTGTATATAACTGCTTCTGGAAATATACGCAATATTCCTGTAATTTATGTTCATATGCAGGGGGCATTTGATTTCGTTCCTACTTAACTAAGAAAAACTGAACGAAACGTTGGCCGCATTCACACAGGAAACTTTTGTCGGCGATTTTTCCATCTTGTTAGGAAGGGAGGTGAGACGTGCTAGGGTTAGTCCGCGTCTCGTGTGTTCGGGGTTTGCTTTTAGATTTTCTGTATTCTCTTTTATCTCTCTTCGCCAACGAATCGCCAACGAATTTTAGCGAGTGTGAAAGCGGCCTTAAAGAATTTTTTTTTTCATTCATTTAGTTACAGTCGCCTCTCGATAATTCGAAACTCAAGGGACCTTCTAAAAGTTCCAATTAACCAAAAGTTGTCCAGCGAGTTGGAGCGAAACACAAACGATATAAGTCCATATGTGCACATGTAATGTATGCAACAATAATTTCCAACTGAGCAATCACTACGAATTAACGATCGTACCAAACCACACGAGTTTTCTTCGACATATCAAGGTTTTTTCAAGCGACCTAATAATCAGTTCGAATTATCGAACATTTCGTATTATCGAGTTTCGAATTATCGATAGTCGTATATATTTCCGACTGATTAACTTGCCTCTATTGTGGTCGGGCCTTTAGTTGGCTATCTCTCAAAACTGCTCTGCTGCGAGAAGGGTAAAGTATCGGATCCCATGTTCTGCTTATTTCATTTCTTCTTTCCAAAGTTTCCATGCACATCAAAATTAATCAAATCAACACAAATAATTACCGACGAAATACGAATTCATTCTATTCACATGACTGTGTTATATTCAATTGACAGCACATAAGAAAACTTATTGAAGAATGATGACATAAGCTTCCGTTTGTTTTCGCCTCAGACTGATGTTCTCGGGATTTCAAAACAGCATTGCAGGCCTGCCTGTTGAACAAATAAAGTAAAGCACTGACACACATCATCTTTTGCAATGTCAGTCAATTGTCCATCATGATCATGCGATTTCACACGAATGTAGCGAGTGATTTGTTAAGTAGCTAGGCAAGGCCAAAACTCTCGGACATTGAAGCGCAATTCGTGTGCTGTTGCAGTAGGTAACAATTAGTCGAAAATTAAAGCGAAGTTAAGATTGAAGTCACAGAACATTCGTGTTCTTCTGTCAAGAACGTTCGCTTGTCGTTCTTTTCAGTAACCACATGTTTCATTTCGCACAGAACACAGTTCCACCATAAATAGTCTCGCTAGCCTCACGAGTTTCCACTTCGCACGATTTCAATAGGCTTCCAAAGTGAGACACCACAAGGTTGACAGCAGACGACGCTACTTTTCCGAACATCACCGACCTTCGTGCACGAATAGCCGCCAATTGAAATAGTAGAACCCCCATGGATACAAGCACTAAAAAGAATGTGAACATATGCCCAGATTTTCCGACACAGAAATAGCTAAACAAAAAACAGAGAGTCCTTGAGGTAAGACAAACGATTTAGCAAAGACCCTAATGCCCGATGACATTGAGGGCGTCGAATACCCGGCAGGAGGTTGTGCATCGATTTATAATAAAATTAACATCGCAATGATTGTTCGCCCCTACACCCCAATAATCGAAGGCGCTCCTCCTTATCTTTGGGCCAGGCAGTCGATTAGATTCACCGCATGTGGCTGCACACGCCGATGCAATGTGCTGCCTATTTATAGTGTGTCTGCTATAAATATGCATATTGCAATGAAAACAAATAGGATCGCACATCGTTTGTGTGTTCGTGTCCGTGACAGGGTGACCAGCGAAAAAAAAGCTGTATAGAAACGGTTTGGCAAGCATGCCTAGCCTATTGCTGCTCTGCTATCGTTCGATGCATTTGTGGTTTTGTTTCGAATTGAATTCGAGCGAACATTACATTTTGCTTTTTTTCTCGTTTTTCCTTCTCATTTTTACCTTGTATGGTTTCCTTGGTCATCCCCACATGTGGGTATGTTCGGTATGTATGTGCCCATGGGTGTAGGCGCATACGAATTTCTGTTTTCAGAGTATGCTTGGCGTCAGAAACAGTGGACGAAGGTCAATGTAACAGTGTAATACTGTCTGTAATTAATAAAAAAAAAAACTAGAAGCACCGTGTAGTTGTATAAACAAAGGCAAGACGAAGATAGAGAACAAAAACCTCGTGTATGTGTGTAATTAGAAGATAAATTCTTCGAATTTTTAAGCAAATGGGAGCAAGAATTTTTGGGAAAAGATGTGGACCAATGGGTTGGGTATTTATTACGTAGCATTGGGAGGTGCTAATTCGCTCGACTCACGTGGGGTGTTTTTTGCGTCAGCAATATGGCGCAGTACATGGTTTGCTGAAAATGATGGCTGATTTGAGAAATTTTAGCGTATTCCTTTTAATTTGTTGATGAGGAGGTGAATGATTCTATTGATATAAGCAATCTTTCATTTTGTGCAGACCGATTCACTGCAGATGTCAATGTGAACAGGCCATTACACATCTCAACTGTCAAACAGTTGGTGACATCCATATGATATTGGTACTATAACATCGTTCACAAGCATTTTTTTCCCACAGTGAAACGTAAAACATTTTAATAAAACGATCACATCTGAATCCCAAGTGAATTGGACATTTAAGCAAACACACCACAAAATCGCATCGTGACTTTTGTCGGCCGGTTTAAAGGGTACCACCATTAACTCGATTGCCTAATGGAGACTTTTTCAAATAAACACACGCTTTTGTAAGAAGGTTTACTTTCCATTTGTTTTATTACGACATTAAACGTGCATAAACCAAATTGAGGAATTTGTCTACCGACAAATGCCAACAGGAATGCAAAGAGCTTCCTTTGACTTCTGACTTGTACTTTGAATGAATTCATATTCGTTGAATTTTTAAGACTAAATGAGGAGAGTTTTGGAGACGGTAAGAAGTGTGATAAAATTCCCCCACCGGGGGATAAACCAAAAGTTAAGTAGCCAGAACGAATGGAACTGAATCAGCGTCACGGTGAATCATCTTTAAGTTCTTGTGAAAGGCATCCAAGCATTCATGTGAGATTGTTTACATTTGAGAGTAAATAAAAATGTAAAAAATTATAGGGGGATGTCCTTATTCTTCTTATTTAACTGGAGCTACAGTCCGGGGTGGACCTGGGCCTCAGCCAACAGTGCCACGCACGTTGAGCTGATTGAAATCTCTTTCCAGTTGCGTATGCCAACCGAGGCGTGTCCTTCCTTTACCGCGTTGCCCCTCATTGTTGGAATCGAAAGTATTCCAGGCCCGATCATTGATTATTGGGATGCCGCCCTTCATTCGTCAGAAATAAATAGTGAACCTCTAACCGGACCAAACCATCTCCATAACTCAGTGAATGTTCTCCTTCAGCACTGAATACACAACTCAAGTGCATCTCTCTCAAGTAACAACCACCAAAAATAGGTCCACTTGCAAAAAACAACCAACACTCGAAAATGCCAAACTTATGTAAAACTTATGCAACCAAGTAAAATTATTGAAAACAAACTCAAGCACGTCAAATGGAAATTACTCAACAACAGCTCTCTCACTCTCGCTCTCTCTCGTTCTCCCATCATCACCTCCTCTCTTCCACGAACAGTAAACAGAAAATGACACAAATGAGAAATGAAAACTCTCAAAATACCCGTCATACAACTTTCAGTCAAAAAGTGGACTTTGCAATACAATACGAAACCGCAAGAGATGCGGATCAGAGGGGAGGCAACGAACAACATCACAAAACCCAGTTATGGCCACAGCCCTCAACTACATACCTTCAAGTGCTTTCGTTTCATTTGCTTGTCAGAATGGAGAAATGAATGCAAACACAACAAACGAGAAACCATGTCGAGAATTTTCCACCCAAATGGAGACTGTGGCCAGAGGAGGAGGAGGAGGAAGAGGACCAAGATTATGTGGAACAGAGCAAAGAGTAAATTTGCTGCCACCCAGAGCAATCATGTTAACTTGCCCTCGTTCCTTCCAAACCCTACCCACCGTTTCGGTGAGGGACTACTTGACAGTTGGACGGAGCAAGGTTTTCACATCCATGCACAACACTGTTGCAACCAAATCTGCGCGCTACACTCGCAGTCCTTGGCCTAAATGGACGCCGAGACAAGCTTTTTGCAGCACAATCGCCAAAAAAACACGATTTTTCGTTTCTTTTCGCTTAGCGGTGGTCACCTGAAGTGAGCGTATTGAGCCATTTGGAGCACAGTGCTGTGGCTTGCAACGCAATATTGTTGCAACATGCATTGAATAAGAGACGCCTTAGGGGCACAATTTTCCTCTCCATACTTGGCTGGGGCTAGCAGAGCTCACCGAAACTCGTTTCACTGGGGCCACCTCCTGCTGTGGCCGCGGGAGCTTTGATTAGCTTTTCCATTTTCTAATTGATGGTCATTTTCTACTCAGCGGCAGACACACTCTTTTGGTTGTCTCGGTGGCAATGACCCAATTTCGACGAGATTATGGACGGTTTAGAAATCGAAAGAGTGAACCAAAGGAATGGACGAAATGGGGCGCACGTAATGCAGATTTATGCTGATTATGTGCGAGTGTTGTCTTATGACAGGGTGACACGCTTGCTTGAGCCTGGTGGGTGTTTATGACGTGATTGATCTTTGTTCTCATAATTATTTGAAATGAACAGCTAAAAAAAGCAGTTATGTCAAACCATTCCAGTCAACACTCTTGTGTCACTTTTTGCTGTTCAAACATGACATGCAAAAAAAATGTGTCATTCGCGCTTGTTAAATCCTTGATGGCGTGTCAGTCCAAGTGAAATCCAACCCACCGGGAACGTACTCTCACTTCTTTGACATGCATGCTTGCCCACTTCAAGGTTTTTGGTTTTAAGGTTTTCATTTTTGAGTAAAAGAAAATGTCAAGTTCACGTGAAGCGCGAGACTTGTCCAAATTCAGGCAGGGAGACAAAGAGAAACCACATTAATCGCATCAGTTGAAGTTGAAAGTGGAAGCAATCGACGACTGAAAACGATGCGCTCAAAATGTCATGCCTTCATCATGCGCACAAAACCACACGGCCGCCGCAAACCGCTTCAACCGCGTCACATTCGACGAGTAATTCAACTCCAGCAATTTCGCCAGGCCCAGCTATCAAATCAAAAAGTAAACCATCAATAGTTGAGTGGATTGTATCGTGTGTGTCTCGAGTGGGTATCGGTGAGTGCACATAGGCACACGCGCACACGTGGGATAATTTAGAGAAGTATCTTTCTACTCGACCGCCAGTTACGTGGATTAACTCACCCAGCCAGTGTCGCATAGGAGAATACCGTGCAAACAAATACCAACAACTGAAGCGACTACAAATTGCATGCACAGCTGAGAGGCGCACAAGGTCACCACTATCGTGTGCAGGTATCTCTCGTTCTCGTGGCTATGTTCAAAGGGGGTGCGCCGTCACTGGTGAGACAAAACAGCGTTCATTCGAACCAACTTTGTGTTGGCCACGAGCGGAGAGACGATATGTACGTGCGGCTGCTGCTTGTGCCAGAGACACTTGCCAGGCCAATCAGCTGTTTGTAATAAATTTTAAATACACGACTCGAATCGACGTTGCTCATGGCTGTGAGGGGGATGAAGACGGGGGTTGTTTTTTGTGTTGTTTTCCTCAATGCTCATCCACACACGGGATGAAGGGCGGGACGAGACAGTCGTCTGAAAGTTGAAAGAACTGACGCGCCTCACTAGAGTGAGTGAATTTGTTCCTATTTTCTTTTTAATAATTCACTGAGCAACAAAGACAAGCCACACTACAACTAAGTACAGACAACAACAAAGAGACGGACTTTGAGACGAGATGTAGTGTGTTACTCGGCTTCCTCGATCTAGCGTCTACTGGTGTACAGTGGCTGACGAAATAATTGGCACGCAGTTGAAAATTGATGTGGTTGGGCAATATTAATCGATTCTATTTCGGAATGTCGTTATTTTTGAATTGATTTACGTTTGGGATTCAGACAAGCATCGTAAATATGAGCAATAAATGACAGAATGTGCTCGGGAAACTCAAATGAATAGAGATCTCTTTCGATTAGGACAGACGTCATTTGGTTGCGGCACGTGGATATTTTGGGAATTACCCGTGAATAGTCTTGTATATTAAGCCTTAAAATTAACAAAAGAATTTCTCCAAAATAAACCTTCCTTTGTTTCTTTGTGACGAGAGAAAGGACTAGTTTACAGTTGATCGAAGAAAATCAACGATTAAGGACTAGTTGACAGTTTAAACTAGAAAGGGGGAGAGACTACAGAAGAGACAGGGAACTGTCAACGAGAAAGGACTAGTTGACAGTTGATCGTAAAAAGCGAGAAAGGTTTAGTTGACAGTTGATCGTAGAAAGAGATACACTACAGGAGAGCCAGGGAACTGTCAACGAGAAAGGACTAGTTGACAGTTGATCGTAAAAATGGATACACTACAGGAGAGAGGGAACTGTCAAACAGGAAGGACTAGTTAACAGACATTCGTACACAGATGACAGGACAAAATCTTCGCCATTACCGTAGCCCTTGCACTAAATGAAGGCAGATTAGCTTTCCTAATTGTCAAATAAAATATCGCCCTCAAAAGATCAGAAAGAATTGAAAGATTGAATGGGAAACAAAAACGGATCCAAAAATGTTGTGCGAATGAGCGAATTGTGAAAAACTACTACCTACGCATTCTTGAAAAATCTATACGATCATTCACGTCATATTCGAAACGAATACGACACAACTGCGCATCAAAAGGGCTATGACATCCGTCCTCGTAGTCTTACACACATTTATCCGCCGCCTCTGTGAATTAAACCAAACAAGGTCAGCCATCCCCAATGAAAAGCCAATTAATTCTAAATACATACGATGTACAACAAGACCGAGGCGAGGTTAACATCATCGTTCATAATTGTCATGTTTAATCTTCAACGTCTTCCTCGTCTATTCCTGTCGCCACCGCACAATAACGCAAGTAAATTACGTCTCTTTGCGCATTCAGACTTAAATTAAATGTAAATATTGCCTCAACGTATATGTGTGTATACAGAGAAGGAAATAGCTCACTGAAGTAATTGAAATCGAAAATAAATCAAAAAAGGAAAATAAACGAACACATTTTACAAGAGACCAACAACCAGTCTCTGTTCGAGCACAAAGAACTTGCCTCTGACACGCAAAATATCTATCTTAGAACACAGTCAGTCAGTATCTGCTACGACGCGCCACGTGTAGATCGCGTTGATCGAGTTGCGTCATTCTCCCCCCATCGCAAACATACCGACAACACCGACCGCGGTGACTATAAATTCATCGCTTGAGTAGATGATATTTATACTTGAAGTGCCCAATGGATTGTGTCAAGAAAACGCAATCCGTTGCGACAGAAAATGATCGTGATAAATGAAAAACAAAATTGTTCAGGGGTTAATTGTTTCCTCTTATGAAGAGGTGACAAGAATATGTTTCGAAAACTCATCTATTTCACAACGTCATCAATATTTCAAGAGTGACTGAACTGTTGGGAAGGGCGGGAGGAGTGTTTACCTCATTGAATCTATGTCGTTCCCCTGATGATGGAACTTTCCTGTTTTCCCTACTATCAGGTGGGATTCATATAAATCATGACAACGGGTGGTTTATTTACAGACGAGGACATTTTCATATGTTCACATGAAATGACGCACTTTACAATTATTAATTGTTGCTTTGGCGGTCAAATTGTTCGTGATTTTTCATGGTGACAGGTGATTCAGCATCCTTTTGTTTTGAATTCGCTCAAGGATCGTTCGAAAATAGAGTCAGTAGCGTACTCATGAAGATCGTTCTTGTTTTAAGGTCGAACTATAAGCAGCCAGTTAAAATTCTGCCAGTCAGGCATCAAAATGACAACCAAAACAATCAGACCATACAAGGCGAGTCGTTTGAATTGTCGTCTGTCAAATTTGCCATGCCATGTAATCTTGTAAGAGTGGAATTGAGATCTAAAGAATTTGACGTAAATTAAACCAAAAAAAAAAAACAATCAGACCCTTAAAGGTGGGTCATTTCAAGCCTAGAAATCAATCAACGTCAATTTAAACGTTGACATTCAATGTTGGGGTATGTCTTGTTTTCATTTACAAAATTTTTTATTTGAGAGAGAATAAAACCTTCAGAGAACGTTTGACAACATAAAGGAAACCAGGAGCGTGTTCGTTTGTTCAATACTTTTAGAATGCATATGAGTTCTAGGAAGCGATGAATAGGGTTGGAACGTGGAAGCTGTGTTCGCGAACAGTCCTAAAATCGAGAGTAGTCATAAATACTTGCATGATTTCGCAAAAAACACGAATTACTCGAAGTACCTCGAAGTCTTTTTTCTTCAAAAGAGGCTTCTCTCGGAGAAGTTACTACGTTAGAAAACGAAAATGTTTTACCGAATAAAATCGCGAAATTTCAATAAGTTCCTCCAAAACTGCTAGGTTTCGCTACAAATAATTAGGATTTCGAAACCCCGCGCTTAAGTGGAAATCCAGTTGAAACACCCGCTCGAGTTCTTTCGTCAGTTCAGTTTATTTTGGTGTTCATTTTCTCTCTCTGTCTCTTTTTTTTCTGGTGCTCTCACTCTATTAATACTCTATAACAGCTACTTTACCCGCCATTTCAAAATTGGGTGCTAATAATTTGAAAACACTTTAAGCTCGGTGGGAACGGCATATTGACGGTTCAGTAAGAATTCATCCAAACCACGAGATTTCGGTTCGGTGGGAACATGTTATGAGCCGACTTACAAAATCTGCCTGTGTATTGCAATCGCCTCCCGAACTAGTTTTGATGTCCCGTGAAAAATCGACTTGAGGGAGGCGACTGTTCGTGTTGAGTCGACATTATTTTGTTAACATTTGCTCATGCTTGTGCGCTTATTTTTTGTTTATGTGATCTCAGATGGTGATTCAAATACAATCCGATCCGATTTGCTCAACATTTGAGAAGCTATACACAGCACTTCGGAAAGTCTCCCCCATTAAACTGTCGTTTTCTTCTACAACATAAGCGACTCAGATGAATTATCGCAATGACACATCAAATCTGCAGCAATGACTAAACATTTTCGAAGCACAATACTTTGACACCATCTGGAAAATTGTCAGCGTCATACTGAAGTAACTGTCCAAACAAAGAAAACTAGTCTCCATGGTTGTGAATTCCAGGTAATATCACAACCACTGCCTCTGCCTGTGTTTCCATGCATGGAAATTTACCTACGCCCCTCTTAGATCTCGGGCGATTTCAGTTAGCGTCCAGCTGCTTGAGAAAAACGTCAGCTGTTTTGACAGTTAAACAAATGTCATCGTGTCAACTTGAAAGCATCCTTCTATCCATGTCTCGCAGTAATAAAAAAAAGACTTAAAATAAATGCATAATAAAAATCAGCTGACATTGACAGCCAGACAGCCGTTAAGTGCGCATTAAATTGACAAACAATGAATTTCAACTAAAAATCTACACATGAAATATGAATATTCGTGGCATACCAATAAAACAGGGCGGACAGTGAGCAATCAGCTACCGTTGTTGTCAAATGCGTCCCACTTCTCCGTATTGTCAAACAAATAACAAAAAACAAATTAAATATGATACGCACACTCAAGTGGTCACTCCGTATAAATTCACAACGAATGTACGTTCCACATTGGACTCGACTCCTCCGTCGATCTACAGATCTTCGATGCAGATCTCACAACAAAGATTCAATTAATTTTGAAAAATAATAAAATTATATAATTTGCACCAAGTCGTCACAAAGAAAAATAACAAAAACAAAAACCAAATGTCGTCGTCATTAAACAAACATTTTCATCTTTGACACCATAGTCTGTCTTTCTTCCGACTCACTGAGTAGTAATTCACTTTTTTCCGAGCGTTGCCATTGAAAATATGCTTTCGACACGAAAAAGTAAACCAAACTGACGGACAAAATCTACCACCTACCAAGTCAAACACAGCACGACGAACAGGCGAGAAGCAAGTCACACAAAAGAAATAACAAAATAAAAACACCAGAAACAACAACAAAACCTAGGAGAGAAAAAAGTGTAAACGAAAAACTATCCACAAACAGAAAATGTGTCAATTTTCCCCCACAACTACACTCGTGTTGACATACTAAAGCGCTACATATGTACACTGTCTTGTGAACGAATATTCAAAACATCATCATCGGACTCTCTGTGTGCGCTGGTGTGTGCATGTAAAATGATTAGGCACATGTTACATCACAAACACACAGATCGAGCACGTGTGTGTGCATAGGCACGGTAGGAAATTCTTTTTTTCATTTTCCCTTTTGGCACACAGCTGAGAGGAGAGGTTTTCATGTGGAGTGTGTTGCCTGTGACATAGATACATGTTGCTGACGGAATAGTATATCTCGCAATCATATGGTTTTCGGTTTCGCCTCATTCCTTTGCGTGTGCACAAAAATGGACGAGGAGATCATGTAAATACTCGCACAGGGGAGGAGAGAAATGGCAAAAACGCGGAGGAGGGCTGAAGAGGGTTTAAAAGAAATGCTGTGGAAATAGGCCGACGCTGAAGCTGAAAACTGAATTAATTGTTAATGTGTGTGTTTTTTTTTACGTTTTGCGTGCCTAATGATGTAATACACTCCCAGTCTTGGCGGAGGCAATAGATTTTTATGAGTAATTTTTCCTCTCAGCTGGGTATGAGTTTCTTTTCCGTCTTGCCACGGATTAACAGTTCATAAAGCAACACATTTGACAGCAAGTTCGAGTCGTTAACGTTACGGCCGTAACATCTAAGATGTCTGTCTTCAAGTCAAATGGCGTGAGGAGGAGCCACAGCAGTGCTTTGATGAATGTGAACTGTTGCGTTCTAATGAAATCGCTGTAATGAAAGCCATCCTTGAGATTCAAATGAAAGCATTGTGGGTTGTATAGTTTTGACCTCAAATGATGTTGACTGTCATCTGGGTGATCAATAAAACGTAGCCTCAGTGCATTGGTTTCATTCAGATCGAACAAAATTGGCATGCGATTTATCACAAGCACTAGAGACTTACTTAACGAGATTGCTTTCCGCCTTTTATACTTATAGAGATTAAATCGTTTCAAGACTGCCAAGAATACGAAGTTAGGGAATCAAATCTTACTTAGGACAGTCAAATTGATGAGGTTAACAACAGCAGGCACATTTCGGTTTAGTTTTTGGCACAATGCTTCGATTTCAACGAAACCTTTTAGATATCCCTATTGCATACTCGACAAAGTGTTGCCTTCAATCATTAGCCGACTTTGAATGGACGTCTGAAGGCTCATGGCCCAAGGTGACTTAAGTCAACATAAGCAATCAAGCTATATGTATATGTTGACTTTGACAGAACTTGGTTCTGAAGAAACATCAAGATTGAGACCAATTTTCAGGCGATCCTGTCTGATGGTGTGCGAGTTCAGAAACATTTTGACTTGTTAAACCAAACCTGTCACTTTAACTGAACTTGGTTCTGAAGCAAAGTCAATAGAGACACATTTTCAACAGCCTCTGTCTGATGCTGGGTGAGTTCAAACATCAATTGACATGTTTTGGGGGACCGTCGTAGACTTCTTAAAACGAAAACTGTCACTTTGACAGAACTACGTTCTGATGAAACGTCAAGAGAGACACATTTTCAATAGCCTCTGTCTGGTGCTGGGTGAGTTCAAATATCAATTGACACACTTTGGGGGACCGTCGTAGACTTGTTAAAACCAAAACTGTCACTTTGACTGAACTTAGTTCTGAAGCAACATCAAGAGAGACACATTTTCAACATCCTCTGTCTGGTGGTGGGTGAGTTCAGAGACCCCTTTGACGCAATGAAGATTGGAATGTCATTAAAACTAAATCCGAGTGTCCCTTTGACCGAACTTAGTTGTGAAGAAACGTCCCTAGAGACACATTTTCAATAATCTCTGTCTGGTTGTGGGTCAGTTCAGAGACGTAATGACACGCTTTGATATGTGCAATAAATTATAAAGAAGAGTTATTATTAACCACTGTATTTCAAAACTCTGAAAGTAAGATGCTGTTTCATTTCAATTATGAAAGAGTTAACGTAGTAAGTGAAATTTCTTGGGTAGGTAAACGTTTTCTTCGAGATCTAACAAAATTTGAAAATTTCAAGTCCCAGCACTGGCGACATGGTGTCTAATGCATGCTTCCGGAGTCCTGAGTTTTAAATTCTTCTCTGAATCTCTTCCCAAAACACTAGGTACGCATAGTTCAACCAATTCGTGAATTTTATCAAGGTTTCCAAGACAGTTTTTAGGACAATTCATAAACATGATGACATGTGAAATGTAAATTTTCTTTTCTTAAGTCTGCTGTCCAAACAGCATAAGCTCCATTGGAACGGCCAATATTCGTAGCTATTGTCACGCAGCCAGAGATGGCAGAGTAGACTACATGAGGTAATCTACTTGATTAATTACGCGTAGTTATTTAAATAAACTGCATTCCCGATTTGTTTCATTGATTATCTACATTTGTTACGTGTGTATTTTACAGTGTTTTTAGAATATTTTCATATTCCTCACACATAGGCCTGAAACACAATATTCCGCTGCGCCAGCAGACGTCATGTTACGGAGAGAGTGGGATGACGCACTGCGTTGAAATAAATACTCAATTTATCAGCTGTTCTCTCTCTCATCTACGAGATATATATATATATATATATATGCCGCCTTTCTGCATACACTCATTTGAAATGACTTTTGCCATTAAATTATTTTCTATCAACTGTTTTCGTTTCTCTAGTGACAGTTCACACAAAATACTCTCAATTTGGAAGAAAACTCTCAATTTGGGAGAAAATCTCTCATAGTGCACCTCTCTGTCAAAAATTATCCAACATGTTTAATAATGACGTGCGATGGACTTACGTTTTACGTTTTATCTCTCACATTTTTCACTAATGCAGGTCGACGCTGTATTTTGTGCATAGCCATTGAATTGTGTACGTTGAAAGCCTACCCCAGCGCAAACGCACGATTGTGTTTCAGCCAATAAGCACCATTGAACTGACGTTAAAATAACATCTTTTTTGCATTGTTTCTACGTCTACCACATGTTCTTCCATTAATTACCACAATGAGCAGCAGACGTAAGAAATGTAGTTATTCCAAAAAAAATGACATTTCTGCCATCTCTGTCGCAGCATATTATTAGTCTGAAGGTCACTGTCAAATTGAGCAGTTGAGCCGGCTTTAGATTGAAGTTTTTTAGAAGAGCGCTGTAGTTTGTGCTTTGCGATAAGCTGTTCTCCATTGTCCAATGCAGTATAATTTGACAAGCGCTCTTCTTTTCAACTTTTTCTTTTAGCACCATTTACTTGATGACTAGTCAGTCCGATAAGGAAAATCATTTTTTTATCTCTCCGTAATTCCACCAACGCCTTTATGCAATAAACAAAAGCGCTCTAATAATCTTAAAAATCAAGTATGAAATGACAAACGAAGCACGTAGTTACAGGTCGCAGCGCATTACACGTGCAACTTGTATCGAAAAGTTTAAATAACAAGTACGCACGGATATTGGGTTATAACGAAAGTTTTAAGAAGTTATGCGTGAAAATATATGGAGCTTGAAATTTTAGGGTGAGACTTCAAGATTTAATTATGTTTCTCGCTCCTGTCTGACATAAGCTTTTCTTTATTCAAGTCAATATATATAGCCCGGACTGATCTTTCGGATCCAAACAGGTCGATGGCGAAGCGATGGTCTTTGTTACGGGCCATCGATCGTTGTTATAAAAGATCGGTTGGTCTGTCATATAGATCAAGATGTACAACGTCTGAGTTGAGCCTTGAATGTGATCGAGTGACTAGGAGATCTCTCGTGTGTGCATACCACACACCCTCAAGTAGATCATGTGAGTCAGAAGATGCACTCGAGATACTGATTGTAGACTAGATCAGCAGTTCCCAGGCTCGGTTCGGTGATTTCTTGCAGATAAATGCCAAAATACGAAATGATGAAGATTTTGATTTTTAACTTTCTTAACGTTAAAGTAAGTATTAAATAAAGCTGAGTTCCATAAAGACTATTAATTTTCTACTTGCTCTGCGACTGTCCAGATCCAATGAAAATGACATTGAAAATCAATGAATCATCCACACGTATGTTTTTCGCATAAAACATCTTACAAAAGATTAGACAACTGAAATTGTAGGCACACAAACAATTTTTAGAGGCTTATATCTTCTCATCAGTCCACCTTCTTAGCTTGAGAATATTTCACTAATTGCCTTAACTACTTTTATTACACATCTTCATGGAACAAATGTGCGCGGATGCGAAGCCAAAACTTGTCGCCTAAATGTCTCCCTCTCTCTTCTAACGCATTGCCAGTTGAGGTTAGGTCTGCTCTTTGTTCAAAATTCCAAGAAAAATCCACGCAAAAAGGTACAACCCAGCAGATTGAAGATACAACAATCTGAGGATAATCTCTAGTTTTATGGCAGAAAATTCCCCAAATGTCTCGGGGAGATGGAAATAAACCACTCGTACAAGGAATAAAGGATTCATTTCGGCTTCGCACGAAATGTTGCTTGAAATCTCAGTTTCGTGTACAATTAGTCACAGCAAATTGGATTGTGCAACAATTGTGACATACGGAATGCTACCCGCACGTACATACGTGACAACTCAGCTGACAGACTACACCTGAGAAGATGTGGTTTCCTTTTAATTATCGCTTAATGAACACTTCACACTCATGTAAATCGTTGCCTCGATTAGATAATGGTCTGTGTTTATCTGCGGGGCTCCACAGGCTCACTGAAGTGCATACCATTATAAATGGCAGTTTGAGTTAATCAAACAAAAACTCGTTACTCCCTCCGGTTTCGTCTCTAATTGACACGTAAGATACTCGTTTGTTCGTACCAATTTCCAGCGCACAATCGGGGTCACATGATGTTTCAATAGTGATTCTCATATGGTGCCTCTATCTGCGAACTTTGAAGTCACACAAGATAACCGACTTGTAACATCGAACAAAAGTATCTCCTCGTGTGGGGTGTGGACACACAGCCAGACAGTCAGCCGTGAGTGTGAGTGCATTTGCTTTATGCTGACAGCGACGAATTTACTAGGGAATTAGAGTTTATCTCGTTTATATGGGGACAGGACAGGAAGTGGAACGAATAGGTTCCCAGAAATCAGATAATTCATCTTCGTTCCATTATTGCTGATTCATCTGTGGCCATTGACTAATTGGACATCCATTTCCGTCGGGGTATACCTCGAACATGATTCAGACGAATGTCCTCTTTTCTGTGACAACAATTGATCAAAATAAAATAATCAAACGTCACACGCACGCACACACACACACACACACACCTCTGTCAGACAGCAGGTTAATCTATGAACTCGCTGATCACATGCACATTCACCGCTCACACATCTTTCATTACATAAGGCCGACAGATAAATGGATAAGATAATCAAGTTAAAAGTGAATTTCATTTGAGATAGAATATATTTTTCTCACAAATTATTCATGTCGCTCGTGCGCCATTTTTTTCCCCTGACAAAGTTAAGCTGTGTGGCAATTTGTGAAGAGAACTGTGACAGGCACAGTGGAGGTGAAGAGTGTGCTGACTTCTGGACATTAAACGCATTCCTTGGTGATAAGGGGTTGTGGTTTTTTGTACACCAGCTTATCAATCAAACACAGCTGGAGTGGTGTAATCTTGGTTAATTTAGAGGCAATATGCACTAAATTATTCTTATCTGGTTGAGGCATTGCACGGATTTTTTCAAACAAATCTTTGTGAATACGATTCATGTGAACGGACTACTTAAATATGCATTTGGCTTGCAAAACAATGATAAGGTAGGTACACAGAATTGGGATCTGGTTTTTCTGATGGAAATTTCTCAATATTCTTAAGTGCTTGAATCGTTTTCGGATTGATGGCATAACATCGGCCCGTCACAGTTCCCCACGAAAAAGAAAAAAAAAATCAAAACGGTCAATTCGCAGCAAAATTAGGTTAACATGACTCTGTAAGCCCAGCCGTTGACTGAAACGTTGTTCCCAGCCTCATTTTCGATGAAAAATGGTGTCCAATGATGGTCTTGGGCAGAACAATCATATTCTCATCTGTGCGACAACGGGCCCATTGAGTGTTGGTGTGCGAGTGGATACCAGTCTCCCGAACTTTTTGCTTCACACAGCACTCAATTTGGGAATAAGTTTTCAATATTTCCCAAAGTTGTTCAAGCGTAAAGCGAAGCATTTCGTTCCGCGGAGTTATACTGACTCTACCAAGATTTTCAAAATCACGTATGTCAAATCCAACTGTCATCCGATGCTGTGTATGCGGTTTTCGTTTCGAGTACTACGAGAGAGGAGACTGGTTCTATGACCGATTAGTGATGGGTCAACTCGAGTTGATAAACTGAGACAAACCGAGTTGAACCGATTCAAAGGTATGTTCAATTTGTAAACTAAACAGCTAAACTGCAAACGGTTCGACTTAGTGTGAACAGCTAAAAAACCGAGGGGGCACATTGCACATACACATGAGATTGTTATTAGCCGTGGTTTTTTCACAAATCTATACATAGTGAAGTAGGATTTTGCACGTAAAGCACATACAACAACCTACTGCCAATAACTGCCTATAATATCGGCAGTGAAAAGTTGCTGCCGATAAAAATTCGACTTTGAATCTTTTTTTTATCGATTCGAACATATAAATTGTTTTCTTCATATATTCTGACAGATAAAAATCAAAGTAACTGCGAATCGTTTTTTTGCATCTTACTTCACTTCACTATCGATAGCGATGAAAAAAACACGGCTATAGTACAAATTGAGTTGTACAGTCCTGTTCAGAACCTAGTTGGAGTTCAGTCTTGTTTGGTGTATATTGGTTGTTTGCCTGCTCTTCTCTCGCACTGCTCTTCTCTCTTTTTGCATATACATATTTGTGGTAGGCTATTTTTTGTATGTGATGTTTTCTTCTTTGGGGCCTCTCTCTCTGATGAAGAGAGTATATAGGACAACCTCGATATAGCGAACCTGAAGGGAATTAGATAAATTTAAATATTCTTTAAAATGAGGTTTATTGTATAGAGGTTGGGAGGGACTGCTATTTCTTTTAACAAGCTGACATCCACATCCCATGACTCGGGTTAACTCGGTTCGAGAAATCTTCCGTTTGGCACATCACTATGACAGATGTCTTAAGTAGTCTCCACTATCGATGGTGTTAGCTAAAGTGTTGAGAGCAATTTAAAATTTCAAATTCATTCCAGTATAGTTTCTGGAGCAATCAGTGTTGGCCAAAGCTAAAGTAACTTTACTCTACTCCGAAATGTAAGACCAAGAGTACATCCAAGAGTTCCCACCGAGATGATAAATTGCTCCTTATGCTTACAAAAATGAATCCCTTATGCCATCCAGGGAGTTATGGAACGAATTTAATTTAGAAGCAAGCGCTAGGACGATTCGCCCAAGGTTGCTTTAATTTAGGCCAACACTGTACAGATACAGCGTATTGCTTATTTGCACACATATATTGATCAAATGACTCAATAGTTGCAGCCAACTGATCACGGAATGTTTACAACCTACATACATCTTTGACAGCTGTCACTCATATCAACAGTCTATACGCCTTCAAACATGATGAATTTTCAAAAGGTACCAACAATTTTCATCGCAATTGCTAAATGTTGCCGAAATTTTTGGTTTGACTTAAATTCGAAGATATGGATGGGGAAAGCATGTGTTTCAACATGACAGTACAACATCTCACACATCCCAACTTATTCTTTGGCTTTAGCTGCTGTAATTTTACTTAGGTGGAAGTCTTTATCCATTATCCTCTATATAAGACCAGTCCTGTCAATGAAATATGTCCCCGACGACTTGTTTCAAGATTCAGTGTTGTGAACTGGCCATCAGGTTCATGTGATGTTACCTATGCTAAACGACAACTCTTGATGAACTGAGAACGAATATTCGTCAAGTTATGATCGAGTTATTGGCCGAAATATATGTAATAAAAAGCCATCGTCAATTTATTGACGTTAGGCAAAAAGGTCTTAAGTCAGGAAATTGAGTTTGGGTTTATGATTGCTTTAAACTCAATTTTCTCTTTCAAAATCGTTCGTTTGGCATTAACGACTTAATATGTATTAGCAGAACTCCTTTCCAAGGTAATAATTTAGACTTTAGGATAAGCCAGAAAAATGCATATATATGGTTTGTTAATAAGTCTAAAGTTTCGATCTTTCAGTTTCTAACTTAAGACCTTTTTGCCTAACGTCAAAGAATTTGAAGAGACTTTGACATATCAACAATGTCAAATTTTACTCATAACGGCACAACTCATGAAAAATATTGAAATAAAAAATGTTATATTTCGGATGACCCTGTTCTTATTTACCCAAGTCATCATGTCATGCCTCTAACTTATTAGTCACAAGTTTGAATAGCATGATTTTGCTTTAAGTTATTTTTCTCCTTCTCATTGGCGAATATTGTGTGATTGTTTGAGAGACGACTGAAATCACAATCTTAAAACATCTCTTGAGAAGACAAGTAAGTAAACATTTCTACAAGGCAAACTATGCCATCATTTGAAGGAAACGACATACATACCACTCTGAGGCCCACATAATAAATCACCGTTGGAAGGGGGCTCAAAAACACATCGTTTACCCATACTTAACATATTCAAGGTAGGTACACATGATGACCTTAACATCTTCGAAGTAGTTCTCGACCACATCTGCTGCTGCTGCTTAAGAAGTGTAAATTGAACATTTAAATTCATAGCCCACGGCTGAACACACATTCGGCGAGAGGAGGGTCAACGAAATTAAAGCCCAAAAAATGGCCGTCCATCGTCCTTATCTGTCATAGATGTCATGCCATGAATACATTATCGCAGCGGAAAACCACAGGCCAAAAACGACTACAAACTTTTTCATATCACTGTAGTGCACCCAATTAGATAGACCCACACACTCGATTGACCACAGGAATATGCTGATAAATTGTGGAAATACACTTGAGCTCAGACACAATTCATCTCTCCAGTCCACCACATTTTACTTCTTGATTTGTGCCACAGTACCTTCCGTGAAGCACAACGATTCACGCAATAATTCACTGTATGTAGACATGTATTTTTCCATTGTGTGTTCTTGTTCGATTCCCTCGACTTGCCGTCGAGATGTAACATTATCCCGAAGTAAAACTGCGTCGTGGAGAGTTTACACACGCACACAGGGAACACCCACCACCAGCGCACCCCAGATTCACATAAGGAACCGAATCGGAAAAAACAGCTGGAAAACATACAAATTATGTTAGTCGTTTGTGTTGCGCGTTCACTCTTGCTTTTCGCCATTCTTCTTTCCTTTTCGGATTCTCGTCGGCTCTTGGACTGGATTCGTGAATTTCTCTGCATGTAGTTTGTTTATGTTTGCCTCAACTTGACACACAACTATGTGAATGACTGTTCAAAGAAGGGGGCAGAAGAGGCCAACCGCGAGAGCAAGAGCGAGCGAGAGAGAGATATGAAACACAAGTTTGTTTTCAAACAAATTTATCTCGTCGTATTGACGAACGGACGGAGGGAGGAGGAAATGCAGAAGAGGTAACTTTCAGCTTTTTTTGTCATTTATGCTTCATGACGACACGACTCAAGAGGTAAACGAAATTCGAATTGTTGTTGGCTTGTGTTATGAAAGCCAGCCAATGTTGCCACATATTCACGGGCCACGGGACAAAAGAACAACGACATGCACACACACACTCGTACAGACATTTATCAGCATAAACTGTTGTTGCTGGAAGTTGATTGCTGTTCGTTTGTTCGTTTTTTGGCCATGTTTGGCTAAGTGAACACCCCGCGGCCGATCAACGGTGGAGAATATTCTGTTCGAAGGTTATTTCTTAAATTAATGCAAAATCGAAGAAATGGCAGAGGAGCGAAGAGCAAAAAAAAAAAAACCTCGACCGTATTGGCCAGGCACACATTAAATCTATGTGAAAACATGTGTATAGCCATGCACACATGTTCGTAGCAAATAAATCGATAAACATAAAATGCATGAAATTCTTTCGAGCGTATTTCGGAGGACCCACGGCTAGGGTGTGCTTTTATGATTGCCACTGAGCCAACAGAGGGTGCATTTTATATGAGATCCAAGGAATGTGTCGAATGTTCTTGGGCTGGTAAACATTTCTGACTTAATCACAAATTAAGTCTGGTTATTGAAAACAATCATTCGTTGTACAGGCTGTGACAAAAGAAAAATACACACAAAATATGAATCAAAGCAATTACCAAACAAGGATTTAAGGCTTCTTCTGCTTTCTGTCCATTCACGTTTTTTTTTATTCCATATCACTTGTGAAACTCAGGCTTCTTACATACGCACAGTGAACTCCCTCTTAAGTGGACGATTCTCTTAAACAGACAAGATATACTTTCGTACCTAAGGTGGCTTTGGTATCCACAAGTATAGTAGTTGGACTGCTCAGTGGTGCACAATGACGGTCGATGCGTATCCACTCTTGTATAAATCGAAACTTTCAAGTTCCTGATTTATGTATTGGGAATTATGTAGAAACAATTATAACAATACAAAACATATTCACTCATGGATAAAATATCCTAGAGACACACATATGTAGGTATAAAGAGTACCCAAATGAATGTCCATGGAACCATCTGTCAAACACACAAAAAGTTGACAGTTAACCAGTGACCAATTTCATCCCTCCTGATGTACTCCACTTGGGCGACACCTTTACCCAGTTAACGACTAGATGGCGCAGTTGGTTAAGTGCCTGCCGGGGTCCCCGGTTCGAATCCTCGAGAAAGCAAAGTTAATACGCTCTTATGCGGTTTTCAAATCTGGTCCAGTTACCATTTCACGTTGGGATCAAATTAACGCATGTCTGTGGGTATCACAATAAGTGTACTGGTGAATTCACTAGCAGCCCCGCCTACGTACCTACCTTCCTAAGAGAGTTGACTGTATGTGCATACTTCTCAAGTCGACCGTGGCGTTTTGCGTGGACTCCTATGCACTTAAGCTACGATGCCTAGGTTCGAATCCCGATACGTCAAAAAAATAATTTTTACCGGCCCATCACTTTCGAGTCACTGACAACACTCAAATAGTAACATCTTTCAAGAAAAGGCTCGTTTAACTTGGCCGTTCGGAGTCGGCATAAAACTGTAGGTCCCTTCCACTCGTCAGAGGACAATAGCACGAACAACACGAGTTTTTGCTGCACAAGTTAGGCCCTACCCTATCAGTTGCAGCGCCACATTATTATTAATATGGTACCTATTATATTTTACTTCACAAGTCCGAGAAAAATGTACGTCTGCTAAATACACTTGAAGTCATGTTGCTATCAGTTACATTTCAACTACAGAATGAATGTGCCTTAAAAGTTGGATTCTAAGTCTTCATACAATAATAAGAAATAAATTCATGTATTTTCCAGTACTATGTCGCCATGCTGTAGCTGGAATTATGGCCGATTTTTATGTGGATAACAAATAAACACACTCTAGACGTGTTTTATTGAGAATCTATATTCAGCTCAGTAATGAACGCTCTTTACTCACTTTGTACTTATTATTGCTTTTTTGTCTCCAAACTTAGTTCGTGACTTTACTTTGATTGTACTAGACTCCAACAGTCAAATAGTTTTAGGCATGTGTTCAATGCGCTATAGTCAGTGTGGATCACAGAGTACTTTTTACTCAGTAATTTGTTTTGTTGTTGCTTCGCGTGCAAAAAAAAACTGAGCTGATGATGATGATGCGGTATAATATAAAAATTTTGAATACCTAAGGAATTATAAATTTCCATGCCGACTGGAGTGGCTGCCAAAGTTCAGGCTTATTTTTTGGGTTTTGAAGTTCCATAAGCTTTTACTTTTATTTACTTCCACACACATTCTTATCGGAATGGGGTCAGGCGGTTGAGCTGGCCCTTTCAGAGGCAAACCATCCTTTTTTCAATTTGGGGGTTACTTTTGGGTCATTATCTTGATGAAATGTCCACCTTCTAAGAAGATTTGCATAAGATTCCTGCATCACAGTTTCATTTACAAGGCTTGAGGGACAAACTCCATACTAGGATGATACGGAGCTTCGAATCGGAATTCGATATGTCAGAACCTCCGGGATTAATTGCACCACCGAGTCCGGCTCCGGTTCCGATATAATCAGAACGGATGGTTTACGGACCACCCTCGATAACGACAGACGAACACGAACGACATAGAGTGATCGAGTTGCGACAGGTTACAATGAAAAATGTAGCATCTCAAGTGGACAGAAGATCCGTTGGTGTGGTGGATATTAAATACAAAGTCCCAGGTGTTGATACCAATCGTGCGACAATTTTTGTCGGCTCCACCAGGGCCTGTTCCAAGCGCACAATTATTCAGTGGAGCTGGTTTCATATGTTACCCACTACGAAACTGATTAGATGGCGACAAAGCAGCTAAGTAGCTGTTTATAAAATATTATTAACTCAATTTAAATTTAACTATTAGCCTGTATTTTTTTTCTTGCTTTTCTAGTAAAATTTGAATTCAACAAATTTTATTTTCTTGTTTAAGTTGAATCTGCGACCTTCGCCTCCGACTCCGATTCAACTCCAACTCCGAGGAGGTCGGTATGAAGCTTATGACTTCGACTCCGTTAAGACCACCACTGTAACACCCCAACTTCATACAAGGAGGAACATGTCCATACCACAATGTTACCACCGCCTTAAGCCATGCATAAGTCCATTAGCATTGGATTAACGTCTGCTATCCTATCCGAAACAATATTCGACGTTCATCTAACTAGAATGGACTTCTGGGTCCACTAAGAAGTTGTAAGTGTTTTATTATAAAATTTATTTGATTAATGTTAATTTTTCTATTAGTTCCACAAGAATAACCTTGGACCCTTCTTTGGTATTACGCCAGTGAATGGTTAGGACGTGCAGCAAAGCGAATGGACGCCGATCCAACGGGTCGGAAAGTTTTCAACACTGGGGGAGAATGTGATAATGGTAGACTTGGCTTCCGGTGGGGTGCATGCATAGCTGAAAAAGGGATCTAGTCCACTGAAGCTACACAATAAATATTGCTACAATGGACTTGTGGGTCGCCCTGGCGAAGTGGGTTAGTGCACCGACTCCTACGCATGGGGTGCCAGGTTCGATACCCGAATTCCCCACCTTTCATAATTTACGGCTCCACCTCTTTCGAGTCACTGACAATGCTTAAAGAGTATTCTTGTCTAGAAAAAGCTTCTCAACTTCGTCGTTCGGACTGTAGGTCCCATCCGTTCGTGAAAAGAACAATAGCACTCATAGCACGAGTGGTTGCTGTAGAAGCTAAGCCCAGGTGCGTCTTGGACTGTCGCGCCAACCATATTATTATTATTATTACAATGGACTGTGGAAGATATTAGATCAAAAGACGAAACTAGTCCTCAACTGATTTTATTATTTTTTTATTGTATTGTGCCCCTTTTTGATATATTTGCTTTTCTACGAGTTGTTTTCAGAGTTCGGTTGAGAGTTATAGACTCTTGATGTGCAAGGGTAGAAGAGATTTATTCTTGAGTATTGCCCCGAAGATAGTGACTTCAATTCATCCTCTGATAAAGTATGTGCTTGCTTCCTTTGTCTTTTGTGTGCCTATGCCTCACCAAATCCAAGTACGTGTTCTCGAATTGCATGGGATTCTCCACAGAATCTCCAGAGACCTTCTATGGATAACTCTTGTTTCCTCCACTGCTCCATGTGTCTGCAGTGCCCTCTTAAGAAGCCTGTTACGATACAGAGGTTGTTAAAGCTCATTTTGAGGCATGCCTCAGACCTCTTTCAATAATACTGAACTAAGAACTAAGGCCTGTTTAATGCCATGAGCAGGTTTCCGGTGTTTTTTTCTAGTTCTCTGAATTATGTGGACATGGTCTCTTATAGCGCCGAATGGTTTGGGACTTGATGCTCATTTCCTTACCAGAGATGGGCCATTTCATTGGTTTTTATACCCGTATGGCCAGGCATCTTTACTTAATTAGGTGCCGCTACAGTTCGGGTGAACCTATGACTCAACTGATAAGGCTCTCCAAGTACCCAAATCCTAAACTAGCTGCCGCCATTTGCCGATTAAGCCCCTCTAACATGTGCGCGCCACCTAAGGCGAAGTCTTCCTCTACTGTGTCTCGCTCGGGGTTAGGTTCGAAGACTCTGCGGGCCGGAGCATTGATCCATTCGCTGCACATGTCCCAGCCGTCTTAAGCGACTGATGCAGAGTTTTTTTTTACTACGTCGATGTCGCTGTATAGCTCGTATAGTTTGTCTCTTCCTCTAGAGGCCGTCAACGCATACAGGCCCGTTTATTTTCCGAAGAATTTTTCTCTCGAACCGCCCGAGGATATCCTCATCCACTCTTGACAGAGTCCATGATTCATGGCCCGGCATCCAGCAGTGTTTTAATTTATTCCTCCTACTCAGACCTTTAAGCTTCTCCAGGCATTCCCACATGAGCTTGGAGTCCTCAACTGATAGCCCCGCAATAAATAAAAATTAAATCAAAAAATGACACGACACGGAACTTTTTCAATCCACTGTACTCTGTTGAGAATCAATTCCAATTCCATTTGAATCCCCCGTTAGATTTTACTCAGCTAGCATCACTCTCTCTTGTCAGCTAAAGAATTGGAAATGTAAGCAGCAAAAGATAGAACAGAATAAAGCGAGTTTTCTCTTATTCTGCAAAATGTAACAATTACACAAGTTTCATTAATTTTCCTTCACAAAGCCCCATTTTAAAGGAAGACCTTCTTCTAGGAATGCTGTTATTCAAACAATCTTGTTTCTTCAAGTGCGATTGGCTAATCTTTACGCTGCAGTACTTCGAGAGGTGACTTAGGAACTCTGTAGAGACCCAATCGAACGCAGAAAAAGTGAACAAATCTTTCTTCAGAGAGATAACGTCTGTTGAACTACGAATGCATTCTCACAGGCTTAAGAGCCACTTGCGAGTGAGTCTTATGATTGCAGCTACCCCCGCCTTATCACAAGATGTCAATAACACAATTAAAATGCGCTGATGTTCAAGCTTGATAAGGAAGTCATTTCTGACGGACAATTTACGACCATACATGCGCATGATATACACACGCCGGCACTTGATTGATTAACCGCAGCAGCTTTCCTGGGTGATTTGTCAAACGCAAGGCGATAACGAATTCGTTGATCAAATATGAGGGCATTTCTCTAAAAAGCATCTCTGGACGTAGGCAGAATTATTCCATGAACTGGCGAATCGCAAAAAAAGTCCAAGTTCAACTGCAGACCCTGTAATAACTACACTATTCCACGTTACATCACGGCAACTACAAAGTGTGCAAGCTTAATTGAAACGATTAAATCCACGCTTGAACTTCAAACCCTCCTCAGATGCGCTCGCTCGCTAGAGTCAAGCTCACTTAAGTGCGCAGCAAATGGAGTCTGATGCCCTCTGGTGACGTGTGATGTAACCCACACTTCCACACTTCCCCGTTGAATAATTCATTCATAATTAAATCAATACGTTCCGATAACTTTTCATTTGATATGCGAACTTAGAAAGTGCAACTATTGCCGCATTTCTATCAGGCCGCGACTCAATTACAACTCGCAGTTGGCAAGGGGCTCCCCTGTCCGCAACTTTCACTGAAATTGGTTTTCAACCGATATTCGCTGAGCTGCCGACTCCAGCGACGACTCGAAGAAGAGCCGATAAAAGCCGCAGGAAAACCCATAAAACCCAATCGACCAGCAGATTCTGCCGCTCCGAGTTGCCTGTTCGGATCTGTAACTGCTTGTCGGTGCAGGTTTCGAAATGACCATTTGTTTCGCGTTTCGCTTAAGGCCTTAATATGTTGCTCACACCGAGCGACTGGGCGATTGTTGAACACAGCGATCGTGGCGATCGCTTGATTTACGGCCAAACAATATCGGACGCGTAATAGACACTTGGCTCGTCCCTCATTCCACCGCCAAACTGCGCAGTTTTATCGAGTCTTTGTTCTCTCCCAGGCCAAACGCGCTCGATGGCCATGCGGACTTTGGATGTTTGAAGGTTTCTCTCGGCATCGCCAGAAACAAAAACACGAAAGCAAACAACTCTTCAAACACACACAGAGCTTTCATCGGGCGGCTGCTGATAGCAAGTTGGATTGCCTCGTGAAGAGCACCACACTATTGCACGAGTGGAGGCAAACTGTGTAATTAAACGGTGAACAGAGACCACTGCCCGAATCGCGGCAGTGGAGGGGCGACGGACGCTTTAATCGGGATCCATCCTGCATAGACAGCATGGCAGGCTTGCCAGCCAGCCAACTCCAAGTCAGCCACCGTACACCATCGTGTCGCAGATATTTTTAGGTTCTTAGTTTTATTTCTGTAAATTTTCTCTTTATCTCTCTATTTGGGTTTGTCTCTGCTTCGTCGACGTTCCTTTGGTTACTCGTTCTTCTCGTTTTTTTTTCATTTTTGTATTTCTTTCTCCCTTTTGCGGTCGTCGTCGTTGATTTTTTTTCGGTTTATTTATTTACTTTTTGTATTCAGGTTATCAATACAAGGTCGGTCGGGTAAAGGTAGTAGGTAGACGTCCGATGGACTTCGTGGTCTGTTGGACGTTATCAGCACACAGCCGAACCGAGGGCAGGGAATGAAAAATAAATTGGAAAAGCAGAAACTAGTTTTGTTTTTTCCCTCAGTTTCCCTCTTCCCTGGCAGGGTCGCTGTATTTGTGTTTTAACGACGAGTACTTATTCCACAGATCAACGTACTTGAATTTTCAATCTGAAGCGAACGGGGTTAACACTCTGAGCTTGTGTTTATCTATAGGTACTCAGACGTTTGCTTTACGGAGGAAGATGCTTCACTCACTCACTTCACGACATCAGCGCGTGCGGTTTTCTCACATGACTTTGGATATTTTTATATGAAAATGCGTAGTTCTCGAAAAGAAAAACACGAAATTGTGTGGGAATTTCGAACTTGTTGATAAGAACCTTTGAAGTGTTGGCCTTTGATTATCTGCGTCGAATTTGAATTGGGTGAGCACTCGGACTTGGAAGTGTGTCAGGCATGCCATTAAACTATATTTCACCGCAATCTTGGTCTTGGTTCGTGATCCCGATTAGAAGCGTGAAGCTGACAAGTTCTGGTGCGTTGTAAATCGCTGTGTGGGAAGACAATGAAGATAAACCCAAGTAGAGGATGTCAAATAAAAAACATTACACTAGAGCAAACGTCACACACAATAAGCTAAAACGTTGAAAGAGATAAAGCGGTTCTCTACCTTGTGCCAACTTCACATAAGACATCATAAGGCCGATCCAATAATTGACTTCTGTAAACACAAGGTGATGTCAGAACTGAACGAAAGCAGTCAGAAGCATTGTTCGATTCTATTTGACTCTTTCACCACTCCAACTGTACTACTCTATTACAGTTAGTACGCGAGGATGACATTGACATACCTGTAAGTGTTCGAGCGCAACACGAATTGTCAATGAGGCGTCTGCGAAAGAGACAGAGGACCGGAAGTGGCTAAAGAGGTCATTGGTGATGAATGAGGGAACAACGAAGTACGTGCTGTCCTCAGAAAAGGAGATATAGAACATCATTGACGTCTTGAACAAAGCGTCCCAATGGGCGGCTTTAAGTTCGAGGTCAGGTTCTTCCTTTACCTTAACTCCATGGCAAACAGTGCTACTCTCATGAGTACCCGGATCTACGTATTAGAAGAATGGACAATTTAAAAAGCGGATAAAGAAGTTCTTTGCCCCTCTTATCGGGTTCTGTTTTCGTTGACGCCCTTTGTAGTGTCGACTCCCCAGTAAGCCCGCACTTGCCGGTGGTCAGATCACAACTGCCCCGAGACAAGATTGACCATGCATGCATGATAATAAAGATAAGAGATAAGATGCATGTCATGAGGATTATGACATATCGAAGACCATCTCCCAGTGTTGCCAATACGGTGAAGGAAAAAAATTCAACTTGTACAGCGACATGAGTCTAGGCAGACGTCTATCCAACACCTAAGATTGCTGGGCCATGTTAAGAGCAGGGGTAACTTGGCTCTTGCCGAAAAAGTTTTCGACTCCAAGCCTGTGGAACAACACACGAGAGGAAGCTTCCGCTTATGTCCGCTTAAGGAAGTTGTCCGTCCATGGGAATGTATGGAACTTCAATTCAAAATCCACGGTCTTGAGAAAGTGTCCGCCTGAGAAAGAACTTTCAATGTAATACAAAATCTCGAGAACACCTCGATTATCAAAATCATTCGAATGACTACTAAATCATTACTAACTACTAATAAATACAATAGAACGTGATGATAAGCAAAATTGCAGAGTTGATTCTTGGTGCCTTCCGAGGAGTTCGAATGGAGGGGATGACACAATCCATCCACAATCCAGGAATTCGATTATGCCCATCACTAGTCTCAACTAGTCTCTTGGTGTGTGCAATTGGAGGTAGCTTTGAAGAAAAGTTAGCTGTATCGCTGTAGACTGTATCGCCAAACAAAGAAGTCTTTGTCGAGAAACTCTATCATCTTGCTAGCTAGAGCTGGACACTCACTTGCCTGCCACTTTTATAACAGTTAAACAAAATCTGATGGACAAAGATCAGTTCTCTCTGAACATGATTTCAAACAAAAGCATACTCTGGGCTCTCTTCGCGTAACTTTTCAGGTGACCATCGTCCTGTCGAATCACTTCATTAATATCGTCTTTAATCACTCTAAATCCGTCCCAAAAGTGTATAACAACATATGCATACAAAATTTGTTCTCATTTAAAAGGAGACGCTTTTCAAATAGGTAGCGCCAAAAATCAGTCGTCGAGATGATAGTTACTGACAGTTTGAAGCTTACGCGAAGCAGGCATAACTTCTTTCTCTTCTCTTTCAGGCGCTATGGATTTTTAATGCTTACATTAAGTGAAACTATTGTCGAAACGCTAACGCGAGACCGATCCAAAGAAGGCCGATCCTTAACAACTTCGTTAACAAAGGGTTGAACGAGCTAATGATTTCTTAACCAAGCTGTTAAGGTCTAAAATAAATTCATTTTTTCTCCATAGTTTTTCCATTTTAAGGTATATAACCCTAGAACACAAAGACCTCGTCCGTGAGACACGCGAGTAGTATCTACCTTCGACTGACCCTGACTGTTTCTCAAACTCTCTGTATGTACATTCACTGAGTTGTTAACCATTAAAGTAGGCAGATAGTTGAATTGGTAGACGCATTCTTTGATTTTTCAATTTTAAACATAAGTAGTCTGTTAAACTACGCTATAGTGTTAAAGTTTGGTACAGGTCGCCTTATGCCCGTTTTCACTGTGCAAGCTTATCTACTGCTTTATAGGATCGAACATAAACTTCACTCAAGAATAGTTCGTTTTCAATATTTACACCCTTAAATAGTTAAATATTTACACAATAGATTAAGTCGCATTGTGAACCATTTATGAAAAAAAAAATTATTGTGATTGAACACAAAACATGTGGCAGGCAGGGTTGACAGAGTTCAAAAAGCGAAATCACCAAATCTGAAATAGATATCGCCAAAGAACCTCAAATTTTCAAAATTCATCAAGAAAATATCCACAAAAATGAATGATTTTAAGGAATATAATTGTTTTATGTAGAATTCGTTGAAATATTACAGTTAAATGAACGTACACAAGACGTTCATCTTCTTTATCCGGCGCAAAAATTCGAGGTGGACCTGGACCTTGATCAACAAGGCCCGTCAACTAGAGAGATCTCTGGCTAGCTGCATGCATTTGTTCGCGCCAACTTGGTTGAGGTGCTTCTAGACCTGCGTGCGCCGTCTTAGACGCGGCGTCTTCTGTTGCGTTGTACCACAGGCTCGGACTCGCAGACTCTTCGGGCCGGAGGTGAGTTGTTCATAAGCTGTAAATAGCCCTGCTACCTTAGGCGTTGATTACGAAAGATGAAAAAAAAGCTTGTAAACTTAAGATTTCGATTCGAAAACCCCCCTTTTCTGGCGATATACCGATGTTTGTATCGCCATTCTGGCGATAAATCGACATATCTGTCAAGCCTGCTGGCAGGCACAAAACGTGTCTTGCCTGTCTGTCAATCTAAAACTGCGACAGTCCGTGGAAACCAAGCAATATTTGAGGGAATTTAGTCCAATCACGAGATGCTGAAATCTGAAGCATTGCCAGACAAAATATTTGGTTGCTACTAGGTGTTTTCATTTTCTATTTTGGGGTTGAAATTATTTGAATACACTAATGGCAATTCTCTGGATTGACACTTAAGGCACGGACATCTGAAAACCTAGATTCCCTTATCGTACGTCCTACAAGACAGATTAATTCTTTACCGATCAAGTGATCGTTGTCTGGTCTTAATAAATTGGAACAGAATGTCCGTACGAAGATATTCAGCTCAGCAATAAACCGAGGCCTCGATAGCAGATGCTTCTTTCGAATTTTTGAAGAAAAGGGTATGCATTTTATTCCAAACCCCCATCGCGTGAATGTTTTACGAAAACAAATCGTGCAGAAAAATCTCAACTCGATGTCAAAAACAGTATTGGATCCCCCATTCACATTACCAAAGACAAAACAGAGGAACGACTATTCAGATTTGAATTCAAAATCAGTGCCATCCACATTCTGGAAATAAATTAAAAACAAAAAACCACACCCCTCCACCCATCATCATGCACACAGATTAAATACATTAAGTCTTCAACAGACGAACATAATTTATTATTCGAATCAGTTCCAAGGCATTCGAAATGCACGCGATTCCCTGCCGCTTAGTGCCGTCGTCGTCGTTTAAAGGAATCTTCTGTTTCGTAAGGCAACGCGTATCTATAAACATTCTCTGCTCTTCCCATATTCGATTTGAATTTTCTATTTTCACTGGAAAATATGCGTCGTTGTCGAAGGAGAACAAAAAAAAAAAAAAAACTCTACACAATTCACCAGCCAATCGTGTGCGAGTCCACGCGAGTTTATTTTAATCCAGAGTAAACTGGGACGTAAAGGTGTACAGCACAAAAACATCCGCAAACTGTCGTGCATCAACCCCGTCTTCTGGGTTTTTGTTTTTTTACTTCATCGTCATCTTCTCCTGCTTCTTCTTCTTCGTTCTTTGGGGAAGTTATTTTCGTCGATGGCTTGAATTGTAAATTCGTTCCATTGGCCAAAGATGGAAGGATTCCACAACTACTCTGTTCAACGTGATACTGGTTTCATTCGTGTGGCTCTTCTCTCGTGTTCTTTTGAAAGAACAAAAACAAACAACGATTTACACTCTCTTGTTTCGGACTAGAGGCACAATGATTCCTAGTTATGGCACATGTGTAAACAAAATATAAATTAAAGGCACACTGACCTAGTTATTTAAATTTGCTTTTTTTTATGTTTTTTGTTTAACCACCAACGCGTTGAACTGTCAGAATTTCTATGACGGATTTGCGTCTTCGAAGAGAAATAATTTTTAGTGATTCCCATTCCACGGCTCGGCGTGGGCTCTGTCTTTGGGTCCGACCACATGTCGGGGACGAGAACCTTCTTCAAATTTGGACATAGGACAGGGTTCAAACATTCCCAATGTTTATGGCGTTTTCCTTTATCCGATGGATTTGAAACAACAATTCGGGGATATTTGCTAAGCACTCGAACAGAAAACACCGAAATTCGATAAACCTTCCAGGAGATGGAAAATATGAAGAATTATTCAAATGCCTTCTGGGTAAAATGTCTCTCGTCCTTGCCGTCGTTAAAACGAACACATCTACCTCTTGCGGATTTCCTCGCCAGGTAGGGCTTACTGCAGGCATTTGGGTATTTCAGTCGCCCCCTGTGGAGAGTCCCTTTGCTGAAGTCTGTTTTTATAGCAGCAGTAATTGTGTGGTATCCTTTAATCTCCTCGGCAAGCATCCGAAATCCCTTCACCGACTGAGGGGTTATTAAAATGAATGTAATAGCACGTGTGTGTGCAATGAGCGGATAGTTGTCATTTGCCGCCGTTGGGCGTAGTTTACAAAACCACTCACATATGTGCACCGTCTTTTGAAACACTCTACCTGTCTCTTTGTGTAGCCTTTGACAATGTGAAACATGTTCGCACAGCCGCCTTTACAATTAACCACCCGTCGTTGCTTTATGAACATAAGGCAGGCGTCAATTCTGGCAAATTGCAAAGTTACTTAAATCGTTAGGATTTAATGAGATGGTGAAATGTAAGTATTTAATGTTTAGCTGGAGCCTTATCAGGATTCATTAAAAAGGACTGTCTTTTTTTAAGATCTGGAGTTTGATTCGCAAAGGCGATTGGGAATTTTATGTTAGGTTAGTGATGGGGGCAATCCGCAACACTTCTTTCGATGATGACTCTCACTGAGTCGAGCCTATTGCATTAAAGTGTCTTGCACTGATTAGGTAAACAATGCTGGAGAAATTAGAGTCGAGGAAACCAGAAACCTGTTATCTGCCCAAGTACGGTTGAAAAAACTTGATTATAACCTCACCAAGCCATATGGCAACACTCTTTTGCCTAAAATTTGACAGCGACGTGGAATCAACCTAAATGTCAAAATTCGTCACATTTTGCGAGATATCCATTCGGAACGAACATTTTTCCGATTTTATACGAAGCGGAGAATTTTTGCTATAAAGTGACATTCCGAACAGCTGATCGAAATGTAACGCAATCGAGCATACTGCGTTGGTACGCGTCGAATTTCGTTTTTTGGCAAACATTCGTGTTAGTCAAGTGTCAAATTGGTGCGATACCCTTAGAAAATAATTTATCCCGGAGCAGTGACTACATACATATATTATATTTCCGACAGAGTATGCGTGGCGGGAAAGTTTGCGTTCTGAACGGTTACCACGCGAGAGCAGATTATCGTTAAAAAGAAAATGTCAACACTTTTTTGACGTCCACAAATAGAGGGGATTCGCTCAGTGGAGTAGAGCCAACTAACATACCCCCCATATCTTACTGGACGTCTGTACAACAGACGCTGGACGGTCCTCTGCGAATCTTCACAGATGGACGAATGAGATGGTGTGGGAGTCTACTCTAAGGATCTGTCATTCCGACTGCCGTCTCCTGAAGCGTCTTTCAGGCCGAGACTATAGCGATTAAAGAAGCTCTGTCCTCACTAAATAAATGATGTAATATTAGGTACAGATATTGTCATCTGTTCGGACAGCCAGGCAGCGATCAAATCTGAGTGCAGTCACATTGAACTCCAAAACGTACCCCAATTGCCGCCTATCTCTTAACGAGGTGGTCAAGTTTTTCAGCATTCAAATCATGTGGGTGCTGGGACACAGTGACATCCCAGAGAATTCCGAAGCGGACGAACTCGCTAGAAAGGGCACCAGCTCAATACTCTTTCCGGACGAGGAAATGCCGTCCATGCATATCGCTACTACAAAACATCTACAAAAGCTTGCAACGCTTACTCACACCAAATGTAGATGGTGAATCCTCTGGCAGTGGGTCCCTCATCACAAAGGAATTATGGCGCAAAATCGATTCAAAACGCTCACGCGAACCAGTCCGAATGAGAAGGCCCCATCGCAGAACTCTTATTGGCGTCATAACCGGGCACTGTTCTATTGGAATTCACGCCTCAAGACTAAATGTACCCTTTAACTATTTCTGTATAAACTGCAAAGATGAGGGGGAAGGACCTTCTTTGTAACTGCAGTGCCCTCTCATCTGACTTACTCACTTGGACGCCCCAAATTTCTATGACCTGACAGAACCAAGTGAGTCAGTCAGCTACAACGCTTTGTCAAAAACCCCAGATAGTTTGCAGATTAGGATATACTATATCTTTGTGGTAGCACAACATGCCTACCTTTTGTGTAGCAACACTTGCAACTTGATGTACGCAACTGATGACAGCCAAACGGAGCGGAGGGATGTAGTTGGTGTGGTGTCTTCTCTTTCGTTATTCCAAAGTTGTCGCTTTGTGACCAAGAGAACTTTTTCAAACTGGATCAATCATTGATCATCTAGCAAGATACTACGTGATCACCATAATCACTGAAAACAGGAAACTTCCCAAAAGTTAATAAGTTGCTTAACTGTTACTCAACTGTCCGTAGTCACATGACGCAACATTTTAATGTTTCCCATCACATGTTCCCATCAACCCCACTTATTAATGCAGAGTTGACCTCTGACTGTTTAGTTTGCAAGGGAAGTTTGATAAGTCCGGGATTTTATGAATTCCCTTTGTAACTTTAAATGTTACAGGGGAGGAATGTAACATTTTAAACTCCCGTTTATTTATAGACAACTTTGAAGTTTAAGTATGTGCTATTTAGTTTGTCAGTCATCGAAAACAGAGTACGTTATGTACGTGTGCCCTAGTTTTTCACAAAACCTTTTCGGTTTTTTGCAGTTGTTCCGTCTTGCAAAGCTGTCTATAATGTATATCAAGACAAATGTCAAAACGAAATAAGGAACTCGCAAATGTCAAAGAAAGACCTCCACGTTATTCCATTGATTTTTCTCTCCGTGTTTCTTTCTGCACTGCGAAATAAAATACATAAATTGGTTCCAAAATTGTAAAAGCGGTTTCAGTTAGCTTTGACCTATGTTACTTTACCAGACCACATACATAGGCATAGCTAGTGCTTGAATAAACTAGATCCCTTAAACCTTCAGGCTAATCTGTCTTTTGACTGCAAGCACTTAATCATTTATTGCTTGGTATCGTTGCACATTAAGATTTGTGGACAATTATGGAAAAAAAAATGCTTGATAACTGAAAATAACAAAATAGACTGCAATGTGAGTTCTCTGCAGATTTCAGCACACAAATATGAGTTTGTTGGGACAATTTGGGACAGTTCTAGTCTCTTCGTTTTTTAAATTTTTAACTACTCTGATTGGAGTTGGAGACTCTTGTCAATACGTCATTTCACTTAGGCTGCTTTCTATGACTTGTTTTCGGATCAAATGTCAAAATGCAACGACGTCAAATTTCCAAATAATTATTTACTTTTGGCACTCGGTTTACTGATTCAGAATAAATATCACACTTTAGTGTTATCAAGTCCTTTATCCTTTTGGCAAATCTTTGCCCGATTTTAGCAAAGCAATGCTTCAGTCTCGTATATCGTCACGAACACATGATTAACTCGCTTAATCCCGGCTAATTTGGCATCACTGAATCAATGTGTAAAAACGTGCACCCGTTTAAAGTTATTTCCCCCGCAGCCACAGAGCAGAAGACGTTCAATGCTTTAAATGGGCTTTGCTTAGACATGTCACATATCACTGTGACAAATTTCTACTCTCTTGGTCACGTTATATGACACTTAAGTGACAAAGTTAATACAATTTTATCACAGTGACATGACACGAATAAAAAAATAGTGGTGAATGTCTGCGAAAATTTTCTAATTGGCGTCAACTTGACTCAAGTTCCTATCGACATTGAAGATGCAAAAATTGGTGTACAATGGCAGGGAGTTCCAATTCTCAGCAAGAAAAATTTGGGCACCGATCTATTGGAAAATATTCACCCTTATTCCTTTAGTCGTGTCACATGTGACTGTGACAAAAATGTGTTGAATTAATCACTTTCATGTCACACCAAGTGACTAAGAGAGTACAAATCGATCACCGTGGCAAGTGACTGAGATAATAAAGGTGATTCATAGATCCAAAGGAAGTCGTAAAATATTATCGGCGGGTGCATACGCATGTGTGGCCATGGCATTGTGGCTGTGTACGTCGACCCCTACGCAATTGAACCTCACTGCCTTGGTTCGATTCCCGGTGCAACCGAAAATATGTTCACGGCTCCACATCTTCTGGTACACTGACAATGCTAGAGCAATAATCAGAAATGAAGAGATTCCGGACTTCTACCTCTCTTGCCCTTTCAAATTGTTGACAACTGTTTTTTGTAACGTGTTCTTAAGCCAAATTGGCCAATCAGAGGACGGCATTTACGATATTTTGTGAATAACCGTCAAGAATTCATGAATATCTGTCAAAAAAGCCCTCAAATTCGTCGATGGACTAGGGGGGAATAAGCTGTCAAGTCGGCTATCTCTGTAAAACTTTATTTCTGGTAATAACTGTCTAGAAAAGGCATTTCAAACTTGGACGTTCGGAGTTGGCATAAAACTGAATGTCCCTTCCACTTGTGAACAATAGCAGGAATAACACGAATGGTTGCTGTAGAAGCTAGGCCCTGGCCCTATACGGGCTGTAGCGCCACCCATATTATTACTCATGGATGGGGAGTTTGGGGTCTTTAGAGTATTTAGAGCCCATAGAAGGAACGTCTTTCTTTTCATCAACACTTATTTAAGCCAACATTTCATCAATACAAAATAAGAAGTGAAGTCCCGATTGAATTTAATTTTTCTTGAGATCACTGTCTTCTTTTGTGATTGACTGTACATACGTTAAAATATTCATGACATCGACTGCTTTTGTAGCCTTCATAAACCAAAAATACAGTTTGCAAATAAATCGATGGCCCAACATTCAAACATTTTCATTTGTATTCCTTCTTAATCCTCTTCGATGACTGAACACATTGTTTGCTTGTCCACACATCCGGTTAAAGCTTTTTCCTTTGTTCTCCAGGGCGTTAGACAGCCTGTCCTTAAACTCTTGACACAAAGACAGGACGTACAAGATTTTGCAAACAAGTGAATGAATGATGACAGTTACCAACGACAGATCAGACTTTTGAAGATTCATTCAAAAGAATCAATTTGAATAAAGAAATAAAATCACTTTGCTATTTGTTGTGACCTATAAACGAACAAGATATTCATCATAACATCGCTCTTGAATACTGATTGTCTGCACGCGTGTATTCATCAGCATCGAGTGTATCTTATTATCCGCCCTCTACTGTGCCGCTGCACACAGAAGTGCGCACCAAAAAAACAAACACACAAATGAAGAAACAAAAAAGTAGAACATCTCAAACAACACAATTGTTATTGTCTACGTATTAATTTAATGCCATTCTCACAACATGGCATTGACAGTGTGTTTAGTCTAGATTATGTGGCAGAGGCATTTACTTCTGAAATGTCATTGTTATCCTCTGCTGTAGCCCTGCTAAACCTGTTTAATTTGATGAATTCGAAACAGAGAAGAAAACAAAAGAAAAAAATAACGTTAATAATCTTTCTGAAAACAGCTAAGTGTAGCGATTCCGTCTGGCTGCGGTTTTATTAGTGCCTGTGCTTGTAGGAAGTGATCATTCGCGTTTGTTTGGATGACTCCGAAGGGGCGAGTTTGGTGAGATGAGTTTGTATGCGCGATTTTTATTTGGTTTGGTATAGATCATCCTCCACTACCAGCTAACCGACCGATCAGACAGCACACACGGCCAGGCCACCACACAAATGTTTTGAATCAGAGAACCAAGTCGTGCTTCTGGGTGCTGCGCCTCCACTGTTCTTCATTCTGCTGATGATGCGATCACTTCGTCGCGTCCGTCGCGTCTGTTGCCTCCCGAGAAACGACCAAACGTGAACACCTTGGCCGTGCTTAGTTTAGCAGATGACGATGATGATGACCATATTCGCGAGCTCGTGTGTGTGCGATCCCCACTTCACCCGCTGGACTGTGTGCGTCTAGATATAAATAATTTATTTATTTATTTATTTTCTGTTAACATAATTCTTTTTTTTTCGTTTTGTTTCGTGAGTGAAGTCAGCTCGGAAACGGCACGGCACAAATATGTATGTATGTACAAGTAGCGGTGATGGGATACGGCCGCGTCGTGTGTGTATATATGGTGTGTGTACCGTAGTGTAAGTACACTGACCTTTTTTAGGTTGAATGGCTTTTCGAGTCAAAAGATACTGATACTGCGTACGGCTGTTATTGGGGGGCGACCGTGGTGTGTTTAGTGTTTTGCGTTTTACACATTACGATCCAAATTTGCTTCATTTGGAGAGTTTTTTTTTCACCCTCCTCGTAGCGTACGTATCGATGGTCCGATTGAGTTGGTGGTGGTTTGTCAATGGCACCCTATCCCTCGTTGGTGTTCAGACATATTTTTTCTGTTTTTCTTTTTGGGGCGAATGCCAGCCCCAATGAACGTGAAACTCGTAACCATCCATCCACATTTTTGGAAGGAGTTTGGGTAGAGGGACAGAGCGAGAAAATTCCACAGACAGAGGGAGACAAAGAGAGGCGCTTCCTTTGTCTTGTCCTTATTAAAATCTGCACGCAAGTAACAGGGGTGGTTGCCAGGTCTTTATTCCGACATGAAAAAGGGGTTACACTTCAGAGGATTTGGATCCCCCCCTCTCTGAATACACACAAGTATTGACGTTTCCTGAGTTTCCATATGGGTTTTATTATTTCTCTCGAAACACTGGCATCGTACTCTTGTCAATTATGGAGTTCCGTATTCCGCTTCTCCCCGCGAACGAAGTCATTGGATATCTCATAACCGAAAAGGGGAAAAACGTCAACTTGAACAGCATTACGGCATAAGCACTTTGAAGGATTAAAAGGGAAACAAGTTTGCGCTCGTATTCCGTTCCGTCTGTGGAATCACTTTCAAAATAAGCAGAAAAAAAAACATCACCAGACACGCAGCATTCGAAAACAAAGAACACGGTTGCATTGCGCACCTACCCCACATTTTTTTGCATTTAATATCTTTGATAAGGACGTACCTACGCTGAGAGGAATTCTGTGGTTCCGTGTGTGTTGTCGGAATGAAAGTGAAATATCGTACTTCACGGACTGCACTCTGCTGGAGTGAGGTTAATAAATGTGAATGAAAGAAAGAGTGTTTCGCAGATGCTGTGGAGGGGAATGGTTTTAAATATTTTGCAAACGAGTGCGGGGAGGTACCAGTTGATGGCGGCTGTTCTGCAAATTTTCGACTCTGGTTTTTTGGTTGTGAGTGAGAGAGGACGTGGGGAATAAAGTGAATTTGTCAGCAAAAGCCAAACGGGTGTAGTTCTAGTGAGTGAATCTATGTTGAATAAGCCTTGTTTTTGGTTTGGCTTGATGTATTGGACATATAGTGAATGTGAAAGTTCTACAAGGACCAGGGCTTGCCCCGCTTGTTAATCTAACACTTCTTTTAGCCGCTTGCAGCGTTGGATCTTCTTTCAATGCTTTGTTGAATTCTTGGAGGACTTTTGTCCTTAATGAATTGATTGATGGACTTTACTTGTCAGCTCATCTACCGGATGATTCTCAACGGCTTACGAAAGCGTTGACGACAGTTTTGATCCTCGCGTTATTTCCCTACCGGCATTTCACATGTCGCAACAGACTTCAAAATAAAACGAAGTGCTAGTGATGATCGGGAGATAAAAGAAAGCATGCCCGACGACTGGAATATCAGCCCCAAACTACAAGATCCTGTTCAGTGTACTGTGTGAACGTCTTAAAGCGTTCTGCACCGAACTTGCCAGGCGGCTTCACACCCGGCAAATCGACTATAGACGAAATCTTCACCCAGCGAGTTTCAAATCGATACGCATAACCTTTTCATCGATTAAAGCCGCATAGGACAGCATTCATCGCAAGGCGCTATTCGATGCGCATGGACACCAAAGCTCCAGCTAAGAGGGTCATCGGGTTTTAACCTCGTGGTTCGAGAAGGAAAGAAAGAATACCGAATCACCAATACACCAAGTCCATGACGAAGTCATCGCAGATCCAACACATCTTGGTTTGTGTCCTCGTGTCCAGGACCGTCAGCGATTGCTCGGACTCTGACCCTCCATTAGTAGCCGGTCTGATAAGTAAGCTCGCGATGATTTAAGCGCACAAATCATTTACCCTTTGCTAGCTCACATACTCGGAAAATTTCTTCAGCATTGCATGGTTCCCACTTGACTTTTTTTTAACAAGTAGCATCTGACGAACACACCCCTCCAATTAGTTTTGACAAACAAGGGAAATATTAATTGTTTCTGAAGTCCAGAAGGTGTGACAAAAAATATCCTAACAATCCCAAGATTAAATATGATTTAGTCATTCACATCGAGAAAAGTGGGAACCCCGACAATGAAAACATGTTAATGTGGAATGTAAAAAACGTAAAATCTCGAGATATGCTTCACCAACGACGTCATGACAAGCAACAAACTTGTCATGTGTCAACCTTAAGGTGACCCAAGTAACCACGGGTAGCTACAGTAGATCAAAGTTAGTCACATTAGCCCCCCGGGCCATCGTCTAATGATAGTGATGAGTGATGATGTTTTCCAGACAACACGAAAGCACGAACCTCTGAAAAATCGGATCAGCTAATGGACTCCGCAAGTCGAATTGACGTCATCTGCACGTGCTGTTGGAGAGGCTTTCACAAGCAGAAGAAAATGTAAATGAGGTAGAATGGAACAGAAATCATTTCCACAGCTCACGTACTGAAAGAAAAAAACGTCACAAGCGGCAGTCGCAACCTTCAGACTCCTCGGGTACACGTGAACTCCAAAAAACCACTTTGGCAAGGAGAGATACACGTGAGTCGAAGGAGCAATGGTATGGGCAAACCACTGTCCTGCTGTTAAAAAACACGAAGGTTCTGTCAGTTTTCGACAGAAAAGATCTGCATAGACATGCCCTAGGCAGGTGAGTAAACACAGGAACTCTATGAACTGAACACAAATGTGGACATTGTTGGAAAGCATGTAGCCGTCTTATAACCTTGTTCGGACGCATCAAGTGCACGAACTACGAAATAAAGAAGTGCCTTTGGAGCCTTACATCTACTGCTCACTCTGGGCAACGCGTTGGGTCCATTGTTGCCTTCATAAGTGGGATATTCCCAGCGTGAGGCCTTTTTTCTTTTTGTGTTAAATAAATAAAATGTACGAATCCTATTTAAATCTTCCAGATACTCGTTCTCTCTCGGATGACCTAGTTAACATATTGTACCACTTTTGTCATTCCTGGTCTTTGTCCTTGGTCTTGCCGAGAGATAAGTTCTACATGCCATCTTTGATCATGTTGGCATTGATGGTTTTTAGAGAACAAGATTGAACCACGCACTGTATGACAGTGTTTGTGCATGAATGTACACAGTCTCTCTCTTGTCTGTTACAACGCATAAGATGGCTAGGCTATGTAGATCTTGGACATGGATCATGGACAACAAGCCTCCAGCTTGAAAAGACTTCAACTCCGCACCAGTGGGGCAACCACCCAAGTGGCAAATCCGCTCCATCAACTTGTCGTGTGGAATTGGCAGCTGGTTAAAGAGCATGCCACCTGAAGAGGCTTGTTATATAAGGCGCAGGTCCACCCCGAGCTGCAGTGCTAGTAGAAGAATAATCATCATCCTTGCAAGAGCTGAGCAATCTTAGCAGAATTCCTTGAAAAATAACTGCTATAGAAGCCATGACACAATGTGTGCCAACAAACATTCCCGAGTAAGGACTCCCACATGCACGTGCGCATCCTTCCGACTAGATCCGACCATTCATGATGATCTACTCTTGCTCAGCTCCGGCTACATGGCTATCGCCGTCGATGAACCGATGTGCATCCTCAGTCAGTGATTATTCTGTATTTGTTTTGTTTACACTTGATCTTCAGGCTTTATTCTAGCGTTGGTCCTCTAGCGATTTAAGACTATACATAAGGGATTGCTACAGATTACCCATGCTCAGAGGCTCTCTTTCGAAAGACCAACCCCTTTTCACTTCTTTGGGCACTACCCTATCCTGGTACTCAATGTAGGTTCACAATATTTATAAAAGATATTTTACTGACCACCTACATAACCCGACGCTACGATGATTCTGATTTCCGCCTGGCTATCGGAGCATATTCCAATCAGTTACATATTCAATCTTTCAACGCAAGTGATACTTCATTTATCGTAGCCACTTCGGCCTGAAGAGCGGTAGTCATCTCTTGGTAGGTAGGTAGGTAGGTAGGAGGGGCTGCTATCGCAGTCCACAGTTCACTTGGACCATGTTGGTCCATTGTGATACCCACAATCAGACACTATTACCACTGATCGACCACTCCAGACTACAGCGATAGTGACATTAATTTGATCCCAACGGCAAAGGATGACTGGACCAGATTTGAAAACCAGATGCTTTGCTTTCGCTTGGATTCGAAGCGGGGATCCCACTAACCATGGGAAGGCACTTAACCCACTGCGCCATCTAGTCGCATCCAGTCATCTCTTAGTGTCATGGACATTTCAAGGAAGTCACTGAGGACATCCGCGCCTCGCTTTTTACCCATCAGTTTACAGGGCGATTTCATTTGTTCACGCCATCTACAGTTTTCGATCTGCGAGTTTGTATAGAGAAATAGTTTTTGTGGGCTTGCTGGTAGGTAATCAGTCTGTTTATTATCATTCACTGTGCTAGAATATGCAACGCTTGTAAATTGAGTTTGTCATTCCAAAACCCTGCCTTTCTGATCCCCAAGACGACTCTGTTAGTAGAGAAGAAGTCAAGAGACAATGCTACGGTCTTTAAAATTTTAGCAAAACAACTGTCATCACCATTTCATGACTGTGTTTCCCAAATTCTTCAAATCCGTGAGATAGTCATACCATACTTCTGTCAATTAATTTCATTGCTGCTCCTTTCAAAAGTGCTGTTCAGAGATGGAAGAAATGCCAATTTTGTTTGAATAACTACATTTATTACGTCTGCTACTCATTGAGGTGTAATATAGTAAACGTAGCGTATGTGTCAAAATGTAGTTGAGATGTTAATTTAACGTCAGTTCAGTGACGTTCCATGTGATGAATGTACAACCATTCTAAAAAGCACTGTAAAATCCACGCGTTTAGCTAATTCGAATCAGAAATGAAAGATTACAGAGATGTCCGACTTCTGCCTCCCTTACCCCTTAAGATTTTTGACAACTTTTTTTTATAACGTGTTTTTACACAAAAAAAAAAAAAGAACGGCATTTACGTTATTTCGTGAATAACCGTCAAAAATCTGCCAAAAAAGCACTCAAATTCGTCGATGGACTAGGAGGCAATCAGCTGTCAAGTCGGCTATCTCTGTAATACAGTGGACTCCCCCTAAGTCGAATTGTCACGGTATACCAAAATTTGTTCGAGTTAGAGAGAGTTTGACTTAGAGAGAGGTTTTTGTATGGAAAGTTGAGGGAAATGTATGAAAAAAATATGGCGAAAAAGTTCGAGTAAGGGAGAGTTTCGACTTAAGGAGAGTTCGACTTAGGGAGAGTCCACTGTACTTCATTTCTGATTCGAATATCATCACTGTCACACTGGCACTGATTGCCTTCACTGTCTCAAGAATGATTTTCGAAAGTTTCTCTTTGTGTACACACCAACATAATTATTTCCCCGATCGCTGACTGTAGAATGTTCTCCATTTAAGATCAAAAAAAGACAAACACATAACTTTCTGACCAGACCAGAATATGTAGTCAGCTGTCGGAGTAATTGTAGGCTTTGTTGATGATCTAAAAGACCATCTGTGCCATTTTAAAACAAAGAGTCTTTGAACTCTTTTTACGGAATAATTATTGAATTTTCAATAGAAAGCACTCAAAACTGTGTTGCCGCCAGTTGTACTTATTCCATCAACACAAAATTTAAAGCTGTTAAAAATACGAGAGGATGCATTTGACGTACATATCTAAATTTGGCACCAGTCCAGGGCTATTTAAGCAAGACACCATTGATTTAAGTGATTTTATGGAGGATTTAATTTGGATACATGCCAGCCTTAAATGCATTGACCCCTCAAATCAAATCACCTTCTATTCCGGTGACAAATTCATTTTCCTCTCTCTCTCTTTCTCTGAGAGAAAGTCAACACTTTATTGTCTCGTATTCGATTGTAAATTATCTCTTCGAGGTGGCCTCGGAAGCAGTTCACCCAACAGCCGAGTATTTTGCAAATTTGTGCCTGTCTTGTACGATAACCAGTTGGCTTTGAAAACACGATCTAGTGGTGCCCCTTTCATCGATCTGAAAGGTTTCAGGTCGGATTTTCTTTTGAAACTCATGAGAGTACGAGCGTTTTATTACTTAAGACCTGTTTGTGATGAAAATCAGAGAATTACCTTCCAGTAATTTGTTTACTGGTGGGAAAAAACTCGGTAAAGAAAAACCCTCATGCTCACGATGGGCTTGCTGGATTAAAAATATTGTGTTGAGGTTTTTATGACCAATGTTCAAAGGTCCAGCAACGCGTAGACAGAAATGTTTCTCAATACCGCTTGCCAAGCGACCATAACAAATCTACATCCACCAACCCCGGACACGCCTAGCTGAGATGATGCAACAACATGCCATTATGCTGGAACGTCGGCAAACAATGAATGTCGCTCGCTGCTGTATTCAGTGTAAGCTAACTCCTGGGGGCAATATCCAGTTTTAACGAAAATGATTTGAGTGAGAAGGCACGCCGCCGCTACTGCTCAATCCGGAAATCATAAAAAAAAAAATAAAGTTCCATTCCATTATTCATTAAGACCAAGGTTGTGTGCTGGTTACTAAACGCGTACGCGAGTCAACATTGTTGCTGAAATGTGGGTTGGTGTGTTTGGAAATCTGAGAAGCTCCACTGATCGAAGATTACAATCACATTAATTCATATTCACAAAAGTCGTGGTGTGACTGTGTCTTCACTTCGAAGATGGTGATTAATCAAAAAAAATGATTTTATTGCGAATAAAACAGCATCCGGTAAAGTCAGACAACCCCTGAAAATCTCAACACACACACACACCAGCGGAGATGGTTGTCCTGCAAGAAACAAGAAATTTCCACTCACACTCTGCGTTCTGGCGAGCTACTTCTGGATTGGCAACTAAGTTAAAAGGTGGTATGGGGGAAACAAAACAAAGGAAGAAGATGCGTAGAATGACCAGACAAAGAACCTCAACAGGATGAACGACCGGCACTGGCGGCAGCGACTGCAACGAGTCAAAACAATCAAGACACACAAAAACAAACTCCACAACGAAATGGGACTCCTCTCGTGTATAGCCATCCACAATCCAACACAGCGACAGAGAACTGAGTCTGCTATTAACTTTGTTGTCTGGACTTTGGAGTTGACGGGGCGGGGATGATTGCACAAAGCAGCGCTGCAAACCGCGGTGGGCGGGGACGAAAATCTTTGTCGAATCCTTTTCCCCCATGGCGAGCATCTGTCGAAAATAAAACTCAAACAAAATACTTATCTTCCTCGAATGCATTTCAAACTGATTGTCAGGCATTAGAAACCTCCGCACACTGATACGCAGGTTCGTGTGTGTGTGTAGAGCTAATCGATAACCACCAGCAAATTATCGTGGCGACTATACCATACACTCGAATGCGCAAAACGAACAAACAAGACTAAGCTGCAAATCATTGTGTTTGCCAGCACATCAGGTAAATTGTTTAAAGCAGTAGTAGTGATATTTATAAATGTTATCGGTTCTCGATTCACACCTGTGCTTACGGCTCAAGGCCGTGTTCGGGTCGTTCTTTAATCGGCACTGCTATTTAATTAGTCTGAGTCTCAATTTTATGCTTCGTTTGTCTTTACTGTCTGTCCGCTGCGACGGGTTGTCGTCCCGCACAGATACTTGGTGTCTTTGTTGTCCAATCTTTACGTCTTTATAATTGAAATTGTTTGCTGCGGATGTGTCTTTGCATTGAATGTGGGGATGTTCGAAAGATTATTTGAATTTATATTCTATGGAAGTTTTTGTTTTTTTTTGTTTTTGAGAGACCCACACTAAGTCGTTGATAGCAATGAACTTGATTAAAGTCTCTCTGGGAATCAATGACATGTATGCCTTGGAATAAATAGGACGAGGAGAGAAGGAATAAATTGCTGTTGTTGAAAATTTAAATAAAACGCATTTGTTTTTTGGAGGAATCAATTCTTTTTTATTTTTGTAGCGCTTTTGGGGGGATTACATGAAAACTATGACCATAATGGGCTAATCAAAATTATGGCGTCATTAATCTCGTCGTAAATATTAATAATGCATCGACTTTATTCGATCAGCGCGCAGATTGCTTGCTGTTAATTATTCAAAAAGCCTGTTGTCATAAGCATGACGTGACATTTATTGCTGTATTTGGTAACGGAATCCACCACTGGTCATCACCCAGGCAGGGAACAATGATGACTCCACTCTTTGTTGAGCTGTGCTTACACAGTGTCGCCTCATTTTCCGACCTCGAATGTGTTCTACGTGAAAATTTTGGAGAATTCTTTGAAATTGAATCGCAGTAAATGACGGCAAAAAATCACAGAAGGCGATGGATTCTTTGTGGATAAGTTTTCTGCCTCATGACTTAGCACCTTCACAAGTTCTCGAGATAAGCACTTTACCTCAATTCTGCCACCGAAAGGAAAAACCCTGCGATACAATTGGGTACATACACATCAAATTCACATTCCTTTGTCTTGTCTTTGCAAACACTTTCAAAATACACACTCCATTCTGGCCCGCATTGCGTCAACTCTCGACCCTCTCACCACACCACGCATAGATGGTGTCAACGGCCGAAAATGAAACAACATTTTGATTTAAATACCATTCCCACGCCATCCTGAGAGGTCAACGTCTTGCGGTTGACACCCAGCACCACAAAATTGTATCCTAACTGCCCCCAATAGACGTCAGATGACAGTTGTAGCCTTATTTACTGTACATGACTGAATTTCGATCGGACACATAACGGTGAAGTGTCATTAGATTCCCTTTGTCAGCTTAAACTATGCCCACTTTTACTTCAAATCGAATTTCTATGCCAAGCCATAGAACCCAATTAACATCGACACTAGACCTCTTTGTGTCAAGATATGTAATTGACATACGTCCCCCATTCTGTGGCGCGCACACAACCCAATCGGAATGGCTTCACTGTCGTTGGTGTGGTGTGTATTTAAATGGGGTTCTGATGGACAGAACAAAAAAAAAAGAAAAAAGAAAAACATTCAATTAATCAACAATCTTTGAAATACACTCTCACTCTGTGACAACAAACCAAACAAAACCACACACAAACACGCATACACCCAAACGTCTGGAACAGCTGACTGATTTCTCGTTCGTCATCGGAGGGAATGGAGGAGAGTTGGATTGGAATAAAGAAAAAAAAATGGTTGACAGTCACCTTTCCATCCCCCTGATGTGTGTGACCAACCGAACAGCTACTAGCACCGCAATCAACGTATGCATACCCATTTTAGACTTCATAAGTCTCAATGACGTAATAAGATTGATAGAAAAGAAGAAGAACGAAAAAGAAAACGACTGTGTTTACTGTGCACATGGAAATAGGTACTAATGGAAATGTCCTTCTCACCTTACAATTCTCCTTCGCTTCGTCTCGTGTCCAGATTATCGGCTTCCCTTCACTTGCTCGGCCTGCGTTCTTCGTGATGATTTCAAAAAGAAATTTTCCAGAGAAAACAAAATAAAATCACTGACTTTCCTTGCACTGTGGCTTCACTAAAGTCTGCATTTTTCTTCTCAATTTCCCTTGACTTCTGTCTGTTTCTGTTTAGGAAATCATTTTTCTTTTCTTTGTTCAAAATCTTCTTCACTCCTTATCGAACTTTATCCGGATTGCTGGGGTGGTGAGGGGAGATTTTTCGCAACTTTATTTGCAATTTGATTAATCTTCACCACACTGTCGTGTGTGCAATTCGAATTTCTGACAAAGTGTCTCTCGCATCACATATGCACACAAGGGGGCGCAGCTGATTGCTGTTGGAGGAGCGAGGAGGAGTAGATGAGATGTCACTATCTGCTCTCTGCTACACTTCCTTCCCACTGTTCACTGCGAAATGACGATGTGATCCACTTGGAAATAGAAAATCAATTTTATTTCGTTTTGACGTCGATGGCTTCATATGTGATGATTACAGCAAAAAATTATTACATTCTCTACGAAACACGCATACACAGACACACATTTAGACAGGTGCACACAACGGTATTGCAGTTTTTTTTTTCTTTCTTTCGTTTCTCTTTCCTTTTCGATTTTCCGCAGAGAAAAATTACGAAAGGCAGAATCACAAAAAAAAAAAAAGGATCTATCCCAGCCACGAAACTGAAGAAAAACAGCCTTCCAATTGAAAACTAAACTAAATTATGCTACAGCAACAACTCAGCAATCGATTCTCCACACACGATATCACAGTGGAGACTTAACAGTGGTGTCGATGGTAGGGCAAGAGCCAATCTCACTCCCGCAGATACGACGACGACGTCGACGACAATGGCCAGTTGTATTATTACCCTTTTTGTCGTTTCCTCCTAAGATTACTCCAATGATGGTTGCAGCAAGACTGGAGAATGACCAAAATTTCACTAATCTCACGCTCGCCGAACGATAATCTACTCCCGTTGACAGAATCTGTCAAAGATTATTTTTCGAAAATGTCCGTCGCACTTGCATCGTCGGCTTACAGTTATTTATAGATTGCATTTTAATTCGTTTCGATTTATTCACAATTCGATTGAGGCTGTGGGACTATCTTTTCAATTTGGAAAATTCACTTCAAATCGAGACAAAGTTCACTCTTTTTTTTCTTGCTTTAACAACTTGACAAACGTCAAAATACGTCGACTTCAATTTGCTTCTTCCCGTCCCGTTTGCACTGGCAAGGCAATTCTCTCTTCTGTGCGAGGCGATTTCATGGGCGCTTGCTCGTTCTCTTTTATCTAGTCTCTTTCTCTCGCTCTGTGTGTGAGCACAAATTCTGCTGGTGGCTCTGTATTGCAATTGTCACTTTGCAAAAATTTGCAGAAATTACTAGGAAAATCGAATCAAAGGAAAAACAGAAAAGGAAATGAACGAAAAATTCCCGTTTTCACAACACCAACATGGAGACAAAGAAAAGTGTTGTTTCTTTTTTATATATTTTTCTGCAGTTTCGATAAAAAAAAAACCAAAAAAGTCCTCTTACACAATACTGCACACTCTGCAACAGTCCACACACAGCAAAACACACGTCAAGTGTTAAATGTTTGTTTTGGTGTTTGTTGTGTAATTGGAAAAGCACATATGATTGTTGTTTGATGTGACGACTTGGTGATTCGCGAAATGAAATGAAAAAAAAACACGCAAATTCCCACTGACGACGATGCGTAGTTGTTCCCCGTTGTGAGGGCCCAAAAGCGATGAGCGGGGCAGTCACGAGCGACCGATCGAAAATAAACGGGAAGAAAAGAATATGAAAATCAAAGGGAAAATAATAATTGAGTGTCACAATTCTGTTGGATTTTAATCAAATCTTTTGGCGTCCACGAAACCGTCCTAAGCACAACTGCACTCTACCGTGTCCGTTTTGCATCTGTCAGAGAGTTTAACGGATTCGAAAATTATCGAATTGGAAATTAAAAGCACTTTGTTGCGGTTGAAGAGATTACCGTGTTGCCATTGAATTGTGCTCTCGTTTTTTGGTATGTTTGGAGCAGAAATCAAGTACTACTGAACCAGGCGACTTAGCAGCTGATTTAAGCGACATTTCGACAGTTATTCACCAGAAATGAAGTATTACAGAGACGCCAAACTTCTACCTCTTTTGCCCCTTAAAATTTTTGACAACTGTTTTTTATAAGGTCTTCTTAAAGTAAATTGATGAATCATAGGAGGGCATTTACTGTATTTGGTGAAGTCGGCTATCTCTATAATACTTCATTTCTGGTCTTAGCATATTTGAAGACACAGCTGATTGTTCCCATGACCATCTACGAATTTCAGTGACATTTATTTATGAAATTTTGACAGTTATTCACGAAATAATGAGCTTTATTGTGAATCTCGCCCGAACAGCATTTCACTTGAAATATCTCGCCTATTATGAATTTCGAGTGAAATGTTCGAAAAAATTCCCTTATCCTGAATAGCAAATTCGGGCGAAAACAAATGTCAAATCAAGCTAAAATGTTCTTTAGCTTTTTACAGGCGAATTGGCATGAATCCACGAGTAATCACAAAAATCAAAAACAACCATTTAATTGCACCCAAATAGCCAACGCGTAATATGGAGGCTATAAAATCAGCATATCAGATGGCCATAAATACTGACGCACCGCTGAAAAAAAAACCCAGTTTGGCGACCAACTGGATGTACTTATCAAATAAGGACGATCAAGCAGACTCGGCGACAACAATAAACATCTGCAACCCAAGTGGGTCAGAAGTTCGGCAATGGTTAACTAACGCGATCGTTCAATATTGTACATCTACTACACCTACCAAGCAGAAGAGGATAATGTGTTATTCATACGATCCGCGAACATTCAGAAACAACCAATTTCCAGCAAATATAACAAAATAGAATAATTCTCGGTGTGCAAAAAGATGAGAGTTAAATTATCAGAATTTTGTTCGACTATAATCTCAACAACAATTAGTTTAAGTATCCCTATAACGATTTACATTTTCTTTCTCCACGAATCCAATGTCAAAATGACACTTGTTCGAAATGTCACAGCTGATTCGAAGTGAAATTGTGTTCGGGTGAAATGCTGTTCCGGCGAGATTCAAGACAAGGCTGAATGTCAATGCAATTCTCTGATCGATCTATTTGGTTTAAGGAAACGATATAAGAAACGGGTCTCAAAAGTTTTAAGGGGCAAGAGAGGTAGAAGTTGGTTTTGGGAAGGAATTTAGAGCTCTTTTTTCCCTCTTAGGCATCACAACAGGATCTAACCTGGCCTAACCACGTCTACCTACACTCCTAACCTGAATGATATTCTCTGCTTGATCGATGGGTCCTTAAACATATTTTTTTTAAAGAGCTACTAAAAATGCTATAGAGTTGGAAGTCGTAATTGATTTCTGGTTTGGTTTCAGCATACCACTCTCATTTCACTTGCTTATTGAGACTGTATCATTATAAAATACCATTGATGATGATGCTGATTCTGAAGACAATATATATATAAACACACGATGCAACAATGTCGACAGAGACAAGGAGAATGTGACGGCAAGAGAGGCATAGTTCTAGAAGTGCATAAGCGTCCCACCTTTCTTGCCATCTTGAATTCGTCGGCAGTCTAATGATTCGGCCTATCGTCTGTCGTAATCTACCGCGTTATGCGGTCAGCTCTTCTTAGCTGTATTAAGTGCAGCTCGCTACATGACAGGCATATGATTTCCGAATTTAGTCCGAGTCAAGATTGGTTTCAAGACTCCCTATATTTTCCAAACCTCGTTTTATTTATACTGAAATACTTACCACTAAACTATACTATTCATGATGATCATACATGAAATATGATCCTTATGGCCCACTTAATGCATGTTAAGTGCAACGGGTGAAGGTGAAACAATAACAAACACTTCGATCGAATGCTACTTGACAGTTTCGGGCATTTGGGCCACATAATCATATCACATAAGCGAATCATGAGATTGGATGTTGAGTACATCGTTGTAGTTGACTTCTGGTGTTTACTCTTCTTGTCGAAATGGTCAATCGCTGCTTATTTCTGATTATAAAGTGAATTCATGTGTACCATTTTGAGCTCACAAAATGTCTAGTTCACAGTGAACTGCTTGTTCCTTAGAGTACAAGATCTGTGCGTGAATTTTAGTTGCTTCTTCGATCATGCATCAGCTGAAAGAAACTATTCCAGTGAATTTAATGAAAATTATGATCTGACAGATAGCAATTCTTGAGTTTGTTTCAACCAGTAATCAAGTACTATAGAGATTAAAGCTGATTGCCTCCTTGTGACGTTTGTGACATTTGCTAATCTCGCAGATCTCAATTCAATTGATAAAATGAATAAAATGCAAACGCCTCAATGGCGACCAACAGACGTCTATGTTACTAGCCAGCTTTCGTTGGTTGTTTAGTATGAAAGATGAAATAATATTTCAAAAATTTCGGCAAAGTTCTAAGACAGACAGGTGGTCAACATACAGATCTATTTGGAGGAATATTTGTATGGAATTCTTATGGTGCTACAATGTTTTGGGGAGCTTGACAGTTTTTACTGTATTTCAGATTTTATCCCCAAGTCTATTCAAGACTTGAGGCAGAAACATTAGATCTTAAAATTCAATTAAAATAAGGGGATCAAGAGCAATTGTCTTGAACTCGACCGTTTTTGTAAAATTTTGTTTGTTTGTAAGATTTCCTTGAATTATCAAGAATTCAGCCGGCTGGGTAGGCTTTGCAGTCCTTGAACAGATTAGCGGTACTACAGACGCTTAAATTTTGAAAACAGCTGGATTTTGATCAGAAATGAAGTATTACAGAGATAGCCGTCTTCACAGCTGATTACCCCCTAGCCCATCGATGACGACAGATATTCATGAATTTTTGAAGGTTATTCACGAAATAACGTAAATGCCGTCCTTTGATTGGTCAATTTGGTTTATTAACACGTATTAAAAAACAGTTGTCAAAAATCTTAAGGGAAAAGAGATTCTAATTTTAATACTCAGACAAATGCCGCCGGGCTAGTCTCATTCGATAAGCTATTCCCTGAATAACACAGTACATATTGGATCGAGTGATACAAATACTAACCGACCTCTCGAAGCACTAGCGAACTACAGGAAAGAGAAATACAATCGAACTTCCATAAGTCGAATTTCAAGGGACAACTTATCTTATACTTATAGACAGGGTTAGAATTTTGTTAACATTAAATTGTAAAAGAAACCTAAATAAAATACTTAAAAACTAAAAAATACAAAAAAGGCAAAACGCATTTGATAAAAAATAGGAATAGGATACGGATAAATGCACATTTACTTATAGTTGCATGGAATGACAAAGAGCTTTTTTGTAAGTCTTCGACAATTCGTTTTTTCGGGTTGACTACAAAAGTAGACAACAAAAACTTGGGGTGGTACCTCGACTTCTACGCAAATGGTGTCAGGTTCGATCCCCGAATTTTGCAGTACTTATTATTATTTTGTTTTTGTGTTTATTTCATACCTCTAAGAAGTGCGTTGTGTTAGTAGTTTAGTAGAATTAATTTTTTTAGTAGAAGCACGCACAGCAAATATATTCATAGGTACATGAAAACACGGATTTTTCTCGAACTTTTTGACGAACAAACTTTGAGAATATGTCAGAATTAGGCAAAAAAAAAGGCAGAAAAATGCAAAATAAAATACATACAGTCAGTTCTCGATTAACGCAACTCCTCGATTTTCGCAACAGCTAAAAATAATTTTTTATCAATGTTGACGCAGTAATCGTCAATTAAGACAGAACTTTGATAATTGCAACTACCCCAGTTTCTATTAGTTCCGATAATCGCGAATGTATGGATATGTATTTAGAATCAGGGAGACTTGATCATGTTTGCGTAAAGTCGAAACTGTCTTCCGATTATCCAAAAAAGGCAAGGTTAGCCCAATCCTATCCCTGCTTATAAGGTATTGTCCGGAACAGTGTTGGGACTTAAAATTTTCAAAGTGTGGTAGATACCGAAGAAAATTAGGGGTAGATTTGAAAAAAAAAGCGTGGTAGATCACATTAACCTACTCGATTTCTAAGAAATTTCACATATTACGTGAACGCTTTTATAAATGAAACGCTCCGTACTTTCCTCATTACAAATTATACTTTGTAACTTTATGCCCGACTCCAAGCCAAGAAGCATAATAAATAAGAGTTTCAAAAACAAAAAAAACAACAAAAAATGGCTTAAAATGGAAGAATTACAATGTCTGGTCGATTTAACACTTTGTGTAGTAGATGTGGTAGAACCGAAAATTTCACAAAATAGTGGTAGATCTACCACAATTGTGTCCCAATACTGGTCAGGAATATTACTTCAAATACCTTAAAAAGCAGTTATAGGGAGAGAAAATCTAGTTCAGTGACTAAGTTCCCATGAAATTACGAGTTACGCCTGAAATATCTCTTCGAGTTAAGGAATCATTCGACTTATAGAAATCCGAGTGAGTGAGCAAAAATATATGAAAAATGGAACGAGAATCAGTGATAAGACTTCGACTTAAGTCCCCATACACACAACACATGTGTGCACTGAAGTCTGCAACCAAGTGCCGTTTTTCGCCACACACGTCATACAATTTCGTACACATTAGTTCTTCATTGGACGAACACGGAACAGCGCTTTGAACAGTTGGGGTGATAAAAATATTGGACTATGAACATCAATAATGATCTATTTATGTATCCTGCATGGTTATTTCATGAACTATCCACAAACTCAAATACTAGATACGAGATAGATCTTTAGATACCAAGGAAAAAGGCCCTATTGTCGCTTCACAGTATTAGAGCTAGTCACTCATCAACGATCGGATTGCGAATAATATTTTGTATGAAAGAGTGCGGACAAGCCCACACACATCACACTTCTAGGAACACCGATAAGAAATGAAAATCTTTTCATTTTAGTCACACCGTGTAGCACACTGAGAAATCGAAGCACCGACTACCCCACACATATTACACATTTTAACACGCCGACACAAGTGTGCACACGAGTGTCCTGTGTAAAGTTCGACTGAAGTTCGAGTCAGAGGAGTTCCACCTTACGTGCTATTCCAAACATAATGGCATGAATGGATGCATCAACATAAAGTCAGAATCACTTTTCTCTCTTACACCATAATGCGAGAATCTATAGTCAGCTCAGTAATGATTCTCAATAAAACGCACTATGCTTTTCTATGTCAAAAGTCACGCCTATTGTTGTGTTATTTAATTTCTTGCCTATCGTTCTTAACTGGTCACCCTGTTTTACTGCACAATACGAAAAGTATTGTAAAATGAAGAAAAGTTTTTGTCAAAGTGAATGTCAATGGCTTTTCTCCTTCAGCGCTGCAGTCGAATTCTGAATTCCCGAAAACACAAAACACAGAATCTGTGCAGATCTGCTCGGTAGACCACATTCCGTACATCACATTGACACAAATGGGACAACGGCATCACTGTTAGGTATCTACTGACTGACAGTTGTTCGATATACTTAAGAGAGCCCACATAAAGAGTCTTTCTTCGTAATCTCAGGAAAAATAAACTTCGATTTTCTCAACTGTATTCATGCGTAATAGGAGATGTGTGAGTTGTGACGTACATGGTTGAGGACTTGAAGGACTTACCAAACAAAGCTACAAGGGCAACAATAAAGGATTAAATTTCAATTACAATTTTCTGGAAAAATGAATAAGCTGTTGTTTCGCCCCCATACCCCATCCCATCCGCCTTGAACCGACCGTCCTCTTCGACATACTTCTCATGTAACCGTTGCAATCATCTTTCAGTGAACTTGAAATTTCTAATGAGCTCAAGTCCTTGATTGCGTTTGCATTTGCCCAGGCAATTGAGATGAATTTTCACCCTGCCTGTGGTGAAACTCAATTTCGAAAATATTTTCTCTTAAATCTGTGCAACGAAAGCAGAACGGGGGAAATGACGTCTACCACAATAATATTTGGAGAGCAATTACCAGCTGATTGAATGTGAAGGAAATTATCACAACGACTACAGTTACAAAATGGCTATTGTTGTCTGCTTTGATGTACCTACTCTACAAATCAGTAGATAAGCCGAGTACGTGAAGTTCACTGCATGGTGTGTGTGGGACAGAGATAGAGTGAGAGATAGAGTATAGTTTCCTATCTCAACAAAGAAAGGTGATAAGCTAAGGGAAGTGAGGCATTTACATTACTCCGAGTTCTTTGTCAAACGAAATGTCATTCACCGGATACATTCTTGTCTGTCAGCATCTGTAGATGCAGGTTTTAGTGTTAAGGTTTGAGACAAGGACAATGGACCTTTGTTTTGTCTCGTTCAACCGGACTTCATTGGCTTTGTTTCAGGTACGAAATGGGGTTCCTTGTGGTAAGGTCAGACATTGAAAAGGAATGCAGTGCATGAAAGTCCTTTGTGCAGATACAGCTATGATCTTTGAAATCTTAAAAACTGCACTAAGAATTTCAGAAATGACATCTGCTAGTAACCTTGGTTTGATTGCATTTAGTGGGGGAAGGGTGTCTGTCCTTGTTCTAGCTGGTTAATCGTTACCCAGGAAACTTTTGTACGTGTACCTGGGCACACCCTGCAAATCCTGTCCATCGGACTCACTGACAACGAGCATTCACTTCTAACTTATTGGAAATCGAAGTGCCAATGTGACGAAGATTCCTGAATTTGTCCCTTCCATGATTGTGTATATTTTCAATGAAGTTGGATGTATGACTAGATCATACTCACAATGTTCACCATGTTGAAGCACTGTGTTATGACTTAATTTGAAGTCTTCGAAGCTTTGCACTTTTTGTGGGAAAACATGTCCTTTTTCACAGTCATCGTTTCACTCTCTTGGTCTTTGATGGTCATGACATTCGTATACATGTCTACAGGAAGCAAATGAAACAGCATTTCCACACCGCTAGACATTATGGATCTCAGTTCACCCGTGATTCATGTGGACATTCCTCATATCCCAAAAAGGCAAAAACAAAGAAAAGGTTTATTGAGAACCGACTCTAAGCCAAGAGGCATTAAAACTCATTCCTTAAGAAGACAAGGAACTCCAAAATGGCACACATGACAGACAAGCCAATTCAGACATTGAACTGAATAGCAGCTCATGAAAAGCCAAACCTGGAAACTTGGAACTGTGACACATCCAGACGGACGAACGGACTCATCAAAGTACCCAGGCTGAGTCATGGATTAATGCAAATATTATGAAAGCGTCCATTGAAAATGTTTTCCCAGAAATGTCCGATCCGCCTTGTCGTTGACCAAAAACAGCATACATATTACTGATGCGATTGGTAAGCACATAAGTAATTAAAATTAATCCATGAGTCAAACATGACATTAAAACACTCCATATGCCGATTCAGTTTGTCTTTAATTGCTCATCATCCAGGTAAACACAAATGAAGTTATTAATTACCTACTCCTTCGCAATTTCCATCTTCTGTGCCTCGCAAGGTAGGGAATTCGCATCAGTTCGTCAGCAGATTTCGAGTGTTTCAAGGGAATTAATTGTTTATATACAACCAGAAGAATTTAAGAACGTAAGGAGATAGAGCTCAACAGCAGCGATCGACTGCAACTTAAGAATCAACACAACAACTTGTTCCCTTTATCACGCAGGCATCAGGTCAAAAATTCTTTTTCAAACTTTAGACAAGTCAGCTTCGAGTCAAGCCCTTGCTGAACTTGGAAATATCGATCATAAAAGTAGCCTCAAAGGCGGCGATGGAATATACGTAGAATTAAAAGAGAACTTGCCCGATGACATAAATGTAGATAGTTGAAAATAAAATAAAAAAAAAATAAGAATCCACACATGCCATCGACCATCCGCTGTGTCAGAATCAATTCTTAATCTTCCGACGATTGCAATTTCCTATTCTCTTCTGTCTCAATATTTATTGCATAAAAAACACGGAATTTTATTTTTATTTCAGACGAACGCATAATCTGACGAAAACTCCTTCCATTCTCGTTCAAAGAAAAGAAATAAACCAAATTTTTTCGAACATTATTTTCACTCTGGCATTGCTGTCATCTGTCAAAATATCTGAACTCTCTCTCTCACTCGCATTGAGCAAACGAAAATCCATGAAGGAAATCAGTGTCGCACAGGGGTTTGTTTTGAATTGACGGTGTAGAGACATTTGTAATCAACTCCAATGTCGATTAGTTACAAGCGATTATCGTTCACAAACGAAGAGGAGGAAAGTCTTATACAATTTGTAAAGCAACATCCAGCATTATGGGACGCCAACAACAACGAATATGCCAACGGCGAGTTGAGGAAAATCTACTGGATGTCCATTGCCGCGGAGCTGAATAAATCCGGTAAGAATTTGTGAATAGAAAGAATTCCGAAGAGAGCGAGACAGACAGTGACCGAATTTCTGTGATGTAGTTGAAGAGGGTTGCCATGTCTCTGTTGAATCGATCGTTGGAATGAAATTATTTGTTTCCTTTTTCTTGTTACAGTGACCGAATGCCGCCGTAAGTGGAGATTCATTAGGGACTACTACATCCACAAGCGCCGAAGATCCACGGACAGCACTCCACAGCGTGATGGAAAGTACTATAGCCTACACTTCCTGGATAAGATCGCCGTTCGCAGATTCATCAACCCACAAAGTTTGAATTCAAACACCCCATATGGGCGGCAAAGCAGAAATGAGAAATGCAATGTGAGGAGAATCGAGAGACTGACCAAGGTCGAGGCAAGCTTGGAGGATTCCGAAGTGGAATACACCATTGCCCCAGATGTCACATTTGAGAAGGTGACCATGGAACGTGTTGACGAAGCCCATAGTTACATGTGTGATGATGAGGATGCTATGACCAGTGCAGATCCAGAAGGGAATGAAGAAGTAGTCTGTGATGATGATTATAATATCGACGAATCATCGATGCTGAATGAATTTGGCGTTGAACAGAAGCTGGAAGCTAATGATGAGGTACAGATGAGTGAGGCACATTACTTGGATACTGGTGAACGGAGTAAGCAAGGTGTGGGTAATATCTCAATGCGGGATAGAGCGATAGATTTGTTCTTCGAAAGCATGGCTGCGGCGGTGAAAACGTTTCCGGCGGAATATGTGACGGAAGCTAAGTTTAAGGTGTTCTCTGCCATAAATGAATTGGAGATGAGAGTGCAGAGTGATTTGAATGGGAAATAAATGTGAGAAAAAAGTAACAGTTTGTTCTGTGTTTTATATATGAAATGAGTCTGATCAAGATTGCGAACGATGGTTAATATGTAGTCGGGGTCTCTGTTCCCTATTGGGACTGCAAATGCTCTTGCACTTGTAGGTTTCCACCAAGAGACAGCACAGAACACGAGTGGTGTAGAATCCAGGTTTCACCTAGACGGGCTATGGCACCACTCATTAATTTTTCTAGTTCTTTATCTACGGCATTTAAAGAGATTAACATCGGATAACGGGTTGACGCACATAAATGGAAATAGAGTGGAGATTGAAATCAAACAAATTGGCATGCGAAACTGAAGACAGTTTCATGGTCTAGAGCCAACATGATCTTTCAAACGTAATCATTTCCTGGTTAGGTTGGTTTGAGTTGGTGCGTAAAACGCGCTGGTTGTGATGGTCCTCTTAACATCTTTCTCTGACCGATTGCAGAATGCAAATTGTTCAACCATCTCTATATTTTATTTCCAGTATTCTTTGTTTCAATTGGCAGACTATGCCAGTGAAGAATGTTACCTTTTTTCCCTTCGTCACCATATTCTGTGCATCAATCGTCCATTTCTAGTCCCATTTCCATGACTGTGTACTTCATATGGCAGTGACTGCCCCAATCACCATCGCCAACAACTTTTCTGTTGGTTTTTACCCTGCTCATCTTGGGCCAGCCAAGTGGCATCGCAGGTGGTAACAATGATTGCGTCTTTCACTTTTCTTTGACTTTTAGAAGATGTGGTTTAATCCAAAGTATTGCCTACCATGGCCCTGTCACTGATTTTCCTGAAATGTTAATCAGCTGCTTTGTTGCCGGTTATGTGCCTGTGGCCTGGCACCCAATATAGCCTCAATTTAAGCTTAGTCTTCCTACTTTGAGAAGAAAAAGACAACTTTGATTTCTCTCTACACAAACGGTATGTATTCTTGAGCGAGGATGCACAAGTAGACTTGCTTTAAGATGGAGTTTAGTTAACTGGTTATGTACGACAAGTTGATTTTATTGCGAGCATCAATTTAATATTTGTAATCTTCTGTTGTGTTGTTGTACAGGTTAAAAGGCATAGTCGCATTTCAGTACAAAACAAGTTACAGAATAATGCTACATTCCCACCGAACTAACACCGTATTTCCGGATAAGCCGTTCCTACCAAGTTTGAAGGGGTTTCACTCTCCATTTTCAAGTTACTTGCTCTCACCCAGAAATGAAGTATTACAGAGATGTCCGACTTTTACCTCTCTTAACCCTTAAAATTTTTAAGAACTGTTTTTTTATAACGTTACTCAAACCAAATTGACCAATCAGAGAACGCCATGAATAACCGTCAAGAATTAATGAATATCCATCAAAAAGGCACTCAAATTCGTCGAGGGACTAGGGGACAATCAGCTGTGAAGTCGGCTATCTCTGTAACACTTCATTTCTGGTGCCCACCAAAACAAATGTTACTAGCTCTCAATTTTTAAATGGCCACCAGAACAGCTGTCTGTTGAGAGGATATAATATATGTTCTCATAGAGAGAAAAAAGAGAAAATGTATGGCGGAAGCTAGTAGGTACGGAGAAAATTGATGAAACCTCGGGGTTTCGTTCGGTGGAAACGTGGTCTGACACAACATCTCTAGCGTTCCCACAGAACCGAAATCACGTTATTTGGACGAATTCTTACTGAAACCTTAGTAGGCCGTAGTAGGAAGTGTAGTAGGAAAGCACCAAAAAAGAGAAAGAGAGAAAATGACTAAAATAAACTGAGGTTCACTCTGTAGGTCGGTTCGGTTTGACAACTTTTCAAGGACGGATGAACTCTAGGCGGTTTCAATGAAATCTAGAGATTTCGAAACCCCGATGATCTATGGCAAGATCTATGAGATTTTATCATTTTTCCTTTATGAGCTTGAGTACTCGTCAGATGCTCGATATGTATGACACCTTAATTCTGTCATGAGATCTATCTACCTCAAAAATACTGTTATATGCGGGTGAAAAAGGAAGAAACGCCTAGAGTCGCAAGCAGAGATAACCTATAATAGAGATATCCAACTTCTACCTCCCTTGCCCCTTGATTTCATCTGACAGCTTTTTTTATACGCTTTTTGTCCCCTGTCTGTGAATACGTGTGAGCTCTTGAGAACAGCTGTGGAACAGCTGATACCCTTCCCCACCTTAGTATTGGGGTGAATTAGAGTTCTTATTTGAAAATTCGCTCGTTATTTGAACGTTTTTTCGAATTTTGGTGATCAATTTTCAACACAGTATGGAGGGGTAAACGAACGAACAAAGCTTATGTTCATGAAGTCGATTCATTAAAACTTTGAGCAATTTACAATCTGAAAAACTTGGACATAATTAATGAATGCACAACATAGTGTGAATTTTTTCATACGAATAAAAATTAATAATACATTCACACGTTCAGTTAACAAATAATAAAAATATTATTGAAGCGTGAATCACAAATAAGATGTTTTGACAACCATTTCTTAGCATTAGTAAAAGTTGCTATATATTGCCATTGTTCTTATCAAATTGTTTAAATTGAATTCATGAGTTTTTCAGAATTCATGATTTAAGTGTATAAAGCGGGCTTCATTTTTTGAGTTAATATGCCAGGTATGGTTTATGAACAGGCTATATATACACTTAAGAATTAATTTAAAGTCAAATAGTTCCAGTTAAATGGACATTGCAATACATTGTTATTCACGAAAGTCCATATAACAATGTAAGAAAATTTCCTTAGAAATACTAGTCAACTTTTGAACACCCTCCGAACAACATTCCCATGTACGTTACATGGAAAGTACATGGATTCCCACTAAATTCATGAATCTGCCGCTTTTATCCCACAAAATTCACGAATCGGCCGCCATATTGTGGTGAATTGACGAGCGTTGTAAATGTATAAGTGAAATACAAGGGATTACCACTACATCTTCGTTGTGGGCTAGGGGAAAAAATGGCCGAAGTTGGATATCTCTATCATCCATTATCTGTGGTCGCAAGTTAACATTCGCAGGTGATAGTTCGTTACCGATTTGAGGAGTATTTCTTCATCCAGACCCCCTTTATTGCTCCTCGGCTGAAGGCTCTGGATGGATCCGGTTTTGGCAAGCTAGTTGAGGCTATGAGTGCCGCTGTTGACCCTAAGAGTATAGAGCGTGTCCAACGCCATTTCTACAACAAGGCCCTGTCCTTAGCTCCCTGATTTCACCACGTTTAGCTGAGGGTAGGAGTTCGTTTTGAAATCCCAACTTACCCAGAATTTGTAAACCAAAGTTGTAGCAGTAAAAATAAAAAAAACAAACCTCAACTGTATTCATTTCAAATGTTTATTTGTCATTAATAATGTATATAAAAAGCTTGTGTAAATATTGAATTATTTTTATCAATTTTTTTGTTTTCTTTTAGTATTAATGTTAAGGTGTATTTCTCATTTCATGTATTTTTCTTATTCATTTCTCGACATTCCATTTAACATAACAAAAGAAAACTTGACACAAACATAGTTTCAGTATGTATACAGATAGAAAACTAAAATGTACAGATTTCTCGCAAATTCATCATAAATGAAGTACACACTCCTCTATTGAGCTAAACATTTAAGGTAGAGTGAGAGAGAGATAGATAGAGTTCGAAGCCAGTGACACACAAAATGCGAGCATAACTCGTTTCCGAATGCCGCTTTGTATGCCATTGACAAGTAGTTAGATACAAAAATAAATTAATTCTAAATTATAGGTTAAAGTTGAAACCCCTTATATTCAATACATCAATGCAAACGTTGTTACTAACGTATCATAAAAAGATTTACTTTTTTTTGGTTTTTCATTTTATTCTTCAAAGTTATGTCATATTTATACGAATGTTTGGTTTTTGTTTGTTGTTATTTTTGTTTTTTTTTTTTTTTCAAAAAATGATCGGGTTTTCCATTTCGGTCTTATTCGAAATAACATATTTCTGGTTTATGTATATTTTATTTAAATTTTATATTTACACTACACGATAATTTGAATATATTTATGTATATATATTTTGTTTAATAAAAAAATCGAATGTTCTTACGTGGTTGTTTTCTTGTTATTGTAGTAATTATTATTTTTCTGGTTTCATTTCATTAATTAAAATACTTTGTGTATTGTATATGCAACTACTAGATCTAAACGATGTCGGTCACTATTATTCGGTTTTACTCATTTATTCATTTAGATTAGATTATTATTTGTTCATCAATTGTTTATACTTCATGTGAGACAAAGTTGTTTTCTGATTTACTTTGGTTCTCTTGTAGAAGCTTCAGGGGGAGCAATTATATTGTTTATTGTTAACAACTAGCATCGATTGTTTGTTATTCTTTCGTTGAATTTGAATTTTTGAAACGACATTTGGGGTGTCAAGTAATTTAACCGTAGTTTGAGAGGTTATTCTAAAGTGGGATATTCTAATCCCTTGAATTCTATAGCCATCGCTACCGCTATCGCTTGAGTTATAGTAATACGGGTGGCACTACGGCAACTAGAGGGCTAGAGCCTAGCTTCTACAGCAACCACTCATGTTATACCTGTTATCGTTCACGAGTCGAAGGGACCTACAGTTTTATGCCGACTCCGAACGGCCCAGTTTGAGAAGCTTTTTCTAGAAAGTTATTATTCTTTGACATCATCAGAAATAGGTGGGACCGTGTTGGTCGTACCGGCCGTGAATCGAATCCAGGCATCGAGGTTAAGTTGTGTAGGGATAGACGCACATACCAACAACGCCACTGCCACCTCGAATCGCTTGAATGCTGGTGATAAAAGGGGCCTTGAAAGAGTAGTAGCTACGCCTGTAAATCGAGTGAGAACTAAATGTCCCGAGAGTGAGTAATGTTTCCCCCTTCGTCCTCATCTCAAGAACATCCCAGATTGGAAGTCCGCGGAGTGTCCTCAGAGTTTACTTAGGTTAGGTATGGTTGAAGTGGCTGCCTGCTGGTAGAAATTAGTCGCACTAAGGCCAACATAGTCAATTTGTGGTACCGCGAGGCACAGTCAAACGTCTCCATACAAAGCCATCTCATAAATGGTTTTTTTCGAAAGTAGTGTTCCCCGAATTATTTTGATGAAAAACGAAAGTTAAAGTAACATAATTTAGTTTCGACATTAATTATTTTTTATTTATAAAGAAATTAGTAAAATCAATCTCCAAAGTGCAGTCGGTCAGAATATTGATTTAACTAAATTACTCGTACAGTACAGACTTTTCAAAGGCGTTCCCTGGAAACCTTTCATTCAGAACTATATGGTGTTATACATATTTGTAAAGGCCAGATTTTCATGTACTTACAAAAAATACGTAAATAACAGTATGGTGTAATATGTAGATGAAATATGTAGTTATCTGCCCCTTTCTTAAGTGTTTTTTTTTATATTCAGTTAGCGCTGTTGGCCGCTGCCTAGTTACGTGCCTGATTAAAATCCTTAATTAGTCTCAATTCCAATTCCACATATTTTGCTCCTTTTTTGTCAGACACTAAAATTTCTAACCTGGTCACTGGCTGATAAAGCAAAATTGCAGCCGATCAATATTTTGTCATAATGATCCATTGATCAATGGCGTAATCTAATGCAATCCATCCACATCTGAAGAACGTGGAAGACCTTCAAAATCTTATAAAAAAAGGTTCAAGTTTCACCCTTTAATCTCTAAAAAGATAAAAAGGTACAGATTTTTGAGACAATGAACCCGTTTCGGAACTCTGTGTATGGGTCTGTTTGATCCTTTTGCGCACACCAGTTATTGCTTTTGATAACGAGCGTGGATATAACAGACTCTGATGCTACTTACTTGAGCCAGTGGCCTCCTACTTCTGTAGGAGAGATCTCTGCAACTGCAGAGTAGATGTCTTTATCCCCTTCGTCTCTGCACCTTCTGTACAAGTCATTGTAAAGAAGCATTCCTTTAGAGGGGTAAGTTCCAATCGCGAGTGCCAGCTTATAGTACCGATGAGAGTTCTGAAATTCGGCCTACTCATTCTGATCAGCATGAGGGAGTGTTTTGGATCGAGAGTAGGCCATAGGCATGATGTTCCAGTAAACCGAAGGCGTTTGTCAGCTTCACAATTCTCTGGAATCTCAGAGTTGGCTTACATGATAAGAATAACTTGCCGAAAATTCGAGTACAACGCATTCAAGTCTTATACAAGGTACTAGTAACTGAATAAGGACGAATGTGCCTCAGAGTAAATGTCTGCGGATTTTGGTGGTCTCGTAAAGTGATGCGTAAGACGTTGAGTTCACCGAAGCCTTGATAAGAGTTGACGAAGGCGTTAAAAATAACTTGTGCTATGCGATATGCTGTTTTCCAGCGAATGGGGGCGTTCTATAGCTGTAGTAGATTAGACTATTGTTTCTTCATCAATTGTTTATACTTTATGTGAGACAAAGTTGGTTTCTAATTTACTTTGGTTCTCTTGTAGAAGCTTCAAGGGGAGCAATCAAATTGTTTATTGTTAACAACTAGCATCGATTGTTTGTTATTCTTTCGTTGAATTTGAATTGGTGGAACGATATTCTAATAAAGTGCCGCAAGTACGTGTCCACCTCTCAATATACTTGAGTACTGACGAATTCTAAGGCCGAATGGTCACCTTGACATTGCAACTTCACGTCATGACATATTCTCACTGTCCCGAGAGTGAAACTCGAGAACGAGCATTGCGACGTTCTTGACATTGACAACGGTCTGCAATTCATTAATTCTAATAGGTTAGGCTTTTAGTCTCACCACTTATTAGATTATTTAGATGGAAATGACAACAATATATAGAGACGTTTGTAAAACCCTGCGATGGCAGAATATGTTCGAGAAATCAATCGGATAGACTGGGACTGGTTCATTCGCATAATCAACATCAATACCTAGCTGAAACTGTTTCGTGGCAATTTTTTGTCCGTGCTTGTTTATAGATGCAGCACGTGGAGAGTGACCACAACTATAGCAATACAGCATCTAGTGTCAAATGTCTATCATAGATGGTGTATTGCTAACCAAGCTCAGCTCCATAAAGAAGAAGCTAGAAGACGAAGCCTAAGATAGAGCCAGCACCCACTAGCTCAGCCTGAAGACTGCTACCACAGCAATGGTCCTATGGCCGAATCTGAACAAGAAGATCTCAACATCATTGATCAGTTTTAGCCGCAGAGACGTACGTGGGCTAACAGGAGTTTTTACCGGACCCTGTGCAATGCAACTGAACATGCAGATTTTTTCAGAAACTGATGAAACGAGGAAGAAATAGAATCTATGAAACATCTGCTCTGCGAATGTCTAGCTGTGCAGCCCTAGCAATGAAAAGAAGGTATTTTCTGGGAAAACAATTCTTCTTGGATCTAGAAGGAATAAGCGGTGTAGGCTTGAAAAACCTCCGTCACACATGAATTTGGGTGGGTTTTGAACTACTGTAGGTCTTAAGTTGTAGGTAGCTTAATACCCCCAAAAATGGGCACAATTGCCTTAACACGTTGGCATAAGCGAGCGGCCGACAGTAGGCCATCAGGGCAACCAATAAATTTATCTGTCTACTTAAGCAAGGGAACTGCTTATTAAAAGACGACAGAAGACCTGGCGGTCCGAGGAAACCTTGGCGAAGCACGATGGAGGGTTGAGTTGAGGCACATTGCCAGAAATACAAGGTGGCGCAAAATTAATTATCCTATTGGAAGATGTTTAAGAAAATGGCGTCGTACGTCAATCATATTATTTGACATATGTGAACATGAAATTGCAGTATACAAACAGACAAACAATGGGGAGCTTCGCTTTTTGGATTTCGTGGATTTCGTGGATTTCGCTTTTTAACCAATAATCGGTGTTGTTAGCGCAGAGTGAATTTTGACGTTGATTTTACAAGTGCAATATTCTAGACTTCTTTGTTTGGGGCGCCTTAAAAATCGCGGGCTTATGTCAACAAGCTTCCAGAAGGAGAATATTCGACTGGAATGCGAACAGTTATCACCGGAAATCTTGCTGAAAGATAGGGAAAACGGGGATAAATGGCGGAAGCCACTTGACGGATTTCTCTTAACAGAACAAAGGGCTCCAAAACAAAAGACTGAACCCATCACTCAAAGTCATTTATTTTATTTATTAAAAAAGTGATTTAATAAAAAAATGGATGATTAAACCTTGTACAAGAAGGAACATAATAGAAAAACTAAAGGCAAGCGACCTCATGAACGTCGATTATTGAAACGATGATAAAGTGTGAAGAAAGTTCTGCAGTTTGATGACAGATGGTTGAGAGGTGAGTCGGATTGACTGAGAATGGGTCAGACTGGATTATCACATAATAATAATAATATGGGTGGCGCGACAGTCCGAGGCGGACCTAGGCCTAGCTTCTCAGCAACCACTGCGTGTTGTGCGTGCTTCACGAGGGGAAGGGACCTACAGTTTAATGCCGACTACGAACGGCGAAGATGAGAAGCTTTTTCTGGACAGGAATACTCTTTGAGTATTGTCAGTGACTCGAAAGAGGTGGAGCCGTGAATTATCAACGGTGGTAAATTCGGGTATCGAACCTGGGACCCTCTGCGAATACATGCCAACATTTATTTCGAAGGTGATCCTGAAACTGAATTTCAACCCTCAAAATACAAATTAAATCTTGACTCATGATTTTCAACACGATGCTAGTTTTACAAAAAAGAAAAAAAATGTCTCAGATTAGTCTTATTTTTTGTTTTCTCTTTCCCTTAAGTTCTATTGATAATATCTTTTAAACATTTCCTTATTTACTTCTAAAACAGATTTTCGTTATTTTTTGTTTTGTTTTTGGATCGGAGTTAATGACTGCGTCTTCTGCGTTTATTTCTGTGTTATTTCCCTTAAAATGCTTGCCTAAATACTTTGATTTAATTATTTGTTTTTATTTCCTTAATTTTTGTTTTTCTTGTTGTGTTTACACCGGTGTACGTTTTATTCGAAAAATATAAATTCTAAATATTTCATTTTTGATTTTAAAAAAATATTTTCTGAATTTACATACAATATTGTTCTCTTTTGTTTATTCCATTTTTCTGTCGATAAATAATTGGAGTTTTAAATATCGTAGTATATATAGTTTTTTGCAATATTTTCAAAAAGACTTTATGTTTGTTAAAAAATAACGGGGTAGGTATTTGTTTTATGTAATTTCTGCTTTCTTTCGACAAACTTATTGTTTTTTTGTTTTTTTGTTTTTTTTTTTACTCTGTTTGCTGTAGCTGGTTGTTTTGTTTTAATCTATATTACATATTTTTGTGTTTTGTACCTGAATTTTCATCGGTTAATTGTGAAATACATTTATTCTTCGTTTGCTTATTTTTACGCGCTTTTCAATTGAATTGTTTTGTTTAAGAGTTGAATTTATTAATTTCTCACGGGAATCGTCTGAAAGTGATGGGAAATGGAGAATGGATGGGTTGGGTTGGGATGAGAGTGAACATGGCGAGAAGAAGAACACCCGGGGGGAGAGATAGACAGAGAAGGTAGGTAGATAGATAGATAGATAGGAGATTTTCCCTTCGAATTTATTCATTTTAATTTGTTCGCTTGTGTTTTATTTTAGTTAACATCACAGATTAAATACCAAAAAGTGTTGTTGCCAAGGCAATTGTTTTGTTTTTTGTTTTCTTTTTCATGTTCTCACAATATCAAGTGTTTTGCTTTTGTTTTTCTTTTTGTGTGTGAATAAGTAGAGAAGAAAAATACATCACATTCAAGATTATTTATATTTCCTAATTACCGCTAAACGAAAAATGTAGTTGTAATTGAAGAGTTATTACTCAACGTTGCGTAACTATAGCTATGTATATCCTATTGAAATAATGAAAAAAAAAACGAACGAAAAAAAGAGAAATATAACGCAAATAATTCAGTTTAACTAACGGTTCGGAAGAAAATGTGCAATTAATGAATTGTCAACTATAACATGGAATGATACTGGCTGTAGCGAGATCTTTCCGTATAATTTTAGACTGTTTTAGCTAATACCGGCTGTTCCCTGCGGTTGGATAAATAACATTACTTTGAAACAAATTTGAATACCATAAGAAAGGTTACAGTGAGCCAATCTGAAAAGATAAACATATGCTGTCACGGACTTTTTTTTTTAGAACTTTTAACGAGGAACAATTCCATCATACGTGATTTTTGCTTAACTTAAACCGTTTACGGCACGCGACGGCTGCTCTCAACAAGGAATAATTTGTTTCTCGTTTCTGCAACATTTTTCATTGATGCTTTAATCCTATTGGTCGCAGCGTAGTGTTATAAAGCCTAAAGCCTTCCTCGATCAATGAACTATCCAACATAAAAATTATTTTTCAATTCAAACTAGTACTTACGCCGACGTCAAAAAAGCAACCCTCGATAAGTGCAATTTCTCAATAAAAGTAACACCTTAAATGTTACCGTTGCTGAAGCAGTAATTGCAATCCCTCAAAAAATTATGACTCAACTATTGTTGAAAAGCAACTATGGTTTCATGTGCAGTTATTTTACAGCTTTTTGTTGTACAACATGATCAACAAAAAACCAGGTCCTGTAATCCCAATCCAGGAGAAAGGCTATTTGACAGCCGAAACTTTTTGAAATTTGAATCATTTTTGATTAAGCTGAAGAGTCACATTTAAGAGCTCGGTCTGTCGCCAGATAGAATTTCTAGCACGGAATATGCCGGCTTATGTTTTGAGCGTATGATAAATAAAACCCTTCTGATATTTAAGGAAGCAACAGATTCGGCTCGGAAGACAAGCAAAGAGTGCATAAGGTCTCTTGGCTAATGCATGACACAAAGTGCACTCTAAGGCAATACAAAAGTGCTGGACCACGAAGGTGATGTGCTGGCTTTGGGTTTCATAAGTGACCCAATTCTAAAAGACCCCGAAATAATCAATTATCGAATTGTTTGAAGCTATAACCTATTGATTGTTCCGATGACATAAACGAAATGAAACCGATCTCGAATCCACTTGGACCAACACGGGAGCGGAAGAAGTCTAAAGTGATGACGAAAATTCAGTTGTCAAAATTTAAAGCAGTGGCTGCAATTCAAGCGGTTAGCATTTGCCTTCAATGGGCTGAAGAAAATTATGATTTACTGAGCAACATTTTAGAAGAGTTTGCTGTGAAAAAGACTTGTGTCCAAAAGAAACAATAAAAATGTTCTCATTTTTAAAAAAACTCACCTTTTTTAAAACTCTCTGCTCTTGTAGCGCTCTGGCAAGCCGTAAGTATACATATCGAGGGGCTTAATAATAATAATAATAATATTGGTGGGGCGACAGTCCGAGACGGACCTGGGCCTAGCTTTTCAGCAAGTACTCGTGTTGTGCGTGCTATTGTTCTTTCACGAGTGGAAGGGACCTAAAGTTTTATGCCGACTCCGAACGGCAAAGTTGAGAAGCTTTTTCTAGACAGGAATACTCTTTGAGCAGTTACTCGAAAGAGGTGGAAGGCATGAATCATGATTTTTGGTGGATTGGGGATATCTGGATTTACTGTTTCAATAATGTCAAGCGAACTTAATGGCGTCAGTTTAAGCCGGCTAAGCCGCTGTGTCATCAACAACCAACTGGTTTCAAGTTTAGGAGTAGTCAATCCACATGGAATCACAAGCGCAGAGAATCAAATTGATTGGTGCTCTTTTAGACGGTAGGAAAAAAAACAAGGCGAATCAAATTAGTTTAATGAGTTTAAAGTTCACAATTAGTTGGGGATTCAAAGGTCTCGAACCGCACAGAGGGAGATTAATAAAGAAACAATGCACCGCACGATCACCATGTCTGACCCAGTTGACGACTGTCGAAAAGGCACTCAAATTCGTCGATAGATTATGGGGCAATCAGCTAAGAAGTGGGCTTTCTCTGTAATACTTCATTTCTGGCCACTAGGACAGCAACGTAATCCAATTACGCCAATTACCACTGGTATTTGCAAATTTACTTTAAAGATTACGGGGAAGGCATACTTCGTTGGGATGAAAATAAACGCCACGGATATACGCATTGCAACAACATCAATGACAGGAACAAACCTACATGTACATAGATATTACTAGACAATCCGGTGGAGTGAGTAGAGCAATTCATATATCTTGGAAAATCACCATTTCTGGTGAATCTGCCTCCCGGACGCTTCCATTAATTGGTCTAGTAATGCAAACATCTTCCAGGCACTGGGTGCAACAAAAGGAAAGTGATCACTGTTGGGAGACCTCGCAATTGAGCCTGTTTTCTCATGAGTTGGGAGAACATAGAGTCTACAGGGAGACGACTTCGGTGGACGAATTCTGGATGCAGAAGTCGAGGAGGAGCCGTGAATTATGAAAATTCGTCGTCGTGCCAGGAATTGTAAATAAATAGCCAGAGAGTTGACGCACATATCCGGCTTTGAAGATCCTCTCTATTGGTTAGCTTGTAAATCACTCTTTAAGTGTCCACGGAAGTTTGAAGTCCCTGATATTAGAAATCACTGCTAAATCGGTTGGTAACTGGTGACAAAAAGGACATCACTTACGTCATCGACAAGCGAAAACGGTCGTGGTCAAATCGTGGATAGTCGGCGCAAATGTTGGCCAGTGTATTGTGTGGGTTTGGCAGGGAATCTACTACAAACTGATTTGTTTTGTTACTAATTGAACTGTCTGAAGGAAGCAATCGCTCAGAAGCGGCCAGCTTTGGTCCATAGTAGACGAATTGTCTTCAATCAGGACAACGCCAGGCCACACACTTCGATAGCGTCTCGCCAGAAGTTCCGATGCTTATGGATGCACCTCATAGTCCGGACCTAGCACCAAGTGATTACCATCAGTTCCTGTCCATGGAGAACGATCTTTCTGAATAAAAAGTTCGTCTCAAGAGAGACTTGTGAAATAAGACTAAAGAGAGGGTTGAGAAACAAGTCAAGGACGAGGTCTTGTACGAGAGAGGGATAACCATCTAAATGGCAACAATTAATTCAACAACACGGCTCAAATTTGGATAGTACATTGGTGAAACTTTACGAAAAGGTGATAGCTTCTTGACGTGTACTAGAACGAGGGACGGCAGCAATTACTTCTAGAACTAAGCTTTAAGAGTTGAACTTAATACTTGTTTTTTACCACTGCGTTTTCATTCCCGCAATCAGATTTCGAAGGTCGCCATCTCTCCTCTTCAACTGAATTAACGCAACGTCTTGGGTTTCTCATGGAGTTCGATAACTCGAATATATATTATAACTTGGATTTTTGTTTGCGGCAAGAGATGGTTCGAGTTATCGAAGTTCGATTGCAGTTAGAAATAACCTAATCGTTTTCCCCCACAGCCAACAACAACAGTTTCCTCATGAATTGGTGCCAGCTGACCACGGCTTACGTAGACACACATAGACACAAGAAAACTTGTCATTTAACTGTGGGGAGAGAGCAACAGAGAGAATTGAATCTCACTGGAGAACGTGAAAAAATGGCAGATAAGCATCTAAAAACATTGGATTTAGAAGATCGATTACGTACTACAGCCGGCCATCATGGGTTTGAATTATGGGGCATAATTAAAGTCAACAGAAATATGCGATAATGTCTCAAAACTATCTCAGAAACAAAATAGAGCAAATTGAATGCAATATTGTTGTGTGAATAAAAACTAAGAAAACACTTCGACTAAAAACACACGAGTCGAGTATTTTCGTTAAGGGGAATACTCAATTTGGTGTGAATAAAAAACGTCCCCAAAGTAGGTACAAGTTGACATTTGAAAACTCAGCTGGAGAGCTGTCAAATTTATTTGTCCACATTCTTAAAATTCAATGAACAAACCTGAACACTGACGATTTATAAATTTGAATAATGTTTATGAATATAGAAACGCGAAAAACAAAAAAAACTATAATTCACGGCGTTTCGTGGACACAGGGGAAAACTTCAAGAAAACTCAAATAACGAATCAGTTCCTCTCCGATATTCCTGAAGAAATCCGTGGTATGTACCAGTACCAAAAATGGAGAAGATGAAAATATTCCTTCGTTACATGGGTGACCAGGGTTTCCAAGTTGGAGTTGGAGCTGGTGAGGACATTGGGATTCATAGAACCACTGTATCGAAAACATTTTGGCAAGTGTGGATCAAATTTCCTTCATCGATCGAGGAATAGAGCGAAGCGAAAAAAGAATGGCAAGCCAAGTATAGTTTTGTACTTATATTCAGATTATAAAACCTCATCTACATGGCGATGAATACCTGAATCGCAATGTTTTTTTTCACTTAATGTGCAGGCCACTTGTAATGCTAAGGAATGTTTCACAAGTGTTGATGGCCAAAGGCCAGGATCTGTGCATGATTCAAGAATTTGGCGATATTCAGCTGTATATAACATTGTTAATGATAATTTTTCGCGCCAGATGGAGCATTTCCTACAAAATACTAAGGAAATGCTCACACTCAGTTTTTATTTACACCCTAATATAATAATAATAATATGGGTGGCGCGACAGTCCGAGGTGGACCTGGGCCTAGCTTCTCAGCAACCACTTGTGTTGTGCGTGCTATTGTTCTCTCACGAGTGGAAGGGACCTACAGTTTAATGCCGACTCCGAACAGCCAAGTTTGAGAAGCTTTTTCTAGACAGGAATACTCTTTGAGCATTGTCAGTGACTCGAAAGAGGTGGAGCCGTGAATAATGATAGGCGATAAATTCGGGTATCGAACCTGGCACCCTCTGCGTAGGAGTCGACGCACTTACCCAATACGCTACGGCGACCCACATTTTTATATACACCATCCAATACCTTAAAAATGTCTAGAGTCCTTGACATGTGATGTTGTCTGGTCTCAATTCCCGTTCAAGTGTCATCATTGCAAATTATAAGGTTCATGCTACTAAATCAAAAAACAAACCAAGAAATACATAAGAAAAAAATTAGAATACATAAGTTTATTGAATTCCTAAGGGATTAGAAAAAAAAAAACAAAGAACAAATAAAGAAACACATAGCTTTGAAAAAACAAAACTCACAGTAGTATAATATTAAAAATAATGTTTTCGTATATAGTACAATCATATATTTTGTTTATAATTATTATTATGTAAAGATTTGACTTAAGAATCACAATAGAGTTACTTATATATTTGAAATAAATCAAAGAATAACACAACGTTTTGTTGCTGGTTTTTGTTTAGAAAAATACTTCTTCTTTTCTTTATGTTTGCTTTCATTTTTTTAAGTTTATGTATATGTGTGTGTGTGTTTTAAATACTAACATCGACAACACAATGATTTCACCGAGAACAAGAAACTAAAAATAATTCAAATGAAACACTTACACCCTAATTTATGTGGTTATGCATTCTTATATGTATGTATGTATGTATGTAAAAAATCGTAGGTTCTCATCTCATTATTACTTAGTTATTAAACGCAGTTGACAATGGTTGTTTATTGATTTAATATTCTTCAGTTTTCTTCTTTCACACCCTTGAGGGTATGTTTCATTACAAGTATTTGCTTGTGTGTGTCTGTTACTTTTTTTTTTTCAAGTCTTACATGCTAAGTTTTGCAAATTAAAAAGCTTTTATCACATCTACTTAATCTCAATTGTTTTTTTTTCTTTTATTTTATGATTAATTCGCGGATTTTTAAGTTAATCATCCTTTTTGTTGCAAGAATAAAATTGTTTCGTTTTTTTGTTTTGTTTTAAATTATTATCGGTCGCAATACTTTTATCATTTCGTTTGCATATGAGAAGGACACAATTTTGTTTCGTGTTTCTTTTATCCTACGACTGCAAGCTATCTGAGCCCTACGCTACAAAAATGTCGGTCGAATAGAATATTTTTTTAACACAGATCAATAAAAAATTAGAAATACAATGAAACTTCTCTTTATGGATATCCCTCTATAACGGACACCTCTCTTTACGGACAGTTTTTCATGGTCCGGGCATGAAGGTGTTAGTTTATTTCAACCCCCTCATAGCGGACAATCAATAAGTGCCCACTGCTGTCCGCTATAGAGAAGTTTCAGTGTAATATCAAATGCAACAGAAGACGAATAAATAAACAATTTCAAATGAAACACAAGACGAACAGAAGGAATGGTGTAGAACAAACAAACATGGAGTACTGTGGTTCTTAGCTGGTCGCGGTTTCTGATCACTGTAAATTTGAAAGTGAAGACTAATGCCTTTATCATCCCTCACCCGCTTTTTGTCGTGGCAGTATGAACATTATAGATACAGCAGGGGTTTGAATAAGCTCTTTGTCGTTTCGAATGAAATGTTCAGTATTTTGAAATTACTATTCAGTGAAAATTATCAAAATAACTATTTTTGAGACCCTCTGACTTCTCTAGTGACAATTAGCATAAATCAATGTTTTTAGGTGACGTCACTTTTGCTCTGATAGCCTCAATTAATGATAGCATGATTGAAAGGTTGGGTGCAGTGGCATTGGTCTCGTCATACGTGACTGGGCTGTGAAAGAATAACTTCGGGCTTCAAGGCTGTGAGCCAACGCAACACTGGACGCACTTAATTATAGAAGGGCAAGTGGTCGGGTGTAATTAGGGTCAGCTTATAAAATATTATTACAACTTAAGAGGCTTTCTGGTTGATGACCAAGTGGAACCTTCTCATAGCTGCAATATTCAAAGAACTGTACATACAATCGTTCTGCAGTATCCACAATTTTGCCATTTACTTATAATTACCTACGTTTCATTTTCTCGCTGATACCATGCGCCAAGGCGTCATTTCCATAGTTGCAATATTGACTCAAGGCGCTAGGTCAGCATTAATTTGTAATCACGAATCAGTATAAAAAGCGTTGATGCCATCACACAGCGATTGTTGAACCATCAACTGTCTTGCCAGGCACCTACCGGTCCAATACTCTAGGTTTCATTGCCATGCAGAGAAGATTCATCATCTTAGCGCCTGTGGATTAACGAAACTGGCGGCACTCGCGCCTTTGGTGCTTCACACAAGCGAAAAGGACCTCAATATACGCCTCAACTGAAGAGGCTATTGAAGTTGGGACACAAGTCCACCCGAAAAGTAAACAGGTCGGAGGACAAGTTCGTGTCATTCCAATGGTCACTAGAATTAAATCCGTTTCATTTTTATTTAGTGCCAACCTACAAGACACGTCAGTTTATGGGAAATTTTTGTTATTTTGAAATAGTATAAGTTAGCCCACAAGCCTCGCCCGTGTAATTGAAGCTGCATTGCCCCGCTCCATCAAGGCCAGCAACTCAAATATTTGAACATCGCAGTTCGATTGCCTGCGCTTCTTGAAACAATAAGCGACGCACATGTCGGCAAATAATTGGAACGTTTGGAATAAGGTAGATTTAAGATTTTTTGGAGAGAATAAAGCAGTCTGAAAACAGCACTTGTCGCGTATTATTTTATATAATATAATGTAACAGTAAAGCAACCACTCGTGTTGTGCGTGCTATCCATTCAGTTTTTTGCCGACTCCGAAAGACCAAGTTTGACAAGCTTTATCTAGAAGAGTTTTTCTTAATGACTGTTATCCGAACTCTGCGGCAGGGGAGTTAGTGGTTTTCTAAATTGGTTAAAAGCCATATGATCTAAATTGCATGAATTGCTTCCGCATCTACCGTAATCTTCAGATCTGGCCCAGCGACGCTTTTCTGTTCTCGCACGTTAAAAGATTGCTCGCTGGAAAGAAATTTAGCGCCGATGAAGAGGTAATCAATCGCCGAGACAGAGGCCTATTACAAGCAACTTTTATAGTAAACTTAAAAATTAGTTAATTTCAGAAAATTCCAGACAAAGACAAAATAAGGACACTTTTGAAATACACGTTTTTCATTCTCTCTTGTAAGATAAAGAAGTCTTTAAATCTCAGCCTCCAAGTTATAAGCACCGAAGGTTTTTTGAATGCATTTGTTCTTAGAGAACTGGAGTCAAGATATGAGACATTTAATTTTCGTCTTGATAACCAATGCCTTAATTTAGGTTATCGTGTTACCTCAGATTGTTGATCAATTAACGACGACCAGTTATACTTGACGAAAGAAGGGATAGGAAAAGACATGTGCACTATATCAAGACAATTCGATGCACTAGTCAAATAGCAACCACTCTTGGCCATTCGGAAGGATGACGTGATCAGGAAACTAAATTTCCAAAAGAATTTTACCATTAACCTCAGCACCATAGTCCATAGTCCACAGACTGAGCAGCAATCCCGTAAAATGGTATACAGATGGATCAAGAATTGACCAAGGAAAAAAATCGAACCCGTGGGCAAACGCATCAGCGTCTTTAAAGCAGAAGTCTATGCCATAAATAAATGCGTTCAAATCAATATTGACAAGAACTATACCATCGCCGACTTAGCACTAGACTTCTACATCACCAAATCCAAGCTTGCGTGGGAATGCTTACAGAAGCTTAAAGATTTGATTAGGAGAAACGGAGGTTGCACCTATAAAAGGCAATGAAATGGCCGTCTTAATAGCTAGGAAGTTGCATCGGAACCCTTCACAGGCCCTGAACAATTCTGCTCTGTAGGAGACCATGTGCTCATAGAAGAATTAACGAAACTATAACGAAGGAAGCGGACAGAAACTTGCAACAAGGCTCATGGCATGAAACTGACCAATAAACTCTTGGGTTAATATAGCCCAAAGAGGTTCAAGGCTTGATACATGATGAGGGAGAACAACGGCTGTCTTCTAACGTGCGTCCTAACAGGGCACTGCAGACTCATGGAGCACCTACGGAAACTAGGAGCATCAGAAGAAGGTCTCTGCATATTCTGTGGAGAATCTAAGGAAATTCAAGAAAACTTTGTGAGGCTCTAACCCACCAAAAGCAAAGATATCTGGGCTAGCACCTAATATCAGAGGAACAATTGAAGTCACTAGAACCATCTCTCATTCGAAGACTCCGAAAGGAAACTGGTTTAGAGAGAAAACTCTGGAATAAATCTCTTAGTGCAAAAGGAGTCCATAATCCTCAATACAACTCTGAAACGAACTGCATGTGAGGGGAACTGTGATCGTGAATGTCATTAATTTCAAGAAATGTAATGCCAACCGAAATAACGAATATTAATTCGTGGCGCGATTGTCCTAATTGGACCTGGGTCTAGCCTCTACAGCAACCTTTTATAATTCAAAGTATTTTATTTGGTACAATTAAAAAGTTACTTCACAGTTCAATAAAGTAAAAAGTAACTCCTCTGCTAGCGACGGCAGTCACAATCCAAGTGAGTGACACAAGCGCTACATCAAGTGCGACGACAAAAGACCGCCATCATGCAACTTCAGCTTCTACTCACGAGTAGATGGGATCTACAGCTGCCAACTCCGAACGGTAAAGCTTTTTCTAGAAAGGAGTACAGTCAGAGCATTGTCAGTGAATCGAAAGAAGTGGCGCCGCGAGTTATGAAATTGATACCCTCGTAGTAGTAGGAGTCTACGTACCAACCCACTACGCCACGGGGACCCACAGCGAGTTCTTAGGTTAGAACCAAGATTTTTCATTTAAGATTGGGAATAAACAGATTAAAGCATGTGTTAAATTTATGTCCGATTGGCCGTTCAACTGACATGATTCTGATACTCATCCTCAACTTCATTGATTTTGAATTGAGAAAAACAGTCGAATATCAGTGAAAAGTAGTAAGTCCAAGGACTAAATAAGTTTTGGTCTTAGAAAATCTAGAAATTTGTTTCAGGCTAGAATGGTAGATAGGTAGGGGGTTGCTAGTGAATTCACCAGCACACTTAGACCATGTTCGTCCATTGTGACGAAGCCAGACACAGTCGGACTACAACCAGTGATCAATCACTCCAGCCTCCAGTGATAGTGACGGTAATTTGCGTATTAATTTGCTTTCACTGGGATTCGAACTGCGAACTACTCCAACCAGTCGTTTATTTCAGACTGAAAATCTTTAAAAATCTCATTTACTATTTTACCTTAATTTCCATGGACAACGGTTCACAGAGAGAAGAGAGAGAATCAACAATTTTGCCTTTCTTTCAAATTTACTGTTAGTACGGACGAATGACTAGCAAATAACCTCAGTACAAGACGAAAACCATTCACCAACAAATCACCACACAGAGCAAAACTTCATCCACTTTCGTGTGTAATTTTGCAAACATTTGAACGAGAACATCGAATAAAAATAATTAACCAAAAACAAAATGAACACAAATAAAATACACTGTTGTTGTTGTTAAAATGAGACCAAATGAATTGTTCTTGGAATCTCTCATAATTCATTATGTAATTGTAAAACCAATGTTAAAATTTCAATTAACTACAAAAATTAAAAATATGCACATGAATATTTAAAAGTAAATACATATATATATAATAAGAAAGAAATAATAGTAACAAGGATAATCCATAATTATTTATACATACATGCCTTTAATTTCATTTGTCCTATCTCATACACACATTTCAATCACTAATCATTACCTCCCACACACACCCCTTGCAACACTCCTCCGACACACAGCCAACGCATGGATGCACTGTGCGAGCGTGTCATATCAATTTAAATACATAAAAAAGGAAACCTAAACAGCTTACAGTAGTAGTGTTTAACTTATGCTAAAAAGAAAAAAAATAATAATAGTTCAATAATACATGAGAGGGAGAAGATTGTGAGGGGGAGGAGAATCGTTTAAACTTAACAAAAAGACCAATCAATCAATTTTCGGTTTCAATAATCATTTCCCTCTCTTTTGAGTGTTCTCTAGGCTAGGCTGTTCATCGCGCACACTTGGTTTCGTTTTCGTTCATCTAAAGAATATCGAATCTTTACACATACTGGTGGTGGTGGTGGAGGTGGTGGTAGTGGCGGCCGAGAAACCAAAGTCATAATCATTAAGTAAATAATAACTTACAACAAGAAACATAAGATAAACTAACAACAATAATAGAATTATCATGAAAATAAAAACTATTGTAATATATCAGTCATCACGGCTTTTGCACAAAATCTTTCTGGCCAAGCCTATGGCCTGATCTCAGAGAATCTCACAACAGCGACAATACCTAGGTCGATGTCCAGTGTTGTCTCGTGGCGGTGTCACCGGTGCAAAGTATGCATGTACTTTGATATTTGGTAAATGATTCTAAAAACAAATCGATCTTAGTTTATGATCAAGATGTAAGGAGGAATGGATTGGTGGTACCTTTAATTTTCGTATTGCCGCTCGTGTTATCAGTTGGCAGTCGAATAGCTCAATTCTCTGTAAATTGTGACACGAAACTAAATGCTCTAAGGTTCGATCGGTTATTAGAGGACAATTGTCCAATTCTAGGACGGATAGACTCTCAGCTGCACAACTACCGGCGGCCAGCTGACGGATTCCATCGTCGGTTATAAGCTCACAGTGTGATAAAGTCTACAAAAAAAAAACAAAAACCAATTATTCAATTTCAACTCAATCGCAATTTGTTGATTTACCAATTTCTCTAAACTTGGGCAGCCAGTGGCTAAATGAGCCAGCGTCAAATCAGTTATCTGGTTACATTCCTCCAAGTCCATGCGTTCCAAGTATTTACAATTTTTACCAAGTGCCTGAAATCCAATATCGGTGAAGTTTCTGCACCCGGCTACTTCTAGAGTATTCAGCAATGGGTTGTTTTGCGCTAAAGCCGTTAGTGATGCATCTGTTAGTTCGCTACACTTTGATACACAAAGCTTTTGTAGTTTATGACAATTCGCTGCAATTTGTCGTATTGACGTATCAGTAATGTTCTGCAATAAAAAGTAATAAATCGGGTGAATTCTCAAGATTTCTGTAGAACCGTTTACGAATTGTTTTCTTAGTGAACTTTGACATATCCTCTGCTGGGACGCCGGACTCAGAATTCACGGATTGTACGTTTATAGGGAAAAAGGGGGATGAGGTTAACATTCCATATATGTAAGTGGTGTGTCAAAAGAACGAGTTTCTGAACTCAACTGAGCCTTCGAAAGCACGTTTACGGTTGGACCGATGATCATTACCATCGAAACGGGTAGTGAGTAAATGAAATTACACGCTGGAGCATCACTTGTTAAAATAACGATTTAACTCTGTGATTGAAGACACGAAGAGAATGGGGAGTGACTATAACAATCACAACGATTGATCTATTGTGCCTCCTCTCTTGATCGCGGCCTGAAGAGCTACTTTGGGATATTTGGTGATCTCTCTTGTTGGAATTTACCTGGTAGTATGTTTCTGTTCAGGTGATTCTGTTATTTTTTAGCTTGTCCTGGTGTCAGATTGGACACTCGTCCTATGGTGTCCTTTGATTGTCAACAGTGGCTACAGTTTTTTGAGCTGCTGTGTACCGTTTTGTGGCCAGGCCAGGCTTGTTCAGATATAGTTGAAGGCACAATAGTCAGTGTCTGTCAGTCAAGCGAGTCCACCAGCGATTTCGCTACACGCTAGATTATTTCGAGCAAGTGTAACAAGGTGACCATTATACACAAGAATTGGGCGGATTTAGGCATTATAAATTACAAATCACATAATGTGCGTCATTTGAAGAATCCTAGTCATTTGACGCAGAGTAACTCTCAAACGCAGAGTAACTCTTGGCAACCAATATTTTTACGGACTCAAGAGGCAATTGAGTAGAACAGTCCTCTCTCGAAGGACCAGGCTGACTTTATATAAGACACTGATCATTTCTATAACAGTGGTATTGTGGTTATGTTCATCGACCCCAACGCAACTTAAGCTCGCTGCCTGGATTCGATTCCCGGCCGGTACGACCAACACGATCTCTCCTCTTTCGAGTCACTGACAATGCTCAAAGACTGTATAGAAAAAGCATCTTAAACTTGGCCGTTCGGAGTCAGCACAAAACTGTATGTCCCTTCCACTCGTGAGGGAACAATTGCAAGCACACCAAGAGTGGTTGCTGAGAAGGTAGACCCTGACGCACTACGGACAGTAGCGCCATTCATATTATTGTTAATATTGATAATTTTTGTCCTGCTGCACTGCGTGGAGGCATGGACAATCTCAAAAGCGAATGAAGAAGTCCTTGGTTTCATAAAGAGAAAAGTTCTGCTTGTCATTTTTTGTCCAGTTTGCGTTGTCGGAGGAGAAGAGTCAACCACGAACTGTACGGGCTGTACAGCGACATGAGTTAAGCTAGGCGTCTACGGATCCAGCGCCTAAGATGGACAGGAAATCCAGAGGGACAACGCCATAGAGGACGCAAATGGAACTGATGGCGCACACAAGTGGAGAAGAACCTCAACCATCTAGCCGGGCGAATTCGGAGGCAACTGACCAAAGATTGTACCATTTGGAGAGGCTTGTTCGCTCAGAGCCAAGTCCACCCCGGATTGTAGCGCCTAGATTCTTGGATTATTACTGATTATTAAGAGTAAGTTAAATGGCGTGCCAACCGAACGCATTAAGTTATAGATTTATTAAACTCCTCTCGATTGGTATCACCTTACTTGAATATACGTTGAAGTTCAAATTCGGCGACTGAAGGATATACGAGGGTGAGCCAATAAATACTTGGGTCCACCGCCCGATGGCGCCACTATCGCAATAGAAATGTACCATCGTGTAGTACATTCTCAGCCGAATCGGACTCGGAGTTTTGTTTTGATCGCGCATGGAAGCGGGCTTGCCCGCGTATTTTCTCTTCCTCCATGACAACGCACAGGATCAAACCGCCGCTATTGTGTCGCCACGGAATCACCAAATCTGTCCAATTATTCTACGAACTGCAGCCCACCGTTCTCCAGATTTGCCCAGTCTGTCTTATTTTCGTTTCCAAACTTGAAGAAAAAATCACTCGCCGGGCAGAAATGTGAGTGGAATGAGGAGAGGCGACTTAATTTGCACACCTCCAGAAAACGTATTTTTCAGATGGGTTAAAGAAGTTGATGCATCTCTGGGTCAAGTATATAGAGCTAAAAGGAGATCTTCAGAAATAAATCGCCACGTTTTCAAAATGTTCGTTGTTTCTTTTATAGACTAAGTTCTTTTATAAGACTAAGCCTTAAAGACAGGATACCGTTATTATAAAAGTGAGAAAGAGTACCGGAGACAGAACAGAGCCTTAGGGTACTCCTGCGCACAAGTCTGTTCGAAATCAGACTTGAAGCAATCCAAAAACAACTTAAATTGAACGCTTCGAAAAGTAATTTTTATGCACGGGTTCCATAGGCATGAAATAAACCGGCAAAAAACCTTCATGTCAAACTCTGTCAAATGCCGTAGAAGAGGTCAAGCGGAACGATCTTGGTTCGCCAAAGATTGGTGTCGCGTTCCTCTAAAATATCCGATTTAATCACCTTGGACCTCTTGTAGCGGGAACCATACCGCTGGTCGTTAAGGCCCTTCCTTGATTCAAGATGTTCCACAAGCTGATCATCAGCGTCAATCAGCGTTTCCATGACATTAGAAAGAATGCAATTTAGTGCTGTGGATCGATATGGGGAAAGTGACAAAGATTCTCCTTCTTTAGCAACGGATTGGGTACAAGCTGTTTTCCACCCCAAACCAAGAACACCTCTTCCGAAGTTTTCCCAGCAGTCTGAGGCGGATCTGAGTATAGCTTCTACTGCAACCTCTCGCGTTGAGCGTGCTATTGTTCTTTCACGAGCAAATGGGACCGACATTTGTATGCCGACTCTGAACGGCGAAGTTTGAGGAGCTTGTTTTTTAGACACAAATACTCTTTGAGCATTAGCAGTTACTCGAGAGAGGTGGGGCCGTGAATTATAAAAATAGTGAATTCGTAGATCGAACCTGACTAGGAGTCGAGGCACCAACCCACTCAGTTTTCGGAGGATTCCATCATTAAAATAGTCTTGCTACAGTAAGAGTGCAAAAGTTAACTTATCAAGTATTAAAGCTCTCGAATTCATGTGGAGACAACGTAGAATCTGTTTGCATTGAGAAGTCTGCGAAATCTGAAGCAAGAAGATTGGACTTATCTAAGATGCAGATGATTGGAATGTCATTGCAAAGGAGCGCGGTAATTGAAAGCGATGTGGAATTCCTTATGTTTTTGACCAAAATTGTTCGTTTATCTTGGGACATTTGTGAACCTTTTGCATTAAATTCTGCTCAAAATTGTTGAAAGTTCTAATTAATCGTGCGACAAAATAAATTTTTTTTTTATAAGTAATAAATCAAACCAATTTTTCATGCTGTTATTTGTATTTAATGAAAATGGACAATTGGAAAGATGAAACTAGAATTTGGATTGTTTTTGTTGTTGGAAAGTCGGTTGTTTCCGTCCAAAGGGTGTTTCGTTTTCGTTGTTTGGCAGCTCGCTTCCGAGCAGAGAAAGTTGGTTAAGAGCGTAGGACAGTCGTTGGAAGGCCTTACCACCGAACCCATTGAATTCAAATACAAGAAACAATCGCGACTGCCATACAGGCTACTCCAAGCAATTCGACAAGAAATGTTTGAGCCCCAATGGGTATCAAAAGACAGTCAACGGAGATAACTCTGCACATAGATTTGAATATATTTCCTTATAAGGCTCAAGTTACAAGCAAATTAATCCCTGCAGACTTTCCGATCCGCTTGGCGATTTGCCAGAAGCTCCTTCAAATAAAGGACGGGGACGAAACCATGCTGAACTCCATTTTCATGTCGGATGAAGACCACTTCGACTTAAACTTCAATGACAACAAGCAGAACTGTCGAATATGAAATGACTCAAGCCCAGAAATTCACCAGACAGGTGTGCAGTTTCCCCACGTTGCATTGTCGGGTCATAATTTTGAACAAAACGGTCGCACTGTGACGGTCATTGAGGACCTGAGGACTGAGAACATTCATCAGTAAAGTAGAAGAAGAAGTCCAGCAAAATGAGTCTAAAGTAAATTGTTCTACTTGCGCGTTTAAATTTATTTTCTAGCATTTTCCTCATTAGGGTTGACTTTATAAATCCGAGAAGACCACCTCTCATCCTCAGGCTTGTCCTGATTGAGGATATTTCTCGTTTGAATACAAAATAAGATATATTGAATCCAAGCGTTCCCTTTTTCTCCGAACCTCATAAGGTGTTCTATGAAATTCATTCCAAATGAGTAATCTAACAGACATTATATTCGATGTCTGTTGTATCCCAGATATTCCTGTAGATTATATTCGTATCTAAGATATTCCTGTATCATCAGCCTCAGGGTAAAAAGGTGGCTTCACTTTACAACACCAGCCCACTGAATCAGAGTTCAACATGAATAGAAGATTTGGATTTGAAAACCGATGATATCGAATGTCCGCTCGCCTCTTCGACAGAGAAAGTGTATAGACGTAGGAGGGCACACGTGTCAAGTTAAAAAAAACTAAAGAAAACTGCGGGAGTCAGAAGTGTAGCAAAATGTTTAACATGTACACATGCTAGTTGAACTTACCTCACAACTATGAAAATTGAGCACCATTAAGTCGGGACAGTACTTAGCTAAGCATTGCAATGCGTTGTCATTAACTTGTTTACAACCTTTACTGCTGAACTTTCTTAATTTAACACAACCGCGAGATAGGGCTTCCACTCCATTTTCCGTTATTTGATGACACCATGATACGTTTATCTCTAGTAGGTTCTGGGAAGAGAAAAAAATACAGAATAAATATTGCATATGAGCAGCCATTGGAAGATAAGAACACATTGAATGAATACTTAAAAAATCCTCTTCCTTCAACCGCATTTAAGACTACAAAATCTCCCTTAAAGACGCAGGAGACAAGCGCCTACAGCTCTTGAGAAAGGCGTATTTCTAGCCTTGAATGAAGACACACACAGTTTCGTCACTCATTTGTGAAATAATCGCTGTTAGCTTGCGGAAATTGCATTTCAATGCATTCCGAATTCGTTCCCTTTTTGTTCTTGCACACATCCATTCGCAAACACAGACGACACAACTAAAGCAAGCAATCCAGCGATGGTGTTGAAATTCAACACCACAACTTGTGCCTCTTTTAAATAAGGACTACACTTATTGATCTTGTGTCCTTGTGCAGCGCCGAGTGTGCCAAGACTAAAAGCAAAATAAACAGAAACCTATTAAAGGACACACAGCAAATAGGCGGCTGGTTGGTACACTGTTGTGTGTCATTGCAATTGTCGACAACCACTCAACAACACTTCCTCTGTGGGCATTTGCTGTGCCTTGTTGCCGCACACACAGAACACAAACTCACAAAACTTGCACACTGTGTGGTTTGTTGGCTGTGTGAAAAGACAGTTTTCCTATCGAGCCAGCCCACCACCACTGAAATTAGTGGGACACGAAGAATGTTGACTGACTTACTACTGTTGTATCATATCGCTTGCCTTTGATGGGCGATTCCGATGGCAAATGTAGGCCAACAAAACGTTTTTGTGTTGTATTTTAATCGTTGGCCTCAATTTGGCCTAAAAACGAATGAACAGCGGTTGCAAATGCCATGACGACAGAGTTTGCAGGAAGTGAAGCTTGACTTGCATCACACAAGGTTAAAGAGAACGCCACTAAAGCAACAACAAATGAATGGAGAATAAGAGCAAAGTGCACTGTGTGCTGAAGAGATGTAGGTACGCTGCTTTGGACGACACGACGGAAGAGAACTTTAATTGCACTTCCAAGTTTTTCTTTTTGAACAATAAATGCTTGCATTTTACAACACACACACAAGCACACACACAGAGGCAGACACCAAGCGAGAGCAAGCAATGAGGGGAATTCCAGCAATGTGTGCTGTTTTACTTTCCATGATGCAAACTGACTGACTCTCAAGGACTTGACCTAAAAATGCATAATGTCACACAAAATATTTTGTGGCTCCTGATGAGGACAGGGCAGGGCAGAGCAGGACTGCCTGTGCATACTTACAGGACATCCATCGGAGATGTATTTTAAACTATTGTCGGTTATATCAGCGCACGAGTCTAAGTTAATTGATGTTAATTTTGAACAGTAACGACTTATTGATTGCGTTGATAGGTCGGTTATCTTTTTACATTCGGATAAATCTAAGTGCTCGATATTATGGCAGTCGTTAGCTAGGGTTCTGCAAATTCAAATGAAAATCAATTAAATTAAATGTCAAAAATATGTGTATGCGCTTGGTTTACCGTATTGATGCATCTCCAACTGATTGGCATCCTCGCAATGAGAGATTTTTCAAAAAGCCACCACATCTCTGGGAAATATTCTCAATGACAGTACCCTGCAAAAGTAAAAAGCCATTTTTATTCAATTCAATACACGTGCATGCGGAATTTGCATGTATGGTTGTGAGACTCACCTCGATGTCCCGTTGAAAATCAAATAAATTGATTTTCTGCCAACTCGAGCCGTCCAGGGCAAGGACATTCCAGTATTTGCAGACCTGTAGAGATTTAAAATAGAGAGCATTTTCAATAAAGTAAATATAAACATAGGACGAGCGTTATGTGCCAACTTGTGAAACATAAGCCAGCCGATAGAGCATAGACGTGTGAAGTGTGAAGGACAAACATCTGGGGCATTGTTTTAAGCCATGCCATGGTGTCCAGTTTGAATGTGGAACAGTGGGAGAGATAAAGCTCGCTCGAATGTGGGTCATCGGCAAAATTTCGCGAATTCACATCATAGAATGTAGGTCACAGCAGATAATGGACTGCGTCTGCTGATATAAACCATGACCCAAATGCCCAGATGCCAGAATGGGTGCACGGCACCCTGATTAAGAGTCTACACAGACACACGTTTTGTGGTCGTGAGCTATGGCATCCCATTCACGAGTCCCTGGTACGAGCTGCAGATGGGAATCGGATTCCCTTAGATTAAAGGCGAAAAGTAATCGCAAAATGACCGCGTTTCCGATGGCATCACGATTGAAAATGAAAGCAGACTAATTGCACACAGCAAGTGTACTTAAGTGGGCTTTATGGACTGATGAGTGAAAATGAAAGAAACGATAAGCAAATTAACGGAATTATGTTTCAGGATGTGCGAAGTGTAATGAAGTAAATCGAATTCGATTTCTCCGTTAAGCTTGAAGTGAGTGAATTACGCAACTTTACGGATGGAAGGGATCTTTTTGAGGTTATGATTTGGTTTTCAAACTCTCACCGATGTCCATGGAATTTGGGTTATGACCAAATGGACAAGCTTCCGGGATGACATTCCACGTGATACAGTGAGAAACATGGCACTACGCGAGGAACTCAACGTTGAGCAGCTGCTTCTTCGAAGGGGAAGGGTTAGGCTTCGACGAATGGAATCATGAGAGGATATTTGCATTTATATTTCGAGACTATTATAAGACTTTTTCTTTGAGTGAGCCCCTCCTCGCAAGTTGGCGATATCGAGAGCGAGACTGTTGTCGAATAAAGCTGCTAGTGCAGACAGACTGTCGGCGAAACTTTTTAAAGTAGCTGGAGCTGAGCTGGTAGGGTACATGCACCAACTCATCTGTAAGATGGGTCGGAAGAAAGCATGCCCGACGAGTGGACACTCAGTATCGTTTGCCCGATCCACAAAAAAGGAGCCCCTCTCCTGAGCATCGTCAATAATCTGATGGTCGCTAATCAGTGAGGATTCAGGCCGGGAAATCTTGGAGATACAGATCGACACTCACCAAGCCAACTCTCTTAGTCATTTGTAATGTTTGGTTAGGTAGCAATGTTTGCTTAGAAAACTACAAGGTTTTAGAAAATCTATTTCAAGGCCGCATAGGACAGCGTGTATAGAGAAGAGCTTTACAAGGTCATGTTTGACATTACTGCCAAACTCTGCAGGTTTTGGCGATGTAGAATTCTCGCTGCTCCATCAAGGTCGGTAACTAACTCACCGAGACCTTCAATGTCAAAAAAGGTTTTAGATAAGGCGACTCGCTATCATGTGACTTTTTAATTTTTAAGAATTCGTGTAGAACTCATTCGTCAACAAATGAGGCACGATCTTCCAAAAATCCGTACAACTGCTGGCATACGCGGATGACATTGACGTGATTGACAGAACACAGTCGTCAATGAGGCGTTTGCTGGCGTTGAAACGGAGGTGTCCGAAATGGGTTTAGCGGTGAATGAGGGCAAAACGAAGTACATGCATAGAGAAAGGACGTACAAGATCGACAGCTTGGCCAGAACGTCACCGTAGGCAGCTAAAACTTCGAGGTGGTGAAGGAATAACTCTTACTAATCGCTGCTTCTTTCGGTTCAACAGGGAATTGAGTAGAGCCCTCTTTTGAAGGCCAACCTAACATTTTAGAAAACCTCGATCATCCCTGTTCTGCTCTATGGGGCGTGGAAACCTAGACAATCTCATGTTCAGGTGAAGAAGCCCTTGGTCTCTGATCGACAGAAAAGTTTTGCGTGCGTTGTTTGGTCCTGTTTGCGTTGATGGTTTTTAAAGAGGAAGATTCAACCATAAACTGTACTGGCTGCAGAGCGCGATGAGATTAGCTATGCGCCTACGGATCCAACGCCTAAGATCGCTAGGCAATGTAGATCCCATGGACAACATTGCTCCAGCCCGAAGACTCTTCGACTCCGTACCAGCGGGACAACGCAATATAGAACGCCTACGAGACCAATGGCGCACACAGGTGTAAAGGCACCTCTACCAACTTGGCGTGCGAAATTGGAGGGAGATGGCTAAAGATCGTGTCAGCTGGAAAGGTTTGAGGTGAGGTTAGGATGAGTCTCAGGGCCACCCCAAGCACCTCAAAATCAAAAATTACGTCATGTCGTTAACAGCTAAACTGAAAACGATTTAGGAACCCCCCATATCAGGGCAGGTGCTGTGACATTGTGCCAAATGGAAAAAGTTGGTACAATGTCGCTTTCGAAAGCGTCATAGGGCCAAACTAGTTTGCGACACTGTGCCAAATTTGGTCCTAAAAAACAAAAATATAATATTTGTCCTGAAGAAATACGACGGTAAAAACGTCTGGTTGAAAGTATGAGGTGGGTGGCTCGCTAACAGAATTTGAACCCTTTTTTCCGCAGGGTTTAATCCGCTCACGCGACTTTTAGCTCCAGGCGCTTGGTTGACAGTTGTTGACATATCCTTAGCGGAGCGACGAATTCGCGTAAGCGGGTTAAACCCTGCGGAAAAAAGGTTAAAATCCTGTTAGCGAGCGAAGCGAGTGACCCAACTCGTGCTTTAAATACACTAGATTTGAAACACAAAGTGACACAGTGCAAATTGGCTCTATGAAGCTTTACAAAAGCCACATTATTTCAAATGGAAAAAGTTCGGCCTAATGACACTTTCAAAAGTGTTACTGTACCAAATTTTGACATATGGCGTGACATTGTGCCAAGGGCAGGGCAACAGTAGGCAAAAAATATGTTTTCATATTTTCTCAGAAACACGAATAGTGATCGAGTTTTTACTTTTTAGTTACCAGTTACCAAGACCCAATCAATCAATCGATAATTCTTTCATACTCCAAATAATGGTCGTCGTAGCGTGGCGTAGATCGATCCCTCCGCCTACGTCAAGGTTCAACTTTCGACACGAAAAATGTTCATATTTCACGGCTCCACATCTCTCGGGAAACAGACTATGCTCTGGGAGTAAAGACACAAACCTATAGTATCCGTTGCGTGTGTGCGTTTAGATCCCTCAGAAAATGTTCTTCACGCAACGCAAATAGCCGACCCAATGAGTGCGTTGCGTGTACATTTCACTTTTGTATAAATCTAAGAAACTCCAAATTTTAAAGTTCCTTTATTATTCAAAGACAATTGTAACCAAATCAAAGGTGTTTCATTTATTCATGAAATATCGTAGACAAGCGCCCGAGTGAGTTTTCATGGGAACATCTGACAACCGCACAAACGTCACTTTTAACTAAAAGTTAACCAATTTCATCCCGCGTGATGATGGTACGAGCTGTACCATGATGTGGATATAGTCCGGAAGGCAAAAAACCGTCGACAACACTGGCTCAGACACATCGATTGCACGGACACCAACCCTCCAGCTAAGGGGCTCAATCCGAGCCTCCTGGTTCGAGAAGGAGTGTAAGACCGAACCTCCAGTATAAAGACCAAGCAATCGCGGCTGCAAGACAGCTTGGTCTTGAAAACTGGAAGCAGCGTGCCCAGGACCGTCAGCGATGGAAAGTAGCTAATGGGTCGCCAGCCTTATAAGTAACTAACTAAAGGGCCATTCATATGAGCTCACTACGAATCGCGAACTTCGCAAACTCTGACACTTCATTCATATGGAGCAGAAATGAAGTATTACAGAGATGCTCGACTTCTAATTCTCTTGTCCCTTAAAATGTTTGACTACTGTTTTTACAACGTTTTCTTAAACCAAATTGAGCAATCAGAGGACGGCATTTACATTATTTCGTGAATAACCGTCAAACATTGATGGATTCTTCTTCTTCTGATGGCGCTACAGTCCGGGTGGACCTGGGCCTCAACCAGTAAGCCTCTCCAGCCGACACGATCTTTGGCCAGCTGTCTCCAACTGCGCACACCAAGTTGATTGAGGTACTTCTCCACCTGGGTGCGCCATCGCCATCGTGCGCGTCCTTTCTCGATGACAGCACATACTTCGTTTTGCCCTCGTTCACCGCTAAACCCATTTTGGCCGCCTCCGATTCAGTGCCAGCAAACGCCTCATTGACGGCTCGCTGTCTTCGACCAATCACGTCAATGTCATCATTGTACGGACTTCTGGAAGATAGTGCCTCTAGTGTTGGCGTGTGAGTCTTGCACGATCTTTTCCAGGATGATGTTAAAGAAATCACATAACAGCGCGTCGCCTAGTCTAAAACATTTTTTGACATTGAAGGGCTCTGATGAATTGATGAATATCTGTCAAAAAAGCACTCAAATTCGTCGATGGGCTAGGGGGCAATTAGCTGTGAAGTTGGCTATCTCTGGAATACTTCATTTCAGACGTGGAGTTTTCTCATTCACGGAGAGTAATGGGAACAATTTGAGCAAACACATTTCATCGTGAATTGTTTGATTGTGAATTTGTGGATCGCGTTTGCCTCTCTTGTGTATTGCGAAATCAGGTTGACAGTTCGCAAAGAGAATGATTGATTCGTGGATATAAAATTTAAAATCGTTTATAAGTAAACGAGTTACTTTTGGGATTTTGGTCGGAACTCGATAATTCAGTAAGCAAGAAGATGGGGAATCTTCTTACTTACTGAGAAGTATAACTTTTTGTTTATATTCGGTGGAAATTGCTTGCTTCTGAAAGTTCGCGTTCGCAGTTCGCGGCTCATATGGATGGCCCTTAAGTGATGTATTCCACTTGTGGGCCGCATTGGCTGCCTCTCTCCCACTCATTAAGGCTAAGAGTTGTCAATTTTTCGACAGAACGCAAAGCACGCAACAGATTCTATGCGCATGGGCTTTAAGCCTGTGATCAAACTTCACCGCTCGGCTTTGTCAAACTCCGTTAGAGAACGATAGCACGCACAACTCAGGTGATCGCTGTAAGAACTAGGCCCGAACTCTAAGACCATCCATATTTTAAGTTTAATATCAGTGACTCGCGACAGCGGTTTTCCCGATTTGAATCGTAGCTGCTATTATTTCCGCACATTATTAAATTTGCCACGGTCCCGAGTGCCACACAAATGCGATCTATTTCAGTCCTCGGCTCTGCATTTTCGAAATCAATTTCAAAAACAACCCACACACGAGAGCGTCTCAATGAGGGCTGATAAAGAGCAAATTAAATGACACTTTGTAGGCTAGGCCCCTTGCCGGAGTGCCAATCAGCATTCAAGCCGTCTCCCAACAGGCGGAAGAAGTATTCACTTCACGTAATCTAAAGGCTGTCTACAACCATTAAGACATCGCCTTTCAATCTATTGTCAAGTGTCAAAGTCACATTCACCCGCACACACATTCTGTTGTTCTTTTTATTTTCATTTCATTTCTTATTCACGGCGATAACAAAGGTTAAGGAACCGACGACATCGTCAAATATTTCTGCGTTTTTTTTTTTTTTTTTTTGTCGAGTGGCTTCGATGAGGCGCTTATGCGAACGTCAGAACAAATCCGTACTTAAGTTTGCTTGATAAAAATCAAGCTTTTTGTCAACCCGTGAATCAATTGTGTCACCATTGTCAATCACCCCACACACAGTTGCGTTCCACGGCTGTGTGGATTTTATGGGCGGCGAGAGGCCGATGAGGCGTGTGTGCACGGTGTTACAATTCAACCCACTGCCAATCACCCCTGAGTGCGCCAATGGGGGAAGGTCGAGTCAAATCGAAGAACACCGCGCCGCGTCGTGCCGTAACATTCCCAAGTGTCATTAAACCTCCACACATTTGAGAAGAGATACGCTGACACTCGCTCTCTCTCTCTTAACCTAGACCGGCACAATTCTACAGTCCACTGATTACAGAGCACCGTTCCACGGCAGCGCAGCGGTTTATTTTTGTGTTCTGTTATTTTTATTACGGCATGATTCATTGAACTTATCCCCCGAAAATTCCCTTAGCGAAAATAAAACGAGGATACTTTGGCGCACGGGCTTTTGTTTACTAAATCCGCACTCAGCCAGCCGCCCATGCGGGTGGATCTGGGTACGTGTGTGTATTTTATTTTATTACTTTCCTTCGCTTTTCTTTCGGCCAACATTTTCATGAACTTGAACCTGAGCCGGGCGAGACGCGTGCCAGCGAGGGGGGCGCCTCTAGTTACTCCACAGTCCACACGTCGTCGTCGGCTGTAGCGAGGACCGCGTTGAGCCGAACGCGTGTGCACTAAATGAATTTAATGATTTTTTTCTGTCAGTGCAAAACACAACATGAATTATATAATTAGTTGGCACACTATCGAGGGGAGACGCGTTTATGTTTATGTTCTTGAGAGAATGTCTTGGGCTTGCCTTCGCTCGGATGAGCAGCGTGTCCTCTTGCCGCCGAGGGAACAGCGTGTCATGAATAATTGCAGACGCAAGGGTACTTATGATTGCTTTGAAATGAAATAAATATTTCACACAGCTGAAGGTGGAAGAAGTAAAAATTTAAATCCGATGGGGAATTCGATCAAATGCTTCGCATCTTTTGACCTTCAAGAGGTTCCTCGTCCTCAGTGAGCGACAGGCTAAGAATAAATGGGTAAAGCGTGGGACCTGCACGATTTGAATGTAAATGAAATTGTTCATTATTAACACACTTTGTTGATTCACCAATCGTTAAATTGGTTTAGTTCCAAGGGAGAGGTATACATTTGAGGTTTTAAACGACTGTGCCAACCTTGGGGCAAACGTCAACTGACATTTGGGATTGACACAAGTCAAAACAACTGGGATCAAAACACCTTACACGAAGGACATAGATCATGGTCCAACAAAGTCTTACATTTGCTGTATGGATCCGAAAACTGGATGATAAGCAAAACAGTAGAAGTGATTCTTAGTGCCTACGAACGAAAGTTGTATGTCGGATATATGACATTGTCCACGAACACTTCGAGATGTACCAAGATGTGGATTTAGGTTAGGTTAGGTTGAGATGGCTGACTGCCGCGCATACGCACAGTAGACACAATTAGGCGGATCAAGGGTACCTATTCCGCAAACCAATTAGTGCTTTTAATAAAGCGAAGAAGAAGGCTGATTATTCGGACGGATTATCAAAGAAGTCTGAATCAACGGGATAAGAGAGCACTACAGCTGCAAAGCAAGTATTCAATGGTGTCTTCCTCATCCTCGTGCATGCAGCTTCGACAGAAATCATTGTAAGGAATGCCTAGTCTAGAGGCGTGACTTTCGATGGCACAATGCCCTGTTAGAACGCCAAAAACAGATCTGAGATTTGGCCTGCTTAATCTGATCAAGCCAATCGATCGCTTGGGATCGATCATAGACCAAAGTTGTTGGCAATGAGGCACCCTGCGCCTGATATCCATCCACGGTTTGTTTGAGCAAGCGTTTCAAGCTTAAGCAGATGTTTTATAGTAGCGATAGGCGTGGAGGGTGGGTCTCCACCCGGAAAGAGTACAGAGTTTGTGCCCTTTCTAGCGAGTTCTTCCGCTTCGCAATTCTAGGCAATGTCACAGTGTACCGGCACCCACATAAGTTGGATGTTAAAATACTTGGCCATCTCGTAAAGAGATAGGCGGCAATTCAGGGAAGTCTTGGAGTTAAAAGTGACTGAATGCAGAGATTTGATCATACGGAATAGATGACGATAACTAGCCAGGACAGGGCTTCCTTAATCGCTATAGTTTCAGCCTGAAACACGCTACAGTGGTTAGATAGTCGGAAAGATAGCTGGATATTTAGATTCTTGGAATAGACGCCAGCACGCACACATGCATCCATCTTCGATCCATCTGTGAAGATTCAGACTCCCAATAATATCTGGGTTGAGACATTTTTCTCGAAGAGGAGTTTAGGTATAGGTCCGTGGATCGTTGAATGTCCAGACTGCAGTTCTTTCCAGCTGCTCAACTATCTTAATCTGATCGCCGTACTAACTGCTGTCTGTCTGCCAATTAGTTCTATCGGTGACAGGTTGAGGAGTATGTTTAGTGCTTCGAAGGAAGTGGTCTTTAGCGCTCCGCTAATGCATACGCAACCCATCCTCTGCACTCTAGGGAGTGGGGTGATGTTGATTTTCTTATCGAGTGCGGTCCACCAAACTGCGACGCCATACAACAGTATGGGTCTGACCACTGATGTAAATAGCCTGCGAGCCATTCGGGGCTGCAGTCCCCATTTGCACCCAATGGCACTTTTGCAGCAGTAAACAGCCTTGGATGCCTTCTTGACACGTTCCTGGATTTTTAGCTTCCAGTCTAATATAAGACCTAAGGATTTAGCGCAATTACTGAGAACTTAGGGGGTCTCGGTTGGGATAGGAGGGTCAAAGTTACGGATTTTATACTTTTTAGTAAAGAGGACTAGATCTGTTTTTTGCGGATTGAAGCCTAGGCCGCTTTTGCTAGTCCATTTCACTAGCTTGGATAGCTAGTGGAACTAGCTTGGCAAGCAAAAACCCGTCGCCTTTACTGGATAGACCAGATTGAACGACTGGGCCCATATGCTAGCTAGCCAGCAGGGTCTTCGAAGCCGGTTCGAGAAAACAAAGGCCAGATCCTCGGTATAAAGACCAAGTGATCGTGGATGGAAGACGACTTGGTCTTAATTACTATGGCCACCCAGGGAGCACGTCAACGACGGAAGGGAGCCTATAAACTTCAGGCTCAGGCCCTCCGTAAGTCAAAGGCTTGATAAGTAAGTAATGCCCTAGTTTAGAAATTGCAAAAATGAAGGCTTCATTTATTGTCCTAAAAGACCAAGTTCAAATTTAAATTAAAACGTATGTAGAGAAGAATTGAAGGATCTCATGCAATTAATGTGGTATGCTTGTTCAGTAAAAGAACAATCAATGCAAAGTTTGATGACATGTCGCCTTCGCAGTTCTCTTCATTGATTGTATTCTAGTACCTAGTTCTGTTTCAATCTACTCAATTCTGGTGGCATAACAAAACACGACAGCACATCACCGTTAAAGGGGCGTGGGGCTAGTTGTAACCAGAAATGAAGTATTACAGAATTAGTCGACTTCACAGCTGATTGTCCCCTAGTCTATCGACGAATTTGCCTTTTTGACAGATATTCATGAATTTTTGACACTTATTCACGAAATAATGTCAATTTGGTTTATGAACGTTATAAAAACGTCTAGGAGGAAAGATCTTCGATGGGTGCCAATAATAGACAAGTTCGTTACTGGTTATTTTTGAATTTTTGGACTCTCTCTGAACACGAAAGAGATATAGTGCTGATTGTTTTTTCTTATCAGACTTTTGTAGTTTGGCAACACCACGGTGAGAGCGAGAGACATGCTCTTCGGCCTGCCATAGTACTCATGGGTACTCATGATGACATGCATCTTCTCTATGTTGTATTGTGTGCATGTTCAATCTCGTCTCAGCGCAGTTGTGATCAGTTCGGGCATACTGATGAGACTACACTACAGTATGTGAATGTCATTTTGTGTGAATTGGGGTTTTTGTAAATTTTGTTTTTCGTGTTAAATTCCATGCCGGCGTAAGTTGTAACACGTATCGATCAACCCCGTTGGTTTTTTTTTAACCGATTGCTATAATTTAAAGCACTGTCTACAAGATCCATATTCTATTGTTAATTCGACTAAGAAACTGCGAAAGGTGGAAATGACTTCGTTTTCGTATAGACTCCTTTCTTTAAAGCACGAAGTTCCTCAATAAAGCAATAGAGGAAGCAACTTACAAAAACACACGGTGGAAAAATGTACCATCTTCTTTTGACAAGTCAAGTAAGCCATTCTGGAAAGTGTCCAAAGTTATTAAAAATAGGTGTGCTAATATTCCTCCTCTTAAAGTTGACAATCGCCTTTACATCACCCCGGATGAAAAGTTGAACTTATTTGCCGATACCTTCTCTCACAATCATACAGTAACAGCGCACCTTAGCGCTGGTCGTACTGTTAATGATGCAATGCGCACCAAGGATACTGTTTTCAATTCCTCAGTCCTTCTTGACGAATCTTACTTAGTGACAGCATCCACAGTCAAGGAGTTAATAAAAATGTCTAAGTCTAAAAAATCTCCTGGCCTTGATAGAATAAATAACAAGTTGCTTGTTGTTGTGGCATCAAGTATTTAACTTGTATCTTGCTTAAAACTGTGTTATTTTCCTATGCAATGGAAAACGGCGTCGATCGTGCCCATTGCAAAACCTGGGAAATCCAGGGAAAACCCCAGCAGTAACAGACCCATCAGCTTGCCAAACGCTACTGTTAAACTATTTGAAAAAGTCAACACATATGTGATGGACAAAAACATCATAGCAAACTTTCAATTTCGGTTCAGAAAGGGACATAACACTTGCCACCAAATAGCAAGAATCAAAAATCATGTACGTGACAAATTTAGAACGAAAGAGTCAACAGGCCTTGTGTTACTAGACATCGAAAAAGCGTTTGACACTGTGTGGCACGACGCGCTAGTTCACAAGCTTTATAAGCTAAACTTCCCACTGCATATCACCAAATTGATTCAAAGCTTCCTCACTGACAGAAACTTTGTAGTAAAAATTAGAAAATATGAATCAGATATCAAACAAATTAAACATGGAGTTCCCCAGGGATCTGTACTCGCACCTACTCTTTTTGATATCTATGTATCAGACTTACTTTCGTTCAACAGCAAAGTCAATATAGCAGTGTTTGCGGATGACACTGCCTTCTATGCTTCTGCTACATTATTCCTAGATGTTTACAATATACTACAAGCTGTGCTCTCCAAATTTGAACAATACTGCTTCAAATGGAAGATTAAGCCAAACCCGTGTGGGGCGACTGTACGAATACACACAAGCTGGAATTGCAAAGATGTCAAAACAAGCTTTTAAAACTGATGCTCAACCTGCCTTGGCACTTTTCCACAAGAAGACTTCATTGATAATCTTATTAATAAATCAAAAAGAATATTCTATGAAAATTGCTCTTTGTCTGATAATGAACTCCTAAATCAACTTATCCCTACATCAGCACATATTGATAAGACTATATCGAAAAGAAAATTCTTGGAAGACCGACGGGAGAATGCAATACTAGCTTAAGTATCACATAAGGGTTTTTGTTAGTAGTTTTCCCTTATTTAATCTTATTCATATAATACACAACTAATGAGTTATTGTATATCACTATATCATAGCTGTAAAGGATCAATGTGTTCTAAGTCTCTAACATAAGTCTTAACGTAAAATTGTAGAAATTCCATCTACTTGAAATAAATAAATAAAAAAAAATATGCATATGGGGTACAATCAGCGTTTTTACTCTTTACAAAATAAGGCCTTATCCGAAGGCGGAACAAAGAAAGCAGAACATTACTAGGAAATCGGGAGAATCATCTTTTTTAACCGCTACGAACAAACGTCAGTGTGAAAAAAGTTATAGATTCCCCATCCGGGGACGAAGATGAGTAATCTATGTGGCTCTTGTGTTGCAAATCATTTTATCAAAGTTTTCCACGTGAGAAATAGATGCATCATCATGCAAAAAGTGGACAAACACGGCAAAAAAGAATCCATGCGTTTATCTATCTACATTAACAACGATTCATTTGGCGACTCTTATTTTGAATGTGTATTGCTTTAACTTTACTTTTTCGAAACAATAAATTATCATCAAAAAGGACTTTATATATTTTTTTTTAAATTCTTCTTACAACGTATCCCGGGTTATGCAACAACAATACCAGGTATTTTGTTCACAATAGAAAATAATTTTGAATTTGTTTGGCTAAGACGTTTTTTGATAAATTTGTTGTCAATCCGAATTACATATCTCACGTGTGTTTCAACCACTGATAAGTCATTCATTCGTTCCTTCAAACAGAGTAAAAATTGATGTCAGTTTAAAAACTGATCTAAGAAAGCTCTATTGAGGTGGCAAAAAGTCAAACATGTCAACAACACGCGGTGTTCCCAAGCGGTCCCCCATCCAAGTACTAACCACGCCCGATGCTGCTTGATTGCGGTGATCGGACGAGAACCGATAACTCAGCATGGTCTGGTCGTTGGCAAAATTTTTTATAACGGTTCACGCTCAAATGATACATGTCAAATAAGTTTAGAATTACCCTAGGTAGCACCTTTAAAACAAAAAAAAAAAATGGTCATGTTGCTAGTTATCTGGATGTTTTGAATAAATAGGTTTATTTTCTTTTTTTTATAGTAAACATTTTATACACTATTGTCTTATTTTACACAGTCGTGCACAGGAATATGGTTATTAAAAACTTCACTGCTGAGAATATCATGTTTTGGTGCATTGAATGCTAATGTAATGGGTAGTCGAAAAAGTCTATCGTCCATCGCCAGTGCTACCAATCACGTTGTGTTATACCATATGGTGTTGGAAAGGTGACATTTTAAATGGCGATCTGAGAATCCAGGTTTCACCAGGTTCAATGACGAAAACTTGGCACATAGTGCCGTCGCCAGTGATGAATCAATTCTTGATTTCTCAAGAAGATCTCCAGGGTATCTTCCACTCGCTGAAGAAGAAAAAGTCAGTGGGAATCGATGGAATACCGAATATTGTGCTTCACCATCTTCTCACCGAAGGGGTCCAAATTTACACAACCTTGTTGAACAATGCGCTGAATAATGCACATTACCCGGTGCACTGGAAAACACCTGTTGTTCAACCGATCCCTAAACGGGACAAAGATAAGTCCATTCCGACAAATCTTCGGTCGATCAGTCTTCTTCCCTGCAAAAGCAAGGTTTTTGAAAAGATAGTCATTCGAGTTCTGAAGCAATGGGTTGATGAACCATACCGGACAACCAGTTCGGATTCCGAGCGGGACATGATACCATTAATGCCGCGTCAAAACTGGTGTCCGACATACAATGGAATAAAAACAAAAATCTGTCTCTGTCTCTGTCTGATTGACTTGGAGAAGGCGTTCGACACCGTTTGGTTGGAGGGCCTCTTCCTCAAGCTTGGCATAAGTAAACCATTCTTATACATGGTCTATGACATGATAACAGGTAGAACATTTCATTAAAAACGGTCTGCAACAGGGGGCCATTGGGTCCCCGATCCTGTTTTCTATATTCACTGCAGATCTTATAGGTTCCATGCCGCTCTTAATTGTGTACGCCGACGACCTAGTTGCGTACAGATCAGGTCCGAAGGTCGAGGTAATAAACATCTTGTTGCAGCGTGACTTCGAGAAAATCCAGTGATTTTGCTTATCAGCTTCCAGAAGTGCGAAAGTAGTCTTTTCCGGACCCCGTTGTACAGGGCACCGCGGCATACGCGCCAAAACTGGCGTAATTTCAGCATAGTTGACCCGCATGATCGGCCGTTAGCTGTAAAAAGTGTAGTTAGATATCTAGGCATTTGGCTGGATCAATATCTGTATTTTGACAAACATAAAGATATTGCTCTGACGAAAGCCAGAAAAGCCTTTGCTGCGGCAAGGAGGTTGTTTTTCAGCAGCCAACTTGATACCAGAGTGAAGGTAATCTGCTACATGGCCCTAGTACGGCCCATTATGGTGTACGGTTGTCCATTGTGGTTCAATGTGAGTCCTTCCCAGATGGAAAAGATGAGGGTGTTCGAGAGGATGTATCTTAGGAGCTGTCTCCGTCTGTATCGCACACCCGAATCTGAGTACAAGAAGTACTATCCTAACGAGGTCCTCTACAACCAGGCACACTGCACGAGCTATGACTTCTTTGATCAGTCTGATCTTTGGGGCTTACTACCCCAATAGTATGTACCATGAAAGGGTTCGCTTTAACGGCTTTATTCCTCCCGAAGCATTCCTCTCTCTAGACACAATTGGCCTTATACAGGATCCACAAGGATATCCTATCATCTTCCATGTCGTACGCTGAACAGTGGACAGGCGACTCCAGTACGAACCGGATGTCGTTCGCACATACGAGGATCTCGTCCGGTTCAGTAGAGCGATCCCCGCTCGAGATAGCAAAGAGTCTGCCAAAGAACGGCAATTTTACTGGTAGTAACACCAAAACCAGCCTCCGCCACCGCTAGCTTTTCCACGGGATCAGATAGTTGACCATAGTGGCCAGCTTACATAGTTTTTAAGGGATCTTTAAGAATAAAACAAAAATAAAACAAAAAAAAAATATATACGCTCTGGTGCACGTGTCCATACTGTTACGGACATAGTTAAGATAGTATTAAGTTTTATGTTAGTATGTGGTAGTTTAAGTTGTTAAGTTTAGCCAAGTTTTTTACAAGTTTTCTTCGCAAAGAATATAAAAACAATAGATTAAGCCGAAAGGCACATTCATAAATTAGATTAGATTAGCTTAGAGTACCCGCAGAGGGTCAGTAGGTTAGTATTATGAACACTGTAAATTCTTAAGATAGTTAAGCTAGTTTTAAGTATTTTTTTCTAGCATGTAAGTTAAGATGTTTTAAATAAAACAAAATTGCATTAAAAAAAAAGATGACATTGTAAGCCTCATTTAACAAAAAAAAAAATAATTAAATTCGGAGAAGTTGAAAAAAAGTTGCAGCTGTTCAAAAATAAGTTAAAATAATGAAGAAATTCGCTGTATTTTGAAATTTTTGTATAAAAAAGGGAATAATGGTAGTAGGGGATTGTAAATGGGATGAATTACAATGCGTGGTCGATTTTTGGAGACTAGACGAACCGTTGGCCCAGCCTTTGTCAATTAAGAAATCGAACACAGAGAAAATACTTCTTCTATGATGCAATGATTTCTTTACACTGTTTTACTCGGATTTCATAAAACATTGTGATTGCCAAACATCGCAGACGGACTTTATTCCCCCATGGTAATAGATGTAGAGTGTATAATTTTCTATTAGTAAATCTGCATGTCTGTCAACGGTGTAGTGTGATACTACCAGAGATAATGGATGATATTATTGGTTATCTCTGGATACTACACGAGTAGCAATCGATAAAAGACACATACGTGTCAACCGATGAACATCCCTGATCGTCAGGGATACCAACGAAATGTAACAAAAATGAACACCCATGAAATTTCTGCGAATTGGTTTAAATAAAGGGCAGTTGGTTTGTGATAGTAAAACTGTGTGGGCATGTTGTGTTATTTATTCTTTCGCTTCAACGCTATCTTGACATATCAGACAGTTCAGAGGTGATCTTTGAAACGCGCAATCAAATGCAATGATATTCTAAGGGTACTTGATTTTTATCTATCATCTTTTACAAGATCTTACTTGACATTGAAACAGAAGACCGTCGAGGTCGAGAAATCGTCTTTCACTGCGAGAATCTGAGACACGCGAAAGCTAATTTCAAGCGAGATGGTCAGATAAACAGAAGGGTAATCTGATCATCCGATTGGGCGCCTTTAGAAAGTTTTCGGCAAAAAACAACGAACCTTTATGTACGAAATTAATAATATTACACATCTTCTGGTGATGCAAGTTTTAACATGAACTTGGATTCATGAGAATTTTAGTCATTTCAGGGCACAGAACCTGTCTCCTTTCATTAAACAAAAAAATGACCCAATATCCAAGAATAAATGCCGATAAGATCCACACCGCACTAACGTCATAGCTTGCGGTATATTCGCGAACATACCCAAGAAGTTCTCATTTTTTCACATTTCCTGTGGAGAATTCACTGCAACTGAGTTATTTTCGTCTTGACCAGAAAAACCAGATTCACCCAAGCTTACGATCGCTTTTGTTCGATGGAAACGGAGACAGAAGGGATCACTTGTGCAATACCTAATGTGGGTTAACGTGATTTTTGGATTATTTTCGGCGCGACGCACGTCCCAATTGGATGTGGATGATCAAACGATTTAAACCTCAAGTGGAAGATTGAGGTGAATACATATATCCTTCGGCATTTCCTTTAAATTCATGGTCATCTGAGAAGGATTCACCGATATCATCATTTTAAAAATTTCAGTTGTTTTGCGTTGCTTATTGAGTTCTACTAAATGCGTGGTGTGAAAAAACATTTCCTCAAAGTAGGTACATTCCCTCAAGCTGACGTTTGAAAATTAGAGTTCTTGACGTTTAAGGGTGGGTACACAATCGGGTAAAGGTGGGTGCAAAGCACATGCAATAATGTTTTTAAACAAACAAACGCGAAAAACAATGAACTATAATTCACGTCGTTTCGGAACCTTTATAGATTCGAGTTTGATAACACGGAATGGTTGAGTAATCATTTCCTCTCCGATATTCCTGAAGGACCCGTGGTGGTGACATACCAGAATTGAGAAAATGAAAATATTCCTTCGATACATTGATGACACATAATTCCAAGTTGGAATTGGTGAGGGTATTTGGATTAACTGATAACATTAGTTCTTTCGACATTTACGCAGTAAATACAAAAACTCCGACGCACTTTACAGGCATTGGAGTACTCTATGAGGTGTCTTCTTTGTTAGTCGAAGAGATGTGTGTTATTTTGTATGACCAGTTAAGTGAACCAGGCTTTTCAAAACACGATCTAATCTCCCTTACATACGATTTTGCACTTGCTCACCATCGTGAAGAACAAATGTTAACTTAAAGAGATTTTAACAACACAAACAGGGCATCATTAGAGCAAGAAAAAAGAAGTGTCCCATGTATAGACAGCAAAAAGAAAAAAAGTCAAAATGAATGAATAAAATTCTAAGAACCAATTAACAATGTAAGAGCTGCCGGTGATCTTTTTAAAATTGTCATCGTGTTACGATGACGCACTGCGTTGAAATAAATACTCAATTTAGAGAGCTGTTCTCTCTATCGCTCATCTACTAGATGAAAAATATTACCGCCTTTCTGCATACACTCATTTGAAATGATTTTTGTCGTGAAATTATTTTTAATCAGCTGTTTGCGTTTCTTAAATGACAGTTCATACAAAATACTCTCAATTTGGAAGAAAACTCTCAATCTGGGAGAAAATTTCTCTCACAGCGCACCCCTCTGTCGAAAAATATCCAACATGTTGAATAATGACGTGGGATGGACTACGTTTTACGTTTTATTACGATCCTCTCATTATTCACTGACGCAGGTCAACGCTGTATTTTGTGCTTGGCCATTGAAGTGTGTGTGTTGAAAGCCAACGCCAGCGCAAACGCGGCAGATTCATGAATTTAGTGGGGATCCATGTACTTTCCATGTAACGTACACGGGTATGTTGTTCGGAGGGTGTTCAAAAGTTGACTAGTATTTTTAAGGGAATTTTCTTACATTGTTATATGGACTTTTGTGAATAACAATGTATTGCAATGTCCATTTAATTTGAACTATTTGATCTAAAATTAATTCTTATTAATTCTATATATACACTATAGGCTATTCATAAGCCATACCTGACAAATCAACTCAAAAAGTGAAGCCCGCTTTATACGCTTAAATCATGAATTCTGAAAAACTCAATTTAAACAATTTGATAAGAACAATGGCAATATATTGCAACTTTTACTAATGCTAAAATATGGTTGTCAAAACAATCTTATTTGTGATTCACGCTTCAATTATATTTTTATTATTGGTTAACTGAACGTGTGAATTTATTATTATTTTTATTCATATGAAACAATTCACACTATGTTGTGCATTCATTAATTATGTCCAAGTATTTCAGATTGTAAATTGCTCAAAGTTTTAATGAATCGACTTCATGAACATAAGCTTTGTTCGTTCGTTTACCCCTCCATACTGTGTTGAAAATTGATCACCAACATTTGAAAAAACGTTCAAATAACGAGCGAATTTTCAAATAAGAACTCTAATTCACCCCAATACTAAGGTGGGGAAGGGTATCAGCTGATCCACAGCTGTTCTCAAGAGCTCACACATATTTACAGACAGGGGACAAAAAGCGTATAAAAAACGCTGTCAGATGAAATCAAGGGGCAAGGGAGGTAGAAGTTGGATATCTCTATCATAGGTTATCTCTGGTCAGGAGCACGAATGAAACGGTCGCAAAAATAAAACTAAATTGCTTATTACTTAAAAATTATAAAACTGAGTTTAATTTCTCTTTTGTTATTTAAAAATTATAAAACTAAGATTAATAATTCTTCTATCTCCTGATGACCAAGTTGAATTAATAATTAAAAACATAATTTTCCCTTTTGAAAAACATGTTCCTATTAAAACAGTTATTAAATCCACACGCAATGCCTGGTTTTCAAGAGAAATTAGGGACTTGATAGCTGAGCGCGATCAAACCTACCGACGATGGAAACGTTTTAGTGTGGACGAGCTTTTTCGAAATATCAAGCGCTTACGAAATAAAGTTGTCTGGGAAATTAAAGCAGCCAAAAGGCGTCACTTTCCTGGTCGCTTCAAAGTGAAAAAAAAGGTGTGGTGTAAGTTACGAAACATGGGGATTGTCGTCATCCTCCATATTATATTCCTATTACCGATGGCGTGTCGAACGTTCGCCTGCTACCGAACTGTTAGGCGAGCTATTAGATCCGAAAAAGAACAAAATGATATTAGAGATTTTGTTAAAATCTTGCATTATGCATACTCTTTTCCACCACATGCAGGTGGTTAAATTGCGATCGCAAATGTGTTCCGATGTTCTCTTGGGATTTTTTTGTTTACTATCGACATTATTAAGTGGATCGCCGTGGCGTAGTGGGTAAGTGCGTTGACTCCTACGCAGAAAATGCCAGGTTCGATACCCGAATTTACCACCTTTGATAATTCACGGCTCTGCCTCTTTCGAGTCACTGACAATGCTCAAAGAGTATTCCTGTCTAGAAAAAGCTTCACAACTTCGCCGTTCGGAGTCGGCATTAAACTGTAGGTCCCGTCCACTCATGAGAGAACAATAGCACGCACAACACGCAGTGGTTGCTGAGAAGCTAGGCCCAGGCCCGCCTCGGACTGTCGCGCCACCCATATTATTATTATATTATCGACTTTAGCGATGTCTGCATTTGCTACTAGCAATTGCACCAGTTTCCCAAATTTAAAACGAATCATTAAAATCAATTCATTTCCTGTCGCACTTTTTATGTACTGCCATATCTATAAATGTTTTTACTTATTTGTTGTTTAATTTGTGTTTTTTGTACACTTCGTCCATCATTCACCAAATATTTCCATTCGCATGTTTCTGACATAAGAATCACGAATTTTTGCGAACACTCGCCAACCGTTATATGGTGATTATGCAGTTCGCCCGATTTCTGACACTTGAGGCGAATGCGATCTGCTCAACTCGCGAATGGTAATACCAATTTTCACCATTTGCCGATTTTTTCGTTCGACTCGCCATCGGTAATAGGGGTATTAGAGTTCCTCGTTTGTAAGGTTTTTCACTTAACCTGTCAAAGTTTTCCTCTTCCGAAACAGAATTTTCCATTTTTTAAAGTTAAACTTTGCCCACTCAACTTCTTCAAAAGTTCACTCTTTACATTTCATCTTTCATCTTTCACACCAAAATGGAGGAAACACTCATCTGTCAAAATATGTTACTTACATTTATTCACACCCGGTGGAGTGTTTTCTCTTAAATGCTGAGAAAACACTCAAACTCAATTTTTATTCACACCACTCAATGTGGCATAAAATTGTGAACATTTTTTTTAATAGAATACCAAAACCTTAAATTCAAAATTAGACTTTTTTACTGTTACATGGGAAAAAAATTACCAAAATGCCTTCGAAAATGTATGGCATCTCGTGAAATCCAAAATTTCACAAGAAATTTGAAAATCTACGGAAGCAACTTGGGAAGATTTTATAACCGCTTGAAGTAGCATTCTAGAAGAACACATCCAATACTTTATAGACTCCATTTCAAGACACCTTGCTGGGGTCATTGCTGCGAAATGTGGAAATGCCAGTCAAAACACAGTACTAACTTGTATAATTTGTCGAAGTGTTTATCAGCTAATTCATCTCTAAGACCGTCCAATGTGGCATCAAATTGTGCACCTCGAACTACATACCACCGCAATGTGGTAGGCCCGACGTGGAGCTCTGTTCTACTATGTATCACCATCCTTATGAAAAATCATTTGGTTAATTCGTGTTCAATGAAAATTTAACTCTGGCTTTGCTATGTTCCCAGCAAACGAAACCGCAAATTTTCGTCAAATTTCTCCAAACCTATTAGATTTCGCCATAAATGTTCGGGGTTTCGAAACCTCGCACTTTTGGCGGAAGCTAGTTGAAACACCTTTGAGTTCATCCGTCCATGAGAAGTTGTCAAACCGAACAATCCGATAGCGTGAACGAGAGTTTATTTTGTTAATGTTGGTGTTCACTTTCTCTCCCTCTCTCTCTCTCTCTATTCTGGTGTTCTCAACACTGTTAATTCCTGCCAACAAACATCTATTTTGCCGGCAACTTCAAAATGAACAGCTAATGACATTTAAAAACACTTCAAACTCGGTGGGAACGGCCAATTGAAGTTTCATTAAAAGTTCATCCAAACCTCGCGGTTTCGGTTCGGTGGGAATATAACATTAGAAATCATTCAGTTAGCAACATAAATTCATGGAAACGTCTGATGACCTACAAAATACAAAAAACGCACGAAAGGCTCATTTCAATTTGAAAAAGTGAAGGCACCGTTTTTTGACATAAATGTCACATCAACTCGATTGTCATCGTGCCACTGCACCTATCCGATTTGACCTTAAAGCTTGTACAAATTTGGAAATTCGCTGCTGTGTAAAGTTAAGACATAATCCCATTCACAAATGGCAGCGAATCAGTCACTCCGCGTAATTGATGCACGACTGCTGGCAAATGTCTACAGATTATCGGTACATTTCAAGCGAAAATACTCTCGCACTGTCTCGGAAGCCGTCTGCGATGACATAAATTGATGGCGCGAACCCCAAAAGGCGATGACCAAATTGGATTTATCAGATAAATTGATCCGACTTTGATGTGCGACGCTGACAAAGCAGATGGGAACAGACTGCTGTCGGCATTTCGATATGATATCCACCACACGGTAGAAGGAAATTTACCATATCGCTTATAAGCGACCACTTTCACTGAATAATTCTTGCGAAATTTGTGAAAACCGAAGTGTTTCGAAGGAACTTTCCTTGCCAAATCAATCAAATTAGACTTCGAGTGGGTAAATTCACCACGAACTGTCAGCACTTGATCGGAGTCGTCAAATGGCTATACCCCACCCAGTGATTATTTAAGAGAAGTGGACAAAGGAAGAAACAGAATCACTATAATTTGTCTCTGAGGCAAGTTTCTTGCCAGACACTGTAGGAAGCGATTTCATTCAAAAGAATAAATGTCACTCCTGTGATCATCATCCGCGACCAAATGGCGCGTAAAAACGAAAAAAAAAACAAATCAAACAAAAGAAAAAGGTTTCCGATTTATTACATCTCCATCACAACGAGGGACCGTCATTAAATCTGTCTGCGGCGAACAAGTCCCGATAATAAACACATTTTTTCCAGTCCAGATCCAAGCGCTCTTTGTGCGGTTGATTATTCATTCAAGTTAATTTAACTGGGACGGTAAGGGTTTAATTGTGTCTTCCCTTGTGTTGTGTTGGCGATGTGTCGTCCTTTGACCCGCGCTCACACACAACAACAAGAGAGAGAGAGAGAATATTGTTTGCGAATTAATGTGTAGCACCACCGTGCATGATTTCCCTTTGGCTTGTTATTTTCCTGTTTGCCGCCCTCTCTTTTGTCCCAGAAACACGCCCCCACCCTACGCCGGGCGCACACGCCGCGCATTCCTTGATTTCAGTCGGGAATTGTTGAACTCATCCAGTCCAACTGTCGGCGTGTTATGGAAACTCTGGAGACTATGTAACAGAGCAGTTGACGGCAGTTTGCTTCCTTTGTTGCGCGACGACCGGGAACTGGAAATGCTGCAAATGCAGCCATGCATATTATTGGCGACATGCAAGCTTGCAATATCGTTTCGTTTTGAAGGAAATTCCACCCAGACTAATTTCGATAGGAGCTCGGTTCTCCTTTGTTGATTAATTTCGAACTTATGGATGTGCGGTGCTGTGAAGCCGTCACGGGCGCGGGGCGAGGAAGAACACAAAGGATTTTAACTTTATGGCTTCAATGGTGGCGTAGAAAAATGAAAAAAAGTTTCCGTTGTTTTGTAGTTTAGCTTTGGATTTGCCACGTGTCATTGGTCTGGAATTTCCGTCTATTGAAAGTGGAATGAAGTTGTTTTTTTCCGGTTTCATGAGCACGTCTGGTGCGAGGCACCTGATGCAATGGAGGAGTGTGTAGAAGATTTAAGGTCTGGAAGATATTTGAGGTTTAAGCAAAGTTTACACATTCTATGGGGGTCTTGTCTTACAATTTTAAAGGAAATATTTTCTGTGCCGAGAACACATATTTTTCAGCAGACGCTAGTTTTACTCTAAGTAACTGTTTATTCGAAACCGCGAGGTTTGGATGAACTTTCACTGATGAGCATTCCCACCGAGTTTGAAGTGTTTTCAAATGTCACAATCTTTAAATTTTGAATTGGATGGCAAAACAGGTACTTGTTGACTGAAATCGGCGGTCATTAGCGTGCTCGGGCCATCAAAGCTGGATAGTAAAGGGTTTTCCAATTAGGACTTGACAACATTTTTTGTAAATAAAACGGAAACGATTTGAAATTTCATATGGCCGCCGCGGGCACGTTCGCAGTGGTCGATTCGATGTACAAAAGTTTTTAACGACTCGGCTGCACATTTCAGCAGAAACGGCCGCTATTTCGCGTTCAATGTTGGCTCTGAGTTCTTCTAACGTCGTCGCTAATCGACTGGCCCATTTCTTGAGATAACACGCTCACTTTAGTTCTTCTTTCTTTATTTGGCGCTACAGTCCGGGGTGGACCCAGGTTTCAACTAACTAGCACAGTCTGTTGCTAGCTGCCTCCAGTGTCGCACGCCAAATTGTTTGAGGTCCTTTTCCACCTGGGTGCGCCGCCTTAAGCGCGGGAGTCCTCTGTTACGTTGTCCCACGGGTTCGGGCCAGGGCTGAGTTGTCCATACGTTCTACATGGCCTTGCCATCTTAGGTGTTGGATCAATTTACTTACTCTTTAATAAATCGATTGTAACGTGTCCTGTGTGGCTTGTGGCACCATCCTGTTGAAACCACATGTCGTCCAAGTCCATATCTTCCAATTCGGGCCAAAAATAACCGGTAATCATGGCGCGAAAACGCTGACCATTCACAGTAACGTGACGTGTTGACCGTAATCGTCGACGAAAAAATGTGGCCCAATAACGCCGCCGACATGAAAACCGCACCAAACAGTTATTTTTTGTGGATGAAGTGGTGATTCATGAAGTTTTTCACCCGACCAATAACGCATATTTTGCTTATTGACGAACTCACGAGTCAAAAATGAACTTCGTCGAAAATTAGAGTGCGGATGAAATCCGGCCAGAAATGCTAAAGGCAATGGGTAAAGAGGGAGTTTTATGGCTCTCTCGTGTTATTAAGGTGGCCTGGGAACGCGGAAGGACAACTGGCGATTGGCAAACTGAGGTGCTTTTCCCTCTTTTTAAGAAGGGGACAAAAGAGACTGCTAAAACTACAAGGGCATATCCGTCTTATGTCTCTCTTGGAAAGTCTGAGCTAAGGTTTTGGAAGCGCGTTCTAGAGCTATGGTCGAGCCAAGGATGAGGGTTTAACACTACGGCTTTCGTTCCGGCAGAAGTACAACCGACCACCTTTTCACTCTAATGGAACTTGAGAAGGCTTGGGAATACCCGATCTACAGCTGTCCTGTAGATTTTGAAAAGGCATAGGACCGAAAACTCAGGAATTTTCCGCAGGAGCATGGGGGATTGAGCGTCCTTTTTTGAGGGCCATTCAATCTCTGCATACAAACTGTAGCAGCTATGTTCGGGTGAACGGTGCTAAATCAACACCATTCACTGGACTTCCCCAAGGGTGCGTCTTGTCACCTCTCCTTTTCATTGTTTATATGGACAGGATGTTGCTGCGCAGCCGAGGCGAGAAATGTTTCCGAATGGGAGAGTTGAGGGTAAGTCATATTCTTTTTGCGGATGACTTAGTTATTCTCACATCTTCCCAGACATCAACTCCAGAACTCAAGCGCGCACTCTATACGTTTGTGGTCGTATGTGCTGATGCTGGAATGAGGGTAACGTGGACGAATCAGAGGTTATGGTAATTTCCAGAACGCCTGTTAAATGCACTCTACATGTTAGTGGAGTCCCATTGAAGCAAGTGCAGAAGTTTAAGTATCTCAGGGTCTTCTTCACGAGGGAGTAATACTGAGCTGTCCTGTAGGATTGGTCAAGCTGGGTCAGTTTTGACACAGCTTGGGAGATCTGTAATCAGGAAGACCGAGCATAGTGTGAAAACCAACTTAGCAGTTTTCGAACTCTTTTTTGTTCCAACTCTCATGAAATTTGATTAATGACACAAAGAATAAGATCGCGAACACAAGCTGCTGAGATGAGATTTCTTCGTGCTGTTGTGGGAATTACTCACCGGGATAGGATGAGAAACACGACAGTGCGCGAGGAACTTAACGTTGAGCAGCTGCTTCTTCTAACGGAAAGAGCTATTCTTCGTTGGTTTGGTCACGTAGCACGAATGTCGCCACCATCACGACTTCCGTGCCGGGCCTTAAATGCGATTCCATCAGGGAGGCGACCACTTGGCAGAACCAGGATGTGTTGTTTGGACCAAGTCCATAAGCTCGACTGGTTACGCTTGGGCTTAACCCCTGATGAGTTAGAGTCGATGGCGGAGGATCGAGTTGCCCCTCGTGCGTGCTTTAACTCCGCGATGTCTTTATCGGATCATGCGGGTCAAAAGATGATGACGGTGAAAGTTCCGGTCACCAACTCCGAATTTCGGTAGAAAATTTTTATAATTCGCAGACGTTGCGCGTTAAAGTACACGCAACGTCTGCAATTTACAAAAATTTTGAAGTTACTGATGAAAATGTTGAGTTTACTGAATAAATTGACAGTGACAGTTTGATGATTAGTAAAAGGGTGAGTTCACAAATTAAATTAAAAATCCCTATTGAAAAAAAAAGTGTGAAAAGTAACCCCCGCCAGAATGCGCTGCTACTGCAAAAAAGGTTATAATGCCTTAAAGTCCGTTCATATTTACGTAGGCATGCCACATTTCAGTGCGATACTGTCTTTAGTTTTGTTTTGACAGCTGATTGTTATTGACGTTTTTGTCATCATGTTGATGTGATTGTTGCATCATCTGATAAAACATTATTTGTTGAGAGACACGGTCTCCTTCCCCGTGACAAAAGAAAAGTTGGATAAATGTTATAGGGCTAACGTCCGATTACACCGGCAAATATAACAGCGAGCTAACAGATACCAGAAGAATTAGTACTGATCGCACACGCCATATTTTGATAACAAAAAAAAAAAAAAAAAAAAAAATTGATGTCAAATTGTTTTCTTCTTTTTTAAGTCTTCAAATAAAAGTATGCAATGTTATAAGCCTAAAAAATAATTTATGTGCATTTACCAGCAGATTGAAAATCGTCAAAATTTTAAATCGAGAATGTGGGGGTTCCCTTAAGAAATATTGAAAACTTGCATGAAGCACCCCCAAACACGACTTTGAATTCACAAGAAATATATAAACACTCAGCTCCATTGCATTGAATTTCTCTGAAACTCGCCCAATGTGTTTTCAATTGGCTGATGGAATGGCGTCCTTAAATACGACCTTCAATTCATCCGCAAAAGCATTTAATCCCAACGAATTCGACTGATGTCACTCCGCTGTGAGTTCGTAAACAGTTTTTAATTTCGCCGACACCAAGCGCATACTGCGCGCTTGTTTTCCAAGTCAACAAAAATGGAACTCATTGTCAGTTACCGTTCTAATTGTTTACAAAAGAAGGATCGCAAAATTCGAAATGAAATTACGGCGTCGTCATTTCAAGTGTCGTTCTGACAGCAAGTGGGAATGATGTGAACTCAATTTCGTCTATCATCGACTGGTCGCGGTTGCTCACTTGTCTGCTGTGAGTCTGTTCGCGAATCGAATATTTTTAAACTTCCACATATAGACAGGAGCAAGGTTCAATGCAAAGTATCGCCACCATTTAAGCGTCGCATGTCAAAAGTGATGACGCTGTCAAGTGTACACTTCCGCTGACTCCTCGAACAATGATTTACCTAACTAAACGAATCTAATTACATTCTCCAAGATCTCCATAGAATCTAGGCAAAGTGCGTTCACAAATTGATTCAAGTTACCCTCCCTCCCGTGGCACAGCACTGCGCGCATCGCAACAAGCCAAGTTTCGCATTTGCCTCGCAAAACAAAGAGATCCATACTATTTAATTCCAGCACACACCCGTGCTAGATGTTTTCAGTGCACTCAATGCGCTCTGCATAAACGATTATAATAACTTATGCACTACTTCACTCCGCGTCTTAGAGATACAAACAATAGCAGTTTTCCATCGACTTACCTGGGCGCATCTGCATAACGAAACGACGTCTAAGTATGAAAAAATGCGAAGTAGGATTTCCTTTGGCAGTTGCTTTATAGGTTCATCATCCGATTCAGGTGAGCTGAGGAATGTTTGCTGAAAAGATGAAACACAACAGAGAGATATGAGCACAAGCACAACCAGCAGAGCAGTTTTCATTGAAATAAATACAAGCACATGGACAAAGATACATAAATAAAAAAGAAATTCAAGAGAACCAACGAAATGTAATACAGTCGGTTTTTCACCGAGTTATGCTGGCATAATTGAATGGCTTGCAAGGGCAAGAGTCGGGCGAGCAGATGAAGACGCATTGGTCGCGGCTAATGTGTGCGCTCGTGTGTGGGTTGTTTTATGCGCCGCGGTCTCCTTGGAGAGCTTCTGAGTTTCTGGAATTGATGTCGATTACTCGGAAAACATCGTTAGCGTATGACTAGAGTTTTTTTTTCCGAGGAAGCGACGGCGTTGAGGGCAAGTGGATGTGAAGATTAACCGAACTCTGGCAGACGTGGGGTAAACAAATAAAGAGGTCATACAGTCAAATCGATCTGCTCACGGTCAACGGAAGGAGAACATCGAAGAACATCCCCCCGCCGTTCAGATTCTACGAGTGAATGAGTTTCACTTCCAGGTCCACTGAGGCGATTAGTTGGTTACTTGAGTTGAGAGTTTGAATTAAAGTTAGCGACAAGGTGTGGGCCACTTGTGAATGAACTGAGCTTGCGATAGATCGGAGAACATTTCAGACGGGTTGTTCCGTCTGAAGTCGCCCTAGGGCTACTGAATCAAAAGACACTTTACCTCGGCTAATTTTGCTTGCTCGAATACGAAAGTGATTGAAGAAGCATTCAAAATTACGACGCAGTCTGGCTAGTGTGATGGATCAGACAACATTTAGACACAGGACTCACAAGTTTGTACGTACGGAAGGAAATCATCGCCACAGACTTTTAAGATGACTTCAAAACTATCACTAGCTTATGCTTGCTTACGCCATGATGGTTGAGTTCCTTCTCCACCTGGGTGCGCCACCTTAACAACCGGCGTCCTAGGTGGCCTTGTCCCACTGGTTAGGAGTCAAAAACCAACCAAGAAGAGTTCAGAACAATCTAAAGACCTTCCATGGCTGATTCCAATTCACCCATTCGGTGGGTAAATCCTTGAAGTCAGAATCTAATCTTTGACAATAGACTGTTTTTAAATTCTGTGTGAATTCGTGGTCCCTATAGTCGATTAGTTAGCTAGAGGTGCTGCGCTACAGGGTGTTACAGTGCCACGAAACGTTTTTGTTGTGAATTGAGACTTATTGAGTATGCAATGGCAACCAAGGAGAGTTGATAAATTGGAACTTAATCTTTATCTCCTTACCTTTAATACCCAAGTTATTTGTTTTTTTTTTTTTTTATAATTTGCGAAGATGAAGTCACAGCATGGACCGAGGCTATGGAGGCACACTGGCCCAAATAATTATACATACTGTAGTGTAGAACTTAAAGCTGAAACGTCCCTGTTAGAAATAATTGTGCGAATAACAACCCTGTCAGCGACCACAGCGCCACCAAACTGTGAATACCCGACAAACTTAGCGTTATGACAGAAATAACTAGTCCTATCTGACACTTTTGGGGCAACCTTCCGACATGAGAGAACTACACCAGTGAACTTATTTAATGAAGTGTAATAAACTTCTGACTTCTGACTAATACCTAATATATTAACACATACCCTTCAACTTCATAACATAAAAAGCGCGAGATATACTGAAACAAAAAAAAAAATCCTGAGGGAGTATGCATATTTATTTGGGTCACTGCAACTCGCACATTGTTCTTAAATATCTGCGGATTGTAGTTTGTGGGAAATATTAGACTGGGAAGAGCATTCAACACTCGATATGCGGCTGAAGAGCGAGTCTCTAAATTTAACCGTGCGTCCGAAAGTAGGCTTTTATTGCATTTTATGTTTTTTTTTTATTGTATTTTATGTTACTACTTCCTATATTTTAACTGTTATTCATATGATTTAATATTTTAGTAATTCTTAATTACGTCCACAATTACCGAATGACGTTTCGATTAGTTCAATACATTCACGTGCAGGATAACGTGCTGTGTGATCCCAAATTACGTTCACGTGTGCTGTAATCCCAAATACACGTTTTTCTATAGCGATTCTCGTTCACGGATGTGGTGATTCGATCCCAGACAATCCCATTAATCACGAACGTCGTTCAAGTGGCTATCTTCAGGCTATAGCTCACGGATTGCTTGGATGATACTGGCACCAAGACCGGATTGTAGACATTACATTGGTCCTTCATGGTTCCCCACAAAAAACAAGACCAAATGTGTCAAATTGAAGCTCCGAGACGGCCAATCGACATCGCCAAAACGGAATAACACAATTTGAGAAGTTGGTGCGCAAAAGATCGATTGAGGGATGGGCTAAGCTAGAGGGTGTCCAAAACCATTCCTTCAATTTCAGTAAATAAAAGTCGGTTAACATGGCTCTGTAACGTCTATCGTTCACCGAAATGTTGTTCCCAGCCTCATTTTCGAAGAAAAATGGTTCAATGTTGTGTGCTCTCATCCACAGCAGCCACATTCTGATCTTTACGACGACAGGTTCCGTGATTGTTTGTTTGCAAAAACTTCTTTCCAAAAAACGCACTGTTTGACTTTCTGTCAAGATTACGTGCGGCAAACAGCTGTCGGTGTCAAAATAATCTATGATTAAAATAAAAAAAAAACCGCTAGACGGCCCACTCTGTATGTGCAGTGACGAGCAAAACTGGATACCTCATTTAAGTTTCTTTGGTTTTTCATCAATAAAATTGTTTCGGACGGATTTGCTTGAAATTACTTCTTACTAAAAGATAGAGGGATAGATGTCAGAATTCGAACGATTACAACGGCTGAAATAAAATAAAAACGATGATGATCCCATATATCGAGTTTTGCACGTCTTCATTTGTCTTTTTTTTTTGTGCATTCACCGTTAGATCTAAATTTGGCGTATAATACTTTATGATATATTTCGCCATTATGATCTTGGGATCATAGTTAGCGGTACCAACGACATTCTAGTTGAAAAATCAAGTTTTTATTTCTGAATTTTTAAAATTTAAATTTAAAAAAATAATATATATAAAAATATATAGAAAATACTCAGAACTGCATCGGTTTGATATCTCAAAACGTCTTTAATTATGGGACAGAGTACAGAAATTCGGTCTATGCCACCGCACCGTACTTATGGTACAAAAAAAGGAAAACATATTGCAACCATGCATAATAAAGGTGAGTGCCCAAAAGAGTTATCCCTCAAATTATTGAGATCGCTATGGCAAAAACGGATGCCAAAACACCAAAAGCAATTGCGAACATTACGCGAGGGGAATTTAAAAACGACACTGGTTAGAAATGGTCTGGTGTCCGCAATAAAAAATAAAAAAAGACAGCATTGTGCGAAAAAAATAAAATAAAAATAAAAGTATAGAAAAAATGATGCGTCGACTCGTACGCAGAGGGTGCCAGCTTCGATTCCCCAATCTGCCAACTTTCATAATTCACGGCTTCCACATCTTTCGAGTCACTGACAATGCTCAAAGAGTATTCCTGTCTAAAAAAAGCTTGTCTAAAAAAAGGCATAAAACTGTAGGTCCCTTCCACTCGTGAAAGAACAAGAGCACGCACAACACGAGCGGTTGTTGAGAAGCTAGGCCCAGGTCCGCCTCGGATTGTAGCGCCACCCATATTATTACTATATTATTATTATATAGAAAAATTATATGCCCGTTCAAATTTGTGCAAAGAAAATAAAAACTGAACTGCAGAAGACTATAAAGACGTCTAAATTAACAGGTTCTAGACGGAAACTGAACATTTCAACCAAATCCGTCGTAAGGGAACAATTTTATTGATGAAAAGCCACACAAAATAAAATTATGTATACTGTTTTGCTCGCCACTGTATATCCTTCTATTACTGCATATATTCCCTCTTGAGGCCATACCCACACCGGTTGGCAAGAGTTACTCTGCGATTGATCTCGGTACTGATGTTGATTTTTACTGTTAACTGCGAAGCTCCCTCTTATTGACTTGCTTTCCCCGCCGACAAGACTTGACCAAGCACTTATCAATCAACTAGGTCACAGCCGGCACATGAGAGAATCTGCAGTTAATCAAAACCCTTATCAATAAATGAAACTAGATTCGTTCTTTCATCGATGGAGAACGCACTACAAGGGAGTCAAAGACATATTCCCCAAGAGATTCAACTCTGTCAATCTATTCGCCTCAATCTGATACTAAACAAGGGACAGCATCGTCCAACCCAAATATTAAAGTTTGCCACGCCTGATGTGTCATCACCTTGCGTAAATAAGGTAGTAGAGAAAGGTAAATATTGACCCGTCATTTAAAGTTGGATATAAATCATTAAAGTGCTTTGCCCACGGAAGGTAAATTTGAGAGAGAAATATTTGCAGCCGAGTTGGAAGCTGAAAGTGTAGTCAAACTATTGCGCGCCGTTCTTTACCGAGATTTTATCCAACATCTGCTCTGCGAATGCCCAGCTGTGACAATGAAAGGAAGGCACTTTCTGGGAAAACCCTTCTAAGAGCTTGAGGACTCAAACGGTGCTGTTTGGAAATACCTTCTAAGCTGCATTCGTGAATTTGACGGGTTTTAGAACTGCAGTAGGTTACAAGGTGATTCAACAATCTCTAACATTGGCACAACGGAGCCAAAACGTCGGCCAGAAGGTCGGGCACCCAATTTACCTACCATCCTACCTTACCAGATTAAGGCATGAATAGCGCCAAATAGATCACACGGACCAGATAGCAAGGATAGTCTTTCCAATTGTTATGCTGTAATTATCCAATGAGATCCAGTCGTCAAAATATTCAGAGTTCAATAGCTACACACTAGGGCAACACAGCACATTAAAGGAGAAGACATAGCCACGAACCCTTCGTTATACCAGGATCTGGATGTAGTCCGGAAGGCAAAAGTCCGTCGAATATAGTGGATAGGCGAAATCGATCAGATGTCCAAGATGGTTTCATGCTGATATGGTTTAAATCATACCGTTAGAAGTGTATGTTCCTTAATTTGGGCGTTCCTCAGGGTTTTGTCCTGGGACCTATTCTCTTTCTTATCTACATCAATTCACTGCTAGCTCGTAATATCAAAGGCTCGCATACAGCTTTTGCTGATGTCTGTCTAAAAGCCGCTTGGACTTGGTCTGCTATTTAAATTGGGATCTATATCTGATAAGACAATGGTTTGCTGAGCATAATCTTATAATAAGCTTAAAGACTAAATTAATGTCTTTTAATTGCCAGGTTCGATACCCGAATTTACCACGTTTGATAATTCACGGCTCCACCTCTTTCGTCTTTCGAGTCACTCACAATGCTCAAAGAGTACTCCTGTCTAGAAAAAGCTTCCTCAACTTCGCCGTTCGGAGTCGGCATTAAACTGTACGTCCCTTCCACTCGTGAAAGAACAATAGCACGCACAACACGAGTTGTTGCTGAGAAGCTAGGTCTAGGTCCGCCTCGGACCATCGCGCCACCCGTATTCTTATTATAAGGGTAGGTATCCCAGTGTTCCTTTATTTAACGGTTTAAAAATACTTCCTGTACGTCATATCTATTGTTTTAAGGTGTTGAATACTTTTTCTACACAGTCCGGCAATCGTAATTGTCGTCTAATTTCTAATTATAATCTTCGTTGAAACTTTTCAAACTTGTTATTTTTTCCATTTCTTCGTACCAATGCATACCGTAATTTTTTCACTGTTGTCTCTCTCTGTCATTGTACAACAAACTCCCTCAATCAATCAGAACAATACCAACACCTGGAATATTTATAAAACATCTAAAAACCTGGATCTTACAACCTGACTACGATAGCTTGGAATCTCTCATTTCTGATATTTTGCTTTAAATGTTATTTATTTTGGTTTAATGTTAATGTTGGTTCCATATTAAAATGCTGTCCGTTAAGTCATCTTATTTTGCTTATTTTTGAATCTTACTCTTGTCATCTAAGATGACATCTAAAATCAAGATTAAGTTATCTAAGATGACGTAAAGAGTAAGAATCAAAAATTCTTTCTTGACACACCTTTTCTTCTTATCAACAACTGCGTTTTCTATACTTGTGATTTTAGGGTCACCCAACCCAAGGCTTAATTTTTATTGTAGATGTCAATTGAAATGACATTCAAAAGTTTTCCTTGCTTTGAGATTGAAGAATGTCATATAAAATGTTTGTTTTTTAATTCTTTTTAATTTTATGTTGCTATAACTTTATTATATTATAAAAATGTCTAAACAAATAAATATAGCTATCTATCTATCTATCTAAAAGGATCTAAGAATCCGAGTGTTCAGGCTCGAGAACGAGAAGAAGCTACTAATCTCTACTGTACTTATATATAAAGCTGTAGAGTTTGTTTGTTTGTTTCTCTTTATCTCTGGAACTGCCAACCGGTTTTGAATAATTCTTTTTGCGTTTATTATGAAAATGTTAACGAACATATTTTGCGTTTAAAATTATAACTTCTACTTTAAATAACTTAATTCTCACGGGCACATCCTATTTCGATGACTATGACTACGTTTCGCATTTGTTTCGCTGTGTGCTATTGGTCGCCCGTTACCTTACTTTACTTTGACTAACGCTATTTTTATTCTTCCTCCATCGCATTCGAGGCATCACGCCGCGCGGTTCATTCACGTGGTTTCATAAGCAACAGTTGTGTTCAGAACTCACTGACAAGCAAGCTTTGAAAAAATGTTTCCAAAATTTCTAAAAGTTTAAAATGACAAGAAATTGCAAGAAATTGAAATGAATTATATATTCCAAGCTTAGGACGGGTGAAATGGCGGGACAGAGCTAGTACGGTATAAATACCAAATTATGGGGGCCGCAAGACAGTTTGGTCTTACTGAATCTAAGCAGTGTGCCCAGGACCGTCAGCGGTAGATGGCAGTGGTTGCTCAGGCTCAAATAATTCACAGCTGATAAGTAAGTAAGAAGTTCTTAGCGAGACCACGCAGTAAGGTAACTCCTTCTCTGAAGACCAATCCAAGCTCCTAAGTGGTTTTTCCTTCGAGTGAAGATTTTCTACAGCGAGTCACAGGTGATTGCTATCCACTAGAAAAAAAGATGATGATTTCCACCGAATTCATCGCCATCGCTATTTGCTCAAATGTCACGATGGCCCGTAATCCACTTGAGGTGGATGCAAAACAATTATTCAACAGTCTTTCTTCGTTCCAGCTGTGGAAGGTTAAGAAGTTTCCTCCAAGGGCTATTAGGCGTTCGTTGTACCGAGGAAGGATTCGAGAATGATGACGGCCCGGAACTGGAACTATATTTCGAATACATCTGGCCTGTTACGCAGATTTAAAAGCGAATACCGCGAGAGGAAGGATTGACCTTAATAATATGGGTGGCGCTACAGCCAGTAGAGGGTCAGGGCTTAGCTTCACAGCAACCACCCGAGTTGTTGTTCTCTCACGAGTGGAAGACCTTATGCTCCGCTTAAACATATACACGCCAATCTTTGCACCAGCTTAAGAAGGTTGCAGTTGACAGCCAAACCGCGCACTGTCCGGCATATTTTAACTCCGAATAGACTTGACTTTCTATATGAATAGCCAGTGCACAATGCGCAGCTCTAGAAACCGACCTTGTTTACTGTCGATGATGGGGCTTGTTTAAGTGGATAATCATGAGTTTGCTTAACGAATGGGTCGAATAGGAGTCTTCTTCTTATGATCTGAATTTTGACTGCAGGAAGGGGTTCATTGGTTAGGAATCTCTATCAAAAACCTGATCTTTCTAAGATCTCCAAGAAGGTCTGATGCATCCGTTTTATTATAAAAATATGCCTATAGCATTTAACGGGACGGGACTGTTGAGTTAAGATCGTTCCCAGTTTGATCGACGACAGCATCCTGGGGAAATCGTCACTGAACTCAAAGCTTGCCCGCTCTGTGGTCCTAGTTTAAACGTCAACTCGACTTAATAAGACCCACGAGATAATCGACATCAATCAGGCAGACTTTCTTTCCTGTCCTAAAGCTCTCTGTGAAATCAAAAGCCAACAAGACACTCCTAACTGTTTCCCATACCTTGGTTATACTTCCATTAACCTCGATTTTGCATAAGTTTAGCCCAATTAGCTCACCTTCCGCAAAGGTCGTCTGTCAACCGCTGGATATACCTCCAAATACAACCCAACGAGCGTATCTAAGACATGCAAAGTTACATCATTTCCAAACGAAACCGGGTTTTCACCCGTGATTCTCAAAACAGACTAGTCTCATTATTTAATAATTCGCTCGAAACATGACATTCCCTGGCTAACCGTTACGCAACAATCGTGCACACATCAAAAACAGTGACACCACCACCCTGCCAGAAAGGCGCTTTCATTCTTTCTGCCTTCCACCCACTTCACGGTCTTCCACTTTCGTCATGGGGTTTCCACATTTCTGCTCGCCTCCCGCCAACCCTTCTACGCTCGTCCCTTGTAACACTGTTATAGTAACATGGCCGCGCAGAAAAATTAATTAACCTCTAATTATTCTCCGAACGCTGCCAGCCGACAACGACCACCGACATCGGTGAGACATCTACTGGGACTCGGCAGCTGGAGCCTCTGTCTGTTCGGATTGCAGTCACCTGCAAAGAGGCGCTCTCGACTTGCACGAGAAAGAGGGTCACACCATCTCGCCCTGAACCCGAAGAGGGGGCTGAATATTCGATTTCATGTCAACTACTCGTGTATCTTTGACGGGAACACTCGGTCGTGGACTGATAATAGTTTAAAAGCACGACCACAACCGAAACAGCGTGTGTGTGTGCATGCCCCGACGCCACCTGTATGTGCTCGCACTTGAAGGCAACCCTAAAGTGCCTGTCATGTCGGCCTATCGATTTGCAATTAGAGCCTCTGTACTTTTTTTTCCCTCACCGCCCTCCATCCCCCTCTGTCGTCCTCGCGCTGTGTGTTTCCGAACCAGACCAAAGCAGATTAAATCATTTTGCTCGCATCGCGGAGTGGGTTATGTGAGGAGCGGGAATCTGCTGCCGGGCTGACGATGACTACACAAACAATTTATCGAAGGCACGAGACGGAGAGAGACAGAGAGCTATGTTGTTGTTATTGTCAATCATTTGCTCTTGATTCGTGGTTTATGGCCGGAAAGTGTGCCTAGTGTGGGGGCTAAGTAAGGCCCTAATTGGTCCTTAGCCAGCTAATAATGTCACGTACACGGCAAAAGGCCGACATGTGGTGGAGATTGTGTGTGGTTGCGGGTTTAAATTGACTGCTGCCAGGAGCGGATGGAAGAAATAGGTTGCCTTGAGCTGGATGGTTAGTAGGTCTTGGCACAGATCACAATAATGATCTGGATGTGCAGTTAAGAAGAGTGAGCAGGGAGGAAGGACATTATGTGCTCCTCTCAAATTTCTTCAAGAAAAATAAAAAAATTGAACCATAACCGGATGTCGATGAGGAGTTATGATTGAAATGTGATAGAGGACGATCCCAAGCACGCACACCAGAAGGGCCTTAACGAGCGAAGCAGTTAGCAGTCGCGCAGTGTCGACGAGGGTACTTGGTACCATCACCTAAAAAGAAGTCGACATCAACCACGGTACTTGCTAACATCATCTAAAAAGGTTCTCGAAGTGATTGGGAAATTCAAGGCCTCATCATCATCGTCAGTGATCAGCGTGTTCCACTAAAGTGGGCGCGGTGGCTAAGTACGTACGGGAGATCTCGTAACCACTTAATCCTCCACCATTGGCTCTAAAAGAGCCATCAGGAGGTATGCTTGATGCTTCTTCTGGATCTGCCAAGAGGTTGTCTACCTTGTACAGTCTTACTCTTGATCCGTGGACACGTCGGAGTGATCACAGGAAACTGCCCCATCGGAGCAATGCTCCGCAAATGGAATGCAGCAAAATCCAGCGATCTCGGCCGGAGTTGCGGTGACAAGGAAGAGACCGAGACGATCCAACAACTGCTTTGCCACTGCCCAGCTCTCCACAATCGGCGTCTAGCTTCGCTGAACCAAAGATTACTCACAGAGACTGCGGACTGCAGATATATCGGATCTTCTGAGATTCGTAAGGAGCACGGGGTGGTCTAATCCATGACAGGATAGGTTGACTGAATGTGTACGTAGGGTAGGTAATAGTGGTGGTGCGTAGAGGACCTAAATAGCACTGCGTGTCGTCTAAATGCCACCGCTCTGATTTATAAAAAATAGATAGATAGAACTGGGTTTGATTGAGATATCCCTACTAGTAGTGTGTCAACCCGGGTTAAAAAACCCGAAGTAACGCGGGTTACACATAAGCCCACTAACATTTACTTCAAACCGAATTGGCAAAACCCATGAAACGAACCGAATACATAAAAAAAGCCTGTAGTCGGTACAACCCTGTGTGAGCATATGATGCCGAACCGAAACCAACCCCAAATCGGAATAGACAATACAAATCGATTTGCCCCTTTCCACAATCCATATTTTTTGCCTTCGGTTCATCATCAAACCGAGTTCGTCAACCCGGGTTACAACTCGGTCTGTTTCTATTTTAACCTGAGTTAACTCGGTTTGTTAAACTTTCGGGTTGGCACACCACTAATCCCTACAACCAACCTGAGGATGTTTTATAAGGGCTCTAGCAAGTGCCGGGCAGTTACAGAGGAAATGTGGCATGGTTTCCCTCTCATCAGATTCGTTGCAGCTGCGACAATGTGAATTGTGTAGGAAACCTAAAATAATATAATTTTCGGCGTGATTTAATTTCCAATCGGCCACTTTTCGATTTCGTGTCGGTTTCGCCGTAAGAGATTGTTAGGTCTGGATCGATTATACTCAGTTGTCTGCCTTGACTACTTGTAGTGGCACAGGATCTTCCTCTGCCAGCAAGCTTTGAAGGGCAGAACCATGCCTCGCCAATTCATGAGCCTTCTCATTCCTTGGAATGTCACTGTGACCAGGAACCCAAATGAGGGTTATATTGAGTTGGCCTTCTAATGAAGCCAGCTCGGCCTGGCATTCCTCTACAAGTTTGGATTGGATGGTGTAGAAGGCAATAGGTTTGATGACAGCTTGCCTGTCAGTACATAAAGCCACCTTTTATCTTGGATCTGAGGGTGTATTTTGACTTGTCGACAGCCTACCCGGATAGCGAAAAGTTCTGCTTGGACAACACTGGAATTATCTGGCAGTCTGTACGCTTTCGAAATGTTATGGAATTCTGAGAATACACCGGCTCCAATTGCGGTGCCCATTTTGGAGGCGTCTGTGTCTAGTACGCAGTCAGAATCCCTACACACGTGCCCATCCTGGCATTCCGTTCCGTTCTCGGGGATTAGGGTCTCGAAGCCGTTTGATAAATTAAGTAAGTATAGTCCGTGGAGTGCTGTACAACGTCACCAGGAAAGAGGTCAAAAAGTTTACTGTGACCATAGGGTTTAGCTATCAAGCATTCAGACTCTCTTAGCCTGCTGGCACTATGTGCTGAAGTGGTCTTAATGTGTAAGACGAGGGGAACTAGATGCAGGGCGTCTGTTGGTGTCGGCCGCAGAGCGCCTGTGGTGCCAATGCATGCGGTTCTCTGTACCGTGTTAATTTTTATTATATTGTATTTTTTGTCAAGGACAGGCCACTATACTAGCGATTGATACGTAAGAATCGGTCGAACTAACGCCGTGTACATCCATAGGGTCAGCTTTGGTTGGAGGCCCCACCTCTTGCCGAATGTTCTACTGCAGGCATCGAAGGCTATGCACGCCATCATAACTCGCTGGTCTAAGCTAGTTTTCCAGCTTAGTTTGTCATCTATGGTTTCGCCTAGGTACCTGGCGCTCGTTGAAAGAGAGAGAGAGAGAGAGAGAGGGAGAGAGAGAGAGAGAGAGAGAGAGGGAGAGAGAGAGAGAGAGTGGTTGGTTGTTCAGACGGGGAAAAGGAAAGCTGGGAATTTTGGTTGTTTGGGGAAAAGCATCGGTTCTGTTTTGTTTGAGTTGATGCCAGGCCGCAGTTAGAAGCCCCGGTACAAACCTTGCTCAAATCGCTCTCTATTATCCCGCTGATCACACCAGGAAATTGTCCTGTCACCAAAATTACCAAGTCATCTGCATATCCAACTCTCGTTCCCTCTTTTCTATCTAACCTTACTAAAATGTTGTTCATGACAATTCGCCAGAGGAGAGGGGACGCCTTACGGTGTACCTCTGCTAGCGAATTTGGTTGTTCGGCTGTGAGTTTTATTATGCCTAGTTCGGTAAGCGCTTCAAGGATCGCTTTCGTATGAATATTGTTGAAAGTTTCTTCTGTATCTAGAAAATCTATAATTTAATGATTAGACTGAATGTGTACTCCACAAATTAAGGGATTCACAATGGACCTCTCACTTTCCCCTCACGACACACTGGGGAACAAAATAGAACCACCTTCAACAGCGAGTCCCACGTCTGGTACACAGATGACTCCAAAACAGACGAAGGCGTTGGGGCTGGATATCACAGCATGAAAATTTACAACTCCGTGCTTTAAGCAGAAATATTCACAATCGAACTCTGACTCAGAGAAAATATAGACAGAGCCACCAACAAACACATCTACGGACACCCCCAAGTCGAACTCTCCCTAAGTCAAAACTCTCTCCATCTCGAACATTTTCACCATATTTTACATACAACATTTCCCTCAAAATTCCATACAAACATTTCTCTCTAAGTCAAACAGATTATGGTACCCGTGACAATTCGACTCAGGGGGAGTCCACTGTATATTCTCTTTGATAGGGAAGCTGTTCTTCTAGCCCGCAAAAGCTATGAAGTCACCTCAAGGCTAATTTGCGACGGCCCACAACTGTTAAGCAAACTGGCCTACACAAACAGAGTACACTTCATTTGGATACCAAGTCACAGCAGTCACATAGGAAACGAAATAGCAGACCTACTAGCCCGAAAAGCATGCGCATCACCATTTATGTTGCCACGACTATTCTGCCGCTTACCCATCACCACTGCTTAGAGCTACATAAATAATTGGCTCAGGGACATGGTCAATAATTACTGGACGAACACGGAAGGTAAAATGCAGGCTTAAATGTTCCTGCCAACTTTTTCTCTTAATTGAACGAAAAACTCCTCAGACTCAACAGGAGTCAGATTCGTACAACCACTGGGCACAGCCCAGTAAAAAAAGAACACCTCAAAACCATGGGCTTAACACAAGATGACACCCGCAGAATGTGTAGTGATGACGAAGAAACTGTAGAGCACATAGTGTGCCACTGTAACTGCCCAGTGAGGACACGCTATCGACACCTAAGCGGAATTGCCCCTAGTTCACTCACAAGTAAACCAAGTTTCATTATGAACTCAGGTTTCCTGCGTGAACTCTAAATGAACCATCAGAGGCAGCAGTGATCAGGTGATCCTTTCCCATCCTATTTTCCAATTTCCCAACCATTCTAAGTGATGTTCAATCATCGCACCTCCCTTCCAAAACCTAACCTAACCTAACCTCAGAACATTTTAGCCATTAATCGCTTCTCTCAAGGAAAAAGACGTAAATGTAAACTTCAAATCACTGTCAGCACACCCCTAAACTGATCCGTTTGACACGAACAACGCAATAAAAGACTCTTCTAAAACGAGAATCGAACAACCCAAGTCAACAATCTATTCATTTCCATTCAAGGGAAATTAGCAAGTGCATGTAGTCGTGACCTTGGTCTGATCACGACATTTTGCTTTCACCGACGACGGAAATGACGTTTGGTTGGTTGGTTAGCAGAAATGAAGTATTACAGAGATGCCCGACATCTACCTCTCTAGTCCCTTAAAATGTTTGACAACTGTTTTTTTATAACGTGTTCTTAAAGCAAATTTACCAATCAGTGGACGGCATTTACGTTATTTCGTACATTACCGTCAAAATTTCATGAATATCTGTCAAAAAGGCACTCAAATTCGTCGATGGACTAGGGGCAATCAACTGTGAAGTGAAGTGAAGTCTCTGTTTTACAGTATTTTTACAAATTTTTACAAATCTGTAAAAATACTTCATTTCTGCTTGGTTAGGTACTTTGTTTACCTTGCTTGAGGTGTTTCTCCACTTCTGTGCGACACTTTAAAAGCGTGTGTCCACGATTATGGGTCAGAGTCAAGGAATCTTCGGTCCGGAACGAAGTAGCTCGACATGGTTTAGCCACATTGCGCGTTTGATCAATAAAGTCTGGATGGCTGTACAGCACGTTCAGTTGTCGTTTGGATCGGATTTTCTTTTGCAGAGATCGCACGCATATTTCTCCTCTCGAAGAAGCAAAGAACTTCCTCACCTGCTCTTGAAATTGTCCATGCATCTTCGCCATAGAGAAGGACTAAAGCCCACATGCACACACTCGTGTCGGTGTGCTAAAAGTTGTCACACGTGTGGGATAGTCCCTGCACCGATTTCTCAGTTTGCCACACGTTGTGACTAAAATGAAAAGATTTTCATTTCTTGTGTCGGTGTCCCTAGAAGTGTGGCTTGCCCGCACACTTTCATAAAAGTCATCAGTCGCAACCCGACAGTTGATGAGTGACGAGATCTCATATTGTAAAGCGACAATACGGACTTTTGCAATATTCTTGATATCTGAACGATTTAGTGATTCTAAGCAAAAAGTTTGTGACTAGTTCATGAAATATGCATGCAGGAGACATAATCTGACCATTATTGATACGCGTATTCGAATATTCCTACCGTCCCAACTGCTCAAAGCGCTGTTCTGTCGTCGTCAAAGTCCAATGAAGAACTAATGTGTACGAATTTGGAAAGCGTCAGTTGTGTGAACACCTAAGTGTGCACAGATGTGTTGTGTGTATGGGTCACTTTACCTGTTGCCATTCTGACGTGAAGTTTTGACATTAGGTATAAGTTGACCAGATAGCAATGAGCTGTCAAAGTTACGAATCAAGTCATCCAGCTGTCATCCATGCATGCATGTCATTTCATCATACCTCGTTACACGCTAGCCGATCGTGCGGAAATTATTAAAAAATTCCGCCTCGGTTGTTAATAAGCAGCGTGAATTTTGACGGGAGGTCGGTCGTCATTATGGCCTCACTGGGCAGACAAAATGTTGCACCGTGGAATAGTGTGAGCGTGAGTACACTTGGTTGCAGCAGAAGACACCAAGGAGACAGAAATTGGTGCCAAATGAAGACAGAAGACAGCGACAAGTATTGAAGATCGATATCGATCAGCTAAATAATTAGACGTCGACGGTGTGAAACGGGCCCATTTTGCGGTTGGCCTACATCCGTGTGTTATTATGATGACGTACATTTTGAAGCCGGACCACCGTAGACAAAGCCGGGAGTTCGCTAATTGGGCTAGAGATCAAGATTTTGGCCAGAAAATCAACTTCTCGAAGTTGCAGGGAGGCTCATTTTTGGGTCAGCGACTGTGTTAACGAGCAAAGGGTGAACACTGTCCACAAGTTTTCCACCAACCATCAATGCATCAATAATTGGTGCGGTTTAAGGCATGACGACATCATCAGACCTTATTTCTTTTGAAATTAGGAAGGAGACGCGGTTACTGTCAATGGTCTCGACTATAGAGAGATGTTAACTAAGTTTCTTTGGCTAGAGCTCGACAAGATCGAAACATATATCCGAACTGTGGATCCAACAAGACGGCGCTAGAAACCGTACAAGCGTCGCCTCTTTCGAAGTTTTGAAGGAGAGATTTGGCGACTGGGTCACCTCACGCTACTTGACACCGTTCTGGACCTTTGTCAAGAGTGACATGCTCTCCAGTAGCGGCATATCAACATTCTAATATGTTTATAAACATGCATACACAGATCTCTAAGTGGATGCATCGTATGGAGAAGACGAACATGTGTCTCCTAGTCCACAAAGTTCGGGTACAATCTGCTCAAACCCTAGCGCAAACAACCTGTTGCCAAACAGGCTTGACAAACAAAAGACGCCGCCGCAACAAGTATGCACGAACATGTATGTATGTTGTTTCCGAACTATAATCACGTGTCTCTTTTCTGCATGCTCCCTTTTTGTAAAGCGTCCTTTTCCGTCTCTCTTTGTCGGTATTGCAAATGTTTGTAATTAGCTGTTAGTTTATGTGTTAATAAAATGTAGTTCGCTCGAGTCTGGACGACTAAGAGTAAAGTTAAATTTGGTTTTTTAACGTAATTTGGTGTTTTGATTTTTTCCACTGTAACATAACTCAAGGCTTTAGTCTGCGCTAACAAGCCAACCACTTTTTTAGAGTTCGAGGCCAACAGTTGAGACGCCATTGCTGGAATAACACAGCACATCTTGGACCGAGTCGTCTTAAAGTGGATCGACTGCTTGGAGCAACAGTGAGTGCCAGCAGATTGATATATGTAGGATATGACCGCCAGGTCATTTAAATGGTATGCGATTCTATAAATAATGGCACGAATTCAGCAGCTTCAACATAAAGCCAGAATCAGTTTAATGTTTCACGGCGTTATTGTTTTACTAAAGATTTTTTCCTATCTTTCTTACCTGGTCACCCTGTACAATGCATTACAGCTAAAATAGTCACTAACTTCTGCCAATACATCACTCTGTCCCGTTATTTCAACATTTACTGCTCTTCAATTCAAGTGTTCTCTTAATATTGACAAATGTCTTCGTCAATGAATCAGCCGTTTTGCTCTTGCTTCCTTAGTCAGAAATAACAAACAGATGACCAATCACCTTACCGAGTAACTCGACAAGGGAATTGACACGCGTCTCAGGACCCAAGTGCATTTATGCTAAAGCCACACTTCGCTGTGCTTCAAGTCTCAAACCATATGTTTCCACATTTCGATAAAGCGCAGCAAACAAATAGGCTCTTGAACTTACAGAAAGTCTTATCTTCTGGACGTACCCCCGTTCTGTCAGCACACGGATGCCTTATCGCTTCAAATTCGCGCACACATGAGCACAAGGCGAAACCACACACACAATGAGGTAACGACAATGGAAAAGCTCGAACCAAAACAAACAGCGCTCTGGGGAACGTTAGCTTTGACGAAGATTTACAAGCCAACAAGTGGATGATAAGCCAAGCACTCCCAGCTGAACACAGCTGGCGATTCAAACTCCCGCCGGCACCGATTTAACCTCGCAACGGCGCGGCGATGAGCCGGCCTGTCAAAGTGACAAAAGCGTTATGAAGCTATTAACGCCAACTTCGTTCGCGGTATTTTGTAAATAAACGTTTGAGTGTAGCAGTCATGCGACGTCTAATTAAATTAAAACGATTTCGCCTCTTCTTTCATGTGACACAGCGCGCAGCGCAGTAAGTGTGCCGCTCTGCTCTGGATACACAAAATAATTAGAGCACCACTTGAAGACGATGTGGGGGAGGGGGAGACGCGGGAGGTGGTGAATGAGCCGGGCCTATGATCTTGGGACTTTGCGGTCAAACAGCTGTGACGAATGACGTTACCAATCGCTTCTGGACTCAACGGGCGGTGACAATTGTTGCGTGTTCAATTTATTTGTCATGTGTCATTGTGGGCGCAAAAGCTGATTGGCATTCGGATGGGATTTGCAGACGTTTGCTCAATTCGCGCGCGGACATTATGAGCCGGTGTGTCCCCAGAGCAGGTGCGCGTTCTGTTGTTAAGTCAATAAATCCCCTCAGCGTACGAGCATTTGATTCACACACAGACGCACACGCTGTGCTTCTCCGCCGGAGTCTATCACGTAGTTGCCACGAGATAAGATTAGCAAGAACTCATCAAAACCCTTTGTTCGAACGTCCCCCATCCAGGTTCTCGAACCTTAACGTGCCGTAGATTTGCGCGACAGTCGAGCGAACGGGGGGGATGATGGTCATAGACAGAGGCTTGAGCAGGGTACGTGATTGATGAGTTTCTTTGTGCTGAGAGAGAGAGAGAGCTGTGAATTATTCAACATCCTCATTGCGCGACTGGGGAGGGATAGCAACACGTGTCGGAGGGATAGCGTGGAACCAGTTTACTTATCCGGAACCAACGCTGCGCCGCCGTTGCCATGAGATGCTGGTGGCGTATAAAATAAATTAAATTAATAAATAATGTTTGAAATCTCTGACTCTGGTATTTTTGCCGGCAAGCGAAAGTGATCGGACAAGAGTGTCGAAGTGTTCTTTGTTTCCAGACCGAATGACGCCACTGAAATTCACACCGACACGTGGAGCGGTGCTCCTGTCCACTTGGCATGATTGGCACGGTTGGACAGAATGAAAAATGATAGGGAGAGTAAGGTGATCATGAAGATATTACTGATTTGACGATAGGGATGGCATTGAATGGTTGAGGATATTTTTGTTCGGCGGTTCGAAGATTCCGTGTCTTTACTTGTCTACTAGGGGCATACGCCGTGGAGCACTAGTCGTCTAAAAAATGAAAAGAGCGTAGACTTCAAGGCGGTGAGCCATTTGGTTGGGGGATGGGATATGGGAACTCTTTTTCACGGGGCTTACACATTTCAGGTTCACATGTGGGGACTATTTGTCACGGGGAGGTAACGCCGAGAAGAACTGTGGATTAATGCAGAGAATCTAATGGATGAAGGAAATTGTAGTTTAGTCTGATTTGAATTCTTCGAAATTGAATGGACATACAGACGCCTCGCTAGAAGTGCAAATTTCACGGGATATCAAAATTAGTTTGAGATATAGGGAGTTCGACTTAGGGGATGGTTTTTGTATGAAAATGTATTATTTTTATTGTTGAGGGTATATTGCACCGGCTCTTCGAAACTGTGAGTGTAACCTGGTTACTGACCCACAGGGAATTTTAAGCAGCACTTCCAACAACGGGCCTGACCAGGAGAGAGTGACAGGGAATCAAGAAATCCCTACTCCACTCGACGAATTAGCCCTACCACCACAGCCATTAAAATGCTGAAGAACAACAAAGCTGCAGGCTCAGATGGCTTACTATCAAAGCTCTTCAAGCCCGGTGCTGCTGTTCTGGTAGGGAGCATGCTTATCTATATAGTTTGGGAGGACGAAAACATGCCCGACGACTGGAAAATCAGCTCCCATCCATAAAAAATGCGATCCTACCTCCTGCAACAACTATAGACGCATATCCCTGCTCAACATCGCCTACAAGATCCGGTCCAGTATACTCTGAGAACGTCTAAAGCTGTTTTGCACCACACTAGTCGGCACGTACCACTGGCAAATCGACTACAGACTAAATCTTCACACTAAGGCAAATCTTGGAGAAGACCAACGAGTTTCATTAACGTCATTCTTTTTACGATTTTAAAGCCGCATACGACAGCATTCATCGCAAGAAGCTATTCGATGCGATGGCCTATTTCGGGATCCCGGGAGAACTGATTCGGTTGTGTGTCGCACCACGCGCAATACGCGATGCACCGTGCAGTTTGGCTCGGGGAATTCTGAGCCATTTGGCACCTGCACCGGTTTTCGGCAAGGAGATGCGCTGTCGTGTGATTTCTTCAATCTGGTACTGGAGAAGATAGTGCGGCGGGCAGCTGTAAACACGGAAGGCACTATCTTCTACAATTTAGTCCAAATGTTGGGATTCGCAGATGACATCGACATCGGCGCGCGTCGATTGAAGAACAGACGAAACGAGCTGGTCTTAAGGTAAATAAGGAAATGACGAAATATATGCTGTTGAGCAACCACCTAGGGCAAAACGTCACAATCGATGCTATAATTTTGAGGTAGTGAAGAAGTTTGTCTACCTCGGGGCAAACGACATCACTGTGGATATCCGACGTAGAATCACCCTTGGCAACCGAAACAGCTGGTTTCAAAACCCCTTACTCGAAGGAACAAGATCATGCTCTACAAAACTCTTACTTTGCCAGTCCTGCTATATGGAGCCAAAAGCTGAACGATAAGCAAAACTGCGCAGCTGATTCTTGGTGCCCTCGAAAGAAAAATTCTACGTTGGATATAAAGTACCGTCTGCGAGGAAGGCGAATGGAGGAGAAGACACAACCGCGAACTCTACGAGCTGTGGATGTAGTCCGGAAAGCAAAAATCCGTCGACTTCACTGGCTCGGCCACATCTAAGAGGGTCTTCGAACGCGAGCCTCCTGGTACGAGAAGGAGGGGAAGCACGAACCTCCGGTATAAAGACCGGAAACGCGGATGCCACGCATCTTAGTCTTGAGGATTGGAAGCAGCGTACCCAGGACCGTCAGCGATGGAAGGCTGCAATTGCTCAGGCTCAGACCCTCCAAGGATCGTTGGCCTAATAAGTAAGTAAGTATATTGCACCGTGACATTTAGATCTATTGTGCCTCCTTTTCATATGTTTGCTCTTTTAGGAGTTCCCCTCACAGGCAGTGTTTTTCTGAGTTGTATAGAGGGTTACGGACTCCTGTTGCGCGAAAGTGGAAGAGGTGGTTCTAGAGACTTCAATTCCTCCTCTGATTTCTTTGCTTTACATGGGTTAGTGCATCTCAAAATCTCTACGTGTTGTTGAATTTAAGAAGATTCTCAACAGTATCTGCAGAGACATTCTTCTGATGCCTCTAGTTTCCTTAGGTGCTCCATGAGTCAGCAGTGACCTTTTAGGAAGGCTCTTAGCATAAGGTGTTTGATCTTGCTCATCTCTCAGCTCTTTTGGTTATATTGACCCAAGAGTTTATTGGCCTGCTTCATGCCATGAGCTTTGTTCCTGGATCCTGTCCGGTTGCTTCTTTATTCTTCCCTGAATTATTCTCTGAGGGCATTTTCCTACCGCGCAGAATAGTTCGGGGCCTATGACAGGTTGTGTGGTGTTATTTTCCTAGCTAATAAGTATACCATTTCGTTGCCTTCTATCCATGTATGGCCATGTAACCAGCAGAGTTTTACTGTTTCTCCTACTCACCTCTTTATGCTTCGCTCTAGGCATTCCCACACAAGGATTTGATTATGTCGGAATTTACTGCCAGAATGGACCCCACAGGCTGTAGTCTGTAGTTTTTATTTAGTCCATTTAAAACCAGCTGAGTCCCGCGGTTTAAGCCGCGCTGTGCGTGTGTACTCTTGCTTTGATTCTGTTCGTAGTGCTTCTTTGTTTAAAACATAATCACCTACCATTTTTGCGATCCTGGAGACCGTCCCAGACGACCACAGATTATGACAGTAGATGTGCGGTATTAAGCTTCATATACAGACCTCAAAGGACAGTTAAAGTAACATGTTGAATTTTTAAAATACATTCAAATGAAAAATAAATGCGGGCCGGTGGTAGGGATTAATAATCGAAATAGGATATGTCTGAGTTAATCAATTTAGTTAAAATAGAAATTATAATTTTAAACGTACGCACAATAAATTCGTTACCACCTTAAGCTAAGCACATACAGTGTCCGATAACAGTTCGGTTTGACGTATGAAATTGAAACAGGGATGTCAAATCCAGACCACGAATTGGATGACCGTATATATTATATAGACAGAAAATTTTTTTTAGCTAGTGCTCATGGTATGAATGAATGAAAGTCAACAAATTGAAGCTGGATTCACAAAAATTGGGTATAAAACTACGCAAGGACGGTGTAAAGCAAAGAACACATAGAATATGTAGACAAGTAGAATAAGTCAAGTCTCTTTCAGGGACAGGAAGGTTTATTCTGCCCTTAACAGCTGTAAAAAAGTCATAAGATGCAAATGGGGATAACAAGCACGTATCCGTTAATGGATTTTTGTCTCGATTGTCCGAGCGACACTTCTGCACGGGGTGTCTAAACAAAGAAGATACTCAATTGGGTGTAAATGCTGGCCTGCGAGAGTCAAAAACATGCCAACACCGCCAATCTTGAATATACCAGAAACAGGAGTTACTCATGCATCAACCCCAACAGAGAGACAGAAATCAGAGTTCCAAATTACCAAGCGGTCATACTATCGCTTAATGAAACGATCGTAAAATGAGTAATATCCACTGGAGCTCGGATGGGACAGTCAAAGATAAAGAAAGGGACTAACCACACTCGAGCTCAGGGTGCGACATCAATGACGATCAAGCAGATTGTGTGACCAACCGTGGCAGTCTCCAGTTCGACGGGAACGTGTTGTGTTCCCCGGAAGTTTTTAAGATTGAATTCAAATAAATGTTCTAAGTGTGAACCTGTGTTATTTTTCATTTACTATCTTCCTTCGATTACTGCAAATCCAAATTAAATATATAATTCGTGTGCATCACCAGGAAGATGTACCTAACATACTCTTCCATCTCCCTCCACTCAAATTTGTTAGCAAGCAAGTAGATAGCAGCCGGCAAAGCCCTGAGACCCATCATGAATGAGTGAGTGAGTGAGTGAGTCACAGTCTACCCCAAGCTATCTTCAAGAAGAAATTCTCCACTAGCATTCGGATTGGATGTCCGACAACCAGACGCTGGCTGATCCCCTGCGTGTCTTCACAGACTGATCGAAGACGGACGACGGGGTAGATCGAGGTGTCCATTCCAAAGACCTTGATCTCCCTGAGGCAGAAACCATTGCGATAAAAGAGGCAATGTCCTGGCTCAAGTACCATGTAATATCTAAAGGACATAAAACCCTTTACCAACTATTCGGACAGTCTGGACGCATTTAAGTTCCCGACCAATAAAAATACCTCAATACCTTTTATTTATTTTAACCTCATGTGGGCACCGGCATGGTGTGACATACCAGGCAATTGGAAGACTCGATAGGTGTGGCACATGCCTTTTCTCTATGAATTAGTTCATTTAAATGAAATTACGCTATTTTGTAAGCCTTAACCCTTACCGCTGCGACCAGTGGAAGGTAGGATAAAGTGGCTTCTTGACACTTGACCATTGAAAAGTCGCCCATACATCGAAAACGATTTACCCGCCGTCCGACTTTCCTTGTAGACATCGATACACGATCCAACATGCCAACATTTTTTCCGCTTCCCCCCATCGGAGAGAAAAATGAGACCAACCTCCAATTTGAGTTATTCGAAAACATTGCGTTTTTCGGCGTTGCCACTTCTTATGGGAGCTTTGCTTTATAGAGGATTATAAAATATCACCAAAAGTGGGATGCAATCGCACGTACGCTTTACAGACGCCAAGCAAGCCAATAAGATAATATATTAATTCAGACCCATTAAGTCATAAACAACTCGAGTTAAAGTCAATAAATTCATCAGTGTTCGACCGAGTGAGAAAAATACAAACCGATAAATAAACAAAACATTTAAATTAAACTCAACAACAATTGCTTATTTGAAGTTCAAGAACTTGATCCGAATTCCTCCGATGAAATTTAATTTCGCGAAAAAAAGAGGTTTTATTCAGTGGAGTGTACACTCATCGCCATGCACACGAGAACATTTATCACACATCTACACAATTTACTGCGGAAATCCCAAGACTCGCAATGCCAAAAATTCAATTCGAACAAAGAACCAACAATCGGTTTCGGATTTGCATTCGGACTTCTCGAGTGGTTGCTCCCTTTTCCGATTTCCTGTCTACACGCGTTCGCATTTTCCGGTGGGAATAAAATAAAAGCGAATCACTTTTTCAAACTGTTCCCTGTCACATATTCGACGAATTTATGATTCGGTTTACAAAGCGAACAGGTCTCAGGGATTTACTGAAATTGAAAAGGAAAATTTCGTCGTTTCGATATTTCCAATGTAAAAGGTTTTCCATAAAATTACCATGTCCCTCAAAAAAAGAGAAACAAACCATATCAATGGATAACAAGAAAAATGATATATCTGCACAATCTCAATCATCGATAGCGCCGCGCCCCAACTATCTTGCTAAACAAAGAACACCAACCGGAGACGGAATATGTACATATTTGTGTATCCATCACACGGGTTAGGTATCGCATTTATTCAGATACTTTATCTAGTAGGCACAAGACCATAAAACACAGAAAACATCTAAATCAACGTGTATCATCGATTGAAGGCACTCGAGTCACATCAAACCGCAACACACAGTGGGGCCCCATGCACACACCACACAGCACACATTTGTTTACAATTCGATATCGCTGACATTGGTCAACCGACCGGTGGTGGTGTCACATTTCCACAATTCTCCAACAACCAACAACCACCGCTCGCTGCTCAAGCTGAATGTGAGGCATTTTTCCCATGCACAGTGTATCTAGACTGATAACGAATAAATAAAATAAAAGATAAAACTTTTGAGGAAGCAGTCTGTGTCCCTACACAAAGCAAGACAAAGAACCAAGGGTGGTGTTCCGACATCGCAGCATTGTGTGTGGGTGGGGCGGAAGTGCATCCCGGCGAACACTTTCGCCGGTCGGACAAAGGATTGCACACACATTAACAGAAAAGGAGGTTACACATTTTGAGGTTATGCAAATAAAGAAATATACAAAAACAAAAGGGTTTTCGTGCATATTTACAGGTATTTCCTCGTCCATTGAATCGTCATCCATTTTTGTTAATTTTACTATTGAGGTGTTGCCCCTGGATGCAGTTGTTGTGTGGGTGATTGTTGCTATAACCGGCGTGGTGGCTCCTCTTACGGCAGAGGTTTTCAGAATTGTTGTCGTCGATGTCGGAGCTATTGTTGTCTGCTGCTGCTGATGATGAAGGTATCGAAGATACTTTTCAGACTTGATACCGCTACCGCTGCCGCTGCCACTGCCACTGCCACTTCCACCACTGCTGCTGCAAAACAGCTCGCTATCTAGGTGTGAATTATTTTTGATAAACATTTATTTATCAACCGATCAAACACTTGTACACTGTAAGAGATAAACCGAGAAATTCACGGATAAATAAAAACTGACACGAGTGTGTGTTGGGTTTTTGACAAAAAAAAAGAAGCAACAAGCCGATCTAGATCTAGAGAAACTGAAGACTTCTCGCAGAGTTCACAAACGCGGAATAATACACGACCAGAAATGCAACCGATGTGCCGGTAACTGAAACTCAAACTGAAACTAAAGCTCCGGGTTGCCAGTGAAGACACTACACAAATTTGACACGCACACACTTTAGGGAGTTTTTCTTTTCACTTTTGAATTAAAATTTCGTTTTTTTTTCTTCTTCTTTCTTTATTTTCGTTTGTTGGTTTTGGGTTTTCTTGTTATTTAATCCTTTTTTGGGGGTGTACTAGTCGCGTTGTTTCCTCCTGCGGACGAGTGATGTTGTGTTGGATCCTAGTGTCGTTGTCCTCGTCGGATGACTTTGGTGGCACGCGCATTTAATAAGTCTTCCTTACCAAGACTGTGCTGGACTGTCCTTCTTGGCGCTGCTCCGGCTGGTTGATATTGTTGCTATCTGTTGCAGTAATGTGAATGCCCCTTAAAATCAGCACGCAAGACGCGAACAGTTTCGAGTGAGATGGAAAGGAAGAAGAAAAAAAAAGAGAGAAAGAGTGTAGAGAACAAACACATGTGCAAGCAAGCGACAACGAAATAGTACGGATACGGATATCTGATTGATTCTTTTGTATGAAAAAAGAACAAAAAAAATGCTGATGATGATGATGATGATGATTTGCAAATGAGGAAGAGCCACTGGATTGAGGGTAGTCGTCTGCCGCGGCAGAGAAACACAAAAACTGTCAACCACAACCCGGCAACTCACTGGTCCGATGGGAACCAAAGAATTACATAAAAAAAAAATGCCAGTCTCGATCGAGTTTAAAAGTTATTACCCCCATCGACGACACAATACACACGGGGAGATTGAACTCCACACACACACACACACTGCCATGTGCACGTGAGAGTGTGCCTCTTCATTTGTATGAGCAACGCTCACAAAGTGAATGAACGACAGAATCACGCATAATAAACAAAAAGAAACTAACAAATTTGATCCCCAAAACGCGCCGATTACGTCGCAAAAGAGATGATGACATAGTTGTCAAGTTGATGGCGGCAGTAAACAAGGGAATACCACCTTCGCAAGCTTCCCGCGGACGGATTGGGTCGCAATAGAGCGGGGAGGGCCAGCGCATCACCCCCCACCCCACTGGGATACACTTGTCGTTCGTCGGTCGGCCAACCTCGCCTCAGACTGCGAGAGTATGTGTCATTTTAGAACGCCAAAGAAAGACTTATAGAATTCTCTATCGAGTTCAATGCCATTTCTTTCTCATTCGCGTTTTTTTTTTTTCTTCTTCTTTTCCTCCTCTTCTTCTTCTTTTTGCCAACGTCCAACACAAGTCCACTGAGATAGACGGGAATGAATATTTACATTTTTTTTGTATTTATTTCGTGTGTTCTTTTCCTGCTTCTTCTGTCTTCTGTCGTAATAAATGCTATTAACAAACTCTTTGCATCGCAACCGAGAGTATCTGTGTATCAGCTCGGCACCGCAGCGAGTCTGTCCTTTGTTATGACAGAGAGAGAACCACCACGACGGCAAGCAACAAATGCACGCGTGCGAGAGTCAGCGACGAGGAGAAAATACTTCAAAAACAGAAGAAAAAAAAAGAAAATAGTGCACATTACTACTGGTGGGGGGATACCTCATGCCGAGAGTTCGGCGGTGGGGGTTGCAAGTGCAAGACGTGCAAGCACATATGCGAGTCAGACGGAATGCAACCAAAGCAGAGATACCGGAGAAGAGTGGAGGCCGCTGTATTAGTAGATGGGGCGGCGGACGACCAACCTAGACTGGAGACTGCATGAATGTGTTGGTCGGTCTCGGTCTCGGTACCCGTACCCGTACCCTTACCTTTAACTTAATATTTGCGGTAATTGTGAGCATTATTATTCTGCTTTCTGCATGCTATACACACATGAACACATTGTCAAATGGGAGTGTTGCCGTTGCTTAGTGCTGGCTGCTTAGCAGAAGCAATATTGTCTAGTCTTTGTTGTCGGGGTTGGGGTCGGTAGCGTAGTTGGGTTTAATTGCGGCACGACTGAGCAAATGTTTGATGACTATTTGGGAACTGGATTTGCCCATGAAATAGTCTAGTCTGTCTAGTCGCAGGTACTTAAATGTTTACTACAGCAGGCACTTAAAAAGCACTGTGATGTGATTCGACTAGGGGGCTTTGGACAAAGACCTTGGACATTGGGTGTGGGCTCTTAAAGTCACACTTTTATTTGTGGGCACATTTCGATTAGTTGACATTGATGAGATCAACTGGAGGGACACAGAAGATTTGGAAGAAATTTCTGGAAGAATATCAAGTTTGAATAAAAGTCAAAAAATCCACTTAATCAGCAAGACAAAGAGTGTGCCACTGGATGGCGCTTTATCTGTGTATAGGGCCGCCCAACAAGTGGGGTCAATTTAAGTCTTGCGTCATTGTGGAACAACCAAAAACCAGCTTTCAGGGCAATGACTTGTTAAATACGGATCGCTCAGAATTTTCCACGCATGCAAAAGTTCACTTAAGGGTCTTCCAATAGGGACTTCTAAGCTTTGTCAGTTGATAGCGGCCATATTGTGGAATCTACATCTGTCAAATTAATAATAATAATATGGCTGGGGCTACAGATTGTAAAGAGCCAGGTATTGTTCTCTCACGAGTGGAAGGGATCTACACTTTTATGCCGTCTCCGAACGGCCAACTATGAGAAGCTTCTTTCATATTTCATATTTATTGGTCGGGTGAAAATCTTCATGAATCACCACTTCATCCACAAAAAATAACTATTTAGTGCAGTTTGCATGGCGGCGGCGTTATTGGGCCATACTTTTTCGTCGATAATACCGATCGTCACGTTACTGTGAATGGCCAGCGTTATCGCGTCATGATTACCGACTATTTTTGGTGCGAATTAGAAGATATGGACTCGGACGAAATGTGGTTTCAACAGGAGGGTGCCACAAGCCGAACAGGACACGTTACAATCTATTTATTAAACAGTAAGTAAGGTGAGCGTGTTATCTCAAGAAATAGGCTAGTCGATTAGCCGCCACATTTGTGCGATTTAATGCCGCTTGGCTATTTTCTGTGGGTCTACGTTAAGTCATTGGTTTATGCCAACAAGCCGACGACGTTGGAAGAACTCAGAGTCAATATTGAACGCGAGATAGCGGCCGTTTCGGCCGAAATGTGTGGCTGAGTCGTTGAAAATTCAGTCCAACGGATCGACCGCTGCAAACGTGCCCGCGGTGGCCATATGAACGAAGTCGAGTTCTTTTCATAAATGTTTTGATTGTACTTCAGGCCGATAATTGAAACATCTCAAATGGTTTGCGTTTTATTTAAAAAAAAGTTGTCAAGTCCTTATTGGTAAAAAAAACCCTTTATAAACATATCTGCGTCTTAACATAGCGCACGTTAGAAGTTTAGAGCGGACGAAGAAATTCTTGGTCGCTTCGAGAGGAAAGTCCTTCGTATCTCCACCGTATGTACTGATAGCGTTTGGAGGAGCAGACTTAACGACGAACTGTATGGGCTGTACAGCGACATCGATCTGGTCAAACGAGTTCAAGTCCCTCGTCTCAGATGGCTAGGCCATGTAGAGCGAATGGACATCAATTCTCCGGCCCGGAAAGACTCCAATCCCGAGCGACAACACGGAACAGGAAGACCACGCCTCCGGTGGCGCATGCAGCTAGAAAAGGACCTATATCAGCTGAGCGTGCGTGGCGGGAAGCAACTAGCACTAAACCGTGCAAGATGCCCAGGTCCACCCGGACTGTAGCGACAGCCAAAGAAAAAGAAGAAGAAGTTTAGAGGGTAATTGAATTTAGAGATTAGAACAATATACATTCAAATAAACAATCATTTCTTTGAATTATATATCCAAGTAAACAGAGGCTTTGAATCTGCTCGCACTAGTAATCCCTCTCAAATGCGCTAACAGAGAATACCTCAGCCTAGCGGTCTGAACATCCCTGAGTTTTGAGTATCTCGATGGGATTATCATTAAAGATCTTGGTGATTGGAAGAATGTAATCTTTTCGAACAGATATTCAGGCCGCCCAGTTCGTAGTAGGTTGTTTAGAAAGCAAAGTGTTCTGATTTTTCAAAGGAATAACCAGTAATTTGTCTTGAAAATATCGAAACATGGTCTCTTTTTCTCAAATTGAAGATGAAGATGGCGCTGTTATTGTAAACTACAATTCGTTTTTTCATACTCTTATGAGCAGAATATCTCACTGCCATATAACAATACCAGTAGATGTAGGGATTTAGCAGACAACAATTTTATCTTCATTGGCACTACTCCCTAGGCTCGGAAATAATTAAAATAGCTGCGTGACCCGGAGTCTATGAAGTCCACAGTAAACTTTACCAATAGTAAGGATTGAAAATATACTTGCCATCGGTAAGTCCAGATCTGGACACAAAGTGATCAGGCCTTAATGTCTGTTAACAATTATTTCTGAGCCTAGGTAACCAGGCTAGTTGTTAAAGCAGAAAAAACATTTGGACAAAATGAAATTTGTCCAAGAAAATAAGAAGGCAACTGAAAGACTATGCTACTCCTAAGCATGATGAAACGTAGGGAATGCAGAAGCCAAACTGGTCTTTGTATACTCTGAAAAAACCAAATTTTTTGACTCAATGTTGAAGCTGGCAACCATATATCCATCCGGACTGGAAAATTGCTCAACCTGTTCGTATGGTCGATTTATTCTTCAAACATATCGGTGAAGTTTAATTAGTGTTGCTGGGGTTAGAATTCTAGAAGACTTCATTTACAATTTAAGTTTGAGAAGTATATAAGTATAAGTATATTCTCACGAAAAATTTGAAAAGGAATGAGTAACACGCGAAAAATATCGCAGGCAGTCGTTCATAAGAAGTGAAGGAGCACTGTCAGCATTGTAAATTGATTGTTTTAAAAATAAAGATACATAAATTGAAAAATGTTATATTCTGTTTTTGTAAGCTCACAAGCTGTTGCGAAATGTAAATTTTCCTACGTCATGTGGTAAATACTACATTGAAATAGTGGCAGCACTTTAAAATCAGTGCTGCTAAGATAAGAGATGGAAGCAGTAATTGTTGAATTTTTTAACTATTTATTTATTTACAAGCTTATACAAAATATGGAACAAAATATATATTCAGATTCAGATCTTAATAATTCCCAATCCTCAAGTGTGTGAAGTCATAATGCTCTCAATGCCGACTTCCAATCCTCCCTTTCAAAGTGGAACTTGGAGAACTTTGCCTTCATAGAGGAAATATTACGAAAAGTTAATTGCAAATGGGCGTGAAGTAAACGTCAATCATATCAAAAAGACAGATTGTAAAAATTAAATTACAGTTGCTCAGCCAACGAACTTGCTTTAAATAAAAAGGTACGGCCAGGGCAACTATTCGTGACATAGATAGATTTTTATAGTCTAAAAGTTTGTAGGTCTAGACGTAAGTGTCAGTCTGAATGACACAGCCCCGCATTCCGAGCTGAAATGTTTGTAAACAACACAGATGATTGTAGTATATAAAAAAAAGTAGTTAAATCCTCTACCGAGAGATGAATGCGAGCTAATAAAACTTTAACGATAAAAGTTAAAGTTAAACAAATGTTGAGCTATAAAAGGACAGCACATAAGTGGCTGTATGACAAAATCAAAAGAAATTCGAAAATGACAGTGGGAAGGACTTAAAGCTGATTCGATAATTCTAAACCGCGAACTGGGAACTTGAACTTTTAGAGACAACCAATTTCCACCATATATAAACAAAAATTAATACTTCTTGGTATGCAAGAAGATGGGGACTGATTTATCGAGTTTTTCTATCGACTAAAATCTAAGCAATAATAAGTTTAAGTATCCTTACTAACGATTTTAATTTTTTTTGTTCATGAATCAATCATTCTCTTTGCGAACTGGCAAGATCAGTTCACAATACACAAGAGAGGCGAACGCAATCCACAAATTCAAGCTAAAAACGTTAGCGAAGTGTCTGTTTGCTCGGATTCTACCCGTCAGTGGCTGCTGAATGAAAAACTCGTTGCGAATGGGACTTCACAGCTGATTTCCCCGTAGTCCATTGAAGAAATTTGAGTGCTTTTTTGAGAGATATTCATGAATTTTTGACGGAAACCCACGAAATAACTTGAATGCCATCCTCTGATTGGTCAACTTGGTTTGAGAAAACAATATAAAAAGCAGTTGTCAAACATTTTAAGGGACAAGAGAATTTGATGCCGGGCATCACTGTAATACTTTATTTCTGCTCCATATGAATGAAGTGTCACAGTTTGCTTAGTTCGCAGTTCGTAGTGATCTGATATGAACGGCCCTTTAGGAATGATTTCAAACTGTGGAGTTGTCGATCTCTAAGCATAGAAATCAGCTAAATGAACTAGACTTGTGTAGTTCGCGAACGAAATAGTCCCAAGAGGAGCTCCATCAAGTGAACTAAGTGAACTATTTAACAATGTCCTTTTGTCTTAGTTCATTTAGCGTGTTTCTTGTATGAAATAAATTTTACACGTAGTCTAAGCGTTTCTTTCTTATATCCGTCATTTACTGTATATAGCACATCTTTGCACATAATGAATTAATTACTCATTTTGATAGTAATCTTACATATATTTTTTTTTTGATCAAGTGTTTTATACCTCGACTGCTGTCATTTTTCTACGCATGTAATTCAATGGTCCTGCACAAAATACTACGTCGGCCTGCATTGCTAAAATTATAGAAGTGGCAGGATAATAATAACGTAAAACGAATCCACGTCATTATCAGGGATGAAAAAGCTGAGTCCAGAATGTGAAGCTGTTGTGTTTCAGGCATAGGAAATTTTTCTTCTGGTTAAGACTGGCCTATTATTTTTGTATTTCGCTCTATTCATTGGTACTTGTAATTGGTATGGTCGCGGTAGGAATAGCGCTGTTATTTATAACTATAGGTTAGGTTAGGTTGAGAAAGGGGAGAGTGATGGCAGAACATCACTTCCACTCGGAGGCCTTAGGGCCCATTGAGAATCCCTTCATTTGTGAAGTACACATCCCATCTTGAGTCTGGCTTAAACCAACCCGTGCTCTTTACGAATCTAAGATGATCCGATATCCGTCCGCAAACTCTGCGAAGAATCTCTGGCCCAGCGAAGCTAGACGCCGGTTCTAGAGAGCTGGGCAGTGGCAAAGCAGATGTTGGATCGTTTCGGTCTCTTCCTCGTCACCGCAGCTCCGGCAGAGATCGCTGGATTCCGCATTCCATTTTCGGAACATTGCTCCGATGGGGCAGTGTCCTGTGATCACTCCGACGAGGACACGGACTGAGTTGCGGTCCAATGCCAGGAGCTTCTTTGTTTTGCCATTGCTTAGCTCTGGCCACTTTGATCTTGTCATGTAACAGTCATCTCTTGCGAGCCAAGACGAGTTGTCTTCTTTAAGAATGGTGTTACTTATAGTCGAGTAGTGCATTGATCGGTGGCTGCAGTAATGTGTCCACTTCGCTGAGGTCCATTTCAGACCCTTATCTGGCCATTTCGTCCGCTCACTCGTTCCCTGCTGTTGAGCCTGCTGTAGCCCGGGACCCAGCACAGATTGACCTTGGACTTAAGTAAGTCGCGGCAGTTCAAAACAGCCCTTGATCTCGTCTTCCAGGATCCTATAGATTTTGGAGCAGCCTGGCTGTCAACAAATATGGTGATATCTGATGCTGGGATATCGGTTTCTTGTATGTCTTTGGCTGCTTTCTCTATTGCCAGAATCTTTGCTTGGAAGACACTGAACATATATTTATAACGATAATATCACGACCAACCGCACAAGACATAATTTCATGAGCAGTAAATTATATTGAACTAAATGACCTACAAAAAGGAACTAGTTCATTAAACTGATTGGAACTAAACTGATCGCTCTTTGGACTGACTTAAAATGCACAAGTCTAGAATGATCGTTGAAAACTAAAAGTACTTTAAGGTAAACCTTAAAAAAGCAATGCAATCCGCCACTTTCAGTCACATCAAAGTTCATTTCCACAATTTGTTTGATGGCGGGCAAAGAGTGATACGGTTCGTAGCCAATGCAGGTGGCCGCTGAGTTTGGATAGACTAACAAGAAACAGCGAAGTGATACCACGTTTTTTGTTCAGAATGTATTACTTCTAAAAATGTCATCCCCAGCACGATATAGTAGTCTGTTCCCGTACTTTCTGTACCAGATTATCAAGTCTGTTAATTTTTAAGGAATGGGAACCCAGTTTTAATAATTGTGTAAATTATGTCATTTATGAAATGTCAAAACTTAATTGTCACATATAATTAATAGAAACGACGACCGAAAACAAAACCAAATGCACAGCAAACTATTATTTGACACATCAATTGATTTGACAGAAAACTAACAAACTACCCATCGACCAGAAATTAATTACAGTACGTTTTCGATTAACCCAACTTACGATTCATTCAAGTCCTCGATTTTCGCAATAGCGAAATTTAATTTGTTTACCATTGTTGACGCAGTAATCGCAACGTTTCAAGTAGACAGACAGATAGATTAGTTGCAATAATCCAGAATGCACTGTATTAGAGATTTCCGACTTCTTTGCCACTCAAAATGTTTGACAACTGTTTTTTATGACGTTTTCTTAAACCAATTTGACCAATCAGAGGACGGCATTTACGTTATTTCGTGAATAACCGTTAAAAACTCGTGAATATCTGTCAAAGAAGCACTCAAATTTGTCGATGGACTAGGGGGCAATCAGCTGTGAACTCGGCTATCTCTGTAATACTATATTTTTTCCACAGACATTTCCTGTGTCAAAATGGGCAGAGTGGGGACATTTTATACTCTCGCGAGACAGACTCGTTTGACATAAAACCCATTTTTTTGTCACATGGTAACAGACTTTCATAGATTTTCGTTGTTTTGTACTGTTTATTGTTTCGAAGAAAATTTGTCAACAAACTGTCACTGTCACCCAAGTTCTGTCATCTTTCCTGTGCATTTTATGAACTTTACTGGAGATGAATGCAAATGCAGAATGCATCGACACACGGCAACACTTCCACCGTGTTATGGATAAGCCTCCACTTCACTTCACAGCTGTTTTATATTTTTTTTTTGCTTTTTTTTTCAGCTCGACGAGGCATTGTTTGATATTTCTGCCTTCACTTGGCCATGCACACACATGTAGGGACCTCCTTCGCGTTTCTATTTCTGTCCGAGAATCTGTTGGTTGTGTTTTTCTTTTTACTGCACTGGTGAGTGCATAGGAAATTTATTATCTTCAATCAGCCGACGACACAAAGGGAGGCTAAATACAGAGAGCCATCTACGTAACTATGTTGGAGTGCATTGAATTAGGATACACATATATATGCATGTATTCACTGGTAAAGTCTATGACCCCGCTCCAGTTCTTCAATATCCATACGCAACAGAGGAATGGATTCACAGGGATTTTGTTCAAGGATGACGAACAAAGCAAAGGACCAGCACTTCCTTGTCCCTACACAAAATCGAGAAAACACAACCAACCAAAACAAGAAGGGAGCACTGAGCAGCAGCCAATAGTTAACTCTTAAATGCACCAAGGACTTTCAATTCCTGATTGAGAAAGAGCTGTTCCAACTGAGTTTTCGTTGCATACACTCTTCTTAGATTGCAATGGTATGCCGTGCAGTCGTTGGTGTCGACGGTGCTGGTGGTGGTGGTGGATATTCCGCCATCATGAAGGAGCGCTCAGACGCCACTTGGAAACAGCACGTTCGGCAAATAAATGGATTAATCGGAATCCGTATCCACTTGGATACGGAGATACCAAGAGTAACAGCACATACACACAATGGATTCCGTGACACACTCCATTCCTCCGCCGCTGGCAGTGTGGGAGAGGAGCATGAGAACGAGGAGGTGAAGGAGAAGATGGATAAAGTTTAAGCATTAAGTATTTAATTATTTATTAAAATGCAAAGCTCACTTTCACGCTATGCTCCTTCCACGTCATTCCTGGGACATTACTTGTAAGACCACACGACGACGAAGCACGACGAACCACTGAACACGAAAAAACCAAATCACGACTGCAACCGAACACAAGTGAAGATATTTTTTCCCTGCGTAATACTTCACAGTACACCGACGGACCGAGGAGGGAGATTTTCTCAACTGTTACACTGCTCCAAATTAGCAGGCGAGTGTTTATTTATTTCTTTCTATTCTCAGATGCGTTCGCGATAAACTTTGGCCCGTATCACGTCACACATTTGGTCCCGAAACGAACTAACTACGCACAGAGATGATGATGAAGACTCTTGGTCGATGGTCGAAAACAGGAATTTGAATTTGAAGACAACAGCTGATCGCGAAGTCTTTGGCCAGAAAATTCGAATCAAATAATCGTGTACCGTGCACCGTGTACGAAGAAAAAGGGAGAAAATGTCAAAACCATTAAAACAAAAGTATCTACGTCCGACTATCGCACGAACACAATCGGAATACACAAAGAATCAGCAACAGCGCCAACGAGAACCTCTCTTTCTTCGACGTGGGCATAGGTTTAACCAGTTTTTTGTGTTAGTCGCTACTCACTCCGTGGAGCTGGTGGAGCGGTATGCGATTCTCTTCGCCGAGCGAATGCTCAGAAGGGGAAAGCTTTTGCTAAGAGAGCCACACTTGCTCTCTTTCGAATGCACTTTCATCTCGGTGCAAGCAAATAACACACATTCGGGGGGCGCGCGGTGCAGATGATAAACCAGCGATTACGTCGTGTTGTATATGCCATCTTTGTGTGCACTTGGTGCACGGGTTTGCGTGTGAGTGTTTGGGTGTGTGCGTGGGCTTATGGACTTTCGAAATCATCCGGGAACAATGTGCAGAGCTGAGTGATTGATTACGCTGCTGGGAATTATCTGTTCGCTTGTAATTGTGCAGGCAAATGGACTTTATTTAGAGAAGTGAGCCTTTACCTCGGGCGTGCGATAAAAAATACCCGACGACAACACGCTGCTGGAAGCTGTGTGCTTGCACGCGTGTGCTTTTGATTTGTTTTAATGCATAGACGGAATTAATTGAACTCTATGCATACTTTAAATGTTTTCACCTAGATCGTAAGCTCTGTGACCTTGTGTCATAAGGCATGATTCAATTTAGAGAAAGAAAACTTTCCAGTTGATGTTTCTGTGGCAATTGTGATGTGCTTCTCAAAAGAGTTAGTTGGCTTTAAACAAGGCTTTGATTTTTCCAATTCTACTTTACTTTAGGGAATAGGTAAGGCAAGGTTGAGGTGGCTGACTGGCGCGCATACGGACAGCAGACATACTTAGGCCCAGCGAAGGCCCATTGTGTTACCACGCGGATCAAGGGTACCTATTCCGTAAACCAATTTGTGCTTTTGATAAAACGAAGAAGAAGGCTGATTTTGATGCTGCTCAGTTCAGCCAGATTATCAATGAAATGCGCCCCCAGAAGTCTGAATCCACGGGTTGAGAGAGCACTGCAGCTACATAGCAAGTGTTCGATGGTTTCTTCCTCATCCTCGTCCAAGCATCTTCTACAGAAGTCATTAGAAGACATCTGAGATTTGTCCTGCTTAATCCGATCAAGCTTGGGATCGATCATAGACCAGAGTTGTTTGACAATGAGGCACCCTGTGCCTGATACCCATACGCGGTTTGTTTGAACAAGCGTTTCAAGCTTTAGCAGATGTTTCATAGTAGCGATAGGCGTGGAGGGTGGGTCTCCACCCGGAAAGAGTACAGAGTTTGTGCCCTTACTAGCGAGTTCGTCTGCTTCGCAAATTCTCTGGTATGCCACAGTGTACCGACACGCACATAAGTTGGATGTTTAAGGGAAGTCTTGGAATCAAGACTTCCCTTAAACATCGCTCTTGATCGCTGCCGGCTATCGGAACAGATAACGATATCTGTGCGCGATATTACATTGCTTTTTTAGCCAGTTACTATAGTTTCAGACTGAAAGACGCTACAGTGATTAGGTCATCGGAGAGATAGCTGGCAATCTTGAGAGTTTTCATGGTTGGCGCTCTGGTCCGCACACGAAGTGTAATGTTGCACAAACAGGAACAAGAACAGGGATTCGGGGACACGTTCTCTTAACAGCTGGGTATCATTTTTAAGAAAAACAAATTTAAAAAAATCGGTTTCATTATTCAACATCGTTGCCATCGAGGACGAACACCCATTATAGCCATTTTGTAGTACGATTCGGCTTTTGCTTCAAAATGGGCCTCTGCTTAGGATTTCTACTTCTGCATCGGCTGTAAATACTTTCCAGTGAGCATTCTTTTCAAGATTGAGAACAGGAAAATGTAACTGGGTCCAGATCTGTAAAATTCGGTGGCAATTTTGTCATAATTTTCATCGATTTGTGACATGTTGCTTTGAGCTTGCGAGGCAACCACTTTGGATACAGCTTTCACATACCCAAATATTAATGAACGATATGTGCAACACGTTCCTTTATAACTTTAGAGTCTTAGCTATCCTGGAAAAATCCACTTTACGCTCAACTAAAATCATTTCGTGAATTTTATTGATGTTTTCGTACGCAACTATCTATTTTGAAGGTCCAGTGTGTTCATCAATGTCGGTGCTCATAATTGCTCTTAACGGTAGGTGGTGTGCTAATTTAGCACACCACCTACGAATGATTGCTTAGTCTGGCCCTGAGTCTGGATAGCACTCATCAACCCCCTTTGTAGTATCAACAGTGTTTCATAAAAACACAAAATTCCTTTTTATCCTTTTTTTTCAAGTTGACAAAAGTTGCTTCACTCAAAATGCTATATATCACAAACTAATATACTGACAGCTGTCAAAATTCATACATGTGTCTTTTGTAGGTTGGTACTAACTAAAATAGATTTCATTCTAGTGACGCCCTACCATATGTCCGATACCAACTTTTCAGCCAACCTGTTGTTATTCGATCTCCTCTGCTGAGTCTCAGGGCTTAAGTTAGAATTATTAGTACAATGAGTTAGGCTAGGTTAGGTTGGCTGACTGCTTGTAAAAACAGCAGTCACACTTTTTTGCCCTCCTCCTTGTTGTCACTTAGAAAATCAGGCGTTCTTTAGTCCAGTCGGTCAGTCGTTCATTCTTTCAGTCGTTCAATCGTTCAGTCGTTCGCGCAGTCGATACTTTTGACGCCAATTATTCCACCTAGTTATCACAATTATGCTAAGCGATGGTTTTGGATCGATGGTTTCCATGGTTTCATGATGAGCGATCCTGTGTCAGAAATCTGTCTACGGTTTATGAGCAAGTGTTTCGAACTTCAGTAGATGTTTTACAGTAGCCGATAGGCAGGGATGATATGTCCGGAAAGAGTTCGGAGTTGCTACCCCCGTACGTCCGCTCCACAGATCTCTGGAATATCATACTATGTTTGTCACCGAACCGAAATTGCATGCTTTGGATGAACTTTCACTGAAATCTCAATAGGTCGTTCCCATCGAGTTGAAGCATTTTTAAATGACAGTAACTACCAATTTTGAAGTGGTCGGGCGAGGTTTTCTAACTGTACAAGCCTACAGTGTGCACATTAGTATATTTTGATGTTCACTTCGTCTTCTTTTTTATAACGAATGATGATTCTAAAGGGATTTCAACTAGATTTCGCCGAAATCGGAAGGCGGGAACATAACATCACTGTGTCCCACCACTCACATGAGTTGAGTTGAATTTGCCAATCTCGTTGAGAGATATGCGGTAATTAAGGGTAGCTATGCAATTAAATGCCACTGCACTCAGGGATTTGATCGGTGTTTGTCTGGCTATCGGAACAGATGACAATATTTGCAGAGGACAGATCTTCCAAATCGCCAAGGTTTTTTCCGGAAAGACGTTTCGATTTCGTAACAGAAAAGATAATTGGATGTTTAGATCCTTAGAAAAGACACTCGCCCCCACGCAATCATCCATTTTCGATACATCTGCGAAGATTCTCAGAGTCCAGCATTGGGTGTTCACACTCCCAGTGTAATCTGGGTTTGGTTGAGAGATCATTCTCGAAGAGAAGCTTCAATGCCGTGAGGTCGATCTCTATGCGTATAAATGTATACCTGCCTAGGCTAGTGGAATGTCGACTGCTGAGATCTTTGCTGCTGCCTGTCTACCGATTAAGTCTTTCGATGGGAGATTGAGGAGTATTTTAAGAGCTGCGGAGGGAGATTTTCTTAGAACAATTGGTCTGACTGGTGATATGAATAGCCAGTGGAACACGCGGGGTTGTAGTCTTCATTTGTGCACTGTGGTAACCCATAACACAACACGCGCAGGAGAGTAGATGAGAAAGAACGAGCGCCAGAGGAGAACCAGTATTACTTGAAAATCGGTTCATTTTTTGTTATCGTTTGGATTGTCAATGTGTTTTCCTAAAGTTAAGTTGATATTAAGGTATTGAATATTATTAACCAAGTGTTTTTATTAATAACTCGTTAAGCGTAGTCTATAATAATAATAATATGGGTGGCGCTACAGTCCGAGGCGGACCTGGGCCTAGCTTCTCAGCAACCACTCGTGTTGTGCGTGCTATTGTTCTTTCACAAGTGGAAGGGACCTACAGCTTAATGCCGACTCCGAACGGCGAAGTTGAGGAAGCTTTTTCTAGACAGGAAAACTCTTTGAGCATTGTCAGTGACTCGAAAGAGGTGGAGCCGTGAATTATCAATGGTGGTAAATTCGGGTATCGAACCAGGCACCTTCTGCCTAGGAGTCGACGCACTTACTCACTACGCCACGGCGACCAGCGTAGTCTATACGCACCCTATATTCTTTTTACGGCAGTTAAGAGTCGTGGAGCCCGTCTTATACGTTCTTGGATATTCAGATTCAGCTCAACTTCGTGTCCTGTGGTAGACAATCCAGCGGTAGATGAACTCCAGTCATTTAGCTTTGGAGGGGTCTACATGTTGGGAGAGGGTCACTGCTGGATACCGAGCCACAGAAGATCAATAGCAGGGAACGAGAGAGCAGACGAATTGGCCAAGCAAGGGTCTTAAATGGACATCAGTGAAGCCGACTCATCACTGCAACCACCGATCAGTGAACTACACCGGACTATAAGTGACGTCATACTTAAAGAAGCCAACACGTCTTGGCTCGCTAGAGATGACTGTCACACGACCCGATAAACGTGGTCAGAGCTTAACAACCGCAAAAGAAAGAAGCTTCTGGCGTTGAAACGCAACTCGACCCGTGTGATCGTCGGAGTGATCACAGAACACTGCATCCCAATGCCCCGGAAATGGAATGGAGAATCCAGAGATCTCTGCCGGAGTTACGGTGACGAGGAAGAGACTGAAACGATCCAACATCTGCTTTGCCACTTCACACAGATTTCGGACTTAGCGAATGCGGATATATCGGATCATCTTAGACTCGTAAAGAGCGCGGGGTGGTTTAAGCCATCACGTGACACAGGATAAGATGTGTACTCCACAAATGAAGGGATACCCAAGGGACTCTGAAACTTTCGAGTAGAAGTGATGTTTAAATCATCACACCGTCGTTCCGAAACTAACCAAACCTTGAGAGAGGGTCAAATTGATTGATTTGATCCAATGAGTTCGTGAGAATGAAAGGGGTTTAAATGCCAATGAGAAAGTTTTTTTCTCATTTCACTCATAGGTGCTGTTGGTGCAACTTGTGCAAGATGGAATACAACGTCTTCTAAATTCTAGACGTTCTGGCTATGTACGTTTACTCATGCGCTGTAAAAGAATTCGACACGAAAAAGTCTCAAGATTCCGAACTCCATCTCCCTCGAGATGCCGACAATGCCCAGAGATTGTAGGTGTCTTGAAACTTCGCCCTTCGGAGTCGGCATAAAACTGCAAGTCTCCTCCTGCCTTAGAAGCTAAGCTGATATGCACCACACACAGTAGATCCACACACAGATCGATCAACTCCTCTCTAAAAAGTGGGCTAAAATAAGCAGAGGCAATCAAGCCTTACATACGAAGAAGAGGAAACCAACAGCATCAATCTTCACTGAGACCTTTGCACAGGTTTAAAAGGAAAAATGATTATATTTTTGTTCCGACGTTAGTTTCCAACTCGATTGTGTCAGATAACGATGAAAGGGGTTGAGAGTGTGACGTTTTCTCCAATAAACAACAAATAACACAACTGCAAGAATCGGAAAAATTAAATTCTTTGTCAATATCAAAAGAAGAGGGAAACAAGTTTTATTCCATAGTACAAGTATTCTAGCGTAGGCTTGACATTTTTGCTAGGCCACCCATCAGTTGTATTCAACGGCAACGCACGCAAGGAAACACTTCCCAGCTGTTGTTTACAATTTAATTCATGGTGTTTTTGAGAAATTCATAAAATATTCCACTAAATGAGTTAGAGTACGTTTTGGCATGTCACTTTATAGGAATTTATGTTTTAATTTGCTTCATCTACGCCCACGGCAAGCGCAGAGTTTACTGTTTCTTTTTTATCGTGCATCTGTCATACTGAATTTTATTTGGTTTTTTTTTCATTTCGTTTAAGCACCGAGTGCCACATCAACATCAACATCATCAACAGCGAACAGGAAGTTATTTTAAGAAAAACTAATTTTGCCGATGGTTTTGTTTAGGCTTACAAACGGTGTGTTACGATTGCTCACCGCGGGAGATGTTCATTGCGTTTCAGCAAAACACAAATTACGACGAAGATCATAACATTTATATTATTGTCTTTCTGATCGATCCATCGGAGGAGGAATACACTGAAGATCTCAATCGGGGTATTTGTGGAAACGAAATGGAATGCATTCTATGTTTACGATAGCCGGCAAACAAGGCATGACAAGAGTGGAACGTTTTGCACGAATGGAAGAAAACCAATGAGAAGTCTGGGGAAAACATTGCCTTTGGTTTTATTTTTAAGTGCGAATTCCGTTGGATCTTTTAATGTCGAAACGAACGGACTGAATGATTGACCTTACACGAATATTGCATTTGAATTGGACTGTTGTATCAGCAGGATGTGGCGTTTTGGATCTCGCGCCATTGTTGGAGTGTACTACGTTCAACGAACGAGCTATTATTTATGACAAGTTGAATTTGGTATACACATTAAATACGTTGCATTTTTAATGGTGGTGTCTGTTGGAGCAGAAATAACTTTTAACATTGCAAGAACTAGGAAAAGTACGCTAGACTATTATTCATTCAACAGCCGAGAAAATAGGTCAGATATCAAGAATCTCTCAAGTAACATATTGGCTGTAATCCATCAACGAAGTGGATCATCTTAAGGTAGACCACTACGAACGTCTCAGTTGTTAGTGTTTAGGCTAAGGAGAAATTGGGGCATCGCTTACCAGACAGTGTCAGCACAGTTAAAAGCGGAAATAATGGCGATTAGAGAAGCCCCCTGTTATGTTTGTTTGTGTACGTGATATCCGCCCGGAATATTTGTTTCTTTACGGATAGCCAGGCAGCAATTAAATCTTAAACCTTACATCGTTCTCTATAAACTCAAAAGTAGTCATTAACTGTGGCGCATCTCTTGACGGGATCTCCGAACATTCGCTTGTGCTGGGTACCAGACTATAGACACATTATAGGAAACTGTGAGGCTGACAAACTCGCAAAAATCGCCACAAAACTGACAGATGAATGAACCTCTTGTGACATAGACCTAGCCAGTCAGTCAAGTCTGCACACAATCTTAACTAGTGCTTTTTATTTTGTTTGTTTTGAGTTACAGTGGACTCGCCCTAAGTCGAATTGTCACGGGATATCATAATTTATTCGAACTAGAGAGAGTTTGGACAAGGGAAGAGTACAATGTTTATAAACACACATATCACAATAAATAAAATGCCTGTTCAAAAAACTTCACTCTCTCTATTTTCAAGAGGGAGAAAATTCGAGAGAAATTCCACATCGTAGGTAAATGTAGGTACACCCTTAGCCACGTTCAAGTTACAGCTCTACAACAAAAAAAGAATCAATACAAGATGGAAGACAGGCATAACAGGGTCCTACTTCTTTGATAATTTTAGTGATCTTAGTGAATAATAATATAATTTAGGTGGCGCGACAGTCCGAGGCGGACCTGGGCCTAGCTTCTCAGCAATCACTGCGTGTTGTGCGTGCTATTATGCTTTCTCTAGTGAAATGGACCTACAGTTTAATGCCGACTCCGAACGGCGAAATTGAGTAGCTTTTTCTAGACAGGAATACACTTTGAGCATCGTCAGTGACTCGAAAGTGAAACACCGAGCAAATCAATACTGAAATTTACTGACGCCGACCCAATCCCTTTTTCACAACTGAACTTCTATACCATTCTTTAAAGCCACTTACTACCTACCTAGAGCACAAAACTTTCAATCAGAATCTAATAGTGGCTCACACCGCACCTAAATCCAGCATTTCAACTAGTTTCAACATTTCAGCCCAAAATGTTCAGCACTCCGCCATATATTTTCCAATACTTCGAAATGTTGAATTTGTCACTGCATTTGTAAGTTTGTCAAATCGAACAAACTTCTTCACAAATTCAGCACGACATTAATGACTGAAACAAAAACCAACTGTCAACAACATAATTAATCATTTCAATTAATAATTACAATAAGGATGGACCGAAATGAATGAATTATCCGAATTAGTACTTAAATTTCCCATTAAATAAATATAGCTAGTTGAAAAGGTTCAACCACTTGTGATTTCTAAGCAGAAAAATGTAATAAATTCGCACATTTGAAATGTTGAAGTTCCAGTGGGAACGCAACATTCGAAAGTGTTTTTTTCCCGAAATGTTGGTTTTAGGTGCGGTGTAAACGTACCATAAGTGAGTCGCAACTGATTCAGCTGTGACAGGAAATTGAACCTAACCTAAATATGTTCCTAAATATGATAAGATCGATATACTAGCGGAGATCAGAGATAACCTATAATAGAGATATCCAACTTCTACCTCCCTTGCCCCTTGATTTCATCTGACAGCGTTTTTTATACGCTTTTTGTCCCCTGTCTGTGAATACGTGTGAGCTCTTGAGAACAGCTGTGGAGACAGCTGATACCCTTCCCCACCTTAGTAATGGGGTGAATTAGAGTTCTTATTTGAAAATTCGCTCGTTATTTGAACGTTTTTTCAAATTTTGGTGATCAATTTTCAACACAGTATGGAGGGGTAAACGAACGAACAAAGCTTATGTTCATGAAGTCGATTCATTAAAACTTTCAGCAATTTACAATCTCAAAATACTTGGACATAATTAATGAATGCAGAAAATAGTGTGAATTTTTTCATATGAATAAAAATTAATAACACATTCACACGTTCAGTTAATCAATAATAAAAATATTATTGAAGCGTGAATCACAAATAAGATGTTTTGACAACCATTTTTTAGCATTAGTAAAAGTTGCAATACCTTGCCATTGTTATTATCAAATTGTTTAAATTGAATTCTTGAGTTTTTCAGAATTCATGATTTAAGCGTATAAAGCGGGGTTCATTCTTTTAGTTAATTTGTCAGGTATGGTTTATGAATAGGCTATATATAGACTTAAGAATTAATTTTAGGTCAAATAGTTCCAGTTAAATGGACATTGCAATACAATTTTATTCACGAAAGTCCATATAACAATGTAAGAAAATTCCCTTAGAAATACTAGTCAACTTTTGAACACCCTCCGAACAACATACCCATGTACGTTACATGGAAAGTACATGGATTCCCACTAAATTCATGAATCTGCCGCTTTTTCCCACAAAATTCACGAATCGGCTGCCATATTGTGGTGAATTGACGAGCGTTGTAAATGTATAAGTGAAATACAAGGGATTACCACTACATCCTCGTTGTGGGCTAGGGGTAAAAATGGCCGAAGTTGGATATCTCTATCATCCATTATCTCTGGCGGAGATCATGTTTGTTTCATTGTGCCCTTCATGATTGACATAATTCCACTGTAAGACATGGTTTTTTTAAATCTAAGCAAATACAAACTATATCATGTTCCCAGTGAACGAAATCAAATTTACTAAATTCCGCCATATATTTTACGGATTTCGAAATCTCCCGATTTCATTGAAATCTAGTTCACTCGTCCGTGAGAGTTTGTCAACTCCAACAAGCCTACAGCGTGAATTTCAGTTCATTTTAGTCATTTTGGTGTTCCAGTCTCAGTTGTTTTATGTGCCTCTCATAAATTGTGACCTAATCACTTCAACTCGGTGGGAACGGCCTATTGAGGTTTCATTAAAAATTCATTATAATCACGCGATTTCGGTTCGGTGGGAACATGGTATTATACATGAATCTCAGTTTGCTTTCTCCTCGATCACATTTAAATCTTGCTGCTCTACAAAGGAAATCTTTCACAGAAACTACGTTCTCTACGTTGCCAGAGATGTTCAGAGCTGTTGTGGAACAAATTATACATCTTCTTCCAATCAGCATCTTCTAAAAACGGAATTCTTAAGGATGAAATCCATGTGTCCTTTGATCACAAAAGGCCTGTCACTGGGATGTGTGCATCTTTGTGGCTTAAACTATCCATTGATAATGACAAATTCTTGATCGTTGTCGCCATTGCCCCAGCTTATGCCACTGAGCACTAGGATAATTTAACTATACGATCATGATGGTACCCTTACTCTTCGAATCCACATCAGAAACATGCTCGTCTAACAACGTCTTAGCTAACTTAACCTATAGTTGTATAAATCTGCTTGTAGATAAAAAAAAATAAGTATTCGACTCCCATCCAATGGTACAAAGTAATAGTGGACGCCCATGAAAACGATGGCTTACAAATGTGAAGAAGGATCTCAGTAAACTTGGCGAGCGAAATTGGACTCAGCTGCCTTAAGATAGTGCCTGCTTAACTCATCCGATTGTGCAGGATGGCGATGAAGAATTCTCGTCGCTGCATCAAGGTCTGTAACGAACTCACCGAGAACTTTAAAAAAGGTTTTAAACAAGACGAAGGACTGTCATGTGATTTTTTCAATATCATTCATTCATTATTATCAGAAGGTTGCGCAGAACTCACACGCCGACACAAGATCACAACGATTAGCGTGCGGATGAAATTGTTGTTTGGTCGAATGCAACGAGTCGTCAATGAAGCTTTATTAAAACGGAGGCTGCCAAAATGAGTTTAGCGGTGGACGAGGGCAAAACGTAGTATATGCTGTCATCGAGAAAGAACGCACAACATCGACGACTCGGCCAGAACGTCACCACAGGCAGCTATAATTTCGAGATAGTGAAGGACTTCGTCTAGGTACCTCTTGTCACAAGTAAACGTTGCTAATCCCACGAGTACCGAGATTAAATGCAGAATAACTCTCGCAATCGCTTTTCCGTTGGGCTCAAGATGCAATTGAGTACTCCTCTCCAAGGACTTCGCTAACATTATAGAACACTTTAATCACCACTGGCCTGCTCTATGGTTCGAAAAACATGGGCAGCCTCAAGAAGAGATGAAGAAGCACTTGGTATTTTCAGAACAGTTCTGCGTTCAATCTTTGGTCCTGTTGATTGTTGATGGTTTTTGGAAAGATTCAACCATGCGGTCTACAAATCCGACGCCTTAGATAGCTAGGCCATGTATAGCGCATTGACAACACTGCTCCAGCCCGAAGAGTCTTCGGCTCCTAAACACTGAAACAACGCAACAGAGACCCCCCGCGCTTAAGGGGGGGGGGGGGGGGGGGGGGGGGGGTAGAGAAGGACCTTAACCAAATTGGGGTGCGAAAATAGAGGGAGCTGGTGACAGCTGGAGAAATCTGTCTGAGGCCCAGGCCCACCTCGGGCCACCACCCAGAGACAGCAGACGAAGGATCAAACTGACTTCAGACATCATCTTAGTCTTCTGTATGGCGCAGGAGCATGAACCAATTAAGAAGTGGATGATGAAGAAAAAAGAAGTCCTTTGCCTCTTTGTGAGGAAATTTCTAAATTTCGCCTTTGGCCTGATTGGGTTTATGGCATCCGGAATAAATGGTTGGTGGTTTATGTGGAGCGACTGGACAACCAAGCTCTAATTGGAGAAGGTACCAGCGAACTTTTGCTTTGTTCGATGACACAAGCCCGGCATGATCCGCCAATAGCATGCACCGATATGAACATCCATAAAGGAACAACAGGTTTACCCACTCTCCATAAATTACTAAATGAATCAATTGGATTCCAATTGTATCGTTATGTCTAATCACTGACTCATTATTGCTCTCAAATCAGCTGCGTATCAGCGTCCTATGCGTCAGCTGATTCAATTCACTCGTAAACAAATAAAGCCCAACACAACAAACGAACTTGAAAAAACATACGCCTCAGTCGAGTTACTATTTTCTTCAAAAATTCGCACAACACGACTCTCTAGCTTGAATTCGTCATCAAGTCTCCAATATGACATTGACATTGAATCGAGGACACACGAATTTACTATAAACACCTTAAGATTTCTTATCTATCACCACCACGATAGGCTGCTTGTATGTGTGCTTTTTGGAATATTGCGTCGGCGATTTCCCTTGAACATGACCTTCCTTCAAATGCCAAAATAAAAGAAAACTTAATTAAACACATTAAAGATTTCATGTCATCCACTTCAGGTAAAACGCAAAAGCCATTATCTGCCACTGATACGGTGTTTGAGAAACCAAAAACAAACCCTCCCGCGTGAAGTGAAGAGAAATGAAAATGCGCACCAAAGAGTAGCGCCGAACCGCACTCTCTTTGTGAGACAGTCGCAATCATAACAGAGAGCAAACGCGAAGAGAATCCGAATGAACTAAACAAACGCTGGAAATGGGCTGCCTGATAAAAGACGGGGGAACGAAAATCATATGGGTTTTGTTTTGGAATTTTCGATGTAAATTTCACCATCCTCCCGCGCTGGCCCACTACACTAGTGTTCTCTTTCCTAAGCACTGCCCTTTCTTCTCTTTCCTAACAAAAAAAAATCGTTCACCCACACATTAGCGCACAGTACGCACTTTATCGAAAACTATTCAATAATAACAAACAGACTACGGCTGCTTCTGCTGCTGCTGCTACTGATTTGGATGGCCTGTCAACTTGACTGTGGGTCACACGGGTGGGCCTTGAGAATCGACTCCTTCTCGACGACGATGCAAAAATGTTAAATCGAACGAAACCCAGTGAAACAATGAAATGATATCAAGATGAGTGTTGAGCAAAACAAATGAAAGAAGAGCTCTATGTGCAGTAAATAGATATGAAAGAAAACTTACATCATATCGATTTCGTCCTGAATTTGTCATTTCCACCAATTTGTGGGAAGAACAGAAAAAAAAATGTCCACTTTTTCACGCTTTGATCCTCCCCTTCACTGTTGGTCGTCAAAGCTGCCGTCCACTAATTGACAAAACACACCGTCTTCACTTTTATCACACTGAAGATGGGGACGATTGACGATTATACCTCGTCAAATGCCATAAACGATTCCCTTTCTATTTTCAAAAAATCACAAGAAAAAAAAAGCACAAATAAAACTAAAAATATATTGATGGTTCTTTTTTTTGGTTTTTCCTGAAAAATTGTTGTTCTTTTTTGCGTCCCCTTCGGAATTTTTTCAATGACACTTTTGTATAATTAAATTTGATCTCTTTTGCCTCGTTTCTGCTCGGCTATACGCGATTTATTTAATTTTATTGTTATTGCACTTTGTGTGGTTCATTTTCTCTGCTTCGTCGGGTTGCACATCGATGTATTTCTTTTGCAATTTTCGTGTGTTTAGAATTTCTTTTTCTCTTTCTCCGTGTTTTGCAATTTTTTTGTTCGCATTTGACAAGGTTGTGGGTGTATGAGTGTGAGGATAAAATTGATACCAGCGAGCTACGGCGGAATTGACCGACGACTTTGTTTAAATTTCTTTCGATCTTATTGACTCCGTATCAGCACGCAATGAAATTGTTTTCTTTTTTTCTACTTATTTCCGTTAAATGTTCTTCTTTCTTTTATTTTGTTTAAGAAAGTTTACTCGAGCAGAGTTTTTCACGTACGTCTCTGTTTTTCTCTGAGCAATATTTTTGTTGTTGGTGTGTCTGTTGAGTGGGCGATGAATTCATTGCAAGTTGATGTTCACCGGTGCATTGTATTGAATTGGAATTCATTCTCGTCACAGGGATGTTAACGTAACTGCTGTGGATTATTCTTATAAGAATCGAAGGTCATCTGTTGGTGGGGCTAATGGGATTTTTGTTATCAATCTTTCTCCGAGTGTAAATTTTTTATTTTCATCTCAAGAGAGTACGAATACGAATGACCTTCGTGTGTTGGTTTTTAAGGCCCGCAGTATAAGCGGGAGCCTTATAATTTCGGTAATCTCGTCCGTCTAGTTCGAAAAACTCTTTTGGCAGCTTCTACATGAGAGAGAGTTTTCACCTCTTTCTGAGACGAGTTCACGTCTTTCAAATCATTGATAATGGTCAAAGAATACTCCTGTCTAGAAAATGCTTCACAAACTTTGTCGTTCGGAGATTGTACAAAACTGTGGTTCGAACTAACCATGGTGGTACCGCACTGGATCTGTGTAGCAAAATTGGGAAGGTTAAAGCTAGAGTCTGGATCTAGAGATATAATATTATCAGCTTGAGAACCAAATTGCGACTATTTCTCTCCAACCTGCTGCTTTCGGTGCCGGTTTATAGATGCAGTACAAGGAAAATTGACACCATTAGCAAACTAACTTTTTTTCTTTAAGAAACATATTTACTATTTTTTCTCTGAACCTTATTTAAAACGAGCAGCTGTACTGAGAAGACAACTCCATTGCGAAGTACGCCATGTAGTGAAATCCGCTTACCCGGACAGGGAGACCAGAAGGACGCAAATTTGGAGCAAAACAGTTGAAGAGGAATCGATTTCTTTAGCAATTATTTGGAGAGAGCTCAAACGTGTTACAGGAATTCGAACAACATAGCGCGCAAGTGTGGTTAACGTCGTATGCGTAAGTCCCTACCACTCGTGAGACTGGCTGCTGAGGAAGATAGGTCTAGGCCCACTTTGGACTGTCGTGCCAACCATGTTATTAGATTATTCCCAACATTGCGACACCACTTTTCGGTCTCACATATGTATACAGTGAAAGCTCCCATATGTGGACATAGACGACCGCTGCAATCTTGTCCGGTTAAAGGAGTAGTTCGTCAATGGGAAAAAATTCATTCCCAAAAAATTATTTTATATGCAGTCAAAGAAATTTACAAACAAACTAAAATTAACATCAAGACAGAAGAAACCGAATAAAATGACAGAAAAAATCTCCAGACTTAAAATCCGTTATTCCTTTGAGTAGAGACAGTGATTTGATGGCACGTGCTGTTACTCTTTTGTCTGTAAAGTTCATTTTTTTTGTCTTCATCATTAACATACCATGTAAAAAAGCTGCTGGATATTTTTTCTATAATGAACAGCTTTTAACCGCCTAAGAGAATTAAATTTACATAATTTCTGCTGATATCCCTGTCCGTATCCGTGTAAGAGAGTGTCCACTAAAGGGAGTACAAAATGTATGGAACTTCAATCCAAGATCCACGGTCGGGAGAAATTGTCCCCTCAAGGGGATTGTCCGCCTAAGAGAGCTGCCCGTAATAGGAGCTTTCACTGTACCATGCTTCGTCTACATGTGACTTTATTTTACTTACGACTTTACAAATTCCTTAACGTAACCCCTTTTTTCTTACCTCCCTCCCTTTAACGCGTGTAGAAGTTGCCTTTGCTAATGAATGTCGGATCATGCCTCTTTTCAATAATTTAACAGCTAACCAGAGAGCATACTGGTAAATGTACGACTATACGTGATTAATGAGCTTCCAGTTAGACACAGTCTACAGAACTATTGACTAGGTTAGTTTAGGTTAGGGTGCCTGTCATGAGTAGCTGTCACACTTAGCCCAGAATAGTCTTGTTGTGTTACCACTAGGATCCAATTGATCCATTTAACCATTTAGAACTTCTAATGAAATGAAGCCACCAACGCTAAAGCTAAAGGGGTCTTCGAATCCGATCCTCCTGGTTCGAGAAGGAGAGGAAGACCGAACCTCCGGTATAAAGACCAGGTCACCGCGGACGCATGGCAGTTTGGTCTTGATGGAAACTTGATAAGTTGGTAAAGTAAGTAATGAAGCCATGAAGAAGACTAATACTAGTGCTGCTTAGCTTCAGTATAGACCTATTGACGAAGTTCAGGTTGCAAGTTTTCCATGCATATTGTTCTTATGGATTTGAATGTGATATGAAAAGTTGATGTTTACTCCTCAGAAAATTCATGTCGTCGCACTAATCTAATATATCATGGCGATCACTTGATGCACGTTTTTTTTGTTAAATTTTAGGCCCAGTGCGCATTGCCTCAGCAATTACAGTTAAAATGAGAGCACCTCTCATCGTGTGCACCACACGCACTTATAGCTCCCAAGTTCCCAAGGCGAAGCTGTTCGTCCTAAAGTCCATGCATTTATAATGGACTGTAGTATTTTTTCGCGGCAGAATTAATCGCTTTTTCATAAACCCCTATTTTTTGATGCCAATTGTAACTTTTCTAATTTAAGAGCATACTAAAAAAAAATCATCAGGAATTGTTATTTCGTGCCCAGCCTTCTTTTTTGCTGTTTTAAAATAGGCTATTATTTTGGTAATACTCATTACCAGTTTTGCAAAGCTTGCCAGTAATGGCACATTTTGTCAAACAATGTAATTCACACAGTGCTTACTTAATCGCACACATCTTCTTCAAATGACCTCCTGTTTATTATATATATTTTTGGATACCTAACAAATATCGGTTTTGCAATTTCTAGTCCTGTTATATTTTTATACAAAGCGACTAAATCTACAGTACGATGGATATGTCGGATGATTTTGATATTGTTATAGTGGGACAATCATGCCATATTTAATTAGGGGAAATAAGTCCTTTGATTTCAGAAAAAAAAATACTTGAACTCTGTGATGTTGGGTAGAAATATGTCCTGTCAAAACGGTGTGTAAACCCTTACACAGACATTCAACTGACATCTGCTACTCCTTAAATTGAATCGAATTGAATAGAATTTATAAACTGTTGTTTTCGACTGAGTTCAAGTGAACTTTTGATCGCCCTTTTTACCCTCTACCACATCACTACCATTTTGTCGTTCTTGCTACTCGGAATTGGAGTATACAATATTTTCGCCAGAAGCGTTCAATTTCATTTCATATTCAGAGTAAACTCCGTCGTATTCCAACAATTAAGAAATAGTCGTGTTGATGGTTGATAGCATAAACTATCTGAAAACCAAATAAAAGCGTATTAACTTTGTTTTCACTGGGATTCGAAGGGCAGGCATTTAACCAACTGTCCAGTCTTCATGCAGAATGCTAGCTTTTATTTGTCTTGTTACTTGTGTTTCTGGGTTCATATATATATGTTCATAACACTAGACTCATAATTATGTACCATCCGCAAACAGAATTGTAAAACAAATCAAAAATTGTTTCATTAATATATTCATTACTTCTAAAAAATAAAATAAATATATTATACATGTATCTATCTGTAAAATCTGGAGTTGACACAAAATTTTATCAAAAACATAATTCTCACATTCGCGGCGCTTCACAAAAAATACATACCTCAAGAAGTATCAACATCCCTGTGATCACAAATCGAACAACTGTCAAAATGTTAATGTTCGAAAGTCTTTTTCGAGATTCATTTTCGGCAGTGCCATAATTAAAAACGAAAAAAACGAAACGGTGAACTTTTGTATTGTTCAGCCATCATCATCATCAGCCATCGGTGACATTCTTTTGCTTGAAGATCTGCACAATTTTTGGTCAATTTTAATCAAAGAAAATGGTAAATTTTTGCATTTATTTGATCTGGAAAAGAAAGAAAATTGATCGAGTGTAATTTGTGTCCTTTTCATTGCAGGGTAACTACACAGAAGACCAACTGGCTGGTAAGTTACAAATATTCGGTGAATCATTTCCCTTTGTGATATGTTTTCATGTTTTCTTCGAATTTACTTCCGTAATCAACAGCTTTCAATGAGTCTTAGTTGAAAATCCAACCTTTCCACACCCTAAAACATTCCGCAGCACTCAATCTTATCATCGGTTGGATGAGTCACTCCACAAACACGTCTTCGATGACATCGTTGACACTCCACGAAAGACCAATAAACTTGTGTTTGGCAAAAACAAAATACAAAAGCAATCCAAAAAAAAAAGAAAGAAATTTGCAGCTCAATATGTACCAAGAATACGCAACACAAAGTGAAATTTTATGTGTTTCCAAGTGAACGTGCTGAATGGACGCGCTACTACACTTATGGTCGTTTTGTCGTGTAAAATGCACCATCCAACAGCACGATCGTCTGGAGTTGGTTAGAGCGAAATGCAGCTCTGATGGTGCTATTTATAAAAATTACGAGTTATCCGATAAATTAAACAGATAAAGAAACATTCGCATTGCAGATACGAGCGTGTAGATTGGGACGGGAGTTCTAGTTGCCTTATACGCGCTTGAAGCAACAAATAACATCGGTCCATCTGTGAGTTGAATGATTATTTTTGCCTAAATACGGCGATACTTCTCGGTTTCGTTGCTTTTTTCTTTTTTCTTCGTTTTTGTGTTTTTGTCGTTCAATCAATGTGGTTGCGCTTGTGTAACCTCGGTTGTTTTGCTACCAAATAAGGGGCTATTTGATCCACTTATCAGACAACACGTATTTATGCTCGGATGATAGACGATCGGGCATAGACGATGAAGGAGAATGTCTCCATAAATTATGTGCGAGCCGTTTAACAAGTTTAATTGTGGCGGAGTGGATGTAGATAAGGGTGGAGATGGAATGAATTTGATTAGTTTAGCGTTGATAAATGACGACAATCATCGATATCAGTAGAAACTGATTTAGTTTGTTGCCTGGGCGATAATCATAGTGTTCGATAACTAATCATGAAATCTCTGCTAAGAAGATAGCACTGGACTGTTTTGAAATCAGTGATGATGTTCTGTAAGATGACTGTTCACCTTGCAGTGAATAATACCACATAATGTACCATTGAGAAGTGGAACGTCTTTCAATTTCGAATGTGACTCACCGAAGCGTTCATTGTCTGATTTCTGACAAAAGCTTACTCTACCAGGGCACGACTGTTTGCTCCCATTGTCGCGTTTTCACTTCTGCAAGGCAAAGTCAGCAGCGCGATCTTTTCACTGACGTTTGTCGTTTCTCTTTCAAGATTCGAGTCGCTTTAAATGGTTTGTGTGTGGCTACTTACTCGTGTCTGTCTCTAAACGAATAATTTAACTGAAATGACCAATAAATTCATCAGCATAAATGTAAATAAGGCGAAGGATGCTTACATTTGTCTTCAATTCACTCGTGTTTGTGTTCTCCACACCCTCACAGACGGGACCTGCTTCGAATGCACTAAGAATCAACTCTGCACTTGCGTAGCGTCCTGGTGATGAGATTGACCAAATGTCCTACATTTTATTTCGATCCCAAACAGTTACAGGTCCTAGCAGTTGACAGTCACTTCCTCGTTTTAGAACGCAAGTTCAGATGGCCATAGACTTGTCCACTTTCCGAAAGCCCTTGTGACAAAAAAATGCGACTTCCACTACTCTCCTTATAGAAGTGAGTGTCTGTTCACCAGCTCACAATAACCGAACCTCTGTTCTAACACGAGGAACACAGAATGGAACTTCTAGAATCCCTAGAAAGAAGATTGTACCTTGAGTTCATCCCCACTCACTTTAAGTAAATGTACCAAAAATGGTGCTCATCTTGTTTTCTTGAGTATAATGATTGAACTTCCTTGACGTCGATAGTTATTTTGGCAACAATCAGTATTGTAGATTTCCACAACAGACATAATGCTTTCCACAGATTCTCAACTCTATTTTCTTTCAGTTGCACAAGCGGTAAAATCAATTCCATTTTCTTCAACGCTTCCAACCCGTCTTGAGCTTTCTTTATTTTTTTCTTCTTCACTTAACTGTTTTCGCAACGTACTCCCTGAAGTACGTATGTATGTTCAAACCACTTTTTATCGTCGAAAGAAGAGAATTGTTTTCTCTAATTTAAAAAAAAATCCCAATCCGATGTCTCATCAGCCAAACTCCAAGCGTACACACCACGAACTCAAGCCATCGTTGTTGTGTTGATTCAGTTGCGCTATTTTCTCTGTGCACACTGCAGTAGCACTAACGATTTTTTTTATATTCACTTCTCTTTTTCTACTTATTTTTAATTTGTTTCTTTTTTTTTGTTCGTTTGTTTGTCTTTCTGTGTGACTTTTTCGCGGTTGTTCACGTAAGAGGCAGTTTTGTTTTGCACAGTTGCTGAGAATTTAATTTATTGAAAGGTTGTGTGTCGAAGCTTAGTCCGTCGAATAAGTGGTTGTTTAAAAAGAAACAAAAACAAGAAGAGTTTGAAACTTAAATTGAAGTGCTGGTTTGATTTATCGAATTCATAACAATGTATATGTACGAGCAACCGAGCAAGAATACATTCACCACTGTTGAAGGTGCGTACCTAAATTTTTGGGGATAAACATCATCCTTGAGGCTGGGGGAGTGGCACTCCCATGTGAGAACAGTTCATTTGCACTGAAATTGGGAACTGATTCGTGATGCGAAGTAGTTTGTGATCTCTTGTTTGGCGACGTACTACACAATCTTTAAGGGTCTTGGACCTATTTTGAATGCCTAGTAGTTTAGTTTCAAGTTCAATTATGTGTTTCTCGTGGGTGGTGTGTTTAAGCAGATTATGCATACGAGATTCCTAAGGTTTCCCATAACATTGGCATGCTTATTATTTTTGTGTTATTTTTTTCCAAAGTTATTTCGTAATAAATCCAAGTTGCCGCCCGTTTTTTACTGCCTGTCCTTATTCGTTTAGTGTGACAGATTTCGATTAAAGTGATAAATTACTGCCTTTCGTCATTGGATGGCGTCGTCCACAGCTGCGAGCTGCGCGAGTTCCCAAGTAGTTAGTTGTATTTATTTATATGGGAAGCGATTTCTTTTTTTGGAGTTGGAGGCTTGTGTGTCCCATTTGAGTTAGAATCTATGTGCATGTGAATGTATTTGGTGATTACGATGCCAGTTGAAGCTTACTGGACCTAGTTGCATGGCTTGTAAAGCGACAGCTTATCAGAGAGCGTAACCAACTTTCGGAATTTGATTGCTCATTCATCATTCAGTTTGGATTGCTTTGCGGGTTAAATGTTGTCAGTTTTATTGGAAGTCTCCACGTGTTCACATTTCTCAGTCAAGTGCTGAGTACTGCATCTTTCGACTGAACTTCCTAACATTTGCTTAAATTTCTTCTTTCAGAATTCCAAGAAGCCTTCAACCTCTTCGACAACCGTGGAGATGGAAAGATCCAACTGAGTCAAGTTGGCGAGTGCCTTCGTGCCCTTGGCCAGAATCCCACTGAGTCGGACGTCAAGAAGTGCACCCATCAACTGAAGCCAGACGAACGCATTTCATTCGAGGTGTTCTTGCCCATTTACCAGGCCATTTCGAAGGCACGTTCCGGTGATACCGCTGACGATTTCATCGAAGGTCTAAGGCACTTCGACAAGGACGCAAGTGGTTTCATTTCCACCGCAGAACTGAGGCATTTACTTACCACATTGGGTGAGAAACTCACCGACGAGGAAGTCGAGCAGTTGCTAGCCAACCAAGAGGACTCACAGGGCAATGTCAACTACGAGGAGTTCGTCAGGATGGTCATGAGCGGATAAACAGGAACCAAAAGCATTACTTTTTTTCTACCAATACAAATGTACTAAAAGCGAGTTGTTTCTGTTTGTTTCATTATCTTTTTTTTTTGTATTTTTACTGAAAAAGTATTCAGAGAATTTAAATTATGTTGGGTATTATTATATTTCCCTCGTTTACTTAAATTATGCCCCCATTTAAAAATAAACCATAAAATAATAAGCAATTTTTTTTTAAATATTTAATATTATGCATCTATGTGTAATGAAAAGCAAAAAAATAAAAGGTGTGTTTCATTTGAGGGAACGTCTGATATGAGTTGTTGCGTTATGTCCGCTGCGCTGTTGACTTGAATCATTGACTAAGCAGTACGAGTGGGGAGTGCCGACTCACGGTGGTTTTGCGAAAATCCATGTTAAAACGACTATTCTAATAAATAAGCACTATTTACAAGCAGCATTTGCTTAGAAGTCCCATTCGAAGCTTCCGTTCATGTTTACGTCGGCTAGATCGTTGCACAGGGCTAGGGTGTCATCTAGAAATAAATAAAAGAAAATTTGGGATTTTCAGTTGAACGTTTTTGGCATTTGCAAGAATGGGGCGTTTGAAAACATGTTGCACAATTTAACATAAGTGAGGTTGGATAACAGTGGGAGCGGACGAGAGATAGACAGCGGATACCTTCGAAAACGCTTACCCTTTGCTTATATAAAGGTAATTTGAATGCTTACTTATTAAGGAGCAAGAATGCCTAATAAACCTACGGTAACCATTCCACACAATGGACGATGAATGACGAATTCCGCCCGCCGACCTAGACGAAGACAAAATAGCGAATAAAGCTGCTGGTGCAGATGTAACTCTTTAAGGCAGCTAAGATATGGTCAGAGAAATGCATGACCGACGAGTGGAACTGCAGTAGCGTTTGCCCGATCCACAAAAAAGAAAGCACCTTTCACCGAGTAATGGGTCCCCTAAACTTCTCTAGCAAGATACATGTCGTTTTGTGTCTGCGCCTGAAACCATTTGTCAATAACCAGATAGACTCTTATCAGTGCGGTTTCAGACCGGGGAGGTCCACCATCGAACAAATCTTCACGTACGGCAGATCCTGGAAAAAACCCAAGAGATGCAGACAAACACCCACCACCAAGTCGTCGATTTCAAGGCCGGATATGAAAGCGTGCGGTTGAGGCCCAGGGCCACCCCGGACTGTAGCGCCAAATAAAGAAGAAGAAGATATGACATAGACCATGTAGCGCGCATGGGAGACACTGCTCCATCCTGACTCCGAACAAGTGGGACAACAACAGAGGACGCCCACGTATAACGTGGCGCACACAAGTGGAGAAGGTTTTCAACCCACCTGGCGTAAGTAAAAAAGACCACTGTCAATAAGGTACGGGCTAGGATAGGATGAACCATCCTCAAAGTCGAACCGGCCCTTAATCGAACTAATTTTGATACTCTGCGAAAAATTCGACTAAGACGGAAGCGACTGTATATGCTTTCACATTGACGCCACAATGGCCATGAATAACTTCGAGGTATGCTGTGGCTCGATTACCTTTGGTCCGTACTAACAGCATCAGTATCCGAATCAGAACAACTCTTGTTAACCACTGTTTCTTTCGGCTCAAGAGGCAGTTGAATTCAAAGACACAAATTGACTTCATCCCATTCCTGGTATATGGCCCAGAAGCTAGGGCAATTTCAAGAGCGTATGAAGAAGTTCTTGGTCACTCCAAGAGAAAAGTTTGCCGCGGGTTCTATGGTGATGCTTGCAACGGGCGACATCGAGTGACAAAACTCCTGCCCGTCGTCTACGAATGCAACGCCGAACTTGGTTGAATTATGTACAGCACATGGACAATTTGGTTCCGTGCAGAAATCTTCCACTTCGCGCTTGTGAAACAATGTAAACGGAAACGACGGGGTTATATTGACGAACACAAGTCAAGAAGGAGAAGATCGATCTAAGAAGAGATCGCGCTCAGACGAATGGCTTGGAATCCAGGACTGTCCTCGAGCTGTAGATCCACAGAAAGACAAATGATCCTGTCTTCACTAATGTCGCAAAAAATGTCTTGCTGTAGAGTGTAGAGTCTTAAATCTTGAATGATCAAGCACCAACTTGTTCAGTCAAGAATGAAGATATAGGATTCAGTGCTGTCCTAGTACACATACATTTCACGCCACGATCATTATAAGACGATTATAATTAAAATTCATTGGCTTATGAAATCATCTAAACAAATTGAATCGAACTGTTGGAGCCACAAATGCATAAAAGTATACACCAATCCACTCACAACGCAAAACCAGTGATCTCCAACTCGACAAAAAAAACAAATCTTGAACGTAAGCTTTCGAATCAGAGGTTAAGTGGAAATTAAATTGGTCGACTGTTTCACAACATTCTAAATTCACAACAGACAATCGCATAGCTGTCTTCCCTTCACAATAAGCAAACGATCGTAACAATTGACTTTAATTATAACAAACCGAGCGGCAGAGAATCACGTAAGAAATTTGTGGTGACGAGTGCTAACAAAATTGTTGCGATCGTAAAATTTTAATTTTCCACTTTGTCATTAAAGCGGAGAATGTGGGAGACATTCAGTGATTGGATAGTGAGTTCACATTTAACCCTTTCGACCGTGAAGGTGCCAGTTGCCGAGCTTACATTTTGGAACATGTGCATCAACAGGTGCGAACGTGTTCGAGTTCATTTATGACAAAGGTGTGTATTTGTTGAAGGAACACATAACAGGTAACTTACAGAAGAACTAAGCTGCCGAAGAAAGGATCAGTTTTAAGACTGATTGAACAAGATTCTATTTTGTTCAGGATGAGATCTCCTACGCGGTTACTCTAAAGTCTACCTTCACAAACATCAACTCACTATAGTCACTACAGTCAGCTCTACAGATGATGCCTCCCTGACTGGATGGATCACTAGGAAAGTTGTTCAATCTTTATCAAACCTTAGCTGCAAGGCAGTCAGGAATGAATTAGCCTTTGCTTCTTCAGTCAGCTCAACGCACTTGACATCTTCACAACTCTATTTGAAGCGTTCTTCCACTTACCTCTTAGTTGTGTGTAATCTAAAGCTTCCAATCCAAATCTTGTTAATTGATCTAAGATGCTCGTGCTTCGACATTGTTTGAAGAACGAATGACTAAGGAGTTGCATAGCAGTGCTGCGATTCGATGGTCGCTTCTCCAAACAGCTCTCCGTGAACTGGTGGAACTCGTCGGAGAATATCCGTTGACTGTAAATTTGTCCAGCTTTCTGTGCGATGGAGCTATCCAATAAATTAGTATCTTAAGAAAAAGAAGAACACACATCAGTTACAAATCAATTTGAAGCCTTGTAGGGCTGCATACCTATCATGTCTTCAGCGGGACATGTCGAGCGATCTAAAAGCGTTGGGACATTGCCTCGGATCTTCTCAGTGAACATGAAAGTTGCATCTATGTCCGCATAGGGTTCCATTCCATTGGCAAGTTCACACGATGTGATACCGACACTGTATATGTCTGACTTCTCTGTATATCCTATTAAATTCTGTTCAAGCACTTCGGGTGCCAGCCAATTCAGACTCTTTGAACTAAATGGAGCTAGGTTATGTAGAGTTTTCGCACGTTCCCCATGCGATACGATGCTGGTGCTTTCCCGAAATCCCGAAATAACGGCCTTAGTCTGATTGAGAAGTATATGACTCCCACGAATCGATCGATGAATGAACCCTTTCCGATGAATGTACTCGAGTCCTGCTAGAACATCACGCAAGATGAGTGCTACGAAAATCTCGGGGAAACCTACAAACGAATTTCACGTTAAGTCAGTACATCATTTTCATTAGGCCAAAAGGAGACCATACCTGTGCTGAAGCAATTCCTGCATGTGTCCTTGCAGCTACCAAAGCACATAAGCGGTGCAACCAAATGCATTTCCGAACCATTAACAAATGCTGTGTGGAATGATAGAATGTTTGGATGATTAAACTGTCGCATAGTCAATATTTCATCGCGAATCATATTGCTCTCCTCCTTGCTGGCTTTATCCATTCGATATTTTTTGACCGCAACATGTTGGGAATTCGGCAGATATTGTGTTAAATAAACCGTAGCTATACCATTGCAGCAAGTGGCAAGTTCAATTTTAAGATCGTAATCCCTTGGATTACAACCGAACATGATATAACTGAAGAAATTACTTTTTTTCTCTGTAATAAAAATGTAAACAAAACCCCCGACAATTGAAGTTGAAAATTATTTTGTGATAAAAAAAAATAAACTTTGGAACTGTCAAAAGCATATGACTGATGGAAGGCAGTGGGAATGACATTGTTTCTCATTGGAAAGGCGATTTTGAATAGGGTGCTCATGAAAATGTAGTAGACAATTTAAGGATTGACGGACGTCAGAAGAGTATCTGTTTTTCCAATTAAACATAATTTGTAATCCCGTCCTATTTATAATGACAAAGAACATATGATTCTCCCTTAGTTGTTGGAGGATGTGTACGACACGCCGAAAGTCCAATCGATGTGTTGGCTGAGGCAGAAATGAAGTATTACAGAGTTGCCCGACTATCGACTGACTCGAGTACCTCTTTTGCCCCTTAAAATTTTTGACAACTGTTCAGAGGACGGCATTTGCGTTATTTCGTGAAGTCGGCTAACTCTGTAATACTTCATTTCTGGGGTGAAGCAGGCCGATGTCATTCCATATCGTTCCATTTATGACGTATTTGCCTCACTTGTTGATGATCGACGATCGTGATTCGTTTTGCTTTAGGAAAAATAATAATGTAGTCAATTTAAATACAATCTTTGTTCACTGTACATACAGTAGAATGCTATCACAGCTCCTTAATATCATTTCAAGAGATCATTGCCTATTTCCATCTGACCACTGCTGAGTAGAAGCCAATTACGTATCATTTTTGGTCTATACTTACTACCTTCTTTTGCGTTCCGACCATACTCCATTTGTCTCTTTCTTTTTGACGCAAAGCTTTCGAGAGATGTCATTCTTCATTTTATATCACCAGCAAACGATGTCCTCGCTGTCATCTTATGTGGCGAGAACACACCCCGTCCTTAAGGTTACGGAGAAGATTCCTTAACCGACGTTTGGACTCCACAATTTGTCCATACAATTTGCTGAAGCGTTCACAAAAACAGTGAAACGTGTTCAGATATAATGCGCACTGCTTTCGGTTTTGTAAGCAGATGAAACTGAAAAACGAGGAAAATGCGAGTTTGGGTGAACACTTTAGGCGCTTTTTATTGAGAAGCTATACTCAGCTCAGTAGCTAACCTCGAAGTAAAAACAAATAAAAGAGTGTGCTATCACTGAGTATAAATAACTCGGTAATCAAAACTGACTATAGAGCGGAATTGTCTCAGATTTTGAATTTAGAAACCATGTTGCTAAAACTGATTGGGGACAAAAGATATTTCTCCAGCTCCAGGGGCATATCTCTTTTAAGTCTCCCCAGGAAAGTCTACGCTAAGGTTTTGAAAGCGCGTTCTAGAGATATGGGGGATGAACAGTGCGGCTTTCGTGCTGATGCTTGGATCAAGGTTAACATGGACAAATCAGAGGTTATGGGAATTTCCACAAAGCCTATTGAATGCAGTCTATATGTTAGTGGAATCCCGTTGAAGCAGTGATGCTGAACACTCATATAGAATTGGCCAGCTGGATGAGTTTTGAAACAGCTTGGAAGATCTGTAATCATGAAGGCTGAGCTTGGTATCAAAGCCAAGTTAGCGGTTTTCGACTCAGTATTTATTCGAAATCTCACCTCTCACCATAAAATTTGGGTAACGACCGAAAGAATAAGATCACGAATACAAGCTGCTGAGATGAGATATCTTCGTGTTGTTGTTGGAACCACTCGCTTTGAAAGGGTGAGAAACATGGCAGTGCGCAAGGAACTCAACGTTGAGCAGCTGCTTCTTCGGGCGCTAGGAGCTTTTCTTCGATGGTTTGGTCACATAGTACGAATGTCCCTATCATCATGGCTTCCTAGGCGTGCCTTGAATGCTATTCCAAGTTCATAAACTCTCACCTGGTTACCCTTGGGCATAACTCCTGATGACGAGTAGATGGCGGAGGATCTTGTTTCCTGGAAATCTCTCATACGTGTGTTACCCCCGCGACCAGTTTAGTGGATCATGCGGGTCGGAAGATGATGATGATGATTTCTAAATCTGCAAAATCCACTTAATCCTTTTTTAACAATTTAGTTTGTATTGTTCCATACGTCTGGAAATTGTCTATATAAATGTGACAACAATTTCTACACTTGATGCTATCTTTCATTCCGCCGAATTGGACTCATCCTAAAATCCTAATAAAATTATCACACCTACCCTACTTCAGTCCGCACTCAAGTTTGCGATTTGTATTAACGAGCGTTGACGATAGAGATTTGGCGTACCAAGCACGGTTGTTAAACAAATCGTATCCACAGGTCTTGCGTCTTAATGCCGCTTTTAGTTTCTCTAACACTCTGCGAGTAAGAGAACCATATCTCTTCACAACGTCATGTAATAAGCAGAACCTATTTTTTTTAATGTTAAGCTAGCTGAAAAAGCAGAACACCATGAATCTCAGCCCTGAGGAGTTGGCAAACTGACTCAAATCACACAAATCTTGCTCTAATCATACCACAAACTTGGCATCACTTAAAACCGCATAAAATCCTGGAAGTTGAACCGTTCAAAAATTTCCTTATCAATTTCCCATTCCAACAGCACCTGCAATCGTTTTCATTATAAATGACCCCAGTCAGTGCACACTGGAACAATAGTTTCCTAACGGATCCCAAGCTAGACAGTTCGCTGGCGGATAAATTTCGCGAAGAGTTTTCTTTTGTGCAAACAAAGAAAAGTAATTAAAAAAAAAAACCTAGAGTTTCTAACTCCATTCGACAAATTCTTGTGTTTTATTTTCAAAATTCCCATTTTAAGTTCAGTGCATTCTCAATCATTAAGTTTTAATATGCCTTCAAACATGAATAATAAACTGTAAGTAAATCAAGAATAGTGTGATTAATAAATAAAAATAAAAATAAAGTCAAGTGTTGAGGGGAGTTCGAATAAAATGAAAAGATAAAAGAAATTGTGGAAATTTTCTTTTTTTTTTATTTTCCTTATGAAAATAAAGACAATGGTTTCGAAGAGATGGTGGTGGTTGGTGGTTTTGGGCTGGGGAGGGTATAAGGGGTACTTGGGTTGGGTTTTACATTACTGTATTTCCCATAGGAATGTCCAATAATTGCAGTTATTGGAATTTAGGATAGACAAAATGAAGAAAAGATTTTTTTTCATGGACTCCGTATGTAAGTAAAGTAAAGATTATTTCAAAAACACAATTTCTTTTGTTGCTTGAATTATGTTTTGATATAATTTTTTACTTTATCTATCTTCCTAATTTTCATCTTCGTTTTAATTCTTGGTCAATGTGTGCAAAAAAAAGAAGAAAAAAAGTGTAGAGGAGAAATTTTCTATATACATACATACATGGCCGCCATGTTTTATTTTATTTTCTTACACGTTTCGTTTTGGTAATTTTGAATAAATCGTCATCGGCCACAGGGTGGTGGCGAAAAAAGGAATCCAATAAGATAAATACATTGCCGCGGGCCACACCAACATAATCCGAATTTAATTAAATGGACTTAATACATACGATGAACACGTGATAAGAGCCAGGCATAAAACAATTATTCTTTGGAATAAATGCAGACGATATGAGTGTTTGTGTATACATTCGAATATTTTAACATTCCTGATTGGTGAAATCACCTTGTTTATTCAATGTGAATTCTTCCGCTTATCTTTTGGATTAGTTTTGCTGTTTTTGTTGTGAAATGCGATTTTCATAATTTCTGCAATACGAAAATGGCAATTATGAAGTTCCGATTTACTTTCCAGTTACTTCTGGAACAATTGATACAATGGATACTTATACATACGTACATTCGTATGCATGTGTATGGATATATATTTACTTGGAAAGCAGTAAATTGTCGCGTGATGGACACGAGCAGAAATCAAATAGGAAATGGGGGCACTCATGTGTGTATGTGTGTTCGATTTCTGGACACGAGACTTACGCTAACATCTGATATTGTTTTCATTAAGTCTAATCAATGTTTACGAATGAATAACAAGACCAATCAATAGCGATTGGGTGAAACAAATTGGACGCTCGTTGGACGTCTACACAATAGATCACCATTCACAGCACATTCGGTACGGCAGCTCCATGCAGATTTTAATATCTAACAACAAACACATGTTTGTATCTATGCTTGTGTACGTTAAATAGTGGAAATTTCCATTGGAGGCCGTTGAATTTATAAATTTTATTAATTTCATGTTTTATTTCTTAAATTTTTTAATTTTAATATCAAAAATAAATAATATAAATTACGTGTAGAAACTGTTAAATAAAGCAAAAATATGCTATCCCCCCACCCGACCCGAAATTCCGTGGTTTGGATGAACTTTTACTGAAACCTCAAAATGCCGTTCCCACCGGCATGTAATGGCCGCCAAAACATGGCTGTTGACAGCAATTAATAGTGTTGCGAACACCAGAAGAAAGAGAGAACTAATTAACACAAAAATCAGAAATAAAGTATTACAAAGATGGCCGAACTTGAGTTGCTTTTTTGACAGATATTCATGAATTTTTGATGGTTATTCACGAAATCATGTGAATGCTCTCCTCTGATTGGTCAATTTGATTTGAGAAAGCGGTATAAAAACACTTGTCAGCGCAAGAGAGGTAGAAGTCTTAATTTCTTAATTTCTGACCAAAATTAACTGAAAGTCACAATGTAGCGTTGCTCGGATTGACAGCCTCTCACGGACGAAGGGGATTCCAACTAGATTTCAAAGAAATCGGAAGATTTCGATATCCCGGAATGTATGCGGGAATCTAGTAGACTTGAAGAAATTTGATGCAATCTCTCCATTTCGCTTGAGCGAACCAGAAATGAAGTATTACATAGATATCCGACTTTACAGCCGATTGCCCTAGTCCATTGACGAATTTAAGTGCTTTTGACAGATATTCATGAAATTTTGACGGCTATTCACGAAATAACGTAAATGCCGTCCTCTGGCTGGTGAATTTGGTTCAAGAAAACGTTATAAAAGTTAGTAAGTCGGGCATCTCTGCTATACTTCATTTTCGGTGAACATAGTATTTGTCGCTTAAATAATACATTTTATGGGCTGTCAACAGTTAACGTTAGTCGCAAGGATGTACAAACATGTAGATCCTTAGCAAACATTGAGCGATATCTGTTGTCACATTCCTACAACTCATATCGGACAATTGAAAGGGACAAGGAATATACAAAAAATTGCTTTGCGATTGTCCAGGTCTAAGGAGATTGCAAATACATATGTACATACTTGTCAGGCAAAAACCACGTTCATGTGATTGGACAGTGCGAATTAATTTGGCCGGGCATATTACAGAGGATCTTATTTAAATTGACAGTTCTGAACTGTCACAATCCCAGCTGATTAGCCCCTAGTCCATCAACGAATTTGAGCAGAGACGTAATCATGCCTATTATGACTAAATTCCATACGAACTTATTCTCTTATTGGAAGGAAAAAAGAGAAAAAGTTCGGAGGAAATTTTATTCACACCCAGAATACAATCCCAAGAGGACAATGCAACCAATTTTTATGATTGCCTTTATTAATTTAAATACGTACATACATATGTAGCTCATCTTGTTTCGTGGCTTGAGAATTACTTGATGCACATGACAATTGATACCAACACCGTTCAACGTTATGACATTTAATAAGTAACTCAAAGTATTATTAATGACCATTTAGTTCTGCACATACCTATAGATGTTACAGATGTATGTATGTCAGCACCGGAAACTGCAGACACATGAGTACAAATATCTACATACATACATAAAGTACATTGACAAGCTAAAAAGAGTGTGGAGGACTCACATCGAGTGTCCCAGATTTAATATATTAAATTGTTCTACTTCTTACAAAGGAATCAATAAAAAAAACTCGTGTATTGAGGTTATCTATTTTCATGATAACCTCACTACATGGACTTGGAATTGTTAAAAGAATGTAGAAGTGCCTTTGTCGGTCGGTAAGATGTAATGATTGCCTTGGAAATTAAAAAAAAAAGAGATCAAAGAAAAAATATAAATTTGGACCAAGAGGTTTATACATTTCCAAAAACTCGATCCAAAATAAATGTTAACGATACGAATGCGTTATGCCGCTGGTCTGTGGAAAATTCACTATACACGCCTCAGACACGTCGCTGCATACATGCGACATGAATACACAAGCCACAGACGGTCTGCAAATACATGTTCACAACATCAAAAGTCAGCGAAGAGGTGTTTGTATTGTGAATGGCCCCTATAAGCAATATGCCTGCACATAAAGTAGAGTCTTAGAAAGATGACCAGATATAGAACAGACTCCGTTTATCTTTCCAAATTGTTCATACTTTCGAGAATCATATTAGAACGTATCCATATCCACCAAGAACCGTTTAATTTAATTTAATCCTCATCTCATCCTTGCGTAGAAAACTACGCTTTGGCTAATTTTCCTTTTCAAAAACCACATATTGGAAACTTTCGAAATGTTTCAACTTTATTACGACGACTTTAAAACAGAAATTTACGCACAATTGAGGATGAGATGAGGGTTAAAAACAACACAAAAGAAAAGTTGTTTATAAAAGGTATAAAAACAGACTGCTCAATGGTAGACTGTCGCCAGGAAGAAAGTTATCTTACAAATTCGTTCATCTTATAGACGCGTTCATGTTTCCGAGATTCTACTGTAGTCTATGTAGTCCGGCCATTAACTAACTACACAAAAAAACTGAACTGAGAAATAACTGCACAAACAGTGCAAACATTCCCATTCACAATGCAAATGCACTCCACAAACGTCAAACAGTTATTTTGTGTAGTGAGAGCCTCATCAACAACTCATCAAATTTCTTTAAGGAACACTCGATTCGTAGATCACTGAACGGAGTGTTTCTATTTTTCTGTCCAGGTTTATTCGCTTAGAACCTTGAGTCATTTCGCAACCAATGTGACTCAATTATTCTTATTTGTTTATTATTCATTCACAATAGTATAAACTAAATGTTATTATATAAATTTGCTGGCAAATCTGTTCCCAATTTGTTCTATTCATTGAAGGTTAAATGTTGAAATATGAGAACTGTCTACAATTTGACTAGCTGTATGAACATGGGGTAAGAAAAGGTTCTTCTAATTGGATTACAACACGTTAAGTTAATAAAAACATGTGTAATCTAAGTTCCAAAATGTGTCGTTTTAATTCGATTACAACACGTTAAGTTAATAACGTACATGGTTACTGTAAGTTCCAATTCATCAAGACCTTCAGATAAATAATTTGCACAAACGCAGCTCAAACCGCTGCAAGATACACCAAGTCCTCTCAATTGATCATTAAATTGTAAAACCTTATCTTATCGTTCTTTATTGAAACCGTAAATTTGTATTGACTTGTTCGCACACCAACCCAAAATGTGTTGTTTTACTTCAACGTAACTCAATTTAAATAAAGCTGGTGTAATTCCTTAAATTTCTTGCAACATCATCATCAGACCTTAAAAGAGTTCCCAATTAAAAGCAAGAGATTACTGGTAAGATTGCGTAAACCAATGCAAATGAGTTTCGATTCTGAGAATAAACGAAAAGACATGCTAAAACTAATGCTCATTGGAACATCACATACACAAGAATATTTTTTTATAGAGTTCCTGTATTTGGTTGTAGTTACTTTATCATTCGCTTAACTTATTCTTGCTTTGTCTGACGATCTTTATCTGCACACAAAGTATATTTTCAGCTTAAGTTGCTGATTCAGTCCAAGCCTTGAATCAATGTTCAAGTGTGTACGGGTACGTTCCAATGAAAGAGAGCCTCTTCAGTTTATTAATCAATCACTTGATATTGTTTATGAAAAGCTCTTTGTTAGCACGATGACGTCGGTTGGCACTGTTCGCTCTTAATTCAGAATCAATAATTTAATTTACTCACATGTCCATGTTCTATATGAAAACGAACAGACACAGAGATGCAATCAATCGAACACATAAAGGAGACCATGCAAACAGTGCAGATAAGAATCTCAACATGCAACAAGTCGATAACCGATTTCTACAAAATTATCTCTCTCCTTCGAACTAATTGTACTTTCGAAACGAGGACAGTTTTGGCTTTTGGAATAGTTTGTTGTCATGCCAATATTTTCCTCACAAACTCGTTTAAATGGAAATTTCATTTAATTTTGTTCAGATTATATTACACGTGACCGTAAAAGTAGGTTAGTTCCAAAGCACATTTTTTTTGTGTTGATGCGTGCGCGTGTGTATATGATTACTCAATCAATTCTTGTTTGGTATCGTTTGAAGAGCACTTTCTGGAAACGTGACTCGCCGCATGATAGAAATCGAGAATTTCGTTTCAAAGTTCTTGATATCACGTGCTGATATTGTTTTCGTTTGGTAAACACATTGGTAAATAATTGCCTCGACACATAACATATTCTTTTGCATATACATGCATATTTCAATTTGTTTATTTAGCATTGCATTGATAGAACCGGTGCCCACTATGGTGGAACACCAAACAGGGTGGTCACCAATGGAAAGGAATTCCTAGAAGGGTCGGCTTAAGTAGGTAGGTAGGGCCAAAATGCAGATATGCTAGATTTGCGTCCATACATGTAAATATTACCTTCTGCCTGACAGGAGACGGCTTCATAAAGGCAAAGTTGGCTGTCAAACTCTCAAATCAAATTGGCAGTGATTCTTGTTTTGTCGCACAATTGCAGGGACCCTTCATGAAAAAGTTGGTCCTAAAAACATCATTCGGAAATTCTCCTATTACTTTAAGGGACATTTATCGTTTTTGAAACATTGCATGGGAAAGAATGTTCTAATTGTGAACACAGCCTAGGTTGCATTGTCTGATGGAATGGACATTGTCAATGGAATGGCCTGATTAAACTGATTGAATATCCATTGTACTGCCGCTAGAATGACTTGGGTATGATCCATCAACAATTGGTGAGAGGACGTACAAAATGTCTAAGCCTGAAGTTTCTCATCGATCTTGCTCAGAGAAAGTTTTAAAATTGCCTGTCGGCGGCCATTCAGTTCTGTCAGTATTTCCAAGTATTATTCACACAGCAGACAAAAATCTATTACATCACTAAAAATGTACAAGAAGTAGTAGGAGAAGAAAAACCGAGGCGCTAGAAGTGCACTTTAATTTCACCACGAAAAGGAAAAATGTCAAACTCTTCTGATAACTTATAAGACGCTGAGTGAACATATCTGTATCAATACAGTACTCCCTGGATAATAGCACATACGCATGGACATGCAATTTTTTTTGCTTATAAGCGGGCTTTCAATGAAATTCCTATTGAATGCGCAACTTAGGTAGGCTTAGAGTGGCGTTGGTAAATCTTAGCTGAATATAATTTGTTGCTATTAAAAGGGTTTTGGTATTTAACGGGTTGCTTATAACTAGGGAATACTGTAGAAGCAGAGGATTATCTCTCATAACCAATATTTTGCCATTTGTCATTATAAAATCAAATTTGTTAACAAATCCCGTTTAGTCAGACCTTTTCTCTCTTATTATGTACCCATAATTATTATTAATACTGTTAAATAAAAATAAATCTTCTACTACAAACCTATGATACGAGCATTCCCATTGAACACCACCTTCATATCGGACAACACAAGTTATCAGAAAAAACTTTGTTTGCTTGATCGAGGTCAAAACCGGAATTCTACTGAGGATAAATGCGATGATAAAAGTCGAAATAAGAATTGACCACCGTTTCTGTGAAGTTGTTGTTGACAAATATTTATCATTCAACTTGCTGCCTGGTTTAAAGGGAAGACCGTCCTGCAATTGCTTATTAATTATCTAGAAGTTGTGAATGAATACGCGAATGAACGTAATTTCAAGCTTAAAACATGCCTCTAATGGGGGAACGAATTATGTATCAATATGAATACAGTTTCCCTTCTTAAACTACATCATTGCCCTCTTAAACGATGTTCCACTTATTTCTACCGCCCCCCGAGTACATTTTCCGTCGCATTCTCCGAAGAGACAATTTCTTCCAAGTCAAACTCATTGATTGCGTATACTTGACATTGTGTGAATGTCAATATTCCCCATGAAGAGTACATACCAACGATTTGTTACATTAACGATTGCCTCGAAAATCCATTACTTTCAATTCCTCACTCATCATCTACATTAACAACAGAATTCAGTTTGGTCTGCAATTACAGTTCGAGAAATAATAGCGCCCTGACAATTGAATAAGACGCGAGAGAATTGTTGACAACATGCAATGTTACCTCATATGATGCAATTGACTTTAATTGCGGCACTTACTGCAGCTGGCAATGAACATTTGTTTTCCCTTTTGTAATAGATGCGATTAAGGTTGGGTTCATAAATGCAACTTTGTTGCACGGGGCTTGGGAATAATCTTCAACACGTTAATGAATTCAAGTCGCAGAAAAAGTTAATGAATGTGAGTAGACGCTATTGAAAAAATATCGTAATATATCTGCTGTATTGGAGAAAGGGGTTTCATCTTTGTGCTCCTCCGCAGTGAACGGATTTCCTCCTTTCTCCAGTTTCGGACACATTCTGGGAATGGGATCTTTGAGTGTGGTGTTGGCATGCGATCAGATAATTAGTTTATTCTTAACTCGTACCACCCCGAATCCACAGGAGATTATTTCTTTCCTAATGCTCATCATGAGTTCAAATGTCTTGTGCAGTCACTCCATTTCATGGTATGATTGAGACTGACTGAGATACCTAATATGTAGTTTGACAGATCTCTTCTTCTTTGATTTGTTCGTGGATATACCATTTTTCTCATAAAATTTTGCAATTAATGATCATTTTGTCCAATACGTATATGTCCACAATAAAAAGAGTCACCAACAAACTCCTGTGCAACAAGAAACGTCACCTACTGAACTGTCATAAATATGTAGATAGTATTACAGAGGAGTAAGAGACAACCGACTTCTCAGTTGTCAATCAACCTTGTCCATTGACGAATTTGAGAGACTCTAGTAGTTATGCGTGAAACACAACAGTGCGTTTCGCCAGCTGACTTCATGTTACGGAGAGAGTGCGATGACTCCCTGCATTGAAATGATTACTCAATTTATCAACTGTTCTGTGTCTTATCTACTAGATGAAAAGTATTGTCGCCTTTCTGCATACACTCATTTGAAATGACTTTTGTCGTTAAACTATTTTTAATCAGCTGTTTCATTTCTCAAATGACAGTTGACACAAAATACTCTCAATTTTGAAAGAAAACTCTCCAATTTGGGAGAAAATCGAGTTCATAGCGCACCTCTCTGTCAAAAAATATCCAACATGTTCAATATTGATGTTCGATTGATTTCGGTTTACGTTTTATTACGATCCTCTAATATCTCTCACTTTTCACTAAAGCAGATCGACGCTGTATTTTGTGGATGGTCATTGAATAGTCATTGAAAACGCACTATTGTGTTTCATGCATTATTCTAGAAGTTTTGACTGTTCACAAAGTAATACAAGTGACGTTCTCAGTTCGGTTCAAAAGAGATAGTAGGTAGGCAAGAGATGTAGAAGTCGACTATCTCTTAATTTTTGACAGGTGTCAAGTAATTGACTCGGCGTCGTAAAAAAATCAATAAGGAATACCAAGCAAGTGTTAAAGAAAAATACATTTAATGCGTCAGTTCTCGCATGCGTTGAAATGACAGCTCAATTTAACACCTGTTTTCATCCCACAAAAGTCAGATGAAAAATGTCCTTTCTACATTCAATGGTTTGAAACGACTGCTGCTGTTAAATTTCTTTTTGTCAGCTGCTTTCACCCCTCAGATGTCATTTGGCACAAAACACACTCAATTTGTCAGAGACGTCAACTGAACTGAACGCAACTAGCATAGATTTTGCCAACATGGTCAAAAATGATGTTTTACTTCGTTTCTATGATTTATCTCATTTTTAAACAACCGTAACACGACAATTGTAACGCTTGTGTTGAAAGACGTCGGTGGGAAAAAACGCAACATTGTGTTTCATCCAGTTATTCTGAACACGTACATAAAAACTAAACGCCCTGGAAGTGTCTGATGCAATAATTGAATTATTGCGTGCGCCGTATGACATTTGACAGCGTCTTGCTGTGATCACATGACGTCAACATTCATGCCTTGAAACTCAGACACAAATCTAATACCAGAAATATTTCTCAACAGTCTTCCCTGTAACACCAAATGTTTAATGGCATTGTACATCCATCCATGTATGTATTACCTTATCGCACAATTTGTGCAAAATTAAAGTCGATACTATATAATTTGACACCACCAAACAAATTTTATTCACAACAAGATGAGCGATTTCATATAAAGACTCAAATGTAAACTCTCAGAAAACCCAGGCCGAGGATAAGTGTTTCTACGTAATGACGTGAGTCACGTCGATGAGGAGATGCATCGAAAATCTCACTCAGTACTTTTCCACAATAAAAATCCACACACTGTAAGAAGCAGCAGCTGGTAGAGGAGATCAGAGATATCGAAATTCGCAAGACAAGAATGTATTCACACATTTAATGCCCTCGAATTACCCACACCAGAATTTCAAGAATCTGCCGACCATTTTGGAGGAATATGTTAATTTTGGATGATTATTAGCTTGAGATACAGACACACTCACACGTCCTTGTTTTGGCTGTTGGTCATTTGTTTTGACGGTATGATGTTGTATCAGTTGAAGCAAGTGTAAGAAAAGAATTCAGTTTGCTGAATAAAAACTTTTCTGTGTATGTCTTCAATTAATTCCAAGTCTCGACCTTCCTTAACAGATTCTTGGCAAATTTGATTTCAACACATAAACTCTCTCGGGGAAGAAATACTAAAAGCAACCATATAGACAGCAATATAATCGCTAGTGGCATTTTGAGCTAATTCAATTTTTGGACGCAGATGTTAGCACCAACTTCATGGGATTGAGTACGAGTGGTGTTTTGTTCATTCATTAGAAATGTACTGATACATATATGCCCTGCTTATCAAGTAGTTTGAAGGCAGCTTATGAGTAATTTATAGTGAGGCTGACAAATTGATAGTGGTTCAAAATGTGCTCAGCGGGTGTTAATCGTTATCAGCCCCGCTGAAAGTGGGTCTTCGTTATTGTGTTGAACTTGATTTCAGAATGATAATGAGGTTCAAACAATTAGCTAGCACTGTGCAAATATAACATTTCTCATCGGCATGTCGTCGGAGCAGAGCAAAGTCTTGATAATTTAATAAATTGTCGTCAGCATTCGGCTGATAATTGTCTTCTTTAGCAAGAGATTAAGAAATTATGTTCTAACAGAGAGGAAAATTGATTTTTGGACATGATCTGGTTCCGTTTTCAAGTTATAATTTACAGATTTGAAGGTGATTCAAGTTACAGGGGCTGTCAGTTCATCGACATTCATAGTCATTCAGTAGTTCAGTTCAAGATGCTGTCGACCAACGGTGTTTCAGTAGTTTTTTCTGTTTTTCTGTGACCTATGAGGGCTGTTCGATAAATACTTAGCCTCACCACCCGATGGAGCCACCATCGCGAGGGAATTTTACTATCGAGTGGTACATTCTCGTAGACGTCTTTTATCTTTTGTTATGTCCCCTAATTTTAAAGAAATGGATAAAGCTCAATATCGGTCGGTGATTCGATTTTTGATTGAATTCAAAGAGCGCTTGAATGCTGTGTACGGAGATACTTCTCCTTCGATGGCGACCGTCACGAATTGGTTTAACAAGTTTCAGCATAAACGCCGGTTTTTGATGGGCCACGTCTACATGTCTCGAAAACGGCCTCAACGGGGACAACAAAAATCCTCGACGATTTCGTATTGGCAGACCACCGATTGTAGTTGCGCTTGCTAACTGAGGCAGTAGGCATCTCAAAAGACCGCATGAAATATTGGATATGAGAAAGCTGTCCGCGCGATGGATCCGCGTTGTCATGGCCAAGCTGGTCGAATAAGGCTACGAACCGCTGCCCTATCCACCGTATTCTCCAGACTTGGAAAAGTCACTCGCAGGGCAGAAATTTGAGTCGCATGAGGGTGTTATCAGCGACACTGAGGCCTACTTTGCAGATCTTTAGAAAACATCACTGAGGCAGGTGCATCGAGCTAAAAGGAGACTATGCTAAGAAATAAATCTCCACTTTTCCAATATATTCGTTTTTCTTGTGTAGGCTAAGAACTTTTCGGGTTTGGATCTTGTCACTCATTAGCTTGTTGTGGCCTACGTTGCTATGTAAATTCACCAATTTCTGCAAAGGAACTATATATTCATCACACCGTGTTCGAATAGGTACAAACGTCATTTCAAATTGGTATTTTTCTTATTTCATCTGTAGTCACCTCTGCTTCAACTCCGAGCGTATAGACCAACGCAATGGAGGACGCCTGAATCGAATGTGAAACACACAACTGGAGGAGGGCCCAAGCCAATTTCGAGCAGCTACCCTGCAACTGGAGGGGCTTGTTGGTTAACTCGGAACTGTAGTTGCACACAAGGAAGAAAACGTAGTCGTTATTTACCCTTATTCTCTTAGTCGTGTCACCCAAAAATATATGTTTCTTATCTACTCTCTATTCTCTTAGTCACTTTAAGCTACTTTTGTGACCCTTTCAACGAATTGAAAACATTTGATGGAATGGAATACACAGGACCGCCGTGAGAGTGACAAATGTCACATAAAGTGACTAAGAGAATACAAATACATTGCTAAAGTGACACGAATAAGAAAATAAGGGGGATTGACACAAACCGGTTACCAAAACTCACGATTTATGCTTCATGGAGTGACGTGACTTTGATTTCACATAAATTAGTGAAATTATTTGTCATAAGACTGATGAAGCAGAAAAATCATAACATGGACTCTAGATTTGGGAATGCTTCGATTCAAGCGCTCCCCATGTCAATACCTCTAGCATGCCGTGTTCAGTTTATGCGAATGCACTCCTTAAGAAATGATTACCCCAGCAACTTAGGGTAATTTTGTTTATTCAACTTACCTAGGAGTCGATCAACTTCTGGTCTCAGTTTAACCGGAGAGTTCAAAATTGATTCTGTTCACTATTTTAACTCACAGTCTGAAATTTATAAACCAGAAGTTGTCTAACTTTCAGTTTTTAAATTTCCCTTGGGATATTTTTGACAATTGACACATTAAATGTCATTTAAACTTTGAATTTACGTTGTGTGCTGTTCTTAACTTTTGCTATTTCCATAAATTGAGAAAAGTGGGAGTTGATAAAATCTTGAGTTGTAAATTGCGTTGAAACCATAAACTGCCATAAATGGAATGAGGAAATCCAGAAGCTGAAGAAAATAATCCCCAAGTTGTTTTTAAATTTTAGTGTACAAAATGACGCTTATGCCCAGCTTCACAGTGCAAGTTTAAACTCCCCTTTTGGTTTCAACTTCAGTTTAACCATTTATTCGGTTTCACTGTTTCGCTAAAACCTTGAACTGAGTTCGTTTGGAGTTTAAGTTAAACACGAATGTTCTTCCTCAGCAATACAGCTGCATTTTGTTTCGGTCTTTTGAGAGCTGGAACATTCAATCCAACTCTCCTCATTTTTCCAAATTATTTGTCCCTTTTTATGCACAATGACTAGGTAGTTTCTTACTTTCTTTTTTTAATATTTGTATTCAACTTGTCAGACTCATATGCATGTGTATTATCTTTGTTTGCTATTTATCTTCTTTTCCCGATAACAGCAAGAGCGCGCTACAAATGTTCCAAATATTGAGTGATATTGCACTATGTATAAAATATATCCCTCTCCTCAATCGACTCAACCAGCAACATAAACTACCATCTTGAGTGGAAGAGAGGGTGGCCAACGATCGGGTGAATCAGAGAGGACATGCATTGGCAGTCGCCTTTGGATGGCGAGTCGCTGGTTTACTCGTCATAGGAACTCGCTTCTAAAACAAAGGACTAAACCAAAATAATTTTAAAACTTCAAAGTATAGCTAATACATCAATAAACCGATAAGAATTGCAGCAAGTACACGAACCGGTGGGAAGGGTTGCCATTTTTTTTCGATCGTATTACACAAACTGAGCTGAAGCTCAGATTTCATTCTGAAACCGATCGAGTTAAACCGAACTCGGTTTAAGGTTCAGCTGAACTTGAGCTAAAATACCTTCATTGTGAAACTGGGAATTAGTTGGCTGTGTAGTTCTGATATTCCAGTCGTCGGCCGTGCATTCGGCCTTCCAATTTCTGCAGATGTTATGACGTTTTGAAGAGCTGGAGGGATGTTAGGCTAGTCGTTCTTTAATTGTTTGATAGCTATACAGTTTTTTGATTCTCCTCAAGCCTAAATTGGTTTTTACCATATTTCTCTTACATTTCCTCCGTCTTCCCGATGGAACAAACAGAGCTGATTCACAAACTTGTTCAGATGTGAGTTCCACATAATTCCCTATTATTTGTCGCGCAGGCATGGGACACATTCATTAATCACTCCAGTGAATCCATCCCGCAGAGTAAATGTGTCAATAAATAACAATGAAAAATTGTCCTATGCTTTTACCACCGACTGTATGCAAAGATTTACACTGAACCAGCTCAGGTTTTTTTCTCAACAGAAGCCAGTCATGTTCGTACACACTGGCACGTCGACACAGTCATTTATCACCGCAATTTCCTTTCACACATGCCTGCCTGCGAATAACGCAATTCCATTTAATTTTGCATAACAATAATTCAGGCAACGCTTATCTGTGAGATATCGATGGTCGATGTTATGCCTGGATAAGGTACGATTCTCACGTCACAATGAAATAAAATGTCCATGCCTTCCTCCAGCGCGTTCATTTATTGCTTCCTGTGGCAATCGATTCAGCGTGGAGTTGTCCCCTCGCCGTTCTCGGATCCATTAGATATAAAAAAGCGTAAATGAGTGGATCGTAAATGTTTATGGATTTTTGAAGTGTTTTGTAATTACATTCGTGCACATAATGATCATGTATTAGGTTAGGTTAGGTGAGGCGTAGTAGACGAACCTTTGCCACGTTCCACTTAGGCTCTAATGGATTCATTGTGATGCTGAAGTCCTTTCGTTCGATGTACCATCATTTGTCGAGATTGGGTACCATCAAAAGTGGAAACGTTCGCATGTGTACGTGATTTCGAGGATTCTGAGGGACTCTTGGCCTTCGGGTGCAATGTGCGTGCCACTGACCTTTTGGTTTACATATGTAGACCTTATGTGGGTCTTTGTAGTACACCCCCCGTTACCAGGGGCTTTATTCTAACTCCAAATGCACTGAGGCATATGGGAATTGAATGTTAAAAGATGCCGTGGGTGACGCCTCAAGTCATGGTTAGTGGATGTTTAATACTGAAAAGCATGACCTTTCTGTGTACCTGAATATTTTTGTGGAAAATGTTGGATCAATTATGGCAACTGGCGGTACGGGATTATAGGATTATGTGGAGTATGTGGCCGTACATGAGCAAAGTCTCGCGGTGAATGTGTTTCCAGACAAGCAACTTCACACATTTACTCAGAAAATACTCGAATGCATGACAAGATCACAGAGTCCACCTCGCGAGATGAGCCTTGTTCCCGAATTTGTCAGTCGACGGAATGAGTAATTTGAATAATTGTTCACGAGGTTTGATACATTGCTACGCACGCACCCTACAACGACTGTGCGCTTTTGAAGCGTGCTTGAATAACCTTTTCTTGTTTGCATGACGAACTTCGGAAAGAAATGACACAACGGTTAAATTTAATCGAACGCTGAATGTACAATGATAACGATTTACCAATTAACCCAAGCAATATACTTATTCACGTAATTGAATGACCCATTGAATGACTTATTCTACTGTCGCATTTCGTGACAAATAAATTTAAGTATGTCGCTCTTCCTGACCTAACTGCAATCGAATCCATGCTGGATGCGATTATGAATACATTTGCGTGTCTCAGAATTTTGCACAGATTTCTTAATTATTCGCAATTGGAAACCTGTCTTTTCCATGACTTTTTCGATTATCTCGGGCGGTATATAATTTCTGCACGAATGTTTGCCTTGAACTCGTCTGTGGTCAAATGCTTGTAGGTTTACTCGATACTTCACAAATAAGCCCGCAAAAAAGCCCGGATGGGTCAAATCTGGTAATCTTTGCGGCTTGTCATTTTTGACAGCGCAAGTCAAGAACAATTCCTTCTAGCAGGGTTGTGTTGAAACCAGTAACCATCCAGAACTTTTTTCCACACTTGTGAGCCAAGTTTTACCGAGATCGATTGCCCTAATAAGTTTTGGCGGATACGCAGGCCCAAGCAGTTACTTTTCGGTGTTTTATTGACCTCGTGTGGCTATAATTTCTGCACTTTTCTTAAAACCGACGCCAGAGGGTGCGAATTGAGCATTGTCGGTCAACAAAATTTGTTACAAAATTTGACTATGTAGCCTTGTTCCAGGATGCGTGTATAATAATAATAAAAATTCTTTGAGACGCCAAATATTCTGAGCGCGTTCAGTACACTCACTTAGATTTGTAATTTTTCGGATAAGAGGAACTACTACAACTGAAAAAATAACAGAGGGTCTGATGATGTCCTATATAGTTCGACAAATTCGATAAGCCGATAACTCGTCTTTTCAATCAAGGTGAAAGGTTCCACAATCCACAAAACTGAGACACCCTGTATTCTCAGATACATTGGCAAACCCACTAGATTCCTCGTCATATCCTTTTGCTGCACACTCAGCACATTCCATCACGTAGAATAAACACTGATATCTAATTTCCGAGAAGGAAATTAAATCTTTTTTAGTTTTTTGTTTTCAAGACTTTTGAATAAAGCGTTTGTTTTCATATTTCTGTGCGTATGAATTTAAACAACAAAACAGTCATACGAGAACATTGTTATTACAAACAAATTAATGAAGGAGACATTCGAAGTTGAAATCAAACATGTGAACAACACGTACTCATACAGATCGCTGCGCAATTTTCAACCCACGGAAAGAAACTCGACGGAATGTTGTTCATTTTAGGGGTGAATAATTACGTGATCTTATTGTGAGGCCGCATGTTATGACGCGACGGTAGACTTGGAAAAAAGAACAGCATACAATTTTGTTTAAAAAAATATGTTTTTTTGTTGTTAAATGCGCGAATGAAGATCGGAGAGTCGCATGAGAACTGAAATTTCACAAGCCTCACTTTTAATTGCGACGTTTTTAGTTACGTGACTAATTTTGTGACTGGAAAAATTGTGATTTGGCACGGATCACGTGTCGGGTAACAACACCAACAGCGTCGAAAAACACAGCTTGTGTTGCTTCATGCATTTGTTGATCATCCCCGATGATACCATAAACTTTATTGTATTTAAACAGGCTATTTTAAGACAGCTCGTGACGTCTTTTAGTTAAATACCATATTTGACATGGATAAACATCATAAATCTTCAAGCGACTGTCAGTTGCGGGGGCCGTAAAAAAATTCCAAAACTTTAAACGCCATCCACACGAACATCACTAACTTATTCATCAGACATCCAATTGACAGTAGTAACTATGAACCTGTCCATATGTGTTGTCTTCAGCTATTTATAGTTTCTACTTAACCTCCATGATTAAACCAGACAAAGAACGCACACATCAAGCCCCTTCTAATGGATAAGAAACCTGATCTTTCAATTAGAAGGAAAATGAAGTGGAACTCATGCGAGAATTGTTTCGCTATCTGGGCCAATAAATGCTGATGCGTATGTACTTCTTTTTAATTTCCTGACTCACACGTGATGGGGCGCACACATCTTGGTCAATTTCACTGGAATATAAACTCACGATGACAACAAAGAACGATGAACGATGCCACGACGAACATCCGCCCTGGGGGTTCCGGAAATGAAATTTGAACAGTCTTCGTTATTAGTTTATTTGAGTTCTTTTGGAGAATGATGGGAAATATATTTGGCTTACGTCAGATACCCAGACCGAGTGTGTTATGTGATTTTCGCATGAACTCTTACACGTGTTATAGAAAGTATGACTGGCAGAGGAAATTGTTTCTGTCAGCAAAATGCTGTATTTTGAAAACAACCATTCAGAGGAAGTATTGCACCCTGCTGCAAGAATGCTCCTTTTATGTTGCGTTCGAAATCTTTGTGGCCAGTTATTCGCACGTTTTTGTAAAGTTCATCAAGTTCTAAGAGGCAGATTGTCAAAGAATGTGTTCAATTGTTGTCTGCTTGAATTCGGAAGCCAGTTGAAGAGTTTGATCGGTTCTTCATGAGACCTACGCAAGTTTGTATAAACTCATTAACACAGTAGGAATTACAATCTCCCACCGTTTATGCGAATGTCTTAAGACTTAACGCACTGTATAGTCAAATATGGCAAGACAGATATGAACACACGATTGGTGCTAGGTGAAAAAATGAGAGGAATAAGAGGATTCTAATGAAACGTAAAACGAACGCAGGTAACACTTCTCTTACAAGTTGAGTTTTTTGTGTCAACTGACTTTTGAGAGAGGTTAGGTTTTGGAAGGGGGAGTGTGATGTTTGATGATGAATCTAAGAAGATGCGATATATTCGCATTCACTAAGTCCGCAGGCTCTGCGAAGATTCTTTGGCACCGATTCTGGAGAGCTGGGTAGTGGCAAAGCAGATTTTGGATCGTTTCAGTCTCTTCCTCGGCACCGTAACTCCGGCAGAGGGCGCTGAATTCTGCATTCCATTTCCGGGGCATTGGGGAACAGTGACCTGTGTTCACCCTGACGAGCACACGGATCGAGTTGTCGAGTCTCTTCCTCGGCACCGGAACTCCGGCAGAGGGCGCTGGATTCTGCATTCCATTGGGCATTGGGGGACAGTGACCTGTGTTCACCCTGACGAGCACACGGATCGAGTTGCTGTCTAACAAGAAATTAAGTATTACAGAGATGCCCGACTTCTACTTCTCTTGCCCCTTAAAATGTTTGGCAACTGTTTTTTAGAACGTGTTCTTAAACCAAATAGACCACTCAGAGGACGCATTTACGTTATTTCGTGAATAACCGTCAAAAATTCATGAATATCTGTCAAAAAATACTCAAATTCGTCGATGGACTAGGTAGCAATCAGCTGTGAAGTCGGCTATCTCTGTAATACTTCATTTCTGGCTCCAACGCCAGAAGTTTCTTTGTTTTTCCGTTGTTAAGCTCTGGCCACGTTGATCTTGTCGTGTGACAGTCATCTCTTGCGAGCCAAGACGAGTTGGCCTCTTTTAGTATGGTGTCAATTACTTGGTGGCTGCAGTGATGTGTCTGCTTTGCTGATGTCCATTTCTGACCCTTGTCTGGCCATTTCTCTCGTTCCCTGCTATTGAGCTGTGGCTCGGGACTAGCTGAATTTGACCTTCGGTGACTGATGGACCTTAACGTGTTGCGCCAATCCATAACAGCCCTTGATCTCGTCGTACATGATCCTATTGACTACAGTGCAGCGTGGCTGTCAACAACGATCGTAATATCTAATTTTGAATGTGATTGTCTGCTTTCGCGATTGCCAATGAATGAATCTCTGCTTGGAAGATACTGACAATATCAGGGAGTTTAAATGATTCCTGTTTGTGCAAGGTGTCCGAGTAGAATCCGGCTCCAGTACATCTGTGTCGATTTTTGATCCGTCTGTCAAAAGGGCAATCTCGTGATCGTTCATAACGGCGTTCGAAATGCACTTCCCCATGTTAACATTTGAGAAAAGACAACAGCTTATAGATTGTGTTGTCAATCATGCGTGTCGTGGCATGTGTTGACGAACTACCCCCGTAACGCGAAGTGTTGTGTGATCTCTTTTAACTGTCAATAAAATGTGATTATCCGTCAAATTGGTAGGTAGACTACGAAATAATCACCTGTGAAGTCAGCTGTCTCTATAGTTCTTGATATCTGGTTATTGAATTGGATTTATATGTCAAATTGCAAGTTCAAAGAATTTAAATCAGACAGAACTCGAGAACATCGAGTTTGTTCAGCAAACAAAACATCGGTTAAACTCTGGGGCGTGTTCAGTGGCTGGTGTGACCTTTTGAAGTGAAGACATGAACGTTTTTGACCAATTGATCCATGCACTGTGGCCTACTTTTAAAAGTCGTTTAGCTTTGGAATTAAATATACGTAGTAAATTCTAGAGCCGGGTCCACGTACTTTTATTAATTAAACTTCGACTTCGCCCGAACTGTCACAGGATACAATAATTCGTTCGAATTAGAGAATGTTTGACTTAGAGCGGGGGAAATTTATGTAAAATATGGCGAACAAATAGGTAGCGAGTTTTGAAAACTTAGGCAGAGTCCACTTTTATATGCATGTGATCCTACAGAGTAAATAGGGGTTACACAGGCGAGCTGTCAGTCGCTTACAGGGGGTAAATTAAAAGACCTCAATTTTCCTTGCCATAGTTTCGTCTGCAACTTGGCTGAATCGCACTCGGGAAGAGCAATCATTCTGCAAACTATTCGTATCGCTCGATTAATCCCAAACTCATCTGTGTAAACAACTCACGGTCACATCTGAATGTTCACGTGTATCTTATGTTTCGTGTTAACGCACAAATGAATGCCTTCCAACGGGAAACACCGGTGGTTTTTTGAAAATATTTCAGTTCTATTTCTATTGACTGCAAATCTTCAAAAATAGACTTTGGCATCATCGCCAAAATCTCGCACGCAAGTTTTGACGCAAATTAACTTATCTTACTTATTTTTCTGTTGACGATTTCCTCTTTAATTTCGTTGGTAGCATTTTCTTTCGGCAACTACTACAATACGTCATGTGGAATGTGTTCTCTTTTTGAACGATCACCGCTCAGGGCATCCTGAGTTCTTTCAAATTCCTCTTCCAACTGCGCATTTATCTTGCTAGTGATGATGTTTGCAATTTAACGTTGTGCTGGTCGCAGAAGACGGAACGACGGCGCACACACTCGTCGCTGTGTTGTTGTTTCTGCGGATTATGGTTTGTTGTGTCGCCGCGCCGCAATATATTTAGACTTTGTTTTTCTCCCCTCCGAAGCTACCGAATTTACCTCGCGTGTGCATAGAGAGGCGCACAGGCCGCCTTCGCCTATCCCATTGTTAGTTCGCTCTAAAGGCAGTTGTTGATTAGATTTGTAAAGCCTCTACCGCCTCCCCCTTGCCGCGTGAATAGTGTGAATATTGCTTGGTCCGTGTGCGGTGGCATGGTTGGCTAAATATTCTTATTCAATGCCAACTGCGTTCGTCGTCGTTCGATTGCAAAACAACAACACATATACCTATAGTTAAAACCTAAAAGTGTCATCGCGAGCGAAAGCGTATATAAGGAGATACACCGCCCAGCCTGTGGTCATTCAGTCTACGCCTAATGTTCGCACAGTTCAAGAGCTAGAGGTTAAGAGCCATCGTCCAGGGATTTATCTGTGATATTAAATCTGTGATAGGAGAAAAATTAATTTGCGTTGTTGAATTTTTGAGTTTCGGTTCGTTTGGAAGGATAGCATTTAAAGGCAATAAGTCGTGATCATCGTCCGGTGCGGTATGTGTAACTTTCTTTAATCTTGTAAATTGTTGAAAGATAAGGATAAACTGTTGTAAATTATTCCGCGATAAGGAATGAGGAGCGTGTTGGTGATGCATTGGACTTTGGATTGTTTTCGATTCAGATGGCTGTGTTAGATTTTTTGCATGCGGGTTTTTATGCGGTTTTTGCGAGAAATTTCGTGATTTATATAAGAACGGAATACGTACTCAAACCTTTGTTTATTCTGTATATGGGTTGGCGTAACAGTTCAAGGATTACATGGCTTCTACAGAAAACACTCGCTTTGTGCGTGTTATTGGTCTCTCACGAGTGTTTATGTTCATGCCGACTCCAAGAACGACAAAGTTTGAGAAGCTCTTACTAGACTAATCATACTCCTTGAACATTGTCATTGACTTGAAAGAAGCGCAACTGTGAAATATGAAAGTTTCTTATGTGGGGGATTAAACCCAGAAACTCACCAAGCCACTGTGGCCACGGTAATGTTGTTAATAAATATTAGAAAGAATAAAGGACCTAGGTGACTATCTTGTGGTACACCCGTGATACAATTTATTGACTTGGATTAGGAATTTCAAATTTAACTTTTTGAGTACAAGAGGATGCCCAAAGCAGGAACGGAGAATGTGATCAAAACTCTTCAAGTTTGTTCTGCTCTCATAATTCAAGGGAATCTATCAAGGAAGTTTAAATCTGTTCGATTTCCATCGCGGATTGATGGGAGTCGAACTGCTCTTTCGATTGTGCATCAAATTAATTTGGTTCCTTACTCTGCCTTCGAAAAGTTTTGGAATTGAAAGCTTACGAATTTCTCTATAATTTTCAACATTGTTCTTTGAACTCAACCGTGTGTGTAACGTGTCGGAAAACCTAGTGTTTCACCAAAAGAATCACACCACGACAAGTGAGGAGTTGACTAACCATTAAGATGACGGCGACAGAGTGTCGAACAACAGCTTTTCGAAATATGTATCACCGAAAAATCCGTCAAACTTATTCCATGAAGACTGAACATAAATTGATTTTTATTTGCATAAATTACGTTTTGTGTAAACAACGTACGTTCCGGAAATGAAATACTTATGAAAACATATCCGGTTTATGCCTAGATAAACTCATTTGAATAAAAATATAAAAATATCGTGCATTCGGCTGTGCCAAACGTGCCAAACCGGAATATAAGACACTGATGAACTGTGAGACTATTCTTGGTTTCGAAGAAATGAATTCAATGCATATGTCTGAAAATAATACACTTGAACTTTTTCAGGACCGGTGGTATGAAAAACGTACCACATACACTCATGCTCATACAATTAAGCCACATATGCGATAAGGAAGTACTTGCCGTAGTAATTGCTACTGTTGCAATGAATGAAGCTGAAATATGTTAAAGCTGCTAAGGAGCAAGAAAATAGTTTATCGATATGTCGAACAGTGGACAGTATAACCAATAATAACCTAAACAAAGAATATAAAGATGATGACAGGAGGTACTTCATTATCACATATGTGGCTTAATTGTATGAGCCTAAGTGTGTCTAATTTTTCTTTCTTTTTCTGTACTTTATGTGCAATGGTATGTTTTTTAAAGCACACCCGGCGCTCGTTGCTACGCATTTTCTAATGTAACTCATCAATCTTGTGTCTGGTCAATATAATTGCGACTATTTGTAAAGTTTTTCATGAAAAAAAAAATGGTACTAAAACCATTTTCACAGAATTTTGAACAAATTTGCCAAATATATCTAACCATTTAAGAGTCTATAAAGGACAAACAAATAAACATTGATTTAAAAAAAAACAGAACGCTGTGTTCATATGATTACAATTTGAATGGCGAACTTACATATTTTGACACTTTATTCACAAGGTACGTGAATACGAGTATAATTTGTGAACTTTTTGGTGGTAAATATGTGGATCGCACCTGCCACTTTGTGTATTGCGTTCTTAGTTTGATAATTCGCAAAGAAAAAACGTCAATAAATTAATTTGGATCTTTTTGCTTTAGCCGAGTTCATAAACCTCACACTGAGCAGTCTTGCAAGACTTCCGTTCATAAATGTAAATAGACTGATGAGACTATGCATGACAGCAGTCAGCAACTGTGTCCATACAACCGATGTGACTGTCAAACACTATAAACTTGGCAGCGGTTTCGTCTAGTTACAGGATTGCAGGCAAGCCGAAAAGTGGACTTACTCATATAAAAATAGGTCCTAAGAACATCGGAAATTCTGTTATTCTGTTATCTGTTATTGCCTACTTTGAGGAAATTTCTGTTCTTTGGAACATGTCTTGACTTCCTATTCTTTTGTTTAAAGGTATGGTCATATTTCATCGCATTTTGCTACTTTTCCTGTTTGTGTTAAATATTTTTAAAAGTTGATCCGTTGATTATTTCAGTAATTAAACTATTATTATACTGTTTTTTATACGTTGTGCACAATATTATGTTTAGCAATACAAACCTCCCTCGAACACTTTTTTTACCGTCGACTGATGCTGCATTTATGAATACTTTTTTGACATTACTTACTTGCTGAAACTTTTGACAGTTCTTGTGTTCATATGTCATCATGTATGGGGAATATATTTTTATAACGGCAACAGCATTGCAATTATGAACTCAACCTTTGACATACCGAGAAGTATAACTTCTAGTCTATATTCGCTGGAAAGTGGTTAATTCAGAAAGCTTGCTTGCAGTTCACGTGTACAGAACTCAACTGTCAAGTCACTGAAATCACAATTAAAGTCACAGAATTCACTGAAACCCCTTCAGTTGTTTGACCGATGAAAGTCGACATCAAAAAGTCTAGTCATATTAATATTAATTAATATTATGCAACCTAATCATTTCAAATGGAAAACAATTAATTTATGAAATCAAACAGATGTGCAAAAGCTAGCTCTTCCAAATTGTTCTGAATACGTGCCACAATTCATGCGCAAACCACGGATGCCAACGTGTCGTCCCTGTCTTCGACATTCAAACGAACGAAATAGCAAATAAATGAAAGACTGCATTTGCTTGCAATACATACGAACTGGTTTTCAAGAAGCCCAGTATGTGTTACCTTAGCAATTATCGCTAGCCATCCTTCAAACTAGGTCATCTGGTTGCTGGCATTCATTAAATTTCTATCGCTTATTTACATGCGAACACGTAAACTAGTAAGTAGTTGCAGACCCAGCTGGCTAGGGCTGTTTCTCGATATCGGTGGATAGGCGGCGGCGACGGTGGTGGCTGTACGCTTGTGATGGCTCGATCGATCATCAAAAGGGGGCTGTTCTTGCCCCTCCTCCAGCCAACGGCGCATCATAAGGAGGTTAACTTGTTTTTGCGTTCAACTCAGATAGATGTCTTCGAGAATGTTCTTCGTATTCATTGAGTTTCCATTTGAAAGGGTTTAAGACGGTCAATTGTTTTACAATTAAATTGCAGAATCAAGGTCTCTCGAGCGAGGCAGAGAATTATTAAGTATTTCAAATTTCGGTCGGTAGCAAAACTCATAAGCAATCAGAATTGTTTTCCTATTCGATTACCAAGAAAATTAGGTATTAACGTGGAGAATTACATTAGTTGCCAAAGAAACAAAGACAACTCAATGTAAAGCGAAGTGACTTGCTTTGCTCGTCACTGTACATAATTACAAGTCCTCTATAAAATACAAAACAAACTACAAACACACGTCCAATCGAGTTCTTGCACTAATGTTTATTCTTCGTTTATCGGCGACTGACGAGGTTCTCATTTGTTATCAACGAAAATAGCGTTGTACGTGTCGTTCTTGTCTGGAACAATGATAATCAAGTTTTTTTTTTCTTGTTCAGTTTCTTTCAATTAATAGTCACGTTTCTAATCATTGGACAGCATTTGTTTTGATTTGGATTTGGTTTTTGTCGTCTGTGGTTTAAAAATATCTCGGGGCAATTAAGATTAATTTATTTGGGAATAGCGTTGATTAAGTGAAACGACGCAAGTAAACATGTACATTCGTGCATGAATATTTATCTAATTATGGTGGAAATATTGTCTAAGGATGTGAGCAGGTGTGTACAAACTGTTGACGATGGATTATTTGCCCATAATTTGCATTTATATGGAAGTGTAGGGGCTTCAACGAGGTCATTTGTGACATCGTAATCTACATTTGCGAGGGAGTTACGAGGAGATGATGTGCCATTGCATGAATCGTTCTGGAACTATTTTCTGCTGTATTATTTACCCCAGCTATGAGAAAGAATGCTGCAAAATTGCGATAAAAATAGTGTCTTAGACTGTCATTCCTATCTCTGGCAGCACAAGTCTAGATTCACTGGATCTATGTATGTGGGTCCAAAGTGGGGCATGGGGTACCTTCTACAACAAGCACTCGTGCTAGAGCAACAGCACGTACAACACGAGTGGCTACAGTAGATCTGCTAAGATAAGTAGAAATACAGATCAGGACAGAAGCAGCAGTCATTGCAAGAAAATATGACGCTTTACTAGGATACCACCTCTCGCAAACTCGGGTGAGGTAGGTAGGTAGATGTGGGGATTTTGCCTCACTTAGACATTTAAGGTCCTTTGTGCTGTAACTTCATCGGCTTTTTTCCACTGTTGGTATATATGTAGTAATACCTATAACCAGTTGGATATCCTTGTTGTTTATACTCACTATATCTTCAAGATTGTTAAGGAAATAGCTGCCATTGGTTTCCTTCTTACCTCTGCGAGGGCCGGAAAGGTTCCGAGGAAATGTTATACAGTTTCCTCCTCCTTCATCGCTGCAACTTCTGCAGAAGTGACTGTAGGGCGCTCCAAGTCTTCTGACTTGGTTGTCAATTAGGCAATGACCAATCGTTACGCCGACTGTTTTCCAAAGACTACCTCTGTCAAATTTTAGGAGAGCTTTAGTTCTTGCTGGATCCAATGTAAGCCACATAATTTTCGATGAACTACAGGGGTCCAATTGCTCCCGTCTCCGATTGATTATTTTTATGGCGTCTGTCAGTAGCAGTGATCTTAATTTCTTGCTTCCAATTGGGAGTGAGCTGTCTCCTGATTTATTGCCAGTGGTAGACTCGCACCCTACTTGTTAATTCGTCGGCTCTTTCCTTACCCGGAATACCCTTGTGGCCAGGGACCAAGCGCAGGTTAAGGTTGCATCTGTCTACCTTATAGATATGCGGCAGAGTGTTACAATCTTGGAATTCATCGACGGTGTTTCCAGAGAATTTATGGTCGTAGATCTTTCGTCTATCGGGTTCATTGATAGCTGGAGGCCTGCCTCTTGAACACCTGTTTCTTCTTCTAAAGTACACTGCAATGGTTCGGAAGCCGCTTGACTATTGATAGTTCAGGAACGAACTGGCGTATTCATGGAAGCCTGTGCCTTCCTCTGACTTGGAGCCGGCAGTGTAAGCTTCCTTGGCAGTGAAGGCGCACACGTTTCTTGTGGTGATTGTTGGTTTTGTGCTCAATTTCAAAGTCCTTAAATGGTGTTATATAATCCGATTGTTTCGGAATCTTCGAGTTATTCAGTAGCTCCATATGACCTTTGTATGTGGGCTTTTCTACATTGCCTCAGTCTTTTTGCTGCATGCGTGGCCAAAAACTTTCCCGTAAATGTCCACGAGAAGGAGATTAAGTGAGACTTCGAGGGTCGCCGTGGGTGTTGAGCTGATTGCACCTGTGATGCAGATGCATGCCGATCTTTGTATTCTACTAATTTTGATCAGATTTTGTTTAGCTTGTAGTGCTGTCCACCATACTAAAACTCCGTAAGTCAGTACTGGTCTTACTATTGCCGTGCAGGGCCAGTGTGTTATTCGTATTTGCCAATGGGGTCCGCCAATTTTGCTGGGGTTAGAGCCACAAGAGATCAATACTAGAACATTGTTGTTCAACGCTCTCAATGCTTGTTCAAAACTTCTTCAACTCCCCCGAGATACGAATTGCGAAGGCCGATTGAAGTGACTGACGAAATGTTCTCAGACCTGAGATAGTATGTATTTTCCTCCAATCGAGTATATTCAATCAAGGAGTACATGAAACAATCCGAGTCAGTGCCGACTCTTGGATCGCCTAGGTGTTATTCATCAACCACTGACTGAAGCTAAGTGGGTTTGCAATAGGTATCCCACTTAAATCACTTCAGGTTTTGACAAAGAAGTTGCTTCACGGATTTAGACCTCCGTACCAACGAAGCACGGCAGGAACAGTGTGTTGCACGTTTTCTTTTGTCTCTCTGTTGACGTCGTTTATGATGAGACGAAGTCTCCAAGCATGAGAATGTGGTTAATGTCATCTTTGATTATCCGTCTCAAAACTTCGACATTGTTCTACACAAATAATGGCAGAATTGACCCCTTCTGTCATCGAACGGAATTCCCAAAGAAATGTGGTACGCTGTTGAACTTCTCTTTCGACATCCCTCTCCATTCGAAACTAAACATCTAAATGATGCTTATATCTGAAAAAGGTTAGAATTTCAATTTGAAATGCTGCGTTATCTGAGTATTTGGATTGGAGGAACAACTGCAGAGCTGATGAATTTTGTGTAAACAAAATCTCTACAGACACGCTAGAATCGTACTTTAGACGGTCTCTGCTCCCAAGGTTCAACAAAAAATGTGGTACTGATGATTCTTCTTTAAACAGACACTTCTGTCTGTCTGAACATGACACTTTTATGTTCTCTCTTGTGTATTTTAGTTACACTTGCGTTCACTGAAGTCTTCATGTTCGTGGAGAAAAACGTGTGATCATTTGTTTATTCAAGATGTTGAATTACGTTAAACAGTGGATTCTGTGGATGTGCCTGACGCATTCGATTCAGATGCACAGATTACTTTATACAAAGCTGAATTTATTTTCGAAAACAATTTAAGCAGACTTGTTGTGTAGGAGACGACGCAAGGCGGTTTTAATGGATAATAAAAAAGTCAGATAGTGCTTGAAAACTAGAACTAATGTGTTTCTAGAAAAAAAAGCTCTCTAACTCGAACCAATTATGGTATCTCGTGACAATTCGACTTATAGAGAGTCCACTGTATTTTGGCTTCACACATGTAGTTGTACCCTAACCATTGTTTTGGAGAGTTGAGTCACAATGGGTGGGACGAGACGTTTTTTTCGCCTCCTCATTTCTGACGTAAACAAGGTGAAGAACATTCTAGGCCTGTACATCAACCATTGAATCTGTGATTGTGTCTTCGATTTCATACATGCGTCGCTTCTAGCAAGCGTCTGAAATAAGAAAAAGGACGGTGACTGCAGTTTTGTTCACGTTTGTTGTACAACACGATTTGCATTCGGTGTGATGCCCTTTATGATTAAGCTGCATAGTTTGCCCAGTTTACTGTTCAAATATTAAGTTAAAGAGATGGTCGTATTGACTGCAAACGTCAATTGTTGTCCGTAGATTGGCAGCAGCTGCATCGAAGTTGACTTTATTCTTGAAAGTATCCAACCTATCCCCGGGCGAATACGATCACCAACGTTCAACCTTTTGAGTCGAAAGTCTGGCCACGTGCCTAATTTTTCTGCCATCGAATCGAGAACACTGTTTTCGGTACGCAACTGACAGGCATATTAGATGGCAGCCATTTTGATAAGATTGCATGCGTAATAATTCTGTTGTTTATTCTTCACAATCCGGTGCCCAGGTTTGTTTTCGAAATACATCTAGGCCATTCAAACTTGCCCATAAATGAAATCTGACAGGTTTCCTGCAGCTAGTTTATTTTGGTGACAGTACTTGTTTATTGCAGCACATTTTTGACGTAAGCGAACCAAGCATTTGAGGGTCTGCCTGCATTTGATCTGAATTTTATTTGATAACACCATTAACGTTGACGTTTAGAAAGACACCCAATCTGTTTACTTCAATTTGTTTCATTTTTTGCATGAACACCTAAACCCCGTGTCCTAGTGTAAACGTTGAAACACCGTCTTATGGAAACGTATGACTTAAGAGTTTGCGTCTATAAATAAGTAACAGTCATCAACCTCTGGTCGAAATTTAGGCTCCATCCACACGCCACGAATTCATGTCACGCTGAAAAACGAAATAAATTTAAACCACAATGTATGCCAAATATCGCACGTTTCACAAAATGTCCCTCTACATCATTTTCAAGTGGCTATCGTCCTTTAAATAATTAAATTAATTGCATCTCATTCGTGCGTTGCCCGCGCCCCATCGCGAGTGTATGCGTGTATTCCCTGAACAGGCAATAACGAAACAATGTTATTTCTGTTTATTTGTTTGACATTGTTCACATTGTCTCCTGAGTGCACAAGCAGAGTAAGAAAGAAAAAAAAAACGAATGGAAAATTAGCACAAGCGAAGAGTATTTTTAGCAAAAAAAGGAAAAACAAGCGTTTAACAGAATGTTGGCAACTTTATTGATTTTCCAACACAAACGCATGAATTAAACACACTCGCATGCACGTACCCGGCCGTTCAGGTCTCTTCGGCTAGAATCGTACATTGGGCTGGTTTTTGTTTCTGTTTTCCAAACGTAAATACGTCGCCGCCCCGTTGCTTGGAGTCAAAGTACACAATTTGGCGACTTGATTGGGCTTGATTGTGGGAGAAGAGAGTTTGCACAAGGCCGCCACCGTCAGCGTTGGTAAATAAATTATATTATTGTAGGTGTGTATTGTTCAGGAGGATCATGGAAATTTACCAGAAAAACAAATGTTTTACGCTTATATTAGCCATTAGAGTGCTGGCCAGATAAGATGTGATAAGATTAGCGAGAATATTGCGTCACATGACTTTTTTTTGCAGACGATTACAATCAATTTGTGTGAAAAAAGTTTGTGTGGATGGCATGATCTGATTGTGGTTTGTCATTGAGGAGAACGTAATTCATTGGCTGTATGATTGATTGCTGAAATCTTATGTGTTCATTGAGAAGTGTGTATGAGTTGAATGTCTTCGCCATCACTTCCTAGGGTATTTTGCCATTTAGCGGGTAGATGAAGAATGCCAACGCGTGGATAAGAACTCATTGATCCAATTTCACACGTCTTTAAATGCCAAAAACTACTGGTCGGTCTTTTAAATATGACGACATCGACCTAAATAGGTTGTAGTCACAAGGAGTCATGCCTGCAGATAAAAGCTAAAGTAGATGAGGTTGGTATGCAGTATGTGTCCAAGCATTTCCACTTGTTAGATCTGTAAGCCATGGAGGGTCTGAACATGGGCACGCTGCTTCCATACATCAACACCAAGCTGTACGGCGTCGTGATGAGTTTTGTCTGTAAACCGGTAAACCGGAGTTTCAGTATTCCTCTTCTCGAAAATCAAGAAGTTCGGATTCGAAGACCCTGTTCACTGGAGCGTTGTTGTCCATGCGCTCGATGTGGCCAAGCCAGTGCAGTCAGAATTCCAACTCTCACCCCTATGGCCTTGAAAATTAGGTACAGACCGAAAGAATAAGATCGCCAAAATGCTTCGTGCTTTTGTGGGAATTATCCTTGCGCGAGAGGAACATTGAGCAGCTGCTTCGTCGAATGGAAAGGGCTATGCTTTGATGGTTTGATCAATCGGCACGAATGTCCCCACTATCACGATTTCCGAGGCGTACCTTGAATGCGATTCTATTTGGAGCGCTTTGCAGACCCAGAACGAGGTGGTCCAAAAACTCGCCCGGTTGCTCTTGGACTCAACTCCTGAGAGTCGATGACGAAGAATCGAGTTGCCTGGAAATGTCTTGTGCGTGCCTTACCCTCGTGACCCCTTTTGATGGATCATGCTGTTCAGAATGATGATGATTGTTTCTTTCTCCACAAATCGTCGTTTCTCCAGAGCCTCACTGAGCCACGCCTTAATCTGGATTTGATAACGATCATCATTGACTGATGCATTGATGCATCTTGAGTTTGGCATGGGTTTTCATTAAGCAAAACCTTTTATTTAACAGATTCGTTCGTTCTCCTTATCCCCTGAAAAGAATCAGGCTACACAGTCAAAATCCATTAGAATTTATGCCTGTGGTTGTTGTCTTTATCCCTATGACCATTGGTAACATTTTTTGCGGTTGGCTTTCTACGGCTTTCATTCCCCTTTAAATCAGTATATTGCTCTTCCTTCCATTCCCGTTTGGCCGAAGTTTGTGGTTGTGGTTCCAGAATTTTCACAGAGAATAGACAAATTGGGTTAAGTCCTTGGGGGAAGTTTGAGTGAGAGCATATCTGCTAAAGAATATAAACACATCCTTTCCCAAATAAATGGAATAGACGTAACCTACTTCACGATTTCCCCAAAACCCGCAATTAATTCGTACATTTTTGAGAAAGTGTTTAATTCACCACAAGACCAAATCTAATAAAATAAATGTGAGCACCCCCATCGATCGAACTCCCCTCAACTTAAAAAAGTAAATTAAGTTTTGAAATTGATTTTGTAAAAGCAGATTAATAATTTTCTTTTGTTTTCTTTTCTTCCTCAGCGATCCAATGTTTAGTAGTAGTAGTAGTAGTAGAAGGGAGTTTACTAGCTCAAATAGTAGCTGCAGCAAGTCGCGCACTATGTCTACCTCATCTAACGCTACTACCATGTCGAATGAGTCATACTGCATCTCTCTCGGTGTAGGGCCTCTGTGGTGGTCCTGATGTTCCTACCCACCACAGAACAGACCACGATAGGGCGCCTCTCTTAAATGGTAAGTTATTTGTCATCTCTTCTCACTTGTTTCTTTTCACATAAATTAATGCGTTTTTTGTTTTTGTAATTCTCTAGACTTCACTCGTAAAATATCCGTAGATTCAGCTGGAAGCTACATCTCCAGCACATCTTCGGAATTCTCTGATATTGAATTTGCTGATGCTTCACCTGACGATGTTATATCAACTTGCTCTGATGATGATTGCCAAGAGGTCGTTAAGAAAATTCTCCAACACGAACGACCAATGCGCATCACCATCAAGTTGCATGTAACTGAAAGCAAATACACTAAATGGGATACGGTAAGTAGTTGAAGACGACGATGAAGAAAAAGAAAAAGAATTCAATTTGTGTAGGTATTCGTGAGAGTTACGATGTGTCACGTGGAAAAGTCACGTTTTAGTTAACTCGACGTAGTTGCAGAAAATTGAAAAGGATCCGAAGTGCTTTTGTAATAATACCCTCTTTTATGGTTGCCTTAACTGAATACTTGCAATTACGTTGGCAGGCATCATCATCCCCTACCCTGGGGGGATGCCGCTGGCGAGAGGACGTATTAATGAAGCGTGAACAAAACCTCTATTGTCGATTCAGGTTTTTCTTTCCTCTCGTAATCTATTGTACTGCTGCTTAAGGGTATTGTTTGTGAAAGAAAACAAAAAAAAAAACATGCTAATGACTTGAAGTAGAATAATGGAACATTTTTATTCGAAACACGAAATAGAGACTTTTGTTTTGTCTGATTATTGTTCTCGTTTAGTTGAATTAAATGTGTACACGTGGGGCAATTTATGACTTGCTTGTTTTTGTATACATATTCAACAGCAAGTTAACTTATGTTAATAACAAATGTGCCAACAACGTCTTCTGGAATTGCTTGGCATTTAGAGGTATTTTTGGAATACTCCGTGCTCAGATTTTAGTTCCGCTTTCAGAGACTAGGCTACTGGGTACATCATTTTAGGTTCGTTATGTTTTTTCCATCTATACAAATTGGTGTTTACGGCTTCAGAGTGGTTTTCTTATTTAATTACAAATGCCCGTTTTTCATAGTTCAAGCTTATCGGCTGGTTTAGCTAAGTGTGGGATCGAACATAAAATTCACTCAAGAAGATTTCGTTTTCACAGTCAATATTTAAGGTTGATTTAGATAAGTTTTTTTTTCTAGTCACTGACAATGCTAGTCACTGACAAAAGAGTAGAGCACTGCTGTCTAGAAGAAGCTTCTCAACTTTGCCGTTCGCAGTCGGGATAAAACTGTACGTCTCTTACACTCGTGAGAAGCTAAGACCAGGTTCACCTCGGACTTTGGCGCCACCTGTATTATATAATATATTTTGAGTAAGCCTTGGATTGAGTGGCATTCTGGACCATTTATAAAAAAAGGATTGTAATTTGATTGCAAACAAAACGTGTGGCAGGCACCAAACGTGTCTGTAATGCCTGAAACACAATAGTGCATTGCGCCAGCCTGCTTCATGTTATGGAGAGAGTGCGATGACGCGCTGCGTTGAAATGATTACTCAATTTATCCGATGTTCTGTCTCTCATCTACCAGATGAAAAATATTGCCGCCTTTCTGCATGCATTCATTTGAAATGACTTTTGTCGTTAGATTCTTTTTAATCAGCTGTTTTTATCTCTCAAATGACAGTTGACAGAAAATACTCTCAATTTGGAAGAAAACTCTCAATTTTGGTGGATGTTGCCGTTAAACGTCCACTGTGAAAATTAAATTGGTTTTTGTTTTTGGATCGACACTAAAGATCGCACTTTGAAAACGGGCATAAAAGAACAACAGATCAGTGAAACAATTACAACGGCTTAAAAATTTTTCCTTCATTTTTTTTGTTCACCGTAATGCCTGAAACACAATAGTGCGCTGCGCCAGCCGACTTAATGTTACGATGACGCACTGCGTTGAAATAAATACTCAATTTATCAGCTGTTCTTTCTCTCATCTACTAGATGAAACGCCTTTCTGCATACACTCATTTGAAATGAGTTTTGTCGTTAAATTATTTTTAATCAGGTGTTTTCATTTCTTAAATGACAGTTGACACGAAATACTCTCAATTTGGAAGAAAATCTCAATCTGGGAGAAAATCTCTCTCACAGCGCATCCCTCTGTCAAAAAATATCCAACATGTTGAATAATGAGGTGCGCTGTACGTTTTATTACGATCCTCTCAATCTCTCTCATTATTCACTGACGCAGGTCGACGTTTTATTTTGTGCTTGGCCACATGGTAACACAAACGTAAAAATCCAGTTGTTTCTACGCCTCATTTGTTCTTTCATCTTCTTTTGCGAATACCTTTCAATGCAAGCCAATTCATTTCCGACTGGGCCTTACGTGACATCCATTAAATGTTGGGATAAGTTAATAACAAATGACTGCCTGTGGCATTAGGTAAATTTATATTTTAAAACTTCACAAAGTTCAAATGAAAGAACAAGTAGCAACCCCCCATGAGTACTTTACCAGTCAAACAGGTTTTACCGAAGATTCCCAGAAATTTATTTCTCTCCCTCCACAACAAGATTGTTTATCTTTTTTAATCTTGATCAGAGTTCAATATTTTTTCATTCGCAAAATACGAACCTTCACCTTTATTGATTGCCGTTTTTTTTTTTTTGTTTCACTTTCAGGTCTTGAATCCAACAAACAACATTCTATATGTTGTCTTGCCGGAAGTACTGCCACCAGAAGCTTCCAAGCATTCGTTCATCTCGCTGTTGGAATTCGCTGATGAAAAATTGGACGTTGACGCTGTAGTTCTCTGCATGCGTAAGGACCGTTCAGACCGTGCCCGTTTGGTGCAGACATTCTTGATGCTTGGTTTCCAACCATTGTCGCGCAAATCTCCCTTCGCTCCACCAGCTGAGAAGGTTGAGAAGAACAACTGTTTCCTCATCTACAACATCGAGGAGTAATCGCGACAACAGCAACTACAATATCAGATGTTATTTTGTTTGTTTCCACATATTCGTTATTTTCTTCCTTTGTAACCAATAACTGTCATCTAAGAAAGTGTTCAAGATTTCAATCGGATATCAGCAAAATATATCTTTCCATCACAGCAACAACAACATTAAAACATCTGAATGATTGGAAGTATTTAAGAGAGTAACTTTTGAGACGAGTGCTATATCGTATTTAAAATAAATAAATAAAAAAAGAAACTTCAAAAATCCAAAAAAATATAGAAAAACAAAAAAAAAATGCAAAAAAAATACTAGATTTAAGGAATTCAATGCATCATCTGATTAATAATTTCATTTCGCCTCCAGCTAACACAGGACAATGTCAGACTTTTCTTTCAATTTTCATAATTTTCTGTTAATTGTTTTTTTGTTTCCTTTTTTTTCAAAGTTCATACGCAGACATTACAAGTATTTATTAACTTTGCAATAAGTATACAATTTGTTCCCTAATTTCGAATGATCAAGCAGCTTACTAACATTCTTGTTTTCACTTTAATTAATTCAAATTTTGCAATTATTTTTGTCCGTCTTCTTTTATTATTGTTTTTTTTTTTTTTTCAAATCAAATGCATTCATTTAAATAATCAAGTATTCATTTAATCCCTTATTTCATCGTATTCATACAGAAATAATATCACACACAATATAACATACAATATATTCATTGTTAATTATTATTAAATACGATATGGTTTCCGAACTTGAGTATATATAATTAATCACACAATAAAACTTAATAATTTTTTTTATCGAACTTATATCATCATAAAATTTATATTGATAAATTGTTCCGAAATCAATAAACAAATAAATAAAGGAACAAGATTTTGTTTGATCTTTTTTTTGAAAACTAACAAAGTTTTTTTGTCCGACGAGTTTATTGCACAGGATCGGATCTGAGACGGTTGTTTAGGTAAGCTGCTCCAACACAATCGATGCGGAACCAATTGGGTCTGTGTTAGGCACGATTAATTTATTGCTGAGGATGAATAGAATATGTTCCAACCCACTCAACGAACAATGATAGAAGACAATTCCGTCCTCTCGACCTAGGCAATGTCAAAATAGCTATGTCGAGACTAAAGACGAATAAAAAGGTGAGCTGGTAGGGTACATGCATCAACTCATCTGTAAGATATGGTAGGAGGACAACTTGCCCGACGAGTGGAACCATAATATCGTTTGCCCGATCCACAAAAAAAAAGGAAACCCCTTCTACCGAGGGATGAGTCTCCTATGTTAAGCTTACAAGATCTTTGCCGTTTTGTGTGTGCGCCTGAAACCATTCGTCAATAGCCTGTGTCCTTTGCGCGGTTTTAGGCCGAGGAAGTCCACCATTGGCTAAAACTTCACACTACGGCAGATCCTGGAAAAGACACCTATTCGTCGACTTTCGCTTATGACACATTGCATAGATACGATCTATAAAACGTCATGTCTAGCTCTGACGTCCCTGTCAAACTCGTGCGGTTGTACAGGATCGAGGAGTCGGCAAGAACTTCAGATAACTAAGAGGTAGTGAAGGGCTTCGTCTGCCTTGGGTCCCAGGTAAACAGTACAAATAGCATCAGTACCGACATTAAACGCGGAAATACTATTTGAAATCGCTGTTTGGGCTCAAGAGGCAATTGAGCCCTCTCTCGAAGGACCAAGCTAACATTATATAACACCTTGATCATCTCTGTCCGGATCTATGGGGCGACAAGGCTGGACAATCTCAAAAGAAGATGAAGCCCTTGGTCTTTTCGATAGAAAAGTTCAGCATTCAATCTTCGGTCCTGTTTGCGTACACGATTTATGGAGAAGAAGATTTAAGCATGTACAGCGACATGACCGATGACGCGCACAAGTTGAGAAGACCCCAACCAACTTGGTGTGCGAAATTGGTGGCAGCCGGGTTCAGGTTTCGCACGCCAACTTGGTTGAGCTCCTCCACTTGGGTGCGCCAATTTAGATGCTGGGGTCCACTGTTGCGTTATCCTATAGGTTCGGAGTCGAAGAATGTTCGGGCCAGGACTTGGATGATCAATGTCAATCATGACTGATGTTGTTTTTTTTTTTGTACTGAGACAAAGTCCCTGATCATCTCTTAGTTATAGCTGTCAATTGTGTAGTCGTGTCAAGGAAACAAAATGTCCTTTCTTGAGGACTGCTTCCGTCACAATGCCACCCGATTGTAATAACAGTTGTACGGACTGCTGGGAGAACGTGGCTATATTTTTGGCTTGTGAGTTTTGCGCGATCTTATCTAGCATGATATGAGTATGAACATATCACATCCCCATGACACCGTTTCGGATTGTCTAAATCCTCTTTTAATGAAGCAGCGGGAATTCTCCAGCGTCACCCTGCACAACCAACCTAGGGCTTGTCAAAGCAAGATGTGGCGGTGTATAGCTCGCCTCTAGGTGGTAGGTATCGATTTGCACTTCTTGGGTATTTTCCGGGATCTAAGGTAGTGTCTAGATCTGATCAATAGGGGACTTGTCTGCTCTGGAGGCAGAAGGATACGAACCAGTTCCCGTCTTCAAGGGAGTATACAAAAGGGCAGTGAAGTGACTTGCAGGTCACTGCCGCATCGGAAATCTAGAAAGAATAATGGAAGAATTCTGCGACCACCTTTGTACGAGTTGTATAGATGAGGAAGGAATGATTGCCTTCATTACCTCGGTACTTGCTCAGCACTTGCAGGTGTTAAGAATGTAATGCAAGGTTTACACCCGTATGGATTTTATTTAATAAAAGGGAAAAGTGATGGCAAGGAGCAGAGATAACCTATAATCATTCATTATCTCTGGCAAGGAGGACGACGGGTGTAGGATTAGACTCAGCAATGGATCCTTTTGCACGTTCAAATTCTTCTCCTAGGACAAGGAGATGTATTGTCAGATTCCGAAAGTTAAAGAGGGAGCAAACTTCGACCTTCGCTGGAATAAGAGGGCACAGTTTATCAATTGTAGTCAATTATGTAGCATTGAAAGACATTTGGAAAAAAAAAAATATATAGAAGAAAAGAGATCATATGCTATAGCTAATGTGCCCAGTGAACGTACTCAGTTCACACAAACGTCAAACGGTCTGAGAGAAGTGACATTTCTGCAGTACACAAGTGTCATTCCTTCGTTTGATTACAAAACTGAAGTCAACTTTCAAAATATTTACAAATCAACGATGGTAAGTAAATAATGCAAAGTTACAGAATTGTTTGTTGAAATACTTTTAATTGTTCAAATATTTCAGTCGGTGACACTTCATACAGATTGTGGTGACATAAAAATCGAACTTTTCTGTGATGACTGCCCAAAAGCATGTGAAAACTTTTTGGCGCTCTGTGCCAGTGACTACTACAATGGGTGTGTTTTTATAAGAAACATCAAAGGATTCATGGTACAAACAGGTGACCCATCAAATACCGGCAAGGGAGGGACATCCATTTGGGGCAGAAAATTCGAAGACGAATTCAAAGATTCATTGAAGGTATACCAATGCAATAAAACTGAAACGTGATCCAGTCACAAATTGAATACTCTCTTCAGCACTCGGATCGGGGAATAGTTTCTATGGCAAATAATGGACCAAATTCGAATGGAAGTCAGTTTTTCATAACGTATGCGGCGCAACCAAATCTAGACCTTAAGTACACAGTTTTTGGAAGGTGAGAAAGACCTTGTGATTCTTGTGTGAAGTTCATGTTAATGTGGACGGATTTCCATTTAATTTACAGAGTGATAGATGGGTTTGATGTCCTTGACGAGCTGGAAAAACTCACTGTCAACGCAAAGAACTACCGGCCACATGTAGAGAGAAGGATCAACAGAGTGACAATGCATGCCAATCCGATAGCGAATGCTCAGGAAGGGAATTGATGTTTTAAATATTAAAGAATACTATTTTTCTAAACATTGTTTCATTTTTAAAACATTTAGCATTCGTGGTGAATACTTTTAAGAGTTCTCCTTGAATATGCTGGAGACACTCTCATGTGAAGGTTTATGTGATTGATTCAATAATTTAACCATAGGCAAGTTTTTAAGCAGCAGTTCTCACTTCTGGCATGATTAGTAGAATTGATGATCAAGGCAAATAGAACGGAGCTGTGCTACAATTCAATGGCGGTACGTACGCAACTGTCGTGTGGTGTGACAACGGAGACGAAATCCTTAACTACCTTGAAATTATAGCTGCTCATTGTAACGCTCTGTCCAAGACGTCGATGCGATAAATGCCCTTTCGAGAGCTAAACTTCGTTTTCACCCTCATTTACTAAACGTATTTCATCATTCGTTAAACGTATTTTAGCGGCATCCGTATCAATGCCTCATTGACGGCTCGCTGTGTTCTGCCAATCACGTCAATGCCATCCGAATAAACAGTTGTACGGACTTCTGGAAGATCGTGCCTCTAGTGTTGGCGAGTAAGTCTTGCACGATATTTTCCAGGATGATGTTAATGAAGTCATGACAGCCCGTCGCATTGTGTAAAACCTTTGAAGGTCTCGGTGAGTTTGTTACCGACATTAATGGAGCAGCGCGAGAATTCTCCATCGTCATCCAGCACAAGATCACGACGTTGGCAGGAATGTTAAAACTTGACATGTCGTTTAATAGCTCGTCTCTGTGCCTGGTGTCATATGCCGCCTTGAAACCGACGAATAGGCGGCGGGTCTCGATTTGCATTTCTTGTGTCTTTTCCAGGATCTGCCGTAGTGTGAAAATCTGGTCGATGATGGACTTCCCGGGCCTAAGGCCGGGATCGTAACGGATTGTTTATAAGCGGCTGCAGGCGGTCGTACAAAACAGCAGAAGATACGAGATTTAGTCCTCGGTAGTTGGAGCAGTCAACGGGGTCTCCTTAACTGCGGATCGGGCAAACTATATTGAGATTCCACTCGTGGACATGCTTTCCTCCGGCCGTATCTTAGATATGAGCTGGTGCATACATGCGACCAACTAGATCATCTCCAGCTGACTGAAAGATTTCAGATTACAGACCGTCCCCATCGACAGCATTGTTTGACTTCTGTCTTGCTATTGCTATCCTTGACTTTGTCTAGGTCGGGTGGACAGGACTCTGCCTGACAGCGGTATTTAGGTCCTCATCGTCGTTAAACAGTCTACAGAAGTTATGTTTCAAGATCCTCAGTATCGACTGCGACCCTACTAAAAGATCGCTATTTTGATCCCGGCAGGTTTCTGTCTAAACGTAATATATAACTGTGTCACCCTCTGGTAAAATGTTCAGACACCATTCCTGTCGTAGAACTTATCCATTTCCTCGATTCAGAAATGTTCTCTTCTCGTGAGAGAGGCTTGTGTCTTACCTTCGTCTCTGTTCGTAGAGCTCACGAACAGCTATCGTTGTTCGATGCAGCGTTACCTGGTAGGTTTTCAGTTTCGCTGAATGTGCCAGCCTGCATTCGTTGTCAAACTATGGGTTGTTGCTAGTTGTTGCTGTTAAATCGAAAACATAAGTGGCAGCTTCTTTCAAGCCTGGCCTCCAATCTTCTTCGATTGTTCGCTCAGACGCCGTTGAATTAGAGAGAGATTCTGGGTGACTCGGTCAACAATGATCTACTAAGCAGTCCGTTCCGATTATAGCTTTCCGACTTCAAACCTTGGTATAATTCCTTGAATCCATAGTTGTGTTGATATCCGTTCTTACCTTGGCTACAAAAAGGAAATGGTACGAGTCGAAGTTGGCTCCTCTGCACGTTCGGACAAGAACTGTGCTGGAGGAGTGCCTGATGTCGATCGCAACGTGATCAATCTGGGCTCTCATCGCGTACCTCTCATCGAAACGACCTAAGCGATGAGTGCTCTGTGGGAATCGCGTGCTAGCTACAAAGAGGTTCCGCCTCCTTGACCCTCAGTTCGTTATCGGGCGTGTTAGCGTCCAGGCTGTGTATTCAAAATGTTGCAAAATCAAAAAAAAAACAGAGATGAATAAGTTTTCATTTGTTTATTTCTGGATCTTTTCACTTATCATTTATAAACAAACAAACCATCATTCTCATTACACCTTACACTCTAGAATTAGCTTAACAAACGATAAATATAAGATCAAAAAAGTAAAACGGTCTAAGTAACAAAACAACTAAAAAATAAAAACAGTTGTGAAAAAAGTACTTCGTCTTTAAACTTTTTCAAAATATTCATCTAATACAAACTAATGAGAAGTAATCGCAAAACCTAACGACAATCAACAATAATAATTTCACTAGGTAAAGAGAAGGTTCCACGGTTTCTGTAGATCATGAACGTATCCATAGATTTGCATTGCATTTCTCGGCAAAGTATATATTTTCCAGTTTCCTAGCGATTTGACAATTTGCTGATGGATCTCGCAATCAAAGAGACCTCGTACGCACATAATCGCTATTTAAATGCACTCTTCTAGAAAACAAAATAAAAAAAAAAACAAAGTGTTCCTTCCTTCGATTAACTGCGATGTACGGTCTTTGGGAAGACACACACGTGTACACTCATGAACGAACCATTGATATGGAGAAAAGGTAATCGATTGTATGCACTGACGGAACGTCTACATATAAACTATAATCTTACAACTAACACTTAGTCTTAGCATAAATCAGTTTGATTGATGTGATTTTGTTTGTTGTTGTTGTTGTGAAGTTGCTGCTTCTTAGTTCTTGACCGCTCCGTTTGTCTTCTTCGGAGTCTCCTTTGCTGTCTGCTCGAACATGGTACGGATGTCAGCGAGTGCCTTACGGATGTTCTCACCGAATCTGTGTGCGCTCTGAAATGAATTCGAAAACAGGCACATGAGAAGAGAATTTCATTCGGAAGAGTCTTGAATACATACCGTGGTTCCACAGCTCTTCTTTGCTGAAATGTGGAAGAAGATCAGATCCTCTCCAGCAATGATGTACGAAACACCGTAGCCATCATCGGCGACTGGTCCAAAGCCGCCACCAGCGCTAATACAATTTGGATACTTTTTCAAATCCATTTTCGATGTCTGCCCGTGTGGTGTTTGACTAGTTGACAGACGCCATGGCTCGCTGAGGACTTCGTTCAAAAATGGTGAATCCACTTCGAGGTACTTGGACACGACATACAAGCAGAACAAATGACGATCAATTCCGCGACCAGACATGGCATCCTGATAGCCAAGTTGATGACGTTCACAGGCTTTGAGCAGAAGCTTGACGCGGTCTTCCATCTGCGTTAAGGAAACATAAGAGTGGTTAGAAATTGTTCATTGATTGGAGTTCTTTTATCAAGTTACCGTTGTTTCTGGATTTTCCATGGCCTTAACCCAGGCGCTGGATTCAATCGTACACGGACGAACGGTTTCAGTACGGCCTTCGCGGAACAATCTGGTCATGGAGGCTTCATAGGTTAGGGAGAATCGTTTGGCATCGCGATAGTATGCCAGTTGAAGTGCCATTTGGATGTACGCATCTGGAGATATGCGGCACTTCTTCATGAAGCCTTTGCCGTATTCGTTGTGGACAAGAATGCGTAAGTCGACATCCTAGAAAAATGATGAAATGTCATTTGTTTAAAAGTGACGGAGAACGTTCCCATGCAACCAAACCCATTCCACGTGACTCGCATGTTGGCCTACTTACATTCAACAACTTATCAGCGTCAACAGTTGCTTCCTCGATCTTGTCGTGACATGGCTCCAAGTCCCAATTGAGTCGAATGGGCGAGGGCGGTGTGAACTCAGGAGTTCCTTTGGTATTACCATCTTCATCGTATCTATTTCAAAAGTGCATAGTTAATGAGAAGCAATTCATTAGCTCATCTGCTCCATTTGTTAATTAAAAGCATTAACAGCTTGCTTCATAAAATCCAATTGCACGCAAAATTCTTTTTTTTGTAAATGTAATTAATTTAAAAAATATCAACACCATTTTCGAGAGACTCTCAGATCGCATTATAATGTTTAAATTTTATGTATGTCAAGTGTTAATGTGAGAAATAAGGTGTTTATTTACCCATGAATATCATCACCAAATATGTATTCCCACAAATGCCCCATAACCGGTGCGTCGGCCCTAGAAAATGTATTCATATTTTGGTCTGGTGAATTGTATTTAAAATAGCATTTTTGTTTTGTTCGGTGAGAGAAGAAAACTATTTCAAACACACAAAAGAAAAACGTGCCCAACCGATGTTAAATAATATATGCATGGATGTAGGTATATATGCCGCTGCCATAGTGCTAGAAAACAATCATATCTCTTTACCCATTCGATTGGATTTCATCCATTACAAGGTTCTCCCACACGTGGGAACCAACGGCAGCATCTCCCCTTTTTCAACATAATTGGAAATTTGTATAAACGAACTCAAGTGTTTGCATATTTTGTTTTCTTCCATCAATCCTGCACTCGGCAGAGATCAGTACTTACCACGTGTGTTCGGCATTGAAGCCCACCCTACCGTTGCTTCCAATGCACACGGTGAAGCTCTTGTCGAACCACCTGTCGTAGCCCTTGCCGTGCAGCAAGCTTCTGCCGAACTTGTCCAACTTCTCCGGTTTGGCCATGTCGAATTCCAGGGGCTCTTCGTCCAGCGATAAGACAAATGCGGCCGATTCAATGGCGTTCAGAGAGACACGATTCACGCCACGCATGAAATGACTGTTGCGGATTTCCGCCCATTTCGATCGCTGCCAAGCTGTCAGAGCGGCCAAGTGTGTCTCGTGTGGAAGTGGAGTAGCTTTCGATTTGAGTATTTCTTCCATTTGTCTGCAAAAGAGAAACGTGATTTCATTGCAATCATAAGCAAGTTCCCTTCTTAGCTTACACTTGAATTTCAGAAGGTCTCAGGAGACGTCCCTTGAAGTAGATGATAACTTTGTAATAACAGCCTTTGTGGAGTACAACGATGTGATTGGAGTCCTTGTAGTGAATAATCCTATCCGTCTCCAGACCTGGCACTCGAACGGTGTTGAAGGTGCGCTCGTATTGCCATGAACACAGCGGAATCATGCCTTGAATCATGATCTACAAAATAAAACAGTTAAATCCAAGCCGAAGGAGGAATCCCCGGAAACACTTACTGGTTGCAATTCCTGACGTTCAATCATACGACGGAAGAGAAGGAGCAGATGGACAACATTAGCAGCGCGAGCGGCTTGGTTAGCGGTCAATTGCATGAAAATCGCATCAGTTCCATAGAAGTTGCTGTTGACCATCAATGGGCTGCGACCGCGGAGATACACATATTCCTCCCACCAATCGGACACGTAGTTGGTAGACCACCAACTCTTCAGCACCAGGTACCACTGCAGCTTCTTGCCAATAGTGTTCTCAAATTCAATCGCCAGCTTTTCCATGCGGGTGTAGTTGTCATCGTCAAGCAAGGGACGAACTGATCGCAGATACCTTTGCATTGTATTGTGCACACTGGGCAATGGCAGACGTGGCAGTGAACCTTGAAAACTGTACAGACCGGGTGTGTTCCAGCTGGACAACACCTTCACGACCGCCGTCCAAAGAATCGTCTTCAGCGACACCTTACTGCCTGGCGCTCTCGACTCATACATCCATCCTTTGTACATGAGCAGCAACTTGAGTGTGTACCGCATGGTGAAGCAGATAGTTAGCCAAACAATGAGTGAGGCAAGGAAGCACGCTAGAATCTGATAGTTTATCGTATTTGTCGGAAGGTGGACTAGAATTCTATTTGTTAGTTTGAACGGGGCATTGTAGCCGGCGAAGTGCAGCCCAATCGCTATGGCTGTTATCAGCCAAAGACTATGAATATGCGCCGGATAGACACCGTTTCGGATGCCATTCTAAAATGAGAAAAGAAATTTTAGTCAGTGATTTATAGGAGTAATGCGATCGGACTCACCCTCGCTCGAGCTATGCGCTTCTTCCAGGAGCGTATACCCGACTCCCAGACGAGATTTAGAACCTCTTGGTCGTAATTGATGTCCCATCCTTCGTGAGTGATTGAAAACGAGAAGGCTACAGCTGAATGGGCTTCTGCCATAGCTGCTACTTGTGAGGGACCCTACAAGTAAGTTAACCTATGGAAGCTGCAAAAAAGAAAACGTATTCTGTTATTAAATGGAAACTTGAATGATAGGATGTTGTAGGACTGGAAACCAGCATGGGTGTGGCTTTAGCACAGTCAGATTTGAGAAAGAGGTAACATCTATTTCTAAAGAGTGTTCTTGGAAGTCGTAGGAAGCAGCTTATGGAGATGGCTGCCGATCTGATCAACAAATAATCGGGAAGAGTGTCCAGCGTTACTGGTCCTAGCGATATTTGGGCCAGTTCAAGTGCAATTAGGACAATTTGTTTGATTTATTTATACAGCCTTGATGTGTGGATGCAAAGGCTTGTCGCAGAATTTAAGAAAAATCATAATTCCCTAGTCTTCCCAAGACACCAGGTTCAGAGAGCACTAGTGTATGTTGTTGGCTTTAGCAAGTGCCGCAGACGACTGTAGCGGTACGGTACGCAGAATAATTGAAGTGACCCAACACCTAAGATGGCCAGGCTAACTCAGCTCCGGCACGAAGAAGCTTCGACTCCGTACCCGACTCCATTAAGGTAGTGCACCCAGGAGGGGAAGAACAACGAACTTAGCGTGGGACACTGGAAGCAGTTAGCCAGAGATCTTGTTAGTTTGAGAGAGGCCCAGGTCTCGCACTTCCGACAGTGAACATCATGCGGGATGCCTAGCCTGGAAAAAGCGCCTTAAGAATCAGTCAATCCAGTGGTTGGCGCCCGTATTCCACTGGACATGGAAGTGTACGTCCTCAATTCTTTGATCTCGAAATACGCTTCCCGGGACTATGCTATGCATCACTCCATTATTCTATGCTGGGTCCCTGGTCACAGAGGCAAAGCCGGCAATCAAACCGAGCCATCCCAGGCAATCCTATGTATGGAAGCACCTCCTGCGGATGTTAAGTAAAAAGTGGATGACAATGACACGATAATAGAGGAAACTAATATAGGGAAAACTGCGTAAGTTTTGCCATTGTTCGGATGCTGTGGCTCAAGTAATACAGTGCAAGAACTGACAAACTCCTTCTATGCGACAAAAACTTTCTATCCATGGTAGTTGGAGCACTGACTGGCCATAGTTATCTAATGTAGGTTAGGTTAGGTTAAAGTGGCTGACTGTTGCAAGGAAAGACAACAGCTACACTTAGGTCGGTATAGGCCCTCATCTCTGCAGCTTTTGTATAAGTCGTTGAAAGGAAGGCCTAGTCTAGACACGTGAGTTCCAATAGCCTGCTAAAACTGATCAGACCAAGGGCATCAGGATGGCTGAGCAACACATTAAATCAAACATGACGACTGCAAAGTAGGAGCTTAGAGGATATATTCCTCCAAGGGCATCACAATGGCTTACTCTCCGTCTGCCCTTATACCTAACCTAACATAAACTGGCGGTATTGTCCTGTGGCAGTACTAGGTTGGTAAACTGGGTGCCCTTACAGCCTTACGGCCACTTGAGTTCGGATGTTGTATTTACTACCATGCGACCTTCTTTTGCTACTAAATCCATCCGGATTCCTTTAAAAACTAGAGGAGGTTTTTCAGTTCTATAGCGCACAAGTTCTCCAGCTCTCCTAGCTCCGATTTTCAGATTAAGTCAACGTGCTCTGACTCTATCCATGACAGTGATGGGACTTGGGATATGAATAATGGTGGTAGATAAGCCGAAAAAAATGTGGTACAAAAGAGGTAGCAAAGACAAAAATGGTTTCTATGTTAATTCACTTATTTAATTGATGATGATAGTGACCGACAAAACAATAGGACCACCGAATATCTTAAGGAGATTCCAATCCAAAACGCTGAAGTCTGTATGCTGCACTTTTTTGATGCAATATCTACCTTTGACCGTCATATCAATCCAAATTCAGTTTTGTTTCATCGGACTAATGAATATTTTTAATTTATTTGCTGTTTATTATTATTATTATATTATTATTATCCTGTGCTTTTGGTTAGCAACGGCGATACTCTGGATTACATCTTCCTATTCAACTCTGAATTACATCTTCCTATTCAACTCTCAACTTCCGAAGAAATGTTCTTCTTCAAGTCTTTTTTGTATTATTGGGGATTAGAGTAGTAAGTTTAATTCAACCATAATCTCTGTATTTGATTTGAAAGGACTTTTCATGGCCAGACCTTTAATTTGGTTATCATCTTTTAGCAATGTTTTTCGTGGTGGATCTTATGGTATTTGATATTTTGATGGCTGTAGGGGACTTAAAATTACTTAAAAAAAATAACCCTACACAAACCAAAAATTAAAAACAAGTACTTTGGTCTTATTGTTTTCGTTTACAGAACAATTTTCTCAATCCATTCATGTTTACATGGTATCCTTTTTTCTGAGAACAAGGTACCGTAAACAACAAATTTGCAACATTTTTGATGTAACACATTGCAGGGATTTTAGGCATAGATTTCCATACCATCATTAATAATTTGAAAAAAATTCCATTAACGCACATTATCACCATCAGTTGTTTCGGTATTTTAAAATTTTAATTTTAGCGTCTAACAGACCAAATTTTCTCGAATCTTAATACAGAATCAGAACAATGCTAGCGATATGATGAGTAATGGGCAAATTGTAGTAGATTTAGAGTAAAGGTTGGTAGGTTTTTCAACATTGGAAAAAGTGGTAGAAACACCACTTAAGTGGTAGAAGTCCCATCACTGATCTCGGGTTTCGTCCGCCAGTTTTCTTTTTAAGGAGCTAACCGGTGTTAGTGCGCTACGGATTGCTAGAGATTCACCCAGCTCAAATCCACTTTTCGCCAGGCGATTTTCTTTTTCTTGGATGCCAGTGTGCTCTGATACCCAGTGTGCATAACCTGACTTATTTCGACGTCAAGATTTCTACGGTAAGTTTCTACGGCTTTTAATGCCATTTGTCTCTCGGAACAGATCGAAATCGAATAGTTGGTTATGGTTAGTTATTTCAGCACGAGTGCTGCTTCATGTATTTCAACCACTTCAGCTTGGAAGACGCTACAGTCGTCTTTTAGTTCCAGTTCCGTGAATAGGTCACGGAAGATCCCTGCGACTGAACCTCTCACTCGTTTTTGAGCCATCAGTGTGCAAGAATTCACATTCTTCTAACTGTTCTTGCCATTGTTTCCGTTCTGGGAAATGTGTGTAGAAGGTCTTCTCTTGGGCTAATGTTTGGTCGTTATGCTGTGCCGCTTGCCATCCTTTGACTTTCGAAGCGTGGCTTCATTGTTTTTCCTTCCAGAATATTCTCTATCTCTCTCTCTCTCTCTCTCTCAGCTTCTAAGCCGATTAAGCGGCAGTGCTGCAGAATAGGTCATGCAGTTGGAGGAGAAGGATAGCTTGGAGTGCTGCTGTTGGTGTTGTTCTAGGTCACCCTGTTATTCCTAGGCAGGGCGACCATTGATTACGATGTATACACGAGCTAATGCGATCACACATTTTTACTTCATTATGGACTGTCCACTTCCTCAGAGATGTTGCACAATGCTTGACTATTAGACAGGATCCATGTGCAAAATAGCGATTATCGCTAAAAAATAATGTGACACATCAGGAGGAAAGAATCGCGAAGAAGCACATTCTATAAACGTTTGAGTGACCGCGTTGTTTTCTCTGTAAATGAACAAAGTTATCAAGCGCCACCAGCAAATCAATTGAGTCGCCCCTCGCACAAGATCGATGCCATCTTAATTGCATGCATACCAGACAGCAGCAGCAGCGATCCGTCTGGAAATCCAAGTGAAGTGAGCAAAATAATTCGCTCGAATTGTTTTACGACGCAGATTGTGCGCATAAAACTAAGCACACGTTTCTATTGAAGCCCGGTGACAAGTTAACAAATAACTTTAATTGATTGAAGTTTAATTGACTTGCCCATTCGTCTGCATTTGCATGAATTTATAAATAACCGAATACATTAACTTGAATATTCTAAAAAAAGCCAATCAAACTCACTACTTTGAGGACAGTGGGTTACTATTAAGACACAAAGGTTATCGTTTACACGCGCTGGAATGACGTAAACAGCAGTCTCTGACGAAACCCACAGCCACAGCCACAGCTGATAACATTTGAAATAATGAGCTGGCTGATGCATAAGGAGCACGGACGGAGTTGATGATCTGTCTAATTGAAAGATTTAACTTGATGTGGGGACGCACTGAAGTTCACTCAGGCAGAAGAGCGCACGGATCAATTTCGAGGTGTAATAATTTCATAAAAACAAATAGCAGCTCGCTGGAATATTTATTAGAAGTGAACAACCTTTTAATTGAAGCGTTTAAATACAAAAAAGAACAAAGGAACATAATTTTTTGGGCAATTAATCGTGCAGTTGGATGGTTTCATGCTGATTTCCTATTTGCGCTTGATGGAGATAATTTACCAATTCATGGTCGTGATGGATGACTGAGGCGGACATGCTTTAATCTGGTCTAAGTAAATGACAGAACATTTTATACAACTGAGATCACATAACAATTGACCATTGATTCTGTTTTAAACTGTCTGGCAATTAAGTAAGAATTTATGTGAACAAATCTGTAAATTGCAGGTAGATCCGCAGCATTTGATACGAAACTGTCAGAACCCAAAAGCAACAAATTGTTATGGCCTCCGCATGAAGTCAGCGGCCGGTGTGAAGACTTAAGACTTTCATTTGGAGTCTTGTACTGCAAAAGGGGTATCCACGTTTCAGTGGAACTGACTTAATTAAAACAAAATGTGTGTTTACTGTCACGCTTTCGAATCATGAATATCCCTAATGAAGACAAGACTGTCGCAAAGTTGGCGCTTGTACGACATACATTCTTCAATGGTCATGAGTCTGAGACGGAAATAATGAATAGCATTTAATACCAGCACTAATGTTCAGTTCTAGATCCAGTAGCCTTACAACATGCATTCGTTATTGTTGTCCATCCATAATGAGCAATTTTGGCTTAAGTGTGACTGACTTCTTGCAGTCACTGCAGTCACTTTAAGCTAACCTAACCTATAATGACACGAGGGTGGTCCGATAAGTACTTAGCATCACCGCCCGATGGAGACACTATAGCAAGAGAACTTCACTATAGTGTAGAACATTTTCGTAGAAATCTACGGTCTTTTGTTTTGGCAGCGTGTGGAAGCGGGCGTGCCCGCGTATTTTAGAAAAATGGAAATGAGCAATATCGGTCGGTGGTTTGATTCTTGTTTTTGGAATTTCCAAAAACTGTATGAGTCAGGATGGATGGTGACCATCAGAAGTTGGTTAAACGAGTTTCAAAGTGGTCGCACGTCGGTTTTTGATAAGCCACGCATTCTTCCACGACCTCTTATTGGCAGACCGCCGGTTGAAGGTGCATGAGTTAGCTAAGGCAGTACACTCTAAATAAACATACTAAACTAAACAGGAATGTAATAAGAAACGTAGTGGGCCTTATTACCGGCCACTGCCTTCTCGGTATCCATGCCAGAAGAATGAGAGCCCCCCACAACGACTACTGCAGAAGTTGTAGAGACGAGGAGGAGGAAGAAACTACACTTCACTTCCTCGGCAGTTGTCCAGCCCTTGCAAAAACTAGAAGTGATATACTAGGCAAATACTTTTTCAGTGCTGCTCCAGTGGTGGCAATCACCCTAACCTAACGTAACCGAGCTATGGCAGTAGGCATATCAAAACACCGTGTGGGTCATATCGTGCGTGAAATAGTGGGCATGAGAAAGCTGTCTGTGGAATTGTTGCCACGTTTACTCACTCCGGACAACTCACACCTTCGCCGTCGTCGGCCAAATTGCTCGAATTAGGCTATGAATTGCTGCTCCGTCCACCGTACTCTCCAGATTTGGCCACGTGCGACTTCTTTTTGTTTACAAACTTGAAAAAGTCACTCACCGGTCAGGAATTTGAGCAGCATGAGGGGAATATAACCGCCACGGAGGCCTACTTTGCAGACCTCCAGAAAACAGGTTAAAGAAGTTGGAATCATAACGGATTTTAATCTAGTAGATTTGAAGAAATTTGATGAAATTTTGCGATTTCATTCGGGGGGAATATTAAATTTACTGAAGTCAATAATTGTTTGGCCTTTCAACGTTTGCCTAATCAGTCTGCGCAAGCCAGCAGTTAGTAAACACCGCAAAGACTGTCCAAGTAGCGAGCTGCCTTAGTAGCGAGCTTGTACCCATAGTAACTCATGGTTTACGGCTAACTTTCCAAACCCACGTTGAACATATGATTCACGGGCCAATTTTCCCTTTTGCTTTATAAAGCGATGACAATTTTAAATAATTCTCGAACCCACCCGTTAACAAATCCCTCTACGTCACTTACTCTCTCTCCTTTTCACTGAATATGCCAGTCAAATTTAGTCCCTATACCACGTCATCAACTCAATCCGTATTCAAGCTGTCCAACGTCGATTGGTCTGATGGCTTTGCGTTACCAACCATGAAGAGGCTGACATTCTCTTTTTGGAATGGAACTTTTACGTGGTCTAATCTGGCCTGTCGCCTTTGGTCTGCACCTCTTTTCTGTCACCCCTCCATTGTACCAACTATGGCCAGTTCGAGCCAGCCTATCTGCAGAAGCCTTTCTTCAGCAAATCTGTTTTAAAATAAACTTGACTTTCACTCATCCACACTGTCTATTAATAATTGTCTACAAAGGTTCTCATAATTCTCTAGCTATCCACCACCTTGGCCTCTCTAAATCACTGGTCTTTCACGTATGAGCTAGTTTGTAGGTAATAACTTAGCTCTAAATTCATACTCGTGCTAGACAAATATATACATTTATTGATCTATTATTTGAGGGGGAATTTCTTTTCAGATACCTATGGACCAGTACTACATTCCTAAGTCTGCTTGAAGCATATAGAATTGAATCTAGTTTTGCTGCAATCATTCTTTCTAAATAATGTCCCCCGTTTTAGTGACGCAACGCCACAGCACACCTACCAAGCCTTCCATAATCAAACTAAAAAAACAGTGTTGGAGAGCTCGATACGAACGACATCAATAGAAAAATGCAAAAGAACTGTCTCCACAATAAAAAAAAATCGAAATAACTTCAAGAGCAGTCATAAAAAAGCCGAGATTCAAATAGCAAGATCAATTCTATAAACCAGAGCCACACGTGTGTTTCAGTCATGTGTTTGTTCCTTAAGCTCCATTGAAGATGGCAAAAAGTCGAACATGTCAACAACACGCGGTGTTCCCAAGCGGTCCCTCCATCCAAGTACTAACCACGACCAATGCTGCTTGATTGCGGTAATCGGACGAGAACCGATAACTCAGCATGTTGTTGAAAAGTTTTTTCATAACGGTTCACGCTCTAATGACAGATGTCAAATATGTTATCTTATTCCCTATTTAGCACATTCTATACCTAATAGACGAACAAAATTAGACATATTGCAAATCCTCACCAGGGATAATAATAATAATAAAATATGGTCCGACAGACCGAGGTGGACCTGGACCTAACTTCTATAGCAACCAGAGCTCTTGATATCAGCATTACCCGGGTAATTGTGGAATCTGACATTACCCGGATAAGATTAAGTGCACTAACAGCATCGTATTGCTTTATCACTATTGGACGACTCATTAGGCATCTGTAGTTAAGGTCGTTTCCTGATACTCAACTTAGCAATTTAACTTTCATTTAAGAAGTTAAGATGGATTTACCGTTTTTTCGACAAATGCCATGAAATATTTCTTTGGAATAGCCTCGTTTCTATCCGCAATTGGCGCCATCTATGGAACCCGAAATAAAATACTCAATCACATTCAAATAACGAATTTCACATTTAAAATCCAAGTGAAGTTGGTCGCAATTAAAAAAATCATGGATGAGCGAAGTTGAACATAGGGCTTAAGAGTAACTTGGCTATGAAGTAGATTTAAGTGTAGTATCAGCCAACGGCCGTTAATGACGTACATTAGCTTGTTAAGCTGTTTCAAAGGCAATCGACATGCAAATAGGATCGCTCTATTCTGGAGACTGGCGAAGTTTTGCAAGTCAATCTAACGCACAATGTGAGTGGGAGTTATGACTATGTTGATCAGGTAGATTCAGTTTAGAGGAGGAGGCAAGCTTGTGGTTGCATGGCTCGGTTCGTAGGACGGCTGGTTCTTGTCCCCTTCCTCGTACACCACCCATTTTCAAGCGAATTCTCGTGCCTGTAGCTAGCTAATGAGAAGGATAGAAAGAAAAAGAAAGCCTATTACCCTAATGCAGATCAAGGGCGGACAACTAAATATAGGACAGGGAAGAAGAGAAGGCGCAGGAAAGATGAAGAGGGCAAGTTGTTCAAAGCTTATGCTTGAGGCGCGAAGAGCGCTCACGGTGCAAGGCTAACTAACCTTAACAACGCCTAAACTAACCTATCTAAACTTATAGCTATACCGAACCCAAGCCTAACCTAACATAAACCTGCCTAGCTCAGGCCTACAACGAGTCAACGCCCTTCCTTCGTCGTTTAGGGATCAAGGTTCGTACAGTTGCCTGTTGTTGTTGGCACAAGTCAGCCCACCCCTCATGTCAATCGACATGACTTTTGATATCTCCCTTGGCGAATTTTACGGGAGATAGCCCACGTATTTAAGTAGATAGGCATATGGGTGCCCTTACGGCCTTTCGAATGTGGTTTACTTAGTTGAGTTCATTGTGCCCTTAGAAGGTGATGCTGCACTGCCGTGAGGTTTTCTTTCACTGCTAAAACCATTTGGATTCAATTATATACTTTAATGGGATCTTCATTTCTACACCGCTTAAGCTCTTCATCTCTGAAAAGAAGGACTTTCCCATGAACTGCTTTCTTTTGCTTGCAATGGCTGCGCAGATCAAATCTTGGTTGGTTCTTTTTCTTCCTCAAATCTGCAGCTCCTGGGAACGTCGTTGTGAGGTATGTACAGTAGCGATGCGTGATAATGGTACAGTGCCCAGTAAGGGCTCCCAGCGTTCGCTCTTCCTTGCGACTAAAGATAATCAGTGCTTTCGATCTCTTTTTGCTCAGCGTCGACCACAGTACCCTTGCTGATCCATCGAGTTTAGGGCTTCGTCTTCCAATTTTCTTCTTATGCTGCTAGGCGGCGTGTATGTTTAAGGGATTGCCCCAAGATTCTCCCAGCTCAAATCCATTTTTCGCAAGACTGTTCACTTTTGCATTTCCTGTCTTAGAACTTAATTTCACTCAGATTCAGAAACCTCGTGACTTGGATGTCTATGATTGGATGTCTAGACACGGATCCAATACATATCGTAAAACTCTCCAAATAATTAGATCCCACAGTCTTTAGCGTATTCATGAGTCCTGAGAGGGACATCAAAAGCCAATACTACGCGCAAGTCTACTTCCAATCAACCACTATCACGGCAATGAATGCCCGTCAAAACAACACACAATTACCGAATAGAATTGTCAATAAAATGAGTGCAACTAATCAGCAAGCAAATAACACAATTAACTTGTGATGGAATCTGATCGATAAAATGATTCGACAAATCATGCCAAAAACATTCGAATCGTAAATTGCTTCGTAGATCGATGCAATCCCAAACCATTCATTTTGATAAGCGAAATGGAAATACAATTTTATTTGATTTATTGATTGTGTTGACGATAATGTATTGTATTCATTACCTAACAGCAAACACCGACCACACACACACAAACTCGAAGTAAATATGCATATGTACAGTTTTATTTGCCTTCTTCATCCACAGCATATACGTGACATGGACTTTGGCCACATCGGTGTTGTTAGACCGAAGATACAAACAAGATAAATGAAACCAAAAATAAACAGTTTTCACTTATGCACACACACACACACGCGCACAGAATGAAAGAGATACACAAATAAATGAAAAGCTTTTGAGTTACTTTTGTATCTCTTGTGGCGATCAATGTCCACATCTCCAACTGTGGGGCTGAGTGGTCTTGAAAGTCATTGAAACAACGTTGCGCCGCGATTGTTCGCGGCGTTTATAGCGCGCGCCCAACACAGCACTGATTTCGTTGAGTTTACATTAGCGATGACCTTGGGCTACTTTGACAGCTGATTCGGCGGTTTGTTTTGAATTCCCCCAACAACAACAACAACAACGGTAAATAGATGCTAAGTTATGCCGGCATTATAAAATGTTGTGCAATCTCTTCATTTTTTGTCTGCTCGCATATGAATGGGACACAGCTAATAAGTGGCTTAGCGTCTTTATTCTGTCGCTCTAGACCGAACGGCGGACGGTCGGTACACGTGGTAATCTGTCTTCTTTTTTTTTTTTGCTCGTCAGACGTCACGAAACGTGATCCAATTATGTTTCACCTTCATTTCACGAGTAAACAACGAAGCGAAGAGCCGCAAAAAACAAAGGAATATAAAACCTAACGGGTACTTGCCACTGTATAGACGATACAAACAACAATAGTCGTCGTCGGGTGCTTGTAGTTTTGTTCTTATTTTTATCGAGACCTCATTTCTAAATCGCGAAAAACTGTGTGATTGCAAACGCACACTGTTGCACGGCGCCATTGCGCTTGATAAGGTTTAGATATGAGCCAACAAATGGAACACGTACACGCGTAAACAATTATTTTTAGATCCACGGATACAGTTTGATGGCATGGCAAACATTGTTCAAAGAAAACTCACTTGCTGGTGCTGTCGTCGATGCGTCCATCGAGAGCGAGAAAATTAAATGAAAATGGCCGGCAGACAGGCACAGTGCCGGCTAGATAATGTCACACCCCTTTCGGAGAACATTATCGATTGTAGGGTGCTTGTCAAAGATTTACATTACATAAGGGTCGTGATAAGTTTGGTCTATGGGAGTGTCAACAATTTGAAGATTAGCACTCGTATTTTATTGCGCAAGGTAATAACGCGTTGAGTATTTATGATATTTACCCGATTTCATACACGTGATAATGGTTTTTACCTACACGATGTTTGCCAAAAAATCCTTGCAACTAAACACGCGAAGCGCCAAGGTTGTACGAGGCTGCCATTCATGTCTGATGGGATGACGGAACAGTTCAACGTTCGCTACCTATGAATACCGGCAGCAATCACCACACGCCAATATTTGAATCACAATAACAAGGCGAGAAATTGTAACTGATGACTAGGTGCGTCATAGTCTAGAAGGTGAATGACTGCAAAGAGCAGTGAATGGATAGTCGAACAGGTACCAACACAATTTCCTGGAATGTAACCAGCCCATCAAGATACACGCGGCAGTTCAGGAAAGTTTCTAAGTGAAAAGCGACTGCATCTTATCGCAATTGTGGTGTCCGAACGAATGACAAACGACATCCCTTTTAGATAGCGTGTTGTTCTTAAGGCATGGCAGACACAGAGACAGGAAAGCAACGATTTAAGGCTCCGGCACACAGAATACTTTACTTGCGTTAGTGATAGATACATAAAATACATGTGTTCTTATAGGAAGTGACACATAGACAAACGTTGACACTGACGCGACGGATGAAGTTGCTCAACTTTTAACTTTTCTCCTTCCTTCAGCATTGACTAACATCAAATTGTGACATTTTGATTGAATTTGAATTTTATGTCAAATTTTGGGAATTGGTTCTCGTCGAAGCAAAGCTCAACATACATACAACTTGGATTTTCAATTGAAACTGTCAAGTGAAATCAGTTGTGCGTTGAATTATTCATTATATCATCCCTTTACGCCAGGTACTTCACCGTGAACAGATGCTTTGACGCTACGCAAGTAAGGTATCTATTCTATGTGCCGGAGCCATTAATTTGAATGTCTTCGATAATCTGAATGACTATGGACTGCTTTCTGAGCGTTCCCATACCATGCCATGCTTGAAGATAATCCCAAGCTGATTATCAGCTGTCTGACTGATTTTAATTCCCTTAAAACCCACTTTTTGAAGAGTTCAACTCTATCATTTTGCAGATACAGAGAGAGAGAGAGAGTTGCACTTTCTCAACTGTCACAATGACAGTTCCCCTCTACCCGCGACAAAAACAAAAAACAAACCGACCTTGAAAGACCAAGGTAAACAACCTTTCGCGAGACAACCTTGTTCGAGTCAGAGAACCCAAATATTTGCTAATCGCTATCAGCAGACTGAATTAAGCGATAAAAAAAGAGAAACAAAACCACAATTGCAACACAAACTGACATTTCGCAAAAAAAATTCCAATGACTCTTGCTAGACGCGGCAAAATCTACGCCACTTATCAGACCCGATTGCGAATTGCAAAGAAACGATTAAAACAAAACAAAAGCAACATTTTTTGTCGGCGATTGACATCCTACTCATTTTTACGTCGTTTTAAATTTAATCAAGGCATAACTTACCGTGTTTCTGCGGAAATTGAAAGGCGATGCAAGCTTCAAAACAAAACGATTTTCTACACGTTCAATGGCACAAAAAAACAACTGATTTCTTTATGAATCACACTCGCCGAACACTCTCACTAGTCACAAAAGCAGAAGACGAAAACAAGTCAAGCACAAAACACTATTCGCTTAGGAGTGTGCTCTGCCAAATGTCCATCCGGTTTCTATGACCGGCGTAATTTAAAACAAAAAACAACTTGTTGCGATCCCAGTCGACGACTGACTGATTACTGAACATTAAATAACATGATCATGAGCTGTGGCAGCAACCAACACTCAGGCAGGGGCCGGAGAATAAGCTTTTTTCGAGTCATTTGGGGGTATACAATGTTTTAAGCGCTGATTACGATTAGTAACATGCCGCCTACCTTTCGCCTACTCACTACACTACCACCAACAGAGCGATGTTTCGATGATTATGATAGTGGCCGTCTGAAAAGCTTCCCGCCTGTCCCTCTTATAGAGATAGGACTTTGACCCGTTGATAAATAAATCAAACAAGAATATAAAATACACAAGAACCTCCTTCGGTGTTCACGCTGCTAACAAGAGCACACGTTTAAGATCACACATACGACTGAGTGGGGCGGCTGTCGCTTGGACGAGTAGTGTTGTTGATCACTTTTCGCGTGAATTTTTAGAAACCCTTGAACGTCGACTCGGGGCGCTTTCGATTGAATTGAGTGCAAAACGCAATAAGTAATCGCTGGGGTCGGTTCTATTGCGAATCGATTTACTACTGTTTACTGCAGTGTTCAGTGATTGGACTATGTCTCAGAATTGTCTGCCTGATCGCCGGTTTTTCCATCAGAAAATACACAAATGATATTATTGACGTATGAGATATTGTGGAATCATCGTCGTGACGGGCTCGAAACCAGTTTGCTTTCTTAATTTCATTGAATGCATTTAGTAGAACTGGTTTCGAATATAAATCAGTGCCTTACTTGCGCTTTGATGAAAATGTAATTGGGTTCCCGACAATAATGCAATATTCATATTTAATGTCATTTCTGTTAATTATCATACAATGGGTGGGTTGAGTGGCGCCACAGTCAGGGGCGGGAGATAGGCCCCTTGTATTACGACGAAGTTTCCGATAGTGACTCTTGTTGGGTAGACATGTGCAACATAGCAAATATTGACCCTGATTTTATTAATCGTGTCACACGTCACTGTGACAAATTTATACTAAATTAGTCACTTGAATGTCACATAAAATTACTGAGACAGTACAAATTTGTCACAATGACATGCAACACTAAGGAATTAAGGAGTAAGGAAATCAGGGTGATTAGATGTCCGGTGTTAAATACGATGAATGAATAGAATCCGATCCTAAATCCTGATGCTAGTCAAAAACTTCTTAACCGAGGACACAATTTCGTTTCGTGCTATAATTGAATTTGGATTTGAAGTGTGGTATGCCGATATCTATATCCTATCATCTCTGCCTCCTTCTCCCTGTGTTGTAATGCCAAATGATATTTAGAGGCGGAAATTGCTATGATCGAAAATTTTGTAATTCCAATGGCAGTGAGAAAAGAGAAGAAAGAGTGCACTCACAGACTATGACTGGAAGTAGATACGTTTATATTCAGGTGGGCCTCACTTTGCATGTATTTCATATAGCAAAGCCTCGTTTTAACACGGTTTAATTTTTGCGAAATATTTTCGTTTAAAACGGCGAAAGCCTTATTTTACACTGTTTCTGAAACAATTTTTTTCTCGATAAGTTGTTTCAACAATGCACATGTGCCAACACGTAGAACATACAAGTTTTGTTAATATCGACACTCGTTGTGTCTTATGCATGCTAAAGAATATATGTTGTATTTCTAAGAATATGTGTATCTGACCCATATTAACTGTACCAACCTAATCAGTTATGTCCAGTTACAGTCTTCTACTGACCAGAACGTTTTTTGTTTATTGTATGAATTCATAAAAGATTATATAATATATAAATTATATAATGCAGTACAAACTCGATATCGAGACTAAAATATCCAATTTTTCTTTAAAAAAAACCCTTCACTTTTGTGTGGTTCCATTCTAAATTTTCGTTTTCTGATTGAATAAATAATGTGTTCAACAATACAGATTTGTTTTCGTTTCAAAAATGTGTTTTTTAATCAAAATGCCATTTCCTCTATACAAACATAGTCGTTTTGACTATCATTTCTTATTGATAAAATGTGACCCAGTAAGTGCAACAACCTCGGTTATTGCAACTGCTTTATTTTGTATGAGTTGTATAAATCGATCTTGTAGTGTATATAAAAATAATCTTAAAAAAATAATAACAACAGCCTATATGTGCGGTCAGCCTTAAAGTGAATGATATTTCGTTTTAAATTATCTCTGAATTCGGAATAATTGATGATCGAATTTAAATGCAGTTGACGAGGTTACAAAGAAGCTTCAAAGTTCTTTGAAAATTGTTCCAACATTGACAAACTCGTCACTAGTTGAGGCTCCACATTCCACATCACAATTAAGTGTAAGCTTTTCCCAACAACGTTAAACGGTCTGCTTCTAATGTGGTGTGACCACGACAATAAAAAAACTGGTGTTTTAATACTTCCGTCTTCCTAAAAACTTTTCTGAAGAACACAATTTGTGAAGTCTTTCTGTCAACCCCTCGTTTTCAGTGAAAGAGCTTTCTACGGTATGAAGGTATCTTTTTCCTTATCCAGACATTTTTTCATACTGACCAGACCATCGTGGACCACAAATCTTAGGACAGGACGGACTTATACCAGAAATAGAAATAGAAAAGTATGAGATCAATCCAACTAGATATTTTTAGCAGTTCTAGGCTGGAACCCCTTTTGTTGTAAGCCTAGGCGGATAATGCAAGCTTCGTCTTCTTAATGCCCTGCTCAAAAATTTCTGATTCTCCAAATACCACCGTGCTATTTCTTTAAAAAAAAAAAAAAACGAATCTCCTTAAGACACATCACCTTAAATGTGAGCATCTTTAAGCGACGCTTTAGTTTACCAACTTATAACGTTGGTGTAGTGATATACTCTGTCTACCCAGGCTCCGAAGTTAATCCAATTAATGACACCATCGTGCAGATAAAATGAAAGATTAGGCCTTATAAAGCAATTTAGGAATAAGGTCCAAGATATGCTTATATAAGACCTTGATAGTCACAGTCAGCATGGCGCAGAAGCATGGACACTGACCAAAGCCGACGAGGAGGTTCCTGGTTCCTTCGAGAGAGTCCTTATCTTTGGTCGCGAATGTGCTGATGGAGTTTGGAGGATGAGACTTAACGGCGAGCTGTGTTTACAGCGACATAGATCTTATCCGACGAGTTCATGTCTCAGATGGCTACGTCATGTAGTGCGAATGGACAACAATGCTCCAGCGCGAAAAGTCTTCGACTCCAAATTGTTCTCGAAACTTGTAGCACAAGACGTTTCTGGATGGTGAGACATGTTGGTTAAGGCCCAGCGCCACCCCGGACTGCAGCGCCAGTGAAAGAAGGAGAATTACGTTAAGACCACTTGTTCTGTCGATTCTACGTGTGGACAGTAAATGGCAGAAACTGGCACGGTTTCCACGAAGAGTAAGATACAGTCTAAGACTAGTTGGAGTCAAGGCCTAAGGCTAATGATAATTGATTCAGTTAAGCTTTACCGGGAAGCATCACAGATTTCAAATTGCCCTTTGCTTTTGCTTTTTCACACAAAATTCCAACACCAGCTGTCACTTACGTGCGTAGGAGCGATTATTTTCGAATCACACTTAAGTGGGTAAAAGTGAACGTAACTTAACGAATTTAGTTACGAAACGAAGCTGTGTATCATTTCTGTGAATTCCCTCATCTTCTTAACCTGACTTACATCCAAGCATCCATAAGTTCTCTCTAAACTGTTTATATCTTTAAAGACTCAAACAAATGCAGACGCAGACGCCTGAAGCATTGATGAACTCGTAAAATGTTGTCCAAATCTTGACCGAAATGATACTCTTTGAAAAATAACCGTTATATTCATACATCCAAGTCAGCAGTCAGTGAAAAATATAACCAAAACAAATCACCGCATCTTAAATCAAGTCCACGTGAAATTAGTGCAATATTCCATGCACAGACGAACTCCCATACATACGTACATATGTAGGTGCTAAATGATTTTGTCCATGCACTTGGCCGTGCTCACGCTAAGCTCGTCGTCCCTTCCTCATTCAGTATCCACTAATCGGGTTAAAAAAGCTCGTTTCGCTAACTCATTTCCATAACGATTCCGAAGTCCATTCGGATCAAGAACCATCAGTGAACAGACCTGTCGCCGAATGTGGACTTTACCCGCGGAATCTTCACATGACCGAGTGAGAGCTAGGAAATCACGAGCGCTGTCACCGGTTGAGTTCTCGCTAAACCGAAATGAATGAATTAAAATGACTTCCAGCCAAGCGCAGATCATCCACACGGGCGCGCAGCATACAGCTTTTCAGAATTCTCATTCGGCATACGCGCAAACATTTTCCAATGAAGCATTTAATGAGCGCAGTGTAGCGCACAGATACACTTTATACAACGCTTTGAGGAATTCTCTGCTGGCGGATGGCTGCGGCCGTCGGGATAGTTTTCTCGTTTTTATTGCGAAATTGAGTCAATTCTTTTTTGCCAGTTGCGTCAAATGCCGGCAATTTGCTGGGCCAGTGTGAGCGTGTGGACGGGGAAACCAATTGATGTGCGGACTTTGGACTGGGAGCCGAGCTTTCCCCAAAGAATGACGTGACCAGAGAGACAACAAATTGCAATCTCTACCAAGAAGCAGGCAAAGCTCGCTTTGTTCAGACACAGGCGTTTGAGTTATTACACGAGAGTGTGAACATTCACAAGATTTGCTGTGGAATACATAAATAAAATACGATAAGTTAATTCTTGTGAATGCTTAGGAGGAAGTGTGTCTGTACGGGGATTGGGGTTTTTTTTTGTAAGCGTATGGGTTTTTTCTTTCCGAAAAATAAAATGATACAGAATAATGACGTTAATCATTGCATGGCTGCGAAATGGGTTTAAGTTGGTATTTAAATAATTATTTGGAAGCATTTGCGTTCAGCTGCCCATACTCAGCACACTTCAGTTTCGAGGAACAGTGACACTATAAATGAAAACATTGCTCATGCAGTGTTGCACCTAAAAGCGGTCCACGGACTTATCCAGGAGACAGGAGGACTTCGCAGGACACACTTCAGCCCAAGTGACACATCGACACAAGTGAGCTGTGTATGGGCCGTTTTAAATTGTAACAGCACAATTGAAGGTATTGCTTGCAGATTACGTGAATAAATGTTCTTCTCAAATTAGGGAGCTCTGCACTTATGACTGCGCCACCTTAATCTGCGGTTCTACAGGTAAGGGAAAAAAGAGCCTGATCTGTAGGTGGAAGCTTTCGAAAACAATGTGATATCAAAAAGAGATATCCGCATTTGTTAGGTATCCAATAAGTCTCTAGACGCAGCCACATTTAACGCGAAGCCACCTAACTCATAACGAATTGGCCGAGTATTTGAGCATCCACCTCGTGTGGCTAACGGGACACTGTGATATTCCAGAAAAATTTCGAAGCTGACTACTCGCTAGAGACCCTCTTTCCGGGTGGAGATCTCCCACCCATGTCTATCACTACTACAAAACATCTACTAAACCTTGAAACGGTTGTTTACACCGTAATCGTAGATGATATAATGGCGGGGGTGCCTAATCTCAATTCGAGACGATCACAAAGTACCCTGTGCCGCCCGACAAACTCTTATCCACCTCACCCATTAGAACTCACGTCATGAGATTGAGTCTGCCCTACAAGAGCTTCTGTATAAGCGACTGTATGCCACGAACTGGAGGGAATTAATGTGAACCTTCTCTGCAATAACAGCATCCTCTCGTCTCTAAGGAGAAGTCACTTAGGGACATCCCATACATCTTCAATAATCCACCAACCATCGTCTTCGCTTTGTCAAAAGCAGCAAGTTATTTCGGTATTAGGATCGGCTAGGGCAGGATTCGAAGGAACCAAGAATCAGCTCAGATCCGTTTTGTTTAGCATCCAGCTTTCGGCTCCATAAAGCAGGACTGGCAAAATAAGAGTTTTGTAGAGCATGATCTTGGTCCTTCGAGTAAGGAGTTATGAGCCTAGTTGTTTTGACAGACCCAAGTAGCATCGATTGCCAAGGGCGATTCTACATCGGATTTCCACTGTGATGTCGTTCGCGGAGTTTACGTTTGCCCCGAGGTGGACAAACTCCTTTACTACGGAATGTTTCTTGGTCGACAGCATATATTTCGTTTTGCCCTCATTGAATAGATTTGTTGTATCATTCCGTCTGCCAAGCTGCACTCCGCCTGCGCTATATAGGGAGGTATGCTTCGTAAAATGGTGCTTTTGATTGACACACTTCAGCGTAAGTGTTATACCTCAACAACCACGAATCTTCCTACCATTGCTTTCCATTGATTTTGTGATGTGAGCATTGACGTCTCAAGAGGAATTGCACGCAACTGAAGCTAGTCAGTGAGGATTTATACGCTCTAATAACCACATAAGGGGAAGATGTCTTCAGCAAGTTCTTACGTCGGAAGTGCAAAAGAACACAGCTCTGCAATACCTCATAAATTGAGGAAGGATTGTATTGGATTTGAATAACACAATATTAGAGAATTATCTTTTTCTTTTTTGGGTGGCTCTAGATTCCGTAGTGGGCCTTTCTATAAGCCTTCGATTTGTGACAAGCTCCTTCTAATTGCCTTCACCAAGTTGGTTGCGATTTTCTTCACTTGTGGGCGTCAATTTAAAAGCGGGCTTCTTACTATGTTGTTATTGAAACATGCCGCTGCCTAGAAGATGAAAGTTAATTGGGGCAAGCTTATCCATACGTCCAATGGCTCCTGAAGCTTTGGATTTGGCGAAACTTGGCTGAACTAATGCGGCTACATACTTTAGTGGTTGAATCGTGAACGAGTGTTTTGTACGTCTATGACGACGATTTTTTTTACGAGAATTTCATGCCAAAAAGCGGCACCATTAAATTTTAAATTCGATATGTTATAGTCGTGCGCTTGTTAATTTTTAAGACCGTACATAGTTTCTTCCATTTTTTTTGCTAACTTAACTGTTTCTCTTCTTAACAACCAATTAATTATATCAATTCAAAATGTTTTCATCAGATTATAAATCATTGAAAAAAAATTAGGAGGTAGGGTCTAGTTCCTACAGTGACCACTGGTGCTGTGAGTGCTATTGTTCTCCCCTGAGTGGCAGTGGCAGCCGCCTTATGCCGCTTCCGAACATTCAAAATTACGAAGGAATTTCTAGACAGGAGTACTCCTTGAGCACTGCCATTGAATTGAATGAGGCGGCCCGGCAGCGTGAAAAATGTTCATCGGAACTGGAATCGCATCTAGAAACCGTACGTTCAAGTGCTACGCCACGGCGACCACGAAGCATTGAAATGCACAATAATCTTCCTTTCCTTCTAATAGAGCTACAGATCGGGGTGAACCTGGGCGTCAACCAACAAGCCTCAACATGCCAGGCTGATCAGCTGGCACGATCTTTTGCCAGCTGCCTCTAATTTCGCACGCCAAGTTGGTTTAGGTCGTTCTCCACTTGTGTGCGCCGTCGGTCCCGTGAACGTCCTCTATTGCATTGTCCTATTGGTTCAGAGTCTAACAGCTCTGCATGGCTTAGCCATCTTAGGCGTTGAATTCGTAGACGCCCGTTGCCCTCGCTGTTCATAGTTGAATCTTCTTCTTCATAAACAATCCTTGCAAAAAGGACCAGATTGAACGCAAAACTTTTCTCTCGAAAAGACCAAGAGCATCTTCATCTCTGAGTTTGGACAGGATTTAGAGTAGAACACTGATGATCAAGGTTAAATGCATAGAAATAAATTAATCAATCAAATAAACAACTGTCGAACGAAAGTCGCTCAACCTGACTTAAATCTTCTCATCCAGATGAACTCAATTGTTAGAAAGCATCTTGAGCCGAAAGAAACACCGAGTGGCAAAAGTGGACTCTGACTACCTTAAAGTTATAATTGCTTATTACGACACTTTATTCGAGATCCCCTGTTTTGAAGAAAGCATGCATTTTGGCATATCCATTTCAGACTCTTCCATTTCAATGTCAGCAAACTCCTCATTGACTGCTCGCCGTGGTCAAACAGTCATGGCAACCGAGTATTCTGATAGTTATACGGAACTCTGGAAGAGCGATCTCGTGTGTTTCGGAAGATCTCAAAAATTATGATGAAGACACTACAGGATAGTGCAACCCTAGCAATGGAGAATATTCAATGTTTGGAAACGTTCCTGATTCTAAGGTCAGAGGCAGTAGGTGTTAAGTAGTAGATGTTAAGCAGTAGGTGCGCTTTTCAAATCATCACTCTTGTTTAGCGGGTCTACGATCCATAGATGGTCTGAGTGCAAGCAATCGCTGCCTTCCATCGCTGACGGTGGAACTGGCTTGCGTCCGGGTTGACTTGGTCTTTATACCGGAGATTCGGTCTTCCTCTTCTTCTCGAACCAGGACCAGATCCCCTTCGGTGGATCATTGCCGTTCATCCGCTCGATGTGGTCGATCCTGTGCAGTGGACTGATTTTTGCCTTCCGGACAACATCCACATATTTGTGGATGGACACTTCCGTAAAGTTAGCGGTTATGTCTTCTCCTCCATTCATCTCCCTCGCAGACGGGAGATATTTTTTCCGACGCAGCATTTTTCTTTCGAAGCCACCAAGAATCAGCGTCCAACTCTCCGCTCTTTATAGCAGGGCAGGCAAACTAAGTATTTTGAAGAGCATTATTTTGGTGCTTTGGCTCAAGAGTTTTGAGCCCAGTTGCTTCGACAAACTCAAGTAGCGTCGGTTGCCAAAGTCGGTTCTACGTCAGATCTTCACTGTAATGTCGGATAGATCAACTCATTCACTCCCTCAAGATTATTGCTGTGGATCGTGTATTGCTTTGCCCCAATTGGTTTTTGACGGAGCTATTACTGATCGGCAGCACATACTTCGCATTTTCTTCACTAACTTTAAGCCCTGTTCTTCAATCGTGGTGAAAGCTTCCACTACTGCACGTTGGAAACGGGACGTTGTCAATGTCATCTGTGTAACAAATCATGATTCTCCATTTTATTATTTCACACCTAAGAGTCAAGAAAACAGAATTTTGTTTACTCAATCACATATCTCTAGATTCTATAGCTAGAGTAAGAAGACCGACGAATTCTAGAATTGAATAACCAAACATTCTGAGCTGGGGAACTATCAAATCTGTGTGTATTTGGTCCACGCGACAAGAAGCGATTCGCGTATTTTGTGACGTACAACTACGAAATTTCTGATAACCTTCATCTGTGAGAGCAACTCTGGAACAAAGATCGTTCGCATGAAGATGGTAAACGCTCTCTTTTTTGTGTTGTTGACATATTTTTTTTTACTTAATTCCTATCAGGGACAGACATCTGCTTCATGCAGAATGCACTGAATTCACTTGTTTCTGACAAGACCAGGTGGCAACTTCCATTTGGAAGAAAGAGTCTAAAATCAGGTGCCAGCTTACATTTTTAACTATTTGTTTCAGGTACACACGCGCAGAGTGATTTTAACCACATTGCACGAATAACTCATGCAAAATACCATGCACTCATGCATGGTTTTGTATAAAAAAGGGGTTCAACTTATAAACATGACAGCGACACAAAATGTCCGAGTGATATTCTGCAACAAAAAGAGTCTTACACTCGCCGAGCGCCTTCTTGACTCATTGGAATTCAACACGCATCCACAGACCGATGCAGTGGTGTGTCAATGCACTCTGTATGCTGCAAATAGAATCCCATGTCAAGAGCCGAGCAGTTTGTGCGACGATGCACGATCCCAAACGCATTCCAAATTAAACAAGAAAATCGATTTCAGCATTGCTTATGTCGTCTGTGAGTGTTTGTTGGTTTTAGTTTTGACGCCTAAAATTCGTTATCAGTTTGCATTTTTGTACGTCTACCGACGAGTTATCGGCGCTTTACGATTCTCTATCAGTTGCTTGTCCACATTGGGGGTCACTTTGTGGCGGCGTTCCGCCTTGGTGAAGTTTAAAAAAAAGATTGGTGACATTTTTATTTGCATTATTTGCCGGCCGTTAAGATTAGAGAATTAGTTTACCGTGCGTAAACACAGTGTACTTTGTGCTGCCCCCTATCAAGTTGGAAGCGTGTTGGGCATTTTGGGTCGATAATGCGCGTGACCAGCTGTCCGTAAAGATTAGGCCATTTGTTCTGACTCTCTGACACGCGAAATTTCATTCTAAGCGCTTATCATTTGAGGACGAATGAAAGTTGTCACATGTAGTTATGCTTTATCTCAGCCTGAGTGGAATTGTTGGAAATCTAATTTAGGAATCTAGAAAATCGGGTTGTTGAAATGAAACACGGGATAGCTCTTAAATTTGACTACAGTTCGTCATTAGATCCACTATCGAGAATGATAAATGTCAATTAGATGACTCCGACAGCGACAGCGAAACACGAATGAAGGCACTAGGTGATGGGTGAGTTAATAAAGTATTTTGTATGGATAACTAAGAGCGGTTAAGTTGGTATTTGATCGGAGAACGTGATGGTTGATATGTAATTGTCGTCAGCGGAAGTTCGCCGGAATGGTGGCCTCATCCATGTGGAGTCATGCAGCCAAATTTGACAGTAGGCACTTGCTTTTACGACACTGTTGCTAGGTGCACACATACATATTTGTCTGATAATGGCGAAACGTCGGATAAAGTTTCATGGATAAAAATTGCCGAAGAGAAAATGGAGGTTAAAAAGGAATTGAAACTAATTAACAACCATTTATACTCCAAACTACTTATTTTATCCTAAAACAGCCTGACACCGGACAGCGTCATTCAAATGCTATAAAGAATCATTTGACGATCAGTATTTATCCAGAGGCTGTGATTGATACAAATGTTCGAACTGTTACTACAATACCAGTGTCCACGCAGTTTGTAGATTGAATATCATGAGATGATGACTACATGATTGCTAAGTAGGGCTTTAACAGGCGGTTAATTGAAGTGCAGACTCTTTGACTGTGATATTGTAGGACGATGCGACAGGAGATGTGCACGAATTCAACTCGGCACTCGAAACACGAGATGAAAAACTAGCCAGACATCGCTGAGATTCGCGGAGTAGGCTTGTTGCTTGATTAAAGCCCATAATAACTAATTCGAATGTGACATCGACCTTATACTATGTTCCCACCGAATAGAAATAGCGTGGTTTAGATGAACTTTTACTGAAACCTCAATAGGCCGTTCCCACCGAGTTGGAGTGTTTTCCAATGTCATTGTCAAAGCTGTCAATTTTGAAGTGGCCTGTAAATCAGCTGTTTGTTGACAGGAAAAATAGTGTAGAGATGACAAGTGAAGGAACATGTTGAAGTATATATAAGAAATAAAGTATTACAGGCTTGACAGCTGATCGTCCCCTAGTCCATCGACGAATTTGAGTGCTTTTTTTTGACAGATATTCATTTTTTACGTTTATTCACGAAATAACGTGAATGCTGTTCGTTATAAAACATAAATGAAATATTACAGAGATGCCCGACCTCTACCTCTCTTTTTCCTTAAAATTTTAAACAACTGTTTTTATAACGTGTTCATAAACCAAATTGACCAATCAGAGGACGGCATTTACATTATTTCGTGAATAACCGTCAAAAATTCATAAATATATGTCAAAAAATACTCAAATTCTCGCGTATTCAACACGCATTTCAACACGTCAACAATACTCAAATTTATGACGTCGATGAAATAGGGGGCAATCTGCTGTGAAGTCGGCTATCTCTGTAATACTTCATTTCTGGTATGTATCTATTTTGACATCTAAATAAACTGAAGTTCAGTTGCAGGCTGCTTCGGTTTGACAACTTCTAACGGGTTGATGAACTCAAGGAGGTTTGGAGAAATTTGAAGAAAACACGCGATTTCGTTTGGGGTGAACATAACTTGGGAAAGTGGGTGCATGAATTTTGTAAAAGGATATGTTGTATACAAGGGAATGCCTCTAATTCCGAAGTTGGATATTTCCGCTCTAATCTGGCAGTCACTCCTATTAGATGATCGCATGTATTGGTATTTCCTACATTAATCGAAACAGAACCAAACACAAGTCGAAAAAACAAGGGACCTTTTCGGGTGCGGGTGCTTTTGAAATTCTCAACCCTTCTGCGTCGAAGATCAAGACTTGGATGATCAATGCCCTGTATACTGTTAGTTTGAGTTTCTGAAAGAGGGCTCTGTTACTCCATTACCTCATGAGACCAAAGGAAGGGAAAGAGTTATTCTGTGTTTTGTTTCTGGTGTTGTTTGCAGTGATATACAAATTCCTGACAAAAGCGAATGCTAACAGCGTGAGTGTGACTATGAACTTTTCACATCACAGCTTATTAGACATTTAAGGTATCTGTGAGTTCATTACCGAACTTGATGGAGCAACTTTTTTTTCTCAGCCTCTGGATAAATACTGAACTTTTTCACCGTCATCCGGCACAACGAATTTGGTAGAAGTGCCAAAATTATACATTGCCATGCAGGACACGCCTCTATGCATTCTGTCGTAAGCGGCATTGAAATCGACGATGAAACAAAAGCGGATGGAGTTCTACATATGTAGACAAACTTAAGTTGAAACGGCTGACTCGACAAATGACGACTCGTCGAGTCTAAGATAAGCAGTCTTTAAGCTGTGAAGGTTGGACTGAAAGTACTTGCAACTGCAATGCATGACTAGAATCTATAAGAGTTTGACTGAATCACACAAAGTGTTATTGTCCTTGCATTCGTCTTGGCCAAATCGGAGTATTATGGATTAGATAAAAACACTCTGACAAGAACCCAGAATCAACATAGAGGTTTCATACATCGACGCAGAAAAAATTAAGGACTTGTATGTGACATATTTGCTTCTCGAGTTTGGAGCAACAATCCTAGTTGCGTTTCCATGTGAAAGCGATATTTGCGAAGTCACTTTATGTTACAAGAACCACTCTTGCTTTGCATGCTATTGTTCGATCACGAGTGGAAGGAGCCTTAAGTGATATAACGAGTTCAAACGGCTGAGTTGTCTAACACTGCTCCCAGAGATGTGTACTGTTCGAGTATTGTCAGTGACTAGAGCGAAGTACAGCTGTGAATAAAGAAAGTTGTTGAGAATTGAGTCTAGGCACTCAGAGTAAGGGTCAACACGCCTTTGCAATATGCCACACCGGCCATTCGGCTAGTAAATGAAGGAAGGGATACATATTCACTCAACCAAGTACACCTAAGTCTGTTTTTACACGGTCTTTTTTTACACGGTTTTGATATAACACGGTTTGAAAATTGAATATTTTTAATTTTTTTACACGATTTTATTCCATTTAGCACGATTTGAAATTTTATGTACTTAAATTTTTTTTGTCAAATTTAATTTTTGCGAAGTATGTTCATATCACAAAAAAGTATTTATGAAAGAAAAAAGTCTGAAACCATCGATAGTATCGATAGTGCTATCGATAGTTTGCGAACACTAGCTTAAAGATTTAAGTGAATTCCCTTTTAGCGCGTACAAGCAATTTTTACTGGTCAAAGCAAATGTGAATAGCACTAATTTAGGGGAATTCCCTTTATGTGCACACAATAAAATTTACTGGTCAGAGCAATTGAAACGTGTTAATATTTTGTGAACTGTCAATGCAATAAGACGTGTTTTGTTAAGAAATTTTTTGTAGGCAAATTTGATTTTCCATATCTGCATATCTTTTTTATCATTAATTACTATGCTTGTGAAAATAAGCATTATATATTTGATTTAATAAAATAAACATGAATTCTTGTTCTTAAAAATTCTTGTTTTTCACTAATTTTAATAGGTTTTAGAGATTAGGAACAAATCACCCATTTTTGTATACGATCAATGTCTTTTTTTACACGGTTTTTTTTTACACGGCTTCTTCTGGAACCAATCTACCGTGTAAAAACAGACTTAGGTGTATCTACATAACGCTCGTTCATACAGTCGTGAACGAAATACAGTGGGAAAAATTGGAGATCAGCGGCTGACAACATAGAACATCCACAGTGCCGAGCCAATATCTTTCCCTATCTTCACTTTTACGTTATTTACATTCCATTACGCACTACCTGACGTTCGCTAGGTATTTCAGGGGTACAATACATCGAGGGTTCAAGAACCCTTGTAACCACCACCCATTCTCAACAGTCGTTTATTCCTTCATTCAAACAAATTGTAGGTACCCTCGGCCTTCCAAAAACTATCCATCCTCGAACAGCCATTAAAAACCCGGTCAGCTGGTGAGTGATAATCGCCTTTCGAATACTACAGCAGACTTCACAATTTACAATCGAAATGAAAAAAAAAAGTTATTTTGACACATTACCAACCAATTCCCTTGCACAATTTATAACAAATTCTCGTTTAATCCCCGCCACCAACTTGAACTTTGCCCGTCTTCATCACGAAGAATGAATATCTTCGCGATGACCCACATGCATAAATACATACAATTTCACTTGCTACGTAGACACTCAGTAAAAATGGCGCCAAACGCAATCATCACTCCCGAACCGCAGTCATTCAGTTGTTTGCCTTGAATTATGACAAATATACGAGTTTTATAAATTAGTTCTAATATTTTAATTCCCCCTTCCCCGTGACACCTAATCAGTTTCTTCGTCTGCTGTTGCAACCACCAACCACACACAACCATCCATTCATTCAATCAATACACCTACAAGCTACGTAGCAGGTTGAGGTTACCTAAGTCAGTGAGGAAGATCTACAACAGCTCTAGGAAGGCATGTGTGCAAGTCTCGTTGTTCCCCTCTCCGTCGCCACTTAGTTTTCAGTGTTTTTCATAGCAACCTTCTTCAATTTGCTTTCGCGTTTCAATCCACCTTCTCTCCTCGGCGTCTACCCCAAACATGAGGCCCACCGACCGAGCGTTCGCCTCTTGAGCAATCCTCAATCGCCGTCGCTATGCGCACCACAACAAGAAGTCAGAGGAAAAAAAATTACTAGTGAATGTGGAGGAAACCTGTACCAGTTTACTTTTGGACTTTGGACTCTTGGGTAAATCATATGGTGAACAGGTAATGCGAATTAATTATCCAGCTCCAGTGTATCATTTTTGTTCATTTCTTTTCTTTTTTTGTTTTTCTCCGAACAAACAACACACATTTGCATAGCCAGACAGCAGTTAGTTTGTGCAACCAAAACAAGCTGCTGATCTCCGAACGAGCGAACTACGCTTGACCCAAATATTGCGACCCAGCTATTCACACAAAGACTGAAATTATGACTAAATTGAGTTGAAACTCTAATGAATCGCGTCAGGGTGGAAATCTATATTTAATGATGTTGCAAAACCTTCTTTTAGACTAGCCTTCCCGCCTCCATATGGCTCTCTGACTTCATTGCAACGAGAGTAACGGAGATTTCTCTAAACAAGAGATGTTGCAACTGCAACCAGTTGCATTCTTATCAAGTAAACGTTAAGGGAAAAAGAAAACGAGTAGAGTTTATGTGTGAGCAGTCAGATGGACAACCAAACACGTTTCAAAGAAGCACATCAAACACTCACCTGCGCAAGGAAAAGGGGGAAATCACCTAGAAAGCAGCACCTTCTCAGGAAGTTATCTATGCACAGTGGGCACAGGACTCGCAGCAAAGCAAATCAAAAACTGTTTGCATTCGAAATAAGGTTGCAATTTGAATTTGTTTACGTAATGCAAAAAATGTCAACAAAGTCAATTGGAGAGGATGAAAAAATTAAATAACAAATTAAAAGTAAGCCACCACACAAACACACTACCAATCACTCGTAGAAAATGAATCGGACTGAGGAAAATTTGTATACGCTTGTCGCATGAGAGTACTGTTCGCGCTTGATATTTCTCGCACTCTGTAGGTGGTCGATGGATATTTTGGGTTGGTGCTGGCGGATAACATGGGGTCTTGCGGGCTGCTCACACTTCTTGATTGTGATTGCGGAGTGTGGGTGTGTATAAGGTGGCAACGAAATACTTTTCTATACTTTTTTCTGTTATTTTGAAATTGGATTTAGACGAATTTTAACTTGTGTTGTGTGGTGTATGTTTTCTTGTGAGCTTTTTGCTAGAATACCGAATTGCTCAAACCACACAATTGTGGCATCACATCATTTGTTAGTAACTACCTTGCTACCAGAATAGAGCTATTGGAAGAACATTTTTTATTCTTGTGAGGTGAATCAAGGATTTAACTTGTTGTGAAGATGGATAAAATACAACAGATATATAATAGGCAACAGAAATATATTCTAATTGAAACATCAAAAAATATCCTGTGGATAAGATTAGCGGCGTTCAGACACAGCAGTTTACCGTGACGATTCGCTTGACAACTATGTTTGATGGGCCAAATCGTCAATGTGAACATTCCTTACAACAAAACGGCAGGCTTGGATTGCAGACAGTAAAAGGTGACTTTTTAGCTTCATTGGAGGCATGCAAAACGACACAACAAATTCTTGTGTCTGAACGCCGCTATTCTTATACTGCTTAACCTTATATTTGAATTAGTTAAACTAGTAAACACAAGTAAATTTTATTCTGTATAATTTTTACTTACAGAATATTTATTTTTTTTATTTTTATAATTGTACCGAAAAAAATGCAATATTTTCCAATATGAATGAAATAAACACATATTCCTCAAAGGTAGTGTGGGTTCTACCTTATAGCCGCAGCTGTCAGCAATGAAAATTGACATTTCGAAATGTCATCTTTATGAGTGTCAACAACTCAACAAATATAAAAAACACAACAAAATACTAAAATAATGAACCTCCTCGATTCCGTAAAATTCAAGAGCTTGTGAGTAAATAATTAATTTTAACAAATGATTTCACAAAACCATCAATTCATTTCTTAAAAATAGGGTTAGTTCCGTTCTAAATAAGGACGTCAAGCAACATGGCAAGAGTTTTATGTTCGACAGCGAAGAAGACACATCCTGGAGTTCCAGCGAGGTAAACAAAATGCAATACTGCTCTACTGTTTGTTTCAATGAATAATTGCAGGGCAAACCCCAATGGATAGCGATACAATTCGATGAGGCACAGACTGTGAACGCATTTAGTTTTCAATTTCAAGGAGGTTTCGTGGGCCAAGATGCAAAAGTCACACTAACCACTGCCGCTGGAGTGGAGTCCGAGGAACTCTTCTACCCGGATGACATCAATTCAATTCAAAATTTTACGCTTAAATCACCCGTAATCGGAGTGAGAAAAATAAAATTTGTGTTTAATGCAAGTACTGACTTCTTTGGTCGGATAATTGTTTACAAATTAAAAATTCTTTGAATATGAAACCCATGATGTTTTTCTACTGCGCGAAAGATGTCGCCCAAATCGAATGAGGGAAATTGAATTTAAATGACAGCCGGAAATGTTACCATCTTGGCATTGGCTTTTCCTTCTCTCTTTCTTTCGAAACGTGGAAACGTCAACATTGGTTGGATTTCTCGTTGCGCTGCTAATATTTTATTAAATTTCAATAAATTTACGCAAAGTAAGCTGGGAAAAATACATTTCAATTTGTTGAATGTGCTGTGATTAATGAAATCGATTATATTTCAGATGCCGCGTGAAATCAAAGAAGTCAAGGAATTCCTGAACACGGCCCGCAGGTCCGATGCGCGTGCTGTGAAAATCAAGAAGAATCCATCAAACACCAAGTTCAAGATTCGTTGCTCACGTTTTCTGTACACCTTGGTGGTTCCTGATAAGGAGAAGGCCGAGAAAATCAAGCAGTCTCTGCCCCCAGGTCTGCAGGTTAAGGAGGTTAAGTAAAATGTCAGCGGACAGTGTACAAAAAAACAGCTGCACCTCTATCAGATATTTAACCTAGCAAATAGATTCCATCGCCAGAAGTTTTTGATAAAATATTTAACATTAAATAAAAAAAACAAAAACTAATGTTAATTTGAACGGTTATTCATTTAAAGTGGCTCATCGTTGGTGGTTGAACAGATGTGTGCAGATTGTTCAAGTTTATGGACGTGTGACAAGCGGTGGAAGAGTGCATCTTAAAATGTGTACGACGATGTAAATACAAGGTACAAGTGTTTGCTTTGTGTGAGCAGCAATGGTTGGCCGGTGTTTCGCCTGCTTTGTGGCGTGTTGTCAACTACGTCGTATAAAGATTCCCTGTCATCGATTTAATCCATGAACGCACAAACATTCCTGACCTGCATTCAGATAAACATTCCCGAATACTCACAACTAATGTGTTAGAGGATTTGAAGAGTTCGAGGTAGCTGCTGAAGTTGTTATTTGGCCTGTGATTGACTTTGAACCCCACCCAATCATCCTCTTGCAGTTTTTGTCACAAAACCACAGCCATGAACATAAGACTTGGAATAGGGCTGGTTACCGTATCCCTTTCATTTGGCTGATGTCACAGTACGGCTCTCAAACGACAAGAAACTCCTGTGTTCCCTTTGAAGGAAGTCACTGCACCAGGAAGACAGCGCAATCTTCATGTACGCGTGTTACTTTTAAAGGCTCATCGAAAACGATCTAAAAATGTCATCAAAAGAGCGGCTTGGGTATTTTTGCGCTTTCTTGACAGTCGTGCAGTCTAGGTCTGTTATCCTCCTCAACATTTCTTTGAAGCTATATCTCAATTTTGTAAGACATCTCGGATTTTGTGCTAATTTGTTGATATCATCCGCGACTGCACGCGTTCGGTAAATGCAGCGCAGATCACCTCAAACAAATACTTCAGCGTCAAGAGTTCGTAATGCTTACTGATTCAAACCCCCCCTCCGAGAGTGAAACGCGGACGCTGTTAGTTACCAGCTCTAAACAGTCAAGGATAATTGCGTCTGCTGCAAATCGTAAAGATATCAAGTCAACTATGCAATTCTTCATCAAAATGAAAATTCAAATTACCAAAGTTGGGATGCCTTAGTTTACTCCGTCATAATATACACATTGAATGGGGAACACGGATGATAAAACCTTACCACATTAAAAATTAGAAAGAGAATAAAAACAATCTTAGGTCTAAACCGTAAACTATCGCTAATTCTAATTGAGAGATATATTAATGTTGATGCCATCGTCCTCCTTGCCAACCTCCAGCATCGCTTGCATGATTTTCCATTTGAGCTTCTTGCGCGACAGATCTGTGTTCAGGTTTCTAAACTCCGTTGCGACGAACTGCCCGAATACATCCCACTGATCGCGCTGCGTGTCCTCGGCTACATCCGGCCTATGTCGCTTTTTGGGTGGTACCGTCTCCACACCGACAATGGTCGTCGTCTGGTGCGACTGAATAGTGCGGGGATCTTCGATTTGCATGAGCTCCTGTGATGATTTCCGTTGCGGATGTATTGTCTGAGGCTGCTGCTGTATTGTTTGAATATACTCTTGAGATTCTACTTCATCTCCACTGGGTCGGTGGTACTTCGATTCGAGAATTTCCTCTCGACTCACAACGGGTATACTAGTGAATTCCAGTGGATTGCGTTCTTCGTCCGGGGCCTCCTCGTATTGTATGTCTGGATCAGTTTCGTCTTGGGCTTCGACCTGCTGCTCATCTTCATCGACCACGCTGTACTTTATTTCGAATTTCTAACGAAAGACATTCATGAGTATACTGCAAGGGGGATAAACATTTAGAGGCTCACCCTTGGACCTTTGAATATCGTCGAGTAACCCGGTCGTGGAGCAATGACTTCTCTCAAAAATTTCAGAGCGTCATAATGCTCCCAACGACTGCGGTACACCTCGGTGGATGATTCGTTTCGCTTGTCCAACTTCTTCATTTCGGCGTTGAACTGATTTCTAAGATTGTGAATTTTCTTCCCGAAGTCGACTTTTGTGATATTCAATTGGTTGCAAATAGAATCGACTGCTTTAATGCGTTTGTCCTTATTTTTGTAAGCCTCTATGTAGTTGTTCCACAGGCATTGGTGGGATTGGTAAAGTGAAATCAGTGTTGCGGTCTTTTCGCGCGTCCACTCGCAACTTTTCATTGATTTGATGGGTTCTTTCATTTTGTGGCCGCTTAATTTCTGATCACAGAGGACAAGATTTGGCTGAGTTTTGGTTTTAAATTGTTTGTTTTGAATTCTATTTCGCTGAACATAAAAATATCACGAGAAATATTCGTGTATGCCACTCTGTGAGTTACTAACATGCAATCGATACCGACATTTTATGTTTGACAGCTACGGTTGAGTGAAATTTCACGACATGTGATGTTGCATGGGATATTTGGTGGGATATATTTTTTTAGGGTGTGTTCAAATGTTGGTTGTGATTTTTGATGTTGCTGCATGAGTTTGGTAAAAAAAAAATACATTTCAAATTTGAAATTTTTTTCGAGTGCTGGCAAATGAATTTTTGTTCTGGGAGAGTGACAATTTATGGTATTTTAAAAATGAGGGAACTTCTCACGTTTCTGTGAAAGAAGTTTTTGTAGATCGAAATTGACAGTTGTCACTATAGGACTGCTTGAGTGGAATGGGGCATTCTTATCCTAGAATTGGTCTCGGTGCAAAATTGCAAATGACGGCTGTCAGCAGATTCAGACTGTTTTTTGAATACCCATTGCAAATGACGGCTGTCAGCAATCAAGACAGTGATTTGAAAGCATAAAAAAGAGAAAAACAATCAAAATTTTATCCAATTTACTTGTATTTCCAAATAAAACCTATGGAAACCACTACATCCAAGTAAAACATAGAAACGGTTTAAAAAAAATGCAGTAAACTAAATCATAAATTAACGTAAAAAAAATTAAGTACTCCTATTAGAAGGCACTTCTTGAGTGCTCTCAGCTACAGCCGCAACCGTAGGGGATGAATTTGGTGTTTCAGCTTCCAAAACTTCCGCGGCAATATCCCTTACAGCACCGCCAATCAATTCATCAATAATCAAATCTAGAACTTCGGCTTCTTCTGTATAAAAGTTACACCATTGATCGTCCTCTTCGAACATCTCCTGGATGATTATCTCCCCAATGTGGTCCCTCTTTCCCCGATGACCGTACACTGAGTACACTTGACTTCGCTTTGGCACATTCTTATCCATGGCCAAGCTCTTGCGCACCTCCTTGTATATGAAATCCTGCATGCATTTTAATCGATCCGGCGGATTGAAGAATGCCAGCGCGCTGTGAAAGTTATTTGGATCGGCTGAGGTTAAAACTTTTTCGTATTCTGTTAGATACTCCTTGCAGATATCTAAGATGATTCGTTCGTATATGTTTGTTATCTTCTCGTCCATAAGAGACGGCGGCTTTTTGCCACTTTCGTCTGTCGTATCTGAGGAAGGGATAATTGTTATGAGCCTTTCTTTTGGTGAGGGGTGAAAGAGAAGACTTACCAATGTTAAGCATTTCGTTATACAACTCGCTCGTTCGTCTGTATGTGATTTCCCTGATCCGCTCTTCTGAGGGGAATATCGTAGTCATCGGGCTGCCATGAGCCGGCGGCACATAGGGCGGCGGTGGCTTGTTTGGAATCTCTCGAACATACATATATGGCACTGCATGTTCGAATTGTTTCATCTGCATAAAAAAATATAAAGATTATCAGATTGTGTGTGGAAATAACTTGGATGAAACTAACCTCATTTTCCAGCATAACTTGCTGCCGGCGACGCAGTTCGATCTCATTGATCACATCTGGCATCAAGGCGCTATCGCCGGAGTCCTTTGTTTTTTCTGATTGACATCTGCTGCTGCCATCCTCTCGCAATGGACTTAAGGCCTTTTCAGGGCTAAGCGCCTTCTCAAAAGTAACATTCAGGTCCTTCAGACTCACGTCCAATTCAATTAAACGATTTTCTAATTCCGTTCGCTCCAATGGGGACGGTGATTGTGAGACATTCAGTTGAGATTCTTCGACCCCGTCTTCATCACCTGTGACTTCGAGTTTCGGTAGAGACAAGTCGTCGAGGTTGGTTTCTTCGGCTTCCGTGAAATCTGACTCGTAGTAAGCATTCACAAGAGTGTCAGAATCTTCTTTCTGTGATGCCGCTTCGTTTGTGCTTATAATGACGCTTGAACGAATTTGATTTGACGATTCAAATGCCGAAGAGTATGTGTGGGGGGAAGTGCCTTCCGAATTCGTCTCATTCGGGCTGTTCTTCTCATTGTCTTCTACACTCGCTTCCACACTTTTGGAAGCAGCAGTAAAGTGACTTTCTATCGATGAAGCTTCCCCATGTTTCGAGCTGACGAGATGTGGCGTTGAATTGGAAGAATGTTTTGAATTTGTACTATGGTCGAGGGATTTAATACTTCGAAGTTTAGTCCATATCTCATCGTTCGCATCGCTCTCGCTGTCAAGAACCTCCGCCATAGACATTGGTGTCTCTGTCGATTGGCTTTGTCCGGACGATCTCTGCTGGTAAGCTCTTGACGCCACAACTTCGGATAACATTTCTGAGGTTATGGTTCCATTGCTGGAACCGCCGGATGCGGCGGATTTCACTGAGGGCTCTAAACATGATTCAAAAGCTGTCGATGGAGTACTGCTGGCATTTGTGGGGGTCCGTCTATGGAGTCTGTCCTGTGATGAGTTGCTCTGTTGGATTTCATCTTGAACACTACTTCTGGATGTGTGGCTGCTTAAGCTCTCTGTGGAAAATGGCGGATTGGAATTCTTAGGGAGAGAACTTGCGTCGGAAATTTCATTGTTATCTGCGCGCTGCACAGATATGCTTTCTTTTGACACAGACTGGCGACTTTCAGTTTTTGCATTTGAAGATGTATTCACTTGAGAATTGGATTCTGTCCTTGTACTGGCTGTGCGCACCGCCTCAGATGCACTTTGCGGCAACCTGGCACTAGATCGCACTTCACTTTGACGTTGCTGCTCAGTTGAGCTGCTTGCAGTTCGAATTGAACTACCACTGTTGTCACCGCTCTTTGTCAAGTCTATTGCCGAGGCAATTTCGGATGCATCCGTTCTATTGGAGTGACTGTTGCTCCCACTTGCAGTCTTCACTTGTAGTCTCGCATCGCCCGACGAATGGGTGTGCGATCGATTTACCGATGTACTTGTCGTCGCGATTCCGCTTTTCGAGTACACGTCGTCAATAGTTTCCTCTTCACGAACCGATTCGCTGGGCAGAACGACGCCACTGATTTGACCGGACACTGATTTGTTTGCACTTGCGAGTGAATTGGCTTCCGTTTGAATATTCCTAGGCTTCGAGTTATTGGAACTCATTTCCTGAGAGCTAACATCATTCTCTGACTTATTCGCACTGCCATCGTCCCCGTCACTTCCAACACGCTGCGATTTATGACTAGACACGGTTTGACTAGACACGGCTTCCACGTCTCTTGGCAGGGACGTGACATTCGCCAAGCTCTCACTTTGTTTGTTCCCGTGACTAGAGGGCATTTCCGGTAAGGATGACAGACTGGGCGATGAGTTTGAACGCCCAACCCTTCGTTTGGACAGTGGTTCGTCTTCACGGTTGGACTCCTCAGACAATCCTTCCTTGCTCGATGTTGACGTTCCAGCGAAGCCTAGAAATACTTCCTGTGCTGCACAAGGACTATAGTTGCCGCGGACAATGTCAACGTCAGACTGGCCAGAACTGAAATTCAAGTTCAACCGTGGCACCTCCCCGGACGTGGTGGACTGCTGTGTGCTAGTCGATGTTTGAGCCAAGAGCACCTCCATCTGGTCGGCATTTTCTCCAAAGTCCTGCAGGACAGCCAGCTTCGCATCCTCATACAGTTGCTCCAGGTCACTTTTGCACAATTTGTATTTCTTATTTGGGTCAAATTTCTCGATGCGTTGGCTTGTCAACCGACGCCAAAGCTTGTTTAATTTGCTGCCAGATGTGCGAACAAAATCTCCCCCGTTACCGCCGATGTCCGTGCTGCCGTCGGTGCTGGCGATGCTGTTCAACTCTCGCAAACTCTTATCGATCTCCTTCAGCTTCCTTTCCATTTTCGTCTGACTCGGTGTTTCCTTATCCTCCTTTGGCACGTCCTGTTGTGTCTGCCCATTATTGCAAGTGAGCAACATTCGTTCCAGTTGAAGAACTTCTGCCTCCTCCTGGTCTAAACGTCGATGCCATTCCATTAGTCGCTCTACATGCTCTCGCCTTCGTCGCAGATCCTCCTCACGTTTCTGCAACAATTGCTCTAAACTGCGACTTGCCTCTAGTTCGTACCCTCTGACTATTGGTGAGGACTTTGACCTGCTGCTCCACTGAGCCTGTTGTTGTTTATGTTGGTGCTGTTGCTGTTGCTGCTGATGCTGGTGGTGTTGGTAAACGGATGCTGTTTGCGAGACAGCTGATGCCTGGACTCCTGATCTACGTTGATGTAGTAACGTAACATCTGAGAATGGGCGAATTTCCGGGATTCGTAATTTGTGATCTCGCTGGACCTTTGTCTGCTGGAGGAGTCTGCAGAACAGAGAAAAGAAAATAACTAAAGTCAAAATCAAGGTTCCATTCCATTACAGACGGACGCGTCCGCCCTCTGTGTATGTCTATCTTCTTCTCTCTTTGGACACTACTACGCGTGCTGTAATTCTAAAAATACACAAAATATAAATATCGTATACACAGGAGGAAGATATTTACGCGAATGCCGCTAAAATACGAGGGTATACACGTATATGGCATACGAGGGTGGCCCTGTGTATACGTCGTCGGTTGTTTGGAGCTTTCTTGCCTCCTCAACAATCGGAAGCTTTGATGCCAACAGCAAGATGCCTCTCAATACTCACATCGCACAGGGGTCGGTCCACTACGCGAGATACACTGATCGACTGCTGCTGACGATCTTGACTATGCGCTATCCAATGGCGCAATGTGGATTTTATGTTGAAACGATAAGATTATTAACAAACAAATTCTCGAGATTAGATTAATTGGTGCGTCGCTGTCGTCGTTGTCGGCAGCGGCAGCGGCGGTTGTACCACAACCGATGACAAACGAGTGAAAGAAAGCTATCCCGATACAGAGTCTGTATTCGACGGACACTCTGTTGTTAGCTTCCAGCTGTCTTGTTTACATTTTGTTTGAAGATTTTTTTGGGGGGGAAGAGTGTGGTGGCTTATATTAAATTCAGTTACATGCGCACTCTCACAGAACGAAGCGTGGTGTCTCGTTTATGAATGGAGAGATCTATTGGATGGTGTATTTTTAGAAGCCGTCATCTTTATGGCGGATTTCCTATGTGCGTTCATTTTTGCACAATCGAACGCTCGCACGCGCGGTTCCTCATGAGTGTTTAGTTCGCCTGCTGCCTACTGCCAAAACGCCTGACACACCGAAGCCAGCAAACCGACCAGATCTGAGGAAAAATTACGTTTGGCAGCTGTGCCGCCTAGATGGATGTAGCGATAAAAGACTTTGTCTCTTTTTAATTTATATTTATTATACTCTCTCGCCGCATATAAAACGCAGATCTTTGGACAATTTCGTTTTTCTGATCTTGCGGCTGCGGAAAAAAAAACATAAGCGATTTTCTTTGCGGACGCAGACAGCCGCCGTTTTTGATTGTAAGCGCAAAGACCTTTACCTATGGAGTGGACTGTGGAGCAGCGGTTTAAGAGAGTGACATATAAATAACAACCGAATGGCGCCAATGTCTCAAAGGATTTGTTGGATGCTATGAGAGCACATTACGAACAACTAATGAGTCGCTTGGATATGATGAGTAATTAGTGCGCGTTCTGTGTCGAGCAGTTAAAAATATTTTATCTCGCAGTTTTTTTTATTTTCCTTTGCGTTTATTATCTGAATGCGGGGTGGTGAATTTTCTCGTGTTACGTACGTACGGGCGTGGAAACACTTGCTTGTAGAAATAAGAATAATACTATATTTAGAGCATTATCTGTAAGGTGGGTAGGAATTTGTTGCGTGATTAGAAAAGTATTCGCACTTTAAACGGGGGAGAGAGACGGAACATTTCTATGCCGCCTTCGAGGTTTATGGTGGTGGCAAATTAACGGAAAGACGCTAAATTGTATCGAATGCATGAGGCTTTCAGCAAAATCAAGTCATGGTCAGTTCGTAGTGTTAGCTATTATGTGCGACACATGACGGATCTTTTTAATTGCGACATTTGTTTTTCCGGGGACGGTTGTAGTTATTGCAAAGCTTAGGATTTAGTGAAGCACCGGCGTTGTGACTTTTGAGACAAACGACGGTTTTAAGCTTCGTTCTGGATTAGCGAAGCAGTTATGATTTCAAAGGGGTGTGTTATTCTTACGCAAAGAGAGAGGTGGGAGAAGTGGTCAGTCCCTCAAGACGCTATTGCACTAGGACACACTTTGAAGATATAGGCACCAGAGGGTGAAGTTTAGTAACTAGTGTGGAAGTCGTGGAGTTCAGAACAGTAGGCTGTTGGCTCATACGTTCGCCGTTTTGATTAAACTAAACAATTATATGTTCAAAAGCAGGATGTAGAGTTTGGGTTTTATACAGACGTCAGAGAAATCTAGATTGCAACACTATCAAGCCATTTCCATCGAACATGACAAAGAGTGAATCATTTGAAGTTTATTGTTCAAAGCAAAGAAGAATCTTAACATCGCGAACGTTTTTAAATATAAAGTGAACTTTCTGCGGCAGATCTTTGCCCGCTGCTCTTGCTTAAGTAAAGCATTTCCTGCAAATCTCACAACCCAGCTTTGGTATAAGTAAAACAAGGAGATGACAAGTAGGACGGGGGCACCGTGTATTACAAGCCCACCGTGCTACTTGTCATCTATATACTATATACTGTTGCATACTGTGGTACATGTAACAACAGATTGCTAAGGAACAGGGTTGTATGTGTATCCATTTATGACATCTAATCACGGGAAGTTATTTTTGATTAATTATTTAGGGGACATCAAATGCCCTTGTACCTGGTGCCGTGCAATACAAATTAACATTATTCACTCACGCAACAACTTTAGTTAGTAAATAATTCGTTGGTTGAGGTGGCTGGTAGATGGAGGTTCTCTAACACAATTGGTCCATTGAACTGCCACTGGAATCATTTGGGTATGACTCACTCTCCACTTGTGGTCAACCGTTCGGTGCTGAGAATGAAACTGAATATGTTTGTCATGGCGATCTTCCCTCTGCAACAACTACAGAGGTATATGCGCTTCTAACGTCGCCAATAAGATTATGTCCAGAATTATGTGTAACCGTCCAAAACCTGTTTGCACTGTGTACGTACCAGTGCAGCTTGACGGCCCGGCAAATCGACAATCGAACAAATCTTCACACGAAGGTAAATCCTGGACCAGCGAGTTTCAATTCGACACACACCACCTCCTCATCGTTTTTTAAAACAGCAGACGACATCATTCATCGCAAGCAACTATTCGAGCGATGGACGAATTTAAGATCCCGGTTGTACCGTACCACGCTAATACATACGCGATGCACCGTGCAGTTCGGTTTAAGGACCTCCGAACCGTTCGATATCTGCACCGGATTTCGGCAAGTAGGTTCGCTGTCCTGGGACTTGTTCAATCGGGTCCTGGAAAAGATGGTGCGGCGGGCTGGCGCAAACACGGGAGACGCAGGTCAGACAGGTCAACATTTGGGTTACGACGACATCGACATCTTTGCGCTTTCCAACTTGCTGTGAAAGCTTCCTTTTCACGGCGACTGAAGAACAGACGAAACGAACTGGTCTTATTGGCAATGAGGATAAGACGGAATATATGTTCTGTCGAGGAAGAAACGTTCCGCGTGGCAAAATATCACAATCGTGATCTAAAATGTTGAGGTAGTGGAAGAGTTTGTTACCAAAAATGAGCTCCACGAATGAGACGATCCGTAAAATTGGCCTTGGCAACCGATGCCACCGAGTCGAAAGTTTGGAAATAAGCAAAACAGCAGTGCCGGTGCTTGGTGCATACGAAAGGAAAATTCCACGTCGGATACATGGTCCCAATTGCGAAGAAGGTGAAAGGAGGAGAAGACACAACCGCGAACTCTACTAACTATATAAAGATGTGGATGTAGTCCGGAAGGCAGAAATATGCTAAGACAGCTAAGATGGTTTCAAATCCGAGCCTCTTGGAAGGAGAGGAAGACAAGAAAATCATCGTGAACGCAAGACAGCTTGGTCTTGATGACTAGAAGCAGCGTTCTCATTACCGTCATCGATGGAAGGCAGCTGTTGCTCTGGCTCAGACCCTCCTGGGAAGTAAACAACTTATAGCGTTGAAATCGTCGTGAAAGGAGAGCTGAGTAGCAGCAGGTGAGAGCGAACTTTCCGTCGATGCAAACGCCTTATCTTGTGGCATGAAGGTACAAGAAGCAGTGTCCAAGACCAACCACTTGACTTATATGCAATTGGTTCAAAAAACTGTTTAAAGCAATTTACACTGACCGAATCAAATTGTAGGTTTGACATCTAGTACTCGCTGATCACGTCGTCTTGGTAAGCTGCAAGCATGATCGACAAACTTTAATCATTCCGTTCTAGCTAAGAGTACTCTTTGAACATTCTCAGAGACTCGAAAGAGGTGAAGCCGTGAATAATGAAAGTTGGTAATTTCGTGGATCGAAGCTGGGAGATCCGCCTTAAGACTCGACGCACCAACGGCGACAATTTCGAGAAAATTATCTCCAAAAGTTGGCTGTATTCATTCAAAAATCAGTAGATTCAAGAGCAAAAGATTCTAATTTACAAATTGGAACGTTTTTTATTGCTCTATGTGAGGTTAAGTTAGGTTCTAGTGGCTGGCTGCAGATCACATATAAATGGGCGCATTGTGATATCACGCAGACTAAGTAACATCTACATCTGTAACTAGTCACTGCTTTTATGAAACGACAAATTAGCAAGGACTGTCGTTATTCGTTATTTTGGAAAGAGGATGGTGCTGTGTGAGCAGAGACGGTAATGTTTGGTCTCCTCCTCCTTATCCATGCTCTTCTACATAAATCATGGTACGATGCATTCATACTCATCCTGTCCGCATGCGTAGACCAGTGCCCTCTTATAACCACGGTGAGTGTCCTGCCGGTTGGTCTACTTAACATCAAAGTAACTCGTCTAAAAATCTTTAGTGAGTAGGAGGGCCTGCTAGTGAATCCACAACTTTTCAATTCTACAGTCACATTACTACCACTTATCGTCCACTCCAGTGATAGTTCCGTTAATTTGAACACAAAGGTAAATGCTGACTGGCCGAGATTTGAGAACTGGATAAAAGCATATTAATATTGCTTTCACTGGGATTCGAACCGGGGACCCCAGTAATCAAGGGCAGGCACTTAACCAACTTAGCCATCCAGTCCTTGAATCTTAACCCTAAAAACCTGCATTCGTTACTTAACCTCGTCTTCATTCAGAAGCACTCCCTAACCTCGATGCATTGAAGCAAGTCATCGCAGAAGTGGGCCTTATGACAGCAATAAGACAGTTTTCGCCTACTCCGAATGAAGATCACATGATCTGCATATCAGTGTGAAGCATCTCTATCACCATCAATTAGAAAGTTTATACAAGAACAGTATCTGACGGCCTGATTTGGCTGCAAAGATAAGTCGTTATCTCAACTTACGGACGCGACACCATTAGTGGTGCGGTTTTATGACGATCACAAGGTACGCAGTTTCTTCTTTTGCAATCGCCGCGTTGATTCCCCCCAAGTTTCAACTTACTTTTTAATCTCCTCCCTCTCCTTTTCCATCTTCAATAGAATGCCCCTTTGCTTCTTCTTCACAGCAGATATTTGAAGTGTCAATCCCTTGGTCTTGTAGCGCTCTTTCTGCACTTCTAACCAAGCTATCTGCCCCTTTGTGCGATCGATGATGGCCTTCTCTCGCATCTTGAGAAGCGCTTCCAAGTGCTCTGATTTGCTTGTCTCGCTCTGGATCAGCTGCTCGTACTGAAAGGAAGAGAAACATGTTAGTGGACACTTTGGTTGTCTCCTTCCAGGGGACTTACCAATCCAATGCTGGAGTAGTTGATTGTTGACTCCGATAGACTTCTGTTGGACGACATCACGGATATCTCCAAGTCTGACTTGTTGAATACTCGCACGAATTCGCTATCCAAAGATGAGTCTTCAAAATTCGGCCGGTTGCAGATAGTGGAGTCGGGTGCCTTTGATGGAGCCTTATAACTTGGTGGTGGTCCGACTGATTTCTCGCTGTTTTCGAATTGGAAGTCGCCACGCGATGAATTGATGTGACTCTTGATGTACTCTTCTCGCGGGGAGAGTTCCAGGGAATCCCGGGAGTATTGATTCATAGACATGTTATCCTTCTGAGGGGATCCATCTACTAAATCCTCTTGAATGGATTTTTCTTCTGGCGAATCATAGGCGGGGTCGTCTGACGAGACAATGAATGTCTTCGGTTCATTGTTCCCAGATGCGGGGGATAATTGTTGCGTTTGAACCTCTTCGTCGGAATTTTGAGTTGTCACCTCCTCCTCATCCTCCTCTACTGCATCCTCGGCTGAAGAGGACGCTGTTGTCAGTGCTGGATGTTCAGATTCGGTAGCTTTCTGGGATGCAGTATGAACCTCTGAAACGCTGCTCCCTGTATGTGATCGGTTCGATTGTTTCCTCTGTCCCTCTTCGCCGTTTGATGACTCCTCGAAATCGGAAACATACTCCTGCAGCTCGAGGGGTTTTGCAGAGACAATGCCGCCCGGTCGTTTTGTTCTCTCCGGGCTAAACATTTGATGTGACTTCACTAGAGTCGTCTTCAATTGGTGATTAACTTCAATGACTTGTGAGAGACTGCGATTGAAATCGTCAAGAAGCTGACTGAAGTCGACACTGCCTTCTGACCGAGAGCTGATCGGACCACATTCCCCCCTCTGTCCACGAAAACTGTCGCCTCGGCCTAAGGTGACGTTTTGCAGGCTCATTTTCGATCTGATTTGCATGTTGCTGATATTGTCCATCGACAGCGGACTGTGTACTTCCACTTCTCTGTCGCTGGGCTGTGTCTTCTTCGGTATATCATTCAGTTTCTGCTTCTTCTCCGGACTGGAGAACACCGAGCTCGAGACGGTGGTGTCATCGTCGTCGAAGCGCAGCGGCTTCCTCGCATCTGCCTTTGGTTTTTCGCTTTTCGATTTCAAAGAACTCGCCGTGATTGACTTCGGCATTTGAATGGAAATCGAGCTGAAGTTTGACGTTACCTCGGAGAAGCTCTTCGACAGTTGTGACTCGTAGGGTTTTTCTCTGTGGGAAAATGACTTTTCTGCTGACCTACTCAGGGATTTGTCATTGTTATCTGATGATTTGCGCTTTGAATTGTTCATGTGGCCGGCATTGACGGAGACATTTGCGGTTTGCTTGTTCGGCGACTGCTCGTTGCAAAACGATGACGCAACGGCGGGGGGATTTGCAATAGCTTCGAGTTTCTTACGCACTGCCATGATGAAATTGTATGGATACACTTGCACAGACGTTGGCTTCAACCAGTATGGCAGTTCTGCTTTTTTGTGCTGCAGCTTTGAACTGCCGCCGGCGACGGGTGTGTCAACTTGAATCGATTTTTCGCGTACTGATACACGAGATTTAAGTTTTGCTTCGGGGACTTTGAGGTCCAATTCGGGAATGCTGCTCCGCTTGCGAACGGACACAGGCGTGTCGGGTTTTCTTAGCAATTCCTGATGCCTCCAGTGTCCCTCGTCCGATGTATTCTCTTTCCTTGCGCTGATAACCTCTTCGGGCATTCTTGATTCTTCCACAGGTGCTTCCTTTGATCTACACGACAACCCGTCAGTGAGGTGCGGTGTGAGGTTTTCTATAATCATATTCTCTTTGTCCATGTTCAGATCCTTCAGAGCGGTGAAGGAATGATCCTTGATCTCGGGTTTGCGGAGGAGGCCAATCTTTTTGAAATTCTCCGACAATGGACTGGGATCCAAGGACTTGTCGGATGACGTCTTTCTTTTCGACGACACGTCCGACCAAGCACTAGTCCTATCAGTATCCAGCTTAAGCTCAAGTGGAGCCACCTTATCATTCGGAGTTGGCTGATGCTGAACAATCGGTGATTCAATAGCTATGACGGTGGGTTTTTTCTTCGCCTTGCTTACGTTCTTGTTCACAATTTGCAATGTGTTCTTGCGCAAGTCTTCCAAGCGTTTCTTGATTTCGCTTCTGTCGACGGAGGGTTTCCTCTCTGCACCAAGCATAGTCTGCAGTGATTTTCGTTTCTTTCTCTGCTCTTGCATGTAGCGACGCGTTTCCTCGGGATTGTGGGTCTTTTTTCGTGGCATTGGAGAAGTGTCATCGGTGTTTATTGTGGTTGCGGACTTCGAGCGCGCTGTACGATTATCTAACCTAGATCTATTCCGCCGTGTGATTGGTGGTCGTATGTTCGTTTCAGTCTTACTTCTCTCAATAGATTTCGTCACCAGTTTGGGCGGTTCGTCTTGCTTCTCCACCTCAAGTGGTTTGCTGCGATTCGCTGGACCCTTGCTCATTTCATTGAGCATTTCATGAATTTCTTTCACTTCCCTGTTCAGATCTTCGCGTTTCTTTTGAAATTCTTTGCCGGCCGCTGGCTTTTCGTTTTCATTCACAACAACCGTCGTTCGCTTCGGTTTGGCCAGTGGATCGTAAACTAGTTTCGCTACTTGGGTTTTCATTTTTCTGGGACTTCGTATTCGGACAGTTGCAGTTGCTGTTGCCGCCGCTGTTAAATTGAAACAAACAAGAAAAAAAAACTGTTACACATGACAAATCAATGAGAAAATGTAACACATTTGTGGATTTTTTATTTTATATGGCAAGCGGTAAAGTGCTCTTTATGGGAGTCAATGTGGAGCACGCAAAGCAAAGAGCTACTTTGATGTAATTTCTGTAAATGGAATGCCTTCGTTTCTGAGAATCGAATGGCGTGGGGCAGAGCGTGTTTGTAAGATGTTACTTCATGGGAGCGTTGCACGGGTATAAATGGCAAGAATTAGGATATTCCACTGCTATGAGAGGGAATAGAGGAATGTTGCATTTCGAAGGTGGAACATGGAGGATTTCCTGATTGTGAGTGTACATCATGGCACAGTTCCCATGAAAATGTACACGGTATGTGCTTCTATAATTTCTGGCACCTTGTTTTTGTTCAACCGTCAAGGCAACGACAAGTGAGATCTAGTGTACCGAAGGGTTGTAGTTAAGCCAAAGGAGGTACTACTCCCCTCATGAAAGAAAGGAGGTTTTTGTAGCGGAATTCTTTAATTCGCATTGAAGATACGTTTCCTTAAGCAGATTTATGCCACACAAAATGTGCTCTGAAGTCTCATCTTCTTCGAGGCAAAGCCGACAAGCCTTGTCCTGACACAGGTTTGATTTGTGAAGGTGCTAATTCAGGCCGGAGGCCAGTAAGAAAGCTTCTGCGGATTCGTTGCCTGCAATCCCCATGTGTCCAGGGACCCAGCCAAGATTCACTTTTTTTCTGTATAGCAAGGGATTGTAGAGCGTTGTATCAACATTTGAGTGTTTTGGCGCCTATTAGATTGGACGATAGTGCTTTTAGTGCTCCCTGCCTGTCGGAAAATATTTGGATTCTAACGCCCTTGGTACCGGCCGCATCTTTCTCAGGGAGGACTTGAGTGAAACACTTCTTACTGAGTGGAGAGAATTGACGTCATGATCGGAGAAAGGGGAGGATTAAGACACTTGAGAGGATTCTAATGCATTAACCAGCACACTGAGACCATGTTGGACCATTGTGATACCCCACAGTCAGGCTACTACTACTGATTGATCTCTCCAGTGAAAGTGGCGTTAACTTGATCCCAACGGCACATGGTGACTAGAATAAGCGTATTTACTTTGCTTTCGCTGGGATTCGAACCGAAGACTGCACTTACCATGGGCAAGCACTCAACCTATTGCGCCATCCAGTCGTCACTGCACCTAAAATTGGAGTGTTCACTGGCTACGCAACGAAAGTCACCGAAGCAGATTAGTAAGTTAGAAGCAGATTAGTAAGTTAGAAGCAGATTAGTAAGTTAGAAGCAGATTAGTAAGTTAGAAGCAGATTAGTAAGCTCATCTTTTGCATAAAGTGCTGTTAGGATGTCCGGAATTGTATTGAATATTTCCTTTCTTGTCATGAATCTTTCCTTCTCAGTGCGAGCTGTACCTCGAGAGCGAGACAAGCAAATAAGACCTCATGGAAACTCTTCGCAAAATGCAAAGGAAAGCGATAGAATAAAGGGGCAAGCTATCTGAAGAACCCAGCAAGTAATTAGCTGACACATTGGTATTCTCAGATACCCAAGCGGTTCTTAAGGCACTAAAGAATTACACATTCACCTCAAGGAGTGTATGGGAATGTCACAAAATACTAAATACACTGGAAAGAATAGATTGAAACAGAGTTGGGTGCCAGGATATGAAAATGCTGATATACAAGCAAAAGAAGGTGCTCAGATACCCTTCTTTGCACTCTATATGGATACCGTTTATGGATTCAACTAACCATCGATTATACAAAGAGATCATTAAACAAACGAGCCAGTTTTGAAGAAGCCAAGAGCTAATAATAATAATCTTAGTCATAACCTTCGGATATGCAGATGAAAAATCTTAAACTTAACCTGGATATCGTGTGAGGATGAAGGTCTATCATACAAGACCAACATTATCAGTTTCCAGAGGAAGACTTAATAGACTCCATACTCTTCAAATAAGAAATATCCATAATGGTAAAGGAAGAGAATAAGCGTATTTACTTTCTGGGGCGTTACATTTGGCAAAAAACTCTCCTGGAACGTACATATCAACAGTACATGAAACGAGGCTACTAAAGCGCTCTGGGCCCTAAAACAGTTTGTGGGAAAAAATCTGGCATCCAAACTCAAAAATGTGCTTACGGATATTCAACCAAATGGTTAAACTTATAATCATAGACTTAGATTTCAAGAAACAAAATCGTTACAACTAGAAGGAAAGAATAGGCCAATAGCCGTCCTTGGATGACGGATGAAACATACATATGCCCCTCCCTAAAGAGTCCACTATGTTTTAAGATGAACTCTTTGGCATAAATGAAGCACCACATTCCGTACAAAAATATTGAAATACTCCCAGAGGCGTACTTATAGCATTAAACGGCTTCAAATTTAGCTTCAGAGCTGTCTGGAAATGTCATGAAATACTTAACACCCTCGCAGAAAAACAACAAGCTAAAATTGATATGGCGGCCAGGAGTACGTAGATAATGAAAAGGCAGATATAAACAATTTTTTTTATTGGGCAATCACCATCTTTATGAATTCAGAAACTTTGACGTACATGATAATATAAAAACTGGACAAATGAATGCCGCATCAAAGTCTGGAACAATCAGGAGGGACTTACACATTCCAAAAAATTCATGAGGATTGATCCCAGAATAACCAAAACGACCTTAGGGTACTGTGTGGCGCATTTACTGGCCACTTCTTAGAAAACTGCAGACACCATAGGCAATCAAAGCAGCCCATGTGACAGCTACTAGTCGAGTGTCCAAATCTGACACCAAGCAGATACAAGATAACTAATAGAATCACATTAACAGGACATTTAAAGGGATCATCAACTTTATCAAGCTCTGAAGTCCGGGACAAAGAAAGATGGATCGATTGTGGTTGCAGTGCTATGTGACTCTATAGTCACTCCCGTTCTCTTCAATTCAATTCACATACTACGACTGTCCACGATTTGACAGAGAAAGATTCAAAGTGATAAACAGAACATCCAGAACAGGGAAGGACTTGCAAGAAATCGCATCTAGAGGAGCTATCGAATTTCTGAAGGCGGCGCTTAAAAGAAGGGGCTACAATAGATCTTTATGGTTGCAGTACTAGTGCCTTGCCATGACACTCCCTCAGTTCTTCAATTCAAGTCAAAGTGGTTGACACACAAATTTTGGCTACGACGTACCTACAATATTTCCAAGCAATTTGCCAAATGGGCAGTTAATAGAGAACATTTCGGAAGTAGTTAGCCAAATGGTTCAGGTAATGATGCTTGCCTTTCGGACAACAAATTTTTACATTTTACAATGGCCTTGTTCAGTAACGTTCTGGTACCTAATCGAAACAAACAGAGACTTGGAATTATAGTGTGACAATGCTTCTGATGACATTGATCGTTGTGGTGTTAAATTTTTCAGTGAGCATAACCTTCAACAATTTTTTTGCACAGATATTAACTGATCCATCGGATATAGGGATGTACATCGTTAGTGGAAATAAGGGGAATAGAATGCAGCAACGATGGAAGGATATGCACACAATCCTACTGCTCGCTTACGGCAAAACGACCGAATTTAAACTACGCCAACTTTGGTTTCTTCATCGCACGGCAACAGAATAACGCCTTCGTAAGGACGACCTTAATTGTGTGGCGTTAAAAGTTGAAACGAAATTTTGTCATTTCCAGGTGAAAACACAGTTCTACAACAGATACGGGAACAACTTCGTAGAAGTTGGACCAAAGTATTACGAGAAAATTTGCAACGTGAGTGACGTTAGATCAAGATCACACACGTTTGTCAGCAAGCTGCTGCCAACAATGACGTACGCCTACGAGTTTTATTGTCCTTTTCAAGTAAAGAAAACCGCATTTGTGATCTTGGGTCTCTGATTTTTGTGTGGCGTACATTTTCAGGACTTCATCAGGGTGAAGGACTTGCATCCGGATATTGTGTTGCTGCCAAGTTTCATCAAGACGCAGAATTATAAATTCCAAATCAGCATTGGCGACATCGAGACAAATAAAGTCTACTTTAGTGTGACTTTCTATATGTATTCGAATTGGGTGTGAATATATTTTCATTTCTGTTGATGATTTTTGTTTCATTTGAATCGGTGGACAATGGAGGTCGAAGGGTTTAGGTAGCTCACCAAAAATCATGTTCTTCATGGTTATGTTAAACAACATCTGTTTGGTGCTTTGGAGGGTTTATCCTCACCAGGTATGTGTAGCGTACGAGGGAAAATAGGGTGCGACTGAAAAACATCATTCTTGGAAAAATGTGCGTATCAATGACTCATGTTGAGTGTTCTGCTCATGAAACAAGAAGGGCTGGGCGCACTTTTAAGAATGCATTCATTCTACATCCGCTCTCATGGAAGGAAAATATGGTGTGTAAGCCTGGGTGCATGCAAACGACGTTGTTTCGATTGAACAAGAAAGAAGGTTCCTAGCTTGAAGCAAAGAAGTGAATCGGCGAAAAAAAATTCGTTTGCAGGGCTGAACAGCATTGTATATCAAAAAAGGTCATAGCACATCAGATTGCCAAGAAATCTTAGGAACTGTAGAAAAGAAGGATACCACATTCAAAACTGTGTTCGTGTGAACATTCAAAACCAGGAACATCTTCAGGCTGAGATAATCTAGTTAAACATGGCGGCGACTCCCCCGAAACCACCGAAAAGTCAGTGACGCAAATAAAATGTTTGGTGTTCCACTAAAATCGTAGAATTTATGCACAAAAACCATCGAACTACTATCACTTCACGAAGGTGACAAATTCAGCGATGGTATCACAACAGAGATTTAAGCATAATCTCTGGGACAAAATCAAGAGCAAAGAAACTGCGAAAAAGAAAGTAGAAACTGGCTGGCGGATCTCAAGTAGAAATTACTTAACATTCTGATCAACTTGACTCTGTCTTCAGAATCTACGAGGGTTGTTCGCAAATAATGCATCAATTTGTATGCAGCATCACTACTCCATTGGATGCATTGCTATATACGCTTCAATTCTTACGACTGACACAAGAGAGCAACGTTGTTTTGTGTGCCATGAAATGAGCATCACTAGACTTCGCTCAATGCATTCTAAATAACTTTGTAAGATGAAATGTATGAATTCTAGCAATGTCGCTTTACATATGCGACAACATAGAACAGCGTTTTATGAGTTCACTCAGCAGACACGTGTTGTTCCGAAAGAATGCCGATGTCTCCGTAAAACAGTCGAAAGCAGGTAGTTACGATCAAAGGTACAGATATCACGAGTGCGCGTTTGAAATAAAATCCGACCTTGAACCGCTCCGATATTTCAAAAACAGAAAACAAAAAAACTAACCGAACAACAAAGTTCAAAGTGTGAAGGCAATGAAGATTCGAAAATTATGTGTCGACAATCCTGACAAAGGTCATACCATCACCCAGGGTAAAGGACATGCAATCCCTTAAATCTTTTGAATACGTACATAAGCAAGGGCTCTGGATATTTATCTTTCCATCTTTGAAGTAGACCACAAGAAAGTACTTAAATTTCAACATTTCTCTTTCGTCTCACAATTACTATTCACCAGCAAATATTCGCGAAATAGTTGTTTACGTTAGCAAAGAGGCGACAGAATTGATATGTGTACACTGAAGTCGCGTCGTCCGCAATGAAGTCGAGAGTCGAGACGCCCGTCTGTGATAGTGGGCAGAGTACACTACGTAGCTACGTCTCAAAGAATTGCAAAGCAACCAAACAACAACCTGCTAACCGAAAATGCGAAGATAAATTTGCAATGCAAACACATACGCGAGTGTCATATTAATTAATTATATGTATATCCCAGCAATTCACTTTGATTTGTAAATATGAGAAAAAAAGAGAAGAGAAGAGTGAATAAAAAAACGGTCTTATAATAGGAGGATTGAATTGAAACTTGAAACTTGATTCTCTCACCTGGGTTTCGGTTTGCTCCCATTGCTGATGGGGCAGTTTGATATTCGTCGACGACGTCGTCTTCGTTGTTGTCGTTGTTGCCATTTCGATTTGGATTAGTGGTGGCTTTTGGCCATGTCGCTGGTGGTTTTATTCTATCAGCAGACATATTTTAGCATTTCAGTCTTTCTGGAGATGTGTTAATGAATTGAAATTAAAATGGAAAATAAGTGAAAATTAGGAAAACTAAAGAACTTTGTTTGAAGAAAACGCACCGATCAACGGATGGAATGCAAAAAAAAAGTGGGAAAACGTCAAACAATTTGAATCTGCAACAACTCGTTTAACCGGCTGTTCACGGAGCGACTGAGATGACATGTGTGGCATTTGTATGGAGAGTATTGGCAACATTGTGTTGTTTTCGTAAATTGACAGTAGTGTGAGCGAGACGAGCGGTTGTTCGGTTGGCAGATGGTGTTGCTTGGGGATAATGTTGGGAAGCAAAGAGCAGTTTTATTGGAAACATATAAGACAGAAACATTTAGGGTGGTAACACATTTTAAGAAGCTTGTAACGATGTATTTTATGAGGTTTTTGACTTTGAAATTTCTTTCTATTGACCTATCGTCATTTGACTTCAGCACCCCCTGGTGTCATTTTTTATTACCTCATTTGCGAACCCGAATTCCGTCAGCTCAATCGCTCGAAGCAATTTGTATGGGAATTTAAAATTCGGTGCAGATCTGTATTTGGTAAAACTTATATAAAATAATTGATTTTGAATAATATTAATGGTGGAATACCGGGAAAAAAGTGTGCCAGTTTTGGTATTAGTGCTTGTCAAGTGCTTGGGAGTGATATTTTACTTTGAATCGCATAATGAAAAATGTAAACAAACCACTTATGTACCAGTAACTATTCATTGTGCATTTTATGATTATGCGAATAGTGAATAGTATTAAGTGTAGATTCATTGTATTAAAATAGAACAATGTCTGAAGGAGTGAAATACAGCTGAAATTCGCGCATTACACACATTATTCCATATTACGTCTTACTAATATAGCAACAATTCCAAGGCGCTTTCTTTGTGTAATGTACGTGAAGAGTTCATAGAAATTGGTTTCCGTTTAAAGCAATTAGTTAATTATATCATATAAACAATTTCTTATAATTAATTCAAGCAATAAACGCAACCAACAGAATGTATTATTCTTTCATTTTGCACAAGGCAAATGTAATATTGTGCTATATTGGAGAATATGTACATACATACATACTCATGCATGAATGAGTGAGCAGATTACACCGCACTGAATATGTTTGAATTAATTTGTTTAACACACTATGACGAAATAACACTTAATATTGTTCACCATTCAGTGTATACTGTGTTGAAGAATGATAAAACAACAACAATTTCATGTCAAACTGGTGCTTTCTTTACACTTTTCAAGGCAGCATTCCTCAAAAACTATCACAAATAGACACTTGACAACGCCTTAAATCAAAACTTCTGCATTTTAACTCGGCTTTAAAGCATTTAGTAGAATAAAATATATTTATTTAATATTTTTTCAAAATTTTTTTATATCCCAGTAAATTTCGCTATTTCTACGTAAATTCCTATCCCAGTTCTGACAGCTCAGAATCCATCACGCATACAAGGTACCAAAATTATCCGCAAGAGGTATAGGTCGATCGGTCAATTGAGTCGTTTGATATTAAGATGGTTGATATCAGAAATGAAGTATTACAGAGACGCCCGACTTCTACCACTCTTGCCAATTAAAATGTTTGACAAATGTTTTTTATAACGTGTTTGAAAAGCAAATTGACCAATCAGAGGACGGCATTTACGTTATTTTGTGAATAACCGTCAAAAATTCATGAATATCTATCAAAAAAGTACTAAAATTCGTCGATGGACTGGAGGCAATTAGCTGTGAAGTCGGCTATCTTTGTGATACTTCATTTCTAGTTGATATTAGCGTGGAAACCGTTCAGTCTCTGACAGATTCTTAATTGTCAATTGACGGAAATTATGCTGTTAGCAACTAAACAATTACTTTCAGTTTGATGGCCGTAACATTAGCAGTGTACATGCCTACATCACAACAACGCGCGGTCGCACTCTACGATTTTGAGTATGATATTTCAAAGACCGTATCGTAATCCGGAGCACAAAGCTGTATGTAGAGCTACTTTTAAGTAGCTTTAACAATTTTCTTTTATTTACTCACACTTGGAGGGCTGTGGAAACAATTTTTGTTGTTCATATATTTATTTGTAGAAATTGCATATTTTTGTCTTGTAAAATGTATTTCATAACATTTTTCGTGGAAATCGCGGGCGATATATTGTGAATTGGAATACTGATGCTGCCGCGCTTTGACATAACATTCTCGTAAACTCGATAAAACGCGTGCTGACGTGTCCGACCGCGCGGACGCGACTTTGTGATTTCGGCGTAATGATCTTTGGCATCGTGGTTGTTCAGGTCCGTGTGTTCGTGGTTGGCAGTCTCTGGATGGGGTGGTGATGTGTCAGCATATTTATCTGCGATATTGACTGCTATCACAATTTTGATAGAAGTGATACAGTCCGTTGGTTGATGTTCGTGGAGATGTCTGCTCGTTTAGGAGATTCAATACGTTGAGGAATCGTTGTTCGGGAGTCGCGCTTCTCAATTTTCTGATAGTCATGTCATCTGAATATCGATAGCTTCTCCATGCTGGTCTTGGAGATGGTGTGCCACACAGGTAACCCATACGCTATATTTTGCCAATTGAGTGGCTAGTAGAGTAGTTAGTCCATTTTGTTTTCGCATGAGGGAGCTTATACGATCAAATCCAAAGTGGGGGGAGAAGAGAAATTATGTGTGAATGGAGACACGCTTTTGATGTGATGACTTCTCGAATCACTTCTCATAAAATTATCACAAAACTTGTTCTTGGGTGTAGCTCCTGTCTACGGGTCAGCTTCGGCCCATTCGTTGATGACGAACCAATTGACTTATGTATGTCAATGTCACTGAGTGTACATGCTTCGCATGAAGGATGACTTACTGAATTTTGTACTCGACTGTGAGACAATGGAACTGGGGGCAACCTTAGTTGGAGTCTTATACCACGTTTCCATCGAACGAAACTAGAAACTATAGAAACTTCACGCTTTCTGAGAAACCGAGTTACAACCCCCCTGAGTTCATCCGTAAGTGAGAGGTTGTCAAACCGAATTTGAGTGAACTTAAATTTATTTTGGTGTTCATTTTCTCATTCTATCTCTTTCTATTTGATGGTGTTCACACACTATTATTTCCTAGCAACAGACAGCTGTTCTGGCGTACATTTAAAAATTGAGAGCGAGCGACAATTGTTTTGGCGGGCACAGAAATGAAGTATTGCCGAGACGGTCGACTTATAACCCCCTTGACTCTTAAAATGTTTACAACGTTTTGTTATATTGTTTTCTAAAACCAAATTGACCAGTCAGAGAACGACATTCATATTATTTCGTGAACAACCGTTAAAAATGCACGAATATCTGTGAAAAAGGCACTCAAATTCGTCGATGTACCACGGAGGAATCAGCTGTGTAGTCGTCCATCAAGCGAACTTATAAATTGAGAGCGAGTGACTTGAAAATCGATAGCGAACCAGATCAAACTCGGAGAACGGCCTACTTAGTTTCTGTAAAAGTTCCGTACCTCCTGACTTCGGTTCGGTGGTAACGTAGCTTTTAACTTACTCAGTATTCACAGAGCCCAAACTTGAATCTGAACAATAACCTAGAAGTCACATCGCACCACGCCACATGCCAACAAGAAGCATTTCCTCATTTTCCGAGAGTGGAAAGTAGCTAGTTCTCCATTTTGCACAAAAAAGAGCCCAGTCCACTCTCATTCTTTCGCAAGCATTTGATTGACGGGTAGCTTCCTTGAAAATGACACATGCCTCCCGGCAAGTCATTTGTTTGCATTCTCCGGTCGTGAATCAAAATGCGAATTATTTAAATTGTTTATCAGACTGCAATTCTTCTTCACTTTCATCTTTTCGCTTTCGTTGTGCATCAACAATATAACAATGACCGTCACCCCGTCAGCCATACCCGCACGGCGCAACGGAAAGCATTTTTCAATTTGGTATGGTCTCTTTTATTTGCTTAGACCTTAACCGACGTAAGTGATTCCTCACCGTTCGCATCGTCACGCCGCAACGTGGAGATCTTCGAGAGACAAATGATTTCACGAGCTCCTTGAAGCGCCACCAACCACTAATCAAACCATTTCAAAACACAACAACCACGACAACGACGCCGTCGATGGCGATGGTGATGGCGATGGCGCAAAGACCAAAACAAATCTTCAGTCGGTCGGTCGGTCGATCGGTCGGTCCTCAGAAAGAGGGAGAAGGAAAACAAGTTTACCATGGCTTTCAGTTTTCCACTTCAATTCCGGTAGATGACGGCGGTGGCGGTCTGCGGCTTAAAAGTGCCAACAGAAATGTTTTATTAGGTAGCGCGTCAGATAAGCAAGCATCAGTTGCTGCTCCATCAAAATGTCTTTTGCTCGCTCCTGCCTGCCCTGTCTCCTCTATCTGGTCTATCTGCACTGTCGTCCTCTAGAGGATTACCGTCGCACAGCCAAGGCGACTGATTCGAAACATCGATTATTTTTGGTCAAATCAGTTGCAATTCATCATCTCTCGACGTCCAGCTGTTACAATAACAATGTTGCAACCTCTTAATGGCAAACTTTGGCTTCTTGTGGGCGTTCGAATTAATTGAACACCGCTAACGCTTGCCGTGAACGGTGGATGGTAAATGGTAAGATTTATTGATATTTTTCCATTTTGCCAGTTAGATTGCCGACGGGTCTCTCTGTATGAAAGGGAACATGCCATGCGATTGGAGGAAATGACATAAGATGTGGAAGTCCAAAAATCACATCCGGCCAATCTCTTCCATTCGACAGTCGCGCTAAGAGACTTTCATTGCATCGGAATTTGATTCACTTCGTAAGGCGATTCGATAAACGTCCAAAGGTGTGACTTGAAGAATCGATTCTCATTTGTCTCTCGCGTTGGCTCGGCTCTGTACGTTCATCTGGCGCCGAAGAAACTTGAGCCATGCAGGGGAATGTTGAAACAAGAGCTCATGTCTTCGGTAGCAAGCAGCGCGAGATGGAAATGGCCACGGACCTTGGCCTCTGCGGACTCTTAGAGAATGTGGTGCAGACAAGGCTACGTTCACGATACAAATTACGCGTGTCCCGTTGGGAGATGATATTTTTCGCTGTCAGGCTGGGAATAGACTTGAACCGTGTTCACCCAGACCGACTATTGATCACAGCGCAAAATTGGATTCCATGCTTCAGAGTAAGCGTGTGTTGACAAACTTGGCTACTGAACTTTGGACTTATCGGAGACAGAAAATAGTAGTTTGAAAAATCCCAAAAGTGGTATGCTGGCTGGTAACAACATACGAGCTTTCTGTCTCTTGAAAGTCATGAGAGAAAATATGTCACTTGGTGAATGCCGTTACTCACTTCTATTGTGAACTAACTTCACATGTGAGTTGCTGGCTTCAATGTGAACTAAGATCACATTTGTTAAAGTCGAATAAAAACTAATCGAACAACTGTCTGCATGCGCTGATGAAATTGACGTGATATGCCGAACACAGCGAGTCGTCCATGAGCCCTTTTCTGGCACTGAGGGCAAATCGAAGTGCATTCTGTCTTCATGAAAAGGCACACATCTTAAACAGAGCGTCATCATAAGCAGCTATAACTTCGAGGTAATCAAGGACTTTGTCTACTTCGGTTCCAACAACATCAGTTTGCGTTACGAACAACATCAGTGCCTAGATCAATCGCAGAATAAACTCTTGTCAACCGCTGTTTGTCTTGGCTCAAGGCCATCGGGTGATATATTACTCCATCGTCGTGCTGTACGGCGTAGGACCACAGACAACCTCGAATGATGGGACAATGGAACAGAGAACCTCTACAGCTAAGGTGTCGCACCTCAGTGGAGAAAAACCTCTATCAACTTGGGTGACAAACTAGAGACCAGCTGGCTATTCCCAGAACGGGCTATGTGCAGAGACTTGTTGGTTGAGGCACAGGTCAATTGTAGCGCCACATAAAGAAGAAGAATGAATCGAATCTCGTTTGTTAAAATCAACACGAAGTATTACAGACCATACGCCAGCTGCTTAACTCAAGAGAGGGAAACTCGGTCCAAACTAGGTGAAGAGGAGAGTGGTCATGCTAATTTAACAGCCCTGTATTTGAACCACAGCTGTACCTCGAACTTATTACTACATGAGAACGAGGAAAGAAATCCGATCTTAAGATTAGGTATTGGCGTGTATATTGTGCTCAGACATATGATGGGACTTACAATGTTAAACCTCCGATCGGGGGCACTACTATAAGACCCCATCGTTAATGACATCTAGAGGAGAACACCAATCTGTCATAAGATGGAAAGTGAAATTGTACCGGCTATTTACTTACTTACTTATCATGTCAACGACACTTGAAGGGTCAGAGCCTGAGCTAAAGCTGCATTTGTTGACTGTGCTGGGCACGCTGCTTCCATTCATCAAGACCTTGCTTTGCGTCAGCAATGACTTGGTCATTACTTGGTCACATTGACTTGGTTTTTATACCGGCTACAGACAACTCATATTCTTGATAGTTTGGTCAGTAGTGGATACTCTACTCGCATATTGAATTATTTTTATGCGCATTTTTCGACTGGTTAGTGAAAGTGGGAGTTTGTCAGCTAGACAGCTGTCATTCTAACAGAATCACTTTGTAATAAAGCGCTATGATATGTGCTCATACCTATACTCAATGTGAACGAAATAAAATCCTTGAAAGTTATCGGATTTCATTGGCGGGGTGCGTTACAGGTTCTGTGTTCAAATCGGTCTGGAGCTGCATTTTTTCCGTTTTATATAGGCTATACCGCTATACTTTGTTTGCATAAATAAACATTTCATATTGTTTTCCGAAATATACGATATTATTTATACAGAAAATATCTATCTACATATGTAAAAATTGAGCTTCAAATGTTTGTCAAACTTTTGCCAACAAAAAAACTTTCACACATTTTCCGTGTTGGTCTATATATGGTTTGTGTGAAAAAATTGGTAAACGTATGAATTTCACTACTCACTACTTTTACGACTTCACAGCTGATTTCTGTGCCTTTTTGGACAGATATTCATGAATTTTTGACCGTTATTCAAGAAATAACGTAAATGCCGTCCTCTGATTGATCAATTTGGTTATATGAACACGTTATACAAATTGTAAGGAGCAAGAGAGGAAGAAGTTTCATCTGGGTAATGTACAGAAATGAAGTATTACAGAGATGCCCGACTTCTACCCCTCTTAGCCCTTAAAATATAACCGTCAAAAGTTCATGAATATCTGTCAAAAAAGCACTCAAATTCGTCAATGGACTAGTTGACAATCAGCTGTGAAGTCGGCTATCTCTGTAATACTTCCTTTCTGGGTATATGTGTAGATATGTCTCAGGTTAAAAAAAAGCGATTTGCAGTTGCTTTGATTTTTAGTGTGTCAAGATAAAAAATGAAAATAAGTTTTTATGTGTTCAAATCGCTGTCAAAGTGAACAGTTTTGGAATCGCTGGAGAAATGCATTCGTAAACATCGTTGATAGCGAAACCGAGGAGGATGAAGCGACTAACTATCCGACAAAAGTTTTGAACTAGCTTGATGTGCCAGAAACTTCGCCGCATAATTCACAAAAGGTCGGATCGATTATAACCTGTTGGAAATAAACGACGATTATTCTGTACTCAAGAGATTATTTTTATTGAACCATTGATCTACACAAAATCCAAGTGTGACTACCACAGATAACCTATAATACAGTTATCCAACTTCTACCTCCCTTGCCCCTTGATTTCATCTGACAGCGTTTTTTAGACGCTTTTTGTCCCGTGTCTGTGAATACTTGTGAGTTCTTGAGAACAGCTGATACCCTTCCCCACCTTAGTAATGGGGTGAATCAGAGTTCTTATTTGGAAATTTTTTTTTTCAAATTGCGGTGTTAAATTTTCAGCACAGTGTGGAGGGGTAAACGAACAAACAAAGCGTTATTAACGTTATTTTTATTATCACGCTATTTTTTATTTCAAAGTTAATGCGTCTAAAAATATGACCCAATTTCTGAACACCGGCCCTATGATAGTACATGGACGTCGGCAAATTCATGCAATTAATCCACTAAATTCATGAATCTGCCACTATTTGGTGGTGAATTGACGAGCGTTGTCAAAGTATAAGTGAAATACAAGGGATTACCACTCCATCTTCGTTGTGGACTAGGATTACAAATGGCCGAAGTTGGATATATATCTCTATCATTCTGGCGACTACTATAATATAGAAAAGGAACTTTTTGACGTTCTATTATAACTTCGCTTTGCAGCTTTTATACCAGTTAAAGTGCTGCCATGTCATAGTTTCTACATAAACATGTTGCGGATTTGAATCATCAGAAATTGTGCACTGGTACGCGGTTGTCCGTCGAGAAACTGATGAACACTGTGATTCAAGCGACGATCATCGAGGGCGAATTCACAGGAGGGGAAGTCCTCATCCCACGAATTCCGATTGTTCTTATTGATCTTCCATTCCAATCTAAGCGGATTCAGCCTCCCTTTGGATTGCCTTTTGCGGTGACCATCAATAATAAAGCAAAGATATTTTATTATCGGCGTGGCATTTCTTCAACCTCATACCTGTCAAAAGCCATGTGATGTTTTGCAAACACTTCTTCGAATAGAAATGTCATGTCATGATAATAAATTGCATAATGGTTGTGTACAAAAAATTCGTGCTCACTTGCTTATCAGATCAACGACCTTTGGAGTGTCAGAGCCTGAGCTTAAGCTGCCTTCAATCATTGACGGTCCTGGTCACGTTGTTTCCAGCCGTCAAGATCAAACTGCTTTGCGTCCGCAATGACTTGGTATTTATACCGAAGGTTCGGTCTTCCTTTCTTTCTCGAACAAAGATGCTCAGATTTGAAGACTCTCTTGGCTGGAGCATCGTTTTCCATGCGCTGGATGTGGCCAAGGCAGTGCAGTCGACGAATTTTTTCCTTCCGAACTACTTCCACATCCTGCTACAGCCCGTAGAGTTCGCGGTTGTGTCTTCTCCTCCACTCACCATCCTCGCACACGGGACCATACAAATTCATGCAGTCAAATCATTTTCGACCACAATTGCGTGTCTGGCCATCCAGAGGTTTGATGTATGCAGTTCATTAGGCAACCGGTTAAATAATCTTGTTAAGATGGAAGGTGCAGTGCTCTCAAAAATCCAACGCTTACCCCATCGAGTACAATAATTGCATTTCAAAAGACAATTAGGCAAACAATATCTGCAAATACATGGTGTGTTATTTGTTCCCCTGCAAGTTGAAACCAAGTAAATCAGCGGGGAACAAAACCCACTCTCCACGTCCATGAATTGGAGTGCCTCCGCTTCACTGTTTTGCGTTAGTCCAAAAACCTCTAATGATGGTGGGAAACTTTATGGCAAGCCTTTGAAACTTCAGGATACTGCAAGAATGTCTATCACTTAAGAGCGGGGTGAAGAATTGATTCTGGCATCTGACTAGACTGCGATCGCATTTAAAGTGAAAGTAATATCTCTGGGGAGTCATAAAAAGATAATTATTACAAGAATAAACAAATTTAATTGCATTTCAGTTGCAGTTCAAAAGGCACCACTGGACTGGTTTGATAAAAGCGGAACGTGAGACCATAAAACCGGCGGTTTGTCAACAACGTTTGTTTTTATGTGAAAAACGAAAGTGAACATGAAGCTTCAATGAATTTTGAGAACTCACCAAATTTGCTTCATCGGGGATCGAGATCATTGTAAGCAAATTATTTTAACGACGCTTACCTTAGATGTGTGTTCTCCAGTTCCGGGTCTGGATTTATCGTCAACTGGTAAGCTACTAGTGAGTCTTTAGTTGACATTAAACTGACGTGAAATTTGATTGAGCTGGTGGTAGAATGTTCTTTGGTGCTGTGTAGTCTGTACACTTAGCATGCTTAAGACTTCTTACGATCTGGATTCGAAGACGTTGATATTTTCACTACTCTGAGTCTCGAAGTCAAGTCCTGCGATAAACACTTTTCTTAGATCACAGCTCCTCCCTCTTTCGTGTCAGTGTCACTGATAATTGAGAATAATAATATGGGTGGCGCTACAGTCCATAGGGTGTCAGGGCGTAGTTTCTCAGCAAACACTGGTGTTGTGCGTGCTATTGTTCTCTCACGAGTGGAAAGGACCTACAGTTTTAAGCGGACTCCAAACTGCCAATGTTGAGAAACTATTTCTACATAGTCATTACTCTTTGAGCACTGTCAGTGACTCGAAAAAGTTGGGCCTGTAAAATTATGTCTGGTCGTACCAGCGGGGAATCCATCCAAGCAGCGAGGGTACGCAATGGCCTCCACTAAGATAATTGAGAATACCTGACTAAAGAAATTACACAAACTTCGTCGTTCGGGCTTCGTTTAAGACTGCGAACTGTGTGGTTATGTGCGTACTCCATCAATCGTCAGGCGAACACGAGCGGTTGCTGTAGAGGCTTTGTAGGCCCAAGTACATAAAATACAGGTCTTGTATGTCTTGTATACTTCTTCGTCTTCAGCACGCAAGAGTCTAGGGTGGATAGTGGCACCTACATAAAAACAATTCTCTCCAACTAGCATTTTCAGTTATGAACACCAAGTAGCTTAAACTTCTCCCCAACTAGAGTACATCACGTCCCCTTTTCCCATTCCTCTATTCCGACCACCGTGCGTTAAGTGACGTGATAGGTACTTGCGTTAACTTAAGAATGCACTACGATAGGACACTTACTTATTAGACCAAATACCCGTGGGAGTCTGAGCCTGAGCGATAGCTGCCTTGCATAGTTGACGGTCCTGTGCTCGCTGGATCTAGTCATTAAGACCAAGTTGTTATCCATCCACAATAATTTGGACCTTATACCGGATGTCCGGTCTTCCTATTTTTCTCGAAGTAGAAGGCTCCGATTTGAAGACCCTCTTAGGTAGAGTGTTGGTGTCCATGTACTCGATGTGGCCGAACCACTGCAGTCTACGGATTTTTGCCTTCCCGACTACATTCACATCTTGGTACAGCTTTTAGAGTTCGCGGTTATGTCTCCTCCTCCATTCACCTTCCTCAACATATATCTGGCGTAGGATTCGTCTTTTGAAGGCACCAAGAACAAGCTCTGCTGTTTTGCTTATCGTCCAGCTATCGGCTCCATATAGTATGACTGGCAAAATAAGTCTTTTGTTGAGCATGACCTTGATTTTGACAGAAAGGACAAGCACAAGATCAATAAGTTAACCCCACTGTTCGTTCTGTAGCGATCTTCGATCTACATTTCTTAACTCGCAGAGATCATTGAAAAAGAGGCTCCCATCGTTTTGTATCAGAGTGCTGACAGAGCACTACAGTCGCATACCTTATAACTAGCAAATGTTTTAGCACCGTTCACACTATGTGGCCCGGTCGTACCACAAAAAATGCTTTGCGTTCACACTACACTGCGCGGTTGGTAAACTTAGTTACTGGGGGTTGTTTCATGGCATCTGTATTTTAGTCAATACTTAGGGGTCCATCTTCCTTCACTAGATTGAACAATTAAATAAAACACGAAACTTTTTATAGTGAGACAATTTATAAAAAAAAAACACTGTCACTTTATTCCGTCACAAATATAAGCCGTTCTTCTTCACAGTCAGAACAGTCAAATCATCGACTTTATATACTCATGCAGTCATCGAGTTATATACTCATGTAGTTCGATACAGCATCGATATCGAAGCGCTCGCTATTCATGCAGTGATGTTGATTGAGACATTTTGACCGTCGCGTCGTTCCGTTGTCGTTAAGAGTCTTCACCCTTGCACTACCTAGTATAAATTGTTCGCTCCGACGCGGCTGTACGACCGTGTGGTACCACATGTGGTATAGTGTGAACACGGCATTGAACGCATGTGATATTTATGGATATTTCTGCTGTTAAAGTTCAGGGATAGCCGCGAGCTGCGTACTTGTCCCATCATGAAATGGGACAAGCGACAGAAAAGTCCTTTTTACTTATGAGAAAATATTTAGGATTCAAAGCTCGTTAAGCCATTGAAGACTCGGTCATCACGACATGCTTCTGAGAGTTAAACGTGGAGACCAACCAGTCCCTGTGATGGCTTTGCAGGGAGTCGTTTAAGTTGGAGTCACAAAGCCTTGCAGAAACGTTTAACTAAAGCGTTTTTTAGAGAACGTTGTGAAGCCAATTTTTGAGAAAAAACCATGGACCTTCAAGAGAAAACTCTGCACCCGCTCGCTATCAAGGCAAAAACTATACAAAGATGGCTAAAAACTGGCAAACTTAATTTCCGAGGACGACAAATTGTACGAGTGTCGATTATCGTAGAATGTTCGATATTTGTCGACAGTGGATTGTGATCAATATTAGTCGATTTTCCGCCTCAAATTTGTTCGTTCACAATTTTCTAATCGCCGGTTTTCATGCGGCAGAAAATCATAAAATAATCATTGTTCTCATGATGCATGTGTATATTAACTTATATTGTAAGGCGTATAGTCAGATTCGGTTTTATTAAAATAACTTCGGAAGTTTATTTAATTTTAGTTTATTGAATAATTTCTCTCTCTTCTAAGGTCAGAGCATCGTCCAGTTCTTCCTGTTATATCGCTAAGTTGTTTGGTTATTCACAGTCAGGTGGCGCTGTCGTCGCTGACAGGGTTGTTAGTTGGACAATTGTTGATGGCGGGAATCTTACGAATTTAAATTTTATACTACATGCGTACTTTATGGAGAGTCTATACTCAGCTCAATAATGATTCTCAATAAAACGCTCTTTACTCACTTTGTACTTATTATTACTTTTTTGTGTCAAAAATTGTTTCGTAACTTAACTTTCGTTGTACTAGACATCAACGTTCAATTGTGCAGTGTTTGTAAAAATATGGTTTTATTCACTAGAAGCGTTTGTATAACAAAGGATGGATTACAAATCGGGATGGACGATATCCTATGTGATATTTCTGCTGTATCTTCAAGAATGTTTGTCAGCAGCATTTATGATTAAGTGGAGGTAGTTGAGGTAACCCTTGCGATTTTGAGTCTAGAACGCGCTTTAGTCAGTAATGTAAATTTTACTCAGTAATAACTCAGTATTGCTTTGTTGTTGATTCACATGTACAAGTATTACTGATCTGATTATAGATTCTCAATAAAACATGCCTAATAGCAAAATAGATTCAATCGATAGATCTGTCAACCATTGATTCAATCAACACAGGCATATTTTGAACTGAACAATCATTTCTTCTTGATGGCGGCCTGGCCGTTTGGGATTGTGCTGGTTGCGCCTCTCCTGCTACTGGTCCTGCAGGCTCTTCATCAAATTTAGATTTAAGTCGTTAGAGTAGACAACGCAGCCTATTATCTCTGTTTTGTCTTGGAGGAATGCCATAGAAGTGTGGGCAGTTTTATTGTTGACTCTCTGTCGGGGAACATAGTCTTGAAGGTATTACTGGGAGAGCACCCGAGGATTGCGTGGCCCAAGTCCACCTTAGTTAGGATTAATGGACCAGTGTGATGCGGAGAGAAACCTAATTTCTGTGTTAGCGCTCTGGTGTTGAATGTAAAGTCCAAGGAGTCAGAGTAGTTATTCAACCAGCGTCATCTGTATCAAAAGTCAGGTGCTTGCTGGGCTCAAGAAATATCAATTGGCATGAACGATGTTTTAACTGGCTGCTTTATTTAATCAAAACGCATGAATGCTACACAGCTGTCAAAATATACTCCCACGCTCGCTCATTGACCGCCACTGACATTGATGTAACCGCAAAGAGGGTGGTTGCCGGCTTACGTTTCTTAAATATTTCCCAGCATCTGTCAGTGTTTGATTTTTCTGCGCTGAAAGCCGACAAGGATCTAGCCGATCCACAGCTGTCACTCATCACATCAGTCATAGCTGTCACTGCTTCGAAATACCTCCTGATCCCATTTCTCTGGGGAGTAAAGTGGTTGACGTTAAGTAAAAGCGATTTTTCACAAGAAGCTTTTCCTTTGCGAATAAATTATTCCACTCTTGGGCATTTACCGAAGTTGCTGCTACAGAGAGAAAAGTAGTCACTTCAAGGCGTAGATGTGCAGATAAGATAGAGAGTGAAAACGCTTGTCTTTCAGCAGAGTTTACCCGCATTTTCTTGCTGTAACCATTTCCGCAATCACCCGCCCAAAGCAGTTGCATAAGAGCAGCCGTCACACTTTTCGCCGGAAAACCTCCATCACAGAAGTTAATGAGCAGCAATTGAAGAAGTAAAATATTTGTTTAAGAAACGATTATTTGTAATTAAGACGATCATCGTTCCAACGAAGGATAATCAAAGCAAATACTATCTCCTCGACGAAAGCGTGCTCTGCATCACATCACACATCATGCCGGCATTGCGAGAAGCGTTGAAGTACCACCTCTCGAAACGGGTAAGACCATTCTGTTATCTTTAATCGATGCAAGTGAATGTCCGTCCGACGAGCGTCTGCGTCTGCGACGACTCGCAGTGATTAGTGCGAAAAGGAATGAAATGATCCAATTCCAACTGAACCGGCCCGCGGCCCGCACCATCAGACAGACGAACGCAGACGACCACAGACCGACATCATAATTACACGATTATTACAAATGCAGTTTGTGCGTTTTTATTTAGCAAGTGCGATCTGCTGCGCCGATAAGTGGCCCGACTTCGGGTGCCCAGTTTTGTGTGTGTGTACGCGTGCAGATGGCAGATCAAAATCGTAACAATTTACACCGGCTATCTCTCCCGGTTTATCTTTGCATCTTTGAGGCTTTCATCGTCTCCGTGCTCCATGGATGTGGTCGTGGACGTTCCTCGAAAAGCAATTTGACAACTATTTTTACCACTGAATGCGCTCCGCTGTCATGCGAACCTCCCCCTTTGACATTTGCCATCAGATCTGCGGTGTTTGTCTCTGCCTTGTGGCAGCGGCTCGGCTGACGGATTGGTGATGGATTACAGCAGTCAAGCTAGGAAGACATTAGTGGGCCTTATTTGAAATTCGTTATAATTGGGTGGTCGCGGATTATTGCGCGAATGGGGTGCGTTCCTGTGAGAGTACTCGGAATTGGTATGTCAGAAATGACGTTTGACTTTGAACGCATGCGGGTACGTTCACCATGTAAACAAATCGTCTACCTGGTGATTAGCTTTGCCATGGCTTACATCCGCTCGAGCGGCTTGAGATGCAATTAGCGAACAATCATTTGTCTGTCAGGTATTTGAAGCAAAGTGGATTACGCTGTTAAGCGGTGGCCCGGTGGCCACCTGTTGTATGCGATTCATCTGGAAAGCCGGGCAGAGAATGCGATCAAAATTTTGTTGGATAAATTAAAGTTGGAGTGGATTGTGAATTTTGCTGCCATTAATTATTTTAATAGTAGATTCCTTTCGGACTGTGCTGACGCCATGATTTTTCGATTACAGTGAGAGGGAGTTGTGTAATTGGTTGCAGAGGTGGTTTGACGTTTATCGGCTATAATCTGCTGGTAATTCGTGAAATGTACAGTAATTTTTCACAAGTCTAACACGGTCAGCGATTGTGAATAGATCCATATTTTAAAAGAGGAAGTCTTTATCTGCTCAAAATTCAGTTTCGGATGACAGTTCGGCTTTGATACATTCGTCAGAACCGGGATGTCAAATCCGATTCATGAGTTGGATGAAAATAATAAATAAAAATATAGCATCCAGATTGCATAATTAGTACCCCAGACAGTGTTGTAATAAAACAAACGGGCCAACAACCCAATTCATGTCTCAAGGCAAACGAGAGGCAATTTCTGATTCCGGAAACGGTCAGCCTGCCGGGGGAACCCGGCGCCATCTGATTGGTTAACTTTTGTGGGAAGTTCAAAAATTTTCACTTTCCTCCCGAAGAATGCGTCATAATTTTTAATAAACGCCAAAGAAGAAGTCAAGTCATAACAAATTCCTATTAAGTAATTTCGTATGCAAATCACTCGAGTCTGTGAACACGCCCCGCAGAAGAATGGGCAATTTGTCAGATAGGTGAGAAAAATCGTTTAATAAGGGCTTTCAAATCGACTGCGGTCAGATGCACTTTGATTTAATGGCTAAAGTGCATGCATGCAAGGCAGGAAGACAAATTGCAGATCGTACAAATTTATGTGGAACTTGAAATGAAATGCAATCTGATAGGGAAAAAAATAAATGAAAAATGTGCACGAATTTAGGGATTGAAACAATGGTTGGATAATGAAAGTGTGTTCGTGTAGGATGACGTGCTGGAATTGCATTGCTGGGAGATAACGGACGATGCATGCGTGCGTTAATAGTTATGACTTAATTATGGCTTCAGTCATCTTTGCGTTCATCATCGTTGATGGATGACATTTAATGAGACATGCGTCGTGATGAATCTAAGACAGTCATTGTGGACGGACACGTCATCTCATTCTTTCTTCTAGTAGAATTTGATGTAAGCTGAACGCGGCTTCATGTAAGTCTCACAAAATGTGAACAAGTTATGGGCTCTTTAAAAATGCTCGTAGTTCGTCGTAATTTGTTGGCGCAAATGACAAGGAATGAGTTCAAAAAGCGAGCAAGGAGTGAGACAGAGGCGTTTGGACATTATCTTCAAAAGAGACTTTTCAGGCAATGGTCACAGCGACTCTAACGCAGTCAACAATGGACTCGATGATGCTTGTACAAAGAGTAAGAACGATCAGTCTCTCTCCTAGCTCTTCTAGCATTAGCAGCGCACGGAATAACTCTTGCCAACCGCTCTTTTGCGGTAGTTACTCTCAAGAGATAATTGTGTAATAGAGTCCGCTCACGAAGGATCATGCTTCATATCAGACCTTGATCATCCCAGTCCTGTTCCACGGCGCAGAGGCTATGACAATTTCAAAAGTAATCCTTGTTCTCTTCGGAACGTGAGCACTTCATGTGATCTCTGGTCTTGATGGCGTTGAAGACATCTTGAAGAGAAATTCAACCACGAACTGTAAAGGCTATTTAGCCGCACTAGTTAAGGCCATGCAGAGCTTATGGAAAACTTGGCTCCTGCCTTATGAGACGTTGATTCCATGCCTGGAGGACAATACAGCAGAGGACGCTCGCAACAAATGTCGCGCAAGTGTTAGAAAACCTTCGTGCTTCCAGTTGTAGCCGAAGATCACGTCGGCTGAATAGACTTGTTAGTTGTGGCCAAGATGTAGTCCTCAGATTGTATGGCCACTCAAAGAAGTAGAATAGTTTAAAGTTGAGCATCACGGGCGGAGCTAGATGGCAGTTACATCGCTTAAGCTCAACCGAGATCAAGTAAAATATCGCTTTGACTATTCACAGCAACAGCTAAGACTAAGAAATAGTGTTGGCCAACATTGTGATGGACATTTTGTTCGACTAACTCTTCGTAAGTGTCGAAGACTTCAAGAAACTAAGAAGATTTCTGGGGAGCTGATAAACTTAGAAGCTTACAAAGGAAATTGGAGCATGATGGTCACATGCGTTATCTTGGACAAACTACTAACAAGCACTAAGCAATTATAGAAGAAGAAAGTAAAGGAGCTCTCCATGATTGCTTAGCTTTTCAATGCATTCGGTATGAACAAAATACCAAAATAGACAATACAGCTGTGGTGAGTGAAGCAATTGCTTCACCTTACGTGCAGCATTTAATTAAGAAATTGCACAAGTTTTTTAAAAGTTGTCTGAGTGACTGTCTTAAATGCGTAAGGAGGCACAATGTACATTTGTCAGATTATGATTGGCGTACATCCATCCATGCGCTTGGCCACATCAATTACTCAGGCTCAGACCGTCCAATGGTCACTGGGTTGGCATAAAATGTAAGTACAGCCATTGGACACGACGATTTGCAAGGCGCGTAAATCAGAGGCATTATTTACGCTGTACTTTATAATATGTAAGTATAACGCGAATGGAAGTATCAGTGTCAAGAAAGAAATACTGTCGCATTTTGACATTAAACAGCCACATAAGCGGCAATTAAAGCCGCTTTGTGACTCTGGGACCGGTCAGGAAATGTAGAAAAACTACGACTGAGCTTTACTTACAAGCTGACTCTATGCTGGGTACAGGGCCATATACACTGTGGATGACTTTGAGGAGGATGAGCCATATACACTGTGGATGACTTTGAGGAGGACGAGCTCCTTACGAGTTTTTCTCGTAAGGAAGGGCGCTTACGCATATGAGTCTAGAACCGGACTTAAATATGCAATTAAACATACACTAGGGCCGGCCCGAGCCAAATAAGCGCCCTGTCCAAGCCTTACCTTTGCCGCCCCTTCTTAATTTTTTGTAGCATATGTCGTTTTCAGATTACCCAGGACGTAGACTTTCAATGCGTGTCATAAATGTGTCTTATTAGGAAATGTCTCATCTCAAATAATGAACTCAGTTTTCAATTCATATGGAATCATTTGAGCCCTGAATTTATTGCCACATCTGTCGTACAAATACACAAAAGGTACCAAGGCTGAGCACGATAATTCCTCGCACAATCAAACGCGTGCAAGAATACATGCAAAATAAATTGATGACTTCATAGGAATTGAGTGTTTTATTTTGATACATACATATGTACAGCTGTGTTCAAAATAATAGTAGTGTACTTTTTTGCATATTTTTTATATTTTCCCTTCATATCCCAAGCAATTGCAAGCAAATTTTGTTATATTTTCCCTGAATGCAGCCTGCAGAAAGTTATAACGGTAATTGACAAAACAAATACTGATAATATTTTCCACTGCATGTCGGTTGTAGTATCAATCAGTCGTTAAAGATTCGTTGAAGTGCTTATACAGCTGTTCAAAAAAATAGTAGTGTGCTAGTTAACTGACTTAAAACTTGATAAATAATTAAATTTAAATGTAGAAACATAAAAGTACCAACAAATAAATATTTTTAATTTAGATTGTAGTAAAATCTTGAAATTTTAATTAAGCAGTGGGCTACAATAAACATTGCACAGAGCAGGAAAGAAGATTAATTTTAAAGTTAAGAGCAGATGGAAAAACGTATACAGAAATTCAAGAAATCATAGGTTGCACAGCCCCAATTGCCAACGCAATAAAGCACCATTCTAAGCCCGAAACTAGTGGACGAAAAAAAAAGACAAAAGAAATGGAGGACAGGCGAATTGTAAGATACAGCAAGACGCACCCCTTTGCACCTTCAAGTCTCATCCAAAAGGAGTTGGGACTAAGTATTAGTGCTGTCACAGTCCGCAGGCGGCTGTTAAATGAAGGGCTATACGCTCGGGGTCTCCGCAAGGTACCATTACTCTCTAAAAAGAACTTATCAGCTCGGATAGCTTTTGCCAAAGAACACATCACCTGGCCTGTGGAAAAATGACGCAATATATTATGGACTGATGAGAGCAAAATTTGTTCTTTTTGGATGATATGGGTCCCGTCAGTATGTTCGCCGTCCTCCAAACGCGGAATATCGCCCTCAATACACTTTAAAGACCATAAAACAAGGGGGTTCAAAAATTGCCTCGGAATTGAACCAAAACCCCTTGGTGTACTTCTCCGCTTCGGTTATTATACCACTGCGATATTCTTAGCTTGAGAATGAGACTTTCAAAATCCAATTTATAACCTCCCTATTTTAAAAAGTGCAAGCTCCCAATTGCATCAATCATTTAATGAAAATTCCCAAAGAGTACGCAAAACCTTTCCCTACCCAATCCTCTTACAGAGTCTTGCAAGCAAAAAAATCACCGTTAAATCGACGAAAACGTATTTTCGCTCCAACCCAGACCCACATCGCGTCTACAGCTGCGCAAGAGACTTTCCACATTTCTTAATTGGAGCTCTGTGCCCGCCAGTGATTCGTCGAATTCATAAATAAACCAACTGGACCCGTGAGTCTGCCCAAATTGGTCGGACATTGTTGCAAAATGCACAACAATCACTTCAATCGATCACAACGATCGATAATTGGTGCTAATGATGACACAATTTAACGCCGCCGCCACATTGTGAGCAGCTCGCCCAGAATATACTGCCACCCGGCTGGCCATTCACCATTTCTGACCCACATCGGGAGAAATTGAACGCTTAATAAACCATCCGGAGCCAAGAGGGAAACGCGCACATGATGTATCTGCAGCAACGATCAAACAGTCGTCACCACTGGAGCCCTCAGCATCGGTTTTTGCACGCACGTAGGCCTAGTTGAACGCATGCGCGCGAGAGGCTGATAGAAAAGCCACCGTGGAACGTGTACTTTCCCGGCGTGAGGCGCGGCGCGACGCGGTTAACGAGGCAGGCACAGACGGCAGTAATTATTCTTTGATTCGACAAAAGACGCAACACGCAGTCGAACAGCATCGAAAATTATCTTCGCCATTAATAACCGTTGCGGCGAATTTTGGATTTATGTTTGTATTCCGATCTGATGGGAGATCGGTATCTGCGGACAATATGATCGGTGATCGGTGATCGTTTATCGGTTCAACTGGTCACCGCACAGCATGTCGGGAGATTTATCTGGTTAAACGGTCAGCAGCGTCTGTGGCTGCGGACAGGATTTCCCTCTCGAAATGGAATGGGAAAGTACAACAAATGCGGCGCGACGCGACGTATGTGCAGCCTTAGACTCGGCTCTGTCTGCCTGTCTGCCTGTCCATCTGGTCGATGTTAGTGTTCCACGGGTAACACTGTCCCACTGTCCCACTGTCCGCGAACGACTGCACAGTTCGTGGCAATGGGCATTTGTCCGGATCACTTGTGAATGGGCATGTGTACTTGTTTAAGGTGAGTCTGAGCCATAAGAGAACTATCTCGCAGCTTGGAGCAGTGCATGTGCACACGAGTAGACGACATGTGCGGAATGGATATTGCTGCCGGGAGCAGAGCGACAGACACACACTTGATCACAAGACCGCGCGCATTAGAGGCATTATTGTAATGCTGGTCAGCGCTGCGCTCGGTGGTGATTGGCATTATGTAAGCCATTATCCTTTTCCATTTGGCGTTTAATTGAAATTGTTGCAAAACGCATCGAGATTGAGTTCACTCAGTTACAACGGTGTCCAGGGGGCGATCTGTGGCATACTGTGGTTAGCTGGCGGGGAGCAGCATAGCATAATGTGCTGTGACAAGCGCTGGATTTGCCCATGTGGCGTGGTGTTGTCGGAATGACCATTGACAGGAGTAGCACTCGTGTGCAGCCGTTGCGATTGGCTCGACAGGCTGGCACATTAGGAACGTTTAAGTAAATTGCTGTTGGAATACTAAAGACGGTAGGTCGGTGCCGTGTGAACGAAGCACAGGTTGTTCTGAATTCCCGCGATGAGGGTATTACACGTGTAAATTTGATGGCAGACAAATTTGTTACCAGTAACTCACGAAATTGCTGGGCTTTGCTGCGACTTAAGTGAGAGGTGTAAAGTGTTGTAGCCAAGGTTGGCATCAGAGACGTGCTCTAGTAATTGGCTATACGAGCGCGTTTTGTGGAGGAAATTGATTGATTGGTTGTGACTGTACATCATGGATGCAGTGGCGGTCGTGGCCATGATTGCAACTTCTACTTGCGCATAGGAAGGACCCACAAAAATGTCGGTAAATCATTTAATACATAATCGTAGTTGCCGGAATACAAAGATGTGCCAAATGAGTACTTTGCGAGCGCAATGCACTCTTGTACAAATCTAAGAAATTCGAAATTTTAAAGTTCCTCAATTATTAGAAAATATTCAAAAACAAAAAGGTATTCTTTCATTCTTTCATAAAAAATCGTAAACACATTCACATAAGGATCACCCGAATGAAATTCCATGGAAACATCTGTCAAACGCACAACTTTCTGTGCCCAAATCGACCATCGTGGTGAATTTCACTTGTGGGCTGTAATTGCTGTCTCTCTCCCTCTCCTACGCCCGTATGAGTAGACAATTTTTTGACATGACGCAACGCAAGCGAAGGGATGCTATGGGTTTAGGTCTTTAGAAATAAATTTGATGTGTTCAGTAGCTTCCCTGCTTTTTAAATGTGTTGTCTATACATGCATACGTAAAAACTGGCGCAAGCATTTACCAGGAAGAAGTACTAGAGAGTAGAGGGTATAATGGTGTAGTTGGTTGAGTGCCTGCCCCTGGTTAGCGGGGACCTCGGTTCGAATCCCGGTGAAAGCAGAGTTATTAGCAAAGCTTTTATCTGGTTTTCTAATCTGGTTCAGTCAAAATTTGTCGTTGGGATCAAATTAACATCACTGGAGTGGTCAATCAATGGTAGTAGTCCGACAATGTGTATCACAATGGACCAACATAGTCTAAGTGTGCTGGTGAATGCACTAACAGCCCCCCTACCTAACCTATCCTAAATGTGTTGTCTATACCTACATACGTAAAAACCGGCGCAAGGATTTACCAAGAAGACGTACTAGAGGGTTTCAGACAATTTGTAGTGTTCTCAAAAAAGAGCTCGTTACTTATTTTACTTTATGTGTGTCAAAAGTTGGTGCGTGCCTTTACTTTCATAGCATTAGATATCAAAATAGAGCGACTCTATATTTCATTTCCTTTCAAATGGGTTTTTATAATGTTTTGCGATAATTGTGCTGTATTTTCAAGAAGTGTTGTCAGCGGTATCTATGATTCAGTGGTGGTATCTAAATCGTAGATGATGCGCCACCTGTGATTGAGATTCTTTAACGTGCTCTAGTCAGTTTTGATCACTGAGTACTTTTTGCTCAGTATTTTGTTTTGTTGTTGTTTCGCGTGTTAAAGAAATACTGAGCTGAGTATGGATTCTCAATAAAACACGCCTAATGTCATTTCAACAAGAACTTTTGAGTTATTTGCTATCTTTTTCGAGTTGGTTTATAATGATTCTCGGATTCAACCAACGACGAAAAATTACCCGAAAATGACTGAATCATTATATATTAGTGCACGACATCTGTCTGACGAAGACGTGCAAACGAAACTGGAGTTAACCGGCGGACCGGGCCCCGATAGATTCCCTGCGGTAATATTGAAAATGATTCCTAACATCTTTCATCCCTTTAAAATATTTTTTATTCCATCGCTTGTCACTGGAGAATTCTTCAGGGAATGGAAATGTTCGTTTAAGTTAATATTTAAGAGCGGATTAACTGTTGGCCTGTATTAAAGCGTTCTGCAAGCCCAAGATTGTATGAAAGCATTCTTAATATATATTATTATATTCGCGGTTAGACATTAGACATTATTTTCAAAAATCAATATACATACCTCCTTTACCTTTTCGAGTTAGGCCATGTACTACAAACTTAACTTTAGGAAAGATTTAACAGATGGCTTTAGTAATCTATATCTCGCGCTGCATATGTACGTCCCATTGGACAAAACTAAATGCCGCAAGGATGATTTTGGATTAAAAACCCTTATAGGATAGTTTTGTGCAGAAATGAAGTATTACAGAGATAGCCAACTTCACAGCTGATTGCCCCCTAGTCCATCGAAGAATTTGAGTGCCTTTTTGACAGATACTCAAGAATTTTAGACGGTTATTCACGAAATGACTAACGTAAATGCCGTCCTCTGATTGGTCAATTTGGTTTAAGAACACGTTATAAAAAACATTTGTCAAAAATCTTAAGGGGAAAGAGAGGTAGAAGTCGGGCACCTCTGTAATACTTCATTTCTGGTTTTGTAATTGATTGATTCAATTTCGTTTGACCGCGTATCAAAGACATGAACGTCAGTAGAGAAGAACGCCATATTTTATTGTTTCTTTTTGTCATAATCGAAAACGGAAGTTAGGCCGTTGAAAATGTGAATAACATTTTTATGGTCCTGATACTTTTTCAGTAAATCATGCGCAGTTTTGATTCCGTCAATACCGTTCCGGTAATTTGAATGTCAAATTTGCAACACGCTCTGAAAAGCCAATTTTCACCAATTGGAAGCACTGTTTCCATTGCCCAGAAGCTAAATATTGCATAAAACACTTTTTGGAACTATTTGAACAAGACTGGACATAAACAGATTCTCGACGTATTGGTACCACACGAGTTAACGACAGAGAACCGACTGCTGAATCATAACAACAGCGACTCAGTTTTGAAAGGTGCCTGGTGACGAAAAGTGGATAACTTACGATAACGTCAAGCGAAAACGTTCGTATCCGAATCGCAGTGAGTCGGCGCGATTGACGGCCAGGAAGGTCTTGCTGTGTTTTGGAGGGTTTGACGGGGAAAGAAAATACTTTGAGCTGGACTCAAAATTCGTATTGTCAACAATTGGGCCCTCTAAGTGAAGCAATCGCTAAGAAACGGCCATCTGAAATCCATTGGAGATGGTTTGAGTTTCCCGAGGACAACGCCAGACCACCCACATGATTACCACCTGCTCCTGTCGATCAGGAGCGATTTTTCTAGTGAAAGGTTCGCCTCAAGATAGGCTTGTGAAACAAGACTCTCTCAGTTTTTCACCAGTAGGGAGGAGGGCTTTTACGAGAGAGGCATCATCATTAAAAATGGCAAAAAATAATATCCAACAGAGTGGCGCATGTTTGAAATAAATCATAGCATTTTTAGTATGGTCAATACATCCTTAAATTTCGTGCAAAAATAATGGATTTATTTTTGCTATATTTGGCGTATTTGAAATTCACTTACAAGCTGATATACGCGAGTTTACGAATGATTTTTATAAAGTACGTCATACGTTGTCATACGTTACTTTTAGCTAATCTTAAATCGTTGGGTTTCCAATCATCTATGCTGATAAGGTTTTCGAATTATGTTATTCAAAACAAGTGGTATAGGTTGATAGCTGTAGGGATAACTTCAGAAATAATGATCAGAATAATGTCTATGCATTTTTTAACATAATGCATTAGAACCTTATATTTCTAAATGCAATTACAGTCGCCTCCGCTTATATACACTCCGCCTAAACGGAACTTTTGGTTATACGCAACAAGAAATTTATCACGGTACAATAAAGTTGCCTATACCCGAACATCGTTTATATGAAAACTTCGCTTAGTTGCAACACATTATCTGCACTTTTTGTGTTGGAAATAAGCGGAGTCGACTGTATTTACCGCTCACTGGGTTCCAGTGGCAATCTTATATAATTATTTTATTAACGGTCTTCAGCTTCTTCGTTTTGATAGATTTTAAGATCTCGGAGTAAAGTTTGACACGAAATTCATTTTTCCAGAACATTTTCAGTATGCCATATCAACACTCTAACTCCTTGTTAGGATTTCTTAAGCGTAATAGCAAAGGCCTCCAAGAAGATTAAAGCCTCAAGGTTATACACTGGTCCTTATAACGTTGCGTTTTATTCAAAGTGATATTTGTTTTATTCATTACAGAGATTATGGAAGGACTAAATAGACATCGTCATTAATCGCCCAAGTATCCTTCAGCTGTGCAAATCAAAAACAACAGCATTCTCGAGCATCCAACAAGAACTCGCCATGTAGCCATAGCAAACCCTAACAACGGCGTTGAATAAAAAACAAACGGCAATCATGAAGGAACAGCTAATCAGTCCAGACAAACGAGTGAATTAACCTCGGCCATTACCCTGCGCAAGGCCAGAGTTGGTAAACCAACATACCTGCTCTTCCTTTTTGATTCCCTTACAAAAGCGCCATCTGTATCCAAATAGTTCTTGTTGAATTCATAAATATTTCTTTTTATTTTACGTAGGATACATCAAATTTTCAGAGCGTTGTATCCTTTAGTCGGGTGGTACTATGCTTTCTGCCTGCTGTCGTGATTGGGAATTGGAGGGAAAGGGCATTGGTGAGGTCTTTGGAACAGACTCCTACACACGCCCCTTTATTCCTATTCCATCCGTGTGTGTAAATTCGCAGTCCGCTTGTCAGACTTCCAATCCGTTCTGAAAGGAATGCTGGGAGAGACATTTGCCTCAAAGATGGCAAGAGTGTGTTCTTGTCCGGTTTATCTTTCCGTATTGACCTTATTTAATTAGCTGTTCGTTATTATACATGCAATCTCAGCTCTTTGGGGAGTGTCTCATGATTAGTTGCATGTTTGTGTGTTGCTCAAGAGAATATTTGTCACTCAATAGCTGTTTCTAATTCAATCAATTCTTGCAAAATACTATTCGCTTTACTCGAAATGATTACATCGACTAACGGTGTCACTAGGGACAATCCATACTCGGCTAAAAGATCTCGTTTCCAAAAATGTCTTCACATGAGCCGACAACATGCTTGGCAATTAAGAAATATTTGCTCGCCTAAACTGATTCATATTCGAAGCTTTGTTGGCACTTAATAGATCGGCAGCTCCTCTCCCAGCGGACTTCTTTGTGGGGTCTCACGACTAGCCTCCTCGATATTAATATTCAGCAACCAGCTCTTAGGCAATGCAACACTGTCTAAATAAAGATTTCAGCAAACCGCCACGCCAGTCATAAGCTAAGTCTGGTGCTTTTATGGGCAAGTAGAATGCACTGAACTTGTTCTAAACCAGACTTTGTTGGCTTTGGCATGAAAATCGTTGTGTGTTACAACGAAAGCGGTGAACGGTGGCTGATATGCTTTTGTCTGTGGGTTCAAGTTTCATTCGCAGGTGCAGCTGAGACGATCATAGAGTGAAGTTCTGTTCGGTGGATGGACAGACGAATGCTTGTTAACAAAGGACAATATCCAGTGCGACCAGATGTTTGTAAAGTCAATCCACTGCTTATTTGACTGTTGAGTTACATGGTTCAATTCTCGACGAGGACAATACTCTGAGATTGTACCGAACTTCATTCGTTCAACGTTCGGAGGCTGGTTAAAACTAAAGGACCACTCGACCAAGGCCAGGGCAACCACTATCTATAAACCCTAGAAACAGAAAAAATAAGATGACAGCCACCTCATTCAAAGACCAAAAGGAGTGAAATAAACCAAAAATCCGCAGCCAAAATCAAACAATTTTTTTAAATACATCCTCAGTCCTGAACATCTCCTGACGTTAACCTTGGCCAACCCATCAACTAAAAAGTACTTCAGTCAAACAATTAAATTATTTTTGAATCCAAAACTAATCAAGTCCTATGCTCACACTTCCAATCCAATCTGACACTTTGAAGTGGTCTCGATTCAACAGACCATCGACGCGCACGTTTCTCCCCTGCTTTCACCGTCACTTCGAGGTCGTTCAACCAATCTTTGTGGGCCATCACCTTCTGAGATGCGTCTGCAATGGAATCAATCATTCAATCATCGAAAACATCGAAAACATCGCACTCGAAGCAATCAATTAGAGGCCCTTACAGGCCTAGTGGCTGCCACCACTCGAGCACTGGTTAATCAAATCCACACAACTCGAGGTGCTCTTCCACCAACGCTTTCAAATCGGATTTTGGCGACATCGATTTTGTTTGCCTTGTCATCATGTAAGTGTCATTTCCGTCTGCCAATAGTCGCCGAGCTGTCATTACCGAAAGAGCATCGAGTGGGTGCAAAATGGCGCCCCGCCGCCGCGTCGCTCCCGATTACACTTCAGTGTGCGCACACATTTGCAGCTATTTGCGTTTAGAAAGGTGCACAGAGCCGCACCGCGCGACATGGCGAAATGTGACCGAGTGCGTTCAGTGTACACACCTTTCTCTCTTATCTGTCGCGGCATAAAATGTAACTCGATCTACCAAAACACAAACTTATCACAAAGTGCTGTAGCTGCCGTTAATTACACCGCTCAAAAAGAGCCGCTATCCGAGTAGATTGCCGTCCTTTCTCTGTACGCCTGTCACCGGTGATTGATCACATCGCATTGTGTGAGCTCGGTTCACTTCCCTGACTGACGCTAATCGAAGTTTTGCATCAACTGACAGCTTTGCTGACAAACTGGAGCAAGCACTGCCGCGATATGCTGATTCTGATTTCGGTCGATAATTGTCAGAGTTTCACAAGCCGAGCATTTGTTGCATTTTTTCGCCCCCACAGCCGCGCCGCCGTTGCCGCCGCACGAGTGCATGTGTCAAATGTCATCGATAAACTGACAGGCGCCTGCCACTTACTATACATGACCGCTAGATTTTGAGGTTGCATCACCTTTGAAGAGTTTATGCTAAAACCTTTTGTTGAACTGCATCCAAACGCGGTGAAGTACAATGTGCAGCTTCGACTGGTGATTCTTGTGAGGTGACGAGTACACGAGGCAAAAACATCTCACGTTCGTGAGCAACACTTCACTGTTTTTGAAGCGCATGGGCGGCGTGATTGGAGGATAATTATGCGTTTACGCCAGTCCGTTGGATTCACACTAGTTATGCAACGTTCAGCGGCGCATACCACGCAGAATGGCTGTGTTCAGCGAGACGCATGTGTACCAGCTCTCGACTTGGATGGGAAACGAATTATGCTTATCGCTCTTGTTAAATGTAGGACAGTAGCTCAATGGATTTCTTTGGGGTTTTTGATGGTTTTTCTTTCTTTTTTGGATTTTGGAGCTTTTGAGTTTTCAATAACTTTTGACCTTGCGGCCACAGTGGAGGAGAGTGCATTGTTTTAGACGACTGTTGGGCAACTGCGGGCAGCGGTTTATCAGCTGATGTTGACAGCTCAATCGAATGTTTTAATTAATGGGTTTGACTTGTAACGGTTTTGACATGATTTTGTGAATTAGTCAAGGACTGTTGTAAGCACTGTTGAAGATGTTTTCGGTAGACTGAGGGTTAGTGCGACAAATCAAGTGATCTGCACGAGGAGGAGACAAGTTTGTCGTAATTGGAGGTGGAGTGCTGCGTGAAATTCCTTCGAGTTCCATCGAGATGTTGGGCAAGACTCGGTGGTGGTGATGAACGCGGTTTATTTCAGGTGACAAGACAGTTGGGCAAGGTGTGTAAAATCGGCTTAGAATTGGTCTTGAGAAGAGACATGAAATGTTCTTGGATCAGAGTTCTAAATTTTTAGGACTCGGTCTAAAGAGACAGCGCATTTAGAGCCGCCGCCGCCATTTGTTAGTCAGTTGATCAGCTCCTGACACATCTTCAAATCCCTTCCCTCTCTGGCTCGCAGTCTCACTGGGATTGAGTGTACAGATCCAAACCCCGAATTCACCACATCGAGGTGAGAATAGAAGTTTTTATGACAGAAACTAAGTGGAGACGCTGGTGCCTGCCGGTACTGTCTTGTCAGTAGTTTGAAATCCAAATAGACAGCTCCTTCTTACATGGAACTGGCAGCCACCCATTGACTCGTTCGCCATCCCAAATACGAGGTGAATCTTGATAAGAATCTTCACCTAACACATTTTGTTCTGGAAACTCAGTGCTGACCGTGATGTTTTCCCTGACACTCATTGTCAAATTCCCTTCAGACACACCTCAGATAAAACTCCCGGAAGAGGTCCCTCACGCCTGCAATCCAAAATGCACTTCCATCATCCGAGCGATAAGTACAGCCCACGAGACCAGCGTCAACCAGACTTTACATCTCTTAAGGACCATAACACAAATTCAAACTTCGATTGGCGGCTAAAGAATGAGTGGAAAATCTCCACTCCACGCTGAAAGTTAAACAAATCGTCTGATCACGATAGTGCCGCTGCCATTCCATAAACCACCCAATCGAACGAGCGTTCGCTCGCCAATTCCAATCCCTACCGACTGGTCCAATTCCATAATCAGATCGTTAGCAATTCCTTGAGATTCTGCACGACCACAGTGCACTTCGGTCGTCGACGACGACGATACCGATACCAGCGCGTAGCCAGCGGGGAACGCGATTTCCTGTTCCATAAAAATCCCCCAACCTTCCCAGCAGACCACTCCAATTCAAATTCAAAATCTTAAAGCGATCGCCGAGCAAAAAACGGTTTTTTTTCGTTTCGGGAGGGGAATCGTGTGCGCGTTCCAATCGAGCCACCAACCGCGCAGTCGGTCTCTCGGTCGGCCAATTGTTGATACCTTTATTAAATTGAAAGTGGTCTAGGTTTTCCGTGCGCGAAGTACACATGCATTGCACAAAGACCTTACGTGGACCGCGCAGTGCAAATGGGAATGCCTATAAAAGTGTAATGACTATAATGAATACAGCCGAACGGAGGCGAGACGCAGGGAGCTCTGGGAGTGCTTCGTATGGGTGACTGCCTGCCTGACTGACTGGCTGCCTGCTGCCTGGCTGGTGGTATCAGTGGAGCATGGTATCGGCGATCATTAGCCACAATTTCAATTGTGTCGCAGGAGGCTATCGCTGGGTCTTAACGTTTGTTTTATTGTCTTTAGCATACCCGGAGTTGGAGAGACGACGACGACGACGAAGACTTTAATGATTGACCGCGTCCGACAAAAGTAGGTCTGTCAATAACTGTATTAGTGGAGGGTAAACATTTTTTACTTCTCATTTGTATGCATCGGGATGTGTTCGCAAATGGGAGCCAGGGTAACGATGGTGGTCGCGGACTGGTTGACATGTCTGTGTAGACTGCGATGTGTCTGGTGGAGTCGATAATTCCTCAAGGAATACAGTCGGGAGCTGAAGTTGCGAGCAAAGTGTTTGTGAAGGCTCGTAGAAGATTGTTTTGGTTCTTTATTGATGTGTTGTTTGAACCTTTTAAATGTGTCATATTGTTTCTTCGGGAGCGCTCACGCAGGCTTGGAAACAGGGAGTTCTACAAGGATTGTTGTTGCTGTTGCCAGTCCTTGAGCTTGAATTATGACAAGCTTAAGTTATCCCTTTGAACGCAGTCGACCAAGGAATGTGTAGCTTCTGTCATATTGTACGTGGTGAGACAGATCAGACAGAAAGGCCTTAGAAAAACCTAGGGAGTTTTAAATCGATACACAACATCTACTTATCTCTTTGAATGCAGCCTACGACAGTATTCGTCGCTGAGGGGATATTCGATGCGGCCCAGTGCACAGTGGCTTCCTTATACCGTAGCGATGGAAAATATCTGTATAATAGAAATTTGAAATCTGGAACATAGTACAAATGGGATGTGTTCATTTCATGGTTTCATGGTATATTGTATGTAATGCATGTATGTTTTCTTAGAGGAACTGCGCATGAGGGCCGGACATAACCTTGATAGCTGATAACGGCCATATTGTTGATGGTAAATCGGTTAAATTGGTTGTCATTTATTCAGCTTGTCGTGTATAATGGTAAGATGGTTTTATCAAAATGGCCGTACAGGATTTTACGGATTTTACGGTCGCTATAATCATTCTACCTTCGCACTGTAGGTCGATGATTACCAACATCTTTTGGCGCTACTTACCACACAGCTCAGACCACATTGAAAATGCTGCACCAGCTGCGTTTCTAGGGAATGGTCTACTCACATGGAGGTCACACCGTTAAATTTTTAATTGTGGGGTTTTCTGAAGTTGCAGGTACATATATGTGAATAAGTCGCACACTACAGCGGTCTTGAAAGCCAGCATAAGCCATGCCCATGCCATGGAATTTTGACGTTTGACGTATGCCGGAGAAGCCGCGGCGGATGATGTTATATTCCATAGAACACAAAATTCCGATGACATCTCACAAGTTAAGCTCTTAATGAAATACCCTTAACTTTACATCAGTACAATCCCTTTGGATACAATTTGTTAACAATGTGTAGTTTGATACAAAAGTGTAAATCGCAGCTGAGTTTAACTTATTTTTTAAGAAAAACAATGTCTAGCTGTCAAGCCTTTTGGAGCTTTTTTCCTACAGTCGAATAAAATTACCAAAACCAAAGGTGAAGGTTAAATATACGACTTTCCTTTCAAAGTTAATATTTCTCTTTTCATCAAAGTAACGAATTTTCGAAAATATTTAGGATCAAAATTACCAAAGAATGACATCCTTTTTTTATAGATTTTAAAAGTGTAACTTTGAGCTTGAGTACAACTCAATTAACCACTAAAAAGCCATATCAGTAGTTTTTCCCCTAACGAACCATTGTGCTTCTTGAATTCTGCTTGGTCAAGCTCGGAGTCCTGAGAATTTTGCCAGGGTTGTGTGGCATCACGATTATCGAGTGATGATTTCTTAAATCTGGTATCGTAGGAGAGCCTGTCGGATAGTTGTAAACGCGGAAGGCAAATCGGTTCAACCGTTTGGTTTATACAGGTGACATTACCATCAGCAGGCGTTTCCAACTTGCCGTAAAACAAGATTTCACGTCAATTGAGAGGACAATAAACTGATATTCGGCAGGACGATAAGAAAGAGGTTACACTTGGTGCCTGAGAAGAGAAATTCTAAGACAAATATTTTTTCTTCTCTGTAAGGCAGCTGTAGACCAAAGACCCGACTACACCACCAATGCTCCAGCTCCAGCTCCAGCTAAAATCTTAGAATTATCGTGGTGCAAGAAGGACAGGGTAACCGAACCACTGGCATTAAGACCAGAAAACATAATCTTGATGTCAAGAAAGCTTTAGAATATAACCCTGGGCAGAAACTATAGCTACTATTAGTGCGGATAAAGGCGAAGATCTAAATATGTGTAGGATGTAATCGCACTATAAGCATGTTTCGCCGAGATGACGAAGGAGGAAAGCAACGGTAATAAAAATCGTCGTTCGGCAATAATGGCATTCTTCGAAAGACGATAAGCATGAAAAGAACGGTGGTCAGACCGCAATAAGAAGACCGTTTTGTAATTTGTAAATTATTTCTATTCTATCCTTTTCTTTTGTTGTGTGTTGTTTCAATTTATTATTACATTATTAAAACTTAATGAATTAGAAACACCATATACATATGCATATTTTGCATTTGGAGTTGCATCCAACCCGGAAACCATTACTGAAGAATTTAAGTCATTTGACCAAGAAATGGCTCAAAACATACAGTGGGTACTGAAATTAATTGTTAGATAAGCGGACAAGCTAGCGAACCAAAACGGTAGTGCATATGGGTCACGTTACTGTTGAAATGTCATAGCATGATGTATAATCTGGACGGGATGTTTTAAAGCTGTTGTTGAGTAAAAAAGTAAAACAAATTTAGTGAAATATTTAGGCCAATATGACTGTGTATTATTTGTGTAGAATATTTACTGATTATTAATTAATGTTTAGCCTAAGGCTTCATCGCTCTGGCTTTGCAGCTAACTTGTAATTTTAACAATTATATGGAAGCTTTTTTAATAAATAAATAAATAATTAATTAATGTAATGGAAAAATACATAACATACTCACTTCTTCTCCAGGACCATGGGTGGTGTGAATAAAAACTGAGAAAACACTGCGAGTAAGAGCACATGAGTCGAGCATTTTCGTTAATGGATATACTCAATTTGGTGTGAATAACAAATTCCCTCAAAGTAGGTACCCTCCCTTCAGTTGACGTTTGAAAACTAGAGTTCTTGGCGTTTAAGGGTGAGTGTAAAGTCGGGTATATACCCTGCACCCACCTTTACAGGGGATAATTTCAAGAACGTGTAAGGATTCGAGTTTGATAACATGGAATGGTTTAGAACTCATTTCCTTTCCGATATTTCCGAAAAAACCGGTGGTGGTGCCGTACCATTGATTGTTTTTGGTCTTTTAATGTAATGGGAGGATTTTTTTTCCTTTTTCTTATCGCCTTTTGATTTGACGCGGGACTTCATGTTATCAGTTTTTTTTTTCTTTATTTGCGAGATGTTATTTCTCCTTCCATAGCTTTCAACGAAGATTGCTTTTTATTTTTCTGGAGTTTATTTGTCTTGAGTTTACCCCTATTCCAGAAAGCACGGATAAGATTGCAATTGCGAAATCGTCAGTGTCCATTCCATATTTTTTTTTTTGAGGATTAAGGTTTAATCCGTCAAAGTATTCCTCTTCCGAGGCAGTATTTTCCATTATTTTAAATTGTTTTCACTTTTTCTTTCTTGAAGTCATCTCTTATGAACACTCAACTTTTACAAGCGATATTTGAGCACATTCCATCTTTATTCACACCAAAACGGAGTAAAGACTCAGCTGTCAAAATATGTGAGCGGAGAGGATTCGTTAAACTTAACGAAATAAATTTTTATTCACACCAGATGGAGCATTTCTTCCAAAATACTAAGGAAATGCACACACTCAGTTTTTATTCACACCACCCAATGTCTCAAAGTGAACAGCACTATAGTCGACGACGAGTTTCGATAATTACTACTCCGTCAAGTTACTTAAATAAGTGTCGTTGTAAAGCTGACCTCACATCTCGGCTAGGTCCATATAACGTATTTTTTATTCTCTTTACAAAATTAGTCTTCTTTCATGCTAACCTTTTTATTTTTAAACAGTAAACTGTGACGTGAAAGACACTTGGTTCTAAGGATCCGCTATTGCACAATTATAAGCAAAAATTAACACGATGGGACATTTCACGTTTTTGTGATGTTATGTGGGCTTAATGTTGGTTACCAGGTCGTGCGATTTGTCGACGTAAGGTTGTGCAAAAGATCGATGTTAGCCGCCGACTTTTGATCTAAGCCAACGAATATTGGTCAAGAAATGGCTAAATTATTGCCCGACATATGTTGAAATGTCACAGAAAATTACCATGGCAGAGTGGAGTCCTGCAAGAACCCTCCATTCACAATGGCAATATCCATTGTGACAAAACATGTATTGAAATAGAGACTTGTTTGAATCTTAAATTTACTTCCGGACTCGTAAAATTGACAAGTTTATCCATCTGAGCATTAAATTATAACTGAAAGGACACGTGTCAGGTTCATCTGTTAAGAAGTACCACTGTCAACAAATGTTCGCTTGAACTTCCGTCTGATCACTGTTCATCTGAGGCTTGTTCTGGTGGGACTTTCTCCCCGAAGCTGCCACAATGGGAATACATAACGTATAGCTGGTAAGCAAAAGTATCGGAAACAGATTTACGTTCTAATATTTCTCTAAAGAATGGTATCATATATTTTAAGGAACGTAGCTTATATCTTTGGAAACAGGATGTCAAACAGACTCATGTTGATTATATTAGAAAGCCAAGCATTTATGAATTTAAGTGAAGAGACTCCATTTAGTGCAGTTTTCACTTAAAACATGGCTTCTTATTAAACTTAACCGTGTGGATTCCCATGTCGATTGCGTCAAAAATCGCTTGAAATTTTAACAACTGGTTTGAATTGTAAACTCTGCAGCTGTGATTCAATTGCTCGTTAGTCGCCCTCATCAAAATGAATAAGAAAAGTGCTCGTTAGTTCCTCACTGCAAGCAAATTTATCATAGCTTAACAACTTCTGTTTGATCGGAAGTCCAATTTGCCACAATGGGCGACTCATTAGCATTGGATTACATCCCCACAACAAGATGAAGAAGAAAGATCGCACAAAATAAAACTGGTTTCAAGACCCTCGAATCCCGCAACCATCCACAAGGTCGTGACGTCTTAATAATGCTTCCATTTTGTCGTGGCACCATCCCACTTCCCCTCGTTGCACTGAAAATTCCTCAAATTCCGTGAAACGTCTCCTCCCTCCTCCACCCCCTAATGACGTGCGTGTTTTTTCTGCTTTTATCACCAATCAGCAACTACGCATGAGTTTTTCTTTTCGCATTTGGCCCCATTTCAGAAACGCAATCTCACCCATCACGTGCAAGCCTCACTCGTGCCTTACCTTCGCATCGATGCGATTGGAAAACTTAGGAGCGCATAAAAACTAAGTTACCAATGTAAATATCTGCAAACGAGTGAATAATGCAAGCGAAGAGCATTGATCTCGACGCGGCCAGCCATCGTCCATCGGTCATGTCTGCATGCGAACAAAGACGACCGAGTCTCGCAGTGCTGGCGCTGCTCTGCGCTGCTGCCACAGTGCTCTATCGATCTTGGGGCCTCAGCGTTTCTCCGGTTTGCTGGGGTTCCCATGTTGCCATGCTAATGTGGATACAGTTTTTGGCATGGGACACTACGCCGGTGAACGCCAATGTGGACTAATTTAATTTAGAGATCGACGTTTGGTGCGTGTGCATGTTTGGATGTCCATTTTTGTAGAAAGTTCGCATTGCAAGCGGCAAGAATATTTGAGATCTTTTTCTCACGACTGGGCACAGGTGTGGGTAACCCTGATGTGGAGCAAAGCACCCAGCTGGACACATGAAAGTGGTCGCTCGGGTACCGGGTCGATTGGGTCACCAGACGCGAAACCAGTTCGGCATGTGAACAAAGCCATAAACGGCATAAATCTCCCAAGCTGCAGTTCCTCCCATTCGGGGCTCGAATCGGCTCACTCCAAATGCGGACATTCCATTCACAAAAAATAATTTGCAGCTGAATGCTGCCGTCACTGCTGCTGGCCGCCTGCTCGTTGCAAATGCTTAGACTCGGTCGTGGCCGTTACAGAGCGCAATGGTTTATGGCTGTCCGACAATAATTCCCGGCCATAATGGCATATCGCTATGCGCAGAGGGGGAGGGGACTGGCATATTAGGCCATGGGTGGCGCTGCAAGTGAAAGTTCAGCCCTCGTGGGGTTTGCACGAAAATTTCTCCCAATTCAATGGTGTTCCCTTCGAGTTCGATTGAGTAATCAGAGGGACACCGAGCCGACCAACCACATGTCGTGGTCGCGCCTTGTTGGATCGCCTCGATTGCGCAACGCCATCACATCTACGATACGTATTTCAAATCGATCCCAATTCGTGGCAATTCGCTGCGATTCGTGGCAACAGCCAGCCCCCAACAAACAATAATGTAATGAAATGTTTGCATGAAAGTTAGAAAAACACAAAAACTCAAAAACCAGTGGCTGCTGCTGCGGCGGCGCGGCGCGCGGCGGCAACTTGTTGTTGCTGTCCACTTGTGTCGATGATAGTCATTGAGTCGTAACACTTTCTAAAGAAACGCCACGGACATGTAAGACACAGATACACACTCTTCTCCGGCTTAGCACAATTATTCGGCCGGGCGCGCGATCGGTTTTGTCCAACCACCCGCCGCCTCCACCATTGCACTGGGCTTAGCAGGAGCAACATGTGTGGTTGGGCCTTATGTGAACAACACTTTTCTTCTCTGCATTAGACGGTGGTGCGGTGGTCGCTCTCTGTGTGAGGTAATCGATTGTTTCTTTGGTTTCTTCTGAAATTACGACGACTTCGGTAATGAGCGAATTCTTCACGCGAGCTTGCTGAGCTGAGCGTGAAGTGTTTCCTGAAGGAACCCCTGCGCTTGCCGCAAGGAATAAATTAAATGCCTTAAGTGCATGCATTCATGAAATAATGAATTAATTAGAGGGAAGCTGAAGCAGAAGCCAACCGCTTTGCTAAGCCACCAACGCCGCCGCCACACAAATCATAAGAGTTGCTGTGCGAATGGTGGGCGTCTGCGGATTTACAAGAATGCATTGTTCATCGTGCGGTCGTTGAACTACCTCCCTACCGCCGTGCTGATTAAGAAACTTGTGAGTTGAAGGACGCCGCATCGAGATGATCCTGAGGTGGATATCCTTTCGAGAGCACCTTTCCTCTTTCCCCCCCAAACATCAGATGATTGGAAGAACGTGCAGTGAAAGCCCCTTACTCGTCGGTGTCGCAGTAGCAGTAACCCTGCGGTAATGACGCACAAGCACCTCGAGCACCATGGCTTGTGTGGTGACCTTGCCTCATTTCGTTGCGCTCTAATCATGGTCATCTTCGGATCACGTGGTGCACTCTTTCGACACCACCGCTGCGTGTGTTTTCGTCGTTTCGCTTTCACGTTACATTCTCCTCACGATGTGCACGAAGTAATCCTGTAGGCTGAAGTGGATGATGCCAGCTTCCACGGGCTTTTGGCAACAAGAGCAAATTGATTTAATGACTGTAAGTTGCGAGGCATAAATGGGTGTTGAATGGTTAATTTTGATTAGACTGGGTTAAGAGGTGCCCATTACCACATAAAGAGGGGAAGACAATCGAACAACTTCAGAGAAAAATGTACACACTCATTGCTTAAGGAACGTTTCAAAAGGGCACTGACTCCGAACAGGCTCATAATTGCCATCAGGGTTGGTGTCGTTACTGGGCACTGCTTGTTGGGAGAACCTATCTAAAGCTTGTGAGTACTGATGAAAGAATTTGTGTGGAAGTTCGATGGATAAGGAAAAACCTTAGAGCATCTCACATCTTGTGTGCCACTGGCTGGTTCTGTCAATTGGACGTTAACAGCCTACTCTTAATCAATATTCTCCGCGATCGAAATATTTAACCGCTGTGGTCGTACATGATGACCAGATAAGAACAATGGGACATTAAATATAAATAAAACAATAACGGTGTGAGATATAAAATTGACTCTCACTTTATACAGAAACAATTTTCACGTCATTATTTCTGGGAAAGAACTTTGTTCAAAAGACTGGCTAGGATTCGCTGGCAGGGTTCCAAGCGGTTGATTACTCGGTCTAATTTATTCCGGCAATAGCAACTCGAATATTTAACTCTAGCTGATTCGAAGGGGTTTGCTTGTTAGAGTATGCCGAGAACCTTAAGTAGCCTTACAGGAAATAATCGAGAGGTGCCAGGCCGTGTAATCCCTGCGTTTAATTTATGAATGCTTCCCGTGAGATGACCCAGTCGCCGAACTTCCTCTTCAGAACATCGAGGGCGCATGTCTTTGGTGCACATGTAATGCGGGTTGGCTTTAAATAATTTTTTAATTATAAAGATCTTTTAAAATTGGTCCGCAGGCGACAACGCAATTGTTAACTTCAATTACCATTGTCATACCATACCGCATAGGGTTTTGCAGAAGCTGCACAGATGAGGCATCTTTTTGCTCTGCTCTGTCATTACCCAGATCGAGAAAAGGAAAGGATACAGTTCCTGGGAAACTACTTCTTTGCAGAGCTTAAGGACTGAAAAACCTAGTAAGATTCATTTGGGGATCTGTGTTCTTTTAGGACTACAGTAGATCTCACGGCGGTTTCACAACCCTAGAAAGGGCACTATGGACCACGATCAAAACTTGGTCTATGTAGTCGGGGTTCACTGACCGTGAGGGTTTGCCCAAATACCTACCTACTAACCTAGCTAGCTTCTAAATCAGTGAGCCTATCGCTGGAGGAATCCCGTCTATTTTGGTGATGAAGGTAGAGCCTAGGAAGAATTTTCGTTTCAGTACCCTTTTTATTTTAAGTCTGTGGGGGCCTTACGCTTTCATTTAGTGCCGACTATATGTAAAATTCAGTTTAGTTCACTCACTACTCAGAAACTACCCTTTGTAGCCACATTAACCGGTTTGTGTCCTCACATAGGAAAGACCCTCATAAGTTTACACTTTGCCTCGGTATAGGTTCTCAGGGGTGACTCCCCACGCATTTCGTGAGTTGTTAGAGTTGTTAATTGGCCAAAATGTGTACAAAATGATGTAAAACTTTCACATTTTTTGCTAGATATGCTTATGGAGTTATTACACTGCCGCCTAGAATCCACCCTGACGAGATCAAAGATATTACCTGACCATCAGTTCGGATTCAGACGACAATAATCAACCATTCTCCGAGTGATAAACAAAATATCAACAGACCTTGATGAAAAGAGATTTTGCGCAGCAGTTTTTTTTGACGTGACAAAAGCTTGATAAGGTTTGCCATTGTGACCTGCTACACAAAACTCGAGAATCTTCTCTAAAAATACTTCTACCATTTAATCAAAAGCTACATAACCGATCAACATTTTACGTAAGCTACAGTGATGAATCCTCAGACTTTTACGTGGCTAAAGTAAGCTAAGCGAAGTCCCTCAAGGCTGTGTTTTAGGACCCTTACTTTACAGCTGACATTCCTTCTCCTAACAGACCTTCCTCAATGATTGCCACGTTTGCTGACGGCACGATTTTCCTTAATTTGGAAAAATGCCTTGATACTGCAACAATCCAACTACAAGAATATATTGACGACGTAATGGCCTGGTTTAAAAAATGGAACGTTAAAAATAAATTGTGACAAATCAGCGCTAGTAATTTTCACAACCCAAAAAAAGTACACACCAATACCGTTAAAAATCAACAATAAACCCATCCAGATTGCGGAGGCATGGACAATCTCAAAAACCGATGAAGAAGCACTTGGTCTTTTCAAGAGAAAAGTTCTGCGTTCAATATTTGGTCCTGTCTGCGTTGATGGTTATTGGACAAGAAGATCCAACCAAGATCCACATGGAGGGTTAGTTGGTTATTTAATATCAAAAATTTCATTATTTTTTATTAATAAATCTTTAAATAATTATTATATTTAGTATATTTACTGGTTCTATATAGTTTATACCTTATATTTCTACTTATGGAATTATTAACTATTCATTAAAGTTAGGTATAAATGTTGTTAAGAAATTTGATCAAGGATGTACGGGCTGTACAGCGACCTGAGCCTAGCTAGGCGTCTACGGCTTCAACGCCTAAGATGGCTGGGCCAAGTGGAGCGCATGGACAACACTGAATCAGCTGGCTAAAGATCGTGCCGGCTGAAAAGGCTTACTGGTTGAGGCCCAGGTCCAACCCGGACTGTAGCGCCACCAGAAGAAGAAGAAGAAGATAAGTCCAGTAGCTAAATACCTAACAGTATATTTGGGCACCAAGTTGACGTGAAAACATCACATTGAACAGTAACCCAACCATATGAAGCTAAAATTTAGACAACACTAGTGGCTCCTATGTAAGGGCCAGGGTTGTGACTTAACTGCAATTGCAGTAGATCTACTGCATTTTTTTCCTGAAATGATTCTACTGCCTTTAAATTAGATCTACTGCACTTTTTGTCTTGCGAAAAAACCATTCAATACGTAAATGTAATCCACAAAATATTTGTTTAGTTCCATGGGCTTAAAAAAGCGACTGCAATGGTAAACTCTGTAATTGGCCCATTTGCCCAAGAAAGAATTAGTAAATTGTTGATAAATTGCAAGTTTTCCATAATTATTGATGAAACAACGTAGGTACATATCTACCTTTAAGTGTCTGGCAGTTGAAGCTCGTTATTTTGATGTAACCAAAAACTTTGTCTTTGATAAGTTTTTTGGGTTAATAGAGCGGACTGATTCTGATTCGAAAGAAATATTTTTGAATTTAAAGGCATTTTTTGAAACGAAAAATATTCCTTTGAAAAATATTATAGGATTAGCTACGGATAATGCTTCTGTCATAAGGGGCAAAATAAGTGGTGTAAAGCGAGGTTGGAAGATGAGAATAAAGATTTATTTTAAATAGGATGCACATGTCAATCTTTGCATTTATGTGCATCGGAGGCCTGCAAAAAGTTGCCATAATTAATCGAAACAATAATAAAATATTTTTACAACCATTTTTCTCATAGTCCCAAACGTATCGGTGCATACAAACAATTTCAAGAATATTGCGATATTAAAAACAACAAAATTCTTAATGTTTCAAATACTCGATGGCTGGCGATGGAAAGTGTTGTTGATCGACCAATAGAGCAATGGACTCCATTACAACATTACTTTAACCTGACAAATTTGATTTTGATTCAACAAATAAACTTTATTTTCTTTTTCTTTAATATGTATTAAACCTGAGGTGATTTCTTTAACATCATCCTGGAGAAGATCGTGCAAGATTCACACGCCAACACTAGAGGCACGATCTTCCAGAAGTCCGTACAACTGCTAACACATTGACGTGATTGGCAGAAGACAGCGAGCCGTCAATGAGGCGTTTGCTGGCATTGAGGTGGAGGCGGCTAAAATGGGTCTAGCGGTGAATGAGGGCAAAACGAAGTATATGCTGTCATCAAGAAAGGACACACAACATCCACGTCTTGGACAGAGCGTCACAATGGGCAGCTATAACTTCGAGGTAGTCAAGGACTTCGCCTACCTCGGTACCGAAATTAAACGCAGAATTACTCTTGCCAATCGCTGTTTCTTTGGGCTCAAGAGGCAATTGAGTAGTAGAGTCCTCTCTCGAAGGACCAAGCTGACTTTATACAATACCTTGATCATCCCAGTCTTGCTGTACGGCGCGGAGGCATGGACAATCTCAAAAGCGGATGAGGAAGTCCTTGGTATTTTCGAGAGAAAAGCTCTGCGTGCGATCTTTGGTCCTGTTTGCGTTGACGGTTTCTGGAGGAGAAGATTCAACCACGAACTGTACAGCGACATGAGTCTAGTCAGGCGTGTTCGGATCCAACGCCTAAGATGGCTAGGCCATGCAGAGCGTATGGACAACTCAGCTCCGGCCCGGAGAGTCTTCGACTCCGAACCCGTGGGACAACGCAACAGAGGACGCCCGCGTTTAAGGTGGCTCACCCAGGTGGTGAGCCACCAACTTGGCGTGTGACACTGGAGACAACTAGCCAGAGACCGTGGTAGCTGGAGAGGCTTGTTGGTTGAGGCCCAGGTCCTCCCCGGACTGTAGCGCCAAATAAAGAAGAAAGAAGAAGAAAGGGAGTTTGACTTAGAGAGCATGTACCTATGTAATTGTATGGAAAGTTGAAGCGAACAATTTATAATTAAAGAGAAATTCGCCTTAGGGAGAGTTCGACTTATGAAGTTGACTGTATTTACATACTATGTGAATCCGAATCTGTTCAGATCGACAATAATGATAACAGCGGCAGTGATTTAATAGGGAAACTGATAATAGGGAACTTGATTTTATAGGAAAATTGACGAAAATTGAAGATGATTTGATTCAACCACCTTCAATCGAGTTGGTTGCAAATGCATTGCTCATCTTGCGTTTATGTTAAAATACTCATTTATGTGTTATGTCACAGATTAATAAATATTTACATATGTACAGTGGACTCTCCCTAAGTCGAATTGTCACGGGATGACATAATTTGTTCGAGTTAGGGGGAGTTCGACTTAGAGAGAGTCCACTGTATATCAATTTTGTATTTTATTTGATAACTCGATTTTTTTTTGTGGCATGTGGTGGTTCGAGTTATCGAAGTTCGACTGTTTATGTAAGTTCATCAAAATAGTGCTCGGTCATCAACAGCCCATTAATATATTAAATTTTTTTAACTTTGCACCACTTAATACATATAGCTTATGCTTTTAACAGCTATTATTTGAAGTGTTATGTTTGAAACAAATTATAGCAAAAACTTAAGTTTTTGTAAACACGCACCACTAATCAAAAAATAGGTTATCGCCACTTTCTTCCACTTTTGCAATCGTAAGTAATTACGTAATAATGTTAATTTGTATGGCGAATGTGTAGAACATGTTCCTGCTGGAATCGGCGCCGTCACATTCAAAAATTGTCAAATGGTTCCTATATTACAGGAAGAAAAGTGTGAAAACGGACGACCACTAGAGAGGGGCCGACCACTAGTACCATTACCCTACATCTGGAACGAGGATATTCATTGCGACCTTCGAATAAAAACAGTCAACGAATAAATAATCAAAACGACAAAAATACGGCGAATTAAAAGAAAACAACCAAGTGACTCATTAGCATGAAGGGAATTTACTATTCAACTCATGAAGCCTTGTCTATATATTACAACACATTTAAATTAGACATTAACATTATATATAAAACTAATATCTAAGTGACAAAATGACTCTGATGACAAGAGTCACACAGTTCAACCACATTTCCCCCAAATCGTTATAAAATGTAACAAATAAGGGAAATAAAAAAAAAATATACTTAAGTCCGGCAAGTCTAATCCATACAATCTCCCATCTGGCCAATCTCTCTGAAAATGAATATTTCCTTTTTCGCAACAGCGAAAGAAAATCTAAATCAAACAAAAGAAACCGCATAGATCGGGCATAACCCATTCAAATTCACCACCACCGCCTTGTGTGTGTCTCTGCACCAGACTCTGGCAATTATGAAAGCAACAGGAATCAGTTACCAAAAATTTACAGCCTCCAACCGCCGACTGCCCTAGTTTGCGGCATAACAGCGCCCATAAAGATCACCCGTTAAGATACCCAAGAATGATGTGAGATAATCGCGCACCCGTCACCATTGCCACCGTATGAAGCAATCGAAAACTCAACCCAAACACAAGTCGACTGGATATTTCTGTACGGACAATTAATAATTTCACACAGTCACCCCGATTTTCATTGATGATCTGGAGTGGAGCGGCTCCCAGTTGCCTGCCTCCACCTCCCCCAACCGTCGTACCGTTCGGAGAAAATCTCAAACGTTAATTTGTAGCTGGATCTTATTCAGAAAATCACCCAAGAAACAACGAATCAAATGAATTAGCGAAAAGATTTACAGAAACCTGTTGAAAGGGGGTAAATCATAAATCAGCGGCTAGCGCGGCCAACCATACGCACGCGCACACGGCGCAACTGGGCACCAATTCACTTCATCGAGTTTAGTTCATTTCGTTCATCCGCTCATTCACACGCGGAGTGAATTCGCCGCGAGCGGACTGCAAGAGCGCAGTTGAATCTCTGAGAGAACTCGGCAGTCTACACCCGTTCATCATTGACCACCGAATCAGATGCACAAAGCAAAAGACCAAGAGACGAGCGAAAAACCGAGAAAAACGAAATCAAAAACAAAAAAAAAAAAGAAAACGAAAGGAAAAGTGTGCGGCGAAATGACTGAAACCGAAACTCGCTTATGCTGCGCAACATACTAGCGAAGCGACTGCCGAGTGCCGAGCGAGCGATGCGAAATGACGCTACACCGCGCCGCGTCGCCGCCGCCGTCGCCGCCGCCGTCGCCGACCGATGCGAGTGCTCGTGTGGTGTGGTGGATAATTTTTGTTTGTTTGTTGATGGTCGCTGGTTTTTTCTTCGCTTTTTGTTTTTACCCGTATTTTCTTGTTTTCTTCGGCAGCAGCAGTTCAGATAAACTACCAACACCTTACCATTGAAGAAACCACAAAACAGAATTGTATTGACTCTGAAACCGAGCGGTTGCATCGCGGTTGTTTCGAAAAAAAGACAATTTTCAATTTATCGAGTTCGTGGATCGTGGATGTTTTTTTTTTTCTTTCCTAACATCGGAGTGCAGTTTTTCGCGAGAAGTTGGATCAAATTTAACGGTAACGTGGTAGAGAATTAAACGCCTTCTTTTTGGAGGCTTGCTTTTAAACGATGTGTGGCGAGGGAGATTCGATGAAATGAGCTGAAATTGATGGGGGTTTGGAAGGACTCTTGTTTGCGTTCTCGGATGAAGGACTGAAGTGAAGAATTGATGAAGTGATTAAAAGGACTGTGATGGGAGTTGTTTTAAAAAAAAAATAAAAAATCGGGTAATGTTACACATACGACAGAGTGTACGACGAGTGATCTTCAAAGAAAAAACAGGGCGACACAGGACATTTATGTTGTATGAGAGGAAAGGTGAATTGGTGGATGGGGGCGTTTTGCCCTGCATCAGTTAAATCAGTGGGCAAAGTCGACTTGATTTTTTAGTTACAACGTATTAGGCTTGAATTTGCAAGGTTTCACTTTCAATTTTGATTCGGGGTACATTATCCTTAGAGAAGACCCAAGTAACATCTTTCAAGCTAATCTTCATGTGAACACTTTGTCCGTTGAATAGTACTGCCAAATCTATGAATAATCGCGTCGAAGGTGTAGGAAACTTTTCTTTTGAAACTGCGAATTTTGACTTGGAGTCCCTGTTATTCCCTACAAATCCTTATTATTTCCATAAGATTTGTTAAACAGTCGACTCTTGCATTTCAAATTCATCTTGATTCAACATACAATAGACGCTCGATATAGTGAACTAGTAAAAACCATGGCTGTTCACTGGAGCGAGTTCTTTGAAAATTTCACCAAAATGTGTAGAATGTTTTTGCGTACCACCCATCAAAAATAAAATTTAATTACAACTTGTCCTTGCAATTACTTAAAAACAGAGAAATATTTATAAAATAAGGACAATTTAGCAAAAAAAAAACTCACCTGTAAAAAAATTCAGCGCTACAAAAATTATACATTCCTTGCACTTGAAAACAAAAATACAACAAACTTAAGCTGTGCTAAAGTAGTTCATGTTCTGACTCAAATCATTGTGCAGCATCTCTAGAAGACACTGAACAAATCCAATGATCTACATCTGGTGGTTGTTGTGTCTTGCCTTTGTGCTCGTCTTCTTCAATATCTGAAGATTACTGATCATCTTTTCATTTTCAAATCTACTGCCGTTTGTAGCGGTCCTGTTAAATGGTTTAGGAGATCAATTACGCCGTTCTCCAGCGTAATTGTTTTTCCAGCATTTCGCAATGACAGAAAATCCTAATTAGTCCCATGCTGCTGCCAGGTTAAAAAAAGGTTCTGCCGATTCAAAGAACATTTTTTTTCTGACTATTTAGAATAGCCTGTATAAAATATTGTGTGTTCACAATAGTCGATTAATCACTATATCGAGTGTTCACTGTACTTGTATAAGTTTTGAACACATTCGTGCCATTTTGAGTACCAAGTTCTTCGGTCCTTGCATTTGTAGATAAAAGGACAGTCTGTCGCCTTGGGACCTTAAATACATTTAAGGATCAGATATTTATTCTTCATGTTATCTGAATCTCACGGCGTTATACACACTGTGTATGAAATTGTGATGAAAAAATAGGAGTGGCCATTGTGAACACATAACTTCTAAGTCTACACTTGCTTCACCGTGTTCGGGGCTTGTATTCGGAGTTAAGAGGATGTCTAACATATTGGCTCTATCATGTTAAACCTAATAGAACGATCTTAGTCCCGTCAGTCCACAATTTACTTCGCCATTTTTCTATAGGCCAGTTGACGTGAAAATTTTGGCATTTTCCAGACTCGTTGCTTTGCGTTTTTTCGTCAGAAGTCGTTCTTTTTGCGGTATCTCTAGTAGAGAGACTGCCTTTAGGGAAAGACCTAGGTCTCTCAGAATCTCACTAGAAGACGCTAAGAGAATCTTTTCGCTGCAGAAATCTATGGAATATCATCATATCTCGTTGCGGTCATGGGGTTCCTCTCATCTTTTCCTTTTTGTCTAATGGTTATGCAAATCATCTGATTTGAGCACTTCATCTGCAATTTGATTACGTGTCAGATGTTTTGTTCTCATTTCTTAAATTATGAATCAATATACCATGCTTTCCTTGGTCAAATAAGTAAACATATCCGTGAAATTTTAAGTTTCTCGATTTACAAATATTTCGCAAACAACTTTAAGCGCTTACTTTCATTCAGCCAAGCCTAAGGCTATTTCGCTCTGGCTTTTCTTAGCTAATTTGTAATTTTAATTATAAATTATGCTTTCAAATAAATAAATAAATACTTTCATTCATTCATACTCCTCTTTTATGAATAGGAAGTTCTAATAAAAACACAATACGTGTGCTAAGGATGCAAATCTCGTAAATGCATTTTTGTAAATTCAGCAGATATGTTAGTGATTTCTAATGTGAACAGTGATGTAATTTTTTTTCATTTAGTTTCTTCGGATTAAATACAACAATTTCAAAAACAAAAAAATGTTTGCGGACCAATAAGGCTTTTTATTTCACTGTTCGTGAATATACCACTTTTTTTTACTAAAGCCCCAACCACCTAAATGGTTTTCCCGTTTTAAAATATCATACTTGCATTGAAGATGTTTTTTTTTTTGTCTTTTTTCCCATTTAATACAACAATAAAATGGACTTTTTCTAATTCAGACTTACATTTCAATGCCTACTTGATATATTTTTAAAAATCGAATTCTTGGCAAAATGTGGGTTTAAGAGGCTTGCGGGCGAAAAGTCGGGCGAAGTCACTGCAATAAATTGCAAATATTCATCAGATCATGAAGTCGTTTCTTGTGTTTTGCTTCTGTGATGAGTGTCACTGATTACTGCCCTTATTCAGAACTAGAGCTTAAATAGACATAAGATGTGTTTAAATGATAAGATAATATGTCTTTCATGAACGCATGCTAACTTTTTTTACATTGGAATTAATAAAGACAATTGTATATTCACACTGGAGTCTAATTCGTGAGTTTAACTTAAGTCATCACAGCTTCTTTCTTTGAAACTACCGTTTAGAAACACATGAAACAAATTTTGTAACTGCACTCCTTTTGTTTTGAATTTGGCTGTATACCTAGGTGGGCTAAAGAAGAATGTTAAACACGTGTAACTCTTGTAATACTCCTAGGTTTATTGAATATTGGACACATTTTATGAAATATGACACCAGTCCACAATTTTGTTCGATAGATATATTCGTTAGTTTTTTGTTAATTACTCCATGTAATGCTTCTGGTTGCGGGGTCTGTATTTTACCTCGAATATTCTGGCTTAGCTGGGTATTAGCTTGAAGTCTCTAGTTGGAGGTAGTTATATCTGGTAAATGAGGTGGCCAGGGAAATCAGAATTTTTGTCCACGCAGCATGTTCCTTCCTTACTGTGCGCAGTCGCTCCATCTTGTTGGAACCAAAAATTAGGGTGCTTCTTACTCAGAAAGATGTCGATCGTTGTTCTGTTAGAAGAATCAGAAATCGTTAATCACGATAATCATGAAAAAAAGTTGTTCGTTCTTAACATTGGTTGGTCTTAATCGCCTAACCCTTAGACCTTTTCAACGATGACTGCTGTTGTGACGGAATTACATGTATATTCAGTTGATGACATCTACCATTGTAAATAATGCCGTCTAACACAAATGTATGTCCTAGTACATTATTCACTATTCTTTTCATAAGGCAGAAATAGACAAAAAAGACGTCAGGGAATAACATAAACTTTTCTGTTTTTTTTTTCAGACACAAGTCAAATAACTCTTGCTTTTAGTCAATTGCGGTTTTCATCATTATTCATTTATTCGGATCTTTTAAATAAACTTCTATTATTTTTCAAATCGAGTGAAAAGTTAATTTTGTAGCAAATAAAAAGAAACCAATCTCAAAGCGATTATAATACTTTCAATATTTTATTTCCAAGTATCATACACTTAATATGCAAACTCCTCATGGGAAACCATAATTTGTTCGTTATGTTCGACTAACTCTGATCCTTTCTGAAACCAAAGTGGCAGTCCTCTATTTCTTTTCTTGCATGTCCAAGTACTGTTCCAATTTTGATTTTCAAATCTGATACGTATCCAATTCGAATCATTTTTACCCCCATTTAGAATTGTTTTGATCGCTTTCTTCTTGAAATCCACCTAAAATAGAGGTCTTCAAGAAGCTGCGGATATGCCTTCGTACTCACTGCAACTTTCCATTTCAACAACTAGTCTTCTTGGAGGTTCTCCAATCAGATTTTTGTACTTTCAAGTTTTAACTGAAGTTGGCAATCTATCAGATTGCGAATTTCACTCCTTTACGCACTTATTTCACTTTTCATTGCAAACTTCGAATTGCTCACAGAATGATTCACAAACCTATGAGGACACGTTTTCTAGATTTCTTTTTCGATTAGAATCGAAAAGTAGAGAGTTTTACTTTTTGGCAATGATTTTAGTTGGAAAACTGCGGATGGAGACTTTCCTGTTTAGTGCGTTTGAATTACTGCGTGTACTAATTAACTTTTTTGAATTAACTCATGAGCTTTGAATAGCATATAAATGAAGGACGTTTTGTAATATATATCAGTGTCTCAAAATATTTTATGATTTATTTCGAAGACTCTTTGGAATACGAATCCATATTTCTGCAAAATTTGATCTCTGTGACCTAAGTCTAGGTGTATACTGTGTGAAACCTTAAATATTCAGACAAATGCCTCAACAGTGCACATTCTTTGCAGATTTATTAATTTAAAGTTGATATCGTGAACATGGTGCAATGAAGAATGAACATTTATGCTTTAGAATATCGGATGAAGCAAATTAAAGTACAATTAATTGAAAAAGTTTTACTTCTCCAATGTGTGCCAATGACGGTCACGCCCTCTTTTTTTTACTTTCTTATCAGGCATACGACCTATGGAGGGTCTGAGCCTGAGGAATTGCTGCCTTCCATGGCTGACGGTCCTGGGCATGCAAGTTGTCTTGCATCCGCGATTACGATTACTACTTTATACCTGAGGTTCGGCCTTCCTCTCCTTCTCGAACTAGTATTCTTAGAATCGAAGACCCTCTTATTTTCCATTCGCTTTCTTCACAGACGGGACCATATATCTGAGGCACGAAGAATCAGCTCCGCAGTTTTGCTTAGCGGCCAGATTTCGCGACTATATAGCATTACTGGAAAATAAGGGTTTTGTAGAGCATGATCTTGGTCCTTCGAGTAAGGAGCTTGGAACACCTTTGTTTTGACAAACCAAAGTTACATCGGTTGCCAAGGGTGATTCTACATCGGATCTCCACTGTGATGGCATTCGTGGAGTTCACGTCCTTTACTCACTCAATTTGCAGATTTTCACTAGTTTTAAAGGAATGATTTTTCCGAAAGTGATTACCTTGCTATCAGATTGAGGCGGCTAGTAGATTTATTCCTCTTTGTGTACCGTGATAGACTTCGGCCTCAGCCAACAAGCCTCTATAGCTGGTGCGATCTCTCTGTGCAGCTGCTCTAGCTGTTAGTTAAGGCTCATCTCCACTTCGGCTCACCCACTTAGAAGCAAACATCACCTTTGATTGATTTGCAACATTCATGCCGTTTTAGTTTTCTTCTTCGGTTTCTTCGAAAAACAAGACCAAAAATGGCATCCATAACTTTGATCTCAATAATTCCAACTACTTCTTGATCAGCTTTTGATTTTGTGTCTAGACTGAGACAATCACTGTCTTGCATATCGTCAGCTCAACATTTGAGGTAAACAGCCTTATTTCGAGTTTCACCCGAACAGCACTTCAATTGAAAACCCCCTTTTCACTTTTCCCCTGTCATGAGTCTCGGGCGAGTTTTTGACAAAAAAAAAGTTTTTTGTTCTTATTTCGCTTGGAGTATGGCGCTATTCGCATGGAAAGTTTATGCTAGTTTTTTGTAGGCGAAAGAGAGATCATCAAAGCGGAAAATGTGAGTTGTTTGTTTCTTTGAAAGCGAAAGTGGAAATAAATCATGTACTTAAGCTCCTGCTTCAAAAATTCTAAAACTTGAGAAAGCACTTGCTTAAAGACGATTGTGCCAAAACAACTTCGCAATTCTTGCCAACTCTTGCCAACATATCCTTCCACTGAAAAAAAAAACGGAAACAAGCGGCCAGATTTACAATTGGTGGTATTGCACACTTTTGTGACGCTGGGGACAAGGAGTTGGTGAGCACGTCTAGCAAATATTTAAATGCTGCTTGTAAAGATTTGAAAGACAAATGTGTTAGTAATTATTTTATAAGTCATTAAAGAAGACTCTGAAGGATTGGAACTATCTCTTAAGCTCCTTCGAATTGCTTGTTCTTCTTTCCTTTCTCTTCTTCACACAATATTTGTAGCGCAATTCGTTTAATGTAACTTTTTGTACCCTCAATTGCTTCTTAACTTCTTTATTTGGCCAGTATCAAAGCACCAGATTCTATGTTCAAAATGTCACAGATGATTCGAAGTAAAATTTTGTTCACGTTACATTGACAATAATCCAAAAAACTCCGGGCGAACAGAAGTCTCCACGTGGTATATTGTTCGAGTGAAACTCACAGTAATGCTAAAGGGTTTAAATCTATTTGGTCTTTATCTGCTTGGTTTATCAGTGACTGTGTTGTCTTCAAATGAAAAATCTGAGTTGACTTTGGGTAGGATAGGCCTTTTTATAGCCTTCCGAATTGATTTGGTCGCTGTGTAGAAAAACTGTATTGAAAGTCTCGAGTTGAGACATGCTTCAACTTGGGTTAGCAGAGTGATAAGAATTTCAATTGTTATCACCTGTTTACCAGCTCCTCATTTCAAGTAAAACTTAACTAATTTCACGCCTGAAATCCCAATTCCCTGCAATCACCTTCACAGTATGACGAGCAGGCGGATTGAATTGTCATTTTGTCCCACCGTTAGCTATCACCTCTGTCATGTTCGTCTCACCTTCGGTAGGAGTAGTTCACACAAGTGAGGGATCCGTGAGGTTAAGATCAAATCAACTGTTACGAATATTTCAATTTGCAATTAAATAACGAACAATCAAATTTTTCAAAGTGCCGTGGGTCGCCTTGGGTTGCGCCGACTCAGTAGCAGAGAGTTATAGGTCCCTGAACATATCAACTTTCGTAATTCACGGCTTTACACCTTTCGAGTCACTAACATTGCTTCAAGAGTATTCCTGTCTGGAAAGGCAGACCAAAACTCCTTCCGCTTGTGCAGGAGCAATAGCCCGTACAACACGAGTTATTGCTGCAGAAACCAGGCCCAGATACGTCTCGGTCTGTCGAAACACCTACATATGTTATTATTATTATGAATGCAAGGTGAATCACCTTAGATGAATACTGTCTTGAATTTCACGGATATAGTTAAGTTAATCATCCACTAGAACTCCATAGCAACATGTTTGCCTTTCCTCCACCACTTGAGTTCCCCATCAAAGTACCTAGAACATACGTTCCTCTCGGATAGACACAAGTCAGTCAAGTGATTCCCTTGCCTCATGTCCATATTTGTGGTTTTTAGGGCCTCCTCCTAATCGATTTTCCAAGGTCAAGAGACAACTGTTATGTGCTCTCGGCGTTTAATTATCCAGTATTTCTGTGTGTTTATTTAGTTTTTATTGAGTAGTCAAAGCGATTTGTTAATTTAATGAAGCCATTTGCATAGAGAGGAGGGTTAATGGCGAACTGGAACATTGCCTTCCTAATCGACTGTTATTTTTTGGCAGCAAAAAGATAAACACATGGTAGCCGCTGGAGGAATGTAGCGTGAATTCGCTTGAACCGTTCCTCTAAAGGTCTTCGGTTCATGAATTATGGTTATTCCATTGATAATTGTATACGTCGCAGCAAGATGCTTGGAACTAGTCCCGATTAATTTAAAAAAAAACTTGATCCTATCTATTCCTTGGTTTTGGGGACAATTTACGCAGCCTTAATTGAAAGCACTCGATTTTGATCTACGAGGACACACATGCGGAAGCTTGGAGTTGGTGGAATCTGTCAAACATTATTTTACGTTTCCTCATGTGTGAGATAAGACCACCTAAGTGGGTAATTAATTCTGGTTTAGAATCATCTGGTTGCTAATGGCCCAGTTCGTTTTGTATATTCAAATCTTTTGGCCTAATTTGATGGAAGACGCAGGTTTTACGATCTTGATAACATGAGGTGATCTAACATGAGATCTTCTAAAATGTGTTTCTCTATACGATGGGTTAGGAAATTAGGCCAAAGATTTGCCTTAGATCTGGGAAAAAATATATACAACTTGAAGAATGTCAAAAAGATTGGCTAGAATCTTCCGAGAAAAAAGTCTTTTGACATTCCTGTCAATCTGCCATCGGCTATAATTTGAGCGTATTTTAGGATCGTTATTTCGCAACATCTTCACCAAGTTTCCACCACTTTGCTTGCTGGTTGAAACTGAAGCATACGCCAGTTACAATAATATGGTCGGTGCAACGCACAGTGTGTCACGTGGAACAAGTTTGGTGGTACATTTTCAATAGGTAATAGATTAATGTGAACACAAGTCACAAACGTTAAAATTCATAAAACTTTTTGACATACACTTATCAGTCACCAGAAATTAAGTATAACAGAGATGCCCGACTTCTACCTCTCTTGCCCCTTAAGATTTTTGACAACTGTTTTTTATAACGTGTTTATAAGCCCAATTGACCAATCAGAGGACGGCATTTACGTAATTTCGTGAATAACCGTCAAAAATTCATGAATATCCCTCAAAAAGGTACTGAAATTCGTCGATGGACAGGGGACAATCAGCTGTGAAGTCACGTCTGTAATACTTCATTTCTGTCAGTCACAGGTTATGTGTCTGTCAAAACGAAAAGACGATAATATTGGACAAATAAATATTGGTTGAGTCATTTTCAAGCAATTTATTACATTTTTTTTACGAGTCAATAACTCGTTGAGTATTAGCCATTTTAAGTTGTGGATTTCTTTGATAAGGGTATATACTTCATATAATTAGGGGTATTAAATTCAACAATTAGACCATATTTCCCCGATCACAGCTCGTGCATTTTTTCTTGATTGCCAAAAATATGAGAGAATTGATACTAATTTGAAGCTATACGAATTCATTTGCACAAAATGCGATTTGTGCGACATTTTCTATGTTTTTCTATGTTTACTTCAATATAGGGCTTTGTGATATTTCTTTAAAAGAAAAAATCTAATTTCGAATCTAATTATTTATTTTACAATATTATTACATAATCTGTCAATACAAATCCAAGAACGCGAAAAAAAAGTTGTCCACCTAGCTTGTTCTACGTGACACACTGTGCGACGGTCCGATGTGGATCCGGGCCTAGTTTGTACAGCAACCACTCGTATAGTGGGGCTATTGATTTGACATGGTGGAATGACATTTTTATACCAACGGCGAAGTTTGAGAAGACCTTTCTAGACACGAATACCCTTGGAGCATTGTCACGCTCGGCGGGGCGATAATTACGAGGATTGCTACTTGCGCCCCCTACTCACAAACCCACTACGTTGCGAAGTCGGTATTGTAGTTAAAATAAAGATTTTGGTCCCCTTCAATAGACAGCCTGCACACTTTCGTTCTCGGTGACATTTCCACTAAATTGCTTGAATTGCTTAAATCTACGCATAAAGATGAGCCGCATTTAAGATCAAAGTTTTTTGGTATAAATTCGGAGAGTGTGACCATTTGGGTGGCTGCTATAAGGATTTCTGCCTCTTGCTAATCGTATTTACATTCCGTCTATCTTGGAACTCTCATCTATTTCACATGAATGCACGGGTAACGTTCGGAAATAAAGCTTTCAGTTCTCAATAAAGACTCCTTTTATGAAGACTTATCTTTTATCACAGACCTTGTATTTTTGTTTCCTTGAAATTAGTCGAAAAAGATTGGTGTCATTAACGAACATAGGCCTATAATGAATCTGTCTCGACAGTGCTTTCAATGTAACATTTCTATACCCACTTTTTGACATTGTGGGTATTTGACCTGCTATAATCTCTTCTCTATTTCCGTAATGAAAACCACTTACTGTGTCTATTGCTACAGCTAACTATCTTTAAAAGCCACAAGAATTCATTCTGAATGGTAGATTTGCCCAACAATCAACTTTAAACGTTCACTTTGTCTACCTAGACCTATCCTTCCCGAACAGTCCTCATCGATGTCAAAACAGCTTACTGAACGTGCCCGTAATGTATATAAGCCACGAACTGCTTTTCAGAAATGACCGTTTTCCAACGAATTTAAACAAAAAACTGCGAATTGAATTAACAATTCTTTTTATCGACAAAAATCTCAAAACATAGTAGTTAAAGTATTCAAATAAACGATTTTGAATTGTTTCTCTGCGAATCAATCATTCTATTTGAGAAATGTCAAGCTGAGAACGCAATACACAGATAGGCAAAGGCGATCCACAAATTCACGACCAAAAAATTGGGGATGAAGTGCCAGTTTGCTAAAATTCTAATCGTAGCTCTGTCCGAATGAGAAAATTCCATGTGAATGAAGTGTCGGAGTTTGCGAATTTCGCAATTCGCTGTGAGCTCATATGAAAGGCACTTCAGTTGCCCAATGATTTTTGTGGAATCCGAGGACGAGACCAGACATCGCCATCCGAAGAAATATACATTTAGGAGCATATTGCCTAGATACCTTAATATAACCGTAATAATAATCTCATTTCGTATGTAAGCACCAACTGATTTTTAAAGTTAATGATATCCACGGACTTATACTGGCCTTTTTGACTGATCTCTGGAGTCAGCTGTTCAACCTTTCAAATGGTGAAATTCCTAAAACTCATCACAGAACTATTTTGGCTAGTGTCATAATCGATGTGCTCAAGAACTCTTAGAGCTATCCCGATGACAGCTATGTGACATTATTATTACGCGATCCAGAAATGAAGTATTACAGAGATGCCCGAGTATTACCTATCATGCCCTTTAAAATGTTTGACAACTGTTTTTTATAACGTGTTCTTAAACTGAATTGACCAATCAGAGGACGGCATTTACGTTATTTCGTGAATAACCGCAAAAATTAATGAATATCTGACAAAAGGGCACTCAAATTCGTCGATGGACTAGGGGGCAATCAGAGTCCCCTTCGTTCATCTGCTGTAAGCGGATGCATGAAAAAAAAGCTTTGAACAACCTCTATCAATAAATACAAACACTTGTCACTAAACAATAATTCAACCTCTTTACGGTTAGCAAACGAAAATAAGTGTAAACAACGACATTTGTAAGTCAGAATCGATTTTGAAGTGGGTGAACATGTTTCTCACAAATTGCCAAAAAACACCAATCGCAGTGAATCAATTTAAATTACATGTACACAAATCCCCTCGTATGACGTTGTTAATTTTAACTTTTGACATCAATAGACAGTCTGCATTTTGAGTTTGTTTTTAAAAGAGGGTAATGTTAAGAGTCATCGATGTGGCGTCGGGTTAATGGAGTTGCCCGTTTGACAGGATAAGAAGGTTCGTCTGGCATGTTGATGTTTATTTAAGTGTGTCTCATAATCATGGAAAGAATGCGCTACAGCCCGAGGTGAATTTAAGGCTAACTTGTAAAACAATCACTCGTGATGGGACTCCAGAGGTAGAGAAGATAGAGAAGACGGCGAAGTTAGAGCAGATTTTTCTGGGCTGTTAGTTATATTGTTAGAAAATTTCTCTGTGGATTTAAAGACGTGGAACCGTGAAAATTGTTTATTGTACCGGAAGTCTAACCTAGGCTTCATCGATTCAAGTGAGTTCAAGTCGACGGACATACCCACTAAGACACCGCAACCCACCGATCTTCTTTTATAAGAAAGACACAACGATTTCACGGTTCCTGTAGTGCTTACAGAAGTTTAAGAAGCTTTTCTTTCTTTGTGTTTCGCTACAGTCCAAGGACGACCTGACCTTCGGAGGCTCATATTTTATATTTGGCTTGCATTGAATTAACCTCTTTGTGCACAGGGTGTGGACGCTCTAGTTGAATTCTCACTGTAGCCGTCAATTCTAAAATTCCCATCTCTGCTCTAGGGCCTAGTTTACAAGATAATTTTTGACACAAAGGTTAATATTAGCTATCTACTATGTCAATTGTTTTAGTTTATTCAATTGAAAAACAATAAAATGGAAGAGGAATTTTCGTTACACTTATTTAACCATACAACCTATTGAATGTAGGTTTCTTCTGCCAAAAACTAGTAGCCGAAGGATAAATTCTCCAGAGCAGGTTAATCTCCCCATATCTGTATTCACCGCAAACTTGTCAAAAATGATCCCGTCGATAGCATTTTAACGCAGTTGAAACACAGCCTGGGGATTTCAAGTCGAACACATCCCTCTCTACACCCTCGAACTATCTTCCAAATTAACCTGTTCCGAGTAAACTTGAAATGCCTCATAGTCCTTGACTCACTACCAATTCTTAAAAGCCACCAATCACACCTGTTCCCCCCCCTCAAACATGACATGAAGTGTCATCAAATGTCATCAATCCTCAGTCAACTTCAGCTCGATTCATCGAAACAAGAGCAAACAAGAAAATAAATGCCAAGCTCTTAAAAAAATGTGCCAATTCCCGTTCTAATGTTTCCTGTTCCTGTCACATAATGAAATAATCACAAGTATTTATAAATTTCATTTCCATCAGTGTCAACATCTGTCAAATCGAAATCGGTTCAGTGCACTGCTGGCGCAATACACAAACAATATCAAAATCAAAAGTGAAACAGCAAAAAACCAACCAAAAAAAAAACAAACAATTTTGAAATTGAAGTCTTACATTGAACAACTGTGCTTCTGTGTGCGTTTTATACATTGAACGATCCACCATGATGTCGGCCTTAAAGGCCAACACCAACTGCAGCAATAACAAACCGAAGTGCATTCGTCGTTGTCGACTAACAAAAACACCGCCAACGACAGCCACAGGTACAGTAACAGTGACACCAGCAACGACAAATAAATTGTTAACAACAACAACGACGACGACAAACCCAGCAGCAGCAGCACCAGCACTACCAACAACACGAACATCACCGGCTACCACAATCCAGAATTCATCAACCTACGGTCAAGCAGCAGCAGCAGCAGCAGCACAGCAGTCCAAGAACAGGTTACGAACGACAACCTCAACACTTCCAGTCTATCTGTTGATTATCGTAGTTCTGTATGGATTTACGAATTTCGGAGTGCAATGCGGCACGGGGGCGGTCCGGCCGGGCACTGGCAATCCATCGCCTCGTCTACCGCGGACCAGCGCGAGTCAACTGAATAATGGGACTGGATATAAATTTGGCCCGAAAGCAGCGAATCAAACGAGAAATGGAAATCTACGAACAAGGTGAGTTTAAGTTTAATCTCAAAAATAGCAATTCATACCCCCTTTTCGGCCCCGAAGGGCTTGAGATGTTTTATGTGTCTTGTCAATTTCGCATCGCGTCGGCAAGAATTTGCACCCAATTTGTGGTGAACGGTTAACGAGCGGCGAGCAGCGAGCGACGTCGGCAAACTGGAACTCTGGAATTGACCCAGTTGCGCAATTCGAAGCGTATCTCCAGCCGCATACGATGCACTCGCACTCGACTCGGAGTGTGTGCGAAATGTGCTAGATATCTTGTATGCATCCATTAATTGAATTCACGGTGGGAAATCCTCGGTATGTCGGCACGAGACCATTGCCGTCTTCTCTTTTTTTTTCGGTATCTAACGGTAGCCCGGTGGAAGCTGTGTGTACGTACGAATATGCACCACGTGTCACGGGCCCAAGGTTGTAGCTGTGATGTTGAAATTAGCATAATTTATCGAGTGGAAAATTGTAATGAAACTCACTTCACGATGGTGTCCGTGTCTCATCGCGAAGATCTGCTCGTGGGCTACCGCTGCGATGCCAGCTTGAAAGGAGGCACTCGACGAAGTCTGCTGATTTATGCGCTGGGTTAGAGGTCGGCTTTTTATTGGTTCCAGTGGACGTGCTTGACTTGGAGGTTTCTTCTTCTTCCTTATGAAATATTTGGTAGATCACCAGCATCGGGGCAGAACTCTATTTGGTGTTTGCTCGGAATTTCGAAGGAAGTTGCACCATTTAACGGTGATCATGAAGATTTCCGGCGGCTTATCGTGTGATCTTTGTGTAGACGCGTGTTATTTACTTTCTGTATGGCCTCGAAGCCATTTAAGGGCTTTGCACCACCTTCCTGTTTTATTCACTGAGTGGCCAATTCGGAGTTCTTTGCGAACACACTTCACACATCGATCATCGAACGTTCGGCGGACATTCAAAGGCATCAAAGGGAACTGTGCCAATGTCATAAAAACACGCGAGAGATACACAAACTCGTACGAGTCGCTGTGTCTATTGTTGACATCTGAAGACATTTTCTTGTTTTGACACGAAGGCCTTCAAGGTGAGGTCATTATTGGGATTTTTGAGGAAGTGACATGCACTCTCACTCGACGTTCATGATTGACTTCATTTGATTTTTAGTTTGAAGTTTTGGGGGAAATGTTTGGTGAAGTTGTGGAGTTGACTAAAGTCCGAGCACATCGGTCTGTTTCTCTTATTTAGTACAAGCGGCTTCTTCTAAGGCTTTGCAAACTTTCTTCGCATTTTATGAGTACATCATGGGTTCTTGATCGACATTATACTTTTTGAAGTATAATGGCAATACTACGATAGAGCGGGGTGCGTAGGAGGTGCTGTTTGATATGTCATAATACGCTTGACATTCATCTTGGCTCTTATCTTTGTTGTCCTGTGTGCACGTCCAATCTTCAAACACTTCTTAACACTTCTCCCACAAGTCGAGGGACACATCAGATGGCTTTGTGTGGGAAGCTGTAACAAGTGCAGAGAGGTCTTGCAAGTGAATCGATTGTATGGCCCTCAGAAGAAGAAGGTGATTTTCGAAGCGAGTGTATGTTTCTCTAGTCGAAAACTAACCAGCACACGACTTTTTTTTGCACAGTCGGCTTGAGCCTCATTTTTGACCATGTACTCGTTAAAAAATATATCCAAACAGTTATTCTGTACATCTAAGACCATTGACGGCAACGAATTCTCCTACCTCATTTGAAAAGGAACAAGATCTACTGATGCAAATGATTGTAAATGACAGCCCTTGTGAATTGTGTATAATACGACATTTGCAATTAAGGGTAATTTTGTTTTTTGACATAGCCGCTGAGTTAAAAATCGGATTCATCGGAGAAAATGACTCCTTGGCCAGAGTCCGTATCTCCGGCCAAAATTTCCAGCGCCCAATAAACGAAGTCAAGGCGTTGTCCATTTACACTTTTATACGGATTCAGGTCCAAAATAGAACAACAAAATAAAGTGGGTTAACTCTCATTCTATGGCAAATTCAGCAGATCGACGCCTATTCGACTTTTCTGGATCTTATTCGATAATGGCCGTTACACTGGTTGTATTTTTTTTTCATTAAGCAGCAATTTTCTCTCGGTAGTGACTTGGATCTACAAGAAGGTACGCACGCTCCGTCCTTTCCACGGTTCGACGAATCGCCTGCACACTGAAGCTATGATAACGACAGCCCTCAATGAGATTCTTATCGAATTCGTCAGATTGGATGGATGATGATTGTGTCGTTGGCTAACTCAGTCAATGTTATCGTCAACACAGTATTCTTGAGATCATCGTTCGAAATGCCCAGATCGACACAAGAGGCAAGATTTTTCAGAAATTCATACAACTATTAGCACATGCGAATGACATTGAACTGGTTAGCCGAAATATCGTGCGGTGAGTGAGGCGTATCATTTGCAAACTGTACGGGCTGTACAGAGACATGAGTGTAGTCAGTTGCCTATGAATCTAAGGACGAGAGGAAGATTTTGTCGGTATAAAGCTTAGGCTTATCTTAGAGAATCAAGCAAAATGTTATGAGTGCGAATGGCAGCGACATGAATCTATCCTATGGATCCAAATCTACAGTCGGTGGGGCAGGTTACCTCGGGCCCGAAGAGTCTTCGATTCCCAAAAGGGCAAGACAACGCAACAGAGGACGCTCGCAACCAACTTGGTGCATGAAATTGGATGGAGCTAGCTAGGTAATGCACTTGCTGGTTAAGGTCCAAGTCAACCCCGAAAACAGAGAAGAATAGAGAAAGAATGCTTAGGGGTTCTTTAGACAGCTCCTGAGATGGAGCTTTACTTCAACTCGCCTTAATCAATAAGATGTTTTTTCTATATGTCTTTTTACACAGCAGTTTACACAGCAAACTGCTTGAAATCATCATTCAAACACTTGAGCCTCTGGTGTTGAACTAATGCAGGAAGTTGAGTTTTAAGATTTTTTGGGCTGCAAATGTATACTTAAGTAGTCAGGATGCATGGATGCCTGACAAGGTTGATATCTCTGATTAGCCTATATTGTGCCTAGAGAAGTATGAATACTTTATATGTGATACTGTAAAGTGCTCGAAGAAAAAAATGGCATTTTATAGGTTTATTCTGACTTTGTCTTTTGAAGACTCAGGAATAAGTCAAAAAGTGAGTAACTAGTAAGTAACTCTCCTTGCAGTTCAAATACTTGGTAGATAAGCTTAGAAGTTTAAGTGTTGCTACGAGTTGAACTCGCTTACATAAGTCCGAAAATCATTTCACGAAGGGTGTCCCAAAATTAACGCAAAATTTAAAAGAGAGAACACAGTTTTTAGTCTTTAAGCTACGTTCCCACCGAACACAAGATTTCACAAAATTTCTCCAAATCTAGTAGGTTTCGGAATAGATTATGGGGGCTTCGAAACTTCCCGATGACATTGAAATCTAATTGAAACCCCCTCGAGTTCATCCATCCGTGAGAGATTGTCAAACCAACCAAGCTTACAACGCTAATATTTCCTGTCAACAGACATTCGTTTTCGCAGCCATTTATAAAATGAGAATTAATGACATTTGAAAACAATTCAACTCGGTGGGAACGTCCGATTGAGGTTTCTTCTTCTTTCATCCAAATCACGCGATTTCGGTTCACTGGGAACATTGTATAGGATCGCTTTTTTCCATTAAATCGTCAAGTACATAGGATAAGGATATTTATGGAAAATGGCCTCCACGGGTGCCCGCTTTCGTAGAAAATTTTACATGCCATCTTTGTTGACGCTACGTTAATCCGACTCTTGTAGGCAGTAACAACCAGTTCTTGATAGCTTCTTGACATACACCATTAACGTCAAATAAACCCAAAAATCGAATAGTGTTAAATCACCGAAACGAGACAGTACACGACCATCAAATGTCTAATCTAGTACTTGAATTGTTTCACGGGCTGTATGGACTTGTATTAGATCGGTCTACCACGAGTAGACCAACGGCCATACCCTTTCACCAAGACTATTGCTAATTCATGTGCTCTCTGATTCACCCGATCGTTGGCCACCCTCTCTTTCATTCAAAAGCGTAGTTTATGTTGCTGGTTGAGTCGATTCAGGCAAGGGATCATTTTTTTTACTCGTGCAATATCGACGCCACAAGTGTTGAGTGGCGTCGTTTTTTTTGAACCACGAATATCATCAGCCAAACGGACGGTGATATCCATTCACTGCTTGATCAGCTTCATTTTCAAAAAGATTATGGTTCCATGATGCGTCACACACAAAATCCGTTCGAAGCAGTGACACGTTGAGGACGCTCCATCGTTACTAACACTAAAAGGCTGTTGGGCTTTTCAGTGTTGCCAACAATTTACTGCACAAATGTCAGCAAATTTAAATCTTGCCCTAGTTTTGGGACACCCTTTACTCAGTCTGTGTCTTATGAGCTCAGACTCATCCTGTTGTAAGTCTACGTAATGGGCATGATTTTTGCTGATGTTGTAACAGCGGCACTGATGTCAAATCTATAACTTGCATAATTTCTGTTTTATATGAGCGAATTGATCTCTTCTTCCCGATAGACCACTCATCTAAGACAAGACCTTTTTCACTCGCCACTGATGCCGATCATCGCCTTACGTCTCCATTGAATGCAACACTGCCAACGAAACTGACGTCCGGCCACTCAATCCACAGCACGTTTTATTTTCCGATGAACAAACACCCGCTGAGCATGCATAACTTTCCAAGAATCTTATGAAATGCACATCCTCACCTGGAAATCACACTCAAAATCAATTAATGGAACCACTACTCGGATACGCCTCCCAATCGGACACTTTATCGAGGAGTTGCCGTTTACACATTCTGATGACATAAAAGCCGCCGTCATTGAATCCTTATCCCATCATCGCCCGCTTTTTGATTGGTGCCAATCCATTAGCAGAAGCCATTTCGAAAGCTCTTAGTCCGCCGCCCGATGTGACAACCAATCGGCATTTGAATACCATAAAAAGAAGAAGAAAAAAAAAAAAAAACAAACCTTTTCATTTACATTTGACCTGCTTCGGAGAAATAAAACTGCTTACTCCATTTATCCGAAATGGCCCTCTGCGTTTATGATTAATTTGTTGCTCAGATGCTGTCGTTTTGACCGCAAATCTGATCGAATTTGCTAAATTAGTAAGCAGTTTTTGAGGGCATACATCAAAGTTGACGGATTGGCTGGGTGTTGTTGGTAAAATGTTGGAAACACGACTTTTTATGCGAAAACCTTTGAGGATTGCAGTGCAACATGTATTTTGCAAGTGTCTAATTTTTAATGCAATTTGGAGTTTAAAAACAAATTTTTTTTGTGTTTGGAAATCAGTCTCCAAGGAAACGAGCGGGGAATTTTAGGGCGAGGAAAGGGAGGGAAGCTATAATCGTTGTTGAGTTGCTATGAAATGCTTCCACACGCGGTTAATTCGTCGCAAGATTTGGCAAACGAGTGATGAGACGAGATATGGTTTAACAGAATCCCGTGAACTCGAAGTTTGCTTGATATTTTGCGTAGATTCTTGCATTCTCACTTTTAGGTTCTGGAAGTAAGTGAGAAAGAGACGACGCATTTTTAGAAAGGGTGAGAATACATACAGACTTATTCGCAATCGAGTTTGGGTGATTTTGTGTAGAATTTTCACGGGAAGACATAACTGAATTTGTAACGTCCGAGGGTGGACTCATTGCACTGTCTCAACTATGCCCGTGTTCGACTTTGAACAAGGATAATGCCTTAAACCGAGTGATGCGTTGCTGAGAAATGAGAGGATTACAAAGGCACTCATTATCGATTATATCCATGTCACATAATGAGCATTATAGCTATCGGACCTTAACATTTTAAGTTGGATATACTATATGTACGTACAGTCATTTGTTGAATTGTAATGGGGCGGTCGTTCGTCGATATTTCGCAGACCGTAATATTGTAGCCCGAGCACAAAGATCTGGGTAGAACTACTCTCGATTCCCTCGTGCATTTTGACAGTTGATCAGAAATAACGATTAGAATTGAATTATTACAGTTTTTTTTTTACTCTTGCCACTTAAAATGTTTGGCAACTGTTTGGAAACGATATAAAGTTTCCTCAAACCAATGTGACTCTGATTAGTCACAGTTCTCGGTATTTCGTGAATAACCGTCAAAAATGTATGAATATCTGTCAAGAAAGTACTCAAATTTCGTGGTAAAGTCAGCTGTCTGTGTAATACTTCATTTCTGATAATGATTTTAAACGTACATGCAGTCGAGTTCGGATATCGTCACTGTCAAAGGACCGGCGACATTAGGTCGTACTAACCGAACGACACACAAAACAAACTGAAATTTTTACTTATTTTTTTTTTATTATTTGTGTTTCTGATTCATTCAAACTCAATGAAAAGTAAGAGAGTTTTGTAATTTAATTCATAGTTGTGTAGCAATACAATTAAAATGAATTTCAAACATATATACATTTGACTCCCCCTAAGTCGAATTCTCACGAGATACCATAATTTGTTCGAGTTAGAGAGACTTTGACTTAGAGAGAGTTTTTGGTTTGGGAAATTGAGGTAAAATTTCGAGTAAGAGAGTATTCGACTTAAGGAGAGTTCGACTTAGGGAGAGTCCACTGTAACTTGAAAAGTCTGTAATTTTAGTTTGTTTTTGATTACATTCTGATCGTTAGTAAAAGCGAGACATACTATTTTCCATAGGTCACTTAAATTTGTATGCACAAACACATTCAGAGTACCTGAAGATCACTGAACAAATTTGCTCGAGTTCCTCACAATTTTGCCCGATATTCTCTTCGGAAAGTCATCGCATGTTGCGGATGTGCTGGAAAGTTGTCAATCGAAAGCAGACTTTTTCTTCCTAAGCACTTAACTACTTGATGAAGATCTTCGTTGCCATCCATGCTTTCCGATTGCTTTAATAATCAACTGGTAAAGAGGGTAAATGTTTGAAATGTCGTGGGCGGTTGGCCTTACCAATTATCAACAGCATTTTTTATCCTTGCCACTCATGTTTGATGCAATCATCACTGTAGCGCTCTCTTTGGACACGATTCCACCCAGCCATTTTTCACCGCAGAACAAAATCAAAATGAGGAATGTTCCACTCGTTAGCAGAAATATTTGCCTTCTCCTGAAACAAAAGGCCACTTTCAGGGATTCCTCGACTACGCTCCAGTTTAAACCACTATAAAATAGCTTCTTCAACTTTTTTTTTTTTGAGTGGAGGCCCTAACTCACAAAAACAGTCTTATATGTTTCCTTTTTATTGTAAGACAACAACGGTTAGTTGCTATAAACGAAGGATTTATAGATACAATAGGTCGTACAAAGCGGTTGGCCACTTAGTCTGTGATGGCTTGTGATACATATGCTGGCCTGCCCTTTAAATTAACTGCATGGAACATTTCTGACAGCCGTGTGCAACTTTTTTAAAATAGCATAGCATACATAGATGGCGCTAGAAATCAGGTCGCAAAGTGGTCTAGAGGCAAATCTCTACAGCAAGCTCTACAGTGCATGTACTGAAGCTCTTTTCTTAGACAGATTTACTTCCTGAGTCAATGATTCGAGAAAGATTGAACCTTCAATAATGTAAGTTGTTCGTGTCTAACCAAATATAAATGTAACCCAACGTAGGAGCCGACGTACCTACCCTCTAGACCATGTCGGCCACTCACCTCATGAAACACTCACTTCTTGTAATTATTCCATGTTTACACGGCGTTCTAATTTGTTGCCAATTAATTGACAATTTGGGACCTTTCTCCGCTCTCAAGAGAAAGTAGCACAAGGTCTACACTCTGATTGGGATACAGCTCTATTTTGGGTGCAGTGTGTTTTTGTTTCTGAAAGGTCTAAAATGCAGATCTCGATATCCGCTCAAACGTTCAACCTCCACACCCACGGACGCAACACTCCCCATCTTCAGGAGTCTAGTCTGTTCAACAACCAGTGCACACTTGCCACATCCTATGAGCACATGCCAATTTGTAGAATTCGTCTCAATTTTATTGCCGCCTAACGCAACCGACTGCCTGCACTTAAGAGCCGGTGTGTTCATGACCCAATTCGAGCACCCTTCTGGCTAAAGTCATACGATCATCCGTCCAAAAGTCCTTTCACTCTGCACACGACCACCGCCGGCGCGCTAGCACCGGCATTAATTCGCTCGCTATGAAGAGATGCAATTAAACTGCGAGCAATTACTTCTTTAATTATCTCAAACTTGACTTATCTCTTCAGGTGAATTCAAAACATTTACTCAGCGATAAACCGCACCACGTGCAAGTGCGGGCTCCCCCCAAAGGAGGGCGAGCAAAAAACGAAAAGAAAACAATTAATTTGTTAACCTTGTTGTGGATGAAGCGATTCAAATGAGCAAAGTGTACGTAAATATTTGAATTTGCAGAATGGTTGAAATGAACGCATCCAGAGAAAGCCGCAGCGACAGAGACTCGCTCACGACATGAGCACTGGCCGAGCGATTTGCATGTGCTGAGTGTCTTCAACTGACAGCTCGAAAAAACTGTTCGATTCGATTGAATGTGCGTGATCAAGTGATCAGTTTATTTATTAAATAATTAAACTGTGTAGTTATAGGTCGTGGAGTTGCGCAAGTGCGGAACACATCCTCTCACGCCGCCGCCGCCGCGCCGACATCTTGACAGTCAGTCAGTCAGGGTTTTTGCTTCGATTTTGTTCGAAAAACATAATTATTTTCGCCAGATCTTGCTGCTTGTCGCTTATGTAAGCCACGACAAGCGTTGTTTCTCAAAATGAAATGAAAACAAAAACGATGAAATTGAAGTATACTGTTGCCCCTAGTTATGCGTAAATGTTCGAGATTGTCATCATTTTTCGGCATTTCTTTCCATCTCTCTGTGTGCCGCAGCCGCAGCCGCTCTTGCGCCATGCGCTCCACGTTGTGGAGCATGTGGTTGGCGATCGGTCAGTTGGTGAAGGGCTTGGTTGGTGGGCCGTTGGCTTGTTCGAGTGGAAATGCGATACTTTCTTTGGAGATTATTTCGGTTAATTAGTTTGACATTCATTGCCCCCTAACACAATGACATAACGGTGTTTATCGAGGTGTTCACTTGTTTTGCTGTCACTTGATTACGTTGTTACTCATTTCACATCTGACATCTCGCTGACACTTATCGAAATGCTGTTTGAAAGGTTTTTTTGTTTTTGATTGGGTTGGATTCGATGGAAAAATTTGTGGTCAAACGGTAGCTGGTTTGGTAACCGATAGTTGTTTAATAAAAGCCCGATTGGGGCAATGGAAAACTTGCATACAATCGCTAAGACAAATGCGTCGACTTTGTGCGATATCTAACGGTCGCATCGATTAAAGCCCAGCACTTGGTTTGTTGGCGATTAGATGGATGGACTTACATCATTAATCGTGGAGACATTTCGAGATAATCAGCAGAGCTGCACTACTGAACGAAGAGGTGACCATAACTGACCACGCAGTGGACTTAACTTAATTAACCCCCGATCCGGTTTGAATGTTTTGTTCCTGGGAACTAATTTTAGTTTAGTTTCCGAATAACTTACTAAATTAAAACTGCGGCGACTATGCTGGCGCCAAGGTAAACCTGTTGCGAAGCAGTTTGATTGCCTGAAATTCGATCTGATTTAGGTTTTGATACAAATAAGGCTCAACGCGAAAGGTGTTGACTTAAATTTGACACATTCTTTTGTCATTGACTGAATTCCACGACCGTAACTTGTTTTAATACAACTGCGTGGACTAGTTGGCGGGTAGCAAAATACGCGTTTGGTACCAGAATGCGCGTAACGTAGTAGAATTTGCATCCTACAGCAGTAGTGCAGAGGAAACAGAATACGAGTCAAATAGTAGAATGCGCTGCAAGTAGAATAATACGCGTAAAATAGCGGAAGACGAGCAGAATACGCGAGACAAGTAGAACACGCGTTAAATAGTTGAACACGCGTCAAATAGCAGAATACACGTCAAATAGCGGCATTACGCGTGACAAGTAGAATACAGGTTTAATAGTCGAATACACGTCACAAAGTAAAATATGCATCAAATAGGCGAATACGCATCAAATAGTGGAATACACATCACATAATAGTGTAGTAGAGTAGAAGATGTGTCGAGTAGTAGAATAAGCTTAAAATAAAAACAGTCACATAGCAAAATACGCGTCAAATAGTACAAAATGCGTGACAAGTAGACTACGCCTGACAAGTAGAATAAACATCAAATAGAAGAATATGCGTCAAATAGTCGAATAGGCTTGACTAGTAGAATGCGCGTAAGATAGTAGAATCCGCCTCAAGTAGTAGAATATGCGTCAAATAGAAGAATACGCGTCGAATATTGGAATACGCTTCAATTAGTCGAATACACGTGACAAGCAGAATACGCGTTAAAAATTAGAACACGCGTCAAATAGCAGAATACACGTCAAATAGCGGCATTACGAGTGACAAGTAGAATACACGTTAAATAGTCGAATACACGTCACATAGTAAAATATGCGTCAAATAGGCGAATACGCATCAAATAGTAGAATACACATCACATAATAGTGTAGTAGAGTAGAAGATGTGTCGAGTAGTAGAATAAGCTTAAAATCAAAACAGTCACATAGCAAAATACGCGTCAAATAGTACAAAATACGTGACAAGTAGACTACGCCTGACAAGTAGAATAAACATCAAATAGAAGAATATGCGTCAAATAGTCGAATAGGCTTGACTAGTAGAATGCGCGTAAGATAGTAGAATCCGCCTCAAGTAGTAGAATATGCGTCAAATAGGCGAATACGCATTAAGTAGTAATACACATCACATAACAGTGTAGTAGAGTAGAAGATGTGTCAAGTAGTAGAATATGCATCAAATAGAAGAATACGCGTCGAATATTGGAATACGCTTCAAATAGTCGAATACACGTCACAAGCCAAAAGTAGAATACGTGTTAAAAACTAGAACACGCGTCAAATAGCAGAATACGCGTTAAATAATAGAATGCGCGTAACAATTAGAATACGCATCAAATAGTAGAATGCGCATCACATAGCGGAATATCAGCCACTTAGGGCACATTCGCAGACATCTCTGCTCGCCGAGCACAACGATCTTATCCATCTCAACACATTTCTGCCGCCAAAAGTTAATTTTGAGACAGCCCTTGAGTTTGTGTAATCCTTTTGCTGTCCCAAATCTTAGTTCCCATGTAAAAGTCGACATCTCTTGCAGCATACTGCTCTTCACAATTCGTTTACTGAATCAAATAAATTAGCCTTCAGGTGCTCAAGTTGATGGACTAATCGTGGCCATTAGCCATGAGTAGGTTTAATTTATAAACCATGTTATGGCAGTGCCCCCGGGATACGACTAATTTGCTTTGGCAACTAAGCCTAATGATGATTCACATCATTATTTGACCGTAGTCAGATTTCATGGTTGCATTGTGATAACTCATGTCTGGCATCGTAAACATAACTCATTGCCAAGATGATGGGCAGTGGGCAAGAAACAAGAGAAGAAAGATTCACTCAAGTGAGTGACATTGGAAGGGGTGGGGTCCAATGGGGAAAATGCTTGTGATGACAGAATGAACAGCTTGTATTGAATTCGATCAAATTCACTCCTGTTTTGGACAAAATTCCAAGGGCAGGTTAACACAATTGATGGGCACTAGCTGGATGAACTTTTTGGAAGACCAACACTGTAGCTTCACAGAGGAATTGGAAAGGAGGCATGTAAAAAGAAAAGGGGGCGTGGTATCCGAAGCTAGCTCATTTATTTGGGGCACCACTTCCAGATCCACTGCCGGGCGCCAGTTTAAAACGATTGATTCTCTAGCTAAATTGGTACTCACTTCTCGTCAATTTCTTTTACAGCATAATTTTTGTGAAATTGTGTATATCGTGGGTCAGCTAGAGTTGTCCAGAGGTAAACTTGGGTACAGAAAGTGCGGTGGATGCTTCATTTCGGTCAAAACTTATTTTCAAAAAAACGCGCTGTTGGCCTGAACAGTATTCATTTCGGAAATAAGTTTTCAATATTTCTCAAAATAAAGTATGATACTGACTTTCTGTCAATATTTCCACCGGGAAACATCTGTCAGTGTCAAAATAACCAATGATTTAAGAATAACCACTAGATGGCCCACCCTGTATATATCTGCACAACGGACTTTTCGTTCACTCCTTTTTTTAGCGATGTTGAACTGTCAGCTGTCACTCTTTGTGTCGGTTTTTTGTTCACATGTCTGCCTTACCGCGGAAATGGCACAGAATTTAAATTTTGCATGAACTTCGGAGCACATTCTAGAGGAAGCTCGGCGGTCATGTGAGACGTTCTGTTCTGCCGTCTTGCACGCAAGTTCAAGAGCACTACCATTAATTGCAGTCCAATTGGATCTAGCTCTATATAAACTCGCTCTAATCGCATTCGTTGAAGCAAAGAAAACAACTCCAGACAGTTCATGGCATGGTACACAAACGACCAACATTTTGCACGCACCGTAGACAATGGATCTATTTCCCTGGCATTGTTTGCTTTTGATAATTACTAAGTTCCACCCGTTGATTGATTTTTAATAACCCTCCCAAGGTCGCCACCAACAATCTTTCACGGTCTCTTCCCTTCTGAGTTCTTTACCCGGCCGGACATTTCCGTCCCGGATTCACGGGCAATTAATTTCCATCGCTCGACGTGTCTCGCGACGACCTTGCACGACTGGACCCGTGAAAGAGTTCTTCAAAAGCAATCCCATCTCGCAGCAAACATTGTATAACTCAATGGAAAAATCGCACTCAAAGAAAAACCGGTAAAAGGTCAGACGCAACCATGTCATGTGCCTCCATTCAAACGCATCTCGACATAATCACTTCATAAATTCACACATCTGACAGCTAGCTATGGCACTAGGGCACCACGTAAGTTTCCGTCACATCGCCAGCAGGTGACAGTTGCCGCCATGCTTTCCACTCGTTCTTTAGGTCATGTCAAAATTTTTATGCAAAATTATGTTAATGACACACAAATTTTCGAATTTGAACCGCAACGAAAACGAAAGTGACCATCGTCACATGGCGTCTCGATATGTTACGTTTTATGATTTGGACGTATGTATGTGTGTATGTTTTTTCTTCTTTCGTTAAGCCTGCTTACGCATAAATTTGAATGACATTGTTTCTTGCGGTCGCCGTGTGTTTTCTATGACATTTCAAAAATAAACAAAGGCAAACGAAATTCAAAAATGAGAAAGTTAAATAAATAGTTCGAGTATATTTCTGCGAATCCCGATGTTGAACCGGGTGTCGAGTGACATTTGCGCAGATGTTGCTTGTAGTCGCGCAAGTGGTGACTGTCAAAAGTCTCGGCGGAGGGAGCGCTGTTGTTGCGTGCAACATGACAATGATTGTTGATTTGTTTTCTTTGGCGCCGAAAGAGGCTTTTCGATATCGTGTGACTTAACCTTAATTTGATTTCGAGACGTGCACTCTTGAATTCGGCTTCGCTGTTGTTGTGGTTTTGACAGCGAAGCGCTCCTTTTCAAATTGAGGCGCTTACACCTCTCTCAACTCAGCAGGCCACGGCCGTTTTTAATTGCTTTCTGCGAGAGTAATGAGGAAGTCTTCTCGTTGGAGGCAACACCTCGCACGGGGTGATGACAGCCGCTGTCAGGTTTCTGTTTGACATAAGTGATGTTTAGGGTTTTATGTTCAGATTGATTACCGTGCATGGCAATTTGCAATGTTTTTTGTTGTACAATGATGACCAGTAAATGCCAGGGTGTCATGTAACTGTTGAGCTTCGATTTTTTGACGTAGACACACGCGAAATTGCTTCGAAACGGAAAATGTACTAGATTTTGTTTGTAAAGTGTCTTCGATGTCATGAGTCACGACTGCACATCTGACATTGGATTTCTTGGGGAAGGTGGCATATCGTCGTCTACTGTAATCTTAATTGACAGCAAATTTCTAGCATAAATCACTTTCCCCCATTAATCACGGCTGTTATTGGGCATTTTCAGCTAAGCGCTTCCGGAATCGTTTATTTTTCGCATTTTATGGCAGGTCTTGCGGCCTCTTTGATCGACGTTGCTAATTTCTTGTGGTCTTGCCCGCAACTGTAGAAAGTACTCACTGACAGCGATGCTATCTCATAGGGATGGAGTATTAAAAGATCTGCTCGACTGATTGAGAAGACAATCGCAGTTTTCGTTGATTTTTGTCTAAATGGTGGTGACTTGTTGCCTTCGCTTTTCTTTCATGCCTCTGAACAACGTTTCATCCTTTCTCTTGTCACTTGTTATGTTCCATGGAATTGACACTTGAGGTTAAGACAATGTCCGAGAAGAGTTAATAAGTTTGGAAGTCTAAAATCTCAAGTTGAACCAATTATTAGCGGCGTTCAGACACAAAAATTTGTCGTGACGATTTGCTTAGCGTGGTTGATGCACCAAATCGTCACCGTGAACGGTCGTTACAACAAAATGGCAGACTTGTTTTACGGTAGACAAAGCTTGACTAATAGGGATCCAGGAGTGACATGCTCTTCAGAAGCAGCATATCAACATTATAATATGTTTATAAACATGCAAACATAGACACACGTCTCTAAGTGGATACATTATATGGAGAAGACAAACATGTGTCTACTAGTCCACAAAGTGCGAGTAAAGTCTGCCCAAACCCAAGCACGAACAACCTTTTGCCAAGCAGGCTTGACAATCAAAAGACTCCGCCGCAACAAGTATGTACGAACATGTATGGAAGTTGTTTACGAACTGTTGTCACGTGTTTCTTTTCTGCTTGCTCCCTTTTTGTAAACCGTCCTTTTTTGTCCCTCTTTGTGGGTATTGCTTATGTTTGTATCAGCTGTTAGTTTATGTTTTAAGAACATATAGTTCACTCGAGTTTTGGACGACTAAGAATAAAGTCAACTTCGGGTTTTTAACGTAATTTGGTGTTTTTTTTTAACCGTTTTCCACTGTAACATAACTTAGGACACCCAAATGTCATCTCGTCATTAGGCTAAGATAGGACGGACACCTTACTGGTCTTCGAGGACTCTTTCTGTTGTCCACGTCAGAATTGGACTAAAGGCCGATGACCCAGTCCACCTGGATGGCATGATGACATCGTATCGTTACATCGTACACGCTTGACTGACTCAAGAAAGGACTTGAAGAATTTGCCTGATTGGCCAGTGGTTCCATTAGAATGATTCCTATATAACTTGCGCGGAACTTTAATTTATGCCGTCTGTGCTTGGTGCCGATCGTACCTCTTACTGATGTGTCATATTCATCGTCCTTTGGTGTGACTGCTTACAATGGCAGTATGGTCGGCAGACTCCGGTAGGATGGACTCCTAGTCAGTATGTGAGAAGAGGATTGATGTCCAAGGACTCTGTACGTTGGAGGATAACTAGAGGCCAACGACCCAATGAGAGTGCTTGCATCGGCTCTGTGGAGACTCCGATGGCTTGGTCACGTATGGCTTGGATAGTCGTAAGCTTTTTTTCGTTAGTTTTGCACAGGGTGCTTTTTAATATTTCTTTTATTTTATTATGATTTTTTTTTTTTACTTTCGCCTCCCCATGATGCGACTAAAACAGGACATAGGCTGACATAGGGTCTCCTTCCGGAGATGGGATTCATAGATGTGTCTTTCTTCTTCAATCAGCTTTCTCCGGTACGAGACTAAAGTGGCTGTCGATACTATACTTAGGGGTTCAATTAAATAAAACACAAAACTTTTTACAGTGAGAATAATCATAAAAAACCCACTGTCACAAATATAATATTTCTACTTTACAGTCAGAGTCAGAAATGAAGTATTACAGAGATAGCCCACTTCACAGCTGATTGCCCCCTAGTCCATCGACAAATTTGAGTGCCTTTTGACAGATATTCATGCATTTTTGACGGTTATTCACGAAATAACGTAAATGCCGTCATCTAATTGTTGTTTAGGACCACGTTATAATAAACAGTTGTCAGAAATCTTAAGGGGCAAGAGAGGTCGAGCATCTCTGTAATACTTCATTTCTGCTCAGAGTTAGACTCCCTGCTCCTCATTACAGAATTATTTTCTACTCCTCTCAAACCATCACAAACCAACTCATCGAGTGCTGAGTTGTAAACTCATGCAGTTTGATACAGTGCCTTTAAAATAATACGTACGGCAAGTCGGAGTTCTAGTGAAGACTCGGGATAGCCAAAGTGGATGTCATAAGCATGGGATACGAAGTCGGGGTCGAGGGCATGAACAATATCTATACACGCAGGCCCCAGGAACCATTGTGCATCCCTTCATTTGTGAAGAACACATTCTGATTAAACCTACGCTGTGTCACGTGATGGCTTAAAACCATCGCGTGCTCCTTACAAATCTTAGAAGATCCGATATATCCGCATTCGCTAAGTCGGCAGACTCTGTGAAGAATCTTTGGCCAAGCGAGGCTAGGCGCCGATTAACCACCGAGCTAAGCAGATGTTGGATAGTTAAAAAAAATACTGAGTTTAAAACCGCTTATTTGGCTTTCACACCAAGCTCGGCCTTCCTGATTACAGCTCTTCCAAGCTGTTTTAAAACGGACCCAACTTGACCAATCCTACAGGAAAGTTCAGCGTTTCTCTTCCCATCACTCGTGAATAAGACGCGGAGATACTTAAACTTCTCCACCTGCCTCAATTGGATTCCACTAACAATTAAAAGGCGTTCTGGAAATTACCATAACTTCTTGATTTTTTCACATTAACCTTAATAGATAGAAGCTACAGAAACAAAAAAAGGGTTATTCAGAGAGAGAGAACCAAAATGAAAAGAAAAAGTAATGAGACTTATATAAAAGCTGTCAAAATAGAGTGAATTTTAAGATCACCAGTCCTTAGACACAAAAATGTTACGTATACGCCCCGTCGAACATAATTCCTTAAATCCAATCGGATCGAGTTGCGGTCCAACGTCAGAAGCTTCGTTGTTCTGCTGTTGTTAAGCTCTGGCCGCGTTGATCTTGTCGTGTGACACTCATCTCATGTGAGCCTAAATGAGTTGGTTTCCTTAAGCATGGTGTCACTCATAGCTCAGTGTAGTGCGCAGATCGATGGCTGCAGTGATGTGTCAGCTTCGCTGATGTCCACTTCAGACCCTTGTCTGCCCAATTCGTCCACTCTCTCGTTCCTTGCTATTGAGGGACTGCTTGCAAGAGGACGTCACCGTTTTGGGAATACATTTAAGTTTTAACCGATTTTTAGAATGAATTCGAAAAGGATAGGTCTTGTGGATTTCAAGAAACGTACAGATTCTAAATGACCCCTAATCCGTGTAGATGCATTCGCTGAAAAAACCCGTTGGAGTGTATTTTTAGAACACTTCTTACTTCATTGCCATAAGATGGAGACCCTCTTTACTTGCCCTTCAATTAGCTGTGCACCACTCGACTGCATTCCAAACTTATCCGACTGACTCACGATCCACAACGTCCACAGCGCCGTTGTCACCTTTCTCAACTCCCAACCCAAACACGGTCGCACTCTTTGATTGCTTTTACACCGGCTACCGCATTTAAATTACAAGCCCACCTACATCAGCGATTATCTGTGCGACAAGACAATAAACCCATTATGCGTGGGTCGTCGCCAGTCTTGTCCACTCTCACGAAGCGTATAATTTCCACAGCTTCAGCTTCGGTCACACGCCGCTCGCACCCTCCGCACCATTTGGCAGCGAATTTTATGGAATTCATGAATGAATTAACCATTTCTGTGAATCCAATTGGAACCGGACAACAAAATTTCCATGACCGTCGGACGGACGGATTCAATGCGAAAATCAGAACTCAGCGCCCGCAGACTGGTTCCGAACAAAAGTGAAAAGCGAATAAGTCAAACTTCACGTTTCTTGCGTGTTGGGCATGTCCACACGATGACTTTGTAGATTCCACTTGTAGAGTGCGTAGCCAGCACCGCTCTCACTTTTTGTGCTGTGTTTGCCTTTTGAGTTTGGTCAACACAACAAATGCTCGCTGCTCTGTCCAAGCACGCGAATGACCCCCGAGTGAGGAGTTCATGTCCGAAATCCATCAGCCACTCGGAGAGAAACACAAACAACAGCAGAAGCAACGATAAAACAACAGCACAGTTAATCAAAACTACCTGAGGCGTCCATTTCAGCGGGAATAAAAACCGTTAATTGTATCCAAAGCTATGGGGAGTGCGTTCATAAATCACGATGATCATTGTCAGCGCGAGACGTGCTGTTGTAGTGCGCTAATTAATTAAACTCAAGAGGACCGCGCCGTGCCATGTGTGTGTGGGGTGTTTTTAATAACCGCTGAATGGCTGAATATCGCCAATTTTCAACGAAAAAACGCGCTGAATAGTCATAAATTTTATTCAAACACTGCGTCTGTACAAAATAAAATCGAAAAGAGAAAAAAGAGACTCCGTCAAATATGCGTGTGGTCGTATGAATCGCCATGGCGAAATGGTTAATTAAAATTGAATCTCGTGGATTTGCGTCAAATTTCCGTGCAATGGAAAATGATCCAATATGGCCTGGCCTACGGCCTACTCAGTACTCAAACTCCGCATTCCACGTTCATTTATTTATCATTTATCAAGCTTATCAATTTTGCTTTTATAACTCTATCTCCGCGGTCGCGTATCTGGTGGTTCTGTGCCTCTGATGTTGTTTCATTCATTTCGCTTTTGATTTTCTCGTGTGTTTTTTTTTTGTTTTGTTTCTAGTTTTTTGCGTAGCATAACAGTCCCACATTTGAAATCGATTAATCTCCATTTCGGTGCGTCGCGCGCATGAGTCCCGGCCTGGCGGCGGCGAGAGGCTCTGCGGTCTGCTACGCTACTACTGTGCATCGCCGCCACCGCCTTGGTGAAGTGTAACAGCAGCAGCCAGAGCTAGCTACAGCTTACACTCGTCCAACTCAACTCCCTGCTGGAATGGATTTGGATTGCATAACAAAACGAATCAAATCCCAGAAAGTAAACCATGAGCAATAGATATGGCTGCAGCATGCAGACGTCGGAGCGGCGACGCAGCGGCCGCGACAGCAGATCATGCGACATAAATGTAGTTCAGTAGTTCGATAAGGTTGTGGGCATCGCGGCGCAACCTCAAAAGAAGTTGCTGAGTTTACGCGCTTACAAAAAGTGCGCGTTTTGTTTGTAACACCAGTGCACTGGATCGCTGGCTGGACTGCCGCTGGAGTGCCGGAGTGCAGGAGCCGTGTGCAGGGAAATAGTTACACGTACATACGCCATGTTATGGATTTCGATTTCGACTTGGATTTGGATTTGGATTTTCTGTTTGTTTTGTTCGCTTCCTTGCGGTGGTACTCTGTCAATTGCAACAGAGTTTAGATAATTGCTGTCTTCTTGTTGTCTTAAGTAGAAAAAGGAGTTTATTAGATTTCCCTCGAGAGTAATTATATAAGCGACATAGTCTTGCCCGTTTTTGTCAAGCCGCCTGTGCCAGTCGATTGGATTGTTAAGGCGAGGAGGCGGAGTGCTTTAAATCTGGATCCCAGATCGAGATCACAAATGGAGCCTTAAAGGCTTTGGCGGAGACTGTCTGCCGCTTGGTGTGCGCATAAATTTCGCACAATTGGAGTGGAACGCCACAAGGCGGTGGTGTAGGCTTGTTAATTGATCGAATTTGGTTTCCTTCGGTTGCATGGGATGGTTCTAGAGGTTTGTTAAATGCACATTTGTGGTCATCACTTCAGTGATGGTGATGACTTTGTTTTTAGTTATTAATGAGGAAAAGGAACCGGGAGTGGTGGTTGTTCGTGTTCAGTGACAAGGTTTGTCAGGAGATCAAGGTTTGAGGAATTAAGCGTCCTTTCGCAGGGATTGGCAGTGGAAGTATGCACTATTGAGTAAACTTGTGTATGTCGGTCCTTAACAGCGGAGGAAAAATAATGGGAATCCCGTCGAAAAGCTTGAACTCCCTTGTCAGGAATAGAAATTATCAAAGGATTGTGGTGGAATTAAGAGCCTCCGTGACAGACACAACAGCCTACATTCAATGTCCAAAAAGGGAGGAAGCTTGACAGAATGAAGATCGGAAGGGGACTGTAGAAAAATCCAGAGTCTATCCATGGCCACTATAAATTGTGACAGAGTGAAGAAAAGTAACCCAAAGCCATGGCTCTCTTAGGCATCCACTGAAACCTCATCCTTGCGCAAGAGCCCGGTCTAAGTCAACAAGTCCTTTAAGACGAAACCATTTCTTTGTTAAATCCAGTCACACATTTATGACTGAGCCTTCGTGTTTTTACTCGTGATGGCGCTACAGTCCACGATGGACCTAGGAATCAGCCAACAAGCTTATCCAGCTGGTATGATCTTTATTCAGCTGCCTCTAATTACTAACGCCAAGACCTAAGGTTGAGGTCTATCTCCAATTGTATGCGCCATCGGTTTTGTGAGCGTCCTCGATTGCGTTGTCCCACTGCTGCGAAATCGAAGACTCTTCCATGTTGAGAATCTCTAAATCACCTTAGTCGTTAAATCTGTAGACGGCTGCTTAGACTCATGTCAGTTTTGGAACAGCCACGAGGGTATTAAGTACTCAAGAATGTTCATGAAACAAAACTACAATCCTAAACTAGTCAAAGAAGCTCTAAAACATAAAAAAGCTGACCTCACAGTGACACAAAAATCTGTAGGCACTGTCGACAGGTGAAAAAAACTGTGGCGCACATAATAATATGCTGTCCACGACTTGCCTAAGAAAGATGCAAAACGATAAACAGAACATCAGTAACAGAGAAAGAGTTCCAAGAAGTGCCATCTAGAAGACTTGTCAAGTTTTTCAAGGCAGCAATGGAATCCTAGACCAAGGGGGGACCCCCTATACCTTTGTTTCCCTTTTTCTCAGGAACTGCCAGCCCGATTTGAAAAATTCTTTTTGTCTTTGATAGTTCTCTAATTGTATTGGGCGTTTAAAGTTACAGTTTCTATTTTAATTAAATTAATGTCTACTGGCATGTCATAAGCAAAGCAGCGCTGCAATCAAAATGCTTACGAATGCCACACACAGTTGAATTGAAAGAGAGTAGGCGCAAGAGAGCGCAGGCGGTGTATAGCTAGTATTATATAAATATAATAAGAAATTATGTGGCGAATGGAGAATTCCTTTATCGTAAATTCTATAAGATCCTTCTAGGTTTCGGCTTAAAAAATAGTCAACAATCCTTCTAGGCTGCGGTTTAAGAAATAGTCAACAATCTAGTTCTTAATCAAGTTAAGTTATCTCATCAACCAAATGGTTCTTCAGTTCCTTCAGTTCCTCCTTTATATTTTTCGCCTAGCCAACAAAAATTGTTTGCTTTCCCTTGCGATGTGCTCAGGCGAACATCACAATGTTGACATTTACTGTGATGCTCGCAAGTTGTGATGAGAGGAAAATCAGAATACGAAAACCTCAAAGCATTTTGAACTCGGAACGTGTGACGGAATACGCCTCTAAGGGCGTCTACAAATGCTCTTTTGAATGTCCACGTCGTACGTCGCACAATTCGAATCCACTTCTTCATTCAACTCCAATATATCCCACCGATGCAGATGGTCTGAAGAGATTAGTGCTGTCCTTGGAGTATAGTGGGTGGATAAAAAAACCACAGTGGCCGGTCGTGGCTTTGTGGGTATGTGCGTCGACCCCTACGCAACTTAACCTCGCTGCCTGTGTTCGATTCCCGGCCGCTGCGATACCGGCCCACTTCTTTCGACTCGCTGACAATGCTCAAAGAGTAATAACTGTCTAGAAAAAGCTTCTCAAACTTGGCGGTTCGGAGTCGGCATAAGACTGTAGGTCCTCTACACTCGTGAGAGAACGACTGGTTGTTGAGAAACTGGGCTGCAGCGCCACCCATATTATTTGTAAAGAACCACATTTACTGCTCATAATTTTGCACCTCCGAGAAAATCTGTCCAGGATGATTGAAGTCATTCCCTGTTGAATTATCTTATCGTTCAACTTCGAATAATTCACTCGTCAAGTGCTTACAGTCATCTTTACCATTATCGACAGGACATGAATTTGAGTCTTGTAGTCCTCTTCTCAAACAGCTTAGTCTTCTGTTTGCTGAAACATGACTCCGAGAAAGGGGCGGATAGTGACTCTAAAGATCCTAATTGCAAATTAATTGCTTCCAGGGTGTGGTATAGCGGTTGTACATTGACTAAGTAAGAATACATTCCGAGGTGGAACAGTGTCTAGTTCTTCTTCAGTAACCACTCATGTTCTAATGATCTCTAAAGTTTGAGAAGCTTATCCTAGACAAGTGTTCTCTCTGATCATTGTCAGTGACTCATGGGCTCTGAAATCTCGGTTTTCGCGATTCGAGTTAGGAATTAAGGATTTATGTGTTTGCACAAGTTATTCGTTCCATTAAGAAATCAGAAATAGTACACAGTCAACTCTTCGTTAAGTTTCGTTCACTTTTGCGAAACCTATCGCTTCTTACGAAACAATTTTCGTAAGTTCTAAGAAGCACCCCTGCATTTTCGCCTGCTTTGGGATCTAATTGTTCTGGTTCTGCTTGGGCCTTGAGTCAGCTTAGTCATGCCATCTGCTTTTAGGAATAGGGTGTATCTGAAATGGAACTCTAGGTCTGCTGTCTCCAGTCAGTCACTTGAACCCAAGGCTTAGACTTAGTGAGGTCGACGCATACCAAATACGTTGTATTGTGCGCAATAGACACCACGTGAGAGAGTGTTCATTAATACAAGGCCCCACATTTTTCTTAAGACCAACCACGATAAATTTCACCGTATTTATTTAAAAGACAACAAATGGACACCTTTCAAATGAAGATCTTTAAAATTCAGCTTAAATCATTTCAAATTGAATTCTCCTAAGAAAAACATTCGTATTCCAAGAGGAAGTAATTCCAGTAAATCAATCTCTTGAATGCCCAAACAAATTCATAACGGTTTCTATGCCAGCACCGTTATTCGAACGAGATCCAATACATCAGTGGTATCTTCATTAAGAGATATTTTCAATGCAAAACTATTCATACGAGTGCATATACCACATCGAATTTGAATTCCTCTTGCCGGCTAAACTTTCAAGGATGCTAACGATCGCCAGAGTATATTTGAGTCCGCCCGCCATAAGGTCACTGCGATTTATTGTATTGCCTTTCATATTTTCTTTCCAATTAGTCTAAGTCGAATTCAGTCAGAATTGGTTTGGCCTTTAGGCCGGGTTCATAATTGTCGGATGAATTCGCTTATTTATTGACAAACAATCCACTTCTTATTTGATGACATTTGTGAACACAGCCTAGCAACCACTGACAGACGCGCGAGGCTCAATTTTTCATTACAAAGGTCAGGGATGCGTTCGTTCAATGGCGACAGCGACGCAGCATCACTAGACAACATCAACCTGATTTCCTTCCTTTCATGACCTAAAATTAAGGTCACCCCACAATCAGACATCAATTATTCCGAAAGTGAGTTGAAAACAAGTTCGCCAGCAGTAGTTAGCGCAAGTCCCTCACACACACGCGCATGTCCTCTCTCGCGCTCAACGTAACATAGGCTCAACGGCTGACCTTCGAATCGAAGGAAAATAAAAGCGTTCTCCAAACAGGTTGTGCTCCTCCACTGGCAACGAGGCAGTATCTTCTTCTTCATCGCGGCGACTTTTTGCATTCAGTATAAACACAAGATCAAGAAGAAAAAGAAAAAGAAGAAGAAGAAACCGTCAACCAACGCATCCATTCCTGCGCTGTGCGAGTCCACGTTACATGTCGGAAAAGAGACTTACGAGCACAGCGACAAATGAAGTGCTTACTTCACCTCCAAACTTTGCGCCATTTTACGCTCCGGCGTGCTGGGCAATAAACCATCAAATCCACCAGTGCAACGGGTCTCATCTCAAAAGACACCGCCGGAGTCGCATGAAGAAACGCGCAATCGGACGACGCACAGCGCAAGACGTCCAGTCTGTCGCATACGGCCGACAGGTAATTCAGGAAATTTTGTTTCCAGACACTCTGCTTCCTTTTGCATGGCCAGTCATTGTTTTTGTTTCCATAGGCCAAGGCGGGGCGGCGGAAAATTCGGTAATAATCCAGAAATGAGAGACAATGAGACTCGACTCGCCAGCGACCGTACAACGCGTTGAACCGATTCAACAGCGTCGCTGCCGTCGCCTGGTCAATCACCATTTCCCGCTGAGTTGGCCGCAATTGGCCGCAGTTGGCTGCCTGCCTGCCCAAGTGAGTGAGTTATGGAAATAGCCAAGCGAGTTCTCATTTGACCTGTGGGCCAGGCCCAAAAATATGTCCTCACTTGGACATGGAATGCCAGCGAACGAACAGCCCGGAAACTTTGCAAATTGACAGCCTTAAGCCGCTAAATCATACCCGACAGTCGACACCCTCGGAGTGCAGGTACGTTGTGTTCGTTGGTCGTTAGGTAAACCTTTCCAAAAATGAAACAAGACCATCACGTTGACGTGTGGAAAAGGAGTATGCTCGTACCTTTGCGCGTGCGCACGGCGCATGGTTTACTTTCATTCGGCGAGGTGGAGCAGCACCCACTTGCACGTTCGTCGGGAGCGGAGTGATCGTGTGTGTGTATGTTGGATCCGATGATCGCGCTGAGGTCAGATCGGGACGCGACGTAATGGCACTTAATTGCACTCGATATCTTGTAGAGATTTTTGCAACTGTTTTGCGCTGTTTTGTCTTTTTATCAAACCGATCGTGCATGATCAGTGATCTGTTATGTTTGGCTCGGGTGAGCGGGTGAGGCGAAGGCGGGGCTGAGTTAAGAAACAAGATGAATGTGAAATGAAAGAGTGTCCACAGAAACATGTTTTTTTTTTTTTGTGGTTTTTTGTTTATGGGGTTATTATGCAGTCGATGTGGATGTGGGGGATCGAGCGGTTGCGATTTGCGATCTGCGAGAGCATGTCAAGAAGTGGGTTATAGCAGGTGCCCGCGACTGTTTTGACAGATGAAGCGGAGTAGATTTGGCGATCATCTTGTGTGCGTAGATGAGTGGATCATCAATGGATTGCCATCTCTTTTGGCGCAGTTGATTGGAGTGATCGGTGATGGGGATTAGATGATGTCATGGACAAGAGATGGTTAACCTGGAGCGCGATCACTCAATCAAGGCGGCTTTGGAATGAAAGTGCGCTGTGCTTTGAGATGAATTAATAGATCAGAGGAGACTTGATAGGTGTCGGAAGATGGTCATCAGGGTGGTTGCAGTGGATGGTCGGAAGAGTATTGCAGATTGACACGTCTCCTTACAATGTTGCAAAAGTTGAGGCGATTCGTTAAGCTTTAATTGAATGAAGGCGTGGCAACGACAACATATTAAATGTGCCCCGCAGGTGTGAGGACTATATCAGAGCAATTTATTGGATTGGCTTTGCTAACCTATTTCCTATTAAGTGACTCAGTAGATATTGAAGTCAACGAAAGCGTGTGATTTCGCGAGAAAAAAAAAAGACTTCCAAAGTGTTTCTTGTGGCTCTTGGCGTTTCAATTGGCCCTTGGGCAAAATTAATCATGAATCATTTTATTTTTCTGTTTCAATCTGTCACTTACATCTTTACAAAATGACGTAGCGGACACAATAACAAAACTCTTCGATGACGTTCGAGAGTATCACTTTTCGTCAGGGATGCGTTCGTAGAATACTAACTGCCAGTTCAGCAAACCACTCCTTTTATTAGCTTTAAAATATCGACTAAAGGTCCAACCACAATAACATAAAAAATTAGTGGCATTAAAATTATGTCAAAATCGAACGAAAGTAGCCAGAAGCATTTTTAAATTTCAAAGTGCTTATAATTGCCTCTGAGCATTTAAACAGGGACTAATTTCGGTCCTACTTAAGAAAGCAAAATTGAACGAAACTTAACGAAAGTGAGTTAGTTTCTTATTGTGGTAGCAGAGATCACAATGTACTCCTAAGTTGCAGGCTCTGAATTCAATGCATGCCGGTGACTGTTGGTTCTCTGGTGATTGCAGAAATTGATCATCACTCTAGATCAACGAAAATCCCAAATAACTTGTGGAGACTCTGATACCAGACAGAGCTGTCTGGACAGAAAGCATATCCCGCACAAGGAAATTTTACATTTGTATACGAACGGCTAGAAAACGGAAACGAAAAGGAGTTGGAATGTACATTTCATCTATCTCTAATAATTCGATCTTCATGGTTTCAAAAGGCTGCCAGAACATTGTAGGCTTTCTTAGGCTCCGACTCCTGAGAGCGTTGTCACGTCGTATTTACAATGTTATGGCCACGCGTTTTTACGGAAGGTCAAGGGGCTACTAGGGCACTGGAATCAGTCTCCCTAAAATCAGGATTCGTATTTAATCGTCGCATTTTTCATCTCTAGCAGGCCTGCAACCCATAGAGGGTCAGGTCGTGAACAGTAGCTGCCCTCCATCGATGACGGTCCCGGCACTCTGCTTCCAGTCATCAAAACCAAGCTGTCCTGCGTCCGCGATGACAGTTCTTGTACCGGAGGTTCAGTCTGCAACTCCTTCTCGAAGCAGGAGGCTGCGATTCGAAGAAACTCAGAAACAAGTCAGTGCAGTCGACAGATTTTTGTCATCAAGCAATGCGTCCACATCTTGGTATACCTCGTAGAGTTCGTGGCTGTGTCGTCTCCTTTATTTACATTTCAGACGGGAAGGACTTTCGAAGGGACCAAGAAGCAGTCCTGCTGTTCTGGTTATCGGCTTCATATAGCAGGACTGGAAAAATTCGAGTTTGCATGATCCTGGTCCTTCGATTCAGGAGTTTTGATTCTAAACAGAGAATATGGTTTTCACTATAATTCCGTTTGCGGAGTTCACGTTTGCCCAGACTAACTCAGAATTAGACTGTCGATCAAAACATTACGTCTAAGAGAAGAGATCGCTGAGCAGATCAAAATTCAGGTCATAGCTGAATTTCAGGTCTCAGTCACTAACTCTGTTTATCATTAACCAAACCTCAGTAAGGATTGCCCACGTTACTTGGTAATTGTTGGTACAAAGGACAGTGACCGAACTAACTAACACGAGATGGCTTTACAGATGGCATTACTTAACAAAACTCCAAAATTGATCTTTCCCAGAAAAGTCTAAAAACGTGATTTTCTTGAACAGATTGCATATAAGAGTCTTGTGAATATTAAAAAATCTATAAGTCATATTAAGAAGTAGTCCAGCTCTAGGCTACATACCAAACCAGTGGAGACGGGCAAATGCAGTCTTCATTCAGAAAATAAGGAAGAAAAATCCAAACAATCCAGACCGGTCAGTCTAATATTGTTCTAAAATGGACGAAAATGGAGCAAGGAATAGTTCGCAGATGGAATGAGGGCATACCCAGATGGATCTAGACCTGAAGAGAGAACAGGACCAGGGGTATTTGACACACGGGCAAACCACTTCGAATCCAAGCCCACTAGCATCTTTCAAGCAGAAATTTATGCCAGAGACATCAAATCAAATCTATGGTCGCTTTCCAACTTCTCGCCGAACTCCTACCAAGACTGCTCTTTATGGTCGCTTTCCAACTTCTCGCCGAACTCCACACAAGACTGCTCTTTAGCTGATCGCACAGGTAATTTGCAAGTTCTTCGCGCCTCAGTCATCTCAGAATACAAGCTGCTGAGATGAGAATTCTTCGTTTTGTTGTTCCTTCTTCGAACGGAAAGAGTTTGTGTCACGAGGCACGAATGGCCATATCAGCACGACTTCCGAGACTGGCGTTGAATGTGATTCCTTCAGGTAGGCAACCACTTGGCAGACCCAGGATGAAGGGGTTGGACCAAGTCCATTAGCTCACCTGGTCAAGCTTGTGCATAATCCGTGATGAGTTAGAGCCTATGACGGTGAATCTAGGATCTAAGTGCCTGGAGACCTCGTGAGGGGTTTACCCCCGCGACTCCTTTAGTGGATCATGCGGGTCAGAAGAAGAAGTTGACATCAAATCAATCTTCAATCACAGAATTGCGATATGGCAACACTGTCGGACAACCACAATCTTCGCACTAGATGCCTATATCAACAAATCCAAGCTTGAAGAGTTAAGCAGGCGAACCAGAGAAGAGCTCTGTGAATACCCATATAGGGACTGAAGGCAATGAAATGGCCAACTCCTTAGCTAGGAAAGGAGCATCGGAACTAACACAGGCCCTGAACCATTCTGCGCCTCAGAAGACCATGTCTTCAGAGAAGACTTCAGGAAACGGTCCAAAACTTGGGACAATGATCATGGCATGAAGTAGGCCAAAAATTGAAATGAATTCAAGAACTCTGTTCTGGTTGTGGCATATAAAGACACCAGATCCATTGAACTGCTTCTTCTCGTCTAGGATTTAAGCACTGCCATCAGAAATTTGACAACTCCTCTAGAAGGGATTTCCTGGAAGTATTTCAATATTATGGATGCTCTGGTTATTATTTCGAATCTTTCTCGGGCATTTAGTAGACAGTATGAGCTCCATAGCTTCTTTCCCCTGGCTACAGTGCTTGTTTATCAGAAGAAGATCTATGCGAATTCTGTGGAGAATCTAATAAAATTCCAGAGTATGTACTGGGATCCTGTGAGGCACTAGTCCACAACAGACAAGGCAAGCACCTACTAATAATAATAATATAATATGGGTGGCGCTACAGTCCGAGGCGGACCTGGGCCTAGCTTCTTTGCAACCACTTGTGTTGTGCGTGCTATTGCTCTTTCACGAGTGGAAGGGACCTACAGTTTAATGCCGACTCCGAACGGCGAATTTGAGAAGCTTGTTCTAGACAGGAATACTCTTTGAGCATTGTCAGTGACCCGAAAGAGGTGGAGCCGTGAATTATCAAAGGTGGTAAATTCAGGTATCGAACTTAGCATCCTCTGCATAGGGGTCGACGCATTACCCACTACGCCACGGCGACCACGCAAGCACCTACTGCCAGAGGAAAAAATTAAGCCACTCGAATCATCTCTCATCCTCAGATTCCATTCCTGGCTTACAGAGAGACTCTAGAGTAAATTTCTTCCAACTATCCGCATTAGGAGTCTAGAACTATATGTGAGGGGAACACGTAGAAGCTCTCATAGAGATATGAGGGGGCACAATAGATACAAAGGTCGTCGCGCAATATGAAATATATAATAAGTCATGTGATAGGTACCATTACAGTATACCGTTTCTTAGGAGATTAATGCCAGCAGACTTCACGCCATCACCAGCGACTTCTGCAGGCACTGCAGCTGCATTATGAAGAGATAGAAAGTGGCAGCACCTGCTCTGTCTCTGACCAGCTCTCACATCTCGCAGATCTTCAACGGCACAAGTGCTAGCAAGCTCAACCCGCTTCATCCTCAGCTGCTGGTGGTTTTCCACTAGTCGTTAATGAGACATATTTTACTGGTTCGAGTGGCAATTTAATGGTCCAGGTACGTTCAAGTGTGTCCAAGAATAAGCCAATAGTCACCAACGTAGGCCAGGAACACTTTCAAAGTGGCTCCATTCACAAACAAACATTTCAAAGAAAAAACTATAACAAAACAGTACTCACATTTTCTCGCAAAGGTAGCAACGTAACCTACTCCCGGTCATCAATCAAATCCCACTGTCAATCATAAACAAATGAAAATGACGCGTCAATTTGACAAGCATCAACCTCCGAGAGGAAGTGTCCAAACAATTCAATCAAGCTCCCATTTTTAACTTCCAGCATAGTCTTCAGGCACAATCTGCGATTCCAGGCACAGCCTCTTCGACATTAAGCATTCATCTCAAGTCATGCGTATCGCCCACCGCCCCTGGCTGCATTATTGTTCCGAGCACGTCAGACAATTAAGCGATATTTTGCTTGTAACATCATTTTTTTCAAGTTCAAGACTCGCCTTAGGTGCGATGAAAGCAAAAAAAGAACGACCATCATTCACGGAGCAAAACACTTGTCCACTGCTCTACATGGAGCACCAGCTGGTCGAGGCGCAAACTCCACGAACACCTCCCGGCTACACGCCATTGTTGAAAAGAAAGTCCATGTCTACTCGACGACGCCGCACTGCGGTTGCACGAAAATGCTTTCCCATAGACCGAGGCATCACGGCCTGGCCTGTGCTTAGGCTGAGCTCACATTACTCAGAGGTATTCTTCTCAGGCAATTTGTTCGCCGATACTTTCATCGGCAGCAGCGCCAGCAGTCGCGGCATGCACAGGAACAGGATTTCTCTCTCTCTCTCTCTCTCGCTCTCTCACTCTGTCTCGCGTCAGCAAAGAGAGGGAGGATTTGCATCGGTTCAATCAAACATCACGAGTATCTGATTTCCCAACAGAGCACACAACCGTGGCAATACCTGAGTTAACGTCCCGAACACACAAACGGACGGACGTCAGGCCTCCGCAGAAAAACAGAAGTGGCCAGATGATGGAGCCGCTTGTAATTGATCTCGTAAATACTTAGCCGCTTGAAATCGGTTATACGTTAAAAGACTTATGACAGTTGCAGGTTGCAAGTTGGAAGTTGCGATGGCGACGACCGCGACTGTTGGCCTCTCCGCCAAGCCGCCGCCGCTCGCAGGAACTCAATGAACCGAGTGATATACCATATAACATGCCAAACTGAAAGACAACCAAAAGAATTGCGCAATATTAGTTCAAATGGACGCAGCGGCAACATTAATGGGGTAACTGTGTTATTTCGGACTTACTAGAGCGCCACCGTCGCGTCGCACCACGACCGCCATCAATGAACCGACGCAAGCTCTGGGTTGAGCAACTCACTCATTTTCTCCTTGTTTTTTTTTTCGCAAAATAATAATTGACACATGTACTCGCATGCTACTCATTCTTGTGCGTTAGATCAAAGCGGAATATAACGGTTGTTGCGCGAATGCGATTTCAGATTTTGAAAGTCAGACTTCCTGCGCAAATCGGGCCAATCGGCGGCGCAGTGATTGGCACTCGGTTCGGTGAATTACGCTTGATCTGCTTGTCAAAGTGTTTTGCAAGTCATGTGTCAGATTCGTATCTTAATTTGTGTTTAAGTCTGTAGAACAATTATCGATAAGAGAGGACATGACATTTCTTGCAAGCGATTTGCTTGAGTGGAGTGGTGTCCAAGCGACGATTAAATGTGAATGTCGAAGGCGATCGATTCGATGGATGGATGAACAGTGGCGAACAAGTGGCGACATCTTATAGATATCGGAAGTAAAAGTTGAAGGGCTTGAAGTGTTTTTTCGTGTTTTTGTCCTGCAATCATTTCACTTTTCAGTGGTGACTATAGGGTTGGGGGGTGCCAAGGGTGAGAGGAATTCTACAGAGGACATTCTACAGTAGGACATGCCTAAAGACCGTGATTGACTTTCATAATGTCTTTCGTATTAAAACGAGGCTGAATAAATTCCGTTTAAAGAAAGTGTTCTCCAGCAAACTATCATTTCCCTTTATCTTGTTTGCTTTGGACTTCAGTAGAGAGAGAGGGGAAAGTGCTTGTGGAACTGAAGCTAAAAGTGGTCAGTATCCTTCTTCAGAACAGACTCCGATATACATTTCAAGACAAATGGACTAAATTATAGCAGAGTGGCTGACTGCCAACAACCAGCAGTATTTAAACTTAGGCCAGCATAGGCCAGTTGTGTTAGCACTCGGAAACCAGTTGGTGCTTTAGATGAAGCTAACTTCGGCCAGGTTGTTAAAGCGATGGACAACGCCACACCAAATCAAAACGCTGAAACCATTTATGCCGAGAATGGAGATAAAGTGGCTGAAATAACAGAAGCATCAAATCCCAACTACTCTGCAGAAAGGTGGGTTTTCGGGGGCACTCCACGAGGAGGAGTCGTATCTCCCCTTCCCTGAATCATATGTCAGGTTAAATACAAACGACCGAAAGTTTACTTCAACATTTATTAAGATACGAAAGAGCATTAATGGAGTTTAACAGAACATAAAGGCGAAGGACACGTTTGTTACGATGGTTCAGCGCGAACTGACTTGGCCTTGTCATCATTGGTATTAGACCATCGACGTCAGTGTTGTCGTTGACACATAGTAGCTGATGATATCATAAGGATATTGAGCATGATCGGATGCAAACCCATAACCTCCGCGGATTATATCGCAACAGCCGCGCTTGGCTATAACTCACAGAAAAGGGCATCTGGCGGTACTCCAAAACTCGAAAATCCCGAAGCAATTAGATTATCTTATGCCTTTAGAGGACTGACGCACTGAAGCACTAAACAATAATCCCCCCGAGAGAGAATTGGGACAAAGATAAAATCCGTCAAGCAATGTAATGAAGCCGCAGGAGGTTTAGGAATATACGCTTGTTCGGCAGAGATCTTTATGGCCCTCCAGCTACAGAACCACTGCAGTGTATTCCAAGCAGAAGGTGTTCAAAAAGCTGCCCTCCTTCTATCAATGAGTCCAATGGACCGTAGATTGTTTTGTACATTGATAATCAGGCGCCCATTAAGGCTCTGGAAACACTCTCAATCAACTTCTTCTTCTTCTTCTGGTGGCGCTACCGTCCGGGGTGGACCTGAGCCTCAATCAACTCGAATATTTTAAAACTCAGCCGACTATCTCTAACGATACTTCGAATAGATACAACCTAACCTTACCCTATGCTGGTGACAAGGGTATTCAAGGCAATGAGGCGATAAAAAGAAGGAGGGCTGGTTTTCCAGATCTCTGAATTCAGCCGCTTTAAAAGCCAAGACTTTCCTGAATTGCCGCCCATCTCTTAACGAGATAGCCAAGTATTTTAGCATCCATCGTATGTGGGTGCCGGGACATTGTGGTATTGCAAAGATTTTTTTTTACTTGGGTTGGTGAAAATCTTCAACAAGACGTCCGATTTTTACTGACTAAAAACACCCTTTCCTTTTGGGCTCATTCCGTTTCTTTTTTTCGGCGGCCATCCACTTGTCATACCAAGATATTTTGCTTCATTAGCTTACGATATTTGTTCAGAATTAATGCAAATTGGTAGATTTTCAATATTTCTTTAGGTAAAATTTATATGCCTTGATTTCTCTCATTGGGAGAATTGCGAAGTTGACGAGCTGGCTACAAAGGGTATAAAATCTGTGCTCTTTCTAGATCGTGATCCGCCCTGCATGCCTATAGCTCCTATAAAGCATCTATTCAAGCTAGAAATGCTTGCTCAAATTAACCGTAGATGGTGCCAACTGGCACAGGATGCCTCATTATCAAACAACTCTGGCCTACAATGGACCTTAAACGATTGCTTAGTCTTATTAGATTGAGGAGGTCGCATGTTAGTGTTGTGTCTCAGCACAAATGCAACAAAAGAGATAAACGTTCAGATTAATATTTAGGTCTTTTTATTTATAATTCAACACAACTATACCGAAGGACAGCTTAAGCTTGATTGCCTGAAAGCGAAAGCACTGAAAACTTTCAGTCAAACACTTACTCTTCTATGATAACATGATGTAACCGTGACTGTGCGTATCGCTTGAGTCGAATAAATAACACTTAAAGCTCGCATTGGCGTTATAACAGGGCATTGCGTCATAGAAACTCACGCCTCCAGACTTAGCCTCCCATAAAATGAATTTTGAAGAAGCTGCAGGGACGAGGATGGGAAAGAAGCCATTCTTATTTTGCTATACACTTGCAGTGCTCTCTTATCCTGTAGATTTAGACTTCTGGGTCTTAGGCACATTGGGCCTATGATGGAGCCATAGTCAGCCCCTTCAACCAAACTTATCCTCCATTGGGACATAATCATGAAAAAGCAATAAATCCAAGGTCTAAAGTTGAATAGGAAGCAGATTATTAAACTGGTAGACATAATAACTGGGGCAGTATCCATCCACTCGAAGCGCCCTACTATGACTTCTGTAGAAGGTGGAGAGTTGATGAGCAAGAGGCACTACCTTGGTACTTCCCTGCCATGATGCAAAAGAAGAAGATTAATAATTGCTTATTGTTTTGACGACTTCTCAGTTATAAGAGATATATAAAAATATTTCAACACCACCATATGATACTTGGATCCTTAGAGCCAGAAATGAACTATTACAGAGATAGCCGACTTCACAGCTGATTGCCCCCTAGCCCATCGACGAATTTGAGTGCCTTTTTGACAGATATTCATGCATTTTTGACAGTTATTCACGAAATAACGTAAATGCCGTCCTCTGATTTGTCAATTTGGTTTATGGACACGTTATAAAAACAGTTGTCAAAAATCTTAAGGGGAAAGAGAGGTAGAAGCCGGGCATCTATGTTATACTTCATTTCTGCTTAGAGCAAACACCAGGGCTGAGGCCTTCGCTGACGTTCAATCCAAATGTGAAGAGTCGCAGGAGACGAATTCACTGTCTGATGAATAAACTTTTGTTCAAGGCTGTCGAGGAGGTTGACAAAACACGTGTGTGGGCCATCCGTGAAACTCAAACGAGGGTTTCCAGTTGGTGGTCTTATCAAGTCCAGTCCACAAACTAATAAGTTGTATCCTCTTATTTCTGCGTTGAAAATACAGTTCGAATCTTCAATATGGAAATGTCCTCTTCTTCTTCTTCATTTGGCGCTACAGTCCGGGGTGGACCTGGGCCTCAACCAACAAGCCTCTCCAGCTAGCACGGTCTCTGGCTAGCTGTCTCCAGTGTCGCACGCCAAGTTGGTTGAGGTCCTTCTCCACCTGGCGCCACCTTAAACGCGGGCGTCCTCTGTTGCGTTGTCCCACGGTTTCGGAGTCGAAGAAAAAGTCCTCAGAGATCCTTATTTTGTCACTCCCCATTCTTTTCCACACAACTGCTCTCTGGAAAATAAAAACAAACCTATGAATGAGTCTAAAATTTTGCAGAGTTTCGTCTGACAGGTGGTGGTCGACGGCGTAAACGCCAACGTCCTTACCAGCACCATATGTCCTTAAACACGGGCAGTTGTTGTAGGCTAAGTTCAGATCTAAGAACACTCAGTTTAGTATTTCAAATCTGCTTATTGAACTATTTCATTCTTCTAGTTCAATGTAGTTCAATTATCACGAAATTGAGTCTTGTGCGATTTTCGATTTCCAAATACAAAACCAATGAGCACATCTTAACCGGAAAAAAAACATGTCTAGAAATCCGTTATAAAAATTATATTATTGGAGGCGAAATATTCATACCACGAGTAAGCCAACGACCGTCCCCTTTCACGATCCAAAACGATTCCAACGCATGTCCTCTCTGATTCACCCGATCGTTGGCCACCCTCTGTTTCACTCAAGAAGCTTATGTTGATGGTTGAGTCGATTGAGGAAAGGGACAATTTTTATTCTTCGTGCAATATCGCTTAACAATATACTATATAATGGGTAGAAGAAAAAGTCAAAAAAAAGTCAAACTTTTTTCACAGACAATTCATGTGGTACCCAAACATCGATCTTCTTTTTGTAGCCAGCCTTTTTTAAATGGCTCAAAACCGTTTGATGATGAATGTTTAGTTCCTTGGCGATGTCATGGCTGCTTATGACTACTTTTCCATTATTTCATCGACTTTTTCAACGACAGGTCGACCAGAACTGCATCTTTCACATCAAAATTGCCAGAACGGAAGCTAGAGAACCATTGTTGTGCTACACGAACTGACACAGCATTGTCTCCATAAACTTCACAAATTTCATTGGTGGCTTGCGTGGCATTCTGCCCTTTTTTACACAAAAATTTCAAAATATAGCGAATTTCTTCATTATTTTCACTCATTTTTGAACAGCTGTAACTTATTTTCAACTCCTCCGAATTTAATTTTTTTTGGTCACCTTATGTCACCTTTCCAACACTATATGGTATGACACAATGTGATTGGTAGCACTGGAGATAGACGACTCAAAGGACATCTATTGACAAAATACGAAACTTTTTCGATTACCCTTTATACGTACATGCATTCTTCTGAAACATGAGCCCATCTTTGAATCCACACTGAGATGAGATAGCAAGAGTTCGACGACATGCAAAGGCATGTGTCTGCATAGTTCGCATGTCAACGCATTGAAATTCGTAGCGCATCTATTATTAATTTTTTTAAGTTGCAACTTGTCGAAGCAATCTGTTGCAAATAACTAAAGGCGCCTGCGCAACTGCGCGAGAATCTTTGTTATTGTTAAAAGACAGTCGCAATGCAACAGGCAAATTCCTGAGACTATGGTTGGAATAAATTCAACTGTCAAGTGTTGATGTTACGTTACACACTAGTGCCTGTCGGAAAATTGTTAATCTCTCCCTAAAAGGTGTCGTAATGAGCAGAGAGGCGAAAGAACAACTTTTTGACGAATGAATATACACGTTTGCGGCAATGAATAGACTCAAACTTTGCAAAGAGAAGGAAGCGCCTTTCAAATACGAAATAAGTTCCACTGTTCTTAACGATAACTAACATGTTTTAAAGTTGGAATTAAATATAATATGCAGTGGACTCTCCCTAAGTCGAGACTCTCCCTAAGTCGAGACTCTCTCTAACTCGATTTTTTCGCCAAATTTTACATGGATTTCCCTCAATTTTCCATACAAAAGCCTCTCTCTACGTCAAACTCCCTCTAACTCGAACAAATTATGGTATCCCCTGACAATTCGACTTGGGGAGAGTCCACTGTATTATATATATACTAAATATAAATATTTAAATAAAGAGTAATTGACAATTAAGGTCATTAAGTCTTGTTAATTTCCTTATAATCCACCATCAGAGGGAATTTGGCAGGCGATGCCTTATCATATTTATGCCTAGATGGCGCCACAAACAGCATATTGCTTAAAAGATGATATTTTCCTCTGATGCTTCTCAATCTCTTGTGAGTGGGTTCTCTGGTTTAACTTAGGTTCTGTCCAAGCAGAGAATTAGTTCGACAAACAAATTAAATTTTTTAAGGTTGTGTCAAATAATAATCAAATGTTACTCATTTTAGTATCCACAATGTCCTAAAGTTAAAAAAAATGTGAATCACAATTCTTTATGCTTTATGAAGGCTTAGCAATATCGATTGTGTTGCAAAACTTTCGCGGTGACCTGCACTCTTTCTTTCACAGTTTTACTCTCCGACCATTGTTAATTACTGTAAAAATCAAAGTTTGTGTATATGTCATCGGGAGAGGCGTGTTGGTTAAGGCTCTAGCCCACCCTGCACTACATCGCCAAATCAAGGAGAAGAGATTAGGGGATCGAATCATATGCCTTATCAGTTGATGAATCTGTTAAGTTTTTTCCCAAGTTGGTGCTCCCCGCAGGACTAAAGTGCTCGAGATCATCTCTCGGTATCAGGACATCTCTCGGTATCCACCACAAGAATAGGAGAGCTGAAACTTCCCTTCAATTAGTTACGCTTTCAATAACAAGTTCAGTAACAACGTTCGCTACCGCTCACCAGATTTGAGCACAAGATAGTTATTCTAATCGCCGTCTGAGAAGTAGTTAAACATTTCCAAAGTCTTGACTCTCTATCTTTTCAGATTCAATCTTAACCTCAAACTCGTTTGCATCTCGTTTGCCGCCGCGTTAGACTTTCGAAAGACTTATGTCGGGCGCCAGATATTCTTTTCCCTCATAACAGAAATAAAAGTGAAGTCGTGTGTATCTCGGTAACATGCGATAAACCACTGAATGCACTTGTAATTTCTTTTCGTTTACTGCTCCGCTTGCCTAATTATGATCACGCCGTTGATTTCTTTCTATACTCTCCCGCCAAAACCAAGCCGCAATTTACAATCGTTTCCAGATACAAGCCCCAACAGCCGCATTTGTCTCGGGCGTATCACTTAACCAATTTCCCTCGCACTGTCACTCACCAAAAGGAGGTCATTAACATCTACGACGGGGGGAGGGGAGGGTAGGGTTCCATCTTAATTACCGTCATGCATTCCTTTGTGCTCTCTACCTCGGAGTAATTTTCAGTTCGTCGTCGGCTAGTGTGCATTCGACAGAAAGTGAGAAAATGACTCAACGTGTAATTAATTTGAAATTGGATCAGTTTTGGTGTGTGTTTGTTTTCCTTTCCATTATTAAGCGGTTTCAGTGCGCACAGCAGAGCGCTGTGAGGCAATAGGCAACCACAACACACACATCTGATATGGAACAGCTCATAAATAAAATGATATCTGCGATATGTTTATTCATTGTGAGCTTTCCCCTTCACTACATTTTGATTTGAAACGGTCGGAAATGGTGCTCGCCTGTGCTACCGACAAGAATTGCGAATCTTTATTGTTTGCTGAAGGTAAAGTTTGTAAGATACCTTTGCACAATGCCTGGCCAGTGTGTGTGTGTTTGCTGCGGATGTTTGGCATTTAGAAGATATTCCTTTCATTTAGTTTTCTTTCGACACATCTTATAGACATTCGTGAGCCCAGCCGACACGAAGCATGATGAATTCACTTGCAGACCACCAGTGAGGACGAGAAGATGTTACACGACGGCTTGCTGCTTCCCAAAGATGGTAGTCACGTCTGCTGGGGGAGGCGTGGAAATGGCAATTTTAAATGAATGAGATGCAATTGCACACTGCATAGGCAATGGCCTGTTGTTTTCGACACTCGCCGATGAATTCATCAGAGGACGGAACGACCTCGAGGAGCGAGAGCTGGCTGGGGTCCTTCACGCTGACTCTGCGCCTGCTGTCCTAGATGTCTATCGGGTGGTACCACTTGATCGAACATTTAAGATTCAATGCCAAATTCCGGACGAGGTCGATGATGCGCTGATTCATTGATTTCGCGTTTTGTAAATTAATTGCGATAACACCCATAAAACGGGAGTGGTGCCCACAGCCACACTAATCGCTCTTGTGCAATCAATGGCCGGTGCAGGGATTCTCGGTGGAACCGGTTCCCAGTGTGTGGACACAATCGTAATAAGAATTGCCGAGATATGGATGTAAATCAGTTTGTGAATATCAAAACAACTTGTATTCCTGTTGCCAGCCTGACGCCTTCAAAGTGACATTTTTATTTATTTGACATGTCTACATGTGCGGTGGGATGTATCGTGAATGGTGGGATGCGCAATTGCGGAGTTCCTAAAGGGGAGTGTGTGCTAAGTTTAGCCAATCAGGTTGGTAAACAATTTGAATGGGATTATGTCATGCGATCGGTGACAGGCTGACTCGCAGCACGGGCTGAAGTTCGACGAAATGTGAAGTTTTTGGTCGAATTTAATTGATGGCGCTTAAGCTGTGGAATGTGTTTACACTCTTATTTGTGCGGCCCCACCAACTCCAGCTAGAGCGGTCTTTAATTTCAGACGTGGACATCAAGATTCTTCTCGTGTTGAATGATTATGCAAATTATTCATTTCCTCAATCGACTAAATCGGCAACATAGTCTACCCTGGTGAATCAGAGAGGACATCAATTGGCAATCGTCTTTGGATCTATATAAACAACTTGCTACCATTTAAACAAATAAATGCTTCGTGGCGTTCATACTTATATCTATTTATAAATTGCTTCTGTTAGTCGCTTTCCTATGGAGCGGCCTACATTCGTTGCATGGTCGAAGTTGTGTGTAGTTTGGCTTAAACCGCGCGGCCGTGCCTTTCAAGTGTATCCTTATGACACACTAAAGGGGTCGCGGGGTTAGAGCATGCACGAGAGATCTCCAATCGACCTCTATAGCCGAGTTCAAAGCGGTGAACCAGGGGAGCTTTTGGTCTTGGTTCAACCCCCTCGTCCTGGGTCTGTTTGCCTGATGTCGCATTCAGCCCAAACCCCTTAAGTCGTGATGGTTGGGACAATCTTGCCACGTGATCAAACCATTGAAGTTCAGCCCTCTCCGTTCCAAGAAGCAACTGCTTAACGTTGATTTCCTCTCGCACTGCCGTGTTTCTCACTCTACCCCGGAGAGAAATTCCCACAACAGCACAAAGAAATCTCATCTTAGAAGCTTGTATTCGTGATCTTATTGTTTCGGTCATTGCCCAAATTTCATGACGATAGGTGAGAGTTGGAATAAACAGTGAGTTGAAAACCGCTGACTTGACTTTAACACCAAGCTCGGCCTTCCTGGTTAGAGATCTCCCAAGCTGGTTCAAACTTATCGACCAATCCTACAAGAAGATTCAGCGTTACTCCTCTCATCACTCGTGATGAGGATGGCTCGTGACTCGAGATACGTAAACTTCTCGTATCTCGGAGAACACCTCTCAATAGTTTAAGAGAGGAAATGCTCTTTGTAATCAAAGCTTAAAGTCCCAAATCAAACTAAACTAAGTCTATTCAATTCAGTCATATTCCTTTCACGCATTTGGAAAAAGGAACGATGCCCAGGACAACTTGAAATTTCGCTTCATATTTATTTAAATCTGAATATCATGGTGATTCAACAATAAAGAAAGCATAATCTGTCTTTGGAGGGTACGGCCGTTGCTACGCCTTTAATACTCGTGAGTGTGCGTCGTGCCAAGCGGACGCCCTCTATTGTCCCTCAAGCTTAGAGTCGAAATATGAATTCGAAGGCTAAAATTGTTCAACTTGCAAAGACAATTTCTTAACTCTTTCAAAGTGCAGCAAGAGGGGAGAGTATGCTCTGTGGGGTAATGCACTTGATAGCCATGACTTCGGATGAAAATCATTTCAAAAAGGATGTTACGTCCGTTGTGTCGAAAATGTTAGGTGAAATCAGGGTTTAAGAAGCAGCTTGATAAACGTATCGAATTAAATGAAAAACAAGACTTGGGGTAAGTTTGGTAATGTTGGTAGCTAAATGAGGATGGGTCCACCTGGATCCAGGGAAGGGAGTTTTTCGACTTGGTTCAAACATCTTGTTTTTTATTATTACTCATAGATAAATACAGTCATTTTACAATTTTATTGACTCAGCTTGCTCAGAGATACGATAGATTACTTAATTTTCTATCTTACTACTGAAATTATCATTATGTTATTATTGGGAATAATGTAGTATTTTGAGATAAATGCAGTAACGAAGGAAAAACTATGGGAATAGAAAACCTCCATTTAAGATATTGAAAGATTGAATTTTGTCATTTGGTAAAAAACTACGTACTTCAATGCACAGTAAGCATACATGTATATAAATAAATAAATTGATTAATGAAAGCAGATAAATTAAATAATATACATATAAATAAATAAATAAATAAATAAGTAAATAGACGAATAAATCAATAAATAAATAAGAATAGAAAAAAGACAAACAATTAGTTAGTAAATACATAGCGCATTTAAGCAGTTTGATTTAGTGATTCATTAATGAGAGTATTTGTAGAATATCTACATTTATTGTTAAATTTTTCATTAAGTTCTTCAATTTTCCTTGCAATTTGAATGACACCTGCGCGCTCATGCAATATCATCGTTAAACATTCCCATGGGAGGCGTAACATTATTTTCAAAGTTTTAGTCTGAGCAATATATAGCTTTTTAATTTGTGTTTTTTTGCACAATTTCCCCAGACTGGTGAGGATGCAGACAACATTTCCCACATTTCAGTTTGTAAACAAAGTTCGAACCCCTCTTTGGGTTTTGTTGAAGTTGTGTTTGCAGCAATTCTGCATATATGTATGTAAGTCCTGCAAGTGAAATTTAATCCTTAGAGACGTCCTTCTTCGTGTTGGGGAACAGTCTGGGGTGCACCTGAGCCTCAAGCCAAGTCCAAGTCTGGCTATCTGCTTGAAGTTGCTCAAGTTCATGGTCCTTCTCCATTCGGCAGCGCTTTTTCTCTTGCGTCTGTTTCACAGATTCGGAGTCAACGGCTTTCTAATATCCACGACAATTTATTACTGAATCCGACAACCTTTCCGTCCTCGGTGTGTGTATACATGACAAGGCACGTTGGAATAATTACATATTCAACCTCACCAAATGCTTAGGATTTTTGAAGCGGTCCAGGAAAAAACACACACAGGTATAATAATAATTTATAATAATATGGGTGGCGCGACAGTCAGAGGGGGGCCTGGGCCTAGCTTCTCAGCAACCGTGGAAGAGATCTTCAGTTTAATGCCGACTCCGAACGGCGAATTTGAGAAGCTTTTGCTAGACAGTAATACTCTTTAAACATTGTCAGTGACCCGATAGAGGCGGAGCCGTGAAGTATCAAAGGTGTTAAATTCGCGTACCGAACCTGGCACCCTCTGCGTAGGAGTCGACGCACTTACCCACTACTCCACGGCGACCACTTATACAAGGTATATTCGCCCAAAACTAGAGTATTTCTCTCATTTCTGGGAAGACGCAAAGACGCGGCGCTAAAAGATAAAGGAACATCCGTCCCAGTGACTTCCGATTTTCATTGATTTGTCGCAATTTATATAAAGAATGCGCCAGTGCAAGAGTTACTCAACATACATTCCACGTCTCAGTTCATAAAAGGAAGGAATACTAATCCTTTCGCCCCTGAGCCCAATTTTATACTGAACCAGACATTCCAGAAGTCTTTCTCATTTCTTGAACTGTTCGTTTAAACATTTCCTTCACTATGATCGAAAGGACTCGTCTCTGACATATGTATCTTTTGATGTTGCTCGTAATTTTTCATAGCATTTCCGTCGTATTTCGATGATTTTTGACAACTTCAGCGTATTGGGAAACTGTCTAGCATTTCTCTTCATAAAGGTGCAGTCCCAGTGACAGTTGAGTTCTGGCAGCTTAATAAAGGCGTGGAATGTAATACGATACCTCTGACTGGGTGAAAGAATGTTTTTACAAATTGCTTCCGAGACTGGCTGATCTTCGGCGCATGCCTGTCATAAGCAGGCTTGTGTAGTTTATGATTCACTTCAAAACAGACCTGTATCAAGTGAACTAAGTGAACTAGTTCGCAATGGCATATTGTTTTAGTTCATTTAGTTCAGTAGTTCAACAAAAGTTCAGTAGTTCAGTTATAACTCACTCTGCGTACATGTGTTTCAGTAAGAATAACTGAGCTATATCGAACTAGATGTAGGAGTGGTGCTGTTATTTATAAAGATAATCAGGTGAAGGAACCAATTGGTGAAGGTTAGGAGGTTAGGTTGAGGCGGCTGACTGCCGCGCCAGGCCAGGCATAGGCCCATTGTGTTACCACGCGGATCTTAAGCTACCTATCTCGCAACCAATTTGTGCTTTTGATAAAGCGAAGTAGAGGGCTGATTCTGATGCTGCTCAGTTCAGCCAGATTAACAAAGAAATGAGAGCACTGCAGCTGCATAGCAAGTGTTCGATGGTTTCTTCCTCATCCTCGTCCATGCAGCTTCTACGGAAATCATTATAGGAAGGCCTAGTCTAGAGGCGGGAGTTCCGATGGCACAATGCCCTTTTAAAACGACAATAAGCGATCTGAGGTTTAGCCTACTGAATCTGATTAAGCTTTGATCGCGTAGATCAATCATAGGCCATACTTGTTTGATAATGAGGCATCTTGTGCCAGATATCCATCCGCGGTTTGTTTGAGCAAGCGTTTCAAGCTTTAGCAGATGTTCTATAGTAGCGATAGGCAAGTAGCGGAAAGAGCAAGAAGTTCGTGCCCTTTCTAGCCAGTTCGTCCGCTTCGCAATTCTCTGGAATGTCACAGTGTCCCGACACCCACATATGTTGGATGTTAACGTGCTTGGCCATCTTGTAAAGAGAAGTAGTGATTGAGTGAATAAAGTGAGGTATGTATCTATGGGTACAGCGGCATACCTGCGTAGGATCGTTGAATGTCCAGACTGCAGTTCTTTCCAGCTGCTCAGCGATCTTAGTCTAATCGCCGTGCTAGCTGCTGTCTGTCTGCAATTTGTTCTATCGGTGGCAGGTTGAGGAGTTTTTGTTTAGTGCTTCGGCAGAGGTAGTCCTTAGCGCCCTGCTAATGCATACGCATGCCATCCTCTGCACTCTAGCGAGTGGGATGATGTTGGATCTCTTTTCAAGTGCAGTCCACCAAATCGCGACACCATACAGCAGCATGGGTCTGACTACTGATATAAATAGCCGGTGAACCATTCGGGGTTGCAGCCCCCATTTGCACCGAAAGGCCCTTTTACAGCAGTAGATAGCCGTGGAGGCCTTCTTGACACGTGACCAACTGGTGAAAATCACACAAGACTCAATTTCCTGTGCAGTCAAGTACATTGAACTAAATGAACTAGAAAAACGAACTAGTTCAATAAACTGATTTGAACTAAACTGAGCGCTCTCTGGAGGGAACTGAAATGCACAAGCCTAGTCAGTAGTGCACGGGATCACCTAGGATTTAGTATTCCTCTCTCTCTGTCTCCATGCGGTATTCCATTCTCTTCCCAGATTGACCTAAGAGCTTTGAAGTCTTACAAAAAAAACTTACACAATTCTAAGACGCACAATTCTGAATGAGGTAGCGTTCCATCACGTCACATCCTCACTCATACTCACGTTGCACCTCTCTTACCTCGTCACCTACTCAGCTGTAACCATTAAGTCATCTTTACAATTTACTATGCAACACCTTTTGAAAGACGTAAGATGCGCACAGAGTCCTCGACAAAGTAGGCTCCCAAGCGAGAGAGCCTCTCGAGTGCACAACCTGGAAGCGGTGTGAAATGACCCGCTCAATGCGATGAAGGGGTTCATGAGATTCCAACGCAAACGCAAGAAGAAATTGAAACCTTTCAGTTCTACCACTTCAGCCTCATCGACCAAACACTTCGGCGAGCGATTCTCCAACAAACCCAAAAGGTTCCCATAAACCGCTTGTGCTCTTCAAATATTCGAAGATGATCACTTTCCCTTTTAGCTGCGAGTTAATTACTCAATTCCATGCCACCATCCAGGCGCTAGTTTGAAGAAACGAAACAAAAATTCCATTCACACTCTTCCCTCGGCGCGACGCGTTCATTATCCACACTTTCGGTTTCGATATTTCTCGATTTATAATTGAATTCTCACACTTCGGCGGGAGCCGAGATCAGAAGCCCAGACCACCGGGCTGGCTGCTGCTCTGCTCCCAGTCGTCGAACTCAAGTGTCACTCCACTCCATTGTCATTCGTCGTTAATTGGAGTTTGTTAATTTTTCCTACCGATTGTCTTGGATTTCTTCGATCTTCAGGTGGATTGCTTCATTTGCGGTCGGCTCCTTTCGTTTTTCCCACGTTGACGTGCGACGCCAGCTCATCCATGGGCGTTCAAGTACTTCGGGGGCGGGGGGCTCTGTGGTGCGTCAAGCGCTTTAATTCGACTTGAATCGATTTGTAACCATTCGATCTTGGAGTTGTTTGACAGAAACAAACACTTGAGCCGTCCGCGTCGGATCAGAGGGCGTTCTGGGTTGCCGCCGATGAAAGTGAGAAGTTTCACATGCGACTGCGCTGACCTTGGTCGCCGTTTCATTTGATTTGGACTCAATTGCTTTTCGATCTCGAGATGACATTCCATGGGAGAAGACGCTGAAGTGCTTGCCATTGTTGTCAACGCGAAGAAGACGTCAGATGAAAGGAACGACATTGTCGGGAGTGCAAGCGCATTGGGCGGACGGGCTGCTGGGATAGAAACGTGTTAATTAATGTTGCTTTGTTGGGTATTTGATGGATTGGCCGGGGGACTGGCGCTCTTATCGCCGACTTTGATGATCTTCACCTAGTTTTGAGTTTGACATGCAATAACCTTGTTGCTTCGAATTTATCTCGGGCCCTCAAAAATGAAGTCATCTGTCAAAGAGACCACCGCACGATTGCGTCCATCGATTCTCACGGTTAGTGGCAAGGAGAATATTGGAGGACAACCTTTGTGGATGGTTTTGTGAGCTACTTGAGGGAGTCTCTAGGGTGCCGTGGAAATTCGTTTCGCACGATTAATTGTTACATCGGGGGCATCGAGATTGGCTTTGATGTACTTGTCAAGAGCAGTAACTCTGAATCAATGGATAACCTCAACTGATCGATGTGTCTGCCGCTGCGTCAAAGGCTCAAAAACGACCTTCTCGGCGTTTGTCATAAATTTTGATTTGTTTCCACCTTTAAGCTTCCGTTGACACACAAATTCCCGCGATGACGTCACACAGGGCTTCAATAGAACTGCCCAGTACCCCTTTTTATCTTCCCATCCTGGTCCAGCACACCTTATTATCTTTACACCATGGGTTCCAACTGTCTGTCATCAAATGATTCCCGTCACGGCAATGTACGTTCCACAACTTTATGTTTCCAGAACTCGCCTAAGAGTAGGCAAGGGGTCTTGGTTGATTAGTCATCAGAGATGGCTGGAAGAGGATAGGAGACGTCTGAAGTTGATGCAGGAATTGGAAGCGAAATGGCAAGGGTGACATGAAGATGGACTAATGGATCCGGCGCTCAGTTTCCAGTCATTTGGTCATTTCCTTCACGATGATCGGAGGAATATCGCATAACGCTGGCGACAAGGTCTGTCTTTGAGATTTCCAACAACATGCTAACATCATTCACTCAACTCAAGATGATACTCGAAATCCCTAAGCAACCCCCACACTTCACCACGGAACTCCCCAAGAGGTGTTTGGTTGATTACACTGCAAAGCCCAGCACTCGTTTGCCTAGTAACTCTAGTGTTTGCAAAGCTCCCAAGCAGCACACGATGCGGCACACGCTCTCAATCAGCAAGCGTTTGCGTTTTTCACACCAACGATGCATCCCTCTGTTACTTAATCGGCAAACATTTCCAATCGCTTCTGGCTTCACCCGTCGCTTTCCCAATCAGTAATCATCGCTTTTTTGCCCAATGCTGTCTCATGTCCTCACACAGAGCGTCTTAATGAGTCTTTGTTTAGTCGGGAAAAGAAAAAAAACACACAGAAGCATGAAATGGCACAAGAACAGGGAATACACTCGTGCCGCTGCACTTAACGTGGTCAACCCGTCGGACAGGCCAGCAAAATGATGTATACCATTGGACACGAAAATAGACACTCAAGTGGCGGGCCGGGTCGACCAACCGTCAGAAACTCCGTGAAATTCGATCGTTTGGCAAAAACAGATTTTTATGTCACTTAAATTGGCCATTACAAACATTTTTATTTTATATAATCAAAATTAATTAACATAAATGTTGCCGGCGCTGGAGCGCCCCTCGTTGATAGATGATGTTCGCGCATCGCGCCCCACAGACGGAGTGCGACCGTGTCGAGCACAAACTCCAAAATCGAGATCGAGTCTCTGAATTCAGGAATAAAACAAGAACGACACCACGTACCACCTGTCGATCGGTGCGCATACAAAATTGTACCTACAGCCTGGGCTGGCCTGGGGGAGAGGGCGGGGCGGCCTGGACATCTATCTATCTGTGCAACAAGCAAAAATAAACGACAAACAAACAAACTGTAACTGCGCGTGGAGTGGAAAAAAATTATGATGTCCACGGTGAAAGTGAGGAAACGTAATCATCTCTGTTTGGACAAGCCAGAAAACAGATGGCAGATACACGAGATAGAAAGGAAGAAGTTATGCTTCAACTTATTTATGCAAATGATCCGGTAATGACCCACAGTGCAGCGGCTCGAGCGAGAGGTGTGCACTTTGTGTGTGTGGATAATCCGGAGCATTGGAGTTATCTAAACGAGTGCAGGGAGTGAGTTTAATGGGAAGCGGTAGTGGCATGATGGCGAGCTAATAGGGCAGGTTTTACATTTTTAACTGGATCAACACGAGAATCTATCGTCGACGGAAGAGAGCTGGGTGATGATGACTTATGGCCTGAAGTTGAATCTGTATTGAATGTGTTGTAATGGTGCCGGGAAATGACGACAAGAAAATTAAGGCTTTCCAGGGAACACTATAAATTGTCCGACCCCGAAGTTGTTCGATATTCAATAACCGGGTAAACATTGCGTCAAAAGTGACAGGAGGAGTTGCTTCAAAGTAGTGTCGAGTGACATTTCAGTCAAGAAATACTGCGTTTTGCTACCGTTCTTACGTTCATTAAAGATGAGATGACCATGAGAGGGAACGTAACAACGCACACACTCACGTAAAGCATTCGGCATGTTGAAAAAAAATTACGTGTGTTTTGACACTTGTCATCTGAATTGAAAGTTCTGACAAAGTGGAATCGTTTTTTGTAAGTCATTTCAAAGTAAGCCGAAAGGGCTGCCTTCAAGACGCGCGCGAGTTACGTTCTCAAGCTTCACGAAACCGAAGTTTGAAGGAATTGTTCATTCGATACGTCACACAAATTGTGCCACACCTGAAGTCATCAATTTTGTGGAAAACATACACCGATCGCAACTCAGGCTGGTCGCCGAAATCAACTCAATGTGTGAAATACCTGTGCAAGCAATTTCCGCGAATGGCACTTCGAATGAACATAAGTAATATTGATAAGTTTTTCTTCAAGCTTCGGATGGAGCGGCTGACATCTGAGTGTGTCGTTTGGTAGGACCAACGCATTCTTCAAGTTCTTATGACATGGCTGTCACCTGTCAACAACGAGGACGGATCAGACTATGGCTAATCATGATCGTACAGTGCTGATTGGGCTGACATTTTTATACCCGAGCAGGAAAATGCGTTTTATTTCGAAATATGTCCACATCCTTCATAAGCCCCTGATGCATTACTTGAAGAACACATCAACCCTTTGTAGTGTCACCGATTGTTGAACATACCCCCAACAAGATTCTTAACCCTCATTTTAAACTATCTCTTATAAAGACTTCGAAGAGGAGTCTAAGCGAACATTGAATGTAAGAGCCATGAACTCTCAAGCTGGCGAATAAATAATCTGTTGTTAGACGCATCCCACAAGGCGGCGCGCCACGGCCGCGGCGTCCTCTCACCCCATTAGGTAAAAGCTTATCCAATTGGTATGACAATGGGTTTGAGCTTCAAAAACCCGAATAAGGAGCACTTTAGCTAACTAATCTAAACAACATGAGTTTGTGTTCCAGACGAAGAAATAGACGTCGCATAACGTCATGCCTGAAGTGCATTAGTGACGATCATCTTTCAGTTCATGTCTGAAGTGACCGACAGTTGCGGAATAGAAGCTAGCGATTAGTGTCTAATAGCTTGTAGTTAGAGGATAATGACTGGCGTCAAGCATTACGTCTTAATTTCAAATGAGTCGCCAATGACAGTTGAATTTCCAATTGGTCTCATAAAGGGTCCCTTCAAGAAATATCACTTTATAGGCTCCGACCGAATATATTAAGTGCTCTGCGTTTGTCTTTCGCGTAGTCTCTTCTACGCAAATAGATTATCCAATGAATGAGTGACATTTGCAAGAACACATTTCAAATGAAGGAAATGAACATTTAAATTATTATATAAACTGATGAACATTTGAACAGCAACCAAAGGTAGCCTCTGCCAAGGTAGATAGGTAGGTAGATGTGGCTGGCAAAGCCCTCACATTTGCTTCACTTAGACCTTTAAGGTCCGTTGTGCTGTCACCAGTTGGCTTTACCCGCCACTTCGTTGACCTACTATACTTTTTCTCACTTACCTCTTTTGGTGTGTGTAATTGTACCCACAACCAGTTGGTGGTTTTAATGAACTTGAGGATGTCCTTTTTTTATGTTGGTAGTTGTTAGATCCTCAAGACTATTGAGGAAGTAGCTACCCATACATTTTCTTCGCAACTGCCAAACGGGAGAATAGTTGAATGTGGGACTACTACTTCCCGTGCGACAGATTCCAGATTAGTGTTGTAAATGGACATTCATATGAGCTCACTTCGAATAGTGAACTTCGCAAGCTCTGACACTGCATTTTCACAGAGTTTTTCCCATTCGCAGAGAGCTACCGGTAGAATTTGAGAAAACTGAAACTTCATTGCGAATTTGTGGATCGCGTTTGCTATTTGTGTATTGCGTTCTCAGGTTAACAGTTCGCGAATCCTAAATTGTTGATTAGGTAACTTAAACTACTTTTTTTGAAATTGTTTGTTGATAATATAACTCGCTAGTAGTGCAAATACATTTTTTTTTATTTATCTGTAAGAAAATGGTTCCTTCTGAAATCCGCGTTCGTAGTTCGTGACGCATTTGTCTTCGTTTTACGATCTGCGAACTTTCACTTGGAATTTTCCAATTCGCAGATCGCTAGTGGTAGAATTTCTAAATTCTTAAAAGTCCTTGATTAGGATATTTAGGATATTAAAGACTAATTTTGTGGAGATATTGATAAAAACAAAATCGAGACATGTAATTTACAAGATTTCCTGACGAACTTTCACAAATTCGTGATTAACTAAAAAGTTGGTCAAATTTGTCAGTGGATAAGGATTAATCGGAGAGAGCAATGTGCACAATTTGAGCAAACACATTTCATCGCGAATTTTTTGATCGTGAATGTGTGGATCGTGTTTGCCTCTCTTGTGTATTGCGAACTCAGGTTGACAGCTCGCATGGAGAATGATTGATTTGTGGATAAACAAATTTGAAATCATTGATAAGGATACATTAACTAATTATTGTGAAGATTTTAGTCGATAGAAAAACTCGATAATTCAGTCCCCATCTTCTAGCATACTGAGAAGTAAAACATTCTGCTGATATTTTCCTGGAAATTGGTTGTTTCAAAAAGTTCGCGTACGCAGTTCGCTGTCATATGAATGGCCTTTTAGCTGTAAAAACAAAAATCAGCAGAAAGGTCGGATAGCTTTTTTATAATTGATTTCTAATAGACTGCAATGCAACTATCAGACGTGTGAAATTCTCTTATGAGCAAAAGTTGACGCAAAAAGTGCTACAAAGTCCCAAGGGTAGCAACAACTTTTGGTCATTTGTAAAAAACGTAAAGAATTCCGCCTCGTCTTCAATTCTCACGCTCATTTACAATGACATTCCAGCTTTCAACTCCTTAGACAAAGCTAATCTGCTTGCGGCTCATTTTGCAGCCAGTTCAACACTGCCAGATTCCAATTTGTCTCCACCTGTACTTGAGAGCACTCGTACAGTTGCAAGAGTACTGAAAGATCTGGACGTGCACAAATCCGCTCGCCCGGATGGTATTTCCCCTATACTTCTGAAGAGGTGTTCTTCTGTGCTGGCAAAACCACTGCGTAAGCTTTTTCATCTATCCTACTCTTTAGGTCTCTTTCCGAGCAGATGGAAAACAGCATTTGTCCAGCCCGTCCCTAAAAAGGGCGAATCTTCGTCACCCACCTCGTACCGACCCATAGCACTTACGTCCCTTCTTTCTAAGGTCATGGAAACGCTGCAATATCTTGAATTGCGGAAGCTTCTTAATGACCGACAATATGGTTTTCGCAGCGGCAGGTCCACTGGTGATCTGATAGCTTATCTCACCGAAAAGTGGAACAAATCTTTGCACAGTGCAGGCGAAAGTAAGATCGTTGCGCTTGATATTTCTAAAGCATTTGACAGAGTTTGGCATCGAGCTCTCTTGTCGAAAATGCGTGCCTATGGGATCGATGAATCTCTTATTCTATGGATTAGAAATTACCTTTCGAACCGTTCAATTCAAGTTGTGTTGGATGGGTTCAAGTCTGATATCCACCAAATAAATGCTGGTGTTCCCCAAGTCTCAGTTCTGTCTCCGACACTCTTTCTCATTTTTATAAATGATCTCTTGTCTGCTACTTCTAATTCAATCCATTCCTCCGCTGATGACAAAACCCTCAGCTTTTCATATCCGTCCCAAGACACACGACCCCGCCCTTCGGCCGTAGAATTGGAACGGCAGCGTATGTTAAGCACGTTGAATTCCGATCTTGACAGCATAATTAACTGGGGAAAAAACAATAGAGTGGAATTCAATGCTTCAAAAACTCAATGCTGTCTGCTGTCACTCAAGCGAACCCTTGATAATCAGCCAATATCTATGAATGGCGCTTGTGTCGATGAAACCGGAAAAACTTTCCATCCTTTTTATGTGTATCAATACAACACTTCGTTGGAAAGATCACATATTTGAGGTCTCCAAAAATGCTGCGAAATGCTTAGGTTTCCTTAAACGATGCAAGGAATATTTCACCCCTTCTGACTTGGCTTTAATTTATAAGGCGTACATCCGCCCCAAGCTTGAGTATAACGCTCATATCTGGTCTGGTGTCCCCAAGACCACACTGCACCTACTTGATAGAATCCAAAGCAAGCGATAAAACTTATAGGAGACAACAATACCGCAGAGTCATTAAACTCGCTCGAACATCGACGTACCGTCTCTTCTTTGTCCGTGTTTTATCGTTATTTCAACAAACGATGCTCAAGTGACCTAGCCAACTGCATTCCTCGTCTCCATGAATTCACCCGCAATACTCGTCTCGCCAGGAATGCCCATCAGTATACCCTTAAGCCTACTTTCGGACGCACAATTAAATTCAGAGACTCGTTTTTCAGTCGCACTGCACGAATATGGAATGCTCTTCCCAACCTAATATTTCCCACGTACTACAACCCGCAGATATTTCAGACCAATGTGCACAGCTCCTCCCCTTTCCCCCTCTATACCTTCGGCCGTGCTGTGTCTAGACCTCGGACACATAAGGGTATTAGCAATACCTTGAGCACGCGCAAAAAAAAGTCATGTGCTAACTGTACACGCAAAACACGCAACGGGTTCTAGGAGTCGAGGCTTAAAGGGTGTTGAGAGGTACTCTACGAACAGTGTTACATGGCGATTCGTCAAAATGTTATTTAATCGGCTCTTGTCTAAAACCAAGCGACATTGTCAAGCGACTTATTTAATTACTTTACCACTGCGGTGTGCATGATGCTGAGTGCCATATACGTGCGACGATTATAATCCAAAATGTTTCGATTTCTTCACACACAACACAACCTTTTGTGGAACTGAGATTCAACCTTGAGCTGAACACGATGCTGAAGATATCACCCAACAATTTGTTTTAACTGCTGCCCCTCAATTCAGGAGGGTCAGCACGGGTAAGTATATCACTTTGGTGTACAATGTAATAAGTGGGTCTGGAGTGGATCTGATTTTTAACCAAAAAAACGAAATCATGCTAATTTATTTCTGTTGGGTTTCTGTTGGTCATGTGACTGAATTTTGTTGACGCATAGTTGGATTTAATTTCGAAATACCCTCAAGAAAAAAGATATTCAACGAAACCATCGCGAGGAGTATGAGCAGCATCGCTGAAAACGATTTCCAACAAAGAATACTGAGCAGCCGTCTTGTTAATTCTAACGCGTTTCATTGTTTATAACTCTGAAACAACAACTATCACACTGTCTCTATGTCTGCCTCTGTTATTTAATTTGACAACAATTCATTGCCATGTCGAAGAGGGCATCCACTCTGAAACAAATTAATTAATTCACAACTCCACCTCTGTCGAGTCACTGATAAATGTCAGATGGTATGTCTGTCAAAAAATCCTGCTCGCTATTTGCTGATGGCATAAGACTGTCGCCTCCATTCGTGAGATAACAATAATGCAATAACACAGGAAGAGCGACAGTACTAGCACCCATGATATATTATTAACTGTCAACTGTCACATTGTTTCTGATTCTGACTTTGGTAACGCTTTACAAAGTTCAAATATCGCATGAATTTTCGGATATCCTTGACATTCAACGATTAAAATAAACTCTGTTTGAACAAAATGCTGCAGATTGCAATTAAGATCAATGTTTTCAAAATAAAACTGAACGACATTTCCCTGGGAAACAGTGCCCATGGAACAATGTGAGAGTAGCAGGTTCAACCGGTTCAATCGAACGCTAATCGGTTCAGTCGGACATTCGACAGACAATTCATGTTTCCTCGCTACTGTCGGCAGGTCTTTGTGGCCCATGATTTGTCTGCTTGCACAGGCTGTCTTTGGTGTTTTTCTGTGGCCACTCGATCAAAGGGTTGAGCACAGCAGAACCTTGATGTCGCCTAAAAGACCACATGATGAAGTCTTCAATTGCAAACGTCAGCGTATTTGACAACCAGCTTCCTAACTTGTTCATCTCCACAGTGTCCACGGACGAATATGTTCAAATGTCAAGCAACAACATTCCACAGCTTAAGTCAAACCCTTGCGGAGGTCTTACGTCGCGAAGGTGTCTACCGACATCTGCATAATTATTACATAAGGCAACCGTTACCACACACACTGCAAATCTAGAGCAGTATCAGCTGAAAATAATTACTGAACAATTGACAACAATCGCATTATACGCGAGTGTGGAGCGAGTCTTTAAATGCCCCCACGGCAAGGTCGTCTTGTTCTATATTTGCATTCAATGCTGCAGCCACTTAGTTGCCGTTGCAGTTTAATATCGAGAATATCTCTTAAGGTAATTTTTCTCATTTTTCCCCCCACAATCTCACAATCACTGCAGAGTTTCATTTCAAGGCCTTTGGTTTCTCTACGACCACTGTCTCTGTGCCAGAGTTACACCATGCCCAGGCCATACCATCTGTGTGGTGTTGCGGTTGTGGTTTAAGGAGATATCATAATGGGCGTCGGATCTAGAACGATTTGTATCTCCGGTGTGGCATAAATAATTTGCTACGCTAAAGTCATAGTTAATCTTGGACTGTCGGTACAATTTTGTGCACCTGTACGGTATTTGTGTGTGCCCGGCACCACGACTTTAATTAATGAAAACTGACTTGAAAGTTGAAAGTATCGCACTAGTGGTACTTTAGCTCGGATGTTGCGCAACGAGTTAGAATTGATGGTGGTAGTGGTCTTCCTTGTTGTGATCATTAATGATGAAGGGTTTTTGGAAAGGTAATCATGCCGGCGCAAGAGCCCATCGATCCGTGGAGTTATTCCGTTCGATTTGTAGTTGCATTCCATGCGTACTATGCCTCGCATGTTCATCCTCAGATCTGTCATATTTTCCTCCTTTCGATTAAAGACAATAGCGGACACAACCTTGGATTGGCAAGCTTGTTCTTGTCCCCATTACAACGGAGCAGGAGTTGTCTTATCATGGCTACATGTCTTTTCCCTCATCACAATGAACCCTGCAGAGCTCTAATGTCGCCCGGTGAATGAGACTCTTACTGATACCTTCCTTATCCGAAGTCATTTCGTACTTTTCCAATCGTTTTGAAGAACATCTTTATCGATCAGTGTCTATGCAGACTGATTAATAAAATATTCACTTCCACGCTGTCAATGGTAAACTTGCGACATTTTGAAGGTACGATATGCGTAAGCTTGGCAGATCTATACCATTAAATGTTTCGCCAAAAATTATCTCAACACAACTTTTCGAACATGCCCCTCACACGTCAATAAAATTTCAATTGTCATTCCAGTTCTAGTTTGCAAAATTTATCCACAATTTTTCAAACAATTTCTGAAAAAGGGCAAATGTTCGAACAAACCCCTCAACAAGCGTTAAAATTTTATGACAGTTCCCTTACAATTGACAGCTTGCATCTCAATCCACTTAACAGTTTCCCCAAAAATTCACGAAAGGGACTGAACATGCCCCTAAAATATCCTCAAATCATATGCTGTCATTTCAGTTCTTTTAATAATTTGTCCGCTTTAAATTTTTTGTCAAACAATCCCTGTAAGAAAGGTAACCTTTTGAAAACACTCTTCAAATTTCAACAAAATGTCAGTTCAGTTTTTGTACATTTGACAGCTTGCAAGCTCTATCCACTTGAATGTTTTGCTGAAAATACACTCAAAATTAGCAACCCCAGCCGACAAAAAAATATCAACTGTCGCTCTAGTTGCTGTACATTTGACAGCTTCCAAACTTATGTCAGTTCAGTTTTTGTACATTTGACAGCTTGCAAGCTCTATCCACGCTTTTACAATCAATCCCCGAAAAATGGAAAGGTTTTGGAACATGCCCATCAAATGTCAACAATCATGAAAATGTCAACGGCATGACATCTCTCTTACATTTGACAGCTTGCAAGCTCTATCCACTTGAAAGTTTCGCCGGAATTTCCCTCATAATAAGCAAATTCTCTTACATGCCCCCTGACGTTTATAAGAGTTCAACAATTCTTGTACTTTTGACAACTTCCAAACTTTAACTATTTTAGAATTGTTGTCAAACAGTCCCTAGAAAAGGGCAACTTTTCGAACATGCCCCCAGCCGTCAACAAAACTCCAACTGTCGCTCCAGTTCTTGTACATTTGACAGTTTTCAAACTTTATTCACTTTGAGGTGTCTGTCAAACAATCTATGAAAAATAAACTTTTCGATCATGCCCCTCAAATGTCAACATGCATTCAAATGTTATGACAGCTCGCCAACATTTGACAGCTTGCAAATAGTCTCCACTTGAGAAATTCCTCCTGAAAAACTGACTGACATTTGATTACTATCAACCATCTCGAAAATGATGATCACTTTTCGTAGATCGCTTTGCCCCATAAACAGTCTTAAAGTTCAGCAACATGCTCCACGATCAAGAAGTGCCCCCACATTAGCACAAACGCTAGCGGCTACTGTGCAAGGTGTAAAAACATGTTGTATTTAGCGCCTCTTAATGCTCTAACTCACACTTGGTGTCCACTTCATCTCCTCGCGTCGCCAATATGGACTGAATCGGGTTAACGAACTCAGCGGCAAGAGAATCCCATCGAAATGCCCAAGAGTGAAAATCTCACATCGCATGACTAAGCATCTGTTCACGAGCGCAGATTACAAACTCTCAGCTTGACAGCGATCGCGCGCATGCGGTCACACTCGGTGCAGCACAGCCAGACGTTCAGTAGGGAAATGTCAACGTGACAACTCGTTTTTCTTAGTTTCCACTTCCAACGAACGGGCAGAATTTTCAAGCCGAGATCTTGATTATATACCCCCGGCAAGGATAAGCCCACACTGACCGCCCCATGACGCATGTGTCCATCGCCAAGTCAACCTGCGGTGCGGCCAGAGAGGAGAGATACCGCACACCACGTGAACTTGTGAACTTAAAACTCGCATGACTTCGCAGCCAAGCAGCAGACGCCCGCCCGTGCCCGTGTAGAAAAATGGAAATGCCATTGTTGACAGTTTTCTTTTCTTGAACACCTGCGCCTGCTTTTCACTCTGTCCAGGGAAATCAATCGCGTGGATTTTCTGGCAACAAGCTTGGAAAATTTCTCCACCGTCTTCACCAAATTAACCGATTGTAGGTGAAGGATTTCATAAGACACAAACGCGCTGAGAGGCACACCGTGCTACATGAGGCAGGCAAAAGTGAAAAGGAGCGTGTGCGAAAACGTGCCTGTCTTGTGTCAGTTGCATTCGAGGGGAGGGCAGCGTCAGCGCCAGCGCTTAATTGGGATGCACTTTCCCTTCACGAGAGTACAAGTCGTGCTCTAATCAGCGCCTGGGAGACTTGTCACAGCCGCGCCGCACGATGCTACCAAATTACCTTTTTAACGCTCATTTCTATCCCCATTCCGGCGACAGCTGACACACCGGGTCATTTGTGTTTTCGATTAAGGAGAGTCTCATCAGTGTTGCGCAAGCGTCGAGGAGGAAACGGTGTCAAGCATAGATGCGTTGACTCGCCACGAGGACGGCCTAGTTAATTAGTGCACATTGACACGAATCCAAAGCGCGTGCGCAGCGATTTCGAAATCGGTTATGGCACCCAGGCGCTTGAAAGGGTCATTCTCTGAGTGCTCCCATTGCATGGAAGGTCTTCTCTGGAACTTGACTGCATTAGCGCCAAAGTAGGCCGCGCTGCGCTGTGTGAAGGGCTAATTCTTGTGACGGGCTTGTTAGACAACACCTAAAGTGCATCTTCTCTGACACATGTTAACATTTTGGAATGTCATTGACTCAAGACGTGAGCTAGGGTGTGTAAAGGGACCCGGTGTCAAGTGACACTGAAACACGGCTTGGCTTAATTTTTTGTTAATGAATTCATTGTGGATGACTTTTAAAGGAAAGTGCTCACATCTAGACATTGTTGGTACAGGTTTTGTTGTGAAGATCTGGGAATGAAGTAGTTTTGCTTGTCATGTGTTACCTACTTCGGACTGGATTTACATATTTCCTGTGGCCCGTGGCGTTGCGCTTGGCTGCTGTCAAGGTGACAGATGTTTGTTGAAATCTTGATGGACATTTAATTTTGGATGCTTGTTTGATTAAGAGAGGGAGAGAGGGGAACTGATGTAAACAGTTCGCTGACAGCTTTTGATATTTCTCATTCTGATGATGGACACCGTCGAGTGGCGAATGACAGCGAATGCGATGGGGTTTGGCAAGATGCCTGTGTAAACGAATATTGCACCACAAGTCTGTGAATACTTGTGGTGACCCAACAACAGTGTGACTTAATTAGATGTTGGGATATTTTTTTAGACTGCAGTTAGTTGTGCGTAAATACAGGATCACCCATTTTGTGGTTTCGAAAGTAGATTTAAATAAAATACATTTGTGACTACGATCTCGAACATTTTTTATTTCAGTGTGTTTTATGAATCTTGCGGTTCTTAATGGTGTGTGACATCCTTCAAGCGTCCTTAAAAGACAATGAGGTCTAAGGTGTTCTACAATATATGTTTTTAGGGATGTGTTCAGAGAGTTCTCTGTTTACGAAACTCTGAGCTGACGAAACAAGGAAGAGATTGATCGCGAGATAATGCTTCACTTAAGCTTTGAGGATCACGAGTATATCATAATTAAAGAGTCCGCTAAGGCCCCACCCCATAAAATCCGTTGCGTACGTTGCGTTTGTAATCCACAAAAAACGTAGTTGTCGGATTGCAAAGAGCGCAATCGTTACGTGTGTGCGCAATCCTTTCTTGTATAAATCTAAGAAATTCGAAATTTAAAAGTTCCTTAATTATTAGGAATTACTGTTCAAAAACAATCAAATAAAACAAAACGTATTCTTTCAAACCATCGCATAAGGAGCACCCGAATACTATCGTCGTCGTGATAGATTCCACTTGCATTTGTTGTCTCTCGGCCTTATGAGTTGCACATTTTTTACAGGACGCAACGCACGTAACGGATTCTAATCTGGTGTTGTAAATCAGATGTTATTACGGATGTGTTCGGAGAGTCCCTAACATTCTGAATCTCAGCTCAGCACTGACACTAGACATGGCAATGACTTTTTAGACATTTTAGTCCAGGAATAAGGTAGGGACTGATCGTGAGATAATGCTTCTTTTTACCTTTGACTACCTCGGGTACACATCTTCTAGTCTTCAAGACCATGCTATCTTGAGCCGGTGATTCTTTTGAATTGGTCTTTATACCTGGCGATTGGTTCATTTTCTTTATCGAATTTCCGATTTTAGCCAAAAAACTATAAATGTCCGATACGAAGTGTGAACTCCACCTTCACACCAGTACAATAGCTTAATTGTAGTAGTTTAATTATAGTAGTTCTAGTACCAAAATTGTAATAGGTTTAAGGAAAAGTTAAATAAAGTCTAGTTCGTTAGAAGCAGAGATAACTTATTATAGAGACATCCAACTTCTACCTCCCTTGCCAATTAATTTCATATGAAAGCGTTTTATATACGCTTTTTGTCCCGTGTCTGTGAATACGTGTGAGCTCTTAACAACAGCTGTGGAACAGCTGATACCCTTCCCCACCTTAGTAATGTGGTGAATCAGAGTTCTTATTTGAAAATTCGGTAGTTATTTGAACGTTTCTTCAAATTTCGGTGTTAAATTTTCAACACAGTATGGAGGAGTAAATTAATGAACAAAGCTTATGTTCATGAAGTCGATTCATTAAAACATTGAGCAAGTTACAATCCAAGATACTAGGACATAATTAATGAATGTACAACATAGTGTGAATTTTTGCATATGAACAATAATTATAAATTGCAAATTAAAATATTTATAATACATTCACACGCTCAGTTAACCAATAATAAAAATATTATTAAAGCATGAATCACAAATAAGAAGTTTTGACAACCATTTTTATGCATTATTAATAGTTGCAATATCTTGCTCAGAAATGAAGTAAAAGATATAGCTGCCTTCACAGCTGATTGCCCCCTAGTCTATCGACGAATTTGAGTCCCTTTTTGACGGAAATTCATGAATTTTTGACGGTTATTCACGAAACAACGCAAATGCCGTCCTCTGATTGGCCAATTTGGTTTATGAACACGTTATAAAAAACAGTTGTCAAAAATCTTAAGGGGAAAGAGAGCCTGGCATCACTGTAATACTTCATTTCAGATTTTGCCATTGGTCTTATCAAATTGTTTAAATAGAATTCATGAATTAAGCGTATAAAGCGGACTTCATTTCTTTAGTTAATGTGTCAGGTATGGTTTATGAATATGCTGCATATATACTTAAAAATTCATTTTAGGTCAAATAGTTCCTGTTAAATGGGCATTGCAACACATTTTTATTCACGAAAGTCCATATTACAATGTAAGAACATTCCCTTAAAAATACGAGTCAACATTTGAGTCATGGATCCTTCATGGGTTGTGTGCAATTCTCACACAAAATTCACGAATCAGCTGCTATTATCCCACTAAATTCATGAATTTGCCGCTATTTCCCACAAAATTTACGATTCAGCCGCCATATTGTGGTGAATTGACGAGCGATGTAAAAATATAAGCGAAATACAAGGGATTACCACTACATCTTCGTTCTGGAAATATTGCCGAAGTTGGATATCAAGTTTTTATTCCGAATATTTCTTCTTCATTTGGCGCTACAGTCCGGGGTGGACCTGGGCCTCAACCAACAAGCCTCTCCAGCTAGCACGGTCTCTGGCTAGCTGTCTCCAGTGTCGCACGCCAAGTTGGTTGAGGTCCTTCTCCACCTGGGTGCGCCACCTTAAACGCGGGCGTCCTCTATTGCGTTGTCCCACGGGTTCGGAGTCGAAGACTCTCCGGGCCGGAGCTGAGTTGTCCATACGCTCTACATGGCCTAGCCATCTTAGGCATTGGATCCGAAGACGCCTGACTAGACTCATGCCGCTGTACAGCCCGTACAGTTCATGGTTGAATCTTCCTCCCCAATAACCATCAACGCAAACAGGACCAAAGATCGCACGCAGAGCTTTTCTCTCGAGAATACCAAGGACTTCCTCATCCGCTTTTGAGATTGTCCATGCCTCCGCGCCGTACAGCAGGACTGGGATGATCAAGGTCTTGTATAGGGTCAGCTTGGTCCTTCGAGAGATGGCTCTACTACTCAATTGCCTCTTGAGCCCATAGAAACAGCGGTTGGCAAGAGTTACTCTGCGTTTGATCTCGGTACTGATATTGTTTGTACTGTTTACTGCGGAGCCGAGGTAGACGAAGTCCTTGACTACCTCGAAGTTATAGCTGCCCATTGTGACGCTCTGTCCAAGACGTCGATGTTGTATGTCCTTTCTTGATGACAGCATATACTTCGTTTTGCCCTCATTCACCGCTAGACCCATTTTAGCCGCCTCCGCCTCAATGCCAGCATACGCCTCATTGACGGCTCGCTGTGTTCTGCCAATCACGTCAATGTCATCCGCATATGCTAGCAGTTGTACGGACTTCTGGAAGATCGTGCCTCTAGTGTTGGCGTGTGAGTCTTGCACGATCTTCTCCAGGATGATGTTAAAGAAATCACATGACAGCGCGTCGCCTTGTCTAAAACCTTTCTTGAAATTGAAGGTCTCGGTGAGTTCGTTACCGACCTTGATGGAGCAGCGAGAATTCTCCATCGTCATCCTGCACAACCTGACAAGTTTGGCAGGAATGTCAAAACTAGACATGGCGTTGTATAGCTCGACCCTATGCATGCTGTCAAATGCGGCCTTGAAATCGACGAATAGGTGGTGGGTGTCGATTTGCATTTCTTGGGTCTTTTCCAGGATCTGCCGTAGTGTGAAAATCTGGTCGATGGTGGACTTCCCTGCCCTGAAGCCACACTGATAAGGACCTATCACGTATAATTATATATTTATAAACGGCTTCAGGCGAGTACACAAAATGGCAGAGAAGATCTTGTAGGCGATGTTCAGGAGACTTATCCCTCTATAGTTTGCGCAGTCAAAGGGGTCTCCTTTCTTATGGATCGGGCAAACGATACTGAGATTCCACTCATCGGGCATGCTCTCCTCCGACCATATCTTAAAGATGAGCTGGTGCATACGCCCAACCAGATCATCTCCAGCTGCCTTAAAGATTGGGACAGTCCGTCCGCACCGGCAGCTTTGTTAGACTTCAGTCTTGATCTCGTCTAAGTCGGGGGGACGGAATTCTCGTCGATCATCGTCCATATTGAGTGGAACATTCTGCCTGACAGCGGTATTGCTGTCATCATCGCCGTTTAGCAGTCTGCAGAAGTGGTTCTTCCAAATTCTCATTCTTCTCATTCTTATTCCGAATACACGACAATAAATAAGGAGACGGATTGGCATTTTTATTTCAAACATAATACCAAAGTGCAGGGCTTACAATTGTTTGAAAGTACGCCAACTAGTTATATAACTAACAAGCTGCTGAGCAAGTAAATGACTAACAATCAACTATTTTTAGATACATAATTATGATTTGTTCTTAACTTTAAAACTTTAAAAAATAGTAACGGCAGCGTAGACAGGTTTAATCTATCTAAAGCAATACTATTTAGTAGCTTTTGAAATAGAAGTCACCTAAAACGTCACTAGTATTTGAAGACAGCGAAAGACATTTTTTTTAATTCCGTGAAGCTCATTATTTCGCCTATTTCTGTACAAAATCAAAACCCTCCAATTTTAGAAAAGGGTCAATAAATGTGTGCCAAATTTTATGAAGATCCGTTAAATAGTTCAAACTTAACAGATTTTGTTCCTCTCTCCCATATAAACCGTCATGCCCATTTGTTGACATTATTCGCGATAAGACTGTGGACAATCCAAATTCATTGCTAGAGACATGATATTTCACAAATCCACAAAAAAACTGCTCGCATAAGCCGTGGGCATTGTCTTTCCGTTGATGGACATGGATGGACACGGCGGACTGTCAGTATTGCTGTTGTGAGCAACGAGGTGGAAGCGCCTTAGATGGCTCTTGCGGTGAGCGAGGAATAAAGGCCCCTCTCGAAGAACCTAGATCTTGATAGTCCCAGTCCTGTTGTATGGCGCTGGACACTCACCACAGCGGACGAGTAGATTCTTGGTCGTTTCGAGATAAAAGTCCTTTGCATTATACTTGGTCCCCAATGTTCTGAACGACGTACAGCGACGTCCATGTGGTCAAATGAGGCTCTCGTCTCAGATGTCTAGGCTTTCAAGAGCTAATGGACACAAAATCTGTGGTCCGAGAAGTATTCCGCACCAACTTCGAGAGACAACGCAATCAATCAGCTGAACGTGTGTAGATTGAAGCTTTTCCAGTTGCACAAGTGGGTGATGGATGGAGAGGCATTTTGGCTGAGGCCTAGGAGCATCACGGAGTGCCAATATAATTTAATAATACTATTAGTGTCGCCACAGCCCTTAGACTGCCAGGACATATTTTCTACAACAACCACTCCTGTTTTGGGTGCTCTTATTCTCTCGCAATTGGAAGGGACCTACAGTTTTATGCCGACGGCCAAATTTGAGAAGCCTTGTTCCTAGACAGTGATTACTCTTTGAGCATTTTCAGTGAATCGAAAGAAGTGGGGCGCGAAGCTTTCTTTCTGTATCGGGAATGGAACGAGTGACGAGGTTCAGTTGCGTAGGGGTCGACGCACATACCTTCAACGTCACGGCCGCTACACCACGGACTGTTGGGCCAGCCAAAGAAGAAAGAAGACAGAGTTTCATCTCGAGACAGTTCAGACGGATCCACTGCCCTAATCGTTCCTTTCAGGGCGCTCTCCAGATCTTTGTGAACCTCGGGCAGATCCAACTATCCGAATCTAGCTAACTTTCAATTTATCCTTCAACTTCCCACTCCATGTGACAAGAATTATTAGATTTGAGAAAATCCGAATTTCTTCGCATGACAAATTACCTGGCAGACCTTTAAAGCGAGACAGTTGACATTTGCATGGATGTCACTGTCACCAAATCATCATTCATTCGCTTGAATGCCCGCCGAATTAAGCACAGTCATTGACTTCTCGCGCCTCCACGTCACCTTGACTAGACGCAACACCAAGTTTTTGTGAACCGCCGCCAAGAAGGAATGCCAAAGCGGGGGAACCTCAAACGCGTTGCTGCGCCAAGCTTATGTCACTTTCAATTTCTCCAAATTACCGCCGTTGCGCTTATTAACAGACTAACAGCTGGAAGCAAAGATTAATGGCTAAGGAGAGCCCCGCAAGCCGCGATCACAGATTTTGATTTATTTAACATATTTTCCGGAACAAAATTCATTGTTGGCCCCTCCCACATTTGCTGGCTATGACAATGACATAAAGAAAGTTGTACCCTCCGGCTGCGAGCAGAAGGAAGTCACTCGGCAGAATCTGAGGCGAAAGCTTAACCACCACCGCCGCCGTCGCACCGCCACAAAACTCAATTAGAGATGAATTTTCTCTCGCGCGCTAATTGATTTCGAATTTGAATGGAGCCCACACCACAGCGAGACGTCACCAGACGATATGGCATCGCTAGCGGCAGCGTAACGTCAAGTCCCCGTGCACTGTGTACGCTCACATTTAAGGTCAAGGTAGATGACTTGTTGATGACGCTGCGCCGCGCCGCCATCAACGATGGCGTTGCTCGCATTAAGGAGCGATCGAAATTTATTGCCTACGAGCACATTTAAAGCGAAATGTGTGATGTATGTCGTTGCCGTTGGGTATTTTATGTTAAGTGTCGGTGTTCAACGTCAATTTGAAATTGTATTACGCCGCTGCAGTCAATCGGTTGGGCCGATTCGATCTTGTGAGTGCTAACTATGGGAGGTGATGTGTCAGAATGACAGGAGGCTGTAAATCGGGCTTTTAATTGAATCAAACGCAAGTGCTTGTGTCTTGTCTGTCTTGTCTAGCCTCGAGAGACAATCGTGAAGCAGTTCCCTCCAGCGGGGATGACAATCACTACGCCCGCCTCCAGCTGACTAATGACAAACGTCAAACAATTTAATTTCGGTTCAAACCGCTCCGTGACTGTGCGACGCAACCGGTTCAACCGCTGCCGCCACCAGACCACGCGTTATCTGAAGATTCTAATTAAGAGCCAATCAACTGTATCGGAAAATCAACGAAACCACGCCATGCTGACATACGCAGCGCTTGCAAATGTCGGTCATGGTGCGTGTCGTTCGGCTTGTAATTGCAGAAAAAAAAAACTAGAAATTATGAATACATTACCGAAACCCTACAAAGTTGGAAATGATTAAGGAAACCAATCAGTTTCCGAAAAGCGAAACGGAGTAGTTTATTATGCAAATTCAGCCGTTTCATGGGTGAATGTGAAGTGAATGCAAACGGATTCGCTTCCAGTTTGACAGCACGGACAATGTCACCGAGCGCGACTGCGGGAGATGGATGCTGGGAACTGCGCGACGTCGGCTTTGTGAATGAAAGTCCCATCAGAAGGCACCGGCTGGAGGGTGGGTGACATTTGAATTGATGTCTTTTCCTCGCGCTGTGACATTGACACGAGAGATTTTCACTGGTTGCACTTGGGTACTCCTACAACTTTAATGGCTTGCTGAAGTTCAAGCATGATTGTGAATATGAGTGTTACTGTGGTATTTGTATGGTCGATGAACCATGCCGAGCCTAATAGGCTGTTCCATGGCCTGCCCGCCATTGTTGACTATCAAGGCACAGCTTGTCTTACGTTCGCTGTTCAGGGCATTCTCTCCCTCTTGGGACTTGGAGACTCGGATTCGAAGACCAACTTAGATGGAGCATTAATGTTTGACGATGCACTAGACGTAGGCTCTGACTTTGCGGACCACAGCCACATATTTGTACAAGAGTTCCCTGTTGTGCCTCCTCCTCCTTTCAGCCTTCTGACAGACGGGGACATATCTTCGATGCAAATGAGTTCTCGTACCTTTGTAGCATGCCCGTGCTCTATTTGAACAGACTTGGTGAACAGACTTGGTGCTCTATTTGAACAGACTTCCTGTTCAAAGTTTTCAAAATTGAGAGACAACCTCTCCAGGAGCACGCACAATGGAAAAGGGTCGAAATCGAAAGCCGAATCGAAAGCATTATACACTTGATTCCCAGACTCACTCCGGTGGCACTTAAAGAAGATTTTTAATTAACATCTAATTTTTTATGAGGATGTGTTCATTTAGACCAAATTAAACGTCAGCCAGGGGAAGTCTGATCACAAAAATCCACTTTCCGGAGACCTCCTTTTCATTAAGAAGTAAACATCAATTAAGCTGACAACTTTGGCATCAGATATTCACCACACAATACGACCACGGCAAATTGTTTTTAAAAATATATTCCCCATGACGACACTCAATCGTCCAAGCTGTGGTTACACTTTCACGTCAAAATTAGATCTTCGGAGTCAGTGATCTTATTTCAGTCAAGTCAGTGCCGCAAATCATCACCTTCCATTAACACCCGCCCCCATCAAGGAATGCAAGAGTTCAACAATTTGCATCATGATCTGCTCCATTCATTCGGAAGTGGTTACCGCGTCAAAACCGCAAAAAGCAATTCACCATCGAGTTCGTTCACCACGTTTCGTGTGCTAGTGTCGCATCGCCTAAGCCTCTGACACCGCATTCGCTTGGGTTTGACATTTAACAGTTTGCATTGGCACTTAAGTCAAATAAACTTATCATACTCCCCGTGCCCACCACATGCCGGGCGGCTCTGTCCATTAAGCAGTAAGCCTTGCTTCGCGTGAAATGTAATATTTTCTGTAAATTAAATAGACGTCGTTACCACTGTGTTGGTACTCAATTTCAAACATAAAATCCTCTTAAGAGGATAAACTTGTCACGCGAAAAAATCGCGTACACACACACTCGGGCGCATGACTACGATGTTGGTACAAAAGCCGCACGTCAGTGGTCATCGGACCTTTGGGGTCCGAAAGCGTCTGTTATTTTTATTGCTAATTGACGTTTGGTAGTAAGGCGGAACTAAGCCGCTTGAACTTGGTTGTTGATTGGTTGATTGGAGGTGATTGATTCATTTTGATGGACGACAAGTGTCTGGGAACTGTTCTCAAATGTCGTGTGGTTTATAGGTTGTTCACATCGTTTCGAGTGAAGATGAAAACCCTATAAATTTCCCATCGACCAATGGGGCAACTCTGTCTGACAGCTGTCAGATTAATCTTTGACACATGATTGAAGGGCCGAAGGAGGAGTGAATGCTGATTCAAGAGAATTTCGTTTAAATAACCCGAATATAGCAGGAAAAAGGAGCACAGTTAGCAGTTTTGTCATTCTGACTGACAGCTGTCAGATTTTCTGACGCATGGGGTTGGAAGGACGAGTGAATGCTGAGTCAAATCATTCAAAACAATTGGCAGTTATACCTTACTGTGCCAACTCTGACTGACAGCTGTCAGATTTCTGCTTTAATCCTTGACGGATGGGGATGGATGGGGGAGTGAATGCTGAGTCAAGAGAAGTTTTTTAAAACTACCCGAAGACACCAGCCAAATGGAGCACAATTATCAGTTTTGTCATTCTGACTGACAGCTGTCAGATTTCTATATTTTTGCTTGACGCATGGGGTTGGAAGGAGCAGCGAATTTTGAGTCCAATCATTCACAACAATTGGCAGTTATACTCTGACTCACAGCTGTCAGATTAATCTTTGACACATGACTGAAGGGTGGAAGGAGGAATGAATGCTAAGTCAACAGAATCTTTGTTAAAAATACCAATAAGTTAGAACAATTAACAGTTTTGTCATACTGTGCCAACACTGACAGTTGTCAGTTTTATCTTTGACACATAACTCAACATCGGTAGGTGCACCGAATTCTGAGACAATAGAAATTACTAACAATTACTCAAAGAAGACTGTCGGGAAACACCAGAGCACATCCACAAGAATTGACAGTTCTGTCATACTGAGCCAACTCTGACTGACAGCTGTGAGATTCCTTTCACTCTGTCTCGCCTGACAGGAGTACGGATGGTGGAACGATTGAATTTTGTCAAAATTCCCCACAGAAAACAGTCGAATCGGGAAACCCCAGAGCACATCGACAACAATTGACAGTTCCGTCATACTGTCAAAGCAGCAAACGCAAATCGTTTGCGTTGCAAAGTATCGCATCGTTCGGGGCCAACTGGCGAGGAAACCGACGTATCTCGTCATCAGTGCCGCATAAATTCAAAGACCAGCACAAGAGTGAATCTTATGCAATCGACTCCTGTCAAAGTGGCTTACCTCCATTCAGCGATGAATGTCTTCGCTGTTGCTCGTCTCAAGGAAGACCGTCTCCAGATGCGTTGTGTCATACCGTCAACAGACGCATACACACATGTTCACCCAGTGAGCTGTCTTCACAATCAATGCCAATATATTCCAGCAGGGGGAAACACAACAAAAAAGACGGCAAACACACAAGAAGGAGAGAATCCGCACGATCATCGTTCCTATTGCCGGTGTTTATCGTGATGGCATCCCCAGAGCAAGCATCAGTGTGCCAGCAGCCAGTCTTTAAGTTGTCGTTTTTTTTTTGTGCCTCTCAGCTCATTACGTGCCTAGGCCGGTGGTGGTGGCTTCTTCTGTTTGGGTGTCTCTCTGGCAAAGACAACAAGCACGCGGTGCCTAGCATCTAGATACAAACGACTGTGTTGTCCGTCGTCTTGGGCACCCGGTCTCCGTTCGAGTTAAGTTCATGAACACTTTCCAGTACGGTTGCCACTACCACCATCGTCAGCGTGGTCGGCAAACGGCGATGGCTCGATGGTTTGGGTTAAGTTAAGTGATGAATCGCGTTTCGTTGCGAAAAGAGGAGCTTCAACTCTGAAGGATTGCACAAAGGCGCACAAGATGTGATACCGGTCTCCTCTTACGTGTGTGTGTGCGTTTGTAATAAATCATGAAAGATGCAATTCTGTTGGCTTTGATGGATACACGGTTGCGGTGGAGTTCTCCCAAGCGAAACGGGCAAATATTGAGACAAGGACCATAGGTAAGTGGATTGTGTCAACACGACCGACGGCGATGTGCCGGAGACCATGTGTCTCCAATGGAATTGTGTTTGCCGTGATTCGGTTGTTTTTGTGATTTACTAAAATGCCGGCAATGCAGGCGTTTGAAGCGCACTTCGCTTGAGGCACTTTCTCTTTCCGATATCGAGCAAAGTTGACGGTCACTGGTTTAAGTACTGGAGCTGCTGCAGTTATAAATTGCAGAATGTGTCTAGGAATGCCGTTGGAGTTTTTATGGAAGTCGTGTGTTGTGCGATGTGGTTTCTTTTTGTGCTTTCATTTCTGTTGCTTCGGCTGTTGTTTCTTTGAAGGTTGATGGGAACTCCATCGGTCTTGTTGAGATTTGAAGTAATCCTAATCTCTAGCTATATAGATATAGAATGTCCCGTCGACTCGCAATAGATCCAGACTCCGGTTTTTTATGGTGTAGGATCAGATCACATGATCTTCCGGAGGCTGATAAACTCCTGTAGGGCTTGTGCTTGTCGCGGAGTTGCGTTCCACGTATCGCAGTCGTACAGAAGAACTGATTTCAAGTTCAATTCACAAATGTTCAGTTTCGTGCGTTTGGGTATGCGAGACGATCTCCACTCTTTGTCCAGCATACCTAAGGCGACTCGAGCCTTTAATATTCGGTGCCGCATATCGGCTGCTGAGCCGCCAATTTTAGAGGTGATTCTGTAAGGGTAACAAAATTCGTCCACTGCCTCTACATTGGAGCGGCAAATCTGAGAGTTTTGAGAGACGTTGGTGTTGATGCACTCCATCTTTGTTTTCGCGATGTTGATTTCTAGCCCCGCATGTTCTGCGAAATGATTAATTGCCTCCATTTATCGATTTGGTAAATCTGGAAAAGGTACGATGGAACTTCTTCTGGAAATCTTATGCTTTCGTCAGGATCATTCAGAGAAAGTTCGAAATTCTTACCGACATGGAACCTTTTCTTCTGTTATGTGGTAAATGTCAGTTGAAAATAACGGCAACGCTTTCCTTGTCAATTATGCACGCGTACTTGAATGTTAAAGCGTAAGCGTGATTCTGAAGGGAGAGTAGGTTTTTGCCAGCCATCAACTGCTATATACGAGATTATCCCCTAGTCCACCAACGAATTTGTTGACATTTTATAAAGAAGCTACGGATATATTCAAATTTGTACAAACGGTTGTTTGGATGGTCCAGAGAGCTAGACCGTCTCACTTGTTTTCAGTGAAATTTTGTAGGCGGCGCGCCGCGGCCTTGTCAAAAAATGTCAGGTTAATCATGACTGCTTCTGGTAACCAGTTTTTCTGGCCATATCTGTCTACTTTCGGTAATTCTCTTTAACCCTCATCTCATCCTCAATTGTGCATAGATTTCTATGCATGTGGTATCTTAGTGTATTCTCCATGATTTCTCCATTCTCCATTTTCGGAAGATTCCATTAATATGGTTTTTGAGAAAGAAGATATGACAAGAATCAGCGTAATTTTCTACGCAAGGAAGAAATGAGGGTTATATGCTCCACTCTTACGTTGGGATTGGAATCACCAACTATTATTTCGATCATAAAATGAAAGGTAGTGGCTTCTTAAAAATAATTGAGAGAATTTCAATAAGTTTTTAATCTGAATTGAATATGAAGGGTTTTAAAATTTTTTTGATTGCGTTAAGGCCCAAACCCATTGAATCCATCGCGTACTTTTCGTTTGGAATCCACAAGAATCGTAATTGCCGGATTGCAAAGAGGTGCAAAAAAAGTACGTTGCGTGCGCAAGCCACTCTTGCACAAATCTAAGATTTTCAAAATATTAAATTTCCTGAATTATTAGGAATTGTTCAAAAACAATTTTAAATTAAACAAAAATTCCGTTATTCAATTATATTATATATTATAGTATTCTTTCATTCATAAAAAATCGTAAAAAAAAATCATATAAGGACCACCCGAATGAATTTCAATGGAAACATCTGTCCAACCCAGAGAAAGTTAAAAGCAAAAATGAAGTATTACAGAGAAGCCCGACTTCTACCTCCCTTGCCCCTTAAAATGTTTGACAACTGTTTTTTATAACGTTTTCTTAAATCATATTTACCAATCAGAGAACGGCATTCACTTTATTTCCGGAATTACAGTCAAAAATTCATGAAAAACTGTCAAAAAAAGTCCTAAAATTCGTCGATGGACTAGGGGGCAATCAGCTGTGAAGTCGGCTATGTATGTAATACTTCATTTCTGGTTAAAAGTTTCCCAATTGCGTCTTCTTCTTCTTCTTCTTCTGGTGGCGCTATAGTCCGGGGTGGACCTGTGCCTCAACCAGTAAGGCTCTCCAGCCGACACGATCTTTAGCCAGCTGTCTCCAACTGCGCACACCTAGTCGATTGAAGTCCTTCTCCACCTGGGTGCGCCATCGGTTCCGTGGGCTTCCTCTATTGCGTTGTCCCACTGGTTACGAGTCGAAGATACTTCGGGCTGGAGCAGTGTTGTCCATGCGCTCTACATGGCCCAGCCATCTTAGACGTTGAATCCGTAGACGCCTGACTAGGCTCATATATAATGTTAACTTGGTCCTTCGAGAGAGGACTCTACTACTCAATTGCCTCTTGAGACCATAGAAACAGCGATTGGCAAGAGTAATTCTGCGTTTAATCTCGGTACTGGTGTTGTTCGTACTGTTCACTTGCGAGCCGAGGTAGACGCAGTATATTATAGCTGCCTATGGTGACGTTTTGGCCAAGTCGTCGATGTTGTGCGTCCTTTCTCGATGACAGCATATACTTCGTTTTGCCCTCGTTCGCCGCTAAACCCATTTTAGCCGCGTCCCCTTCAATACCAGCAAACGCTTCATTGACGGCTCGCTGTGTTCTGCCAATCACGTCAATGTCATCCGCGTATGTTGGCAGTTGTACGGACTTCTGGAAGATCGTGCCTCTAGCGTTGGCGTGTGAGTCTTGCACGATCTTTTCCAGGATGATGTTAAAGAGATCAGAAATTGTTTAAAACCTTTGGTCTCTTGACATTGAAGGTCTCGGTGAGTTCATTACCCACCTTGATGGAGCAGCGAGAATTCTCCATCGTCATCCTGCACAACCTGAGGAGTTTGGCAGGAATGTCAAAACTAGACATGGCGGTGTATTGCTCGTCCCTATGCACGCTGTCAAATGAGGGCCTTGAAATCGACGAATAGGTGGTGGGTGTCGATCTGCATTTCTTGGGTTTTTTCCAGGATCTGCCGTAATGTGAAGATTTGGTCGATGGTGGACTTCCCCGGGCTGAAACCGCACTGATAAGGACCTATCAGGTTGTTGACGAATGGTTGCAGGCGCTCACACAAAACGGCAGAGAGGCGGTGTTAAGGACGATCCCTCGGTAGTTGGCGCAGTTGAAGGGGTCTCCTTTCTTGTGAATCGGGCAAACGATACTGCGGTTCCACTCGTCGGGCATGCTTTCCTCCGACCATATCTTACAGATGAGTTGGTGCATGTATCTTACCAGCTCATCTCCAGCTGCCTTAAACCCTATTCCATCTGTCGTGGTGAATTTCACTTGTGGACTATATTTGCTGTTTCTTACAAGGGTTTATGAGCTGTTAAATTTTGACAACGCAAAGTTCATGAGACTGGTACAACACTCATCGTCGACGCACTAATGAGATTGTGGCTGCTATGGCCGAGAGCGTGAGACTCAATTCATGAGGCTGGGAACAATTTTTCAGTTAAAGGTGGGCGTTACAGAGCAATATCACATTTTTTTTTTACTGAAATTGAAGACATGGACTTGGATCACCCCTGATTCAGGCAGGATGGCGCGTCATGTCGCACCGCCCATGCCAAAATCTATCTTTTGCGTGCCATCTCCGCCTCGGAGCTGCGATTTGACCCCATTGGAATGTTTTTTTTTTTTGGAACCCTCAAGGACCGATGTTATGCCAACAATCCGGAAACTATTCAAGCGCTTAAGGCCAATATTATCCAAGTATTCCGTGAATTCCGGCCCGAAACCAAATGCGCTACTTCGAAGCCAGTAGAGGCAGCCACTTGAACGACATTGTTTTTCATAATTAATGGCAATTTTTGTTTTGGCTAATAAAGCCATATTGTAGTATATAGAAAAAAAAATAATTTTGTTAATTTGATTGAATTTTTAACCCGGCGAGAATAAAATAACATGCAGTATGTGGCTGGGTATGACATCCCCCGACAGCAGTTTACGCGCGAATATGTAGAATGTTGTGTCAGAAAGCGGAAGCCTCAGTTTTTCATACCGAAATGAACTCGCGGGTTACGTCGAAGTTTCCGAGGACAACCACAATTCCCATAAATGAATGGAATGCAAAATACCTTTTAAGGAATCATGTTGCAATATTTTTCCCGGAAATTCAACGTCCAGAAATATGATAATCTTATAGCAGTACGTTGAAATTTCTCTGTAACCGCAAGAGGAACGTGAAAATGCAATGTAAGCAGTTATGATGTGAAGCTTATAAAAAATGATTGTTAAGTTAGTCTCTAGTTGAAGCTCAATGAAGAAGGTCATAAGATCTTGAGTGAAAAATAAAAAATTGTTTTATTTTTTTTATTTTTTCGGAACTACCGTTCTTTAACCCATTTAGGACGAGAACGATTTACTGGGAATTTTTGGGAAACATTTTCAGGAGTGAATACTAATAACTTTAGCAGACAATTCTGATAATTTTTCTATTGGGCCCACTGCCCATTTAGCCGAGCCTGTTACCATATGGTCACCGTCGTCCATATCGCATATATATGCGATTTTGCATAAAGTAAGAAATATAAAACCAATTTGCGAAGTAAAATATTTATTGGTTAGCTGAAATTAGATGATAACGCTTAAAACATTTTGGACAAAGGCTCATGTCACACCTTTTACAAATTAAGCGAGTCGTGGCCTTGCAATATTTGTAGGCGCACCTTCGACGTGTTGCCGAAGGTCCCACATAATGACTCAATCCGTCGAATCTTACATAAGCATCCGAAATAATATATTTTTTCTTAGCCTTCTGAATGTGCTGGAAATATTGGTCTAGAAGCTCCTTTGGTGTCAGCTTCCGATTGAAATGCGTCGCCCAAATGTGATATTTTGTTTGGAACTTTGCTTGAAGAAGAATCAGTTCACACATTTCCGTTCATTTCACCAATGAATTCTGCAGATGTGCCAGGCTCCGCTGAGACCGACGCAAAGCATCCCAACCTATTCATACGCTTGGGTTGAGGGGCTTCCCTTTCTTCCGCTTTCTTAACCTCTTAACCTAAACAACAAGGCCATCTCCATAAAGAGTGTGCTTGGAAAAATATTCTCGTCAACAACCGAATTCACCATATCCTCCAGATACTCCAGAGCATCATCGGTAGTTTTAAATTTTTTATATCTATTAAGAATAATAACCTATACTGTATTATAATTCTCACACCAAAAAGGAGATAATAAATTGTGCATCGCCGTGGCGTAGTGGGCAAGTACGTCGAATCCTACGCAGAGGGAGCCAGGTTCGATACCCGAATTTACCATTTTGATAATTCACGGCTCCACCTCTTTCGAGTCACTGACAACGCTCAAAGAGTGTTCCTGTCTAGAAAAAGCTTCTCAGCTTCGCCGTTCGGAGTCGGCATTAAACTGTAGGTCCCTTCCACTCGTGAAAGAACAGTAGCATGCACATTACGAGTGGTTGGTGAGAAGCTAGGCCCAGGTCCGCCTCGGACTGTAGCGCCACCCATATTATTATATTATATGAATACAAGCCAACGATAAGAAAATAAACTTAAAAAAAATTGCTGAACAAAATGTTATTTGCATGCGGTATGTACGACTGTGACCATACGGTAACAGCTAGACTCAAACCAAGATACCAATATATCCGACTCATCGAAAAAAGTTATAAGGTATGTTTTCTTAAATTTTGATGTTCTGTGCAAATGACCAAAGTCACGAATCGCAAACAAATTCGTTATTCTGGCACGTATGGACATTCTTACCTAAAGAGACGCTCCATTTGACCTTTTTTTAATGTTTCTGAAAAATACAAAATTATGCTACTATGTCTAAAAACATGCGAATACGTTTCAAATTATATCTCAGCAGATATGTCAACGCATACTCAGTTGCACAAATAATAACAAGTGGCGATATCTCTTTACAACTGGTTAATAAGTGGCGGTAAGTGGAACAACCAGTGTGACCGTATGATAACAGTCGTCCTAAATGAGTTAAGTTGCGCTTTACTCAAATGGTTTGAAATAAAATTTTCAAAAAAATGTGAAGTTACTGTAAATAAAATTCCTAGAAAAAATCGATTACTTTTGGAAATAATCGTCTCTCTAAAAAAATTGGTTCACAAATGTCAAAAAGCCCGAGTGACTGGATAGTAGCTCTACCTTAAACCGTTTTGTATTCAAATATCGATAATTAATGATGAAGGATCTTGCACGTAAAACACATACAACAACTTACTGCATATAAAATCGACAGTGAAAAGTGACTCCCTATAAAAATTCGAATTGGAATTTTTTTCATATACTTTGACAGCCAAATTGAGAATATAATAGAATATAATAAATTTTGTTCCTCATATTTTTTGACGTATAACAAATGAAAGCGACTGCGAATCGTTTTTCTTTAAATCTCACTTCACTGGCTATTCATGGCTATTCTGACAGACGGTCTACGTTACACTGCTGCATTCCTGACAGCTACTGAGCACGCCTATGTTGGCAGATGAATATTTTAGAGCAGAAATGAAGTATTACAGATATAGCCGACTTCACAGCAGATATATATAGCCGACTTCCCCCTAGTCCATCGACGAATTTGAGTACTTTTTTTTACAGTTATGCATGAATTTTTGACGGTTATTCACGAATTAAGGTGAATGCCGTCCTCTAATCGGTCAATTTGGCTTGAGGAAACGACATAAAAAAACGGTTGTCAAATATTTTACGGAGCAAGATGGGTAGAAGTCTGGCATCTCTGTAATACATCATTTCTATTTTAGAGTACACACAACTTTTTACAACTGTCTGGACATGAGACACCCTGTCTCCTGCTCGCCGGGTTAAAAAGAAACTTGTATTCGGCGCACCCTGCATTCCCGAACATCAAGCGCTTTCCTCTGACTTCTGTCCCATTGTTTTTATAAATCTCGGCAAATTGAATACGTCATTTGTTCGACAAATCTTGGAAGAATTTCAACGGCCGTGGTGTTGTCACTCAATTCTTAAAGAGAATAACTGCTCATTACGCCTCGAATGAACGCAGATTCGATCACTACTGTCACTTGCGATGTTAAACAGTGGTCCCCTTGACTCCGGGACTGTGGTTTTGATCTGCAGGGACACGATGTCATTCAACACGATCTCCTCGGATTTTTTACATCATTGGGAGGTGTTAATGGCTGTGTCTTTATTCATGAATAGACACTAATGAAAAACAACTTTCAAACGATTTGCAGACAAAAATCCAAAGTCCCTGCCTGTCTATGGATTCCACGCCTTATTTCGCAAGCCATGACGAAATAATGGCTCCCGTTGCAAATGGCATTGATTCAGATTCCAATTTGGGAGCTACACGCGTTTCGCAGCCTCGGAGAAAGGCTTAATTCTTAACAGTCACGTACGCAGTCCCCAGACTCGGATGGCGTGTTTGCCAACATCAAGCGATTGCAAAATTGATATAAAAAATGAATCAAAGGCGATATATCAATTATCTGCGCCAGCAATCAGCATCTTCGCTGCTTTTGGAAGTTATCAAGCCTTAAACAGTCCCCCTCGGCTGTGCATTGCTGCGCGTCTTGTCAGCGCACTTCCCAAACGCCACTCGACACACTGCCGTCCATCTTAATCGACTTCGATTAATTCTGCCTCCACTTATAAATCAATTTGCCAGCCTTTTGCAGCGAATACCACCGCGAAGATGCCCACGAAATATTGTATCTCTTGCCGTGCGAAGTGCCAAGTGGCAAGTGCTTCAGTGTGCCCACTCGTTGCGTCTCAGTCAACGGTCAGCCGGCAGTAATGAAACGTTAAGTGCGCGCATCGTGTAGGCTCGGCGAACGCTCGTGCGCCTGTCCGACGGTGTTGCGGATGGCATGCGTGGTGCTGTGTTGCAAGCCAAGTGATGGTCATTGGCTCAGAAGAATAATAATAATCAAATAGAGGAAGATGGCTAAAAAAATAAATTTCCAAACGTACCAGCAGAGGTGCGCCATCGGCGCTCGGCGCCCGACTTCCACTGTCATCCGCTAGACTGTTGCTAGACCGTATACGCTCAGAATGTCAAATACAAGCGCTGTTTTTTCTTCGGCCGCGTCGCTTTTGTGCGCGAGTGAGTCGGAGAGAACGATGCAATGCAACGGTGTTTCGGTTTCTTGTCAAATGTCCGTGTGAGCTGGTGTATTTGACTTTTATTGCGTAAATATTGACATTAAACCGCTGGCGGCACGGGGTCCAAGGTGGACAGGGCGGGGGAAATTATGACAAAGATCAGTGCACACGATGGCTTTGAAAACAAATTTCAGTCAATTAGCCACGGAGTATGAATCGATGATTTTTGGCATGCGGCCGTGTGCCGGGGCATGAGTCACGAGTGCGACCGTAAAAGATTAAATCCTCATTATGAATGTTTTTCTTTTTTTTTTAATTAGAGAAATCGATGCTCTTATGAATAGTGATGGGGGCCTGGGGGCCTTAAGCCGATTGGAAGCTCTCAGTAATGACATGTGTTTTTCTTTCTTTTCTTTTCAGGTAAGTCCGGATTTGATGACTTGATTCAATTGGCTGCGAGGTGTTGAATTGGACAAGCCGACGATCGGCTTGTGTGCGGTAAAGTGCATGAAATAATTTATTAAATATTAACAAGTGTTGAATTGGCAATGATCAAGCCATGAATATGGAGTAACAAGTTGGATTGGTGGTTGGTTTATTATTCCTCAATGTCGATGAGTGAAGATTGCTGGGTAATGTGGAGGAAAAATAACAAGTCTCTTGTTTACAGATTGTCGTTTGCCGTTCTTTAGATTTCTCAGTGGTCCTGGTGAAGTCTCACAACTTGTAAAAGAATCCTAAGCTTGGGTCTGGGGCTGGGCTGTACCTTTCTTTTTTCAGAAGCAGAGATACACCTCATGTAGGAGTGGAGTATATCCTCCTATACTATTATGACTAGGTAAGGAAGTGGTCAAACTAGTAGGGTAGGCGGATGATATGGTGATCTTGGTATCAGGGCAGTTTCCGGTTGTGATCTGTGAACGATCAACCGGTCTATCTGCCAAAGCTCCCAGCTAGAGCCAGAATCCGAGGGGTTGGGCGACTGTTCTTCAACTCACTTGATGAGGATCTTCACATTCTGATCAAAAGTAAAGCCCACTTACCGGTGTAGCATTAAATACGCGAAATTAAACAATAAAATGACACGATACGAAATGTTCCCGTATTTATTGCTACACTGAGGCAGCTTACTTGCAGTTCAATCGCTAGATACATATTAAGTCAAAGTTTATGTCGACCTATTCACACACGAAAGAGATTTGGAAAACCCTACTTTTGTAGGATCTGTAGGGACGAAGAGGAAGAAGAAACTATACTTCACTACCTCGGCACCTCCCCAGCACTTACAAGAACAAGGAAAAACACGCTAGGCTGCTATTCATTCAATGGCCTTGAGAAAATGTCTGGCATTGAAATTTATAAAAATACTAATTGGCTGTAACCCAGCGAAGGAGTTCATCATCCAGTATAAGCCACTAGCATACCAGCAGGTATCTTCAGGTGTTTTACGTTAGTTGCCAATTAGTGATGTCACAATGGATCTAATCAGGATCTAAGTGGGCCAGAACTGCTTCAGTTGTGGCAGTCACATTAACTTAACCTAACCTAACCGAGGTCGACCTACATCCCAAACACATGTGGTTACTTCTCCGTCACCCTGTAGAAGTTACTACGAAGCTGAAGCTCTCACTTGGAACAGCGTTTTTCTGAAGGATCAACAAGCGACAATTAATGTTCGTTGAAAAATAAAATTAAATACGTTAACATTTTTCCATTTTCTACAACCATAAATATACATAATAAATAACCAATAACCATAAATAAATTAACAAATATTCCCGTTTTTAATGGAACCTAAGCAAATGTTCCAGGAATTGATCATTTTGTTAGAGAATACGATCAGGGTCGCAGTTGCCAGAAATTGGTTATGAATTTTCCGACTTTACTTGACCGCACAGCCTCTATACCCTAGTCTATGAGAGATGATAGTCGATATAGTCGGGAAGGGATGACCCTTCTGCTCTGTCTTCCTCTGATTTTTCTTTCTTTATTATATAACTAGCTGTACCCGCGACTTCGTACGCGTAGTCATTCGAATTTCCTGACGCGATGCCTGGTAAGATCACGTTCATGTTTATGAGTCCATCAGGCATTTTGTCAGATCTTATGACAATTCTATGATCGTCCGACGGCATTCTGTCCAATGCCGTTGTAAGTCAGCAATTATTTCTCGAGGATGGTGCGCATTTGATCAATCTCGTCATTGCAAATCCCACGAAAATATATTTAAAAAACAGGTGGTCAATTCAATGCCGACAATCTAACTTGATGAAGTGATGATCCATTCGGCTTTTTCTTTTTTTGTGCGAGGGTAGGTGAAAATCTTCAAGAGATACTATGGGGACCGTTCCCACATAACGAAAGGAATTTTTACTCAGTAAAAACACCCCCTTCAAATAAAGTATTGACATTGAGAACATTTTTATGAAGTACAAACATAAGCAGTTAGTGCGCAAATTTTCATTAGAATTAGCCTTAAACGGATTTAAATAAAAGGCAAACATATGTACATGTGCATACAATAAATAAATAATTAATATATGCAAAAATAATAAAAATTTCCTGCTTATTTAGTCGTGAGCAGGCTACGTATAGTTGTCCATGGGAAAAGCATTCATTGCTCAAATCAATACCGGCAAATATAACTGTTTGGCCTTGAGCCTTGTTGATAGTCATAGCAAAACATAACTTAATTGGAAACTGCAGCCTTTTAAAAAGAAATGGGTAGTCCGAAGGTATCATCGGTATTCGTAAAATAAATACATTCTCATCTGAGCCTGGTCCTGTTATAATAATCGCTTCAATTACATTAGGTCTTAAAGCTGTTACACAAATTTCTAAGCAAAATTATTGGCACTCTAACTTTTAAGAAAATGATGTGCCCTGGTAGTCCTGCTGGATTCGTAGAATTTAAAAATTCTGTTGGAAAATTTACCGAATCATCCGTATTTACAACGGTGTCAATGGATCGATAAATATGTACGTCACCGTTGATCTTGCTTAAAATGAATTCATTGATTCTGGACGCTGAATATATAGCTCTTTGTTTAAACCAAGAAGGGGTCTTGCTACTTATATATTGAACAGAGGGATATATCGAATCCTTCATCTTCTTCAGGTGGCGCTACAGTCCGGGGTGGACCTGTGCCTCAACCAGCAAGGCTCTCCAGCCGGCACGATCTTTTGCCAGCTGTCTAAAACTGCGCACACCAAGTTGGTTGAGGTCCTTCTCCACCTGGGTGCGCCATCGGTTCCGTGGGCGTCCTCTATTGCGTTGTCCCACTGGTTCGGAGTCGAAGACTCTTCGGGCTGGAGCAGTGTTGTCCATGCGCTCTACATGGCCCAGCCATCTTAGGCGTTGAATCCGTAGACGCCTGACTAGGCTCATGCCGCTGTACAGCCCGTACAGTTCGTGGTTGAATCTTCTTCTCCAATAATCATCAACGCAAACAGGACCAGAACGGAACGCAGAACTTTTCTCTCGAAAAGAACAAGTGCTTCTTCATCCGCTTTTGAGATTGTCCATTCCTCCGAACCATAGAGCAGGACAGGGATGATCAAGGTCTTATATAATGTTAACTTGGTCCTTCGAGAGGGGACTCTACTACTCAATTGCCTCTTGAGCCCAAAGAAACAGCGATTGGCAAGAGTAAGTCTGCGTTTAGTCTCGGTACTGGTGTTGTTCGTACTGTTCACTTGCGAGCCGAGGTAGACGAAGTCCTTCACTACCTCGAAGTTATAGCTGCCTATGGCGACGTTTTGGCCAAGTCGTCGATGTTGTGCGTCCTTTCTCGATGACAGCATATACCTCGTTTTGCCCTCGTTCACCGCTAAACCCATTTTGGCCGCCTCCGCTTCAATACCAGCAAACGCTTCATTGACGGCTCGCTGTGTTCTGCCAATCACGTCAATGTCATCCGCGTATGCTAGCAGTTGTACGGGCTTCTGGAAGATCGTGCCTCTTGCGTTGGCGTGTGAGTCTTGCACGATCTTTTCCAGGATGATGTTAAAGAAATCACATGACACCGCGTCGCCTTGTCTAAAACCTTTTTTGAAATTGAAGGTCTCGGTGAGTTCGTTATCGACTTTGATGGAGCAGCGAGAATTCTTCATCGTCATCCTGCACAACCTGACGAGTTTGGCAGGAATGTCAAAACTAGACAAAGGCGTTGTATACCTCGGCCCTATGCACGCTGTCAAATGCGGGATTGAAATCGACGAATAGGTGGTGGTTGTCGATCTGCATTTCTTGGGTTTTTTTCCAGGATCTGCCGTAATGTGAAGATATGGTCGATGGTGGACTTCCCCGGCCTGAAACCGCACTGATAAGGACCTATCAGGTTGTTGACAAATGGTTTCAGGCGCTCACACAAAACGGCAGAGAGGATCTTATAGGCGATGTTAAGGACGATCCCTCGGTAGTTGGCGCAGTTGAAGGGGTCTCCTTTCTTGTGGATCAGGCAAACGATACTGAGGTTCCACTCGTCGAGCATGCTTTCCTTCGACCATGTCTTACAGGTGAGTTGGTGCATGTACCTTACCAGCTCATGTCCAGCTGCCTTAAACAGTTCCGCAGACAGTCCGTCTGCACCAGCAGCTTTATTCGACTTTAGTCTCGGTATCGCTATCTTGACTTCGTCTAGGACGGGGGGACGGAATTCTCGTCGATCATCGTCAATTGCGTTGAGTGGAACATTCTGCCTGACGGTGGTATTGGAGTCTTCCTCGCCGTTTAACAGTCCACAGAAATGATCCTTCCAGATTCTCAGTATCGACTGCAAATCTACTACGAGTTGTCCCTCTGCGTCACGACAGGCTTCTGTCCGAATTTTGTATCCATTGGATAGTTGTTTTACCCGTTGGTAGAACTTTCGGACGTCATTTCTGCCGTAACACCTCTGTATGTCCTCGATCGCGCGCTTCTCATGCTCTTTCTTTTTCTTTTTGAGAAGCCGGTGCTCTTCCCTTCTTTTAAGTTCGTAGAGCTCACGAACCGCTCTCGTCCGCTCTCGTATATCGAATCCACCAATTCATTAATATCTCTTACTTTCTTCCCAACGGAAAGAGTAACTTTACCATTTTCTTCTTGTACCGTACCGTATACACTCGCCGATAATATTCATACCTCCAATAACCACACTCAGATTTATGTACATACCTTGTGTTAAATACCACTTTTTTATTATTTATTAACTCTTGTTATCAACATTTTTATTTTCACAACGTGTTCACTACTGTGGTGTAAAGCATCAAAAATAACAATAAAAGCTGGGTTTTTTTGCAAGCGTATATACGCTTAAATTTCGATTTGCATGTAAAATACACTAACAACGAGTCCTATATCCGCTTAAGTTACTCATGATATCTATCGCCGCTTAAGGAATAAGCGCGGATAAAAACAATGCTCCCAATCATTAATTTCTGTGTGTTCATTCCTGAATTCGTTCCTTCATTGTTTAGGTTGCTGTATGTGGCTTACACCTGCAGGTGTGGTTTATGTATTAGATCATTTTTCAATTTTTTGGCATCCATAAGTATGCAATTTTTGGTATATCCAGAGTCTCTGCTATACATTGCGTTCATGTGTCGTAATCGATTCCTTTCATTTGATGAACATTTTTTATTTTATAATTATTAAGTGTTTTTGCTTTTAAAGTGATGGTCACGTACGTGGTTTAAAGTAGACAGTCACAAAACGAAGATTGTGACCATCAAAGATCAAAAATCATCTTCCACGACTACACCCCTGAATGCTTAGCAAATGTCATAAATGTCGTCGGTGCTGCCAAGATTCTATGATGAATCATTAAGCCCCGATGATCGTTTTTTTATGCACTTCAAAATTAAGCGTATATACGCTTGCAAAAAAACACAGCTATAATATGTAGCTCATGTAGTATGAATCTCAGAATGAACACGCACATCAACGAACACCGCTTAGGCACCGATACTGGCAATGGTCCGTAGTATGAATCTACTCGTGAATATATATACACATCCATCCCTATAAATGAACCCGCATAAATACGAACGCCGCTTGCGCACTGATATTGGCAGTGGTCTCCACTCATCTTATTCGCAAAACAATGCAAATAATATATGTTTTATGTTGTAACTTTTCTCTTAGACAACGTACAAAGATAACATATATACCAATGGATTCGTTAATGAACACAGATATGTAAATTAAGTTAAGTTCTGTTCGGTGAGAGTCAAGAGAAGTTGAGATGAACCACCGAAAAATGGGAAAAAAAAATCAAATTTATTACTTAACATGTTTATTTAAAGGGTTTTTGTTGAGAAAAACTTAATATGTGGTGTATAGAAAAAACTCCGCAGAAGAATTTTGAAGCTGTAGGAGAAAACTGCGCTCGAATCCGTTGGGTAGATTCGGAGATTTTGTGTCAGATACATATATACATCAAATCTTAACTTCCTTTTATAAAAGTAAGTGATGATGATATCTGGCATGTCGGTTGGTCAGTCGATTGATTTTACTTCAAGCCGATAATAAGGTTTTAGAAATATCTCAAATGGTTTGCGTTTTATTTAAAAAAAAAGTTGTCCAGTCCCTTATTGGAAAACCCTATATTTTTTAATATAATTTGCGCGTGCTCAAGGGATTGCTAATACCCTTATGTGTCCGGGGTCAAGACACAGCACGGGCCGAAGGTATAGAGGGAGATAGGGAGAGGAGGTACCTGTGCACATTGGTCTGAAATATCTGCGGGTTGTAGTCTGTGGGAAATAATAGGTTGGGAAGAGCATTCCATATTCGTGCAGAGCGACTGAAAAACGAGTCTCTGAATTTAACCGTGCGTCCGAAGGGAGGCTTAAGGGTATACTGATGGGCATTCCTGGCGAGACGAGTATTGCGGGTGAATTCATGGAGAGGAGGAATGCAGTTGGCTAGCTCACTTGAGCATCGTTTGTTGAAATAACGATAAGACACGGACAAAGAAGAGACGGTACGTCGATGTTCGAGCGAGTCTAATGACTCTGCGATATTTATTTATTTATTTATTCCATCTACATCTACAGAGTTAAACTCTTACAGATTTCGGAACCTTATGATAATATTCGTATAATGTAAGTACATGATAGGAACATTTTGATAATTATAAGTAAATAAATATAGGACAACAAAGTATTAAATAAATATTTGAATAAATAGATTTAGTAATAAATAAGTATGTAAACAGTACATTAAATTGAACAAATATATTTTGTAATAAATAATTATAGATTTTAAATTAGATTAATTAAGGGAAATTGTCAAAGATTTTGGAATAGACTGTTGAAATTTTTTTCTCTCATCACATAGGTCTACTTCTACACAAAAGGAATTAAATTGATTTATACATTTACTTAACGGTTCATCAAAGCCATAATTATACATGTGTTTTGGTTGTAATAAGAATCTTCGGGTTCGAAGAATTCTTTCCGGTGCGTAAAACCTTACATTTTGAAGGAGCTCAGGGCAAATTACACGATACGAAAGAATATCATAAATTAACATTATGCTATGATCACCTCGTCTTCGTTCTAAAGTATCTAAACCTAATAACGCATCTCTTGTAGGATATGGTGGCATGATGTCAAGATTCTACCCCATTCTTTTTATAACAAATCTAGTAAATGACTTTTGAACTTTTTCTAGGCGCACTGTAGCGTTCATATATAAAGGACACCATATTACTGAGCAATACTCGAGATGAGGACTTACAATGGACATATAGACAGATTTTAGGGCATATGGATTCGAAAATTCAGCACATGTTCTTTTCAAAAGTCCAAGCATTGAATTAGCTTTTGCAACTATGTAGTCGATATGAAATGAAAAGGAAAGTTTCGTATCGAAAATTTCACCAAGGTCTTTTATTTCCGTTTTCCTAGTAAGGCAAGTTCCACCTATCGAATAGTCATATATTACGGGTAACAATACATGGTAAACAGAAAAAGAATGACATTTAGTAATATTTCAGCTTAGTCCATTGAGATCGCATCAATTACATAACATATTTAAGTCATTTTGAACATACATACAATCTTGACGATCCTTAACACGAAGGTAAATCTTAAGGTCGTCTGCATACAATCAACATTTAACATGAGACAGGATTGAAGGAATCTCATTAATAAATATAATGAACAGTAGTGGACCTATAAGGCTATCTTGGGGAACACCTGATAATACCTTAATGATTCTAGACTTATGATTATCAATTTTTACCATTTGAGTTCTATTTGTTAAATATTGTTGTCTCCTATAAGTTTTATCGGTCGCTTTTGGATTCTATCAAGTAAGTGCAGGTGCATGGTCTTGGGGGAACAAGACCAGACAAGAGCGTTATACTCAAGCTTGGGGCGGATGTACGCCTTATAAAGCCAAGTCAGAAAGGGTGAAATATTTCTTGCATCGATTAAGGAAACCTAAGCATTTCGCAGCATTTTTGGCGACCTCAAATATGTGATCGTTCCAACTAAGTGTTGTGTTGATACACATACCAAGGGTGGAAAGTTTTCCGGTTTCATCGACAAAAGCGCCATTCAAGGATAATGGCTGATTATCAAGGGTTCACTTGAGTGACAGCAGAGACCATTGAGTTCTTGAAGCTTTGAATTCCACTCTATTGTTTTTTCCCTTCTCAATCTTCGAGTGATGGCTCTATTACTCTGTTAATCCTTGAGCCTAAAGAAACAGCAGCGATTGACAAGAGTTATTCTTGGTTTCAGTACTGTTGTTCCATGTAAGTTGGGCTAAGTTGCGATTTTGTATTCACAGTTACCAGTGGAATTGTGATTTTCAAATCACAGTGGTTTTAGACTGCGATTTTAAGTTGTGTGTGAATTCAAATTTTATAACTGCTATAGCGATTATTTAATCACAGTGAAAATGTTGCAGTGAGTGAGTTTTTGCTCAACACTAGTTTCTTCTGCTGTTTACTGCTGCCGTGAAAGCCACTACAAGTAAAAAATTCAGACGTTAAACCAAGTTTCAGCTTGTAAACCCTATCTTCTTCATCAGCTGCTTCTATATTCTCCCGAGCGGACTTGAACCTTACTTCTGCATTAATCCCTCGTGTTGTGTGTACTATTCTCTTATGAATGGCGCCGACCTAGCAGTGAGAAACTTTGTGAAACTTCTCTTCACAGTCATAATTTCTAAGTTGTTCCGGCGAGTCGGAGAAGTTGGTCTTACAATTGGTGCTAAGTTTACGGTGAAAAGGCACACTAGCGGCCCTGAATTCTTCATCTTGACCAGATTTTTTCTCAACAATGCTTCGTAGTGCGCATCGTCCGCATTCGATATTTAAACTATGTGCCGAACAAAGAGTCCATATGTCGATAATAAGGACGACGTCGTAAAAAAAAGAACGTATCCTCATTAGAAGGACCTGCAGCTAACATCGCACGTATTGCGTAAGTAGACTGACACTCTCCGAATCTTCCTTCTAATTCACATAGTTGCATTCCAAACGTTGAACGATTCCCATTCGAACACCGAGTTGTATCCCAGACGCAACTTGAGCCCTACACCAACACCTATTACATCCCCGACAGAGTATTGACCGCCATCAGCTGCACTCCAAAACGTGCTCCAGTTCTAAGCCCCAACTGGACCCAATTAGTCAGGAAAATCATAAAATTCTCGTCTGACATCCATGCGAGATTGCGCAATCTTCACGCAGACGGCCACGGTCGGATATCAATTTGAAACGCCACGTTACCGTCCACTCTCCAAGTCTAATTTGACTTCAACTTTCTCGAAATCCATCCCAGGAAGGGTGAGGAGCGGAGAGTCACCTCGCATAAATGGCCAAACTGCCACCGGGGATAATCTGTCATCATAATCCACGCCATGACAGGCTCATTAAGTAAAGCCTTGGTTCTCGGCAGTGATTCGCTCCATAAATAATCGCACGCCATTAGTAGCTTTCCCGACGCACAACGGCCCGACGAAACCCGTTTCCGCGTCTCTAATCCGCCTCGCAAGTGAATGTGCGCTGAAAACCACCCCAATTGTGTGCAATTATCGGCACAAGTGCAGAAGCCAAACAAACAAACACCTCGGACATTTTCTGAACAGAATCCGATCGGTGTTTGTTTTAGACGCTGGTCCGTGCCTCCTCCTACTCCTCCTCATCCTCGCGGGCATTTTGCTAATTTTGCCAACCTTTCAAACAACTTTTCTCTATCAAGTTTACACCAGCGAGCGAGCGCAGCCGAAGGAGTACCTAATCTCCACTTTGTTAATTACACTTGCCGTTGTGTGGGCTGCGGTGGTGCGTACGCGTACGCTTACGCGCGCGCTGAGCTCCAATTAAAGTTCAAATTCGCAGCAGCGACCGCCATGGACGCTTTCAATACCCAAGTGTAGTCGTAGCTCGGAGGAGTTGACAGTGCACCGCCGCCGTCGCGGCTGCCGCCCTCTTGTGTGCAGCGAGATTTTGATATTTTCGGATCTCATCGAATTAATGGCCTGGCCGGAGCAAGCCGCCGCCAGGCGACTGGGCTTGTCAATCATTACTTAACGCGTAACGCAAGTGCCAGATGATAGCTGTTAGCTGTTAGCTGCGAGCAGTTGCTTGTTAGCCCCTGGAAGCGAATTCGATTTTGTGGGTCAAGTCGGGCGTTTGCCATTTAATGGCATAATGATGGGTGCCGCGGCATGGGCTGCGACATGCTAATTGAACCAGATGCTGCGTGTGCGAGCGCGCTCCCGATAATCTGAGACGCACAAACAGGTGTGACAAGCGCGCAGTGCTACCAATAAGTCTCCGCCAACGGAAGCTGCAAATCCACTCACAAGTGCCGAATGGAGAAGCCATCACTGCCACACCGTTCACTTCTACTTTCAAAAAACCCGGCACACTTCCAAAAGCAGGACTCAATCGGCCGCCTGAGGTGTGAGACCTTGAAGCCTCCTTCCACAGAATGCCGTCGCGTCGCGGCGAAACGAATTGAAGATGCGCCAACCTGAACACACGAGACCGCCTGGCTTCCACGCTGCAATTCAAATTATACGGTGCCTTTCACTAGTACGCGCGCACAACAATTAAGCGGAGTTAGTCGATGGTAGACGGCTTCAGATTTATTGCAGTCAAGCCAAACACTCGCGGCGCGTCTGGTGTCTGACAAAGTGCTGGCATTCGAGGTGAAATTAACGCGCGCATTAGTTGGACACTTGTCGTCTCTAAGTGGCAGCGTTTGAGCGTGACAGAGTCAACAGTTTATGCCCGCAAATGGCTCGCGATCGGTGTGTTTGGCAATTTTCGGGCCAAACTGGAACCTGTGACGTGCTTGTGGTGTTGTAAGACGTCTGAGCTTTTGTTTCAATTTAGGGTCACTCTTCGAATGGAGAGGTGGTGTGATGGGAGCTGCGGATGCCACGATGATGAATATGGTACAACGGATTGTTGTTGCCATGAAGGGTCGATTCTGGACACACCAACTTTAAAACCTCATGAATCTGTGACAACGCTCACAGGGGGTGAATCACAACGAGGCTGAATGTTGGTTTGGAAGAGGGTTTCTTGAGAGGACACATGAGTGGTTGCGGTAGATTCTAGGAATGTCCACTACCTTGTATTAAATAAGAGTCAATTACATGTGTGAACAAACAGGCCTTCATTGACTTTGGTACACGTTTGAGGGACTTTTAGGCCTAGACCTCCGACTATCAAGATCAGAATGGTGCTCTAAGTGGCGCGCGGAGGCTTAACACGTCTGTGCAGCATTAGTATGCTATTTTACGGTTACTTCCCTTCGAAAAATACAAATAATCTTTGCCATTAGCACACACGATACGCAATCCCAAGTTAGCAACGAATACGTCTACGTACTAACTCACACCCTGCGCTCTTCTATCAGTCTCCTCGCGGAACTGGCATTTGGGGGGCTGGTTGGCTATTATGGTCCGTCACAAAAAATAGCCTCTTAGTTGTTGCCTGCTCACACACTGCGTATGAGCAGATCTTCGTCCAATGTTGCTCCGATTGCGTCTTGTAATTGACTGTGTAAAGTAATGATCGCCGAAGGTACACCGTTGGCATTGCGTTTGCGGACCATACTTGACTTCGTCTGATATAGTTCTGAGCCTGTGCACGCCATCGTTCTCTTTTGTGGCTCCACTGCAAGTGCTCCCACGCAAACTGGGACAGTGAAGAGGGGAACCGAAGTAACCACTCTGGATAGCAGAATCCTACAAGCATTTCCAGTCCCACCGACGTTTGGTAGCGTCCGGGAGCTAGCTGCTTGCATCAGCGTCTCCTTGATGGCATAATTGACAAGGGTCTTAAGCCTGACCCCTGCCTGTTGTCGAGCATTACACCAAGGTATTTGAATGATTGAGGCGGAGGCGGCTAAAATGGGTCTAGCGGTGAATGAGGGCAAAACGAAGTATATGCTGTCATCAAGAAAGGACATACAACATCGACGTCTTGGACAGAGCGTCACAATGGGCAGCTATAACTTCGAGGTAGTCAAGGACTTCGTCTACCTCGGCTCCGCAGTAAACAGTACAAACAACATCAGTACCGAGATCAAACGCAGAGTAACTCTTGCCAACCGCTGTTTCTATGGGCTCAAGAGGCAATTGAGTAGTAGAGCCATCTCTCGAAGGACCAAGCTGACCCTATACAAGACCTTGATCATCCCAGTCCTGCTGTACGGCGCGGAGGCATGGACAATCTCAAAAGCGGATGAGGAAGTCCTTGGTATTTTCGAGAGAAAAGCTCTGCGTGCGATCTTTGGTCCTGTTTGCGTTGACGATTTTTGGAGGAGAAGATTCAACCACGAACTGTACGGGCTGTACAGCGACATGACTCTAGTCAGGCGTCTTCGGATCCAACGCCTAAGGTGGCTAGGCCATGTAGAGCGTATGGACAACTCAGCTCCGGCCCGGAGAGTCTTCGACTCCGAACCCGTGGGACAACGCAACAGAGGACGCCCGCGTTTAAGGTGGCGCACCCAGGTGGAGAAGGACCTCAACCAACTTGGCGTGCGACACTGGAGACAGCTAGCCAGAGACCGAACTAGCTGGAGAGGCTTGTTGGTTGAGGCCCAGGTCCACCCCGGACTGTAGCGCCAAATGAAGAAGAAGAAGAAGATTTGAATGATTCCTTGGATTCGATCGTCTGGTTTCCAACCCGAACCAAATTCCAGACCAGCGATTGCCGGTCAATTTTTGGTTCTAACGACATCTCTTGTCTCACACTCTAAAAAAAAATTTCGCGTTGCTTATTCGTTCGCCCCAGCATTCTAACAATTTGACCCTTGAATGACGTATTCACATTGACAGATCACTTTTATCAAGATCGCATTGGTATAAGTGTGCTCTTGAAAACTCCTTTATTTACAGACTGCCATCCACAGCGGCTGCCAAAGTCAAGAGGATGCACAGAACGCACTGAAAAACGTCAAATTCATCTATCTGCACCCACCATCAAAATATCACAAGTTTTCCGAAAGGTAAACCAGTCTTTGGGAGTAGCCAAAAGATAGAAAACAACATCCACCGCATTGAATATGTATCCCCTCAAATTAGAAGCCGCCTGATTAATCGCGTACCCTCGCTGATTGGGAACGATAAAAGCGACGTCAAATTAGTGAAGCACTCATCGAATTATCATACTAAAAGCCAACGAGAAGCAGCGCGCAGATTATCGTGTTTACAAACATTTCGTTTCATTTTGGCCGTTCAGACTGCATGCATAATTATTACCGACGGAAGAAGAAAACGATTGCGACACATTTAAACCGTGTGACCTGTTGCCGCAAACTTGCCAAAGTCATCAACCTTTGCTCAGTCGGACAGTCGCACTCCGGCGCGACGATCAAAAAGGCACGCATGCTGTAATGGACAGCCGCCACTGTGCGTCGATTATCATACACGCACCTTCCGTCATGTACATGAGTTTCGTTACGTCACCACAGGTGACATATGAAAATGGCCTGACACAAATCCGCCGCAGCTTTTTCAGACGACGTTTTCACTTTCACTCCACGCTCAGCACGGCACGTACAACAATTAAAAGCAATCACTGGCCCCATTGAGCGCGGACTGGTCGCGTCTTAATTATTGGAAAATATGATTAATGCGTGGAGATAGTTCGCGTTAATGAAGCTCTGCCCACGATACAATGCGAAGGTAGCGTCCGTCCGAAAGCGGTGCCGGCCGTAAAGCATGCAAAGGAAACGATGCTTGTCAGATGCAAAGTCATGAGAGGTATTCGCTAGAATAATTGTTTGCCTATCGTGCATAAATAAGCCGCGCCGCGAGATGAGGGCCCGGAGCGTATGCAAATATTGGCGAACGTCTGCGCTGCATATAATGGCCGGAAGATGGTATCGTGTAGACATTAGCCGGCGAAGCCGGCTCCCGTGCTGAAGATTAATGCTTGGGTGAATATGCACTGCTTGGGTACTGCATCTCTTGATTTATGGTGGTTTACGGTTTTTATGGGATTTTTCTCTCTTTTCTTGACTCTTCGGAATTCGAGGTGGACCTTGATGTCCGGCTTTTGACAGCTCATGGGCTGCATTCGGATCGGGTGTTCGGGTGGTGGTGGGTGAGGTCAGAGACCTATTGACATGCTTTGGGGGAACATCGTAGACTTTGTAAAACGAAAACTGTCAGTTTGACAGAACTTCGTTCTTATGAAACGTCAAGAGAGACATTTGTTCAACAGCCTCTGTCTGGAGGTGGGTGAGTTCAGAAACCTTTTGACGCTTCGGGAGAACATCGTAGACTTGTTAAAACCAAACCTGTCACTTTGTCAGAACATCCTTCTTATGAAACGTCAAGAAAAACACTTTTTCAACAGCCTCTGTCTGGAGGTGGGTGAGTTCAGAGACCTTTGACGCTTCGGGGGAACATCGTAGACTTGTTAAAACCAAACCTGTCACTTTGTCAGAACATCCTTCTTATGAAACGTCAAGAAAAACACTTTTTCAACAGCCTCTGTCTGGAGGTGGGTGAGTTCAGAGACCTTTGACGCTTCGGGGGAACATCGTAGACTTGTTAAAACCAAACCTGTCACTTTGACAGAACTTCGTTTTGAAGAAACGTCAAGAGATACACATTTTCAACAGCCTCTGTCTGGAGGTGGGTGAGTTCAGAGACCTTTAGACGCTTCGGAAAAACATCGTAGACTTGTTAAAACCAAACCTGTCACCTTGACAGAGCTTCGTTTTGAAGAAACGTCAAGTGAGACACATTTTCAATAGGTGTGAGGTGGGTGAGTTCAGAAACCTTTTGGCGCATCGGCGGAGTATCGAAGACTTGTTAAAACCAAACTTCTCACTTCGACAGAACTTCGTTTTTAAGAAACGTCACGTGCGCCTTCTGTCACCTCTTACCTAAGTCCCCACTGGTCTTTAATCTCCAAATTTGATCAAATCGTTGCTTATTCAACATACCTATCCCTTGGACAGACTTTCCCCCGCTAAACGTCACGAGCAACCCATTAATGTCCTTCTTTTTCTGACTGAACAGCCTTGAGTCACCGCATGCCTAAGTCTCCGCACAGGCCTCTCCAATCTTCTGTTTACACTCATGTACTTCCTCTCCATCTGTCAACCTGCAACCTGCAGTCCCATAAAGTGTCTGTCTGTCAATCACATCATTCCGATACAACATCGCGCCATGCGTCCACCGATGGCGATGCAAAAATGTTTGGCGCACCAACCGAATGCAAGCCCCGCAGACTTATGGCCCAACGTTATTGTATCTTTGCGCTGCGCGATTGTATCTCTGACGGTTTTGTCTCGACTTGGTCTAATTTCTGTTTTTTGTCTGCAATGCATTGCGGTTGTTTTGTTTTTGTAATTTTATCAAAAATCCAAGACTGGCGTGTTGTCTTGTACCTGCGCCTGTACGGCTGTCGCGGTGTCCGTCGTACATTTTAGTTCTATCTCAATTAAGCCGCGCGCGCGCTCATTGAAAATTGGAACAGAAATATTTTCGTGTAGTTATTTGAAACTACACGACGCTCGACAACAACTGGAGCAGAGTCAATATTTTTTGTCGCCCGGCTCATATAGTCTCGTGGCGGCGGTGCGGTGGCGGTAACGACGACGACGTTCAGCAGCAGCAGCAGCGTTCGCCGCCGCGCCGCCATGTTTTGTTTAGTTGTTGTGCGCCTTCTGGATGCATGCACGCGATGTTCGCCAAAAAAGATCGACCGACTGGCGGGCTTTCAAGCCAAAGGCGACACCGATTCAGGGCTAAAGTTGGCGGCGGCAGAGCGAGTGTTTTATTGCACTGAATGTGTGATTTAGGAGGCCCGCGGAGCCATTATGGAGGCGCACACACCAGAGGGAAGTGATGAGGTTGATACTTCGTAAAATGTGCGTAGGAAACTTTGTGTTAGCGACCACGCAACATTTTGTGATCCGAGCCGAGGCGCACGGTTCATTGGATTGCATTGCATTCTTTGCTCTATGCAGGGAATGTATCGTCGTTGTCGTCGAGCAGACACTATTCTGTTCGAGGCGATCTGATAGGGAGTTATGTGAGTGTTGGCGGACGGAACGGTTTGTTGTACTTTGGAGTGACTCGGGCGCAGAGTGGCCGCTGTGGTCAGTGGTTCACTTGAGACAATTTGATGGGCGGAATGTTTGTGTCAAGCTGGGTGAAAGTCGAAAGCTGGTAGCGGCACTCTGGACCTAGATCTGATTAAGTGCTACCTAATGGGTGCGGAGAGTTTTATTGAGGAAGCAAATCTTTTGATGTTCGCTGCTTCGAGTACTGGACGAGTGTGAGTGATTGTGAAGGGAAATGTCGCAGCGATGGGTGAGGGATGTAACAAGATAAATTAGGCGGTCAGATGGAAAGACGTTTTCACAAATTGCCTTAAGAACACTCAGCCGTTGACTGCGGTGACAGGGAGTGTGCTTTCTAAAAAAAAATCAGAAGTTAGTACTTGAGCACTTGATCCGGGGAATTTGGGGATCAATTTGTTAGCAATCTTGATGGTTTTTTTTTTTGCTGTGAATGTCTGTTTGGTTACCATCCGCTCTTCATGACCTAGTCACCTCAATCATTGGATCTTCACTCTTATGTCTAAGTCCGTGTCGCTGAAGAGATCGTACAGTTCGTCGTTACATCTTCTCCTCCACTCACCATTTATGCAGACGGGACCAAAACCCCGAAGAATTTTCCTCTCAAAACAACCAAGAGCACCATCGTCCGCTTTTGACAAAGTCCATGCAACTGCGCCATATATCAGGACAGCGACGATTGAGGGCGTCCAGATGGTCACTTTGGTTGTTCGAGAGAGGGCTCTGTTCGTCAATTGCTTTGTCAAAGCCATTGGCAAGAATTATGCTTCGCTTGATTTCAGCGCTGGTGTTGTTGTATGAATTATTGGCGATTCCTGGGAAGATAAAGTCTTTGACTAGCTCGAAGTTATAGCTGCCGATTGTGACGCTCTGTCCAAGACGTCGATGTCGTGGGTCCTTTCTTGATGACAGCATATACGTTGTTTTGCCCTCATTCACTGCTAGGCCCATTTTAGCCGCTTCCATAAAATAGTTGCCAGCAAACGCCTCATTCACGGCTTGCTGTGTTCTGCCAATCTCGTCAATGTCTCCCGCGTATGCTAACGGACTTCTGGAAGATCACGCCTCTAGTGTTGGCATGTGAGTCTTGCACGATCATCTCCAGGACGATGTGTTAATGTTGTTATCATGTTACTATGATAGCGCGTCGTCTAGACATTGAAGGTCTCGGTGAGTTCGTTACCGACATTCCTGCCAAAGAGCACCGATAATTGTCCATCGTCAAACTGAACAACCTGACAAGTTTGACAGGAATGTCAAAACTAGACAGTTCGTCTCCGTGCACGCTGTCATATGCAGCCTTGAAATCGACGAATAGGTAGGTAGTGGGTGTCGATTTTCATTTCACACGAGTCTTTTCCAGGATCTGCCGTTTGGAGATTTGGTCTTCCTCTTCCTTCTCGAACCAGGAGGCTCGGATTCGAAGACGCTCTTAGCTGGAGCATTGTCGTCCATGCGCTCGATGTGGCCGAACCAGTGCAGTCGACGGATCTTTGCCTGCCGGACTACATCCACATCCTGGTACAGCTCGTAGAGTCCATTCGCCTTCCTTGCAGACGGGACCATATATCCGACGTAGAATTCTTCTTTCGAAGACAGCAAGAATCAGCTGCGCAGTTTTGCTTATAGTCCAGCTTTCGGCTCCATATAGCTTGACATGCATGACCTTAGTCCTTCGAGTCAGGAGTTGTAACGCCAGTTGTTTGACAACGCGAAGTAACACCGATTGCCAAAGGCGGTTCTACGTCGGATCTCCACAGTGATGTCGTTTGTGGAGTTACTGCTTTAATAATAATAATATTGGTGGCGCGACAGTCCGAGGCGGACCTGAGCCTAGCTTCTCAGCAACCACTCGTGTTGTGCGTGCTATTGTTTTCTCACGAGTGAAAGGGACCTACAGTTTAATGCCGACTCCGAACGGCGAAGTTGAGAAGCTTTTTCTAGACAGGAACAGTGTTTGAGCATTGTCAGTAACTCGAAAAAGGTGGAAGCCGTGAATTATGAAAGTTGGTTGGTTGGGGATTCGAATCTGGCACCGCACTAACCTACTACGCCACGGCTACTCACTCAGTTACTGCTTTACTATCTCGAAATTGTAGCTGTAGCTTGTGATATTTTGTCCTAGGCATATACTTAATTTTATCCTCGCTTCGCCTCTTTTTCAGTTGTCGTAAATGCTTCCACTACGGCACGTTGGGAACGCGCGACGATGTCGATGTCATTTGCATATCCCAACAGTTGGACTGACTTGTGGAAGATAGTGCCTTCCGTGTTTACAACTGCCCGCCACACTATCTTCTCCAGCACCCAATTGAAGAAATCACACGACAGCGCATCTCCTTGCTGAAATCCACTGCGGGCTTCAAACGGCTCGGAAGTAATCGAGCCGAGCTGCACGGTGCATCGCGTGTTTGTTGGCGTAGTGCGACACAAGCGGATCAGTTTTCCCGGGATCCCGAATTCGGCCATCGCACCGAATAACTTCTTGCGATGAAGGCTGTCGTGTCGAAACTTGCTGGTCTTCTCCAGGATTTGCCTCAGTGTGAAGATTTGGTCTATTGTCAATTTGCCGGACCGGAAGCCGCACTGGAACGTACCGATTAGTGCGGTGCAAAACGGCTTTAGACGTTCACACAGTACGGTGGAGAGGATCTTGTAGGCGACGTTGAGCAGGGATATACCCGTATAGTTGTGGCAAGAGGTAGGATCGCATTTTTTATGGATGGGGCATATGGAGCTGATATTCCAGTCGTCGGGCATGCTTTCGTCCTCCCATATTCTACAAATCATCTGGTGCATGCTCCCTACCAGAACATCGCCACCGGCCTTGAAGAGCTCTGATGGTAAGCCATCTGAGCCTGCGGCTTTGTTGTTCTTCAGCCTTTTAATGGCTGTGCCGACTAGCTAGGTGGGAGGACCACTTCATCGACTGGAGTTGGGATTTCTTGATCCCCTATCACTCTCTCCTGGTCAGGCCCGTTAAGCAGCTGTTGGAAGTGCTGCTTAAACTCATCCACTATTCCCTGCGGGTCAGTAACCAGGTTACCCTCACAGTTTCAAAGAGCCTTGGTGCCTTTCCTAAATCCAGCTTTTTTGTAGAAGTCCCGTTTTTTATGCTTGTCCCTAGACTCTTCGATATGCTTGAGCTGGGAGGTTGCGAGAGACCTTTTCTTCAGGCGTAGAAGTCTCGATAATTATATCGTATCCAGTCTGGGAAAATCCAGTCTATCATCGTCCAGATGCCAGAATGAATATTTTCTTCTTCTTTATTTGCGCTCCAGTCCGCTGTGTACCAAGGCTTAAACCAACAAGTCTCTCCAAAAAAACCTCTCCAACAAACCTCTCTCAGGCTAGCTGCCTCTAGTTTCTCCAAGTTCGTTGAGGTCCTTCTCCAACTGGGTGTGCCACAATATACACCAGCGTCCTCAGTTGCCTTGTCCTGAGCTGAGTTGTCCTTACTCTCCACATGGCCACAGGCTAGGCGTGGATCCGTAGATCCCTGGATAGGCTCATATAGCAATACAGTCCGTACAGATCGTAGTTTAATCTTCGCTTCCAAATGCCGCTTATCCAAAAAGGACCAAGGCACGCTGACCTTTTTTCTCGAAGAGCCCAAGGACTTCTTCATTCGCTTTTGAAGACTGTCCATGCCTCTTCCAGAATGAGTACATCGCCGATTCTTTTTCTATTTACCGATGCTCTTCGTTCAAATTCCCAGTCTCTCTTCTACCCGAACGTGATGCCTCTGGTATGACTTTGGCATCATTCCCACCTCAACCCTTCACCTCGATCAAGTGACGCCCTTTCTTCAGTTCCCTCCCCATTTTTCCTTGTCGAAAATCATCGCTCAAAGGTCTGTGTTGACAGCTCAACAAAGGCGCTAGATTGAAAGTGACTCCTCCATCTCGATGTCCGTGCAGTGTCAGTTCTCATTTTTATTACCGTCCACCCAGTTTCTCAAATCGACTGACGCGAACCAGATGACGAGCACTCAAGCATGTGAACCTCTGCTCATATCAAAGCCTTATATGTCAAATCCTATATTCGCATCAATACCATTCAAAGTGCAATGTCAAGTGAAACCACAGCACAAAGTGCACTCGCTCGAACTGAAACGCATATGACAACCGTACGCACACACGCAGTCGCGCGCATACGCCCAGTCGATCAAGTTCTAAACATTCGATTACATTCGGGGAATGTAAAAATGTTTAATTGATTTCTCTAATGACTGAGAAACTGACCATGAACACAGAGGCATGACACGGCGACAGCCCGTGTGTGTGGTATACACATGATTTCTGTCACAGGGTACCGTGCTGTGGAAATGTGAATTTACTGTCAGTGATATCGATTTGACAGAACAACGTGATATGAGAGTCGATTCGGATCGCTTCATGGACACTCTTGGCGAACAGGGAACACCCGATTTCTTGTCACTTGGTTATTGACAGATCAAGGTGATGTGTGATGATGGGATGGATATGGGGCAAGGCAGTCAATAGAGTGGTCATGCGTTGGGCGCCAGATGTGGCTCTTGTCACTGCCGCTGGCCAGTGGGGGATTTTGTGTTGAATGAGTGGAGAACTTGGGCCGTTTTTGTGTAAATTTGTCTTCAAGAAGTGATGTAAGTGGGGTGCGAACTTTATTGGGCAAAGCGGTCAATAGAGTGTACACGCGTTGGGCGCCAGTTACCAATTCTTGACACGAAGACAACAAATTTGAGTGACTGAAGACACGCGCAAAACACAACCTCGTTTGTTCTCATGGCCTTTTCAAGTTAGATGCTGGAAATGGATCGCTTTAAAAGGCATCCTTGTCATTTGCAAACAGTCTCAAATACAAGCTTCTAACTCCCTTTCAGTGAACTACTCTAAATTCAGAGCAGGATCTCACCGCATCCACTGTCGGGCCACACCCAAGAACACAAACATCAAAATCCTTTTACATCCATCTTCGCCGACGTCGAATGCACATAATGAATCAAACAAAACGACTTTTACGATCGCTAATCGATGACAAGCCAAGCATAACTCACCAGATATCCCACCGTCCCGTCGATCAATCTCAAATCGACAGCCACTCACAATCTGACGTTAATTGAGTAGCCAACGTCTGCTAACGCAGCCACTCCGTCTGACGTTTCTCGTAAATGCCCTCACCTCGCTCTCCGCTCGCTTGTCATTGAATCTCCACCGAACCACATGCCATAAACGTCAATTGAGAATCGATCACACACACCGAACTAGAATACGAAACAAATTATAAGACTTTCGATGGGCTGTACGCAGCTCCGAGACCCACTCCGACGTGCACACGGAGATGACGGGCGATGTTCGTCAAGTCAAGTGTGCGAGCGTGTTCAACGCGCAATGACAGCCAATTAACAATCCACGAAATGCATTTGATATTCATTCAGTAATCTGCGAGTGATGTCATTCTGAATGCATTCATTCAGCCGAGGAATCAAACGACGCGACGTTATGTGGCGATAAAAACGTCAAATTAAAGGCAAATTTATTCATTGTTTCTGCGAAAGTCCTTGTCGAACACTGACAAAAACACACCGAGCGTCGTCGTCGCGCTTCGAACGTGATCGACGCTCCATGAAGGACATTCACCCATTCGCGCGATGTCTTGCAGCTACACTTCCGAATTCCGAATGTGAAATTGGAGAATCTGTGTATCTCGTGTCGTAAAATCACTCACCTTCACAGCTTACCAGCCGGCAATCGTGTAATTGCTGCTTGACGAGAGGGAAGCCCGACGTGTGAGGCACCAACGATGGCACGGAGGTGTCAGTGTGCTGGTGGATAAAGGTCACATGTGTTGCCGACCGGCACAGCTAGAGACAGGGAAGATGTTGAAATCTAAACGATATCTTCTACAATCCTATTAAGACGTTGATTGTGAAAGCGGTGTTGGTTGCAGTGGAACTGACTCCTGTGTGACATTTGAGATCATTGTTTAGACAACTGCACGAAATTCGGCGGACTCAATTTAATCCTGGTTTGAGAGCGATGTCGGTTGCAGTTAATTCGTGACCCAGGAAGCTTTTGAGTGCGACTTCGTTCTCGGTTTTCAAATATCAAAGGTGGTGGTGGTTGTTAAGACTGCTGCTGCTTAGAACGTGTGAGACGTTGCTGCTGGCATACACTTTGAGGATGCCTTGATATGACTTGAAGAATATTGGTCAAGTAGCACCCCGAATTTACTCTCATTATGGAATCCTCCAAAGGGGGTGTTAAATGCCCGCCACGCCTCGCCACTATAGCTTCACACCATTTCATCGAACAAACTTGTTCTTATGTAAGGGAGCTACAGTCGGATGTGGTTATAGAGGACAATGTCACATGAAATGGTGTTGACTGACCGGAAAGTGAAGGTGCGTGAGTTAGCAGATACCAGATTAGTACTGAGCGCACACGCCATATTTTGGGCAATATTCTGCACATGTAAGGATTATCCTGCCGCTGGGTGCCGCGCATGCTCACTCCTGACCAAAAACACGAACGCGAAAGCACTTGCAAAGAGTGTTTGGTCTTGCTGATGCGGAGTCGGGCGGACTTTTTGCGTCGATTGGTAACTGTTGATGAAATCTGGGTCCACTATTACACACCAGAGAATAGAATGAGTGCCCAGCAATGAACTGAGTGCTCCGAAGCGGCCGAGAGAGGTTCAATGTGTCGGAAAGGTTATGGCGTCGGTTTTCTGGGATTGTCATGGTATACTCTTAGTAGGCAACCTCGAAGAAGGAAAAACTATCAACAGCGAGTATTACTGTGCATTATTGGAGTGATTAAAGGCTGAAGTCGCTGCAAATTTTGTTGTTGCAACAATGCGCCGGCGACCAAGAGCATCGCAATCACGGCTAAAATGGCTCCAAAACTGTCGCATCTATCGTATTCGCCCGATTTGGCTCCCTAGGACTATTATCTTTTCCCAAACCTCGAAAGGTGGCTCATCTCTAAAAAATTGAGCTCACGTGAGGAAATCATTGACGCCATGGAGATGTATTTTCCAGACCTTCGGGAAAATTACTTTTTGGACGGGATAAAGAAAAGAATACAGTCCACGACTGGGCCTCAGCCAACAAGCCTTTGCAGATGGCCGACTACTTCAAATTTCGCATGCCAAGTTGGTTGAGGTTGAGGTCCTTCTCCACTTGTATATGCCATCGGTTCCATGGCCGTCCTCCATGGCGTATCTTGTCTCGCTTCTGGGCCTTGCAGATACCCCTTGGATAAGTCCGATGAATTGTCGTGTAATTGACCAGCATATCAAGTTTTGATGGATTGGTGTTTAAAATTTTCGTAGATTTCCTATTCATTAAAGTAGATTTAATGCTTTGAGTACTCATCATCTTCTGACCCGTATGATCCACAACAGGAGTCGCGGGGATTAAGCATGCACGAGAGATCTCCGGGCAACTCTATCCTCCGCCATCGACTCTCACTGATCAGGAGTTATGCCGAAGCGTAACCAGGCGAGTAAATGGACTTGGTCCCACCACCTCATCCTGGGTCTAATAAGTGGTCGCCTACCTAATGGAATCGCCTTCAATTCTGCCCCGGATGTCGTCATGGTGGAGACATTCGTGCTACGTGATCAAACCATCGAAGCATAGCCCTTTCCGTTCGAAGAAGCAGGTGCTCAACGTTGAGTTCCACGCGCACTGCCGTGTCTCTTACCCTATCCCGGTGATTAATGCCCGCAACAGCACGAAGAAATCTCATCTCAGCAGCTTGTATTCGCGATCTTATTCTTTCGGTCAAATTCCATGACTGGAGCTGTTAACATTCGCTTTCACACTAAGCTCGGTCTTCCTGATTAAAGATCTACCAAGTTGTGTCTAAACTGGCCCTGCTTGGCCATTCAGCATTACAAATCCCATCAATCGTGAAAAAGACTCCGAGATTTTTAAAATTCTCCACCTTCTTCAAGAGGACTGGATAGTGCACTCAAAAGTAGAGTGTATTGAACAGGCGTTCTGGGTGTAACCATAACCTCGAATTTGTCCATGCACATAAGCCACCAAACCCTTCGAGTTTGCGCTGGTGTTCCGTCTAGGAAGATGTGAGAACAACTAGTTCATCTGCAAATAGAAGATGACTTACCCTAAAAACCCCCGATGCGAAACATTCCTAGCCTCGCCTGTGGTGCAACTTCCAGTCCACATAAACAATGAAAAGGAGAGGTGACAAGACGCACCCTTGTCGAAGCCCACTACGAATGATGTTGATTAAGCACCGTTAATCAGCTGCTACAGTTTGTGTATAGAGACTGAATGGCTCTTAAAGGACCATTCGGACCCTCAATCCCATACTTCGGCAGAACACTTCAGGGTTTACCTCGAGAAACTCGGTCATATGCCTTGTCGAAATCTACAAAACAACGGTGGATAGGAACGGCTTACTCAGGAAGCTTCTCAAGTACAATTGTGAGAGTATAAATAAAATAAATAAATTAAATAATATAATAAATAAATAAATAAATAAACAAATGACCGAAATGCTGGTCGGTTGCCTTTTGTAATTAATTCAAATGCAATCAATCAATTTATATCTATATTTACTCACATTTTTGATGCAGACAAATTTGCTTAGCTCTTCTCTGCAACCACATTTAACACCGAATGAATCAGAACAATTCCGAACGATTCTGACATTTAATTTCGAATATTGTAAAATATAATATGGGCGGCGGTGCAGCCCGTAGAGGGCCAGGGCCTAGCTTCTCAGTATCCACTCGTGTTGTGCGTGCTATTGTTCTCTCACGCGTGGAAGGGACCTATAGTTTAATGCCGACTCTGAACGGCGAAGTTGAGAAGCTTTTTCTAGACAGGAACACTCTTTGAGCATTGTCAGTGACGCGAAAGAGGTAGAGCCCTGAAATATGAAAGGAGGTAAATTCGGGTATCGAACCTGGCATCCTCTGCGTAGGAGTCGACGCACTAATCCACTAACCCAAATTTCGAATACTAAATAAATGCAATTAAAAACCTGGCACCACTAGACCTAGACCTTCTATTTTCGTTTGTTCGAATATTCTTAAGAAGTTCAGATTTTTCGAATTCGAACCATTTTATTCCAGAATCGAGTAACGTAGTAAGGCCCTGTGGTTCCAACAAGATGGCACAACAAGTCATACGGCATAGAAAGAATTCAGTAAGAGGCCGCTGCCATTCGATACCACTCGACTATTTTCAAGTCATCAGTCCATGCCATAGTCTAATCCAACCACTCTAGTCTAACTCGAGGTTGACATTCGAGACGCTATTGCTGGAAAAAAACTCCGCACATAATGGACCGAGTCAAACAAAGTTGGACTGACCGCTTGAGTCAGCGATGCCGTGGCGGTCATTTGAAAGACATAAATGTAGCTTCAGCCCTAACCAAATTTCCCTAGTTCTTATCTTCTTCCTCTTTATTAAATGGCTTGCGCTACAATATGTGGTAGACCTGGGGCTAGCTTCTATGCTTACTTGCTATAGTTCTCTCTCAAGAGAAAGGGACCTACAGTTTTATCCCTGCCCCTAACCTTGTTCTTGACTCTCTAAGCATTGAAAGAGAGGTGGAGCCATTAATGTTGTTCGCGTCGGGCATTGATTCTAAACACTAAGCTGCGGAGCAACGTACACATGGACACATTCTATGTTCCTAATATTCTAAGTCCTAACTTGAAAGCATCACACCCTCTCTGCCAACTGCATCACGCAATCCAAGGCATTCTCCCGCGTGTCTCTGAAGTACGTCCTTCTTCACAGCACTTACCGCCTGAGCTGTCTATCACGACTTAAAAGGCAAATTAATTCGACATGAAATTATAATTATCTGTTGGAATTTATCTTAAGACCAAGACACGAGCGAACGGACCCAAATTAGCGAAATTATTGTCGCGCGGCAATCCGCTTTCATGTTCGCACTTAATGACGCGCGTTTATTTTAATTGTTACACAAGGTTGATGGATTTACGACTTGTATTCGGTAATTTCTTGTTCACTAGTCGGGATTTATCTATTCGGTGGTCTACTGTGCTAACGAGTGACCTAATCACACAGATCGACTGATTCAGTTTTCCGCATTGCTGGTTTGCTGATTTCCACAGCTCTGCGCTGAAGACTTGTCGAATCAAACACGAGGAGACAAGGAATCAAACACTGTTCTGGCTGTCAAAAGATAGCCGTTTTATTATCATCCACGCACACTTAAAATGATATACATGAAATTTAAAAGGATAGGATCTTGCGGAGACCAAGTGAAGCACGTCTGTCCTTTCGTTCGTCGTGCTTGTTCGAGATTCGCTTGTGCCATTATTCATCGTCGCAAGGGATCGACAGCCACCCGCAATGTGGATCCATTCAAAACCAACCGCTAATCACAGCCATAAATTCATTGAAACCAAATGAAACTTCACACAAATCGGCCCCTAAGCCGCTATTTAATTGCAAATGCATTCGAGCCTCTAGAACACAGCACGCGGAGGCTTGGGCCACGCGGGCAGACCATTCCGTGTGCCAGATGTATTTTCTGTAAATCATATGAACCATCTCAGATTTCCCAAGAGCCCCCTCGGCTCAGTGTCTCGTAACGCAACGAGTGATGTTTCAAAAGCCAACAGCGATCGGGCCAGAATCGCTCGTTAATCAGCGACTTCGATGCATTTGTGATGTCGATGCCTATCTAACTTCCGATGGATGGGCGGCCACTGCTCCGCGAGTGGAAATTTCGAAAATTGTTCACGATCGCAGCAAGGGCGGCTGTGACCTTGTTTTCTGTTATTTTAGCGCAGACGAAATGGTGCGCTACGCGAAAAACGAAAACAAACAGCACACGAATTTGCATAAAACAACTTAATCACATCCACATCCAGCACATCTGGATACACCGCCAGCCTCATCATCGTCCGACACAGTCACAGTCACAGCGGAGATCCACAGCACCGTGGCACTGGCAAGGCCAACCTTTCGGATCGCCCGTGCACATTTGCCCCACGAGATCTGATCTCGTTCCCTGTGCGACTGTGTGCGTCTCCCATTCGGCAAATAAACATTAGCCGATCGAATGGAACGCGATCGGGGCTTGGACAATTTGCATACTCAATAGGGGATGCGGTGCGATGGGCCGCGTTGAACGATGTCAGAGCGAGAGAGGCACTCTTGACGGTGGGATTTGTTTTGATATTTTGTAATTTTTAGGGCTTGTTCATGCGGTTGACTTAACCTTTCGTCGTGGGATGCTCTGAAGATCAAGGGCCGCCATTGACACAGATGCGATCCACTTTTTGGAATGCAAGTCAAACAAAAAAATTCAGCACTCACGAGAGTTAGGTAAATTGATGAATAATTGAGTCAGCAGGCGGCTCCTTTAAGCTGGAGAGTACTTGTGGGCTAATTTTGCTCAATCTCACTGATTAGTGATGCACGCTGTTGACATGCATGTACTGTGGCTTAAGCTTGGAGTGGACACTCGTCGCGGTTGCCTGAAATTAGAGCCGCACTCGAGCCGATGTCGGCGTGACTGGGCATTAAGACACTGAGTCGAACGCCAGAGACTCCTTCGAGGTGAACTTGAGCTGGCGTGACCTTTTGCCGGACGGCGACGAGTAGATGTTGCATCAAGTGCAGTCAATGTAATCGATTATTTGCATAAGCGATGGAAGTAGGGGCAGTTTTGTGCGATCCACTCTGACTGCGTTGCCTAAGGTTGCATGTATTCTGGTCCTGGTTGATGGATGTGACTCTATGTGGGGAGTTTCTGAATACGAAACTGTGAGTCTCTGGCGACGTTAGGAAGTCAAAACGATGGCAGTTCTTTAAGAAGATTTAAGATGCAGGCTTATGAAGAGGCTAGGAAAAGTTCGAAGAACTATAGCTGATCAACAGATATGATGGACAAGATGTGGTTTCTGTACGACGATGGTCTTATTTGAAAGCGTCTCTAAGCTAACGTCAAACGATTCAACTTCAGCTTCGTTCGTGTGGAATAGTTACATTTTCATTTTTAGGATACCAATTTTCCGAAAAATACAATACAATACATACTAACTGCAAACTACCATGATTTAGTGTAAAAATCTTAATTTAACACATTTTTGTAAACTACATTTGTTGTTTTGCCATCCTCTGCTAAAACATAAAGATTTTGCGGGCACGATATTCGTGAGCACCCCACATAGAGTTGCCCATGGGAAAAACGGGTTTTTTCTAAATGTATACCTGCTACTTTAAGCGTTTGTTTGCAAATGCGTGTCATTGCAAATGATGCTTTTTGGGGGAACTGAACTCTTTTAAACTGAAAGGGCAAATCAGTCGGATTTATTGGAATACGGGGAATTAAAAAATGTTGTCCTTTTGCCATTCCAGTCATAATTATTACTTTTATAATATAGCATCCCAATTGAGTAGCTTGTAGCCGTGTACCATTACATAGCCTGGGTGCATCAATGTTTCTCATTAACAGGACCGGAACACCGGAACTTTTAACCTCAACTTATGAGAAGGCACTCCTGATAATTCTATAGAATTCAAAAATTCTAAAGGGTACGACGTTACTTGTTCAGTGTCCATAACAATGTCTACCCAGAGATACTCGACAACATCCCCCTCCACGCATGACATAATTTGTTCATTTATCTGCCACACTGTCTCACTTGTCGGCGCTAAAATTGCCCTTTCACACAACCACTCTCGATTGTCCATAATTATTTGAACATCGGGATATACATTATTTTTCAAATCATCTATAGTATCGACAATTTGACAGAATTCACGGCTCAGTGTAATCATGCCGTTACTGTCTGTCGCCATACGATCTTCTCCGATGTTTTGGAAGATCAGTCTCATATTGCCCTGATTGTGCATCATTGTGGAGTTGAACTCGAAATTTTATTGTCAAACGGAACTTTTTTACGTGTACCCATAACACAGACGCTTTCAAACAGGCATTTACTTCCTCTGCTGGTGTGCCCCTAGTAATCACTGACAGGGTCTGTCTAAGGTCACCAGCTAAAAGTATCACTATCCCTCCATTAATACTCTGGTTGCTCTTAATATATTTCATAGTGCGATCTAGTGCTTCGAGTGCTTCTTTATGAGACATCGTACATTCATCCCAAACCAACTGTCATACACTCTTGCACCGTCACTGTTTTGCTAATGTTACAAACTGGCATTTCCTCATGAACTAAGAGCAAAGGCAATTTAAGACGTGGGTGCGCTGTTCGTCCTCCATTGAGCAGCTACTGCAACAGCATTTTTTTATCTCTCCTGACTTGTGCTAATAGTAAATTTAAGAGAAAGCTCTTGCCTCCTGAAGCATCCAAAGAGAACAAACCAATCCTTGAATAACTTTATCAAAGATTAATCTTTGTCCTGTGTTCAATAGTGGAACGGCATCCATTACAATCAGTATCGTAATCTAGTTCTCGCATTAAATAACTACTTACTTCCCCATTTTTTTGTGGTCTGCTCATCCCAAAATCAGATAATTTTTTTTCCAGTAATAGCTATAAACTTGGTCTTCAACCTTTGTTAAGGCGTCATTGTAAATTAAATTATTTTAGGCCGCATTAAAAAATTATATTTGGCCGCACCATGCCGCAGTCTGCCTTGGTGACTATCGGCAACAATCAATCAGCAGTGGCGACCGACCATTGGCATGGTGTTTGTGTGTAGTTTTAAGCACACAGTAACAAGTTCAATTTGAGTATTTCGCAAAAGGCTGGTTTCTGTTTTTGTTACGATTTAAAAGAGGGAACACACTGGAATTTCGATATCGATATGCATGCGTAGACCCACACACACACCATGTCAATAGTCCCCACTGCCGGGTCTCTAATGATGGAAATTTTTAAACAATAATTAGATGCATTCTTTTGAGCATTGCTCAGCTTCTGGACAATGCAAAAGGATGGTTGATAGCTCAAATGAATAAGGGATAGATTTACCAAAACGCATTTTTTTAGTTTTTCAATCCGATAGACCATTAATGAGCCAGGACTGTGTGAAGATGAAAAAATGCGGGTTTTGCCCCATTTCCTCCTTAGACCCGGAATAAGTAGACTAAGTACATCTCCAAGATCGAATCTATCTCTCTACCAAATTTCATCAAAATCGGTTCATTTGTTTAGACGTGAAAGGGTAACAGACAGACAGACAGAGTTACTTTCGCAATTATAATATTAGTAAGGATTTATTTTATTTCAATACATTTTTTTAGAGAGTACATGTTGAGAAGGGATATATGAATACAAATTCCATTTTAAACGTTACAATTTGATAATAGCTTGTACAAATGTATTTTTAATTCTGCATTGAATAACATATAGATCCATTCTGTAGATGTAGCAACTAGTATCGAATGTATCGAATCTGTTAATTATCGTAAAGACACCAACAAGTTAGAAAATATTGTAACTTAGATTGCACAAGTCCGTAGTAAATTGAGATCTATGAGCTTGAGAGGGTCGCCGTGGCGTAGTGGGTAAGTGCGTCGACTCCTATGCAGAGGGTGCCAAGTTCGATACCCGAATTTACCACCTATCATAATTCACGGCTCCACCTCTTTCGAGTCACTGACAATGCTCAAAGAGTATTCCTGTCTAGAAAAAGCTTCTCAACTTCGCCGTTCGGAGTCGGCATGAAACTGTAGGTCCCTTCCACACGTGAGAGAACAATAGCACGCACAACACGAGTGGTTGCTGAGAAGCTAGGCCCTGGCCCTCTACGGGCTGTAGCGCCACCCACATATATATATATATGAGCTTGAGAGAGCAAAAAAGTCGAAGATGGTAAATTATACTTGTTACCCTAAGTAAATATTTTCTAACCGATGAAGTATGAACACTCCAGTTGAGTTTACTGTCAAACTCAAGTCCCAGATACTTGAAAACAGATACCTGTTCCATATTTAAACTTTTCAAAGAGCAGTTAAGATCGGACTTATAGGTCCTTACATCCTTAGTGTTACAACACGTGACAGAACTAACCATCATACGCTTACAGCTCACATTGCGATAAGTTAGTGTAGGGAAAACTCACATTGTGATAAGTTAGTCTAGGGAAATGCGGAATTATGGATGATAAGCTAAAAATCATGAATTTAGTTGTGTCACTTATCACTAGTTTATGAGTACTGAACCAGTGTTAGATAGTCATAGCTAACATCTGCAAATAAGTCTAAAGCAGAGTCATTTGAATATGAAAATGCTATATCATCAGCGAACCCTGTTTGTATGCCCTTGAAACTTTGATAGAAGATAGAGTTGATATATATATAAGAAAAAGGAGTGGACCCAACACTGGACCCTGTGGAACTCCTATTTTATTATTCTGGCTTTTACTCAAAGCATCTTCCAGTTTTACAATTTGGTTTCTATTACCAAGGTAAGAGCCGAACAATTTGAGCATAAAGCTTCTAAAGCCAGCATTTTCAAGTCTAATAAGTAATAAGTTATGGTCCACAGAATCAAATGCCTTGGTTTTATCTATAAAAGGGCAGCTGTATTCTTTTTCTTGTTGAGGCTCTCATAATTATAGGTAGAAAAAGTTAAGAGTGCACCTTCGGTTGACTTCCCAGCTCTGAACCCATACTGATTTCGACTGAAGAAAGAACTTTGTTCTAAAAAGAAGATTATCCTACTCTTGCTGACTTTTTTAAAGATTTTTGAAAAAAAAACTGAAAGAAGTGAAATTTGCCTATAATTATTTCAGATTTCTTTATTTCCTTTCTTGAAAATACGCACGACTCTAGCAGTTCTTAGACACTCTGGAAAGATACCGCTATAGAAACTCTTATTGTAAAAATCGGCTAAAATATTTATAATGTATAGTGAATGTTGCGACAGATCTGGCAACGCCTCAGCCATAATTGTGGCATAATCGTCAAATGTCAAAAGTGACATTTCGGACCACCCGCCTGGGGATTTTTCTTTTCCGAGTGCTTTTGGCGGCAGGCATATGTCTAAGAATTGGAGCTGAAACACGAATTGAATTAAATACATACACATGAATTAAAATTTTGTGAGTTTCATTTTAGAACTTCAATATCCTAACTGTGAAGCTTTAAATTTTTCAAAGTTTATAATGAATCGTTGATGATTTCGTAGTGATCAGTCTTGTGTCGATCACATTAACACCCTGCAACCGGGTTGACGGCACCGCTCTACCTTACGTTCGTAGATTTTGAGAAGGCCTTTGACCGAGTCAACCGCGAATGTATTTGGAAATCTTTAGATAAGAGAGGGATTCCCTCGATGATTGGTACTACTAATAAAGGAATCTCATCACGCCTCAAGGTGCTTCGGTCTACGAAAAGGCTTTCTGACCCTTTCAAAGTGCTACAGGGAGTAAGACAAGGGGGTATTATGTCGCCAATCCTGTTTTTACTGGCGATAGATGATGTACTGACTGCCACCGTAGATTCAACTGAGAGACATGGTATCCAATGGAGACCGTTTGAGAGGCTAAGCCACCTGGATCATGCCGTCGAAATTAGACAGTGTAAGTGGCGCTGAATTGACCACACGTTGAGGAGACCAATCGACAACATAGAGAAAAAGTCATTCGAATGGAATTCTCGAAGTACACGGCGAGTTGGCAGACCAAGGACTACATGGAAATCAACAGTATTGGCCTAAGCAGCATCATCATCATAATCATATTTTGACCCGCATGATCCACTAAAGGGATCGCGGGGTAAACCACGCACGAGAGATCTGCAGGCAACTCGATCCACCGCCATCGACTCTAACTCATCAGTTATGCCCAAACATAACCAGGCGAGCTTATGGACTTGGTCCAACCATCTCATCCTGGGTCTGCCAAGTGGTCGCCTACCTGATAGAATCGCATTCAAGGCCCGCCTCGGAAGTCGTGCTGGTGGGGACATACGTCCTACGCGCCCAAACCAACGAAGCATAGCTCTTTCCATTCGGAGAAGCCGCTGCTGGAAGTTGAGTTCCTCGCGCACACTATCCCAGCGAGTAATTCTCACAACAGCACGAAAAATCTCATCTCAGCAACTTGTATTCGCGATCTTATTCTTTCGATAATTACGGCCGAAGCAGCAACAGAGCGTTAAACGTGGCCACAGCTGAATGATCTGTCCCCGGATCGAGAAGGAAGCTTGTCGCCGCTCCATGTCCTACTTTAAATGCGTTGAATTTCCCTTCTTTCGTAAGGCCTGCCCGACATGGGTATGTTTCTTCATTCAGTCTTCAATCAGTACTTCATAGCCTGATCTAAGTTCCCTTCTCAAAGGCAGTGTTACCCAAAAAATGCATGCAGTTGTTATCCAAAAGTAAAATACCGCTTGGGTGTTTGATGAATATCAGCAATCGCCAGCAATCTCTCTCTCTCCTTCCATTCAAAACAAATCCCCTTTTGCTATCGAATTGTATCCATCTGCCCCCAAGCTGCACTTGGCAAGCCAGCTGTGAGCTGTGTGCTCCCACTGAGTTATGCACTATTTCGATAAATTCTTGCCCTCTTAAATGTCTGTCGCTAAGCCTTGTTACCCGAATCAGACATCAACGCTCGCCTCAAGGCACCCACTCCGCAGTCCGCCGTCTGCAGTCTCCTCACAAATGACAAACACAAGAAAGTGTCAATAATTTCCTCAGGCTACCACAAAAAAGAGAAAACAAAAAGACACAATCTCTAACAAAATCACATCAAGCTTGTAGCCCCTATCGCTCTCGGTATCGCGGTTAACAAACAGCATTTCAAGCACCTTGTTGAACCCTTTAGCTCAGCCATTAACCAGTCAACTATGCCCGATTAGATAGACATCTCACGCAATTAGTTGGTTGTTGTTGCTGCAACGAACGCGTTCGCATATGAGCGCACACGGTTTTTGTACCAAAGTTTCGTGCAAAGCAGCAACCACCACGAAATTATGACCAATTAATCAAATTCCCCGAGAAACAATTTAAATTTATAACCAACCTGCTGATCAATTGTGTTCTCCAAACTTGGCGATGTGGCGAGAGCATATTAAAACAATCAAGCAATATATGCCGATATGCGTTCCAAGCCCCGAGGAGCACAAAAGGAAAAGGAGATTAGAAACAAAACCGTAGTCGCAGCGGCGCATACTTGTCTGTCCTCCGGCATAAGTTACGAAAAATGAATTGGGTTACACGCGGCACGACGCGGCGCGGTGCGGTGGCGTTCTAGCAGCGATCACCTCAACCGCAATCCGGTCACGTTGTTTTATCTGCATCACTAGACATGCAGTCGCATGAGCTCCCTGAACGTGCTGGCCAACGGCAGCAGCCACAACAACACCGTTGTTTTCGGCAAAATACTTGCAGCTGTTTGTTTGGTAAATCTTGTTGTCACATTGCACTGCGCACACGGCAGACATGGCAGACAATCATGACCACAAGCAATGAATTACACTGCAGCGTGGATGCTGATTAAAATTAGACCAATTCGTTAGACGTTGCGCAATTATCGGGGGCTGCGATTGCCTCCCCAGAGTGAGAATGCAAAAGTGAAGAAATTGATCGAATTCGCCTCGGGATACGATGCGAATGCATAAAAGGTCAATAGGGTTATGCAAGTCGCTTTGCGGATTTGCTTGGACATCTGTGTGGACTTCACGTGGCCAGGGTTCTTTGGGAGTTGGTCTCAGTTCTTGAGAGCGGCGTGTGCCCATAAAGAGCGCGGCTGCGAGTGAATGGGTCTGAGGCTGAGATTGATCGATCGATCGCAGTCTCATGGTCATCCCGAGCATCCTTGGCGTAGCTCTGTGATACTGATCTTGAAGAGTTCTGCATTTGGACGTCTTGACAGATTGTGTTGGGGTGAGAGAAATCACTTCTTAAGCTGGGCAAGAAAATGACTTTCATGGTGACGTGTCCAGTCACAAACGAAAGAGTTGGTGTGCGAACTTTTAAAGTGGTACAGGTTACTTAAAGGTCCCTGTGACTTAGAGGAAGCTTAATCATGACGTTAGGTGTGACTGAAGTAAGGTAGAACTGACTAGGACATTCCACTAAGGTCCAGGTTGTGCCCATTACGATGTCACTTCTCACCCTGTGTCCTCGTTGAACTTTCTGCAGTTCTTCCGAGTTTTGAAATTGTTGTGGTATCCTCTTGGTGGTCTTACCTTTGTCCATTCTAGTTTCTTTAAGGACGGTACAGTGTCCTCCTCCTCACCGCTCGTTGTAGGGCGCTTCTAACTTGATTGCTTTGACATCCGCCAATAAACTATTGTTGTCGTTTACGACGTTTGTCAACAACAATTACTCAATAGAACAGCACAAGTCCAACGCTGTCTGGCCGGTTTGATGAGATGATTCCATAATATCTCTAATGGTGGGAGGGAGTTTTAGGCGCAGGCTATTGGCTTGGCTCCGAAATTGCTCAGTCTCATAATGATACCATCAACTACTGCTGACTGCTGCTACTGACCACATACTAGCATCGATCGGTTGCATCTCTGCACTCGAGCCTACGTCACGATTGCACTCCATTTCTAACCCGTTTCAGAATAGTAAGCCTCATGGGAGTCAGCACTCAGCACTCGCAGCCACAAGTCAAGTTCATTGCGAAACGAATATGTTTGCGGTTTTTAATTACCACCACTTCAGGCGGGCCCGGTGCCCGCTGCCCGGCCTGAGGCAATCCAAACAGTCTTAGATTACACTCTCAGTTGTATCAAATCATACGAGTGTGTAGCCTGTTGCTCTGTCTTGTCCCGCTGCCACGGCGGCGACCTCTGCTTTCGGCTCGCTCAATCAAATCGATTTCAGCATAGCTCATACCACAAGCTAAATATTTAACCAAAACCATTTCAATTCGCCCCGGTCGCAGCGCCGAGCCGCTGTGAATTTGAAAGCCTACACCGTCGGGATGTGGTGAAACATCGCGCAGTGTGTATGCAACTTTTGCTGCAATTTCAATTTCACATGAAATTCAAAACTGCACAGCACTTCAGTCTTGGCGTCTAAACGGTCTTTCTATTTGTGCCACCGCCACTGACGGTGGTGGTTTGGCGGTCGGGGGACGGACAGCGACGAGCATATCTCATTCAAAACGTTGCCTCATTACCGGCGGCGTCGGCTATCCATTTCGGATGACAAGTAATGCAATATTGACAGAACGGCCGATGCGACGGGGCTTAAGCATGTACTTCCTCGGCTAAAAATGTCTTCCTTTCAACACCATCCACCATCCCACCAGAAACAGAGAACAGCGCATCTGACGACGCGACGCAGGGAAACTGTCTTCATCTTGGGGCGGCCGTGCGTCTTATGTAAGCGAATGCAAAGCAACGCATGTCGATGCTGCTGGACGGACAGTCGGCCAGTTCGCGAGTGATTTATTTCCGCCGCCTCGGAGGAAAACACTCTCTTAATGGGCTTACTTAATGGACCTTCCTGTCAATCAAGTAGTTGATGAATACGCCGCAAAGCCCCGGGTTTCACTTTAAATCGAAGCTTTCAATGATCGTCGAGTCGCTCGTCTGCTGGGGCCACGCACGCCGCCTGGACTGGACACTGTGGTGACGCTCATCTTATCGGCGCGGTGGTCCGAATGATGGATATGCGGTCTGAGCATTTAAATATCTTCGCGTCTTACCTTGGAGAAATTCGATTCCTCCGATTGGGTTGAGTGGCGGAAGAGCCCCGCGTTGATGGATGGGCGATACAAGATCGGCGCGGTTGGTAGCCGAATTGAAATGTTGAAAGAATTTTGACAACCTGCTGTCCAACATAACATTTGCGTGCTTTGCTTTTTTTTAATTTCTCAGCCGACAACAGTGCTTCCTGTTTTTGTGCATGTCGAGTGAGTGGCCTATTTTCTGCCTTTTTGGTGGTGACTGTGATCAGTGTCGAGGATCGAGTGTCGAGTGCCCCGTTGACGATCGCCAGGACTTTACTTGCACTAATTCTAAATGAAGTTCCTTTTTACTCCCTCGACTTTCCTTGGCGTGATGTTGTGCGGGAATTCCGGTGAGTCATTGGAGATTTTGTGCTGGTTGGACTTCTTGAGCTGCTTCTTCGTTCATTGGTTGTTTCTCTGTACCTTTGTGAAGGGTGTCAAATCCTACGAGGAGAGTCCTGGGTTGAATCCCCGACACGAGGAACTTTCACAATCCACAACTGCACTTCTTTCGAGTCACTGCCAATGCTTAAAGAAAAGAAAAAGCTTCTCAAATTTAGATCTTCCACGTATCCTTGGACCAACCCCTTGGCTCCACGCTATGTCTTAAGCGTCAAATCTAATCGAAGCCGCATCCCAGCTGTGCATTGTGGGATATCGACTGGAGTAATTTCAAGAACCCATAGAATATAGGCTTCTTCCACAAATAGTGCAGAGACCCAAGGACTGTCTCAGCCTGAGCTGGTGCTGCCGCCCATCTTTGACGGCGATGGGGACTTAACTTGCATTCCTCAAGAGTAAGTTGTCTTGGGCGTCTTCTTTACTTTATCGATTTCGAAGACCCAATAGTTAGAGCTCGCCTGCTAATGCGGTCAATCATTCGAGTCAGTATACTCAACGAATCTTTACTCTGCGAACTATTGTATATCCACCAGGAATCAACTCCGTTATTCAGCTTACCGTTCAACATTCGGCTTCGTTAAGTTTCGTTCAGTCAACGGCCTCAAGTCAAGTTACAGACAATCGTCAACTACTTTAAACACGCCACTTCGGTACTCAATTGAAACCCTTTCGAAAGATGGTAGCTCATTCAAAGGTCTACTTAGTCCCAATTAGAGCCTGTGATTGGTAAACAATGTGTGTAAGCCTTGGTCGCCGTTAATACTGCAGATAATTGAACACAGAATTAAGAGGAGAACAAGGGTCCACCTTAAGCGCCGCACCTTTAGCGAAAAAACGATAAAAACCGTTTTAAGTTTCATTAAGTCTCGTTAAGTTTCGTTAAGTTTCGTTAAGTTTCGTTAACTTTCTTAAGTTTCCTTCACTTTTGCGCATATAAATGTGATCCAGGCCAATTGCTCTGCCTACCTACGTATATGGCAGTCACGAGTACTTAAATAAACAAAGCAGATTAATATTGCGAATAACAGCATCTGGTAACCTGCACTAAGCCAGTTCGCAGATGCAGTTATTCGCAAATTTTAAATTGCTCTCTTTACTCAAGTACTCGCTTATACTGGGTGGGTCAAATACAAGTTTCTTTTTAAAAATATAATAAAATTAACAAATTTAAATTCTTTGCATACATGTATGGCTTTATTAGTAAGAAGAAACATTCCAAACAAATTATGAACTACAGCGTCGTTCAAGTGGCTGCCTCGGATGGCTAAGCAGTAGCGCACTCTGTCACCCTAATTTTCTAAGACTTTGTTGATGGTTTCGGGCAGTAGTTCAAGGATTGATTGGATTATATTCCCCTTGAGTGCTTGAAACACTTCCCGATTTTTGACATAACAGCAGCTCCATCGCCAAGACGGTTGATAACACGATTTGGGAATTTTGTGCGCCAAAGATCGATTGTGGCAGGGGCTGTGTGGCATGGCACGCCATCCTGCATCAACCATAGGTCGTCTATTAGTCGGTTAATATGGGTCGGTAACGCCCCCGTTGTCCAAAATGAAAAATGCTTTCGGCTACAGCAGTCACATTCTCATCTGTGTCCCCCAGCATATCAGTCTCAAGAACTTTTTGTACAGACTTGTGTACAGCAGTTGTCTTTTTCAATCTTTACCAACGTTGTTCAAGCGTAAAGCGACTTATTTCGTTTCACGGAGGTGTGATATTGGGTGGTGTGAATAAAAACTGAGTGTAAGCTGAGTGTAAGAGTGTAAAAAATTCATTTCGTTAAGTTTAACGAATCCTCTCCGCTCCCATATTTTGACAGCTGATTCAGCCGTCCTTCGTTTTAGAGGTGGAGTGTGTATAGGAGGTGACTTCAAGGGCGAAAAAAATGAGAACAGCTTAAAATAATGGAAAATACTGTATTGGGAGAGAAATACTTTGACGGACTAAACCTTAATCATAAAAAAGGAAAAAAAAAGGAAATCTGTAATGGACGATGACGATTTCATAAAGTGTTTGTAATTTTATCCGTACTTGCTGGAAAAAAACCAAACTCCAGGCATTAAAAATAAAAGCAGTCTGCATGGAAAGCTATGGAAGAAGAAATAAAACAAATCCATGGGTTTAATTTTCCGTAGGTAGGTGGAAGTCTTCGACAAGACTCTATGGCGAAAGTTCGCAGATAGAAGTGTAAGATTTTCACACACTAAAACCACCTCCCTGAATTTATTAAGACTACAACTAAGTGAAGCACTTAACCAGTAGTTTTGCATTTCATAAATTAGGTACTGATCGGCAGGTCACTCTCCAATGAAAGTTCCTGCTAACACCGCAGCCATGCGCGGGTGTAGACTATCGCACGAGATCAAGGGGTCTAGTCCTTTGTAGTCGGCGCAAGACATTAGTTTCCTCAAGGATCGGGTAAGCTGCAGAGTTTATGTGCTCTTCTAGGCGGCACTTATGTTTTTAAGGAAAGTTCTGAACTTCATCTGGGAGTGGTAATATTCCAAGATCCCTGTGGATATCATCTTTTCTGATATACCATGGATTTAATTTGAACATCTCGCAAATAAAGAAAACAATTGATAACATGAAGGCTCGCGTTAAATCAAAAGGCGATAAGAAAAAGGCGGCCAATCTTCCCATTACATTAAAAAACAAAAAATAATCAAAAGCATGGCACCACTACGGGTTTCTTTGGGAATATCGGAGAGGAAACGAGAACTTAACCATTCCATGTTATCAAACTCGAATCTATACACTTTCTTGAAATTATCCGCTGTGTCCCTGAAAGGACATGAGTTATAATTCTTTGTTTTTTCCCGTTTGTATGTTTAAGAACATTATTGCATATACCTTGCACCCACCTTTACCTGACTTTGCACTCACCCACCCTCAAACGCCAAGAACCCCAAACGTCAACTGAAGGGAGGGTACCTACTTTGAGGACATTTTTTATTCACACCAAATTGAGTATTTCCTTTGATGAGCATACTGGAATCATGTGTTGTTATTCGGAGTGTTTTCTCAGGATTTATTCACACCACCCATTGACTTTTTACACGACTTCGAGCAGGAAACATTTATAAGTGTCAAAATAAACTTTAATTAAAAAAAAAAAAAAAAAAAAAACAGTGAATGGCCCACCCTGTATGCACATATATTCACAGAGCTGCCTTAAACTATTAACGAGTATCTTTCACATCCAAGTAGCTTCCACAAAGAAAATGGGTAGACTCTGGCTGAGTTCCCCGTTCGCAGAGAAATCCCAGTACTGACGCAGTACACATGGATAGAAAAGCAACAATTCTTGCACAAGAGTTAATCAATCATAGGTTCCTCTCATGATGCTAGACTTTTTGACGTTTTCAGCTTTTCAATTTTGTAAACATTTTCTTATCACATTCAAGACTTCGCCGAATTCTAGTTCGAGACTGAAGCTTATCTCTAAATTACTTGTTGTTAATAGTGACTTTTGTGCCTCCAGTGGCGCGTTGGTCTGTCCTCTAGCTCTTAAATGTTCCCACTTCAGTGCCAGTATCATTTCCACCACTCTCAAATATTTCTGTTTCTCTCTCCACTCCATGCTTGTAGTTTTTAAGATTCAATTACATTCAATAGTTTACTATCAGCTAAAGCCTCGTTGAAGTTATTGACTCTTCAAACGCAACTCCAAGCTCCTGAATCTCCTCAGATCAGATCTAAAGAATTCGTGTGCTTAGCTGATTCTATCTAACTTAAGCACTGGTTGACAATGCATTTAACCCCGAATGTATGATGAATCATAGACCAAAATGATTCTCTTCACGCTTATATCATTAAATTTTTAGCGGATCACGACTCATCTCCGTGACAACCGCATGACCTTACCTTAAGCACGGCGGCAAGTTAGAATTTTAATCGTCACCATCTGTCGAAATACAGCCTCCAGATTTCACGGCATTAATGTGTGAGTGGGTCAGGGTGTCACAAGAGTGATTAAACCCTCGGGACTATGTCTTTGAGGATGGACTAACAATAGGTGGTCAGGATTTTTAAAATGTTCACGTGTCTATCACCTCGACATCAGAGGGTGAATAAAAGAGTACATACATCTTATTTGCGTCATCGCAAATTACTTTGTATTGCAAGGCAGGCTTAGGCAGCATATACTAGAAGGACAGTACAACGCACCTGTCATAGTCATCGTTGCTTCTTCTTCTTTATTTTGTGCTACAGCCCGGGTGGACTTGAGCCTCAACCAACAAGCTTCTCCAGCGAGCACGGTCTCTCGCTTACTGCCTCCAGTGCCCTCGCCAAGTTGGGTCGACCTCTGTTGTGTTGTCCCACGGGTTCGGAGTCGAAGAAAATTCCGTCCGGAGCTGAGTTGTCCATACGTTCTAAATGGCCTAGCCATCTAAGCCTGACTATCATCTTAGCTTAAGTCACTGTATAGCCCGTTCAGTTCATGGTTGAATCTTCTCCCTCAAAATTCGTCAACGCAAATAGGACCAAAGATTGCACGAAGAAGACTTCCTCATCCACTTTAGAGATGGTCCATCCTCCGCGTCGCACAGTCTGCGTCTGGGAGCACGATGCGCCGTACAGCAGGACTGGAATGATCAAGGTCTTGTCAGTCAACTTGATCTTTTGAGAGATGATGGCTGTTTTACTCAATTACCTCATGAGCCCGTAGAAACAGCGGTTGGCAAGAGTTACCCTGCGTTTGATCTCGCTACTGGTGTTTTTCGCACTATTTACTAAGGAGCCGAGGTCCTTTACTGTCTCGAATTTAAAGCTGCCCATTGCGATGCTCTGTCCAAGACATCGAAGTTGTATGCCCTTTCTTCGGACTTCTCCGGCCTGAAACCGCACTGATACGGACCTATCAGATCAAGATCTTATAAGCGATGCTTAGGAGACTTATCCCTCGATAGTCGCAGCAGTCAAAGGGGTCTGCTTTCTTGTGTATTTTTGCTGGGAACACAAAATTGTATTGAACTCAAGGAGATTCGTAGGGATCCCCAATGGTGGAGTGGCGTGGGGTAGATGCTTTGTGCCTCGTCTTCTACTACACCGAGTTTCGTCCTGACACAAGCATCGTTCATAATTCACAGATCCACCTCACGCCAGTCCTCGAAAATTCTCAGAGAGTAAGCAAATGTCAAAAAGAAGTTTCTCAAACTTCGCCACTCCACACATTAGTGAACAATAGCACGAGCTGCTGTAGAAGCTAGCCCCAGGTCCACATCAGACTGCTTCTTTTGTGGGTTGTCACTGCCGAGGTACACATCTTGATAAATGCGCCGAGCAAGCAGTAAGCTCAAGTAAGCTCTTCAAGGGAACCACTTGCCAAGGTCCGAAGGCATCACCAAATCCGAAACTCCAGCTGCGATAATGATATGCCCAATCGGACTGAGTCTCCAGCACACATTCACTTTTTCCAACGTAAGCCTTAAGCCTGTCCGAAAAGTCGCTCCTCCAAATTCGAATCCGATCCGCTGCAGGCCGGCACTCGGCGCCTCTAAGGTCTCTCGCTGAAATCAGATCTTGATTAATATGCCCGCAGCTTGTACAATGTATGAGACCAGCCGGATCACTCTTAAATACGCATAAAACCATCCATCAGATACCATCACCCGGCGTGCCCCGTTCGCCAGCAGTGATTAGGAAAACGTTTCAATCTCCCCGCGTATACGAGTACAATCCGAGCACCAAATGCGCGCCGTCCACTCGCACTCGCACCAGCACTAGTCGAGGCTCGAGGCTGTGTGCGAAATGTTTACTTAATCCGAATAAATTAATGTAATCCAGTTTCTAACCGACACATAACCGAGTGCCCAGAGCCAACCTCTAATCCCCGACTAAGAAGATCGCTTGTATTAAAATGGAGTGCCTTAATGCGCGCGCATTAATGCTTAACATTTGATACTGTGCCGCATTCGGCCGGTGGCGGCTTGACTTTATATCGGCCACTAATTGTGGAGAGAAATAGTTTTATGGGCGATGTTAAGAGTCGATCGGTTCAACTTCCTCGACACTGTATCACTCGGCGGACCTGACAAAACGACCGAACGAATGAGCGAATGAACGAATGAACGAACGATCGAAATTTAAATCACACCCAGTCACCGGAGTCACGAGAATGAGGTCTTAAGTTACCGACTGCAGCCGCGCCGCGCCTGGAGAACTGGCAAGGAGCTGCAGCCTGCAGCTTTGAATTGGAACAGATGGACATGCGATGGTTGTGTCTGTCAATCCTCATTCCGCGGTCACCGCCGAGCCAAGTCGAAGTACATTGCATTTTGCAATTAAAAGACCATACGTCTGGGACCGGCGAGGCGCGGTGGCGGCAGTGGTCTATTTTATGTGAAAATTCGTAGATCTCAAGATGGAAGATTTATGCTCAGCTGGAAGGCGCTAGTGAATGGACAAGCGCGAGGCGGGCTATGTGGATCAGCTGCCTTTCGCATGGATCCGCAATTGAGATTTCCTCCGACGACCACGTAGTTTCTCTGCGCTGCGCCCGAACGGAGCGGCTACCTCAACAAGCGACACAATGTCCGTGTCCTAGTGGCTGGGCCAGCAGCAGACACGGCTGCCAACACACAAAACAGTGACAGATCGGTGTATGCTAATGAAGAAAAGTGGCACTGAGCGAACGTGTGTGGACACATTCGGTTGACATCTGGGGAGAGGTGTTGCCACACATATCGCAATTGCCACTTCAGATGACCGACTTTTTTTTCTCCCAATCCTCCCTCCGCCGCCGACGCTTCGGTGTGATTTGTCCGAGTCCTAGTTGAGGATTTTTCTCAGGCAATTAAATGAATGGAAGGAGATCTGCAATTGCTTTCAAATCGGACAGACGAACGTCAAGCTGGTGACGTTTAAGTGTCAAATAATTGGCAATGATTCGCGGATAGTCGCGAAAAAGCTGTATTGGTGTAAATATGGGCGTACCACAGGGATCAATATTGGGTGCAATACTGTTAACCCTCTGCATAAATGATAGCTTTACATGCAGACGATACCTTAATTTACACAGAAGGGGATGATCACATAGAGTGTAAAGCAAAACTAATAAAAGACGTGAGAAACGTGAATAAGGCTTAAGATGAACCGATTGAAGCTTAACGAACACAAGATTTTTTAATTTCCATCTATTTTGGAAATTAATGTCACCACTAATGACAGTTTCAGATGACAGAAAGTAGATCGATTAAATAAAAAGGACTCATCATTGATAAAGATTTTAACTTTAAGAAGCCCCTGGAATTTGTGCGCAAGAAAATAGGAACCAAATTAGGATTTTTTTTAAATGATAAGGAATAGAGTTGACTATTTGACTTCTGTGGCAATTTATAACGCCATAATTAGACCCCACAATAATGATAGGATATATAAATAGCCTACAAAAACTACAAAACAAAGGAATGAAAACAATACTAAAGTGCACTAGAAAGACGCGAATTGGTTAAATGCACTACGCTGGTTAAATATTAGACAAATGTTTCAGCTTAACACTTTGATAGTGTTTTTCAGTATTAAATACGGAACAGCACCAATATATCCGGCGAACAAAGTAAACTGGGTTGAAGAAGTACAACCATATCGACTAAGAAATGTGAACAATTATAAACTAGAAAGGACATATTCACAACTGCGTAAAATACGTCGATGATTAAAGGACTACGGATAGACATCGGTTAGCGGGGTACTAACTGATGTTTCAGAAATCTTCGTCGCGATACATGTGTCTTCCATACGCTTAAGTTTGGAGAGATTCTTCCACTGAACAAAGCAGTAATCGGTCGGGGTAAAGCCCCAATAGACACCTGGGTCGTATGAGGGAAACATTTATGGAACCTTACTTAGTTCATGTAGGGCCTAGACCAGCTCATCTGAAGCGTAGGAGTGTAGAACTGAATGACATCGACCGCTCTAAGGATCGGTGGAGAGTTATACTTTTGACCGAAATCACATCTGTGATCAAGCACCAATGATGATGGTTTTCTAGGAAATCCTGCACACATTCTTGCCAGCAAAAACCATAACTTTTGAAAAGTGTGATTGCAGAATGAGCTTCCTGGGCATAACGACCACAAATTTTTGTGATGTGGACGTGACACGAACAAATCGATAACTTTTTTCTTATTGTGAATGGATTCTTTCTTTTGAGACGTATGGTGTCTTCGTGAACGCACTCATCTGCGAAAGTCCGATCGTCCGCCTGCTTTTTGTCTACAAAATCGAAAAAATATTTTTTCTAAATGCAACTGACAGACAGGTTTCAGTCATTTCATTCTTTTTGTTCATAATCGTCATGATAGTGGAATGGCTTGTTTTTTAGATTCCTTGTGAGAGAAATATTAAGACAAGAAGAAAAAGTTTAATAATTGATGGCATCAAAGAAAAGAACAAAAATCTATAATTGGAAATGGTGAAATTTAATACGCCCTTTTGTGCTGAAAATTGGGAACCTTATTGCTATTTCCTTGCTGATTGCGTTTTGTTTATCCTTTTGTAGGTGGTCACAATGTTTTCAAATTTGTGTATGTCTTCCCTTTCAAGTTTAGTCAGTGGATTGGTTTTGGTGGTTTGCATTTCTCCGCAAAACTTATTTCTTCTTCTTCCCTGCAGCAATCGGGTCTGAAGAAACAATTTCACATACCCGTGACTCCACCTTTTCTCTTTCCTACAATGTATATACAGTATTAACATTTAGTTGTTTATCACCTAAATTTCCACCAAAATACCCACATTTTTTCGCCAAAACAAATCTGTCTGCTTCCCTGTAGGTTTTTTTATTTTGGCTGCGCAATCTGTCCGCCGCATACTTTTTACTTCGTATTGTTGACGATTTGATTTTGAGGTTACGAACACAACTAACGCAGATCTTTGTTAATCTGACGTTTATGCCTGAAGCACAATAGTGCGCTGCGCCAGCCAACTTCATGTTACGGAGAGAGTGCGATGACACACTGCGTTGAAATAAATACTCAATTTATCAGCTGTTCTCTCTCTCATCTACCAGATGAAAAATATTGCCGCCTTTCTGCATACACTCATTTAAAATGACTTTTGTCGAGTGGGTGTTTAATCAGCTGTTTTCATTTCTCAAATGACAGTTGACACAAAATACTCTCAATTTGGAAGAAAACTCTCAATCTGGGAGAAAATCTATCTCACTCTGTCAAAAAATATCCAACATGTTGAATAATGACGTGCGATGGACTAAGTTTTACATTTTATTACGATCCTCTCAATCTCTATCATTATTCACTGACGCAGGTCGACGCTGTATTTTGTGCTTGGCCATTGAATTGTGTGTGTTGAAAGCCAACGCCAGCGTAAACGCACTATTGTGTTTCAGCCATTACGAAGATGCCCATTGTTCGAAAATGTAACAAGCCCTTAATTTCAAATGGGAGAACTCAACGCCATCTGTTAGCAAATTGGTAGAAATAATTACATAAAACTGAGTCCACTTTTAAGTGAGAAAAGTAATGAATGAGAGAGCGGCTGAAATGAAACTTCCGATATAGGGAACAGGGATAAAAGGTGCCTGGAAGTTTTCAGAAAAATATGTATGAAAATAAAAAATATGTAAATATGTCCTTGCAGCTGAATACTTGAAATGATCACGGGTTATGCGATGTTCACATCAACTCTTTTCCGTTCTTACGTGAAGTCGAGAGGATAAAGCTCTGTAATCAAACAAGTCGTCGAACAATGTAACGACTACCTAATAGGCCCCAGATTTTAATTTTGTTTTTCTTTTTTTTTGCGTACATTTAATTACACGGGTAGTTACGTCATCACGTGGAACGTAGATTTGTACAATACTAGCGACATATTGACGAGATGAAGTTTATCTCAAATTGACTTCAAATTAAGTATCGAGACGGCCTGGTAGTGCTAAAACGGTGCATGATCACGTACGTTCCTACACGTGAGTCACTACACGTCCGTCCCTACACGTACGTCCCTTGCAATGAAAGTGGTCATTAGCTACTTGTATATGCGATGGAGACATTTAAAAATATTCTGGAACTGATAAAACATGGTAAATTCACGTGCAATATTATTTGTGAAAAGATATCATGCGTACTATTTCACGCACATGGTAATTTCACGTAAGTCACTTGATCACACATGCACGCGGAAGAGTAAGCTCTATCAGCTACTCAAAGTGATTTGATGTGTAATTTAAATAGCTTCATCACGGAAAATTGTGTGGATTGGTCGGCACTACCCAACATGCTTGTCACGGCAACGTTTTAGAACATGGTGAGTGAAAGAGAGCTTGTAATATGAAGTCCCACAGGAATTAGAACAGGGTCCAATTCTTTTCAGTCCGTCTTTAAAATCAGCGAAATATTCTTGGAACCTATACTGGGTAATAGGAGTACAATGGTATCCAAGGAAATTAAAAGCGCAAAGTCTTGCTCTAACTGATGGAATCCCTGCCAATCCCGTATGCACACATCATATACCTCTAAGTTCCATAAAAATACTACACTACAGTGCGACGCTTTGGATATGGCCAGAAATTGATGGGTGAGTCTGAACGTCGGATGAGAGGCGAGAGACCTATGGTCGAAGGTGAGCAAGAAGAGATTTTCCTCAATGTGGATCCTTGACCATTGACACTACATTCATTACGTCTTGACAGCCCTCGCAGTGAGTTTTGTGGAAGGTGTAAAAACGAAGAATAATTAGAAGGATGCGCAGCCCTAGTAAGGAAGTGTGCAGTTTCTGTGAAAAAGCTTTTTTTGTTGTTTTTACAATAGATATACTAGAAGAAGGTATGGGGCTGATTGATTGAGGATGTAAGGCGGCTAGGGCACCCATGTATCTTGTAAAAAAATGTATTCAAATAAAGAAACAGCTTCGCGATGAATTGTCACTTCTCACTGACTTCAGCTAATGTACACAATTCAGTGACTATTCGGAACTGTAAAACTAGACAGTCTTCCCAACTATACCTTAACTGCCAAGTGCCAATATTATAAAATGAATAAATTTTCACAAAAAAAACAGTTCAGCATACATTGTATTTGATCAACAACAGTTAACCGCCTACAAAGTGCTGTCCAAACAAGCATCCATTCGAAAGTCACAACATGTCCCCTCTGATCTCGAGCCGCCATCGTTTCCTACAGTGCTACATCTGATTCCTGCAGTTGTAGTCATCATTTACATTTCCATTACACTCCCGATCAAATTTGTGATCATAAACACCGCTAGTTTATACATTTTGTCCGAGTCTCGAGCTCGAGTTCGAGTTCGAGCTCGAGTCGCCAGGAAGACAAGACTCGTCAGCTCTATGAATCGCACATGTTATGTCAATTAATAAAAATGTCAAAGCGATAAACTCGAAGAAATAATGAACTAAACATGATTTTAGTTGGTTGTTGTTGTTGCTGCTTTGGTCATTGGTTTTCTTCTACAACCCGACACGCATGCAACATTAGACACGCACTGATAGCAAAGCCACCGCCCCACCCGATCGCAGGCACAAATAAACCCATCACCGTCAGCATTTCCTGTGTGCGTGTGCTACAAGCGAACATTCTGTCAAATGTGCCACAACTCGAGGGCCTGACACACACGTCTTAATCAAGTCCCATCGTCCGGCGTCCGCCAAAGCCTGGCTGCCGTCCATCGGCAAGACCATCTGACAGCTGGGAAACTGGAGCAGCTACTTGTCCAGTCGATTATAGTATTTTCGGACACCAAGCGGACTCCAAGCCCAACCGCTTTATGGCCTGACCGGAGCTCATTAATTAAAAAAGCACCCTAATGCGATACTCAGTCGCCCAGTGAATGGGATCCAGCTCCAGGTTCAGGCCTGGGCAGTTGGCTAGCAGAGTGCGCCGTGTCTTCCGGTACCGCTCTATTAGCGTGTTCGCAAAATTTATGAGCACTCCCCTCCTGGCTCCAGCTGTGTACTCGCCCCTCGGCGGACGACGTCCACATCAAATAAAAATCCAAAATGCATCGACAAAGATGAAACGAAGTAATCTTCATTGAGGCAGTTACTCCGATAGGACGGACGTTATGTGTCGGTCTCTAAGTAAATTAAAGAAATTAATTACAGAAACAAATCATCGCTGACAAGATGCAACTTCACAGGGAGCAGCCGCTGCTGCCGTTGATCCAGTTTCCAGTTTCAGCATCGAGTCGAGATGGCCACGGTTACGTGCCAGAATCACAAAACATAATCTCAACCGGAAAATGCGGCAGTCAACTGAGGCCATTAACTCATCAGTTTGCTTTAATTAACGATCTGTGGAAATAAGTCTGCTCCGCCGATGAGTCGTGATACAGCCACTACACTTTGATGCCAATAAAGGTGCACTGCGGTGTTGCTCGCCTCTGGCTTGGCTGCTCGCTCGCTGTGAATGTCGTGATGTTCTTACACTGGACCGCGATCGACCGACCATACACAGTCGCAGAGACCAGTTGTTGTCTCGTCGGCGTTTCTGGTAAGCGCGTCGTTTATACTGCTTCTTTATCAAATTAACATAAAAGTGTGCGGTACATATCTAATCAGTTGTGCGGTGCTCTGGATGCGACCACTGCACGGTGCAGCAAGTGTCATGTACGTCAGACTGGGGATGTCACTTTGACATTTTCTCGTTAAGGAGCTGAGTGCATGCGTGGCGGCGATGATTGTGCCTGTGATTCAGATGAAATCCGGTATTATTTGTGCGAATTTGAAAAACAGAAGAGTTCTTGTTTGAAGTCGTGGTCAGTGGATAAGTCGGGACGGGGGTTTATCCAAGTCACAGACTCAATGGCGGCAGTTGATGGACACGATTTTGATGACAGTCGGCTGACAGTCGTTCGTTTCTTGGGAAGACGACTGAAATTGACGAGTTGTTTGGAAAAAACGAGCAGAGTTCTGTTGAAAATGGCTGAATGTTGAAATAATCTCCAGGAAGCGCGATCTTTTGTTGGTTACCTGGAATGGTTCTCATCAAGTCGGTTCAATTGTGGGCGTCGTTTGGCGTGGGTAGGGTATGTTCAATAATCCCGCGGAGGTAAGACGTGCAGACGAAGATTTTAAAGGGATTTGACTAGTGGTGCCCTCTCGCTTGGTAAAAAAGCACTTCTAAAAGCATCCTAAGACGGCTATCTGACAATTGTAGTGTCGACTCACAACTGTCACAACTGTCCTGAGACAAGATTGGAGACGTACACAAGAGCTAAGATGCACCTCTCAAGCTCCCACGCTCTACCGTAGTGTTGCCAAAGTACTAAAATAATAAAGGGTGTTTTTTTTAAGAGGCGGATAACTTTAAATTGAAATTGAAGACAGAAATATCAATGGAATGGAATTTATTTCACATGCCTATCTCATTAATGGTTGGATCTGATTCAGAGCAAGTGACCACCGCAGCTGGTAAGTACATGCTGTACTCCTTAGATCTAAATCAGTACAAAATTAATTATCAGGTCATTGGCCTTTGGAGGTGTAGGGCAAAGCCAATCTGCCATCCATCCCTGATGGTCCTGGGCACACTGCTTCTAGTAGTCAAGAGTAATCTGTCCCGCGTGAGCGATAGCTTGATCTTTATATCGGTGGCCCGCCCTTGCCTCCGAACTAGAACTAGGAGGCTTGATTTCTTAGACCCTCTTAGCTGGAGCATTGCTGTCCATGCGCTCGATGTGGCCCAACCAATGCGTCGAAATACTCAGTTGGGTCGGATATATTTCGAATGCAACAAGAAGCAGATCTGCTATATTTCTTATCGTCCATGCAGCAGGATTGTCAAAATATGTATATTAGAGCACCTGCTACTATTTGGTAGTACCAGATTGAAAAAGTCCTGTTGTGTGACACATCTCCTCAACGAAATTCGGTGCATGATTTCGAACGTGTCCTTATGTACGTACAACCGAATCAATTATTCCCGGATCCCGAATTCCGCCAGCTGGCTTCGAATAGTTGCTTGCGATGAATATTGGCGCATGTGGCTCGCCAAGTTTTGCTTTAGTGTGAAAATCTGGTCTATAGTCGATTTGACGGGCGGGAAGCCGCACTGGTACGCAAAATCAAAGGAAAACTATCTTATGGACAACGTTCATCTGGGATATGCCTCTAGAGTTGTGGCAAGAGGCGGGGTTGCATTTTTGCGGATGGGGCAGTATGTCAGGCGGTATCTCGCCAAAAACGCATCGAATTTTGAGTTCCAAAGTTACTAATCAGTTACCTCTGTTGTCACTCAACCGATGATGCAACCGGCCTAGAAGGCATATCAAACCGCGACTTTTTCTGGAAAATGTGATACGAAACTGGGTTTAGTTTGAGTTCCTCGGATTCAACCATGTTTTCGAAACAAATTTGAATAATTTGTGAATTGAGTCTTGAGACTGTTCATAACCTAAAACCAGCCGAGAACTGTCAAGAAAGCTTTGCTACCAATTTAAAATTCTCCCCGTCTAAAGCAAAACACCCCGGGTCTGGACTCTGTTTACTTGTCCCGCAGACTAAGCTCTAGCTAGAGTCCTAGAGTTTTAGGAAACATCCCTACTCCAATACGCAATTATTTGAACATGTACCAAAAGCTTGTAGACAAATGTCTTTCGATCCATTGACTAAGCCCAATCTTATCACAGATTGTGGTTCGTTGAGTCAAAATAGGGGAGACTAGTCCTCGCTGTTATCATCAGATTCCGTCGCATCAAATGTGAAGACTCCCGCTTCGCATAAGTACGATAAGTATATCAGCTTACGAATGAGCTTTGGCAGTATCAATTTCCTTTTTTTGTATTTTTATTTTCAGCGGAAAGAGAAAAAATGAAAAAAATCGGGTATTATCGAAATTTAATAATTGAACCGCGTGAAAGCATGGTGCGATTACTGCCGATAAATGGCGAAATTTCATGCGACGAAATTTAACGGCCTAACAGGTAGTAGCCATTTGGTTGCCAGAGCTCCATCAGAGGCTCTGTTTTGGAACCACGGGTGATCAGGAGCCCCAGGAACTTGGTGCTTTTTCAGCCGGATCAGTTGAGGCTCTCGTGGGGACTGTAGCTTAAGCCCCCAGTCGCGGGAATAAGTGGAGATTATATCAACATGACTTTGAGCTTATCACGACGAATGAGGATAGTCGTGAGGATAGTCGTGCATGATTCAAATCGATGTGCAGCTGCCCACCACAGCCAGGTGCTACGACTCAAAGAGCAGAGATTTTCGACCTACAATTCACCAAGGTGAAAGAATGGTCAGTTGGTACTACAGAACCCACTTAAGGCGTTGGTTCAACGATATGATCTTGCACAAATCGATTCAAAAAATTTAAATAACTCAGCAATAACCTGACGAATATCCATTTTCAAAGCAAGCTTTGCGCCGTCCCATAAGACACAATCCCATGGCGTCAATTAACCAAACTCTGCCAGGAATTGTTGTCTTGCAACAAAGCCGAAACGGGGCGATGTGCAAGATTTCGCTCTGTCCTCCACGTGTGGTAAAAAAAAATCGTTTAACACTTGGCTATAGAGATGAGTATTGACTGTGATCGTTAGGTCTTTCACGACGAGCGGTCACAGTTGACCTGATAAGAACAATAGGAGAAGAAGTTTAAAGAAAGCAATAACGGTGAGAAACTTGTTATTGATTCTGGCTTTATTTTGAAGCTACATACATACATGCCATAAGATATGAAATAGTCCTTCATTCAAATGACTGCCTTGGCTTCATTGACAGGGCTTCAATCTGTTGGTCCAATTTTTGATGACCCATCCCAATTTGTGGCGTTATTCCGGAATCTGGAATGTAGGCTTCGAGTTCGTCCAAAGCGGTTGTTTCGTTAGCGTAGACTAAGAGCTTGACGTAGAGCCTCAGAAAACAATCGAGTACGGTCAAGTCGCATGATCGCGGCGGGTGTTTGGCGTGAGATCAACACAGTCACTGAATTTGTCTCCCTAACAACTTCGTATGTAGCGCGAAAACCACAGCTCGGATACATCGATATTGTTGACCACAGGTCACAAAAAGTCTTCATTTGGAAAACTTTGACAGTTGGTGAAAAATAACAGTTGGATAAAGTGTCATTACTATCCTGTCACAATTTATATTCCAAAATGTCGAACATTAAACTAAATGTAGATATTCAGTCTCAGGTGACAGTTCAGTTTGACGTATGTAATTGGAACAGGGACAAATTCCTGTCAATCCAGATAACGGAGTCTTGGTCTTATCTTGGCTTTACTCAGAAATCAACTACTATAGAGAAAACCGACTTCTAAGTCCGTTGCTCTTAAAGCCTTTTACAGCTTGATTTCTATCGTCTTCTCAAGACAAACAGACCAATCAGGGAGTGTCATTTGCATTATTTCGTGAATAACCGTCGAAATATAAATAACTGTCAAAATGTCTCTCAAATTCGTCTTAGGCTTAACTGTGAAGCAGAAATGAAGTATTACAGAGATGCACGACTTCTACCTCGCTTTCCCCTTAAAATGTTTGACAACTGTTTTTTATAACGTGTTCTTAAATCAAATTGACCAATCAGAGGTCAGCATTTACTTTATTTCATGAATAACCGTCAAAAATGCTTGAATATCCGTCAAAAAGGCACTCAAATTCGTCGTTGGACTAGGGGGCAATCAGCTGTGAAGTCGGCTATCTCTGTAATACTTCATTTCTGCTATGAAGCATTCACTCCTCAAAGCCTGGAAATAAATGTCACCTGACTGTAAAACACCTGAAAAAAGAAACTGTAGCAACTTTGTCACAGACACATTTAATCGACATGCAATCTAAGGCCTCCAGTGGCATAGCATCACGAAGTGGATCAAATCAATTTAACTTTCAGCAAATCTCAGATGATGCAACAATTAGGGTCAGACTCCATTTGGCTGACACACGATTCTCGCTGCGAAATGCGATTCAATAATAATTATTTGAATGAAGGTCACCTCAATGGAAATCAATGTGACTTAAGGTATTCTAAAATTGTTCTCTTAATTGTGTCGCTGCTGCGTCGTGGAAAACAAAACAATCTCGACAAAAGCCTCCCAGGCGTCTCAAGTCTCAACACAATCGCAACGCTCGCAGTGGGGGAAGAGAATTGTCCTCATTCTTTCAAAGTCACACAGTCGCACAGCTGCGCAGCACGGCGACTTACGAAATCGAATCTAGTCAAAACCTTTGTGACTAACTACCGTCGATTGGGCGTCCCGCCGAGGAATGATTATGATTTTAATAAATCGTGGGATTAGCTCATCGTTCTATCAGTTACATCTCAATCACCCAGCAGCGGCCGATGTCAACGCTGCCGAGTTCCGTCACGACACAAGGCGAATTTCATTCACAGATTCCGAACGAAGCCACGACTGTCAAAGTCCTATCAAATATTTATTTATTTTCGCTTTGATTAAATATGAAAAATTACGAAACGACCGCGATAACCCAGTGAGCGTGGAAAACATAAGCCGCGCCGTCAGGCGTGTTACGTGTGTGATATGAATTTCAAATACGTACGAACCCGTCCGCTCTATGTTTGGGATGTTCGAGGAAAAGTGTTGCTCGATCGAATTTGATTTGCCGGCAGGCCCAGGCACTTACATCATCCAGCGAACATATCCCTCAAAGAGGCAGCGGCAGAAATGAATCACAATGTTCCCAGGCGCAGACAGGCAGATATGAGATACCTGAGTCGCAGGCGCAGATGCAGAAAGGAGCAAAAGTGCCTGGCTCGAAAGGAAGCTAAGACATTTCCACAAAAGCATGGCAATCGTTTTATATCCAAACACGATCGTAACATAAATCTGATGCCCACATGGACCACTTAGCTCAGCCCGAACAACGGAGAGGGAGAGTTTCGTATACGCGATGAGACGACGCGGCGACGCTGGCGACGAGTGGACCCTGCCATGACAATAATTTCATTCATTTAACCATGCTGACAAATATGACGTGCAGACCGGTTGGGTGCTCCGGAGCTCTAGACCGACACATAAACCATGTGATATGCCCCCAAAGTGCGAGTGTACGACGCCGCACCACCGCCGAACGCCAATCTGAGAGTGATCGCTTCGACAGCCCACTACTTTCGACGATTTGCGGTTTCCTTCATTTTCTCTTTGAATAATTATTGCATTAGAATGAGATTTACGGCATCGCATTATGCGACAAAAAGGAATTCGCATCAAAAGACACGGGCACATGCCTAGGCGCAGACTCGGCTTCAGTCACAGTCACAGTCCCGGCTCCAGCCCCAGCCCCAGCCTCAGCCCCCATTCACTGACACGTAATCCTTTACTGTTTGTTTTCGTCGTCCAATCTCCGGCAAAACGAAAATTACATAAAATTTGTGATTGGTTCGGTTATTTTGTGCTTTTTCGATGTTTTTCTCGATAACTGTCAGTTTTTCCTTTTTTTGGACTTTTTCAATCCATTTCACTTCTTTTTTTTTGTTGGGTTTCTGTTGAATGGCAAATAGGCAATGTGGAGCTGAGGATTGGGATCTCAGCTTGAGATACACTTCAATTGAATCCCATTGACAGCACGGACTCACTCACACTCACTCACATTCACAATCGCCGTGTGAGTCGTGTCGTGAGTCTGTCGCACACACCACCGCCGCGCCGCGCAGTGCACTTCTCAAGAGGTTTGAGGCATGGTCGAGGATAATTAATGGAAATTTATGAGATTTTATAATTGTCGGTAAGTTGTGGAAAGTTTGAGATACACACTGCGTCGATCTGGGCGCGTACAGGCGTTGCCATTGATTATCCCCCGATGGGATCTTGATTCGATGACAAACCATTTTTTATTGGAAATAAATGTAATATTTGACAAGGGATACACATACACTCTCCGTTATGTTTATCGATATCGTTTTCGGTATGATGTATGGTATGGTAACGGTATTAAAATAAATTCAAATGCAATAGTTTGTGGTTTTTTACTGGGAAAAATAATTGCAAATGGCTGGTATTAAATTCATCGAATTTGGCAGCACTTGGCTTGGTTTAGTTTGACAGCTTCATCGTTAATTGGGAATTATGTTTTATTGATCATCATTTCGTAGATATTTTGCGATAGAGTTAATAGATTCACTTGTGGGTGCCTTATGGCTACAATCTTAATCATGTTCTTTAAGCCACGCGAGTATCACGGACATCATTATGTGCCCGGTGTTCAGATACAGTACTGGTCGAAGGTGTAGTGAGTGGTACACATTGCTCTTAAATATATGTCTTGAGTGATACGTATTCGGGTAGTAAGGCTTAAAAATCAACCTTAACTGTGAGTGTACTGATGAGCATTTCTGACAAGACAAGTATGGCTAGTGAATTAATGGGGGTATATCGCTATTGGATAGATCACTTGATCATCACTTGTTACAAAGCCAAGGAAGACACCGAGTTGGTGTTAACTTTTAGATACTCCCCTCTGATCTGGGAGTTAGGAGTCAGTAACAGCCAACCTCTTTTTAGAAGCACGAAATTCGATTCAATTTGGCACACTTGATTGAATTAGATTAGAAGTAGATGACACACTAGATCATTTTAATTATGAGAAAATGTGTCGGAGATAGGACTGAACCTTGGGGTACACCAGCATTTATTTGGAATATATCAAACCGAATTTCTCGGAAGGTGGTTTCCAATTCATAGAAGATATTCATCGATACTACAGACTTGCAATTTCTACGAACTCTGGCAGTTGTCAGTTGGCTGGTGGCGGAAAGGGGATCACTTGTGGCAACGGTCACGGCCGAATAACGGTGAGTCGGTGGTGCACAAGCCAGGATTGACGGACAAGAAAGTCTTGCTGTATATTTGATTGACAGGGAGTCATCTTCTATGAGTTAATCTCCTACGACAAATCTATCAATTCGGAACGGGTTTTATAAAATAGCAATAATAATGTAGCCTTAAATTTCGTGCTTTTACTAGACCTAATATTCATCACATTTCAACAAAAAAAATTTTTTCATTGTCTGTTCCATATTTTGCAAATCTACTCCATTTTTTGACGTAAGTTGCTTCACTTTATGGGCTCAGCATTTGCATCCCTGTTTGCAACTTGCGTGTAGCAGAAAATACGAAGAGAGATAAAAGAGAAGAAAGAAAATTTGAAACAATTTGCACACTCACAGCCGGCATTGGCTTGGCTACCCCGTGAGCTAATCGCTTCATTTACCAACACGCCTTAGTATACACAGAGAACACCGAAACCAACCCGAAACAAAATAGAATTGGACAATACAACTCGACTTGCCCTATTCCATAATCCATATTTTTTGCTTTCGGTTCATCATCAAACCGAGTTCGTCAACCCGGGTTACAACTCGGTCTGTTTCTATTTTAATCCGGGTTTGTAACACTTTCGGTTTGGCACACCACTAATACCGTGTAATTGCGAAGTCGATGAACTTGCTAGGCGTGCTGCGACCTCGGCCCTCTCACAAGGGGACAACCACACTCTTTGCCAGGTGAACATTTTCCCGCTGAAAACAAGAAGAATGAAATTCTATCGTGATTAGTTTGATAATTCGATTCTAAATGAGTGCACCTACTGCGTTGAAGGCAGCATGAATAATTCCACGATAATTTCGAAATCTAATCGGCGATTCGTGAAAAGATCTACTGCATGCCAAATTGTTGCCGCTGCGAGGGACACTTGATCCACATTCACCGCACAGCACTGCACTCCACTCCACTCGACGCACTAATCAAAATCAATAATTCAAACGTCAACAGGCCGAGCGTCGCAAAGACTATGCTGCAAGCACAGGAAACAGTATATCATTCCGTCTTAGTCCAAATCAATTCCAACTAATTATTCGAGACAGTTCAAGTCGCCGCTTCTGACGCTGACGGAATGCTGGACAGTGGATACCTCATGCCGTCAGAATCGAAACCGCAGTCTCTTGGATAAATTATTTCATTTTTTAAAGAGATTAAAATTGCTCCAATTAAGCCGCACAACCATCGGACAATTTATTTGAATTGCCGATTTTCTTCAACTGAACGGCACTACGTGGCGGCGGCGGCGACGGCGGAGTCAACGGATTGCCATATGTTACAGAAACAAGCCAAAAAACTAAAAACTGCCATAAAAACAACGCACAACGACAAGTTCTTCGAATGGACAAGTAAGTGGCATAGACATACGCTTTGATCGATTTTTAATTGCCTTTCCTGTTATTGTGTGACCATTGCGTCCAGCTTCTCTCAGTCTGTTGCTGCTGCTGCTGCTGCTGCCTAGAATTAAATATGTATACAATTCGGAAAGTTGCTGCGGCAACAGCAACCGAAACAGCAACAGCAGCACTACACTACATCTTGCATTTGGCGGATTAATGGCAAGCGGTAAACCATGCCTGCCTGCCTGCCGTGGTTATATGGCAAGACAAATGACAATCATGGCAAACAACTTTTGCAGTTCAATGACTCTGTGACGCAACACTTTGACACTCGAGTGAATGTTGTTTGACTATCCAGAGTACTCCGCACTAATCACACACGCATTTGCTGATCGAACATAACCCCATTTGACCGATGAAAGTACGAAAGTTCTGGCCCTTACACCGGCCAGGGCCTCTGCACCACCTTTCCTTCCGCATTTCACTTTCTTATACGCGCAACCTCTGACGTGTCATCCAACCTTTCGCCAAAAAAAAAAAGGCCGAGCAGGCACACACACACACACACGCAGCAAGCCCCCACAAGCAATCTGTTGACCTCAAACCACTTAGGTGATTAGGTGATTTATGGATAACAACAGCTGTCAGCGGTACAAGTTGAGAATGTCTCGAAAACTGATTTAGGAGCGCGATGTTTGGAAGTAAAATAGAGCCGTTTATACGTCGCCGGTTGACATGTCGACAGCAGCTTCAGTCAGTTAATAAAGCCACTCGCAGACAAGCCCTCAGCAATTAATTTCATGCAATGCCCCACCGAGTGTTGCGAATATTTACGCACATGGGAACGCGCCAGATCCGCAGGGCAGCCAGGCTTCGTGGTCATTGTCCAAACGAGACAGTGATGCGGATTCTGTGGCTGACGTTCCTCTGGGGTGCAGTGAATTGAGGTGAATTTGAACTATTCACTGTCAACGTTTCAGCGTTAAACGACTCTTTAGTGGACAACCGCGGGGCTCGCATAAGGCGTGGCTCTCGCCTGGTGTACGCGTGTCAGGGTGCAGGTTGCGACGCTGATATGATCTGCCTCTATTTCTCTTTCTCGCGGCTGGCTTTCCATTGACAGGTTTCCAGCTGGAGGTGACCGATGCAGGTGCACACACGGCTGACAACATTAGGCACTTACCGAGAGCGGCTGCGGGTTACTGGGTCAGCAAGTGAAAGGTACGACTTATCGTAATGGCACATCGCGGCGGTATTGAGTGTGGTTCGATCGCAAGAATATCTCATGTTGATCATTCAATGAGTTCATATTTGCTTCGACTCTCGAAGATGTTCGTAGGTCTTGCAAGTCTTGCTCGAAAAGGACAAGTTTCTGATCGATAACCGTCGTCTGGTTGAGATCGTTATCTGTGTTGAATTTAATGACGGCGGACGGTTGACGATGAAGAGGATTTGACAATCCATGGGCGACTAGTTGACGAGTTCCGTCTTAACATTTTTGTACCACATTGATCGTGACTAGTGGGAAAATGTTCGGCCAAAAGAATTTAGGCCCAAGATTCGTGGCCACATTAGCCAATCCTTGACGCTGTACAGCCCGAACAGTATACAATGTTCCCTGATCGTCTTCAAGGCAAACGAGACCAAACATTGCACACTGCTCCTCGGACTTTTCGGAAGTCAAGAACATTGTTGACGTTGATCGATCCAAGAGAAATCATCACCATCACGTCGTTTAATGGATGTCGATGCGGGCGTCCACCGATTGCTAAGTACAGAGATAGGTGGATAGGTAAATGGACTGATAGTGAATTCACCACCACCCTTAGACCGTTTTGGTCCATTGTGACACCCACAGTCGGACTACTACCACTGATTGACTACTCCAGTGATAATGCCGTTAATTTGTACCCAACCTACCAAGTTTGAAAACCGGATAAAGGCCTATTAACTTTGCTCTCGCTGGGATGCGAACCGGGGACACATCTAGGAAGGACAGGCACTTAACCAACTACGCAATCGTCTGAGAAGTGCTACCATGTGACAAAGTTGACTAGCCTGAGTCCGTTATCAAACCACAAACAAATCCACATCAAGTTCGTACCTTTGACGGTAGAGCAAATTCATTTTATCAAGCAACTCGTTCTGAAAAGCGGTACAGTCGACTCTCGATGATTTAAGATTCTCGATAATTCGAACAGAGTGAAAGGTTGCTTGCATATGTGTTTTGGCACTCTCTTTAATTCGAAGTGACAGCTCAGTCGGATTGCCAGGAAACACGCTATAATTCGAAATCATTGGCTAGTTATAATAATAATAATAATATGGGTGGCGCTACAGCCCGTATAGGGCCAGGGCCTAGATTCTCAGCAACCACTCGTGTTGTGCGTGCTATTGTTCTCTCACGTGTGGAAGGGACCTACAGTTTAATGGCGACTCCGAACGGCGCAAAGATTTGAAATGAAATAAAGATTGAAGCACTCTTTCTGTCGAATGTCCGTTGTTGTATGAGAGCTTCAGAATTCCCATTAGCAACCCGAATCTTAACAAATGATGCCAATTGTTTAAATCAAAACCTTTTACTGGCTCTATAGACAACAGAGCTCTTGATGCCTTCGAATGAAAATTTCCACTTCGGATCTTTAAACTCTTGTGAGAAGGAACTGAGTGGAAGGAAAGGCATACCCTCCAGTTCCACAAGCTGTACAAGTCAGAAAGAGAAAGATCCCGTGCCAAGCCAATTGGCTTCATGGACCGCACAACGACCAACAACAATCTTCCGCAGATAGAAGACAGCCTGTAACGGATGCGAGCCAACCAGGAATGAATCTCGTAGCCGTCTCGTAAACCGCATCCCATAGCAACTGGCTAATGTTCCTCGAACTCACATTCTGCGTCCCACCATTAAGCTTCATGAACGAATCTCCACTGAACCACAACCCCACACAATCTTTGACACATCACATCAAATGTCGTGTCCCCCACACCGCCCTCATATGTCAATTTAGTAATCCCCGCCAGTGCTCCGCCACAGCTTAACCTGGTTGCCATTGCAAATGCCACAAATGTCGTTACATCCCTTTTTATGGCGAAATAATCTCGTCCGATCGAACTCCTTACCATTTCTGAAAACTACTTAAGCCACAAAATAAGCCTCATCAATGTATCTTCCTCTGGCATCGGCATCCACTCATGTAACCGAGCATAAGCCCCCGAGCCGAGCGAGCGAGATAATTATTCGTGAACTGGGTCAATATCAACTAACGACACCTAACGCGATCTGGAATTCATTCATTCCTTTCGGCAAAGCGCCCGGTTACGTGTGCTCCGCTCAAGGCTGCCGCTACTGGTGGTCGGGGCAAAAATAAAAGACACGAATCTCTGCGAGCGTCGGAAGAGTCTCCGCACACGGCGAATCGATCACTTGTCAATTTTGAGCGATCAACCTGCAGCCATTGAAATTCGCAGAGGGCATCACGTGTGTACACATTTGCTGCCAAATGCCGGCTAATCTTCTCCGTGATGGCATGCCCCATCGCCATCAGCTACTGGCTTGCACAGATCTCTTGGTTAATGGTCGACGAAGATGGACCGCACATGTTCCCCTCTCTTTTTCTCGCTGTCTGCAAGCTGCCCGATGGCACAGAGATTGCTGCTTTCCTTGTGCGGCTCGGCGCGGCGATGTTTTCATTCGCGCTGCAAATGCTCTTCAAATTCCAACCGAGAACGGTGTAATACATCTGCCCGACCAGAGGCCGTTCATGCCATAAGCACGACGATGATGATGAGTTTAGCCGGGGTTTTGTTGCTTTATTGGCGTGCAGTGCGCGCGGCGCGGCTACGTTTGACGGTAATTTATATTTCACCGCACGGTGAGTTATGGCGGAACGGTCATTTGACAAGGAAGTGAGAAGAAGACGTCCACGGGAACAAGATATTTTGATAATTCACGAGGAAGTAGTTTGTCAATCCTTGTGCAGTGTCGAGTGACGTTGCACCGGCTGGCGCATCCTTAACATGGAGAGATAGGAGTTGGCGTGGCGTCGCTGCTGGGTGAAGTGTAATGAGGAAGTGGTGGCGTTATGGAGTGTTTGTGAAATGTGAACAAACCGCGCCGGGTGAATGGGCATTTTTGGATTAACAAATGACCACATGACGGTTCACGCAATGTTTTCTGAAAAGAAAGTCGTTTGGTTGCATTGTTGCAGGCGTGTTTCATTACGAATCGTTAGGCTATGCAAATGATTAAAATTAGAAAGTAACTGTTGTTTTGGATATGTTTTCTTGGCGATCTTCGATCGTGTACCAAAGATTGCTGGCTTGTAGTCCCGTCAGTTGTTTTTTCGTTTCATTTTAATTCAATTTCGTATCCATCCGGTTTTCGAATCTCTAGTCATAACCTAATTGAATTTAAGCTTACGACAAAATTTAACGAAACGTATTCAGAACCTAAGTAATGTACTCGAAATTCAAGCCACAACGGTTGATTATGATCACAAAAACCAATTAACTCTGCTCTTTCTTAAGAAAGGCAAAGTGAACAGGATTTAACAAAACTTAACAAAACTTAAGAAACTTAACGAAACTGAACGAAGAACTTATTATGGTTACTGTGTATCATTTCTACTTATTCACTCGGTTTAAGTTGACTTAAGTTTCCTTACGACCAATATGGTTCCGCCTTAAGTTTTGATTATTGCGACACTCGAGTAATAACGTGATGATCTCCGTGCTTACCAGAAAGGAAGTATTACAGAGATAGCTGACTTCACACCTGATTGCTCCCTAGTCCGTCGACGAATTTGAGTGCCTTCTTGACGAATATTCATGCATTTTTGACGGTTATTCACGAAATAACGGAAATGCCTATCTCTGATTGGTCAATTTGGCTTAAGAACACGTTATAAAAAACAGTTCTTAATAAATTTAAGGGGCAAAAGACGTAGAATTACGGCACCTCTGTAATACTTCATTTCTGGTGCCAAAGATATAGTCTAAAACCTAAATGAGAAATTAATTTTGTTTGTCTAGTTTTCGAACACACCCGTTTCTTCTACGTTGACAGCGGCCAGTAACTGATTGATTGCTAGGTCCTCATGAGCTCAAGAACCTTTTCCGATCCAACCATAAATACTATGACTGCCACAAACGTTTCCACGGTATAATGCGCTACAAATTTGACTTTAATATCTAATGCCAGGGGCCAAATAAGTTATTAAGTTAACCGTTCGATTGAATCGCCAAATTGTGATGTGATTTCCTATCGAAGACCTTTTTTCCTTTAACTAAGCAATGTCTTAAGCGTCTTCACTAATCACTTCATTGATTAATTAAGATGGAATTTCGCTGCAAGGCAATCAAAATTAACCTTGTCATTGATTTATGCAAAACCTGATGACACACATGATACGACGAGATTCTGGTGGCGGAAATCCTTAAGTGCTTCATTACATCTCCACAGGGGCTGTAGCTGAAAGAGCGACGAAAGAAACTTGTTTTTCATCTGACCTCTAGATATTTTTAATTTCGATTAATTAATTGGACTGTAAGTGAAAAGATTTATCTGAACAATTAAGACCAATTATGAGTGTTTGCTTGGATTGCGGATCATTGCTGAGAGAAGTGTGAATGGACCCTTAGAATCATTTTTAGGAAAGTTGATGTCCCATTAGTTGCCATAGCTTAGCAGAGGTGAACATTAAAGTTGAGTCCATAAAATAAATAAACTGAACGCATCCAATTGATCGACTGTTTTTGATGTTCATTTGATTAACATTCCAGACGCTTGCTTTCAAAGCAAATCATAAGAGAACCAATCTATCCTCCCTTCCCTTTTTCATTGAAAAGTGCTTAAAACTTGGAAGTTTATTGATAGACAATTTTCTGTTGAGTTTAAACCATGTGCGAATGCAACAAATCAGTTTGAAGACACAGAAGTTCAAGTTTTGCTTGATGACAACTAATATCAAACTCGAGACAAACTTGCAGATCATGTTGAAACCGTCAATGGTGAAAAAAATACCAGCATCTATCTCTCATCTTCAGGTTTTTATCCCGAGGTGTTTTTATTTCTAAAATGTGTCAGAAGGGCATTCTCAATGGAACTAAGTTATTCAACAGAAAATGTTAAAGTGAAACTTATTTAATTAAGAGCTTATAACTGCCGGGTTTTTGTTCTGGTACATTTTTTGCTAGTACTTGTCACAAGCAATCATTTTAATTAATCACCGAGCTACCTGTAGTGGAACAGTGGATTATCTCAAAGATAGTTTATTTTTCTGGACACTTTTTTTAAAACATTTTTCGACTCAGAAGATTCGTCAAGTTAATACATCACATTTTAAATATGAGCTTCAATTCAAAGTTAGCTGCATTTTTACTTTTCGTAATGATTCAGATTTGGTGTTATTATCTACTAACCCTCATGGCATGAATCAGGCCAAGAATTTCATGGGTCAATATAACCGAAAGAAGTTTGATGCTTGAAGTTTATATCAAGATGAGCAAACACAATTTCCTCATCCTAACAGGCTTCCGAACAGAGCACTGTAGACTCAGGAAACTAAGTCTATCAGTTTCTGTGGGATCTCGGGATCGTGTGTAGCAGTAGCCCACGAAACATTCGTCCAACTGAATTGTCATCCTTCACATGTATCTGTGAAATATTAACGCCCAAATCCTCTATTACGGCTTATTAAGTCCTTCTTAAAATGTCAAAGCTTTATCGCGCGTTCAAGCTCTTTTGTTGTTGCAGCCAACTTCACGTCATGAACTAATCGACTGCATTCGTTTTACGTTCTACTACGTTTCTCTCACTTCTCTTAGTTTTTTTTAACACGAATCAGTATTTTACGCATTGTCATTGAATATCATTGTGACTCAACCTTAAGGCTTGACATTTTATAATATAGATTATCATCGTATTTTTGATTGTGAAAACTTCCTATAAAAATACTATTGGCAAGAGCTTGGTTCTATTACAAATAACTTGAGAACTGCGATCAGCGGAGTGAACGGTCTACAGAGAATGTGGATGTCTACATAAAAGTGTTGAAGAACATCCAAATCAATCGATTTCATGGAAATCACAGCACTTTTGCTTGCCTTACATTTGAGCGTACTTAACATTTGGATTTTCATCCATTATAAAGTTCATCACACTCGAAGTTTGAAGCCACTTTGCCGCGAATAATAAGTTAATATTTATTACTAGTTAAACTTGATTCAATTAAAACTCGTGTTAGAACTGCTGGACGATCCTAATCAATCTCTCTAATCTAAACTCTCTTTCTGAAGAAGAAGAAAGTGAGAGCTTCATTCATAAATGAGAGCAAGAGCGCGTTAAGAGAGTGGGGGAATAGGACAATGTTATTGGGTGGTGTGAATAAAAACTGAGTGTGAGCATTTCCTTAGCTTTTTGGAGTAAATGCTCCATCTGGTGTGAACAAAAATTTATTTCGGCTCAGATATTTTGACAGCTGAGTCTTTACTCCGTTTTGATGTGAACAAAGATGAAATGAATGGACAGCTCACTTGTGGAAGTTGAGTGTGCATAGGAGGTGACTTCAAGAGAGAAAAAAGTGAAAACAATTTTAAATAATAGAAAATACTGTGTCGGAAGAGGAATACCTTCATCCTCAAGAAAAAAAGGAAATCAAAAATAAAAGATAATAATAATCAAGTGTTTGCAATTTTCCGTGCTTGCTATGGAAGAAGAAATAAAACACGAAATTTAATTCGAACATCTCGCAAATAAAGAAAAACATACAACGTGAAGGCCCGCATAATATCAAAAGGCGATAACAAAAAGACGGGCAATCTTCCCATTGCATTAAAAGACCAAAAACAATTAAAGGTATGGCACCACCACGGGTTTTTCAGGAATTTCATATCAAACTCGAATCTAAACACGTTCTTGAAACTATCCCCGAAAGGACATGAGTTATAATTCTTTGTTTTCGCGTTTATATGTTTATAAACATTATTGCACATACTTTGCACCCACCTTTACCCGACTTTCCGACTAGTTTTCAAATGTCAATTGAAGGGTACCTAGGAAATTTACTATTCACACCAAATTGAGGATTTCCTTTAACGAAAATACTCGACTCGGATTATTTTCTCAGTTCTTATTCACAACACCCATTGTGTGTATAACATTATGGAGAGGCGGAAATCCATATGAAGCTCTCGAATCGCGAGTAACTTGATCCGTTGGCGCCAATCAAGAATGCGAAAGCGTCAACTCACCACACAATATACAGGATTAATCCATTTTTTGCCGTCAAAGTTAAGGTATGAACACATGTGGTGCGAGACCTCTCACATCACGAACCGCTTTGACTTTATTACAAAAACAAGTTTGGATTTATACCGCTTATTCGATTGAACAGAGCGCCAAGACACTTTGAAAATTAACGTTCACCAATTATTGTCCGAGTTATTGTCCGATGTGTGCCGAAAAGTCATCAAAAATGACCTTGCCATATTTAAGAACTCACGTGGAAGACCTACTACTAACGAATCAACATGTTTTCTTTGCGAATTAATCATTTCCTTGGCGACTTGTCAAACTGAAAAAATGATGCCCAAAGAGAACCCCACTTTCTACTTGCAGGATCGAAAATCATTGTTCTTATTTCGATTTCTGGCCGTATCCGTAACAGTTGGTTGTCTCTGAAGCATGGGTTTTGTATGTGGTGATGGAGTTAACCCCACGAAGAACCCCTAAAAAAGCCACCCCCTCGTCCAGATGTATCCATTCACCATTTCAGACCAGAACTCCGAATATGTCGAAGTAGCTTTAACAGGAAAGCGCAGAGTGTAGCTCCTGCGGATACCCCTGTTGGCCGAACAGTTCTCCAACTAATCCCCCACCAACCTTAAAGGGAAATGAGCTCTGGTAAATACTCCCTGTCCCACCCTTTCTCGTAAACACCGACCAACGACGCGGTACGCGGGGATGAGGTACCCCATCTTCGCTCAAAGGTACTCCCCTCCCGTGAAAATGGGAGTTCGTTGACAGAGGCTGACACATATAAATCCATAACTTCTACTGTGTATAAATCTCCCCCTGCAATTTAGATCGTAAGTCTATAGACTCAATATTACCCATTCCCTTGCTGAGCATGCACCAAATTCAAGAACGAAACAAACCCAGTTCCAATTTCGTTGATTTCTAAACGAACACCTTCTCACGTTCACCGAACAGCTGCTGTTTGACAAGCAAAATAAAATACATAAAATATAATAAATAATCATCAATCATGTTCAATGTTCACCTACTTAAGTGCGTAATTGGCCAGCGGCTATACGCAAGTCATGCTGCTCGAGTTTAAAAACGCACGCAGGTGGATCCTATTTAATTACTCGCTATTGTTCCACATCGTCTGATGCATATCACAGCGGCCTCTAAGCATTGTGTCTAGTCGAGGTGGCATAGAATTACTACCAAGGTCTGTTCACAACCGGTGCATGCGCTTGAAACAACCCATGACAACCAGAACAACGAAATGTTTTATTATGGTCTGCTTTTTTTGGAAAGTTGCACCCGTTGCAATTAATTCTCCAAGAGATACTGTATCAATTTTCAGAGATTTTGCGATTGTATCAATCGGGTATTTGCAATGCAAATAATTCATTTAACGCCAAAAGCGCGCGGCCGGAGAACAATGACGCGAGGTTTCCCAGAACACGGCGCGTTTTGTGAAATTCCTTTGCTGGGACTGCACGTGAATATTTCTGCGTCACCTCTTGACTGGAGAATTGATTATGTGACCGATACAAGGTCTTGCCTATGGCACAACAAGACTCGCCACCAATTAGTCTGTTTGTACAAGCATGTCTTGGAAATTCTGGAGAGGCCTTGATTTGGACAGCCGCTGCAGCGTTCTGAATACTTTTCTGTACGCGGCGAGAAGTGCGCCCGCAGAATGCGCGCATTTGCAGTGCAGAGTCGCCGGCAAGTAAAGGTGTTGATTTATTGAAAATGGCTCCCAACGCAAATTGGATCGTAAATTCGCCCATCGCTGGGGTGTAAGTGGAATTATCAACGAATGGGATCAATTTGTTAATTTGAATACTTCACACCTTGGAAATAGTTTGTTTGAAAATTGATTATGGTCGCCAGTCGAGTTGAGTGTGTTTTTCGCCTCGGTTTGAGGTGAATTCGCTTTAATTGGCCCGGACAGGCTTTGAACGTAAAACAAACTTTACGATTGAGAATCGTTAATAAATTTCAACATAAACGGTGCTAATGTGTGCGTTTGACGTTCGTTTAATGAATGCATATGCATTTTGACTTTTTTAAATTTAGCCATCTACGTCATGTGTCCAAATGGGAAGTGATGCTTTACTGGCAGAAGATAAAACAAACATTTGTCTAATTTGAAGAGTTGTTTTGAAGAGAATACGGTCAGTGGACAAGGTTTAGAGAGCGTATTTTTGACTGAAAGTCAATCAAATGTGCGAGACGGTGTAGACACATTCTGTCTGATTCATTCTGCACTTTAAGTGGAACGGAGACTTGGCTTTGCTTATGGGACGTGTTCTCCAAAGTGTTAAAGAAGTCGTTAATCTCAGGCGAAATGAGCTGAAAAACACTTAAAACCACGCAGTCTTTATTATGAATCAAACGATCTTCAAACTTAAGCTATCATCTTGGAGTGATTACGAAGAATGTGAGCAGTTATTTTTAGGCACATTCAATTACAATTTGCTTTAATGATTTGCAATCAATCCCCATTAGTGCTTTTTACGGCTGCAAGGACTCTCCTAGCTTAAATGTGGTGCTTAAATGTTTGGGGATTGGCAGGAACTTGTAGATTGTGTTTGATTACAAAATATCTTGATAAAATTAAAGGAGACCCATCAAACTCAAATCCTACCCTTTGTATTGCAACAACGGGGCAGACTCTAATGAGCTTCTGTTCCTGTTTGGTAGACCTTTCATTTTGTACATCAACAACTTCAGTAGATGATCAGTGTTTTGCATAATTCGAAGCTTCTAGTTCAAATATAAATTCATTGCTTTCATTAAATGTCCTCTAGTCTACTGACTGCAGTCTTGTAGCTGTTGACAACTAATTAGGAACGAAGGACAAAAATGCAAGACAATCTTCACAAATAATATTGAAAGGAACTGTGGTAGTTCCTTATTATGACTAATTCTTTGTTGGAAAGCCCCATTGCTTCCACACAGTTCCACAACGTCTTTGCACGGAGTGGATGAGGCCAGGGCATCTCTCCACCAGAAACGCTTCCGCTCTTCCACGGATGGAGCTCCGTTTAAAAAATTGTTTGATAAGATTTGGGGTATGCTTATGGAATGACCAAATAAACGGGAAGTTTCCCCAGCCCCCAACATCATGACACTTGAAATAAGTCAACGTACAGTTTGCAAAACGATTACACGGTGTTGGCGTTCCACGAACATCATATCCACAAGATCAATGTCTTTGCCTTCTAAGCGTCGGATGTACATACATACATACCTTCTACCATCCGTCCAATCTGATTTCCATTGGTTTGTCATCCAACCGGCATGAATTTTAGCAAACTCTATTTGAAAACAATTTTTTAAAATAGTCAACTCTTCAATGACAACTCTTCTGATTTTGTCGCACTCAAGTTCTTGTGAAGGAACTACTTAATTGTTACCTAGTAGCAAAATGAATATGTAGTATGTCAGCATCTTCGAGAAAAGAAAAATTGACATTCCATGGCTGTGAAGCAGGCCAACTAAACTTGTCTTAAAAGCGTCAGGTCACAGCGCCTATTATTTTCAGCTCAGTGACGTGGAATTATATTCCACCCTGTTTTAGCAAAATAAAAACGCTCAGCCACAATTGGGGCATGTAAACTTTGAGCTATGTCAGAACTGAACGTGGCCAGAAACATAATTCAAAGGCAACTTAAGCTAAGAGATCAACTAACAGTATATTCAAATGGAAATCTGTTTGTCTCCTTAATTCTTTTACAGTTAATCACCAAGTCATTGTGAGTGCAGTTTCCGTTAAATGGAACACTTGGTGTGGATAAATATTTTCCTCAAGGTTCGGTTGAAAACTTGAGTTCTTGATAAAGGCGGGTGCGAAGTATATGCAAAAATATTTTTAATCATACAAACGCGAAGGATACATAACTTTAAATCACGATATTTCGGGGACACAGGGTATAATCTAAAGAACCTGTGCAGAATGTAATGTTATGTTATATCCTTTCGGATAGTCCTGAAGAAACCCGTGGTGCCGCCATATCAAGAATTAAGAAAATGAAAATGTTTCTTCGATACATTGATGACACTCGATTCCAAGTTGGGATTTGGGCATTGGGATTCATAGATCCACAATTTGGCCTGTGTTGTGCTATATGTCTATCTATGGATGCATTTTTGCTTCTATTGTTTCCAACCCAACTCGTCTGGAGTTTGCATTGTGTTTCTAAATTTCTGTTTTCCACTTAATATCTCAAGGTAATCCTTTTCCGAAACAGAATTTTCCATTTTTTTAACTTTTTTCTCTCTTGAAGTTACCCCTAATGCGCACTCAATATCTTAAAGAGTTCACGCAATACATTTCACCTTTATTCACACCAAAATGGAGGCAACATAAGTCAGTCAAAATGTGTGAGTGGAATGTTTTCGTTTTTTAATTCCCACCGAATGGAGTGTTCTCTGCAAAAAGGTGAGAAAGCACTCACACTCAATTTTTATTCACACCACCCAGTGTATCATTCTTGTTTATTCACTGGATTGCTTATGTTGACCAACATCTCCTTACGTTTATTATGATTGGACCTAAAGTCTAAAGAGAGTTAGACGGACTCATTTTAGGCAGCATTTAAGTAGCCTAATAACAATTTACATTTTAATCTATCACACCAAGTTTGAGTTAACTAAATTATTATTTTTCTTTCTTTGCAGGTACGTTTAATTGACAATTTTCTTATTCAAATCAGAGTGAGTAAATGCATGTCCATGTCCTTTCATGTTTACCTCTAACACACGAACAAAATCATTGATCACACTAAAATGAATAACAAGTTTCATTATCCTTTATAAGCTTATTTTAAAATTGTTCAATACCTGAAGTGTATAGCGGTGGCAGTTAATGGAAGACTTCGATTGAAAAGTGTCTGAAACCAAGGATTTGTTATCCAAATGAAAATACATTATCGTCCAAACTGCTCCACTCAAAAACGGTCAAATGTTGCTACGACGCACATGTTTCTTGCCAGTGACTACACAGTCAAGCTCTGCTGGGTCCCTGGGCACGAGGGGATTGCACTCAACGAATCCGTAGACGAATTGAGGTTCCGAACCATACTGACAGCAGCTACAACGATGATTAACGAACAGGAAAGCAAACCTCGCCTATACCAATTGATCAAAGAAAGCCTTAGGCAATTCGAAAGATTAATCATGCTTACTCCTAAAAGTCCAGTCCAGGTTGATTGAAATGCAAAAATTCAAAAGGGAACATCCAGCGTCTGATGATCCGACTCGATGTACGAGGAATGATCAGTTTAGATTCCTCCAGAAAGCCTCGCTAATGCAGGCCATCCTTGCACCCAGTTAAGAACGATACAGTTTTCCAACTCCGTACATGACTACGGACCTATATCGATATGCCAATACATAATGCGTGGTGTACCCCAGTTATATCCAATGGCCTTTTGCAGACCTTTTGCAGTGAATGGCCTTGTAATTCCAACTGCAACTCTTCCGAGACATTGACAATGCTTAGAGAGTATACCAGTCTAGACAAATCTTCTGCAGACTTTTTTAATGACCCTCCATTCATGAGCAGAGTTGGCTGACTAGACAACACGATTACTTACGCGTAGTTATTCGAATAAACTACACGCTCTATTTGTTTCATCAGCAACCTATATTTATAACGGTTGGAGTTCGCAGTGTTTTTTAGAGAGCGACACGTCTATACGTAGGTATTACTTTAACCACCTCAATGAGTAGCAGACGTAACAAATGTAGTTACACTGGAATCTTCGAAAGATGAACAGATATTAAACGTGCTTAAACGTAAACGTGCCTATTGAACCGTCATAGTTTCCGATATTCTGTGTTGCTAAGAAATGGCATTTCTGCCACCTGTGATCGTGAGAGAATAAAAGCAGTTACAAGGCGAACAATGGCTAGACCTAGAAGTACCTAGGACTGCAGTGCTAACTATATGATAATTATTGCTCTTGTTATAGGCCTGTTTCCGGATGAGATTGAGTTTTCAGCTCAGCTATCAATGATAAGGTTCAACAACTTTGCAGTGGCTGTCATATTCTTCACTCCCCAGTCACAAATAAAGATAAGAGTTGATGGTTTGATGTTCCAAAGAAGAGAGATTTTAACCCCGAGAGTTTAACAAGCACCAGTGATTTCCCTTGATTTCGCGATGTTATTAAAAGATCTCTCCATATCTAGCTAGGAAAGGTAGACGAGAAAATTCGTTGTGTTCGTTTGATTTTGAAATTGCTCCAACCAACGTGCGAAATGTCGTCTCTCTCTTTGCCTCTGTCGTCTAGTTTCTGATTTGTATGCGTGTTCGACAATCGAGTATATACTGAAAGCAATCAACTCTAATCACCCAATAAAATGAGTCCGTCAGTTGCGTTTCATAGAAAGTGAGTTTTTGCACCCTTTGCCACAAGCATTTACCTTCAGTAATGTTTCCTACTTCAAGCTCTTAGCTGGTGACCTTCACAGCGTTATTCATTTTCTGAAACTCGTCCAATTAAATGTAGAATAGCACAAAACTATTTACAATAGCGAACTTCCCAAGGAATCCCACAAGAAATCGCGAAGAAGCTCTTTACGACTTCCACTTCCATGTCCATCGTCTTGGTGTATTCTCTCCGTGACCAGCAGAGCCAAGTGGGTAGGTCTGTAAATGCTAGTTAATGGCTTAATTTACGACCTGTTTATGATTCAAAGTTTAACGATCAATACACACAACCAATTTGTACAAAAAGCAACGATCATTTTCTATGCGTATCCACAAAATCGACATAACCATTAAAATTTACAAATCGAATAAAAAACAGTTTATAACTCGAAACGCTTATGTGCAACAAGTATACGCAAGGCAGAACATAGAATCAAGTTATCAAGGTTAACATTTATTAACAAAATTTTTCGAAGCTGGCAGTGCCTCTTTTATTTTTAGACGTCGCAATTGTCAGTTGACTTGACAGCTTTTATATGCGAATTTCTCGGTTTGATGTGCGTTGAAATTGCGTTTCGCTGGGTGAAAAATAAAAATAAACACTTTGTTGAATATTGGCAAAAGCATAAGAGAAGTCTTTCTGGTCTGAAAAACAATGATGAGCGACGATGATCGAGACATTGACATTGAAAGTGATGTAAGTAATGAAAAAAAGAGCTAGCAGAGAGAAGATTCAACGTTTGTTTACAGGAGGACAATGATTCAGACACAAATAGCCGATCAGGGCCGAACAAACTATACAACACGCAGGGATTTACTCAGGTATGTGCTGTGACTCTGGTGAAATGCGTAAACTACAGTTAATTGCTTTCAAGCAGGCACAAAAGAGGGCACACCACAATGCGCTGGAAAGAAAGCGCAGAGATCACATAAAAGACAGTTTCACCTCCCTGCGAGAAGCTGTTCCCTCCCTCAAAGGTGAAAAGGTATTCACTGTAATTCAAACAATGGCTTTTTGAGATCTTCGATGATCATTGGATGAATTTTAGGCCAGTCGAGCGCAAATTCTTCGAAAAACCGCCGAGTGCATACAGATGCTTATGTGCAAAATACAATCTCACAAGAAAGACGTTGAAGATATGCAGCGACAAAATGCACTGCTCGAAGCACAGAGTAATTCTATTTGAAAGCGAGGTTAATCTATTTTATTGGCATTGAAATGTATTTTTAGTACGTCTGTTGGAGAAAACTCGTGATGAGTATGCCTTAAATATTGGCGACTTACATTTGAAAACTGCTGAGGGCTCGGATAGTTCGGACATGGATGATCATGAATTGGGACGGCAGAGTAAAAAACTGAAGACGTCTCTTGAAGTGTAGTTGTCTCTTCTAAGTGACAAACAGACAACCTGTAAAAATGTACATGTGTTTTAGATGTCATAGGCATTTTCTTGGATAGGAAATAAATGTGAATACTTAAGTAAATGGGATCTTTTCTTTCTTTCAATTTTGCGAAATGCCTTCAACCATGGAGTGAAGAGTGTTTTGGTGTTATTGATAGGCACATGTCTGAATGACTGACAAACTCTTGTGAATTGAACAAAATGAAACTAATTGGCGAACCCCGAGTAGAAGGTTAGTTTCATTTAGGGCATAATAGGATGATGGAATGTGGAATTTTGTGTACAATCACGAGTTCCTTGGCTCCATGGACAATATTAACAAATTAAAACCGCATAAACGCATAACACTCCGAATATTTGCTTCGAAATCCGCCTTCCGTGTGAGAGAAAAAAGCTACTAAATTGTATAGTTCATAGTTTTAACCCCATGTCAAACTACAAATTCATTTCGTTCACATCAATCACGTCCACACAGTTGTAACACTACTAACCATAAAGGCATTAACACATCATCCGTCGAATTTTCGACTTAAAAGCGGTGTCTGCTTGGAGAAGAGGGCTTATTAACCAATAAGTGTATAGCACGTTTGAACCAATATTCCCTACTATAAAAGAACATTTCTTCTCTTCTAGGTTAACAGATGTTCCCGTACAGTGAGTATAAAACACTATAGCATTCGAAATCCACCTCAATAAGACTGACCACACCGCAACAAACGAAACAGTAGCACTAAGACCAATCAGACAATCACTCCGCCACTGATCTCTGATATCAAACGTGAACGGGACTACAAGTCGCACACACTTCAGTCATCCCCCATGCAACAGGTTGCCTTTTAAAAATATGATATTTTGAAATAAACGGTTGCCTTAAATACCCATTCTACGCAACACCAGTATGTACTGTGAATCCGTTGCAGCTTGTTTTTAATTGCAATCAGTGTGAAAATTAGATTCCAGTCGTAAACGTTAATGTCGCTGCAATTAATGCGGACATTTTTTGCTTTTTCTTTTTTCGCACAGCCTTCCTTCCGAGGTAATTAATGCTCGCCAGTTAGTCATGCGGTGTGTGCACTAACCCAGTTCGTTGCTGAACGAAAGTAATTGGAACTAAGTATACCTTTAATGACTTCAATATTTTGAAATGTCGATTGCACTAATGCGAGAAGTGATTGCCAATATATTTCATCGGAAATTGTCCCATCAATTGTGTGGAATTTATAATTTGTAAGTTTTAGTTTTTCCATTGGCCGTTGGCTGAGTGCGTGTGTGTGTGGTATATTTATCTTCTCAAAGGAACAGTTGACTTCGATACTTGTTCCTTTAATCTTTCCTCATATTTTATTGAGAACTGCGGTGAGGTTCAAGGATAGAGATAGCATTCCGGGAGAGGATCGTTCACTTCGATTAAATGGACACATTGGTTGTTTATACATTTGTAAGTGGATGCTGATGTTGAAGATAATCTATTTCCGTTTACATTCTTCGCTTGTAGCCATGAACTCGTTGCTATCCTTGTTTAATTAGTGCAATCGATTATTTCTGTTTCTGTTTTCAAGTACAACACAGCATCGATGAGGCCAACCAAGACGAGTTCTTCAGGATTTGTTGTGGTGCATTAATCTTGATGCTCTGCATTATCTGTCCACTTATTCCTTGTTCTTATCTGTGTTTAACCGGATCCTGGACGATGCACCTTCTTGATGGAGCTGAAAGGTATCCTGCCGAGTAGTTGAATTACATTGGTCGCTTTTTAATGAGAAACTGGAAGTTTTACTTCGTGTAAGAACTCGTAGATGGATGCATCCTGTCGAATGACACTGAACGGTGCGATTCCATGTGCGAACGAGGTTGACAAACCCTGTTAGCCTTCGATTGAGGTTATTCAAGTTGATACGTTGAAGGAATTCTTTGATTCGTTCTTCTTCCTTGAAAAAGATTACTGATCACGGGCGAGTTACTTGTTACTCTACTTCCAACTGCTTGCCGACACTCTTGAATCCCTTGAACCAAGTGTGAGTCGGTAACCCTTAGTCGTAGATCGCAAACATTTTTCTAAATTGCTCTCAGATTCTAGCAGTGTTTCGTCAAATCTAGAGATTCACTGGTCCAGGTTCAAACAAACACTGCCGGAATCTGGGAGGTGACTGATATCTTGATCCATTAGAACATTAAGAAGGATGCCATAACAGGCTCATACCAAAACTCTCCTTTCCTTCCCACCTACCTTGGTCAATCTTAGAGTTCCAAATGAAGTCATATCCAAAAACTAGTTCTTCTCTTGGAACACCCTAAATGATCCCCTCTCAGCTGCATATTTGGAAGGGCAACGAATCAACAGAAAACCATGCCAAAACGACCCACTCCGGTTGACACAAGGACACGTACAGACATTTTGTTGACTGCAGACTGCAAATAGATTCCACACTTCTAACACAACTCCTTTCTTTCTTCATTCAGAGAACAACAACTCCTCAACATCTTCGAAGTAATAATCTCGACACTAGAGGGTAAACTAAAACGCATCGACAACCTGGACAAAGCAGTCGAACATCTTATGCGTCGCGTAGAAGCACTTGACAATCGTGTTGGCGACAACATCGTTAAGACCGACTCAGTGATTACAAAACTGCTGAGCCTTGACAATAAGATTTCCTATGACTTTCAATTAACGACACTTCCGTCGGACAACGATGGCACTGGAACACGAAGCCCTCGAACTTCAACCAATCTCGACAGTCGACTGGTGCTACTCGATCAAAAAGTCAGTGATATCGATTCCAAGCTGGAAGGTCTGAAGAATCAAATCGACAACAACTTCCTCCAAGTGGACGATATCAATGCAGAGGCTAGCGAAAAGAAACCGGTTAGCATGAATGTAATCGAGATCACTAAGGCGATGAACGCTGAGGTAATGAACCACGTGACAACGGAACTGGGTGCATTGCGCACCACCACGGACAACATCGATAAGAAGCTGCAATTTCACATAAACATCGTGTCGGAAAACGTCGGTCGGATGTTGCGCATGGTCAGCGATGTGCACGAAGCAGTGGTCGATCACAATGAGCAGTTCAACACGTTGAATGCGACGACGACGGCCCTGCCATTGATCAAGTCTAGCAAAATCGATGCGTTGGTTAAGCAAATTCGACCAATGGTCTCGGTGTCTGAGAAGATGGACGAGGTGTGGGATGTGGTTGTGGGCACAAAGAGTTCAGTGGATCACTTGCTACCCAAATCCGATGAACTGCTGACACAAACCCAACGTCAAGAGCGGGCCATCAGCGATATCCACCACGATCTGAAGACGAAGACGAATTTGATAATCAACAACCTGGACATGGTCGAGAAGAGGCTGAAGAAACAAGAAGACGACGTGTCATTGTTGGCGCAAAGACCAGTTCCAGCGGAGCTCCTTATGGATCCGACCATTGACAGGCTGGTGGAATATGACCCCAACAGGTTTGATAGTCAACACTTGATCTAATTTTATTGGAAGTTAATTGTGGTCCTTTTCGTTTTTTGCAGGTACTCAGTGATTGAAGAATTCACAGAACCAATTCCAACAACACCGCTGGCTGCCTCGTCAACGACCACCACTCCTATCGCGACCACGACAACAACAGCGAATCCCACGACATCATCGGTAACCACGCAGAATCAGACATCGGTGAAGCCTCTGTCCCGAAAGGGAGGTATCATATTCCCGAGTGTCAAGAACAAGCCATCGGTGGTGAATTCAACATTTTCCACAGACATACTCACGCTGAAGGATGTTAAAGTAAGTGGCCTAGTATGTTTTGATTTTTGTGATTACACAACAATACGCTCGATTTTTCAAACACTGGCGCCCGGTAATGAACCGAGCTTGTCTGTGGTTTGATCACTTGTGGACTGTCAAAGTGTCAGATTGTTTTATGGACTGTCAGGTTTTGATGCGAGTACTTTGTCAGTGCACTGATGACACCACGACAGGTGTTCGGGGTTCGTTTGATCACTTAGTTAAACCTAAACCATTATCCGAAACGTGGATACCGCTCATGACCGTCTTTTCCTAATGGTTCGGCTCGAGTTTCCTTTCACTACTCTCGAGTTACTAACAATGCTTTAACGACATACCTGTTTAGAAGGCGTTGTAACTTGGTGTCGGAATACGACTGTAAGACTACTTTTGCAAGCACAACGCGAAATACAGACTCAGTGCCACTTAGACACTGCTCATAGACAACAATCAGATAGATATTATTTCTCATTGTTGAAGCTTATAATCAGGATAAGTTTTAGGATTTGTTCTAAACTTAATTTTGTAGTACTAGGCTCAGCAGTATTTTCGGTGGATTTCAACATCTCCAAACCTTATCGCCTCCCAGATGACTCGAGTATCTTCCAGGCTAAAGTACTAGCAACCAGACAAGCGTGTTAGCTTCTCAGTACTACCTGTCTTTATCGTAGGACCGCAGCGATCTGCAGCGACAGCGAAGCAGCCACAAGGGCCTTCTCCTTAGTAATCACTCCCTCTAAATTAGTGCTACATTGCAAGGATGAACTCGAACAGGCCAGTAACAGGTGCAATATCACTCCCCTCTGGGGTTCCAGGCCACAGCAACACAGAGGGAAGTGAGATTACCGACAAGCTAGCCAAGTAAGGAGCTTCTAGCAACGCCCCCACTGAATTGGTGGGCTCCCCAATCAACCACCTCAAATACATCATCTATCAACACTTCCTGTCCTTAGCTGATAGAAGATGCACTAGATCATCCAAGTACAAATTCTCTAGGATAAGCTGGCACTCCTACACGTAAAGAAGGACTGATGACATCCTCAATAGAAATCGCCCTGAAAGTAGGAATACCGTTCAACCCACACTGTCGCAGCTGTCTCGCCACCCACTCAGAGGAAAGTCTGCCTCACCAAGTATTCTGACACCAACTCGGGTGACCTAAACAGATAGGCATGGACAGCGGTTCTCCATCGGGGAAGCCTGTTGAGATGATACCCTTTGTCTGATGAACCTCTATGTCTACATGTCTTCTTAAATTCATTTTCGGATCAGGTATATTTTAAAAGAAGGAGAGGTCTGTGTATATATTACTTATGTCGAAGGGAATCTGTAGGTCTGCCAAGGCATACATATACTTAACCATTTGTCATAGTCAGGATCTAAGTGGACCACAACTCCTACAGTGGTGGCAATCACCCAAACCTAACCTAACCATCTATCATGGTCACATGTGTCATCTACCATCATCTCATCTGCACTAAAGGAATCGCGGGGCAAAGCACGAAAAATCTACAGGGCACCCGATCGCCATCGCAGCTTAGTTGCCTAAAACCCTCGTGTATGGTGCGACGAAGTTTGACCGTGTAAAAGCGGCCTAATTCCAACAGCAGCACGAAGAAATTTCATCTCAGCAGATCGTATTGCTCTTTCAGTCATTCCCAAATTGAATTACCATAAGAGAGAGTTGCAATAACTGGGTTGAAAATCGCTGACTTGGCTTTGACACCAAGGTCGGCCTTCCTGATTACAAATCTTCCACAGACTGACTCAACTTAGCTCAGCATTACTCTCCCCATTACTCGTGGAGAAAATGCTTGTGATGCTTAAACTTCTCCGTCTGCTTCCATGGGAATCCACTAACATGTAGAGTGCATTGACCAGGCAAATTACCATAGCCTCTGATTAGTCGACGTTTAACTTCATCCCTGCATTAGCACATAGGACCACAAGCCTATCTCTAGCCAGATGGAGTCCCAGTTGGGAGGATGTAAGGAAAACTAAGCCAATTGAAAAAAAAAACTCTCAACTCTCGCCTTGGCTGCGATGCAATATCCAGTCCATATATGTATGATAGGTGGTTTTTTCGTCCTTGGTGTGTTATACAAACAAAGCGTCTTAACAAGCTCTTCGGCTTCTGTTACCATTACAGTTTGCGTAACACATAACGTGATGCAATGCTGCAAAACGCGTGCATCATTGCATCACTCCACCAGATTGATTTCCAGTTCAAGACCTTCCCTTCACTCCTCTAAACAAAAACGCACAAAACATATGTATTTAGCTAAACATTGAAGAGACAAAGTGAACTTTGTGAATCCATATGTATATTTATTTGTAATCGCAACGTGTAAAACCTTTCGAGCACAGATATACCCTACAACTTTGTGATGAACACGAGTATACATATACATAATCGATAAACAAATACGTGCGCTCCAAAAGAGAGAGCAATCAAAAAATAATTTCAATATGAGTGCCAGCTAGTAAACATTTATCTAAATACAGGTGTACAAACGTTTTCTAAATATGTTTGAAAAAAAATCAGACAAAAAAAATTCGAGATTCCTCAACTTGAGGGCACACAGACAGACGGACAGTTTCCAAGTTGTTTGTTGTCACTTTTTTTTGCACTGAACAGAAAAAAATATCACACACACAACATAATACTACAAGAGTCATGCTATATCTGGAGATCCATGAAGAATTTAGAGAGACGATGGCCGCCGCCGTTTAGAGCTCGTCCTTGCGATGAGCGGACTTGCATGTGCATTTGCTGCTTTGTTCTAGTTTCTCCATCCCTGGGAGAACTACAATTGGTGACACGAGTCTGGTGCTCCATTCCTGAAAAATGAAAAACACACACATTCATGTAAGAGAACAGCAGATAATATTTGCAGACGAACCTTAAACAACGTGAGGTGATAGCAGTAAATGTTCTGGGGCATCAAGTTTTCTTCTGCGAAGGTCCTAGCAGCTGCGGCTATCTCCCTCACCCGGTCGTCGTTGTCCTTTGCCCACTGGATTTGCTCTATGAGGTTACTGAGGTCCCTCTTGAATGGCACGTAGTGCTTGTAGGCTGACAGCTTGCTGTAGAAATGCTCGTAGAAGGGAGAGGTTTGCTTCAAGACAACTGAATTCCCGGCAAGGAGATAGGGAAAGCGGTACGCTGCAACACTGCCGTCAATATTCAGCTGATACTTATACTGTGTGAAATAAAAACGAATCAAAAAAACGTTCGCACAACGCCGGTGTGTTTGCAAGACTCACCCTGAAGAAATCCAGAAATGAAATATGCGCCACGGTTGGACCATATTTATCCTCCTCGTCGCGGAAGAAGAAGAAATTCGTTATGGACGCGTTAATGAGGTCTGGATGTTCCCTTGCCAGGTCAATCAAATCAAGTCGCTCCCTCCTGGCATCCCTGCCACGCCAAAACGCCTTGTCCTCCTTGTTTTCCCACAGATAGTTGCCCCTTTGCACAGACAACATGTCGAGAGTGACTCGCCCCATGTTCTCCAGAGTTGACTCTGTCAAGTCGTATGTCGGCATTACAATGTCGTACGAGTCATCGCTCCCACACCACGAGAATATCGGATACGGCCCAGATGTTCTCTGCTGACCGCCCTTCTTAGACAAAGGCCAGTCTCCGAGATTCAAGTAGAACTCCATATCGGGCAAAGCTGCCACCCTTCCCAATGATAACAGGGTGGCGTCCATGAACATTTTAAAACCTGTATACTTTCCATAACACTGTCTGTGAATCTCCTGATTCTTGACCACGTAGTGGCACAGTGAAACACTTTCTGGCATATTGTACCTCTTCAAGAGGTTGTCACGTATGGCACTGAAGTTGACGCGCTTGAACGAGTGTAAATCCCATTCGATTTGTGGATCACTTCGGGGGCAATCATTGTTGATCAACCACAGATTTAGATCCTGCGGGCAGTTACATTTCTCAGAGTACGCAGTTCCCCTTGTGTAGTATGGCGACTCGGCCACCTGAGAGCCATTGTACTTGATCTCGATTTCCATGTTATCACACCAATCGGCGATGGTGTAGCGCACAATCGAGGAACCATCCCCACGATCAATGATGTCCACATTGCTGCGGCACTTTCCATGCGGTGAATTGCCCTTCACCTTCACCACGAATGGCTGCGGTGGGGAGTGATCAAAACTAGAAAAACATCGAACGCACATTAAAACTTGTTTCTTGATTATCATTTAGCCGAAACCTTACTGTTTTCCATTTTTATCGATTGCGTGAATAAAGAAGTAACGTGCCGGCAAGACTATTTGATCGGGTTTTAAGCCGGGACCCCAAACAAGGCTTTTTTCCGGATCAACCAGCGGAATTTCACATCGTACAAAAGTGAAAAATACTAATAACAGCACTGATCTAATCATTTTTCATACAAAAATAAACGGAATAACTTATAGGTTTCCACAAGAGTTCCGAGAAACCAGAATGCAACAAAGCCGGGCTTTTGGTGATTGCTTGGGTTCTTTTTTTTACTTTCTGCGTTTGCAAAATTGTCAAATTTGAAAAGTCGTTGACATTTGGTGGTCGTAAACAAATACGTGCCTTGTTGATAAGCGAACCTCACTCCATACGTAAGGGCGAGTGATGCGATTGGTTGTGGAAAAAAAATGAGACTATTGAGTGATTTTTTCTTTAATCCATGTGTGGTTTAATTTATGATTTGAATCTCTTATAGGGTTTCTCGTGTTCGGATCTGCTCAATGCTGGGATGCGACAATCAGGAGTATTTTACTTGCAAATCCGTGGAACAACATACTGGTTTTTGAAAGTCTTCTGCGAACAAGAAGTGGCCGATGGCGGTTGGACGGTAAATATAAACGAATGCAAAAATCATATCATCACATTTTTTTTCACATTCATTTACTTATGTTTTTGCAAATTGAATTTCCATGAATATTATATTTTAAATATGATCAAAGGTTATTCAACGCCGTGATGAATTTGGCGAGCCCCGAGAAAACTTCAACCGAGACTGGGCAGACTACAAGAACGGGTTCGGTGATCCGGCTAAGGAGTTCTGGTTGGGAAACGAGAATATCTACATGCTGACAAATAACGAGGACTATGCTTTGCGTGTTGAACTGGAAGATTTTGAAGGCAATAAACGGTAAGTCATCGTTAACTTTGAAAACGACTCATGAATGATGAACGGGATTCTCTTTCAGATATGCTCAGTATTCTCACTTCAAGATACACTCCGAAGCGGATTACTACAAGCTTGAGATCGATGGCTATGAAGGCAATGCGGGCGACTCTCTGAATGATCCATGGTATGGCTCAAACAACAGTCCGTTCTCAACATACAACAGGGACAACGATCGAAGCTCTCTAAACTGCGCCAGTATGCTTAAGGTAATCATCAGAAGTTGCGTTCTAGGAACGTCACTAAATCGAGTCAATTTATTTGTATTTTAGGGCGGCTGGTGGTGGAAGTCATGTGGACGCGGACTCAATGGTCTCTACTTGCACGACCCACAAGATTTAACTGCGCGACAGGGCATTGTTTGGTTCCGCTGGCGTGGATGGGACTATACCCTCAAAAAGGCGACCATGATGATCAAGCCTCGCGGCCCACAACTGATGAGCACGGTGACGACGTCGTAAACCTATTCGTAAATGATGATCTTTACAAATTCATCTTTAGAAAGTATTCTCTATATTTTTTTGTTTGTTTAATTCTTCGCCCATGCATTCATCTCGACAAGACAAATCACATTTAAAAGAAAAACGCGTTTCGTTATTTTCATCAAAATCAAATTTTCGAAAGAATGTTTTGAATTCTTTAAGCGAGAGATACGAGTACATCGCCACATTATTCGGAATCGGGTGGAATCTTCTCTTTTCTCTCTTTTAGCCAATTACTGTTAAACAAAAGCAAAGGAAATTCTTACCAATTAACTTATTTCTTTATTTTTTTTTGTAAATGATAAGTTCTAGAAAATTATTTTTATAGGAAAACACACGTTGTTCTGTTGTTTCTTATACATATATTTTTCACATATACATACTTGCGCCGGATCTGTGACAATATACATACAATTTGATACGCATCATAACTCGCACGTGCGCGTGCGCGTGTGCATCCGTCCCAAAAGTTTGGCAAAACCGAACTTTGTTTTGAGGCTCCTACTGTTACTATTCGTACGAAACATGTAAACTTTATTTAACTGCTTCCATGCTTCCATTGTACCATCCTAAACACTCTCCCCACCCCTCCACTGATCCCCGATCCTTGTTGTTATTATTGTAATTATTTTTGTTTATTTTTTAATTTTATGTGTTTTATTTTTTCCCCTTGTCTCATTCATGTTAGAAATTCATAAAATATAAATTATTTTGTTCACATTGTCACTTAATAATAATAATAATTATTAACAACACTCCTGTCTACCATCGATACAAGAAAAAAAGAAAACACGTTTGAAAACAGAGGAACGCACGCTCGAGGTAAATAATAGGAAAGACGTTCTGTTCTTGCGACCTGTTGGAATTTATTGTAAATATTCGTTTTGTTTGTAAAGATATTATTTTTTTTTATTTTATTTTATTCTTGTTTTTGTATGAGAAGATGGAAAATAAGAAAATTGTACAGTGTTCTGTTTTGTATTATTTTAAAGAATTCGATTAAGAGAAAATAAATAAACTTAAGGTTATGTTTTAGTATGCAGTTGGCCTTTTTAATTATTTTTGAATGTTTAAGCTTGTAAGTATGAAGAAATGTTAAGGGAATACGAGAGCAGTAGGTAGGGGGTATTTTGGAACTCCACAAACAAAATCGTATGTGGTGTTCCAAGGGGGGGAACCTCTCCCTTAAGCTCTGGAGTGTTCTGATTTCAATGACGGGCATAATCGAATGATTTTAGGAATCGAGATTTTAATGCTGTTGTGGGAATTACTCGCCGGGATAGGGTGAGATACACGGCAGTGCAAAAGGAACTCAACATTGAGCAGCTGCTTCTTCGTACGGAAAGGGCTATACTTCGATAGCTTGGTCAAGTAGCATGAATGTCCCCACCATCACGACTTCCGACGCGGGCCTTGAATGTGATTGCACCAAGGGCCTTATTTTGTATCACTTTCGGATTGAGCTTGAATGCTGTCAACTTTTTAACAGTAATTTCCGACAATTGAGCTGTCAAAATAAAATAAACAAAAATTCAAATAATAAGTCAGTTGCGAACAGATGCAGTTCAATTTATTTGCTTAACATGTCAGCACATTTAACAAATAAATAATATTACTTCAAAAAGAGCATTTTATTTTTATTTACTTATTTATTAAAATCCATAGATCGCTATACTATAAGATTTGATAGAAAATAAAGAAAAAATGAAGGAAATACAATTCAATATATACGTTATAAATCGTGTTAATTTGTTTATCGAAGTCATTATCATGCTAAGTACTACGATTATAAAAATCATTCAGTTCCTTTTTGAAACGATTCGCTGTGTTCAGATTTTTATGCTTGGTGGGAGTTGATTCCAGAGGTGAATTGCGTGAATAAAAAACTGACAACTTAAAAAAATAATTATGCCTTGGTTTTATAAGGTTAAACGTTCTTTGAGATTGGACAAAAAATCAATTTTGAGTACAGATAATATGGTATTTTAGCTGTTTATTAACTTAAACAAAGCAAGGACAGATGGGTAATTTAGCAGCGTTGGTAGTGAGCATCCAATGATTTGTTTCATATTTGCTTCATTATTTAAATTTATTCTTATTCGTTGCTTTTGTTTTATTTTGGTTTTGGTTTTGTTTCTGGATTGCGTTGTGCTCCGTTCCTCTCGACTGATGAAATCCAACTGCCGTCCAGCCAGTCAACTGGCTTTCAGATACAATTGGTTTCTCTCTCTTTTCTCTCCCTAATGGATTCAACTCGTGTTTTTTCCTCTGATACCAAGCAATATACTTTCAGGATTTGTTCATGCTTGAAATTGGATTTGCTTGTGCACCCATCTTTCCAAAAAGCATAGTTAGTTGTTGTTTGCCGATTGAGGGTATTTAAAGATTATTCAGAGCAGCATATCAGGCAACGTTGCTATGTTCAATTCTTCCACTCTGTCAATATCTTTCTAGATCTTGTGTGGTGGAGGATATCTCAAATGATGATGTATTTCGTATCCGAATCGGAGGGCCTTAAAAACTTAATTCCTCTATTCGCTTAGTCCAAATATGGTTGGCCTTGTATCTGCATATAGAAGAATTCCGAACTTCATGCTTACACATAACTCCAGCGTCAACCAGAGATTAGACCTACTATTATTAGTTGATTTATACTTCTGTTCAACTGTTCCGTCTTGGTATGAATTGTCTTTTTAGCTTGGCTTTGAAATGAATATTTGAATAAATAACGACAAATATTACACAAAGAAAATATACTCACATGTTTCACCGATGCTCTGCTGAAGAAATAAATGATTAATTTCTCATTTTCAAAAAATTAATTACTTCCATCAAAATAATGTTTGCAAAACCAAATCCGTAAGACACGACGATCTTGACATTCACTTTCGGTATACAGAATACCAAATTTTCGTCATCGAGTTGGCACAACTTTGGATTTCCGAATGCGGATTGTGTGAGGTTGCTATAGATTTATAAAATACCAATTTCTGATTTTCGGATTCATTCCCGATACTATATAAAACAAAATAAGGTCTAACGAAGGCGACCGCTTGGCAGACCCAGGATGTAGTAGACTAAGTCCAAAAACTCGCTCGGGGGATCGATTTGCTTAGAGATCTCTCTTGTGTTGTACTGCCAAAAAATTGTATTCTCAATAATAGGTAAGTTTTTTATATAACCATATCTCTGTGCAAGAATAAAATAAGCCTATATTGTAAAAAATGTTGTACAGTACAGCCTCGTTAGCCGGGACACTTTTATGTTTTGGACGCTTTCAAATTGTTATCTCTAAGGTCCGGACAAAGTCCGAGTCGGGCCTGGGCCTACTTCTACAGCAACCACTCGTGTGGTGCGTGCTATTATTCGTTCACAAGTGGTTGGGACCTACAGTTTAATGCCGACTCCGAACGGCGAAGTTAAGAAGCTTGTTCTAGTCAGGAATACTCTTTGAACATTGTCAGTGACTCGGAAGAGGTAGAGTGGTGAATTACGAAAGGTGATGAATTCGGGTATCGAACCTTGCACCCTCTGCGTAGGAGCCGACGCACGCGAGTATTTAAATGCATGAATATTTTAACTCTATTGTATAAACATACATACGAACATATGTATGTTCATAAAATTTGGCGCTTGAAGTCGGCTCTTGTTAAACATTATGCCTTTGCAATTTGCACGGTTGTGTATGTTGCGATAACTTCGAGTAATGAAGCAAGGAAATTGGTTACCAGGGCAGAAGAAAATAATGCATCTCAAACGAATATCATTTTACGCAAAAAAAAACAGAAAAAAGGATTTTAGAAAAAGTTTTCAGCCAAAAATCAACACGTGCTTTCCTGTCCTTGAAATATTTTTGAAATGTGTACATTGTGCAAACATAAAGGTGTTTGAAAATTTTTCGGTTGTCCACTTAATATTGTTTTTTTCTCTATAGTCCGGACTTCTCGCTATTCCAGACACGCCCGAAACTTTATGTGTCCTGACTAGAGAGGCTGTACTCTAGTTTGAATGAAAGAAAATAAATCTATCTAAAATATCCAGGGAACTTTCAACATACCTACTTTTTGTTTTGTTTAAAAGGTGTAGAATATGCTAACTGGGAGAGAACTGAACGTATTTGACATGTGTCTTTACGGCGTGAACCGTTATAAAACATTTTTTGTTCCAGTGAGTGTATACGGTCAACGAGGTTAGTAGCCCGAAACACTAAACCATTCCTATCTCTGCAACGAGGTACATAAGTCAATGGCGATCCGAGAATCCAGGTTTTACTAGGTTATGTGACGATAATATGAAACATAGTGCCATCGCCAATGATAAAAATTACATCTTGATTTCTCAAGATCTCCAGAGTATCTTTAAAACGCTGAAGAAGAAAAAGTCAACGAGAATCGACGGAAAACCGAACATTGTACTTCGCCATCTTAAGCCCAATGCTATCCAAATTTACACAACGTTGTTCAACATTGCGCTGGGTTATGCACATTACCCGGCGCACTGGAAAACAGCTGAATTAAAGACAAATCTCCGGTCGATCAGTCTTCTTCCCTTCATAAGCAAGGTTTTTGAAAAGATAGTCATTCGAGTCCTGAAACAATGGGCTTATGAAAATAAAATCATATCGTACAACCGGTTCGGATTCAGGGGGGCCATGATACCGTACACGCCACGTCAAAGCTGTGCACGGGTGCCTGTCTGATTAACTTGGAGAAAGCGTTCGGCACCGTTTGGTTAGAGGGCCTGTTCTTCAAACGCGCCAGGTAGGTCCTTGTCCGAATTTTCGTTAGGCCATTTCAAGGACTAGCAAGAGTGTTCAAATTTGATTTGAAAACGAATCCGCACAAAAGAAACCATATTTAATAGTGACATACTTCCTGATAGGAATTAAAAAACAATCCATGCTCAATCTTCTATCAACAAAGATATTGAATTGCATTTAATTTTAATTATTCATAATAATTCCTTCCAATTAACGGCTAACGATTTGAAAAATAAGCAATCAGCTCACTGAATTCACTCATTGTATTACACTTTAAATGTCATCCAACTTCACACATCATCATCCTGCACATGTTGAGAAATGTCACTTTAGGCAAAAGTTGTTTTAACATTTCGTGAGTGTAATATTTTCTTTTGCAAATCAGTTAAAAAATTAAACAAAAATGTCTGTGGTAGAAGATGATATCGATGAATTAGAAGATATTCTGCGAGACTACGCCACTGAAACGACAGACACAACAAAAGCAACTGATGAACTCGACAAAAGTGATGCAGAAGAAGAGGTAAATGATTCGGGTCCAACACATCAGCCCAATGAATGGACCAGGACCGATAAAGAAATTCAACTGGAGAAGTTGATATTCGGAGACAAAGAAGGTTTAATTGAAAATCTCAAGAGTGCAAACAAATCGAAGAGACACAGTGACGAAGAAGAGTCATCTGCCAAAAAGCGAAAACCGGCGTGGGAGGATGTTGACGATGAAGAGATACAGGTGGGAGAGATAAAGCGTGACACTAAGAAGACTGGATCACTGGATTACTTGCAGAAAGATAAGCCATACAAAGAGTATCTGAAATCTCGATTCGCACGTGTAGTTACCGCTCCCAAGTGGGCGAATCTTGATCGAGTAGAGCAGCCCGATTCGGACGAAGAAATCCTGCAGACAGTAGGCTTCATCGATTCATCAAAATCAGTAGCGCTTCAGCCTCGGACCATCAGCTTCAAGAAACTTAAGGATCTTAATCGAGCCACGTATGGCGAAGGACCTATAAGCAGTGTGAACTTCCATCCTACCAGCACAGTCGCTATGGTCAGTGGGTTGCATGGCATAGCGACTCTCTACTCGGTGAATGGTCAGGAAAACGAAAAGCTTCATAGCATCCGATTCAAAGATTTCCCGATTGTCTGTGCAAAAATTCTGCCATGCGGCACGCAGGCTTTATTCGGGAGCAAGACCAAATACTACTATTCGTACGATCTAATGAAGGCAAAGGAAATGCGCCACATTCCGCCAAGATTCGTCGCTAAGGTATCAAAGTTCGAAGTCTCACCGTGCGGCAAGTATTTCGTGGTCAAAGGGCTACACAATGATCTTCATCTATTCGACACGAAAACAAAGGAAGTCATCAAGACATTCAAGCAAAACGATCCCGTTTCGGCTTTCGTATTCTCCCTGGACTCGAACAAGATCTTCTCTTCGTCGACGCAAAGCACAGTGACAATATTTGACGTCAAGCAACAGCGTCAGTTGCACAAGTTCTTCGACGACGGTTGCGTTGTTGGAAAATCCCTGGCCCTGAGTCCGGACGGCAAGATGCTGGCCACCGGCAGTCGCGAGGGTGCCGTCAACATATACGACTATGAAAAGGTGTTTGCTTCTCAAAGTCCATTGCCGGAGAAGACAATATTGAACCTGACCACGGCCATCACTGACCTCAAGTTTAACCACACGTCGGAGCTGCTGGCGATGTCTTCCAACGTCGTCCCAACAGCTGTGAAACTTGTGCACTTCCCAACCGGTACGGTGTTCGCAAACTACCCTGGAAACCAGAGCAATCTGAAATGCATACAAACGATCGAATTCTCGCCATCCAGCGGGTTCCTGGCGATGGGCAACAGTGTAAAAGAGGCGCCCCTCTTCCGGCTGAAGCACTACAATAATTACTAAAACAATTTGTATCTTTTTGTTTGTATTTTAATTAAATCTACTTTATGAACACACACACGAGTGTCCAAATGTATATTTCCTTAATTGTTACTGTATAGAAAAAAAATCACTTTGGCTGGGATGTCTCGTTTGCAGCACGTTGCTAGCCCTTATGTGCAGTAGATGGGACACGACCGGCCATCGTGGTTGTGCACGTGCGTTATGCGTGGCGATGACAGACTCCACTCGTACCAGATCTTCTGCTTAGTAACACAGCGCCAGAAGTGGATCTCGACAACATCGCCTGCTCTTAGATCAATGGGTTCCTGTGAATCAAAACAGCGATAGCATAAATAAACAAACTTCTGCGGACTGTACAACTTACGGTCAATGGGAAGTACATGGGGAACCATGAGAGCATTCCAGGGGTGTGAGTGGGAGGGTTTATGCTTAAAATTATGTCCTTATACAGTAGGGTGTCAAAGTATCCTGCAATGCCGTTCAGTACACAATCTTGATCGACGTCAAATTTGAGCGATTTGTAGCGTGAGTTATCGATGAATTCTTCCCTATTCGGATGGTGGAATTCAAAAAGCGCCTGCGGCAGGCCGATGTTATACACATTCTTCAGCAAGACGACAAACCCACTCTCAGAGTGATTGTTGTACGTTGTAACCTTGTCGCGTCCGTACGTTTTGTGACTAACTATGGAACGCACTGAGTTGTACAGCTTTGAGGACATGACCGGGTTGATGTACGACGTCGACTTGCATGGTATGCTAATGCCGTCGTCTTTCAGCAGTGTTTGAGCACAGTCCAGACACTCGGGGGAGAGTTCATTGTCGCCGAATGACCCGAGCAGTTCTGAAACAAGAATGTCACCCTTCTCTGGTGGAGTGAACTCGCGCATGTCCTTGGAGAAGATTTTAACATCTAGAATGAAATAAAATGGTTTACTCTGTCGGATTGCTGTCAAGGTCTTACCCTTCCCGGACCACAGTTTTCTGGCAATTGCGGTCAGAGTGCGCACAGCATTTGGATTCTTTTCGATAATGTACACGCTAATTTTCCGCTTTGTGTTCTCGGCAGCGTTCAATGCAGAACGAACAAGTGGCCCACGTCCGGCTCCTAACACCATGACAATAGTCTGACAAAAATCAAAATGTGAATGGAAATTTGTTCACAGGCTCAAGACGGAAAGCATTTACCGTCTTATTCTCTATTTCTTCCTCAGATACTCTATCGATGAGAGCTGCCTCAATGGCATCTTGATATAGTCTATACTTCACGGGGTCCTTTTCGAAGGTTTCGTAAGTATAGCAATCCAAATTATCATACAAGGGTTGAAGAGGTATCTCCAGTACATCCTCAAATCTGAAACAGGACACAAAGCTTTGCAGGAAAACCATTTAAGTACAGATCAAGTGGGATTAACTTACGACTGCAACTCGTAGACATCTTTGTGGGCCTCCCTAAAGTTGAGCAAATACTCAGCGTAAAATTTGAGATTGTTGTCATCCTGAGGGGCACTCAAAATAAAGCTAACATGGCTCCGTATGAATGGGACTAAAAGCTCCTGCCATGCCTTTGGTAGAACTGGAAAATTGTGTAGATTCCTAATAAACAAGGAAGATGGAATGATCACTGCTTCGATTGGCTCTCCTAACCACCGTCGAACGCAATCCTTCGACGGTTTATCATCACCCAATTCGAGTACGACTCGCATTTTCGAATTGAAATCTGCAGCCCAGCGAAAACGATTCCACCATTTCCACGTATCGTCCTCCTCGAAGCGAGCAACTTCGTCTAATGAAATATCTGCACGCCAAGCAGCAGCTGCTACCTTCGGCGAGGACAGAGGAACTTGTACAAGAAGAACACCTGCAATGCAATGTCACATGATTTGTTACTCAATCATTCGACTACATACGGCCATATGATGGAAATTACCTTTGATTTGCCTGCTTATAACTCTTGCCAGATTCATGTTGTTAGCTGATTTCAAACGGATCATAGTGTAACCTCCATAGTGAAGGTGCTCGGTCCATGATAGATCCTTTTTAAGTATTTCCTCGCTATTCTTGCGAATTTTCGCGTTTTTCGAATCGCAGTCGATGGTATCGGTGAGTATTGTGATTACCTTACCATTCCAAGCATCTGCAGAGAGTACCAGATCCGAATAGGAGCAATCAATTTGTGCTGATTTCAATGGTTCGCGTTCAAACTCAATGGGCACATCAGCGATATTTATTGGAGCGGCAATCACCGTATATCTGTTAGCTTCGGCTTTTTCTAAGAATTTTGATAAACTGTCAACACTATGTTGCAACAAACAAAGGTAAGGCATTTTTGTTTTGCCTTTTTTTGTTGGGACTGGGGAAAACGCGCTCAAACTAAGTGTATTACTTAGAAATCTTGCAGACAGAAAGAACTCAGTTAATTCTAACCAAGTTAGTTGTTTTGACATGTACTATCGATGCCGGCAGTTTGACATGTGCCTCAATCGATATCGATAACAGTTATGCCCTGCCTGCAATCAATGCGGTCCTTGTGTCTTGTTGCACCGTGCATGTTTGCGAATTTTTTAAAGCAACATTTTTTGTCAAATTTTTTGTTGAAGCTCACAGAGTGAAAGTGAGTTTGTTGGTAGAATGTGATTAAAACAGATTTAACGAATTTGCTTTGTTTTTTACTTTGGTGGTATGATGATTTTCCCTTGTTTCCTTTTTGCCTGTCCGCGCATAGCACACAAGATTTGGCAGCACTTTGGTCTAAGAGACTCATGTCACATAGTGACAGCTCACATTAAATCGCGAAATTGTCATCAATCGGCGGCATTTTACAAAATCGAATAATTAAAATCATTCTAAGTACAAATTAAATAATTTATCATGAATTTTGGACAACCAATAACAACTGCGCCCAGTTCGGGCTTAACATTTAATTTGCCAACACAGACATCGCAAGCACCGCTCACATTTGGTGCATCAGGAGGTGGCGATGCAGGCGGAAATAAACCTACTCTTGGTCTTTCAACAACAGCAATTGGTGGCGGTTTCTTTAGCACACCGGCCTCAAATGCCACCGCAAGTAGTGCACCAACATTGAACTTTGTATCAGCTGCACCAGCGGCAACTGCTGTGGCTGCAACAACTTCAGCACCAGCTATTTCTCTAGCTCTCCCAAAGACAACAGCTACTGGTCTCACAACATTGACAACCGCAACAAAAACAACCGATTCGTCTATTGCCACACAGTCGACGCAAATCACCTACAATCAGTTGGAAGAGCACATCAACAAATGGACTCTTGAGCTGGAGGAGCAGGAGAAAGTGTTCACCGATCAAGCGACTCAAATCAATGCTTGGGACAAAATTCTTATAAGTAACAATCAAAAGATTCTAGAATTAAACGATGCGGTTCAGAAGGTCAAGACAGATCAGCATACCCTGGAGCAAGAACTGGAATTCATCGCAACTCAGCACACAGAATTGGAAGATAGCATTGTTCCGCTTCAGAAAGAATTCATGCAGATCCCACAAGTTGATGTGGAACGTTCGCAGACGTATTTGTTGGTTGAGAACTTGGACACTCAACTGAAGCAGATGTCTGAAGATCTGAAGGAGATCATCGACAATTTGAACGAGTCAAATAAGGGCCAAGACAACACTGATCCCATCATTCAGATTGGAAAGATTCTAAACGCGCACATGAGCTCTCTGCAGTGGATCGAGTCTTCTTCGTCGGCCATATGTAATAAGCTGGAGGATATTACCAAAATGCACGAGTCCTTCAAGCGTGACTCGGAGAGGTCCTTCAGATCAGCGTACTATAACTGAGTTTGTGCTCGACGTTTTGTGTATGCCTTAAATTTTGTTAGTATTGTAAAATAAAATAAAATAAAAAACAACTTCGAAAATTTGTTTTTCATTTGATTTGTGTACAGAGTGGTTTAGGGGATATTTAAGAGGGGTTTGGGAATTGAAAATTTGTTTATGGGGTTCAGGTGATGTGTAAACTATCACCAGTCAAAGGACATGAGCTTTTATGACGATAAGGCACCGTTGGGACCCTTAACCTTAATCGCCAAACGACTGAGAGAGGTTTGTATAGCGATGGGTTGGAGCTAAAATTGGTTGTGTTTAGAATAGGGGTAGATTTAAGGTAGTATAGATTAGGGTCACAAAGGAGACCCCTTTGACTAATTCAACTAGAGAAAGATAACTCTCTTTAACATCGAGACAATATGTGTGGCTGCCTGAAGCCATTTATAAACAATCTGATAGGTCCACATCCATGGGGCTTCAGACTGGGTAAGTCCACCATTGACCAGTATATTCACACTTCGGCAGATCCTGGAAATGTCGATTTCAAGGTCGCTTACAACAGCGTGCATAGAGACGAGCTGCACAGCGCTACATCTAGTCTTGACATTCCTGCCAGACTCGTCAGATTGAGCAGGATGACGATGGAGAACTCCCGCTCCTCCATCAAGGTCAGAAACGAACTCAACAAGACCTTCAATGTCAAAAATTTTTTTAGACAAGATGACTTGTCTCTCATCCTGGAGAAGATCGTGCAAGGCTCACACGCCAACACTAGAGGCGCGATCTTCCAGAAGTCCGTAGAAATATTAACATTCGCGGATGACATTGACATGATTGAGGCGGAAGCGTCTAGAATGGGTCTAGCGGTGAACGAGGGCAAAACGAAATATATGTTGTCATCAAGAAAGGACACACAACATCGACGTCTTGGACAGAGCGTCCCAATGGGCATCTATAACTTCGAGGTAGTCAAGGACTTCGTCTACCTCGGCTCCGTAGTAAATAGTACGAGCAACATCAGTACCGAGATCAAACGCACTATAACTCTTGCCAAACGCTGTTTCTACGGGCTCAATGGCAATTCAGTAAAAGAGCCATCTCTCGATGGAGCAAGTTGACTTTATACAATACCTTGATCATCTCAATCCTGTTGTGCGCCGTACAAGGAGGCATGGACGATCTCAAAAGCGGATGAGGTAGTCCTGGGTCTCTTCGAGAAAAAAGCTCTGCGTGCGATCTTTGGTGCTGTTTGCGTTGACGGGTTCTGAAGCAGATTCAACCGCGAACTGTACGGACATGAGTCTAGTCAGGCGTCTTCGGATCCAACGCCTAAGATGGCTAGGCCATGTAGAGCGTATGGACAACTCAGCCCCGGCCCGAAGAGTCTTTGATTCCGAACCCGTGGGACAACGTAACAGTGGACGCCCGCCAATCAACTTGGCGTACGACACTGGAGACAGCTAGCCAGAGACCGTGCTAGCTGGAGAGGCTTTTTTGTTGAGGCCCAGGTTGAGGTAAAGAAGATCGATATATTAGGCTAGATGTCAGCTCCGGTCTATATTCGGGGTAAATGCATTTTTTGCACACTCCTGTCCTTCTTCTCTAAGCGTTCGCTTCAATAGTCAGACCGTAGTCTATATATAGGTGACTAGGATAGGCACTCTCCCTCTTTTTTCTCAGATAGCTATGTACAATGAACTCTTTTTGTTTGTAATTGGGTGGTGTACAAATGAGGGGATAACAACTGCCCCATACGATACACCGGGTAACACCCAGTGTGCCTCCGCCTTCACTGAAGCCGCCCACTTATGCTCTTCCAACAAAAGCGACTACCACAGTAATATTCGCATGTAAATTGAATCGATAAGTTTTGCATGTTATTCGATTGACTGCCCCAAGGTTAATCTCCAAACAAAACAAATGCCTACGACATGCGAATACAATTGCCACTTACGGTATTAAATTTCAATTAGGGGAGGCAGTTATCCTAATCCACCGTATCCGCTTAAAAGTAATATAGTAATATAATAAAGTAAAATAAAACACATTGATTAACATTTTTTCCATTTTTTATTAATTTTTCATTTTGTTTGAATTTTTCTCAAAGTGTGTGTGTGTAATAAGCAAGAAGTTTGTTTGTTTCTTTATTATTTTATTTTCTTATTTATGGTGTTGTGTAAATATTTATTTGTTATATTATAAATTATATGAAAATATTCTTTTTTTTTCCACTTTAGTTGACATTGAAAAAGCAACACTGAATTGAAGCAAAGTTCCTATTGTCCCACCGAATGGGAAAGATTATTGATTGATCCTCCTTTTCTCAGAGGAGAGGAGAAAATCAAGATCAAACATTGAAAAAAAAGAAAACATTAAAAAATGGAATTAATTCATGTTCTGTTATTCAATTCCTTTCAGTGAGCTTGATTGATCTACGATGTGATGGATTGCTTCAATGTCAGTTAATTGTTTTTTTTTTTTTTTTTTGATTTATTTAATTAAGTTCTTATGTATCACCCTAGCAAAAAAAATGTAAAGCTACAGGGGAGCATTCGTTAAATTTCTATATCTGCTTGATACTTCAAATAAATAGTACATAAATAGAATCAAGCGAAGAAGATCTCTTACAATAAAAAAATAATTTTCATTTCAGTTTCTTTTTTGTTTCATTCTAAAATTACACAAAAGAGTAAGCATTTAAAACTTGTTTTATTGTTCAAATGTATAAAAAGGCTCCAAATTCGACTTATTAACTAAATTTCACTCCCTCCCGTCAGAATGCTCCCGATTGCTGTAAATGTATTATATGCTTCTTTAAATTAGCTCTTGTTAATTATAATTGCACCTACATAGTATACAAAAAAGAAAATTCTTGAATATTGTTTTTTTTTTTATTTGTTTGTTGTTTTTTTCAAAAGCACTATTTTTTGCGGTATGATAGATATTTACTTTCCGATTTTTTGTTTTTTATTTTTGATTTAATCTACATAAATGTTGTGTACCTATTTGTTTTGTTTCTTTTTTTATTGCGGCAAATGCTTGTTTACAGGAAAAGAGAAAACCGTTAGATTTCAAATGCAATGTTCAATCTTAAGCAATCCAACTGCTGCTGAAACTCTTAGAGATTTAATTTCTTTTTCTTTTTACTATATTTATACGTATTTTGTTTGTTATTTGAATGTTTTGGTTTCAAGTAATTGTTTCGATAAAAGCTATATTTTCAATTTCAATTCTCTTGAAATAAGTTTCGCTACTGATGAATTCAAGCAAACGTGTTTATTTACAAAAATTCACTACAAATTTAGTCGTTTTTGTGTATGACTTATTTTTCACTTGTTCAGCAGGTAAGACTGACGAAGATTACATAGTTTCAAATGGTAAGTGTTTTCAAAGACAAATATACATTTTGTTTTATTTGTTTATGTGGGCAGAGCGAACCGGAATGTTGTTGTTAAGCAAACCGAAATGGTTTTTTGAAGATTTACAAAGGCCGTTTTGCGCGCTTTCTCACAGTCGAGACCTTCTTTCTATACAAGCATATAGAGAGGAAAGCATGCAGACCAGAAAAAAGGTTGTAAACACACGGCTCGCTCCATAGATCGACGAAGAATGGAGTTACGTATTTGGTAAATTTCATTTGTATGAGATCTAATGCCAGTAAGTGAACCGCCAATACAAAGTCATGACTCACTCACAGGACCAAACATCAGACATCTATTGCACATACGCGAAATTCTTCTAAGGCCTTAGGTTGCGATGTCAAGTATCTAAAGATCTTATTTATAGGTTTCATTCCAATTGAAATCCATTGCATCAAGCAAATCTTTTAGTGTTGTGAATTTGCATGGGATAACGCGAAGAGCGGGTGCCTTCTACTCCCATTCCATCAAAAAATAAAAGAGAAATAGAGGCTTAGATGATCAGGATAGAAGTTCGAAAAAAAGTACAGCAACGAATCAGGAGCCCAGTTCTTAACCAAGGGATCAATACAGATTTCATATGAATCAAACTGAAGAACATCAAAACGTTTGTTCTTCACTTCAACTTAAGCCAGAGAAGAGAGGAAAGACATATACAACTTCTACCCTCTTTGCACCTTGACTTTATCTGACAGCAATTTTTACACGATGTTTCGTCCCTTGTCTGTGAATACAAATGAGCTGTGAAATGCCTCAAGGAATCCCTCTTCACTCTTAATTTTTTATCGCCCAATGCCGTATGGACTGCGAGTCAAAATGGCCGAAGTCGGATACCTCTTTCCTCTCTTATTTCTGACTTCAGCTTAAACTAAGTTTGGGAACCTCCTCTATTACTACGAGCAAACATAACCCAATCTAAATACAAGATGCATACGAGCGGCATCAAGAACATTAAGCGATGCGTTGTCGTGGACTTTGTAGCGCTCGGTAACACTACGAAGGGCGAAGTACATGTGTACCTGTCAGTGTAATTACCTATACACTCGACAAGAGCGACTTCAGTATAATCAGTGTGCTGAGATTCAAATAATGACAATATACTAGAGCACTGCGTGCTAACAAAGCCTTCTCAAAAAATTACATGATCCAAGCAGTTGTAGTCGTCGATCAAAGCGTAATTTAATGGTCACAAGTATCCCACTTAATTCCTTAATTTTTTGGCCAGCTTTGCCTTAGAAATTAAAGGAACAACAGAAACGATTACAGAAAACTGCCTTGAAAAGATTCTAGCTGATGATGAGGTCAATCTAGTTAACCTTCCCGACTGATGAATTCAATTAAGACTTTCGACCTTGGATTGGACTCAATCGGCAGCGCTGAAGAGGTCTGAAGAGTCAGAGTCGACAGCGCTGGACACTTAAGTGAATGTTTACACGAGTGGGATGTGTATGCTGTTGTTTTAGTGTTTTTTTTTTATCGTTTTGCTATTAAATGTAAACAAACCCAATCAAGTTCACGTGGCTCCTTTTGGATCATTTTGCTAAGCTTCCTTAAATATAACCTCAAAACTAGGGTCAAATAAATCCCCAGCAAGCATAATCTATCACTCCTTCCTGATTCTCTGCTTTCTCTGATGCACATCTTGGGCAGAAATGTATGTAATGCATGTCTCTTGGGAGTAGTGCAACTCCATGTATAAATTAAATCATCTACACCATATCGCGTGCATTTCAGAAGTAATTAATTTTGATAAGCAAGAGAAGATAAGCCATTTATGCTCTGAAAACCACTTCCGCTCGACTGCGACTTCCGCATTGCATGATCTACAAATTAAAAAAAAATCTTTTTCTCCATTATGTTTGCCTGCACGCAGAGTCTGCATTGCACGTTGCTCTTGATCTTCAATTCTATTCAAGCCTCGCTCATAAAGCCCCCCACCTATAGTTCGGACGAGTTAATTGTCAATTCATCTTTGTTCATTTGGCCTTGATTGAGATTTAGACTTCATCTGTTTGTTTATTTCACGGTTTATAGGTTACAGACCCACCCCAGCACAAAGCGCTTGCGCTTTTCAAAGCCCACAAAAAAGATGAAGCTATGCAAAACAAAAATAAAGTCATTACAAATATACGGATGCTATACACAACAAAACACCCATAAACCCCGAATCGTCGTCGTCGTCTTCCATTTCACGAAGTACACCTGCCGTTTCAGTAAAATAAAAAAAAATCAAATACAAAAGCAAAGTGGAGTGCAATGAGCTGTGACGAATTTTTCCCCGGTCCTCCCCCCTGTTCGATACACACCCGGCTTTCTTTCCTTATACTCGTTTTTTTTTCGCCTCTCTCTAGTTTTCTAGCATCACTGGATTAATGTGTAAACTCTTTCGTTTTGCTTGATGTGAAGGTCTTTTCTTAATTTTCTTTTTGTCATATTTTCGAAATTATTTTCTATTGTTGTTGCTTTCTTTTTTTGTATTTTCTTTGTAAATAAATATTTTTTATGTATATATAATATTTGTATGTGTTTTTAATTGTATTTACGAACTAACTGGGTTTGAGGGTATAAGTGCGGGCATTCCACCTCGTACTGCCATGTTTCCTTGTCCAGCACGGATAGGTTTGGCGATTTGCGCTTGTGGCCCCCGTCGACCAAGGTGCTTCTGTCGGACGGCCTCCTTGATGCGATCCACTTCGTATTGGTAACGTTTGCGATCACGCATCGCTCCTTCCTTAGCCTCTTTGAGCGCGGTTTCTAGCGCCTTTACACGTTCCATGGTGGTGCGTAAGCGTTTCTCCAATTTGGGCAGTTCGCAACGCAGGTCGGCATTGTCGCGCACCAATTGCTTATGGACTTTGGTCAATTGATCAAGATTGTTCTCTAGGAATGAAATCTTTTGTTTCTGTGCCAGCGAGCCGCCATCTTCTTCGCTGTCCTCGTTAGTTATGGACTTCTTGATGCGTGCCTGCAAGTCCTGCACAAAGAGTTTCCTCAAATTGTGCAGAGTCTGCAGTTCCTTGGCGACTGTGTCCTCGAGACCCTTAAGATCTTTGCGTGCTTGTTCGCGGCGTTCATTTGTAAGAATGATGTCTTGCAGGCGAGACGACTTCTCCGCTTCCTCTTGCTTCAACTTCTCGTAGTCAGCAGTCATTTGCTGATGGGCAAGGATGAGTTTCTGGTAGACGTCCTTCATCTCATTCATCTCGTGTTGCTTGGACAGAATTTCATCTCGAAGCTCGGCCACCTGCTTCGTGTGGGCATCACGTAACTCGTCCATTTGACTATCGAACATCGACCGCAATTGCTCGGCCTTTTGTTTTTCTTCTGCGTTGACGGCAGACACATGCTCGGCGGCCTTCAGTTTGGCACATTCCTCGCGGAGTGAGTCAATCTGTTCTTCCAGGGTGCGCTTCTTGTTTTCTGCTTCGCGCATGGATTCCTGCAATGACTTCATGCGAGCCTCGTGCTGAGAGATAAGTAGTCTATACTCGCCAAGGTCTTTCTCGTATTCTGACAGCTTCTTGTTTGAGTCAACTTGTTGCGTTTCCATATTTGAGCACCTGAGAGCCATGTTCTTGGCTTCGGTCTTCATTTTGCTGATGTACAGGCGAGCCATGGTGAACTCTTCCTCTACCTTTCCTGCGGAGTCGACGGTATTTAGTTTCATGTCGATGGAGTTGTCTGTTGACAAAGCCTGTCCTACCTCAGCCAGGTCGCGCAGGAGATTCGTTAACATTTCGTTAATACGCTTCTTCTGGTGCGCTGACATGTCTTTCAGTTGTTGCAGTTCAGAGGACGTGGTGTTGAGGAGGGTCTGCTTCGTCTGCAGCTCTTCGTTGAGAGCGTCAAACTCTTTGTTCTTGTTCTCGATTTCTTGGGATTTCTGGTCATAGTTAACGGCAAGTTCCTCCAATGCTTGGAGCACTTCTTTGACTTCTTCCTTAGCGCTCTCGTTCTCCTGCTGTATTCTGGCCATTTCTGACTGCAATGCTTCATATTCGCGACGAGCATTTGCAATCAAATCCTCCTGCTCAAGGATCTGATCCTTAAGATTTTCAACATACTGACTTTGTTGATTGATCTCCTCGTCCTTCTCATCCAACTGCTGGTACAGGCGCTCGCGCTCGGCCTCAAGGCGAGCCCGTTCGTCATTGCTGATTGATCCAACCATAGCAGTGAGATTCGCCGCTGGTGTGGCAGGCACTGGTGTGATTTCAACGGGTTCTGCTTCCAAATTGGGCGTGCTTGCCTCCATGATGTCCTCAATGTTGATTTGTTCTTCAGCGTTGACTGTCTCCCCAGCACGCCATCTTGCCAATTCGAGCTCCAGTTTCTCCACCTTGCCCTTGAGACGTGCATTCTTCTCCTTCTCCTTTTCGTAACGCCTCTTCCACTCCTCGGCCGTGAGTTCCTCATTGACGCAAACAACATTCTTCACAGTCTTCGCACGGCGACCAAAGTCGAGTGTTGATTTTGTCTCAGCTTCGTTGAAACTAGCTGGAGAACAACAGATCACAATTGTAGTCCTTGCATTACCTCCAAGAGACTCTTGCAAGATCCTAGTCAATTTGGAGTCACGGTACGGAATATGCGTCTTGTTGCCATCGGCCAGGGCCGATATAACGTTACCAAGAGCCGACAGCGATTTGTTGATGTTCTTCGCTTCATCCAGGACCGTTCCCTCAGCACCGGTCTTCGAGACCTTTTCGGAACCGGCTAAATCGACCAAGTACAATTTGCCTGAAAGCTTCTTCTGATTCTCCAAGTTCTCCTGCTTCACGTTGATCAGAAACACTGAATGGGAACGCGACGAGTGCTCATTCATGTCTGTAAAGTGCAGGTAATGAGATTAAAACCGTTTGCCGAGGCCTTAAATTCAACTTACTTGTCACAGCTATGTGCCGGTTGGACTTGCCCTCCTCGATCACCTCGAAGACATCCTCGGGGCTGGAAACGAACCTCTCTGTGGCTCCCTTCACATACGGCACGCGATTCTTATCCTCGTGCACGCTAAGGTTCACCTTTGAAACATCGAGAAGATCTCGAATTTTGTCCATGTAAATTTCGTAGTATGAAACTTTAATGTGGAACTCAAGGTTCACCTCCATTGTGTAGATGTGATTGAAGATGTCGTTCACGATGCGTGGTATGATACCCTGCTTCACGGGATCGCCGATAACGCCCTCCATGGTATGCGTTTTACCTGAAGATGTCTGACCATAAGCGAAGATCGTTCCGTTGTATCCAGCAAGGACGTCGGTAACAATCGACTTGGCTGCTTCATTGTACACCTTCTCTTGCGATGCATTCGGTTTGAAGACTTTATCGAACAAGTAAACTTTTCCCTGAAAGAGAAAAGAAAGCAAAAAGTTAAAGCATTTCAAGGATACAATGCAAATCGTCTGTGAAAAAGTGACAGGAGCTTACAGTCTTTGACGCATCATGTTACTGTCAGATTAAGCGTGTCACGTGCAAGGCGCCGATGAAGTAAAATGGAAAATCAATGTGCTTACGGCGACCGTAGGAAGTGGAATTTCACAACGTCGCCTTTTTTTATGTTGCTCATTAACTATCTTACAAATCGCATGTAACCTGCAAGCTGCAGCTAAGCGGTGTGTAATGGGGAATGCAAAGGTTACCAACCTCTTCACCTCTTTCAAACACTTCTCTGTAACATGATTTCACTTTGTGTTAACAACGTTGGATGGAGATTTTGTTTTTTTTTTTAACCGCTTTTTCCTGATGAGAGATTACGAACGTATGGCACCGCCACCGGGCTAGTGGGAAAGAAAAGCCGACATAGGAAACCGTTCTCATTCAAATGGGCTTCTAAATACCTATACAGTAACTCGAATCGATGCACGGTAAATAAAACATCAAATCCACTGTCCATGCACGGACAGACAGTGTGTGAGTGCGAGTGACATCAAATCACAGTGTTCGCGTTCTCGAAATGATTACAAAATCGAGAATGACTTAAGCACATTGGCTAACAAACAGACAAACTCTGTGACCCACATGAATCCCATCCCAATGTGTGGGTAAGTAAGTGCGAGCAAGGGGAATGAAAAATGAAGAAAGACTAGTTAATTTTCTTTTTATTGCTCGTTTGATGAATTTTGTCAAGCAGTCGCCACTCGTCTGTGTTTTACATCCACGCAATCCAACCGCAGTCTAGGTTGACTCAGCCATCGCTAGCGAATCGGAAAGTGTATTTCTGTCGGAACATTCTTTCCGTTGTTTATGACAAGGGCCAGTGAATCGTTTGGTAACAGAAACAGCGGCTTGTTCCCATGGATGTCTGAGATTCTGGGTGCTAAACAGTAAGCTGTTCTCATTCGGATGGGGAATCTTATTCTTGGCACTGTTCGGTGTCGCCAATACATCTGCTGCACCGCATTAATGGCCGCTAAACATAAAAAAAACAAGCCATCTGTTGGCTATAAACCAGAATGAAGTCCAAGCACGACTCCTCGGACTCTGTTATTTCCGACACAAATCGATATGCAGATATTCTTGGCGAGCTAACTTTCTAGACCATGACTACGGGAAGTTACGTTTATGTTCAAGAACAAGTTCACTCCTATTTGAGGCAACAATAAAACAAACCGTGAAATAAAAATGTGGATTTTTTTGGGTAATTTAATGGACTGTGTGGCAATTTCACTAAAAGGGGACTAAACAAAAACGGAAATTCATTCATGAACTGCCGCACCTCTCAAGGAATGCTGATCGATAAGCTATCCCAGCCAGAGCCGCAATCAGTCGAATTCGCCCTCTTTTATCGATGTAATGAGTCTCGATGCGTCCCCACCCATCTTGGCAACGGAAACCCCTCGAAACACTCGTCAGTTGCATGAAGGTTACGATAGTTCAGCCGGCAGGATAAGAAAAAAAACAAACAGAGGCACATTTCGGCGTTTATCTGATGGCGCTAATTGTGATGATCTTTGCACCACACCCACACACGCCATTGTCCCTCGGTTTTTGTTTCGAGAAACAAAGGAATTAATGGTTTAAAAGTCAAATTTAGATTGAAAAGAAAGACCTCTTGAACTTTTTCAAATCAAGGACACGCATCGTAAATGTATGCCGTCCCCCTCCCCATCACATCGCGCGTCGTAACGAGCTGCATTCATTGTTTAGAAGTACATAAAAAACTCATCGCAGATGACTTCAGTCGGTATTCAGATGCCAATTAAAAGAATGAATTGACGGGAAGGGCATTTTAAAATTCATGTTATTCTATAGTAGTTACAGTTACAATTGCATAATGGTCTCATAGCCGATGCAGAGAGGGAGAGTGGAGACCCTAAGGAAATTTTCATGCACTTCAGTGCATTGAAACGTGCAAGACGCCCGAACATAAGGCGGCAGGAATTCGTTTTGGTCGAGTTACTTGAAGGGGACTGCATTCGAACATTGTGCAGGCGAGTTATTATTTTAATTTCTGTACGCTCTTTTTTTCTACTTTTCATCGTCATTGGTCAGTTAACACCAGACATGAATGCATGGAACGTGCTTGCTTGCAGAGAGGGTGCACGTTACGATGAACACGAAGGAAAATGCATGTCTATGCGAGGGAAGAAGGTTGAGAGCTAGTCGTGTGGGTTTTTTTTTTCTGAAAAAATGTCTTCCATGCCGTTTTTGTTGCAATTCGGCGTCGAATCGGCCCAATAATTCGGAATAGTAGAGCTCTGTGATCGATTTGGAAATCAATGTAGATCACACCTTGTGAATCCCAGAAAACGGTGGCCATTGCCTTTCCGCAGATAGGACAGTCTTCGCATTCTCTGGAGCATCTTCGCTGAAGTCCACTGTTTTGACTCTTCCTTGGTCTCTTTTGTCGTTTACCCATGTTTCGACCACTAAACGAAACAGAAACTCCTTCGATTGTGCCTAAACACCGTCAAACACAGCTTTGAAGTGGTTTTCCCGGTTGCGCTTGTTGTCCGGAGTGAGCAAATGCGACACCAATCGCGCAGGGTAGGACCTAGGCGGTCTTTTGACATGCCTACTGTCTCAGCTAACTCGCGGACCTGCAATCGGCGGTCTGTTAATACGAGAATGTGAATTTTTGTCACGTTATCTTCCGACGATAGGTTAGGTTGGGTAAGGTATGTAGGCTGCTAGTGGATTCACCAGCACACGTAGACCATGTTGGTCATTGTGATACCGACGGTCTGACTACAATCACTCATAGACCACTCTAGTGATACCATGGACAAATGAAATCCTCCGTGGTAATCGTTTTCAGGGCACCTAGACTTGGCTCACAAAAAACCCACGACCACGTTGAAACTTATTTTACCAATTGTTGACGGTCGTCATCGAAGGAGAGGAGTGACCGTATTTGACTTCTTTGATTTCGTTCGCTTCCCGGCGGACACGTCCGTTTCCCCACGCGTTCAAAACGAAACTACGAGTCCGATTCGACTGAAATTAACCGACGACGAGAATGTAGAACACGGGCGGTAAAATGCTAAGTAATTATCGGACTGCCCTAGTAGATACGCAATTGTAGTCTTTCAATTCCATTCGAAATGTAAGTCAATTCAAGCATTTTACTGAAAATCAATAGAAAACAAACCTTGACAGGCATTAATTTCTCCAAAATATAGCCCTTGGAATTATGCTAAACACTCGACGCCCCACAATGTTTGCATGCAACTACATTCATGTTTCAGATTCTCATAAACAATGACGTTCACTGTAGAGCCTTTAAATAAGTAGTTGTCGGTAGAAAACCAATAACCTCACGCCACCCTAAACAACTGCAAATGGAGAATTGTTCTATGGTATACTTTTATTTGCCATTGTTGGCTCGCAAGTAAATAGGTTGGGCCGGCTCTACAGCAAAGAGGTGGTAAATGCGGTGGACTTTCTGCTTTGTGGTGCTTTTGTTTGCACTCGGAATCGGAGGGACTGATTAAAATCCGTTTGTTTATGGTGGTGGCGGCGGCAATGGAGTATATTCAATTAAAAGAGAAAATGAATAAAATAAATATGCCTCACATTTTGAGATGAAAAGCAAATGCTCTTCAAGTTCTCCTTCTTCTTCTTGACATGCGCCACATTCCACGTGACTATGACAGGAATAATAAATTGAAGTCATTGACTTTATATATAAAATACCAATGGAGTCACTGCACTACACTATCTGGCACTTGACTGATTTATATATTTGCATCCAAGCGATGTGTACAAATTCACAAAGATGTCGACGAACGTTGAAATAAATTAGCGATACAACTTCTGCCGTATGTCCAGACGAAATAAGAAGAAGAAACACCAAATTTGGGAGAGACTTATGGTCATCTTTTAAGACACGTTTCACAGGGGAGTTCATAACCGAATTTGACACGGATTAGGATTTGTGTTACGTCACTTAACCGTGATGTGAATTGCATCAGAGAATTAGCTTTGAAACTCAATGAATTTGAATTAACATTAAGTCTAGAATTTTGAGGCGAATTAAACAAGCGATGAATATTGTATTGTTGCGTTGTGGGCCCGCGCGTCGACTCTTGCGCAATTGAATCGCGATGCCTGGGTTCCAATTCCAATCCAATTCTTTGGAGACACTGGCAAAGAGTAATAGTTGTCTATCTAGAAGAAGCTTGTCAAACGTGGCCGTTCGGAGTAGACACTAAACTGTAGGTCCATTCCCCTCGTGAAGGAACAATAGCACGCACAATACGTGGCTGCTAAGGAAGCTAGGTTCTGGCCCTCAACGGTCTTCGAGAAAAAGGGTTCTGGATGCGTTCAGTCCTATTTTGTGTTGATGCCATCAAGAGGAAGAGATTCAGTCAAGAAGTGTGTATGAGCAGGGATCATATAGAGCATATTAACATGAACAACTTGGCTCTGGATCGTAGAACTTTCTACCAGAAAGGACGTCCGCTATGGATGTCATACACCACCGCAGGCTCCCTACGAAGACGTGTATACGCGTCATGTACCCGAACGTGTTAAACCAATAGTAAGAGTTAATCCACATCGTTACCTTGTAAGATTTATATATTCACCGCTGTAAAGATCTGCAACTTATCGTATCAGTAAACATTGTGTACACAACATAGGTTCAAGTTAAAGCCACACCACAAGAGAAACTCTTTAAACATCTCCTTTGGAAGTCGGCATAAAACACTGTGTCCACTCCACTTCTGAGAAAACGGGCAATGGGGCGTGTGGAGGTCGAGCCAAAAATAGAGAGACGTTTATGTGCATCAGCAGAGTCTATGTACATTAACTGTTGTGGTCTTGGACAGTGAGGCTAAATACCTAGGGTGTCTTCATAAACTACTGGCTAACAAAGATCGGCGTTACTTGTGTTTACAAACTTGTATAGACGCATGTAGACGATCATCCAATTCCATCGCAAACATCAACAAGGTGCAGAAAACAAGTCGGCATTGGGCAGAAATGCGTAACCAAAACAAAGTGACTGCAGTAAAAGCAAGCTTATTCAATTTGAGGGAAAGTATATTCCTTGGGTAACAACTTAAAGTATATATGACTAAACATCAAAAAGTGTAATTGCGCTGACGTAAGATTGAAAATACGAGCGGAATTGTTAAACTTATCTGATGACGGACCGGCAGGGGATAGTAAACTTAATTAGACGCCACTTTGAACAACTGCTTAACGAAAGCACAGCTCTAGTCGATAAAGTAGTTCTCTCACCTTCTTCTTCATGTTGCGCTACAGTCCGGGGTGGCCCGCGGCCTCAACCCTAAGGCATCTCCAACTGACACGACTACTGACACGGTTGACGTACTTCCCCGCCTGGCTTGGCCACCTTAAACGCGGGGCCCTCTGCTTCGTTGTTCCACGGGTTCGGAGTCGAAGACTCTTCGGGACCGAGCTGAGTCTTCCATACGCTCCACATGGCCTAGCCATCATATACGTTGGATCTGTAGGCACCTAACTAGACTCATGTCGCTGTACAGCCCGTACAGTTCGTGGTTGAATCTTTTCCTAAAATCATCAACGCAAACAGGGTCAAAGATCGCATCCAGAACTTTTCCCTCGAAGAGACCATGGACTTCCTAATCCGCTTTTGAGATTAAGGTAAAGTCAGCTTGGTCCTTCGAGAGGGCTCTATAAAGACATCTCACTAGCTAAGGTTCTAAACAGTTTGCTTACTTTGGGACAAATGTGAACTAGTGAAACTAAATAAGATCTGAGTGGAGATCGGTCGGAGGCATGTTGTGTGACTTTCGCTTCAATGACACTATTGGCTCGGGACGATTCTAATCTAGATTTGAAGAGAATGGGGAGTGAATGTGAATATACAGTCGTTTAGCACTGCGACCACAATAGATCTATTGTGCTTCCTATCTTTATCTAGGACTTCTACATAACCTCCGAAGTTAATACCGCGGAGATAAGACGAAGGATCAAGCTTGCCAATCGCTGTTTTTGAACTCGGAAGCCAATTAAGGAATAATGCTCTCCCTCGAAGAGTTAAGATTGTAGACATATCTTATAAAGCCCTTGATAGTTTTAGTCCTGCTGTATGGCGCAAAAGCATGGACATTTACCAAAAAGGACGAGGAGATGGATGAGGTTGCTTGGAGAGGGAAGTGGTCCCGTATGTAATGATGGTTTTTGGAGGAGGAGACTGAACGACGAACTCGCTATAAAGGAACACCACGCGTCCGTTGGCGCAAGCATCTGGACTCAATCAGCTGAATGTGAGTGGCTGGAAGCAACTAGCGCGAGACTGTGCTAGATTGAGACACAGGTTGCCTGAGGCCCAGGTAAACCCCGGACTGTAGCTCCAGCAAAAGAAGAACATAACCGCAAACTATACAAGCTTAACCAGGATGTGGACGTAACCCGACAGGCAAAAATCACAAAACAAGAACGCTCCAGCTAAGATGGTATTCGAATCCGAGCCTCCTGCTTCGATAAGGAGAAGACGACCGAACCTCCGGTATAAAGACCAAGACATCACGAAAAGGCATCTTGGTCTTTTGGCTGGAAGCAGCGTGCCCATGACCGTCAACGACCGATTTAGCTCCGGCTCTGACCCTCCAAGGGTCGTTGGCCTGACAAGTAAGTAAGTATTGTTGATGCTATGTGCTGCTTCTAATCTAAATCTGATTAGAAAGGCTTTTGGTTTCTTGTGAGAGCTGTAGCAACCACAGCACATCTGGTTAAGAGAATATTCAAGGCCTTGTTGAGTTAAACAACAGTCCAGTGCATGCAATCTGAGTGTGCCAGTCATTTTCTGAATGAATGTGTCCAAAATGCATAATCAATCGATCAATAGATCGAAAGCCATTCTATCAAAAGTCAGATAAGATTCGGCGATTGTCTGAAAACCAGTAAATTGCCGAGCTATAAATTTTCCGTGCATGATAAGTGCCACTGATTTCATATTTTTAACAAGGTCAGTTCCAAAAATAGCCCCAAATCAAGCCGAGCATCACCTTTCAAATAGTTCTTATTTAGCATATCCATACGGCCATACAAATGTATTCATGTCGGTCAAACGAACTAAATAAACAACAGCGCACAAAGGTTCAGCCGCAAAAAAGGTAATTAAAATGTACTTAATTCAACTCTTTCAGCAAGCAGAATACTTTGCCCTTGTTTCCCCACAATAACTGGTTCTGCACATCAGCCGGCAATGTTGACCCAACAACGTAGCAAGCAGAATCACACCATAGAGAAATAACTCACATGCAACTAATATTCCTCAGTCTCGTCTTCTGCTATGACAGCATAAACTGGTTCTCTTCTGCATGACATCGTTGTGGTAACACAAGGAAGACGACTCTTCACCAACTTTTGCCAAGCGGGGAGAGTGCACCCGACCACGATGTACATTCAACCGAGACACATGTTGCAATCGACTTAAGGCAAAGAATTCCTGTTTTTCATTTATTCACTGAATTTCATTGAATAGAGTTGCACAATGCAAACCCATACTGCCTGTGACTGATGACGCCTACACAATTCAGCGGACGACATGAGGCAGAAGTCTCACACATGAACACAGATTCAGATTCTTTTGAAAATACACTTTCAAATGTAAGCGCGGACGTGGAGCCATCATCGAGTTCACACTCTGTGTAGCTGTTCAACTTTCTGGGCGATAAAACGTTTTCACATTATGTACGTATGCACGTTCGGGCAATATTAATAATTATGACGACATGATGATAAATCATCATCACCGAACTTATAATCAATTGATGTGAGTGAAGTCAGCAACGCCCAGTGTTGTTCACGAGTGAGTGCGGTTTCTAAAGTAATTAGAAAGAAAGATAGAGAATAAGACAAAACGAAATCCACGCAGAGAGCATACGAAGAAGCCGAACGCAAAACGTAGCGAAAATTATTCAAACGCTTGATCTATTTATTCTCTTCTTTCTCTGCGTTATTTTTTGTGTTGGTTTTCTTATTTTATTACTCGGTTTTTTTTCTTCTGTTGTTTAATTGGCACTTGTGTTGTCTTAACTTCTTAGCTTTCCCCATTTGGAGTTGGAAGTCAAGAAGCTGGTGTGTTCGCAGAGTATTTTATTGCTTTGCAATATGTATTAATCTCCGTCTGTCTGGAGGTCGTGAATTAACATTTTCATTTAGCTGTTAATTTTTCCTGTCTTTCTGTTGGTGCTCTTCTAGCCGAAGTGTGGATCCACAAGAGATGCAATTTCAATATTTCATTATGCAAATACCTGAAAACTGTACTGGTTAACAGTTCACATCCAAATTTCCGATCCACTGACAGTCCCATGAATTAATGAATGGATCCACGAAAGTTGCAAAGTCTCAGAGAAAAACAAAAATCGTGCTCAACGTTCTTGATGAGTGACATAAGCACTAGAGACTAGTTGAGACAATGATAAGAGCAAATGAGAATAAATGCAAATGTTGGACGATTTAATTGAATTTGTTCCAGTTCTTTGAACGTTCGCATTAGGTTAGGTGTACGTAATCTGATTTGATGGTTTGACAGCGAAGTGTGCGATGTCAAGTTGCGACCGACAGCCAAAGTGTTGGTGGCACAGTAGAACTGTTTTTTTTTTTTGATTTTAACATTTGTTGATGAGGTCATGACTAATGTTGAAAACTTCTCGACACTTAAGAGTTCATAGCACGGAGGGCACGAGAGTTTGTGGAACTAATTGCTATATAAACAAACGCAGCTGTGTTCGAAAAAAAACTTCGTCGTTCATTGTATATACATTTTGTCGTGTTTTTTTTGTTTGTATATTGGTGCATTAATTAAAAATTGGAGTAATGATGCAGTAGGGGAGGAGGAAGTGTGCTTGGAGTTGCGCTGCAATAGCGTGGAGGAAGTGTTGAAAGGGAGAAGAGACTCAGCTGTCCGACATTTGACACCTTAATGCGCGCAATTGAAGTTTTATGGGAGTGCGGTACTTTTCTCGTTCACCCTAAATGGATATATATATTTAACTTATTTATTAAAATTATGTAGCGTTGCGGGTTGGTGCGTCAACCCTTACGTACTTGAGCCTACGTTGTCTAGGTGCGATTCCCGGTACGACCAACATAATTTTCACAACCCCACCTCTTTTGAACTACTGGCAATATTCAAAGCGTAATAACTGTCTGTCTAGAAAAAGCTTCCCAAACCTGGTCGTTCGGAGACGGCATAAAACTGTAGGTCCCTTCCATTAGTGAAAGAACAACACGAGTGGTAGCACTAGGAGCTAAGCCCTCACACTCTATGGGTCACGCATATTATAATTACTATAAAGTTATGTTTCGCCGAATCGACGAAGTCCATCTTTGAACTCATCTTCTGTTCACACTATGTAAGCTGTGAGCCTCCGATTTTGAATTTAATGTCTTTGACTTATATCTAAAAGAGATGGTGGTGTTCTCGATTCTACGAAGGATAGATAACTATCCAGGTTAATGAAACCAGTTTGCATTAAATGCGTGGGTCATATCCCGCACAATGACAAATACAAATTCCTGCAATTTATCCTCAAAGGGAAGATAGATGGAAGAAGAACGGTGGGACGACTAAGACTGTTATGGATATATAACCTGCGAGACCGGCCACGAATCTTCCCACGATACAAATTACAAGGTGGATCATAGCCCAAAATTTACTGACAGCGATGATTTCAAACCTCCGCATCGGAGAGGAAAGTTAAGAAGAAGAAGAATAATAAACGACACAAACGAACCGTCTACAATTGAACCCAGACAAGCTATCTGAGGAAATGACGGCATGACAAATCACACAACCTTCACAAATTGACACACATTTTCGTTGCCTTGGAATAGAAAGATCTGCCGTCCGTTTGTCATGCTCGTATTTCAATTCGTTCAATTGAGTCCTTCGTTTCCGACATCACAGACCATTATCCTTGACCAGCAAATTTGTCAAGCAGACGTTTTAAGGTTATATTTTACACTGTCCACATGCCATTGTTGGTGGATGTCATTGATGTAAACAAAATGTCTGAACTACTAGGTATGAAAACTATGAGTCAAAAATAATAAGCAACGAGTATATTCCATGTCTAAGAGGAGTTTTTTCAAACTACTGCCTGACTGAACGGAGACACACAGTTTTAAAGATGTCTAGCGCCTTTTATTGAGAATTAAAACTCAGATCAGTATTTCATTTACACGCGAAACAAAAAAACTGAGCAGAATTTACTCAGCAATCATTACTGACTATAGCTCGTTGAAGAATCGAAATCACAGGCGGCGCCTCATCGTTGTATCATAGATGCCGCTGACAAATATTCTTGAAGATACAGCAGAATTATCAGCATTGATGTTCTAACACTCGACATAGGATAACGTCAATTTGTAATACATTGTTTGTTTAATAAACAAACGCTTCTAGTGAATTAAACCATATTTGTAAAAACATTGGCAAACGACTGCTAAAACTATTTGAATTTTGAAGTCTACTACAATGAAAGTATAGTCACGAACCAACTTTTGACAAAAAAGTAAAGTGAGTACACAGCGTTTTATTGAGAATGATTACTGAGCTGAGAATAGATTCAATCGAAGGTGTCTTCTAGATATAAACCAAATCAGTTAGGAATAAATGCTTCCAAAACCAAATTCATTGTAATTTCTCGTAGAGATAGAATTGATGTTGAGTTCCATATCGAAAACGTCAAGATCGAACGTGTTTATAGTATGAAATATCTCGGAACACAATTTGTTGGAAAAGCGAATTCGTCAACAGAAATAAAATGCAGAATATAACAGGCTCGAATGGCATTTGGCATGAAGAAGATAGGTGTTATGCAACAGCGACATCCAATTAACTTTAACAAATTCGATAATAAAGTGCTATGTATGGTCAACATTGCTATATTAATAATAATAATAATATAGGTTGCGCGATGGTCCCATGGATATACCTTGCTTCTCAGCAACCACTCGTGTTCTGCGTGCTACTGTGCTTTTACGGGTGGAATGACTTACAGTTTTATGCCGACTCCGAACGGCGAAGTTGAGACTGATTTAAGAGTCTTTGAGCATTGTTAGTGACTCGAAAGAGGTGGAGTCGAGAGTTATGAAAGTTGATAAATTGGAGATTCGAACCCGGCACCCTCCGCGTAGAAGGACTAAAAAGACTAGATGGTTTCGAGATGTGCCTATTTCGTAAGATACCATGGACAGGACAGATAGAGTGTATAATGTAGAAGTCCTGAGAAGAATGGGGACAAAGCGAGAACTCAGAAAAAGAATGAAAATTCTCGTGCACTTTACATACCTCATGTACCTCATGTAAAGTGTCAGCTACTGCAAGTAATCCTTCAGGGAAGAATTGAAAGAAGAGGAGCTGTTGGCGAACAAAGATGGTGGAATGGTACAACATTCCGAAAATCAAGCTATTCAGGAACGTCACACATCAGGAGAAAACACCAAAATGGTGATAGAACCTAACCTCCTAAGAGGAGAGGCACCTTAAGAAGAAGAGTCTTTTGAGAAAAAGGCTCGTGAGATGTTTGGCTTTGTTTACGTTGATGGTATCAGAAGGAGAAAATTGAACCATGAACTTTGTGAACTGTGCAGCGATTATATTGGATCCAACGTATCACATGACTGGCCCACGTAAAGAGCATGCACAACTTAGGTGTGGCCCAAAGAATCTTTGACTCCGAACCTATGGGACAACACACAAGAGGACGTCCGCGACAAAACTGCCACACTCAAGTGTAGAAGGATCTCAACCAACTTCGTCCGCGCAACTGGATGCAGTTAGCTAGAAATGGCTCTAACTCGAGATGGTTGTTGCATGAAGCCCAGATCCTCCCCGGACTATACTGCCACACATAAAAGGTATTGACTGCAATCAATATTTATAAAACCAAGCCAAGCCATGCAGGAGGAATAGACAAAGGAAAATAACAAATGTGGCAACCGTGAAGAAAAACGCCCCAGACCCCATGGCAGTGTTGCAACGAACCAGTAGTTCACCTTTTCCATTTCAGACTGCCTAATTACCAACAATCTCAGAATCCTTTGTTTACTCAAATTCTCACTCCACCAAATGCAAGAAGACATATTTTATTGAAAACAAAACAAACAGTTCAAATGCCTCGAAATCGATATGTTACCTCCTTTGATTTGAGTGTGTGCACAGAAACATCAGAATATGAGCAAACATCTGTTTGAATTACGAAAAAGAATTTGACTGACAATGTTTGGCTTTACCTTTAGAACATCAGACCATGCGATGGTTTCGTTATCACTTTCAGATTATAACCCCACACACGCATAAATGAAATACGAACGGCCATATCGATCTGAATTCGGTGAACGTAACAAGAATACGCTCATGTGAAATAAAGAGAAACACTTGAGAAAAAAAAAACAATTGGATTTCCGACAAACTTTATGCTTTTCATAAGAGACCGATTAAACACTTAAAGCTGCAGCGCCACAAACAATGGACGAAACAGGAGTTTTCATTTCAATCTCTTCCAAGGGCAAGGTTAAGAGTGCATTTCGCAGAGGAGTACACTAAAAATGAATTCATGGCTGTGTGCTTGGGTCTGTCTTTGTGCTTGGATATCGCATGATATTCACTTTCTTTCTTTGTATCCACACTTACATCGAAGAAGATACTGTTTGCATAATCTTTATCGTCGAACTTTAATTGAAATATCTGGCGACATCATTCCTAGAATCTTTCTTGTATGTGCCATGCCCGAGCAAACTATTTTTTTTTATCAGCGATGTTCAAAATAAGCTCTGACTACGCCTGGTGGGGTATTCCAATAAGACGCATGATAATTCCATCCGCACAAACGAAACAATGTTGTCACTCTTTTAATTGGTCTTGTGATTCATCTCATTCTTTCAGCAATCGTGGAGAACTTGCACAACAACTGTCTGAAACCGAAGATGAAGGAAGGGAGGCAGGCAGTCCCTGAAAGATTATCTTCAATGAGTTAAAGTGCAGACTTAAAGGCGAGCATATGATTCTTTTATTCAAAAGCAAAACTCTCAAGAATAGCACTGAAACTGTTGTTGCGAATTCTTGCTGAATGCATGTGCAGTCGACACCAGATGTAATCGCAAGTGCGTCGTCAGATGATTGAAGATGACGTTATGAAGTACACACAGACTCTCTTCAGATTGAAGATGATTTTTCCAAGGTGAAGGAGAGATTGTGCAGCAACATCCGGTTGATGTTACTCGAAATAAACACATTTTCCATTTTTTGCATGCCAAACCGAATGTGCAAGGGGAGTTGCAACTGTGTGGCTATATGTAATTTCCTTAATTGGAGGGTATAAAATCGATGTTTCTTTCTGGACGAAAAGTGAATGAATAAAGCGTTATGCAAACGAAGCAATTATTCAAAAAAAAAAAAAAAAACGAAACAAAATCTAACACATATGACTAACTTGGTTCGCTATTACAAAAACAAACTAGAGAGTGTGATTCAAATGGGATCACATATAAATAGAATCAACATGAATATGAATAATTGGGAATCGTTGTCGAGTCTGACTCCACCAGGCTCCAAATGTATCAACGGCAAAACTGATCTATTTTTAAGTAAAGAAGTTACGTGGAGTCTTCGTCGTCCACAAAGATAAAATAATTTGCTGCTGCTACAACTTCGTAAGGCAGACGTCATTTTTCCTTCTCTTCATTAACTTTACCAAATGATGACTCACATGCTTGTCACACTCGGGGGAACAAAAAAAAAACTTTTTTTTTCGCACATGCAATTACTACACACAGAAAATGTATGATATTCGGAAACCGGATAGCTATTATAGATTTGTTTAGGCGATTTCATACTTACAGCAATAGAAATGCAATTTTCCTCAGTGCTATTGGGAAATTTTACAATAAACTTGGAACCAGCCTTCTCTTCGCTATCGTTGAGCGGCCGAAAACGACACACAACTTTAATACTGTCCTCCGCTGGGATCTCCCGTTCGGCAGACATGTCGACGGAATATGTGTGTGGCGGTTTTCAACGTTTTATTATTTAATACAAAATGTTTCTCCCACAGTTGAAATATTTCAGGAAAAAAAAAGGATAATTGATTTTTTCCCACAGGTTCGATTGTTCTTTCTCCTTTGTGTGATTTGAAAGGAGAGACGGCTGCGAAAAGATATCGAGGAGAAAAAAAAAAACTTTCCTCGTCCGCACACACAACACACGAATACACAGCTAAAACAAAAACTGAAAAAATATAAAACGGCGAACAATTTTTATTCTCGATTTATTCTTTATTCTCTCCTTTCTTGTTCTCTTCTTTTTTTCTGTCGATCTTCGGCCGTCTGAAGCACACGAACGATTATAGAACTTTCACAAAATCTGAAACTAATCGATAAGTTTTTTTTTCGTCTATTGTTGCCGTCGTTTTTATTTTATTGCTCTTGCATGTGTGGGAATTTTATTTTATTGGATGCGGATGAATAAAAATAAATTAGCAAATAACTATTTATCTAGAATTATGTTATTTAACTTTAAGATAATAAAGCACTTAAATTTGTTGGTTTATGCAAAGACAGATGTGAATTTTCCGTTCGCTCTGCCCTTTCACGAAGCACTTCACATAACTGATGAATGACATTTACAATGTTGCCATGCCAAAAGTGAATGCAGGAAAAGAAAAAAAATGTTCGGCCATTGACAGAACATGTGCAGTTGTGAGGTGTAGGAAGAATGAATGTTCCTATTTGGGACCGGTTAAAAATGATAATAAAAGATTTATTTATGAGGAATGGCTTCATTCGTCCATTAACGACTTGTCGTAGTTATAATCAAATTTGTACAGAACTGATTCAAGGATCATTTGGTTATATTCCTAAAATTTGAATACAGCAAAATAGCAAAGTTTTGTCGTGCAACTTAGTCTTGTCATGAAAGAAATATTCGGTAACCTCTATCTGTAGATGCCACGTTCCATGAGTCAACAAATTTTGTATCGAAGTGTAAGTTTCCGAACTGCATCTGGCAACATTACAAAATACATCACAAGCTAAAGTGAGATAACAATTATCGTTGCGCACTGCTCGCCGGCATCGCTGAATGCACTCAATTCGTCATCTACAACAGAATATAAAGCTTATTTATTGAAGAACATAGACTGGTAAACAGAAATGGAGCAGAGAAGTAGACAAGTGATGATTAATCAACTTCTTGTAAGCAGAATTGAGATAAGACTACGCAAAGTATTCCATTATATGTCAAAGAAATAACCTGGCCAAGAAAAGATGCTGGTCATTTAATCTTTAATTTCTAACTAAAAACATGTTCGAGAGCAAATCTATAAAATGTTTGACAAACCTTGTAAACAAGACAAATTGTTTACTTATTTGAAATATATCGTATGTCGTTACATAAACTGTTTTTTTTCCCATCGAATTAAAAGACTTGGCAGCACTCGTTTCCTTCAGAACCTCAACTGACACATCTTTCGCTCTCGGAATTTCTCTCTTTGAACACTTGTTTTTGTTATTTTCCGATACCTGTCAAATTTTCTAATTCGGACAACAAACTACTTGACCATTTAGTCGAAAAGGAAGCAAATACCTTAAAATTCCTAACTCTACCCAATTCTGTTAATAATATATATAATTGATCTGTATTCAGCTTCGAATAAAGTAAAATGTCAAATCGTGACATATTTGCGAAGGCCCTGCCGAATGTGAAACTAGCAACACGGTACGATGCCGATGGAAAAGAAGTTCAGGTAACCCCTAGTTGTGTTTATTCCTCTAACCGCTGGTAAGAAACCATTGATTACTTAGGTTGAACGTCGTGAAGATGAGGAACAGAATGCTAAGCAGCAGGAAATCTTCGAGATATTAGTGAACGCTGGCTATTTCCGAGCTCGCATAAAGGGTCTCTCTGCATTCGACAAAATCGTCGGAGGAATGACCTGGTGTATTGAATGTTGCGATTACGATGTTGATGTGGATCTTTTATTCCATGAAAACTTGACTATTGGACAGAAAATGTAAGTAAATGCGTGCACATCTGCACTTTAATCAGTCTCTATTTGTAGTGCCCTGACAGAGAAAATCGTATCGGTTTTGCCCAAGATGAAGTGCCCCTACTTGATTGAACCACATCAGATTCAAGGTCTGGAGTTCATCAGTATTTTTCCAGTGATTCAGTGGCTTGTTAAGAGATCGGTTTGAAAACAATGCGCACAATGCAGGAAGTGCAGTCTAATTGTGCTTAATTTCAGGTTGAGAATCGTGCCGAGAGAGCTGTCAAACTGAAGGCATTCGCAGTGAGCCAGTTCCACAATAACTTTCAATACAAATCCGACAAGGAGAATCTTCAAAAAATGCGCAATGCCTCAGCGACCATAAAACGCATCCAAGTTTGTCGATTTCATCGCCTCAAGAGATGAATGGCAATAATTGGAGTTTCTTTCAGGAAATGTACAGTCCACGACGTCAGTACAAACGGAAGGACACTGGAAATGAGGACGAGAAGACTCGAGTACGAATCACCCTTCTCGAATATGGCAACAAGGGCGCCTACACTGGTCCGGCAACAAGCAAAAATCCGTCGCAGAAGTCCGATGACTCTCAGTCGGGTGCTGCCGATCTCGATGAGAACATAGTCGAGCGTGAGGTGATTTCGTTGAACTGGGAACATTTTGTGTCAAGCTTTCGATTTATTCACACATATGTGGTTTTGAATTCTTCCACCTTATCCCCACATAAACAGAACAGCTCACTTTGTGTCACATCAAATGTAGTTGGTGGGCTAGTTCTGCGTGGTGTTTTAGTTAAATAATCTCTTTTTCTTTGTTTGTTTTGCCATAGAATAGAATATCATTTTTGGGCTTATAACCTGCAACACAAACTGCTTAAAACTCTTTTATGTTTTGTATATTTTGTGCAAAAAAAGAAAAACACAACGTGACCCTTTTTTGTGTGTAAATAACAGCAAGACACGCCAACAAACAAACAATTTACTTGCAGATCGATGTTGACCAGCTGCTTAAAAACCTTTACATTGCAAACGAGGTAAACTGTCAATTCAAATAAATATGTACATATCAGCATAAGAATGAACAATTATGAAGTTGATCTATAATAACCCGTGTACATGTCTGTGTCGCTAGGGAATGGCGAACACTTTTGCTTTAAGTGCTGTTACTTTAATACATTTTTGTCTTCTAAGTGTGTGGTGTGTGACTGCGTGTCTTTTGTGTACATTTATCTGTCTAGCGTTTGACTAGCTTAAGTAGTTTAGAAGTAAGTAGACGTTAGAAACTGTAGTTTGATTTGATCTTTAGATGGACAACACGTTTGACTGAATCCTCGTTTGTAGCAAAAAACACATTTTTAGCGTGGTAAAGCTACTCCGTCTGAGCAAACAAGTGATGGAGACAGACGCAATCCACTTTATCCAACCCGCATCATTCCATCTTTCTTTCGTACATGTTTTCTCACAGCACATCATACTCCGTAGAAGAGTGTACACCACTTTCCTAACCAATTCTCTAAACAAGCTCTGATTTCAACAGAATATCTCTAACATTTCTCTTACACATCACACAGGACGATGTGCCAACGAAGACAGTGCTTGACGAAAAGGATAAGACAGCCATTCTCCAGCACTATGCTGATCTAAAGGAGGAAATGGAAATCGACACCAAACTCCTGTCGGAGCAGAGTCAGGCAAAGGCTCTGCAAAACACCAAGGCCGCTCTGGAGAAGAAAGTCCAACGGGTCAAAGCTGATAACCAGGAATTGCAACAGGAATTGGAGAAGCAGAAGCTGAAGCTGCAAGAGCAAGAGAAGTTGGAACAGGAACTGTTGGCTGAAATTAAGGAATTTGAAAAAATTGAAAACAAAGCTGATAAGGGGTAAGTGTGTCGGTTTTGAAGTCGTGGCGAAGAGTGCAAGCAGATCTGTTCTTCTTTTGCAGTGTACTTGAGAAAATAAAGGGGCTCGTGGAGCTTAACGAGCAGTTGAAGAAGGACGAGGCTGAGTACAAGGAAAAATGCCGAGAGGAACTCGAAAGACTACAGAAAGAGATTCAGTAAGTATTTGGTTTGAGCGCACGATTTCTCTGAATTGCCGAATATCTCTCTACAATATGGCCAAATATTTTAGCATCCAACTTATGAACGACGGGATGGCGCAGTTGATAAAATACATGCCCTTGGTAAGTGGAGTCCCCGGGTCGAATCCCATCGAAAGCAAAGTTAATACGCTTTTATCTGGTTTGCAAATCCAGTCCCGTCACCATTAACCGTTGGTATCTAATTGACGGAAGTGGTAAATCAATGGAAAAAGTCTGACTTTGGATATCAGAATGGACCAACATGGCCTAAGTGTGCTGTTGAATTCACTAACATGACCCCCACCTATTTATGTGGATGCCGGAAGACTGTGATATTCCAGAGAATTGTAAAGCGGACGAACTCGCTAAAGAGGATACTAGTTGTGTAGTCTTTCCGGATAGAGACCTGCCATATATGCATAGCATCTTCTGAAACTTGAAACGCTTTCTCACGCTTAACTCGCATATGATGCCTCAAAAATACAAGGGCTGCTGTCAATCTGAAAACTAAGCAGTAGGTCGAATCTTAGAAAACTCATCGGCATTTTAACTGGGCACTGCGCACGGCACAACTCACGCCTCAAGATTAGGTACCCCCACAACGACTTCTGCAGAAGCTGCAGAGATGAGAAGATGGGAGAATATATTGAACTTCTTCTGCAATATAGTACTTTATACTTGTGACGATAACTAAGGATTAGTATTAGTCATTTCCTTACTTACTTAAGGTGACACTACAATCCTAAGTGGACCTCAACCAACAAGCGTCTCCAACCAGCTCGATCTTTAGCTAGATGCCTCCAGTTTCGCACGCATATGTAATTGGTTGAGGACCTTATCCATTTTGCGTGTGCCACATGAGTCGTCATCTTCTTCTACTGTGCCGTCCCTAGGGGGCGGATTCAAAGACTCTCTGGGGCGCAGAATTGGCTTTCATCTGCTCTGCATGATCGAGCTATCACAATCGTTGGATCTTCAGTCTTCTGGCTAAGTCGGTGTCGCTGAACAGCTCGTACAGTTCGTTGTTATATCTTCTCCTCCACTCACCAACAATACAGATGGGACCGAAAATCAACTGACAAATTTTCCTCTTAAAGCAGCCAAGAGAAACTTCGTCCGCTTTTGACAAAGTCCATGCCTCTGCGCCATATAACAGGACTGGTTTTCTAGAGCGTTACATTGCTTTGTTTGTCAATGGCTTTCTTAGTCCAAAGAAGCAACGATTGACAAGAGATATTCTTCGTTTGGCTTCAGCGCTGGTGTCGTTGTCTGAATTGATAGATTCTGAAAATCTCCTGAGAGATTGTACCCCTGTTTGCTCCTCCATTGTCTCACTCCAGTCTAGCGATCGGGCACTTCTCATGCTCCCTCTTTCTTTTCCTGAGAAGCCGATGTTCATCCCTCCTCGTGGGATATCCGCAACCTTACCATGGCCTCGAAACTTTCGAACATCTATAATACTGGAGGAGTGCCTTTAGTCGATCACAATGTGATAAATATGGTTGACAGTTGATTCACCAGGAGATCTCCATGTTCCTTTTTTGAATATTGAGATGTGGGAACTGTGTACAGCATGACGCCCGACAGCAAAGTCGATTAGCCTAAATCCGGAGGTAGTGTCGTGTTGGCTGTACTTCCCGACCGTAGTACTAACAATGCTCTCTCTTTCTAGCTTTGCGCCTAGGACAATTTAAATGCCATAGCTAGGGTATTGCTCGTAAGTTTTGTCCAAGAGCTTGAGACTGTCTTTGGTATCGTCGTTTTTCTCCTCTGCGGAGGCATGTGTGCATATAAGACTTATCTAGCCTTGATGCGAATCACCGTAAAGTGGTCGTTCACAGACCTGAACGATAAGGCCAACGTCTGCCTCTAACGACGAATCCACATTCAAACAAGCGCTGTTTTTGTTGCTTGTAGCAATCTCCGTAGTATACATCACAGTTGTTCATCCTCTTTTTGTCCGGTCCATGCCAAAGCACTTCTTGGATGGCGGTTGTATCTGCTTTGTAGCAGTCTAGCGCTTCCGCTAATTGTTCGGCTGCACGTGGCCTATAAGTGACCTTACATTCCACTTACATATCCGAAGATCGTTGTCCTTATCTCGTGTAGATAATTCGTCATCAGTAATTCCGTCCGTTTCCGGCGCTTGTTGTTGCTTCGTAACTAGCTGATTCCTAGAACAAGCAATCATCAGCCATCTCCACGGCTTTATTAAAATATTTAACTTGCTTGCGAAGTATGATCAATTAGATCCGCGTTGTAACACAAGGGGTGCTCTGGCCTAAGTGTGATGGCTAACCACCGGAAGTAAGTGCATGAACTCTTGAAATTGTATTCGTATATACACATTCCGTAGAAATTAAACAAATTTAATGAGATCCCCGTTCCTTACAGAGAAATGGAGCAACGCAATGCGGAGACAAACCCAGCTGAGGAAAAGGAGCTAATAGCAAAGCAAGAAGAACGACTGCAACAACTTCGTTTGCAGCTGGCAAAGAAGAATCGCGGAATAGTTGCTATACAACGTCAACTTGACAATGTTCCAGATCGCACTGAACTGGCACAATACCAGCGGCGTTTCCTGGAACTCTACAATCAAGGTACTCCATTAACCCCGCCACCTCATGAGCATATTTCACAAAGTTCCTTTCAATTGCAGTCAGCGCTAAGCATCGTGAAACCAAACAATTCTATACACTCTACAACACGTTGGACGATACAAAACTATACCTAGAGAAAGAGCTTTCGCTTTTAAATTCGATATATGAGAACTACCACGAGGGCATGACCACGCCGCAGTCGAGGGAACAATTCCTGAAGCAATTCGAAGCGATTGTTGACGGAGTCAAGCAGACACATATGAAAGTCCGCCAGAAGTGTGATGATGAAAAGGCGAAGCGTGACGCCTTGAACTCCCAGTTGATGCATTTGGTTGATCAACAGAGGAAGTATGCCGTCGCTGTGAAGCAACTCACTCGCGAATGCCAACGATGTGAAGCGTTGACCCTGCATTTGAAATCAATCCAATAAATGTTTAGTCGAATGTATTCCATGTCGAAGCGTAATTAAATATAAAATTGTTTATTATATGTATACCTTTGTGGTAGATTATCAGATTCTGTAGTATGTTCAGTTACACATATGTTTAAATTAAATCTCCAAGAGTTGTTTGAAAATCAGTGTTTTTGTTTGGGAAAAAAACGTGCTTCCCTTGTTTCCCGACACGAACAGCATTCGAAACTTGGGACTGCATCTTGAATCACTTGACAATGGTCAACGGGTGTACCTGAATACAGAGAATTTCTCAAACTGACATAAAACCTCTCGTGAATGCACATGAAACAGAAATGGATGCTGTGAAGCCTGACGCAGGTACACCTCGGAGTTTAAGTAGCTCTTAGCTATACCACTCTAGCTTGAGGCTGGAACGCACATTTAAACATCTACCGTCTTTTGTTCTCCAGATTCCTGTGAAGTTCCAAAGAATAGGTCTTTTTGTTCGAAAAACGGTTTCAAAACAGTCCCAGGTACATGACCAGCTTATTATACAGCCTGATCAAAATGAGCATGTCGAATCCCAGACCTCTTTTCGGCGTCTTTACTAACCACTCTTCCATTGACACTCACGCCTCCAGATTAGGGCTTCCTCACAACGATTTCGTCAGAAGCTGCAAAAACTAGAAGGAGGAGGAAATTAACGTGCATCTTCTCTGTAAATCCTCCCGAAGGATATGTCAGTTAGGAGCCTACTTCTGAAACAAACTAGTCGAACTAAGCAGCATTAGTGGCAGCCATCTTCACCGTTTTATAAAAAGCACCAGTACTGGCTTGCGGAATAGGATTCCCTGGGACCATGTGGTAGGTGTTGAAGTGGCTGACTGCTATACGGAAAGACAGCAGCCACACTTAGGCAGCAGCCACACTTGTGTTACCGCTGATCAATGAATACGTATTCTGAAAACCAGTAAGTGCTTTTAATAAAACGACACTAAGCAGCATAAGAGTCATACATGCTGCTTAGTTCAGCCAGGCTGTCAAAATTGTAGGCTCCCAGAAGTCTAAGCCTACAGTATGAGAGAGCATTGCAGTTGCATAGCCAGTGTACAATGGTTTCTTCCTCATCCTCGTCTCTGTAGCATCTGCAGAAGTCATTGTAGGGGAGGCCTAGTCTAGACTCTTGAGTTATTATGGCGCAATGAACTGTTATAACGCCAATGAGAGTTCTAAGATTCGACCTACTCAATCTAATCAGACAAAGCTAACGCTTAGGATAAATGGTAGGCCAGAGTTGTTCCTGTGACAGTTGACCATCTACGATTAACTTGAGCAAGGGTTTCTAGCTAAAGTTGGTGTTTCACAATTCTCTGGACAGTCACAGTGTCCCGGCACCCACATAAGATGGATATTAAAACATTTGGCCATCTCGTTAACCACGTGGTAACAACCGTCCCAATCTGACATTTTCGTGTATGCTACTTGTTGGAAGTCTGTTACTCTAACGTATCCTAATCCCAATATGATTCTACAATAAAGTTGAGCATCTCTTCGTCCATCAGTTACCCATATACTCCTACTTAATCCTATTCACTTGTTTTAACGGGAGTCCACTAAAATAAAGAGAAACCACGTGTTCTGGAAATGAGCATAGTTCCACATCTGTCCCTCAACATATATACAACACTATTAGTTCGAGAATGTGACTGAAACCGGATTTCCACGGGAGAAGTAGCAATGGTTGCTAAGTAGGAAGACTCATTTACCGTGAAGTTGTGTGTCTTCGGTGTGTTTTCGACAGTATAGATATAGTGCTTTGTCTGCATTGACCAAACCACATTTCTCGCTTGTTCTCCAATCGTTGTGAAAGCTCCTACCATCCTACCACGAAATTTTATACTTGATTTATTAACTCAACTTATCACTTATTTTTAAAATAATCTTATGCTATATTTCCACTAAAGGAAACCGCGAGATTTCGTCAAATTTCTCCAAATCGCCTAGATTTCGCCAAACATTTTCGCACATTCAGCCAAAGCCCCCTTGAGTTAATCCGTCCGTGGGAGGTTATCAAACCAAATAAGCCTACAGCAGGCTGGTTTCAGTTTTTTTCTGATCATTTTGGTTTTTATTATTTTCATTTTTCCTCTCTCTTTTCTGTCGTTATCAACACTATTGTTTTCTGTCAACAAACAGCTGTTTTTTTGGACACTTTAAAATTTAAAACTAAAGAGATTTGAAAACACAAATTCGGTGGGAATTGCATATTGAAATGTCGCAAAACGTTCCTCGCGGTTTCGGTTCCGTGGGAACATTGTATTCTTGATTTTATGCGGTGCGGGTGCAACACTATGCATTTAATGCGCTTTCAGCTTAGTCTAAGTAATGTTTAAAAAAAAAAAGTTTAGGTTTATTTAAGCGGTAAGTTTTAAAGTCATAAACACAATTTACAATTCTATTTATATTATTAAATTTTATTATTATTAAAACCATCTTGCAGTGTCCGTAACACAGAACTAATTCATGGAATGGGGCGTATACTTGTTGTATATACGCATATCACAATGTAGCCTTTGCACGTGCTCTGACGTTTTAAGTAGGATACATGCAAATCCATTAAACAAGTCACAGTTCAGAGCTAGCGCTTTGATAGTTCACAGACCGTAATATCGTAAGCGCGAGCACTCATTTTTAAGTAGGGCACTTCTATAAACTCGGGTTTTTGAAAGTTGTGAAACAATTTTCTTTTGTTGTGGTTTTTTTTTTCTTTTGTAATGTTTGTGAAAGTAATTAATTTTTGTAGGGATTTCATTTGTTGTAATCGCAAATTCTTGTAAAATTAAGAAAAATAATACACACAACTACAGTCCAGGGTGAACCTGGACCTCAATCAACAAGTCTCTCCAACTACCATAGTCTCTGGCTAGCTGGCGCCAGTTTCGCACGCCAAGTTGGTTGAGGTCCCTAAACTCATGTCGCTGTACAACCCGTACAGTTCGTGGTTGAATTTGCTCCTCCAAAAACCGACAACGCAAACAGGACTAAAGATCGCACGCTTTTGAGATTGCCCATGCCTCCGCGCCGTACAGAAGGACTGGGATGATCAAGGTCTTGTATAAAGTCAGCTTGGTCCTTCGAGAGATGGTTCTACTACTCAATTGCCTCTTGAGCCCATAGAAACAGCGGTTGGCAAGAGTTACTCTGCGTTTGATCTCGGTACTGATGTTGTTTGAACTATTTACTGCGGAGCCGAGGTAGACGAAGTCCTTGACTTCCTCGAAGTTATAGCTGTCCATTGTGACGCTCTGTCCAGGACGTCGATGTTGTGTGTCCTTTCTTGATGACATCATATACTTCGTTTTGCCCTCATTCACCGATAGACCCAGCGTCTAACGCTTCTATCGCAATGCCAGCAAACGCTTCCTTGACGGCTCGCTGTGTTCTGCCAGTCACGTCAATGTTATCCGCGTGTGCTAACAGTTGTACGGACTTCTGAAAGATCGTGCCTCTAGTGTTGGCGTGTGAGTCTTGCACGATCTTCTGCACAATTATGTTAAAAAAGTCACATGACAGCGAGTCACCTTTTCTAAAACCTTTTTGACATTGAAGGTCTCGGTGAGTTCGTTGCCGCCCTCGACGGAGAATCGAGAATTCCGACGAATTTGGCAGGAATGTCGCAACTAGTATGACGTTTCTCTGGCTGGTCTCTATACATACAGACGATCACTTACCACACTCCCAGGAATTACTGGCAATAGTGCCACCCAATCGGGAATCCTGTCGGAGGATCGAAGGTGGACACGATGTGCTTGTTTATGTTTAATTTAAATGTCCACCATTATGCTAATTTCACGATCGGCATAATCTCGATCATCGAAAACGATTTGGCCTGCACCAAAGCAAAGAAAGACTAAAGCACTCCTGTATATAGACAAGAAGAACATTAGTGAGCTAATAGGTGTATTCACTGGCCACTGTCTCATGGGCAACCTCGACAAAAGATTGGGAGTAGCCTATAACGACTATTGCATGATCTACGTGGATGAGGAAGAAGAGGAAACAATCCTACACTTCTTCGGAACTTGCCAGGCACTTGAAGAAAGTAGAAGAAGATTCCTTGGCAATTATTACATCAGCTGCCTTAAAGACATAGCAAGTAAAAGCGTTTTGGACATTCTACACTATCTCAAAGCCACAAACTGCTTATACATTGTTCAGGAGACACAAGAAATGATCAAATGATCCTAAACAGGAAGCAAATCACAAACAACAAGGTTATCGGAAGAACTGGGATACAAAGCCGAATAGTGACATCATAATCGACCGATCGTGTCAGTTATCGCCGTTGAACAAATAATATTACTATGTTCTTTCTTGAGGTTTAAGCTTAATAATAATAATAATAATAATATGGGTGGCGCTACAGTCCGAGGCGGACCTGGGCCTAGCTTCTCAGCAACCACTCGTGTTGTGCGTGCTATTGTTCTTTCACGAGTGGAAGGGACCTACAGTTTAATGCCGACTCCGAACGGCGAATTTGAGAAGCTTTTTCTAGACAGGAATACTCTTTGAGCATTGTCAATGACTCGAAAGAGGTGGAGTCGTGAAATATGCAAGGTGGTAAATTCGGGTATCGAACCTGGCTCCCTCTGCGTAGGAGTCGACGCACTTACCCACTACGCCACGGCGACCCACGAGGTTTAGCTTACTTTGTACTAAATTTTGTCAAAAACGATCTTATGATGATTATGTTGATTGAAATCAAATGATGTGGACGGACATGTTGACCAATTCAATTCATCAATTTCATTCAATTTTCTAAATTCAATGATTCCTAATTATGCACATATAAACATAATGTAACAATGTATGCGGGCGGTATTTTGCTCCAAAATTACCGCAACATACTCTTATGCGCTACGCATTTTTGTTTAAAATAAATCGAAATTACTTGCGAACAGCTACTCTACACAAAGATTGTCTATTTTATTTATATATATACAGTGCGACCTCGATAAAAGCAACTAATAAAAATTTTGGCAGTTGTTTTTACTGAGTTTGTTGCAATAATCACGTCAAAAAGTGGAAGGTGCTGAAAATGAGACAAAAAGTTAAACTCCTCAAAAATAGTAAAAAAAACGTGCCTTTCACTGGTAAACAGACCAAAACTAATTTTTTAATTCATATTAAAAATAACAAAAAGTTAACATTTTACTTGTATTTAAAAAATTGAGAAATTTTTGATTGTGTCTTTTTAGACCCTGAATTCTTTTCCACAGCTGACTCTCGTAAGTTTTGCAGAGCTATAATATTATTCAGTGAAGCATCATTTTATTCAGCCCATTGAATAAAAATGTTTAGTGCTTGGATTGCAGCCCCTGCTTTGATTTTTGGCAATGGGGATTCTTTAACTGCATTTTCGTCATCACTTTCAATTTCTTCGTCTCCCAAGTGGCTGCAAGTCGGTTCCAGATTGGTTTCATTTTCGGCAATCCAATCATTTATATCCTCGGAACAGTCAATAGGGGATAGCTCTTGAAGCTAATGTATGTATCGATGATATTATTTCGCGGTCTTTTAGGATTTGCTCCCTTATGACACTCAAAGGTAACAAATCATCTTCATTTTATTCATTGCTGGAGTTCATCAAAGGGTTCCAGCACTTTTGTATTGCCGTAGACTGCACCTTGTCCCATGCATTAGCCAAGAGACATACGGCGTGTCTCAAATTAAATGCTTTTATTTTAGTCTCCAAATCTGACCCTTGACTAGCGAATAAATGTGCCAATAGACTCTTTTTGTAATTCAGTTTAGTCAAGTTGATCACATTCTGATCTATTGGTTGGAGAATAGCGGTGCAATTTGCTGGTAAACACATGGTGACTATCATTCCATCATCACTTGTCAGCTCGCCGTCCTTTGGATGACAAGTTGCGTTGTCAAACAGTAACAGAGCCCTCTTCTGAAGATTTCTAGACCCAAGAAACTGTCTTACCTAAATGAAGAAACAAATATGTAAATAAAAAAGAAATGGTTATAAAAGTCGATCAACTCTATTAAACATGTTACCTCTGGTACAAACGTTGAGTGAAACCATTCTTCAAACAACGAGAATGTCATCCAAGCATTTTTATTAATGACGGGTTTATTTTCAAAATTTTTAATTGCTCTAGGATTTAGAGCTTTCCCGATGACGAATAATTTAATTTTTTTTAATCCCAGATGCGTTCGTGCAAGCAAAAAACGTTATTCTCTCTTTGCTTGTCTTCCGACCTGGAACGGTTGCTTCTTTAAAGCTTACAGGGGTTTTATTTGGCATAAGCCTAAAAAATAAGCCGGACTCGTCCGGGTTGTAAATTTGATTTGGTGACACACCGAGCTCTTTAATTGTATTTTTGAACTTAACCAAAAACGGTTCATCGAGTTTCGGCTTATTTGACAGCTTTTCTCCACAAATTTCAAGGTTGCGGATTCCATGCCTTTTATTTTTTAAATTTGAAAACCAGCCATTGTTTGCATTAAAGGATCCCGTTTTTCCTTAGTTCTGTCGTGCAGTTTATATGCCTGTGCTTTTAAAACTTCTATGGAAATTTGCACGTTTCGATGTCGATTTTCCAAAAACCATTTATAAAAGGCTTTCTCCATACGAAAAAACGCTCCTAAAGTTACTCGTTTTCCCGGTCCACATTCTGAATTTACAACAAATTTTTTTAGCGCTCCTTTTCTCCTCTTAATTCTATTTATGGTAGACTTGTTTACTTTATATTTTTCAGAAAACGATTTAGCAATTACACCCTTATTAATTTGATCTAGAATTTGATTTTTTTTTTGCTTTATAGAAAGCTTAGGAACACTTTTTACAATAGCCATAACTAATAGTACACAGTAATCCGACTAACGACACTAACGACTACAGAGTAAAAGGCACGAAAAACTACGCGTGTTATACAAAACGCAAACATCGTCTAACAAACATCTGCATAAAAAGTACAACGAATAGCTGTAAAATAACTGCCCAGACATGGCAAAAATAAACAACAAGGAAAATATACGAATAGCGAACGAAAAAAGAGTTTATGAAACAATAGTTGCTTTTATCGAGTCACTTCCTTTTCGAGGAGTTGCAATTACTGAGTCAACAATGCTAAGACTTATGGTGTTGCTTTTATCGAGGAGTTGCACGTATTGAGGGTTGCTTTTATTGAGGTCGCACTGTATATTCAAAGTTTTTTTTTTATAATTGACGTTAACTTCACTTGAAATAAATTCAAGAACAAATCCCTTGAACCCATGCATCGGGAGTTAACATACAATTTTCTTCACAGTAAAATACTTGTGATTAATAACATATTTATTTGGATAAGCATTATTAGATTAATATTATTATAGATTGATCGTCTTTCGCGATCCAAAGGCGATTGCCAAATGCATGTCCTCTCTGATTCACCCCTTCGTTGGCCCTCTCTCTCTCTCACTCTCTCTTCCACTCAAGAGGGTAGTTTATGTTGCTGATTGATTCGATTTAGGAAGGGATAAATTAATTCCTCGTGAAATATCGCTCAAATATATCGCCAATATTAAGTTGAAAAAACTCCTTCGCAAATAATGCATTACTTTCGAACAAAGGTTAAAAAAGGTTATAGTGAGTTAATCTTAAAAGATAGGTATATGCTTTAACGGAATTTTTTTAGAACTGAGAAAGGAACAATTTAGTCATACATGATTTTTGCGTAACTTAAACTGTTTACTGGGCGCACGCAACGGTAGCACTTAAGGCGCAAACCCATAGAATCCGTCACGTGCGTTGCGTCATTCATATATTGACATCTCATAAGGCCTTATGAGAGGGAGCAAATACAGTCCACAAGTGAAATTCACCACGACGGATGGAATTGGACAACTTTTAACTTCTTGTGAGTTTGACAGATGTTTATTCGGGTGCTCCTTATGTGATTGATTTTATGATATTTTATGAATGAGAGAATAGATTTTTTTTATTTAAAATTGTTTTTGAATAATTCCTAATAATTCAGGAAATTTAAAATTGCTTAGATTTATGCAAGAGTGGATAGCGCACGCAACGTGGTCTTGCAATCCGGCAACTACGATTCTTGTGGATTCAAAACGCAACGCAAGCGACGGATTCTATAGGTTTGGACCTTTAAAAAGAATAGATACTTTTTCCCCGTTTTTGCACTATTCTTCATTTCATTTATAAGCTTGATCATATAAGTATGGATTTTACGTCAAAATATGCATTGTGCCTTCCCTCTAATGAATTTCCTTTTTGAGTGAACATGTGATGCGACGCATGACTAAGCGACCGAAACACGAACTGTCCACAAAATAGACCCTCTCAAAAGAAACACCCTGTCCTCCCACATCGTTATCGCCTCCCGATGGATCTTCTTTCCCCGATACACATATGTCCACACATCCTACAAAACTAAGCGAAAAAGCTCGCCAAGGGAATGCATCCTCCCAAAAACCAATCGAACTTCAAACAGAATCAGAAAGAGAATTCGAAATACATTTTCCAGCCCGAGCGCAGGCATCCCCGAAACATCCTTGTTTGCTCAAAATCGTTCGTGCAGAAGCTTGTTACTCCGATGCTTCATCAATTAGTTAATTCGTCCCCGTGATGGATCTCATTACCAGCTCGTGCACTTAACCCGATTTGGGGCAATTTTTTGGATTAAATTTGTGTCTCGGCGAATGCGTGACTAGTGGGACAGACCCGCAACCTTTTTGTAATTGATTCCACGATGATCCCCCGGGAGGAGCGTAGATGTCCCGGCGATTAGTTAACTGAATTGAGACATAGCGTGGTTTTTGGTCACCATCTTCGCATTTAGTTTAATTAAATTTCGGTGAATTTATCGAAAGCGAAACGCGCCCTCGCTCCACACGGGGGAGTGGGAGTGGTAGAGTGGTAACGTCATCATCATGGACCACATTGAGAGTCAAAGCTCTCGGCGTCGCCCCATTCACAGATGCAGGGAGTGTTCGAATTCCAGAAGAATTTTATTCAACAGGTCTCGCTGCTCGCATTAAAAAGCTATTTGAATCCATTCTCTCTCTCTCTCTTTCGTGCTTGCCGAGCTGAGAGCTGAGAGCGATGTGCTCTTAGGTTATATTTTTTTTCTCGTTGCCTTTCATGAATGACTAGCCTGCCTGGTGTTCACTAGGACAACAATGTTGTTATCGCCGATAGCGGCGGCGGCGTACTAATAACTCAACGAAATCCACACACCACACCACAACAACAGCACCCCATCGCTCGTCGCCCTTCGGCTGGGGGGTGCTTATCGGCTGCAGCTGAAGTTGGCCACCATCCTCATGAGACGATACCCTACACTCTCTGTGCTCTCGTTGCTCGGTGCTTTGGGCTCGGCGACGACGACGACGACGACGACAACGACGGCGGCGACGGCGGTGGTTTTGTTTGCCATGCTGTGTGTGCCTCGCGGAGTACATCTTCTTCGTCTGTGCGAGCATCCCGGTTTTTGAGGCTCTTCAGTCTTTGCGTGAACGTTGCGGCGTGCAAGACTTCCCTGAAAGTCCACATACCGGTGGGAAGTAATATTTGTGTGCTCTCGCTTATCCTGAAAAAGGAATACAAAAAAGAAATAAGTAAAATAAACCAGTTGAGTGGATTAAAAACAAATATATACAGAAAAATATCGAAGGATATCGTGAACGCCAGGACTCAGTGGGATTCTGCATCTGACATGTTTACAGAGTCATCACAGCACAGTGCCAGTTCACATTTATCCGTGCATTCGTATGCTAACTGTTGGTGAATCCTTGAAGTGCTTGTTATTTTCATATTCTGATTTCTGATTTCTGTTTTCTGTCGCTCGCGTACCCCTTCTGGGGCGGTTTTCATTAAGTTCAAGTGAAACAGATTGAATGGAAAATCATATGCACACATCGGGTGCAGCCGATTGAAACGCCCCACAGTGCGACGTGCAAACGGAGCGTGTTTTTTCGGTTCTGTGCGATCTGCACTGTGAAAGTTGTGGAAAATAAAAATTTCAAAAAGGATCACAATTTGTTGTTGTTGCGCGCGCGTTTGTGTGTGCGGAAAAGTGAAAGGGAAAAAAGTTTCGCGTTCGTTTCGGTAGAGGTGAAGTGTGTGTGTCGTCTTTTTTTCTGTTTCACAGAGAGAAAGAGAGAGAGTTTTTGAAATTGGAAATATAGAAAAATAGAAACTTCTGCATGCGTTTTGGGAAAAAAAAAGGATATAAAAGGATTTTTTAACACAAAGTGAACAGCATAAGCAAGGTGAGTGAATGTGTATTTAAATTAATTATTCTTTTGCTATTCCTATGAAATTCAATTTGCAGGTTTTATGTGGGCTTTTTGAAATTCAAAGGGGGAGACTAATGAATTCGTTGCTTTCAAGTGCATTTTTTTGTTTAGAAAGTTTGGATAACTTTTTATTTAACCAGGCAGTTGCATTGATGCGTGAATAGTTTTGAGAATTCGTTCAGATTTATCTTAGATTTGTATAAAACCGAATTCAGTTGAGATGGGCTTTTCGGTCAATCTCTGCAGGATTCGAGCTACCAACAAGCTATGTTTGTCTTCGTTGGACTTCGTTTGTATTTGAAATCTGCACCATTTTCTTAAAATTCAGGCAAGAGGAGCTGTTCTCTTCTTCTTCAAAGTTAAATCAATCAAAATTTAGTTTACACCCACGTCCTACGGTTTCCCACGTGAATTCACGGATTGATTTGAGTTCCACCATTTACGTTGCTTTATGCTGGCCCTAAATATGCATGGAATCCATCCAAATCCACCAAAAAGGGCAGCAAAGGAGGTACGTTTGATAAGTCAGTGGGGCTTAAGTCTATTATTCCGAGATACGCCTACTTTTAGGCGACCGGTTTAGTCGACTTATTGCTCCCAATTTTGTTATTCCCTTTAAGTAATAGGTTTCCTTAAGGACCTCAAAATTGGGCTTTGTCTCAATGCTCACCTCTTCATTTGATCTAAATTTGTTACCGCTTAGCCATTTCCTTCGGTTTTTAGTAGAGAAATTGCGATTAAAAACAGTTGAATCTGTGGAATGCGGTAGCTCGTAGAACACGTTATTAATTTTGGCACTCTTTTAAATGGATCAGATGGTTGCAATATAATTAAATATATATACAGTGTATTCTCGATTATCGCAACTAATAGAAACTGGAGTAGTTGCAACTATCGAGATTCTGTCTACTTGAAAAGTTGCGATTACTGCGTCAATATTGATAAAAATTTACTTTAGCTGTTGCGAAAATCGAGAGTTGCGTTAATCGAGAAAGTACTGCATGTATATAAATGTATAGTGCAATCGAATTGCTGGCTACCTAATGCTCAAATATTCATTTAAAATGTGATGTACCCGCTCAGTTGAGACGCATATTGCTTCCGTTGCGTCACGCACTCTTGTTATTAGATCGTCCATTTTATCATTTCTGGTACGACCAGAACAGAACTTCAACTGCATAGTTCCCATAGCATTTATTAAGTTTTCCCTCGTTTCGGTAATGTTTTGTAAGCAAGAACAACTAGAGCTTGATCATTACACGAAATACACATTTTTGCTTGTTTCGTTTGAATTCTTCAGCTTGACCACTTTCAATGACTATCAAACCCAAACTAAATGACGCTGCTTGGTGAAAACTTGACTGTAGCCTATTAATAAATGGCAGTTGACCCGGTCAGTTTGAGGTACTATTCAAACAGTCACTCATTTTAGAAGGTGACCCTCATATATGCATCCGATTTAAATGAGCACTCACGTGTCCGTCTTTGAATATTTGCATGTCTATTTTTAAGGCGGGACTGTTTAGACCAGAAATGAAGTATTACAGAGATAGCCGACTTCACAGCTGATTGGCTCCTAGTCCATCGACGAATTTGAGTGCATTCTTGACAGATATTCATGCATTTTTGACGGTTATTCACGAAATAACGAAAATGCTGTCCTCTGATTGGTCAATTTGGTTTATGAACACGTTATAAAAAACAGTTGTCAAAAATCTTTAGGGGAAAGAGAGGTAGAAGTCGGGCATTTCTGTAATACATCATTTCTGGTTTAGATTGTGCCGATAAACAAAACCGCCGTGAAAAATCTGAGGCTTCAGAATTCACAATTTTTTTTTTATGTCTGATGAGGTGTGTTCAGGATGTTTGCTGAGGTTTGACTTAAAGCTTAAATTAAATTTTAAAAAAAATGTTTTTATAGCCCTTTCTGGAACTAGATGGCGCAGTTGGTTAAGTGCATGGCCTTGGTAAGTGGGGTCCCGAGTGAAAGCAAAGTTAATACGCTTTTATCCGGTTTTCAAATCTGGTCCAGTCACCATTTGCCGTTGGGATTAAATTAACGGGACTATCACTGGAGTGGTCAATCAGTGGTAGTGGTCTGTGGGTATCACAATGGACCAACATGGTCTAAGTGTGTTGATGAATTCAATAGCAATCTCCTACCCTACCTACCTAAGAGCTTCTGCTTTTCCAGATTTTTGATTCTCTTCATTTTCTAGGCCCTCGAAACTGGCGTTTGTTACAGTGATAACCAGTTCCTATGACCCAAATTTGGTGCCGTCCAGCCATTTCTTCAGTTTTAATAGTAATAATATATAATAATATGGGTGGCACGACAGTCCGAAGCGGACCTGGGCCTAACTTCTCAGCAACCACTCGTGTTGTGCGTGCTATTGTTTTTTCACGCGTGGTTTCTTCAGTTTTAGAAAAAGAAAATAGTCGTAATGGACTAATTCGGAGGAGTAGCAGTTCGTAGAAGAATTATTGGATTTTGGCCACACCATGGAAGGGATCACTATTGCTGATTGTGAGCGATGGCGGCACCAATCGCATGAGCAAAAAGACGTAGGCACTTTAATTCTCCAATCATATATCTATTTTATCATTCCATGAATTATATCGAGGATTTCTGCTATGACGACCTTTTTTTGGCCAACCTGAATGTTTTGGCATCACTTGCGCTGGTCTGATCACAATGAAACGTGAGTAAGCCACTTCTTAATTTAGCATTATATACCACTCACTCTGGCTTACCTCAAGGTTCGGTATTGACTCCCATTTTATTTCGTATTTTCATGTCCGACATACCAGTACCCAATGGTAACACTTTCCTAGCTTTGTTCGCTGATAACACAGCCCTGTTCTCATCCATATATCTTAGGACAGGACGCCCTAACTTCTCTTCAAAATGCACTTGATGCGTTTCAGTTATTCTGCTTCAGATGGAAATTCAAACCGAATGCAGATAAATCAGTCATGTGGTTTACTCAATGCAGAAAACAGCAATTCCAGCCTCAAACTAACCTACAATTGAACTCGACCAGCATCGAGTGGTCTGAAAGCTGAAAGTATTTAGGAGTTACTTTCGATAAAAAACTCACATTTGAAAAACATATGTCGAAGCCGGTTCAGAAAGCAAACCTAATCATTAAACCTAAATCATTGATACGATTTTTCAACCAGTTTTAACGTACGGTTCACCTGTGTGGGCCGATTGTGCCAAATCTCACATTAAAAAACTACAAATATGTCAAAACAAGGTGCTAAAGCTAAAGTTACATCTGCCCTGGCATTTCTCTACTAGGAGGCTCCATGTAAAAGCATCTCATTGATAAATTTCACAAGAATTTTTTAAGCATATGCTTTCATTCTGAGAGTGAGCTTATTCGTAACATCTTAAATTAAGGAAGAAATCAATCATATCTTAAAGCTCTAATATTATATGTAGTTATATCATTCTTGCATGTTGCATAGTTGGGCCTAGGTGCAATTTAGCTATTAGACTCATTACTTGTAAGGGTCATAATAGGGGTTTTTGATTGTAGTGTTTTTCCCTTAACTTTTCCTAATAATGCCTTAAATTTTTCTTACTATATATGCTTTGAACTATCTTAGTTGTAAAGAACTTTTGATCTGTATCTCTAAAATAATACATGTTAGATGTAACTAAAACTGTACAAATAATCGAACTACAAATAAATTGAATTTGAACTTGAATCACTTCTAGATTCCCCATAGCATTTATCAAGATCTTCCTTGATGTCGGTCATTGCTTTTTTTCTAATGTATACTAATTCAGTTTTTGAATGTACAAAAGGAAAGCTTTCACAGATTTTTTCCGGATGAGATCCGCAATACTTTTGACTTAATTCAAAGTGATATCTTGCACTAGGATATATACTAATTACTAACTTACTATCTAGTAGCAATTTCAAATGAGCAAGTTAAAATGCGTGTCCTGAAAGTTATACTCCCTGAACATTATCGGAATGTAAGGTTGTCTTGTACCGAATACAGCCCAAAACTTCAGTCAACGCACTGACTTATTACGACACGACGGCCATTGTTTGCTTAAAAGCCGCATTAAAAAATCTTGGTCCCTGACCATGAGATTAACGATCTGCAATAGACAAATTAATAATCCTTGACAATCGAATGTCCTATTTTTGATTCGACTAAAATTTTGTTCATAATATTGTACATGAACACAAAATCACAAAACTTGAAAAAAAAAAATTCGAAATATTGAATTTTTGACCCTTTAATCCCAAAATCGGCTTGGACAAAGGACTTGCACCCACGTGAAATTTGAAAAGAATTAAGTATTTCTGCTTTTCCACTTTGATTTATAAAAAATGATTGATTCTGTTTTGTTGGTCGAAAATCTTGTCTGCACAAAAATATTTATCTTCATCCAAAAGGTGGTTTTTTCGACTTTCAACAAACTTAGCTTGGAATCAAAATGCACTACAACTATGAAATAAATTTCAACGGAAAGTAAAATGCTTAGACTAGTAAGGCTGTTAAAACTACATAAAATCCGTTACCTTTTAGGTCGGCATTAGAGGTTTGCCAGCAGAGATAACCTATAATAGAGATATCCAACTTCTACCTCCCCTGCCCCTTGATTTCATCTGACAGCGTTTTTTATACGCTTTTTGTTCCTTGTCTGTAAATACGTGTGAGCTCTTGCGAACAGTTGTGGAACAGCTGATACCCTTCCCCACCTTAGTAATGGGGTGAATTACAGTTCTTATTTGAAAATTCGCTCGTTATTTGAACGTGTTTTTAAATTTCGGTGTTCAATTTTCAACACAGTATGGATGGGTAAATTAACGAACAGAGCTTATGTTCATGAAGTTGATTCATTAAAACTTTGACGAAGTTACAATCTGAGATACTAGCACATAATTAATGAATGTACAACATAGTGTGAATATGTTTTGCATATGAATAAAAATAAATAATACATTCACACGTTCAGTTAACCAATAATAATAATATTATTGAAGCGTGAATCACAAACAAGAAGTTCTGACAACCATTTTTATGCATTATCAAAAGTTGCAATATTTTGCCATTGTTCTTATCAAATTGCTTAAATTGAATTCATGAGTTTTTCAGAATTCATGAATTAAGCGTACAAAGCGAACTTCATTTTTTGAGTTAATTTGTCAGGTATGGTTTATGAATAGGCTGTATATACACTATGGTCATTGCAATACATTTTCATTCACGAAAGTCCATACAACAATGTAAGAAAATTCCCTTAAAAATACTAGTCAACTTTTGAACACCCTCCGAACAACGTACCCATGTATGTTACATGGAAAGTACATGGATTCCCACTAAATTCATGAATCTGCCGCTTTTTCCCACAAAATTCACGAATCGGCCGCCATATTGTGGTGAATTGACGAGCGTTGTAAATGTATGAGTGAAATACAGGGGATTACCACTAAAAATGGCCGAAGTTGGATATCTCTATCATCCATTATCTGGAGATGTTACGTGCACAAGTCAGTTAGCGTCACAAGCTGTGTTGACAGCTATAATGCTTCCCGTTTGTTGTTCTTAAAATTTCAAGAACTTAAAATTTCCACGTATATTATGTTGATATATCTTGAATCGCGGAAGCTTCTTAATGACCGACAATATAGTTTCCGCAGCGACAGGTCCACTGGTGATCTGATAGCTTATCTCACCGAAAAGTGGAACCAGTCTTTGCACAATGCAGGAGAAAGCAAGATCCTTGCGCTTGATATTTCTAAAGCATTTGACAGAGTTTGGCATAAAGCTCTCTTGTCGAAAATGCGTGCCTATGGTATCGATGAATCTCTTCTTCTATTGATTAGAAATTACCTTTCGAACCGTTCAATTCAAGTTGTTTTGGATGGGTTCAATTCTGATATCCACCAAATAAATGCTGATGTTCCCCAAGGCTCAGTTCTGTCTCCGACACTCTTTCTCATTTTATAAATGATCTCTTGTCTGCTACTTCTAATCCAATCCATTCCTTCGCTGATGACAGCACCCTTAGCTTTTCACATTCGTTCCTAGACTCACGACCCCGCCGACCCAGGTTTCCTTAATCGATGCAAGAAATATTTCACCCCTTCTGGTTTGGCTTTAATTTATAAGGCGTACATCCGCCCCAAGCTTGAGTCAAATTCGCACACTGACCATAGTTGCCATTTGCTCAGTTTCGTTCACTTTTGCTTACTTATATTCGAACGAGTTCAACTGTTCTCTACAGTGGACTTATATACAGTTGGAAAGTTCCGAGGGTCAAATTGTGAATGCTTTGAATTTGAAGATGGTTTCGGATATATTTTCTTGGCTTTTGACATAAGTTAAAGTTTACCTACTTAAATCAATTATGGATGGACTGAGTTTTGAAGGCTGACCTAGAGTTGGATTAGGCTGTCAAAACTGGTTGTATTGTTAAACACCGAAGCGCACTGGAACTGAGCTGCGGAAAAATGTTATTAAATGCCCATAGAACCATAGAATCCGTGGCGTACGTTCCACTTGGAATCCACAAAAGTCGTAATTGTCGGATTGCAAAGAAGCGCACAATGACGTATGTAGTTTGCGTGTGTAATCCACTTTTATATAAAATATACTCAAAAACAATATTTAATAAAAGAAAACGTACCTATTGGGTTAGGTTAGGTAGGGGGGCTGCTAGTGAATTCACCAGCACACCTAGACCATGTTGGTCCATTGTGATATCCACAGTCAGACTACTACCACTGATAGACCACTCCAGTGATAGTCCCGTTAATTTAATCCCAACGGCAAATGGTCACTGGACGAGATTTGAAAACCGAATTAAAGCGTATTAACTTTGCTTTCAATCTGATTCGAATCGGAGACCCCACTCACCAAGGACTTAACCCACTGCGCCATTCAGTCGTTAACGTACTTATTCTTTCATTTATTAATATTCCTTAAATATTGTAAAATCAATGACAATGAATGAATTGCCATGGAGACATCTGTCAAACGCACAAAAAGGTAAAACTTGACCAATTCATCCTACGTGATGGAGTCGACTTGTGCCGTATCTCTCCCACTCATTATTGCTTATGAATTGTCAATTTTTTGACAAGACGCAACGCACGTAACGTATTCTGTGGGTTTGGGTCTTAAAACGATTACACATCAAGAAGGTGACTGCAGTGGCGTCAGGTTACATTCTTTGCTGAGTGCCAGATTATTCGATTTCAATCCGAACAATTTTCAAAATTCACGTGTGTTCCTTTCTGGAGTCACTGGCAATTTTCAGAGAGTACACGTGGCAATAATTAGCCACTAATCCACAACCAGATTCGTCCCTTGATACTTGATACCCTTGATACATCAACTTTATGCTTTCCGTGGTTTACACCATTCAGCCACTGCCTCCGACTTATCGTAAAAAACAGTCCAGACAAATTCACTTTCATCGCCATAAGCTGCTTCTACCAGCGGATTCAGCTAAAGTAGGCTTCACTCTCCACAAATCTCCCATGTCCTGGTCGCCTAAACCGACACCCAGTGCTGTTTGGTCACCTAAAAGCATTTCATAGAACTGCCAAGTTGGCACTCAAATCCCTCGCCCGCAGTGGCGGTTCGTAAAAACTCAGATAAAAAATATATATCACGTAACTTCTTTATTGCAACAATGTCCCGAGTAATAATCATAACAAACTTGCCGCAAATGGATAACCCAGATGTCAGATGTCACCAACCGAAGTGGTAGCCGGAAGAGGACTTTGTTTGTTCACTTCCGGGCACCCTGTTGAGGGCGCAGCTGTGTCCAGGTACATATTACACTCGCGAATTTATTGCACATCAGATGCGGTTCACTTGACGAGCCTACAATGAGTCCGTTTTTTTAATTTAATCACAAATCGATAAATGTGGAACCTAAACGACGCAAAGGCCCTTGAAATTTGTTTCTGTGTGCGATCTGCTCATTAAATACTATTCCAGTGCAGGAATAAAGTCGAGAAGAGAAAATACAATCTTCTGGCCATAAAAGATTTTGCGTATGGCTGCATTTTTTCCTCGTTTTAATATCTCTTTGCGATAGGGACTACCAGTCAGTCGTCGCAGCAGCCAATGGCATTGGTTGCCAATGTGGAAAAACGCCCAGTGATATGTCGCTGTCGTCGTAGCCGCTGGCTGGTGTAGCGACAAAGGCGACGTCATTCAAATCAAGGCGATAGAAATGCAGAGACGCCATCACATTGTTCTTGTTCCTTCCTACTTTCAGCGTATCTTTTTTTATTTTATTTTTATATTGAAATTGAATTTGCGTCACGCTAAATCATTGTCACTGGATAATTTACTGCATCCTTTCTCCTCTCGGTCGCGCAAGTGGATACGAGTGCAGAGTGCCTCCCGGGGGTGGTTATAATGCTTTCCTCGGAGACTCGCAGTGCCATAGACGACACTGATGACTGAGTTTGGGGGTCGTCTTGTCTCCACGATGGTTGATGTGCTTTTTACGAGTTTTGTTTGCAATATATTATTTTTTATTTTTATTTCGATACAAAAACAACATCATGTGTCTGGTGGTGGAAAGTAATCAATTTTATTTTTATGAATTTCAAATGATTCTCGACGAAGGGGTGCAGGAACCTTTTGTTCTCGAAAAAAGGATAACAATTTGATCGGGATGGACATTTATGAAACTCAATGGGGGTTAATTGTATCTGAGATGGGCGGACGTTGATACTGATGACGTGTCTTGACGATGGGTTAATTGTCATAAGCGATAAGGATCAGGTCACATTAACAATGCGGAATAAAAGAGAACGTTCCGAACTTGTGGAGTTTATAAGTGACTGTAAATGGCGCATACTGAGATACTCCACAATAAAAGCAACTAGTAGAAATGTAGTCGATTTTATTGGCATTGTTGTCAAAAATGAGCCGAAAAGTTAAAAACCTTAGACTAGTAAACACAAGAAAAGTTCTTCTATAACTAAGCAGACCAAAATTGAGAATTGATTTCATATTCAAAAGAAGAAGCTAATTTCAATTGCTTAAAAAAAAGGAGACATTTTTTATTGTTCCTTTTTGGACGCAGAAGTCTTTTCCACAGGCTACTCCCGTAAATTTTGTAGTGCTGAAATTTTGCTCAGTGAAACATCATTTTCTTCAGTCCATTGAAACCAAATATGGGGTACTGCTGAATTGTACCCCATATTGCAACCCACTTCATATGGATTCATGTAAAATATCACAAAACAAACCAAAAATATCACAAAACTGATACTCTCACTTCTCTTACTCTAAGGGTGCTATTTTAATGTGAGTTCCATGTGCCTCTGACAACCAGAAATGAAGTATTACAGAGATAGCCGACTTCACAGCTGATTGCCCCCTAGTCCATTGACGAATTTGACAGATATTCATGAATTTTTAACGGTTATTCACGGAATAATGTAAATGCCGTCCTCTCTTTACATATAGATGCTGCTCTGGCCAGGGCCCGAGGCGCTTTTGCTCTTACAAAGAGACTGTTTTACAACAGCCAACTCGATGCGAGGGTGAAGGTCATCTGCTACATGGCGCTCATCCGACCAATGCTCACCTATGGCTGTCCCGTGTGGTTCAACGTGAGTGCAAGCTTGATGGAAAAGATTCGGTTGTTCGAGAGGGCTTGTCTTAGGGATTGCCTTCGCCTTTATAGAACTCCAGAGTCCCAGTACATACAATTCTATTCCAATGAGGTCTTATACAACAGGGCAAACCTGATAAGAGTGGATAATTTCCTGGTGAAGTTGACTCGAGGTCATACTGCTAGAGCGATGAACTCGGTCAATAATCTGATCTCTGGGGCTTACTACCCCAATCCCCAATACCACGAAAGGGTACGGCACAATGGCTTTGTCCCCCCAGAAGCATTCCTCTATTTTGACATGAACGGTCTGATACAAGACATACAACTCTTTCATACCGCCCGTTCAACTGTGGATGGGCGACTCAACCACGACCGCTCCGTCACACAACGAGCTGAGGAAGGCCTCCTCCGGTTCAGTATGGCGGTCTCAAGGCGGGATATACGGGATGTTGCAACGCAGCATCGAAAATTCTGGTGGCTGGGGAGCGAAGGAACTCCCTCGTCGAACCCTTTAGACCCTGGGTAGAAAGGGTATTGCGGATCTCCGTGTGGGAGCAGTCGGTCACTGTCTTGCAGCGAATTAGATGCAGATCTAGTAGCAGCAACCTACGGCCGACCTACATAGTCTAGTGTAGTGTAAGGTAGATTTTAAGATAAAATATAAAAAATATAAAAAAAAAAAAAAAAAAAAAAAATAAATAAAAACAAAGAAATAAGGTTAAGTCGAAAGACATAGCATAATATTAAGTTTAGCTTAGAGAGCCCGCCGAGGGCCAGTAAGTTAAAATAGATTCTTTGTTAGTCCAACTAGTTTAAGCATTTTTGTCTAGTATGTAAGAATATACGTTATGAATTGAGAAATAAAAATGAATTTAAAAAAAAAAAAAAAAAAAATGCCGTCCTCTGATTGGTCAATTTGGTTTAAGAACACGTGTAAAAAAACAGTTGTCAAAAATTTAAAGCGGGAAGAGAAGTAAAAGTCGTGCATCTCTGTAATTCTTCATTTCGACTATAAGGGTGCTATTTTAATGTGAGTTCTCTGAGCTTCTCACAACAAACTAAAAAAATAAAAGGTTATGCATATTTTATTTGATTCAAAAATATTTCACAATAAATAGATCGCATTACATTCATAAAAACTAACTTTATTATCTAATAATATCTTATAATCTTGTTAATAGAGGCTAAGTGCCTGCATGAGACGCCATATCAAAACGTTCAATCTTTCATTCCAGTGCTTCACTATTCGTCCGTTCTCCTTTCAGGCAATTCACCCGCCACCTCATTTATTATTTCAGCCGCCTTTGAAAGTACTCTCTCTGATGGGACAGCCGGTGCAGGAATACACAAATATGTGGTGTGAAAGATCGAAAAGTTCTGGGTGTGCTGCTTATTGAGAAGTTCAGAAAATTAGAGGGTCGCTCGAACGGTCCAAATTTTGACATTGCAAGCATTGGTTTATTGAAATATTTGCCCAAACGCTAGGTACTTTGTTACAAGTCATCTTTATTTCGCTTACCTTTCGATCAATCATTGCCCTTAGAGATACTTTTTTTTGCAGTGTTACTTCCGGAACTGTTTATTGTGTTCCATGTTGGTGGGATCCAGGAAAGTTGGTTCCAATTGGCCAAGCCGTCTTTTTTATGACATTGAGTAGTGTTGCCTTAAAGTAAATTCCGCACGAAGTTTCTTCAGTTATTTCGGCGATGCTATACTGGAGTCTTCTTATTAGTGGTATTATCATCGACATGGTCGGATATTTTTTCCGCAGAATTTCTATGCAATCAGGTATTATCGCCTCACACTACGACACTTTCAAAGGGTTCCAGAACTTTTGTATTGTCGAAGACTGCAGTTTGTCCCAATCAATAGCCAAGAGACATATGTTATTCCCTTTAGGGTTATCTTTCGACTTTGACCGAAAAGAATCAAAATTCAAGTTGTTTTTAGCTCAAAAAATAGGCGCCTGCCTGCCGTGTTGTAAATTTGATCTGGTGACAGACGGAGCTCTTTAATTTCATTTTCGAACTTAACCAAAAACAGTGCAACGAGTTTCGACTTACAGCTTTTTTCCACTAATTTTAAAGTTTGATTTGTATTTCTTTTTTAAAGATTCAAGACTAGCCATTGCTGGGATCAAAGGATCCTGTTTTTTTCCATTCTTTCGTTTTACAACAAATATGTAGCCAGACAAAAATAAACAAGACGGAGTCAGATAGCGAGTCCGCGACAAAATAGTTGCTTTTATCGAGTCACCTGGTAATGGTAAGATTTAAGGATTTGCACACATCGAGTGTTTTAATGAGGTCGCACTGTAATATGAAATCATACACTTCCGTTCTGATAGTCGTGTTTTTCCACACAACAAGAAACCTCCTGTCATAAACGTCATAAATTATTTGTTTGGCGTAATTGTGGCTAAAGTTTCAACTAGCTTCAGGCTTATCATTAATTGATTTAAATAAAATGCACAATGTGCCTATGTTTGGCCTAAGTGTGTCTGCTGCTTGTATGCGCGGCAGTCAGCCACTTCAACCTAACCTAACCTAAGCTTGCATCAAAAGCTATTAAAGAATTCAAGAAATTTTCAAAAGTGTCCAAAATTCCAATAGCAACTGGTATTTACTAAATCTAAAGTTAACGAAACTTAACGAAACTTATCGGAACTTAACGAAACTGAACGAAGAGGTTATTATGGTCATAGTGTATCCTTGCTGTGTACTCATCCGATTGCTTAAGTCGCCAGAGGTCGCCATACGTTTGTTATGGCTTTTAGTTTGATTTTGAATTTATTCGCGTTCTTTCGGCGTAAGACTTTATGGTATATAAAACACGGTAATCAGTTAGTTTTCATTTACTCAGCAATGCTCTGACAGAAATTAAGCAATATGCATTTTTGATTACGTATCGTTCACGAATAATTTCTGATATACATTGCTGCGAAGTTGCAGTCGTAGTGCTACAGGCGTTTAGGCTAAAAGCTTTGACAATTCCCTTGCAAATTAAGAGTTTTTTTGTGTATGTCAACTAACAGTTGCGGGTAACGCTAAAACGGCAGTACCAACGCAGTATTGTATTCCTCTCATATATTTGTCATGCAACTTGCGAGGGGTGTTACTGCGTTCCCTCCCCATCATCCTTCAAACTAATGGAAAATTTTATAGTCTTCTGTGCGAATGTGGGCACAAATGCCACGCTTTCAATGAATCATGCTTGGCAAATATCCAAGTGGGACAAATTTACTTCGTATGTGTTCATGAAATAAGTCTGTAACTAATTCATTTTGGCAAAGATTTCTGCTAGTTCGACTTGGCGAAATCAACGTTGGAGCTTTTTTTCTGTATGGAGCTTGATTTCTCTTAACAATTTATAATGACAGCAACCATATTTAGGAATAAAGGATAGGAAGGATCTTATAAGAGTTTGAGATCTTTGTTGAGATCGATCATCCTTGAGCCATTCCAAGTGCTGCTTGCCAGTCATCTTGTGTTGGTTACTTTCCTTCACAGCCTGAGCTTACAAGTCGCAAGATGTGTCTCTATTGAGTCTGTTCAGGAGTGAGGTGGAGTGGAGTTAGTGGGCAGTGTTGTTGGTTCCGCTTCTCAATTTCCTGGAATTTGTCTGTCTGTATCAGCACCCAGTATAGACACGGTACTGCTCTTCTAGAGATATGTTATTATTTGATACCATATTATGAGCTTAAGGACATTAATCCTAGTGCTTTTAGGGTTCCCTGACTGTCTATGAAGATGTAAGTATTGAGTGAGGCTAATACGTTATATTTCAACTAATTATGAAAGTGTGTTGAGAGTTGCTAAGTACAAGCTCCGCAATATTTTAGGAGCCTTTAGGATTGTGTGGGGGGAAAGTTTGGTTCAATAATATCATAAAAACGCTTAGATATATATCCGAATTTCTTGTTTTAATAAATTTTGAACATTCGATCTCAACCGCTATACCCAAAAAATATGCGTAAAATTTTTAACAGAAATTACATATGTCGCCTAAATAGTTTTGGGAAGTATCTTATCTTTAATATATATTTGAATTAAAGCATTGAAATAATGGCGTTAACTCCCATTAAAGGGTTAAAACCCTTTAGGGAGCAAAGCGAGCCACCCTCCTCATACTTTAAATACATCAGACTTTCTTACAGGCTAAATTTAAAGTTTGGCTTTTTATCGATTTGGAAATGGAAATAGGACAAATTGGTGAAAAAATTGAACGACTCAGTTTTCTTTGAGCGCGAAAGATGCACACCAGCAATGAGATAATACGGAATAATTAAAAATGTGTATGTCAATAATAGCCGTGTTATTTTCAAAAAGCTTTGCATGTAAGACACATACAACAACTCACTGCCTATCACTGTACATGATATTGACAGTAAAAAGTGACGGCCTATAAAAATTCGAGTTCGAATTTTGTTCATATATTTTGACACCGATTGGAACATATAAAGTGTTTTCTTCATATATTTTGACAGATAAAAATCAAATCCACTGCGAATCATTTTTTTGCATCTTACTTCACTTCACTATCGATAGCGATGAAAAACACATGGCTAATGTTTATTGTCCTGATATAGCAACAGTTAATGTCCAGTTTTAGTTGCCGATAAAATCATGGAAATCGTCGAGCCTGAACATCATGTACCTCAGACCACTATTTCGATAACCCAGGAGCTTAACATTGCAGTACAGACCATTTGAGACCACTTTAACAAGGCTGGATGCAAAAAGAATCTCGATGTATGGGTCCACATGAGTTAAAGCCAAAGAGCCACATGGACTATATTCTACAAATCCCTGCTGAATCGCAACAACATAGACTCGATATGTGACTCATATACGATATTAAGGACAACGCCAAGCAAAAAGGGTCGTGGTCGAATGGCGATGAGTCGGTGCAAACGGTGGGCTTACTGTATGTTTGTTAGAGTTGTCAATGACTTATCGAATATTAGCTGATAACCTCTTAATTCGGACCTGTCATCTCAAGAATCCGACCACCTAAAGGACGCAATCGCCCAGAAAGGGTCAGCTGTGGACCATTGGAATTGTGTTCTATCAGGACAATGGCTGGAGTAGGTAACGTGGTGGGCAGATCCTCATAATTCTCCCTTACATGGTTTTTTGCCAGTAAGGACGAAGACTATTACAAAATGGCAATAAATAATCCAACAAAACGGCGGATATTTTACCTAAATCGAACCATTTTTACTATGGTGAGTTCAGCCTTAAATCTCGTGCAAAAATAACGGATTTCTTTTAACTAGACCTAATATTCTCCGCACTTCAGCCAAACAATTATTTTTTAAAGAAAACATTTTTTTATTATCACAAAGCCTTAATATTCAATTCATGTATACCACGTCTCACCCTTCTATCACTAAAAGGATAAATATGTAGATTTTTGAGACTATAATCGCTGTTTCGTGCCAAAGTGCGATGGAGGCGTCATGAAGCAGGACTTGGTCGATAGTGAACTTGTTTAAAGGAACAAAGCGGTTGAATAAGAGCACGGTAGCACACGTAGCTGGAAGAGAACCTCAATCAGCTGAATGTGCGTGGCTGGAAGCAACCAGCAGAAGACCGTGTCAGATGGAGAGGCATGTTGGCTGAGGCCCCGGACTGTAGCGCCAGCCAAAGAAGAAGAAGAAGATCTTGTTCGAAGTCAACTACGGCCCCCATGTAGGATTCTCTTAATTTGTTATATTTTGTCACCAAAGACAGCGTCCGTGCTATTCCCCCAAAACTCTTGTTACTAGCGATGTTTTATTTAAAACTGACACTCGTTGTCATGGAACACCATCCAACCGAAAGACACTAGGGATGAACTGCGATCTTCTTAATCAAATGAAATTTAAAAAGTTCTCTTTGGTCTGTTGCTTACAAATGCAAGTGAAGTCTGAAGGTGCTTCAAACAACAGCAGGCTCTTCCTTTAATCCAATATAATTTTCTGGCCAGAAGAGCAAATGAGATAGCAGATGATGGGGAGACCAAAGTAAGCGCTGAAAGGATTTATGACTGAAGGGAGAATACAAGGAAATAGCCAGAAATGCCGATTACTCTTCAAAGATGATAAGAACCGACACTTTACTCTGGCCAAAAGGAATGAAGCCAAACATCATTCAATTCGGTTTAATCCTCCAACGCATCTTGAAATATAAATAGCACTCCCTGCCGAGATTATTGACACACGAGAGAACTTTGACTGCTCAAGTTCACTGACCCTTTTAGATTTGAAAACTGTTTTGCTTTCTTTGTAAATGGCAAAGTCTCCCCACTCCACTTCTTGCGTTTATCAATATCTTCAGCAGCGTTCGATTGAAAAAGATGAGTCTATTGACCCCGACCAGGCCGCCATGCTCTTTGTCTTCTGCACAGCTCTGTGAACATGCTCGATTTGCAGCGATGGCGCTGAAGCAAAGTTTATATCGGCACATGATTGATGGGCTCACGTACGCGTACCGATAGGGCTGACGCCGCAAATAGTTGTTAAAGTTGCCAAAAAGTCATTGGCATGAGTTCGTTTTTATCGCTCTTCAGCTGCTCACGTTGCAAACTAAACCACGTCTCACACACGAATGCCGCCGCTTTTCCCGCACAAGCTCATCACTTTCTGTTGCGTGAATGGTGCGTACACGTGTAATGAATGGTACCTGCCAAGGCTACACCTGGCAGCTTCGATTTTATTACGCGGCGGTGACAGAAGGGAGGGAGCAAACAAAACAAAAACTGGGATAAATTTGATTTGGGTGACCAATCAGCAGCAACACTTAGTCCAGCACTGAAATCAATTGTATTCAATCGAAATCCGAGCACGTTTCCAACGCGACCCTGAAATCTTTTTAATCCTTTCTCTCTTATTTCTGACTGGGTTTTTTTTCGGAGAGAACGCCGGGAACAGAGACCTGTTCGGCGCGCCTGAACCCTCCGATTGATGGATGGGTGGGTGCCGCGGTTTGGGCGTACTTTTGATCGCAAAGCCGCGTCGTAATTGCATTTTCTAGAGCCAGAATTGGATTAAACTCGGTTTAATTCCACGGAGAGGAAACCTGCCGCCGTGGAGTTGTAAATCACCGCGCGGTTTTCTGATTAAAAACCGACGCGCGACGAGGAAAGCGGCTGCGAATGCGGGACTGTAAGTTGCCCGGTGTTTGAATGGCGCTCATTTCGGCTTGTTCTCGTTTAATTTCGCTGGAATAGGAACGTCTTCGTGCTTGAACGGATGCGACAAAAGTGGCAAGTGCTATCGTCAGCCGCGTCGTCGCTTAAGTCGTTGCGCGTTGCCGCAGGGAACGTTCGAATGAAAAGAGTGAATCTGTGGAATTTCCCTGGGAATTCAGGTTTGCCTCGAGTGGGGCTCGTTCATAAGCCAACTGCGAGGAACGTGTGGGGGAGTCTTTTCAAATTAACATTCCCCCGCAGAAGACCTCCTTGACGTGATGGAGCGGTGGAGACAGAGACAGAGACAGAGCCAGAGGCAGCTGGTTGGGAACGAAACTGAGACATCTCAGCGCCGGTGCTGTGTAGGGTGTGAAGCAAAAAGAAAATAATAAACGAAGAGTGTATCATCCGATTATAAACGCCTCTTTAATCTGGGAACGTTCGAGCGTCGAGTGACAGGCGGCGGGGAAGCTGCAGGGTAAGTGGTTTAATTGAAAATTTGTGAGAAAGTGTTAATTACGGTGTGCTGGAAGGATTGCCTTTAAATTTAAATTAAACGGTTGCCAGGATACGTGAAGGTTCTCACCTTGAGATGGGGTCTATTTTGGGTTTCTTTCCTCGTGGGAAGGCTGAAGATAATATTCAAGAGGTTTTTCATAAGCTGTGTGCTGAATATCCCGTTCACTATCTTGGGAGGGGACACTCATTCAGTCATTGAACTGTAAAATTAAGAAGATCTGCTATAAGGTGGCACCAAGGATCAATTCTTCGTTAGAGAGTCACCATCCCTCTTTTGACGCTTTGTGTGGCGCTGCAGTGGACGTGGGCCTTAAGCAATAAGCTTCTTTAGCTGGCGCGGTCTTTGTCTAGCTCCCTCCAATTACGCACAACAAGTAGGCTAAGATTCTTTTTGAGCATGTCGTACAGCATCGGAGTCTAAAACATGGGGCCAGAGCATGAGGTCTAGATGATCCAGCCCATTTAGATATTGAATCCATGTCGCAAGTGCAGTTTGTTGATGAATCTGCTCCTCTAGAATCTAGCAGAGGTGACGCACCAATTTGTGCTACAATAAGAAACTCAAACAACTTTTTATTTTTAATCAATTCAATATTATTTTATATTGCTAATTGTTTTTAAATATGATAGACCGTAAATGATCTCCATGCTCATCCACGCATACGAGACGCAGTTGGTCAGGTGACCTAGGGGGCGAACGGAAAGTGTAGTTTGGAGCTCCGCCATGACCGGTTTGCCTTTATGGTCAGTTGCTCTATCTGGCTGGAACCAAATGCTATTATGGGTATTACAACGGATAATTCATGATGACTTAAACTTGTTTCCGTACAAAGTCCAAATTACAAGGAAATTAAACCCTCTGGATGTGACTATCAGCTTGGAAGTGGAAGTGGCCGAAGAAGATAGACGAGAAGAAGATACCAGCTTGATAAATTGCTTGTTTATGCCTGATGAGACTCATTATGATCTAAACGCCAATGTAAATAAGTAAAATTGCGGTATTTGGAGTGAATCTAATCCTGAGACGGACCAGAACGTGTCACTCTGTGTTGTCGCAGTTTCATCAAGGTGAGAAAGAGAACGAATATTTCTCCGGCGCAGATCTGGGCAAAAGAAACCCCTTTAACGTCTTTAAATAACGGTCCCCATTGACAGTTCCTGCTACACCGCTTTCATTAAAGAACTATGGTCCCACAAATCACCTTGATGAAACTGCGACAACACAGAGTGACACGTTCTGGTCCGTTTCAGGATTAGATTCACTCCAAATACGGCAATTTCATCATTTCTTTATTTAAATACCGACTTCGTCGGTGGTCTACAAATTACTGAGCTAGCGTCTATGCTGTTTGGACAAAACAATATGATGTAACAGTTAACAATAGACTTCACAAAAACAAACAGGTGGAGATAAGAAAATGTAAAGGACGCTACTTAACATAAACGTAAACAAATATGGGGAATGAGGGACTAGAAAAAGACGTGTGCATAGACGCAATGTTGCTATTTATGTTGCAAAGCTGTGACGTGTTACAACATGTAACTCGCGCGTTCATTTCAATATGGAAAACTCAGTCTGCCGCTTTCTGACACTACATTCTCGTAAGCTCGATAAAACGCGTAGCCACGCCTATCAAAGACGGACCGCGCGAACGCGCCTTTGCTACCGTCTGGCAACTCCAATTCGCGTTGAAACAAGTTTTGAGTTGAAATGTTTGGGTGTGCCTGAATTGGGTGTGGATGCTACAGCCGCGATTGTGTCTTGAACCCGAATATTGCTCGATCTCGATGGTACGATGGTCTTCGTTGGATGCAGTAATGAAGTATTACAGAGATAGCCGACTTCACAGCTGATTGCCCCCTAGTCCATCGACGAATTTGAGTGCATTCTTGACGGATATTCATGAATTTTTGACGGTTATTCATGAAATAAAGTGAATGCCGTCCTCTAATTGACCAATTTGGTGTAAGAAAGCGTTATAAAAAACAGTTGTCAAAAATGTTAAGGGACAAGGGCAAGGGAGATAGAAGTCGGGCATCTCTGTAATACTTCATTTTTGGTTCGATGCTTCCAGATTCGGCAAACATGTTAATATAATAATAATGGCCCATCTACTCGGGGGAGTGCCGCCAAACTTCCGCTTAAATTCCTTTTGGACGAAAATGAAGGGTCCGGCAATCCGCAAAGCATGGTACCGCTGCATAGTATTTATTTAAATAGCCAACTTGCCAAATAAAAAAAACTGTATATAATACAAAATAAATTTTGTAGCACGATTCGTGCGCCACCCTGTATAACGTTTTTTTTCGAAGAGAGCCACGACATCTTCTTTGAGATTGTCCATGCCTCAGTGCCATTACCGTACATCAGGACTGGGATGATTAAGGCTTGTTTGGGTTAGGTAGAAGTGGATGACTGCGAAAGGGAGTCACACTTAGGCCAAGGTACCCTTGTGGGTGCTTCTTGACAACGTCTCCAATTTCCTTCGATTCTTTGTGCAGAAGTCGTCTAACTCACAAAGAGTTCCTTAAAAATGTTCTAGCAGTACGGTGCGATTCCGACGTCAAGCCGTGGTCTTCTCCGTTGAGCCTCGATATCCGACTAGTTACCTCGGCCAGACTTAGGGAATGGCATTCCCGAAGGCCCGTGCATCAAGTCTGAGTGTCTGACATCATTCGCAACGTGATTAAATTGGTTATGGAACCACCATTACATCCCCTCACGCTTAAAGACCTTCAATAGAACATTTAAAGACCATGAAATAATATGATTAATTTCCGGGAAACCTGTGGGCATCTCCCACAGTTCCTACACTCGCAGCAGACAAGTCAAGGTCGTCGTCAAGACATCCTTTGTGCCATTCACTGGTGTCACATATCTCAACGAAGTCATCTCACACCACTGCTCGCCGCTTCCACTTCGACACTCGACCACCATTGAAAGCTTGGAAAAAAGAACAAACAATGAGTTCAATTCAACTATTCATGCGATTCTATTCGGAATTCTGTCAGAAGCAAGGGCGTCATTCATTTCACGCATCGTCAGACACTGACAGTTTCTCTGCAGGAGTCCATGCAGAGACTCCGTGCCACGTGCAAATGTTTCGTCTCCGTCTGCCATTCGGTCGAATCATGAAAAGACGACGACGACGTCGCCTCAAGGTAATTCAAACTGAATCAAATCAAAATTCCCGCACTAATTGAATGCTCACCTTACATGCAGCCCTAATTAACACGTATTCACTGGGCTCCGAGAAGACTGAACACCATCCTCCGTTGCGCCGCCCACCAGATTTCAGCTGAAAACTTATTTTAGACTGCCCCACTTGCGGTGGCACGTGCTGGAAACAGCAAATTATCCTTTGCCGCTGTAATAGCAATCATTTCGGTTTCGGAGAGTGTGCAGAGCTCTGTCTCACGCGCCGATGTGTCAGACTCAGGCGTCATTTATCAGTTGTCATCGATGTCGCGCAATTCATTCATATTCATGACGTGCCGTCGGGTAAATTCCCAAAGTCATCCCTTGGGGGGAAATTAATATTCCCACCCGCCTACACGCACGCACAGGCGAATGACCAATTTTGCGGGTATGTTCGTTGAGTCAACGTCATTCCAGCGACACCGCAGCCAATCGAATTGCGTTGTAATACATCCTTCATTTGCTCCCTGAATCGTTGCTAATTGACTGTGACACGGCGATGGGGGTGGTGCCTGAGAGAGCCGAAATGAAAGTGTCTGATGAATTGTAATTGTTCACACCACACTCGCCGGGGCGATGGCAGCCGAACGAGCTGAGTGAAATGTGGGAGCTGAGTGAGCTCTTCACCTTAGCTGTCAAGGCGAAACGAGGAAAGATTTATTTGGCTCTCCAAATGGCCACTACGCTGCAATTTCACTTGACTACACAGTGAGGACTTGGGTGGGCCATCGCCTTGCGTGGGAGCATTTGAAAAGTGCTGCGTGGTCGGTTTTTTTTTCCGGTCCCTCTCCGCAGGTCGAGTAATGGAAAACTTGTGAACCTTGAAAGCTACTTATTCTCTGATATTTCACATCTCTATCTTTCCTTCCTTCCATGGAGAGTGCGCGGCGATGGGGCAGCGGTCTGACGCAATCATAGTGGAGGGAAAACAAACACAGACGCCATGTGAGAGGACTCGCATTATGACCGGCCGAAGGATAATGCTGCATATTAGTTGCGGAACAGCTGTGCTCAATTTGCGCGTGGCCAGTAAGCCGGGACTAGGGAGTGGAAGCGATGCGAAGACGTGGGTGGATGTTTACTTTCTCGGCGCGACTGTGGTTGTCGTGGTGGTGTTCCCAACGAAGCCTCTTTATGGATTAAATTAATTGATTTATGTGTGTAGCTGTCAGTTGGCGCTGCGAAGGACGGAAACGGAAATATCCGTCGGAATGCAGCGGAGGCGAAGTTTGTGTGTTTTGTGTGCGGGTTTCGACGTTTTAAAGGATAAGGATTTTGTTGAGATCAGGGTTGGATTTGGTTTTAATCCCTTCAAATGACATGTGTGAGCTGACGTCACATTTGGCATTATTGTGTGAACGTGTGGTATAGGCTGTCACTTAAACTTTTGACAGAATTACGGATGACGCAGTGCGTGGGTAAGGTAGTGCGAGAAGAAGGTAATGTGGGATTGGTCTCTGTGTGAAGGAGGTTTCTACGCCTTAGTCTACAGACCAGTAAATAATACGAGCATTATCCAGGAAAGTCAAAAGCCAGACGCTTAGCTATAATTATATATTGGTGGCGCGACAGTCCGAGACGGACCTGGGCCTAGCTTCTCAGCAACCACTCGTGTTGTACGTGCTATTGTTCTTTCACGAGTGGAAGAGTTTTATGCCGACTCCGAACGGCAACGTTGAGAAGCTTTTTTCGAGACAGGAATACTCTTTGAGCATTGTCGGTGACTCGAAAGATGTGGAAGCCGTGAATTATGAAAGTTGGGGGATCCGAACCTGACATCCTCTGCGTAGGAGTCGACGCACTAACCCACTACGCCACGACGACTCACTTTTAGACAAACTTTTAGCTAGGCTTTTCGAAATTGTAGGAGAATTCTTGTAACCGAACGGCAGAGAGTAGTTGGAGTATTCAAGCAGCATTTGCAGCTGCCTAAAGGGCGGGACGTAGTCAGAATGATAGAGAATGAAGAAATCCCAACTTTATTCGACAACGTAGTCCACCCACCTGGCCTTGAATAAGTCGGTACGCCTACCAAAAAGCTGGGAAAAAAATAAGACCCGTATTCGAAATTCACGAAAATTCGAACTGATTGCTAGGCCTTTTGATAAATCGAACAGAACCTATTTCGCTCCTTAATTTGAAGTGATTACTCGTCGGGCTGCCAGCCAACACGGTGTAATTCGGAATCAGTAGCTAGATTCCTCTCAGTACGTCGTTTCTTCTCAGATTTCTGTTAAAGACGTATGGCATCACTCTAATCACGCACTACATCCGGTTAAGGCGCGGCAAATCGACTATAAACCTGATAGTTTAGGTGAGGTTAGGTTAGTGGGTTGACGCGGCAGAGCAGCGCCACACTAAGGTCCTATTGGACCCATTGTGATACCCATGGGATGAAACCCTTCCTATCGCCTCACTCGCCGGATGATTATAAAACCTCCTGTGCTCAAGGGTGTTGGTTATCGTCCTCCTCCATCCAGACATCCAGAGATCCTAATAAACCTGTAAAGAGATTCTATTGGGATATCTGATATGTCATGAAGGTCATGGAAGAAAAATTCTCCCAGGATTCCTCAGTTTGTATAGACAGGAGCATTGACAAAGATAGTGGGATGTATCCTCAATCTCCACCTCGTCCCCGCAGCCTCTGCAAATGGTGTCATGGGTAAGCCCCATTTTGTGTTCATGATACTTCAGAAGATTATGACCAGTGACAGCTCCGACCATGATCCTCAGCAGTTTCCTGCTACATTGGAGGAGGGAATTGGTTTTTAGTGCTGTTGAACCTAGGCCATATCGTACAATCAGATAGTTTAGAAGGACCTCGAACACCTTGGCGTGCGACACTGGAATCGGCTAGCCAGAGGCGTGCTAGTTGAAGAGGTTTGTTGGTTCAGGCCCAGGTCCAAATGCAGATCTTTTCTCTCAATGAGACCAAGGACATCCTCAGCCTCTTTTGAGATTGTCCATGCCCCCGCGCCATACAGCAGGACTGGAATGATCAAGGTTTTGTATGAAGTCAGGTTGGTCCTTCGAGAGATGGGTCTTTTACTGAATTACCCTTGAGCCCAGTAGAAGCAGTGGTTGGCAAGAGTTACTGTGCGTTTGGTCTCTATTTACAGCGGAGCCTAGGTAGACGAAATCCTTGACTATTTTGAAGTTATAGCTGCCCATTGTGACGCTCTGTCCAAGACGACTAAGTTGTTTGTCTTTTCTCGATGACAGCATATACTTCGTTTTGCCCTCATTGACCGCTAGACCCGTTTTAGGCGCTACCGCTACAATGCCAGTGAAAGCCTCATTGAGTGGCTCACTGTGTTCTGCCAATTACGTGAATGTTATCCGCGTATGCTAGCAGTTGTATGGACTTTTGGAAGATCGTGTCTCTTGTGTTAGCGTGTGAGTTCTGCACGATATTCTTCAGGATGATGTTAAAGAAGTCACATGACAGCGTGTCGCCTTGTCTAAAACCTTATCTGACATTGAAGGTCTCGGTGAGTTCGTTACCGACCTTTATGGAGCAGCGAGAGTTCTCCATCGTCGTCCTGCACAACCTGACGAGCTTGGCAGGAATGTCAAAACTAGACATGGGGTTGTATAGCTCGAGCTTGCCGGCCTTGAAATCGACGAAAATGTGGCAAGTCATTTTGCATTTCTTGTGTCTTTTCCAGGATTTGCCGTAGTGTGAAAATCTGGTCGATGGAGGACTTCCCTGGCCTGAAGCCACACTGATATGGACCTATCAGGTTGTTTATAAACGGCTTCAGGCGACTACAAAAAACGGCAGACAGGATATTATAGGCGATGTTGAGGAGACTTATTCCTCTATAGTTGGCGCAGTTGAAGGGGTCTCTTTTCTTGTGGAACAGGCAAACGATACTAACATTTCACTCGTCGGGCATGCTTTCCTCCGACCATATCTTACAAATGAGTTGGTGCATGTACCGTACCAGCTCATCTCCAGCTGCCTTAAACAGTTCCGCAGACAGTCCGTCTGCACCAGCAACTGTATTCGACTTTAGTCTCGATATCGCCATCTTGATCTTGTCTAGGTCGGGGGGAAGGACTACTCGTCGATCATCGTCAAGTGTGTGGAGTATCCACACAAGTCAAGAAATACCTATATACCTACAAGTATGCAATTTTTGGTATACTCAGAGTGTCTCTGCTATACACTCCGTTTTGGCTTCGTAAACGATTCTTTTCATTTCACGAAATTTTTTTTTTATTTTATAATTATTAAGTGTTTTTGCTTTTAAATTGATAGTCAGTCACGCTACACAGTCACAAAACGAAGATTGTGACCATCAACGATCAACCATCACCTTCCACGACTTCACTCCTGACTGCTTAGCAAATGTCATAAATGTCGTCGGTGCTGCCAAGATTTTATGATGAATCATTAAGCGCCGATGATCGTTTTTTTTGTACACTTCAAAATTAGGCGTATATACGCTTGCAAAAAAACACAGCTATTAGTTCGATCGAGTTCAGTTATTCTGTTGAACACACTGAGAATACATGTATGCATGTTGTCGAGTTACTGAACTAAATGACCTAAAATAAAATGATACTGTGAACTTGTTCACATAGTTCACTTGCAACTGCTGTTTTTTGAACTAGTTCGTTCGTGAACTACACAAGCCTACTGTACATCCCACTGGATGTCCAGAGCAATTGGAAGACCGAGACCGAACTTACGGTGGCAGTAAATGATTATTTAGGGAAGTCCACCATGGACCACATCTTCACGACCCAAGAGATGTAGATCGACACCTATTCGTGAATTTCATATCATCCGCATATGACAGCGCGCATGGAGACGAGCTATACGACGGCATGCCTACTTTTGACATTCCTGCCGAACTCGCCAGATTGTGCAGGAGGACGATGGAGAATTCTCGCTGCTCCATCAAGGTCGGTAATGAACTCACGGAAACTTTCAAGTCATGTGACTTCAGTCGCCAAGCCGCGCCACTCCACTGCATGTGGCAGCGTGGTGATGTAGTGGGAGTATATCCCAGTCAAGTGGATTATGTTGCCTTATATACGTCAAGATCTATGTCAGCCACATATGGCAGCTTATTTACTGGAGTATATCCTCCACCTCATATGTTAACAGCTTAGGAGAAAGCACCTCTCTATGTGGAGTGCCGCTGAATAGTCTTTTGGTGACGCTTCCAATTTCAGAGTGCATGTTTTCATTTATCCATTCCCGGGTGGTAAATATCACTTCAAACTGCTGGCAACACTGTGAGTGGCACAGACCTTCCATCAGGTTGACATCTCATCTGAGGACGGCGAAGATGTAATTTTCCCAAAAGAATTGCACAGCATCCTCCCACCCGAGCAAACATGTTTTCAAATGGCTCACATTCGTAGTTCAGAATTACTTCCCATCCCACTCCTCATCTCGTGCTCAGTTTGTTCTCTTCGTTTCACGCCATCAGCACCGTCCATTCGCACTCATCATAGTGGCAGATTCTGTTTGAAATTCCTCGAATTCCCGTTTCCTCGGGAATTTCCATCATTTCCTCCTTCACGCCATGACCCCATCCCACCTCCGCATTCCAGAGAGAGTGAGAGAGAGTCGTAGTCCTTGGGCTACTCGTCTTTGAAATGTTTACGATTCTCGCAGCAAACTCTGTACATCATCCATCCGTCCATACATGACACGACCTAGAAATCCGAGACGTAGATCTCAGCCCACACCCACACCATCGCCAGTGGGTCAATTTCCTTCTAATGGCTTTGGATCAACAGCAAAAATGTGCGGCCAACAGTGGGAACTCTGTGCGGAAGGGCTAAGTGAACCATAAAGCGTTGAGAACGCTCTCGAGTGTGCTCCCTCTTTGATTCCATTACCAGCGTTTCCGGTGGAGCTTCGACGAAACTTGAATTCCAATCGAATCGAGTGTCCTTGTGACAGCACCACTCCACGGCATCCCGGGCTGGATGCAAACAAATGAACTGTTAACAAAAGAGACTGAATTGAAATAAATTGTCTAATTAAGGGACCGGTAACGCCGTAACTGTGTTTTGCGGCAGTCTATACGCTGGTTCATTGAACGGCAAATGACAAAATTTTCCATCGCCCTCCCCGCGGCTGTTGTCATCGTGCTCGTGGCATCGATATTTCAATGGCACTCCATCGACGACAGGAACAGAGTGTACTTAATCACGCGGTGATGCGTTAAGAGCGCGCAGTCAATGTCGCCATTATTCACTCGGCCTCAGTCCCAGAGAGGGTTGCCCGCTAAACAGACCACCCACCTGTGGCACCTGTTAGTTCAGCTCCACCATATGGAAGCGTGTTTGTCTAGAGCGGCTGTGTGGCTCGAAGGAAGCTGGGGGCCATTGCGGCAGCGAGCGGGGTTTGTTATTGTTATTATCGAAGGATTCCACTGGCACCTCCAGTGGGGGGGAGGGGCAACTGATGTGCATAACCTCAATCCGCGTCGAAAGGGAGCACGGTGGTGGTTGCATTGTTTCTCCTTGACACCGTGGCGATGGGGGAGGTTTATCGAGGAAAAGTTCCATTTGTAAACCGATACTGGTGGGAGGTTGATAGGGGAAATTAATTCGAAGCGCAAAAGTCGTCGTCAACAGCTCCCGCTTTGGATGGGGGTGCTTTTACTCAGTCCCTCGATGGGGGGAGGGATGATGCCGCCACTAGTCGCATATGTGCTGCATTGTCAGCCTTATCGGCTGCTTTTGATGGGGTGGGGGATCTGGGGTGGTGGACCGTTGTGGAGGGCCGGGGTGGAGGACCTATGAATAATAAATGACATTATCAGTTCGGATGGTGGCTGTAATCCAACATTCAACAGAAACAAATTGAACTGTCAGGCGGGGTGCTCTGGGTAATGTGTAATCCACCTGTGACGGATGATTCACTTGATATCAGACAAAGCCCACACGGGTTCGTTGCTAGAACTGGGACTGCGTCTCATTTGAATAATGAATCATGCCGTTTCGATGGGCCTTCTGGACTGCTCACGCTGTGGATCTACATTTTGATTAAGTGCTGACCTGGATTATGACACCTTTCACAAAAGGTCCCAAAAGATTGCTTTTGTTCAAATGAAAGGGGAATGTGCTGCTTCCCCGTTTATTTATATTTCTTCTTGTTCTTGGATGGATGAAATTACTCCTCGTCGGTTTGGAACCCATGGGTCATGGGTATCCATCGCGGTGATCGCGATCTCTGAAGAAGTGCCTTGTTGTCTGACTCCAGCAGGCAGTGCCTGCCCGGGCACAAATGAATGGTCTCTCTCTCTCTCAGCTGTGTTTTTGTGAGTCAATGGGTGGTGTGGATAAAAACTGAGAAAAGACTCCGAGTAAGAACACATCGAGTATTTTCATTAAAGGAAATACACAATTTGGTGTGAATAAAAAATTGCCTCAAAGTAGGTACACTCCCTTCAGTTGAATGGGACAAGTCGAGTTGTATTGTCCAATTCTATTTTGTTTCGGGTTGGTCTCGGTGTTCTTTGTGTATCCTAAGACGATTGTGCAACCAAATGTCTCGGATACGGACGGAATCAATGTTGACGACCCCAGCAAACGATACAAAGACAACGATTTTCGGTTCTGCACGTGGAATGTTAGGTCCCTTAACAGACCACGTGCAGCCGAAGAACTCGCGAAGACCCTGGACTGCTACAAAGCAGACATAACCGCAATCCAGGAACTGCGGTGGAATGGGCCGGGCAAAAAGAGGATGAGAAACTGCGACATCTACTACGCTGATTGCAACAGGGAGACGTGCTTATTTGGATGTGGATTTGTTGTTCGAGGCAGACTTAGGCAAAAAGTCTTAAGCTTTCTCTGTAAAAGCGAACGCATCATAACAATCCGCATCAAAGCTAAATTCGGGAACATCAGCCTGATTTGGGCCCACTCCCCGACAGAGGACAAAGATGACAACAGAAATGATGACTTCTATGATCTCCTAGAAAGGTCAGTGCCCCAGCTTCGACACCAAGATCGTTCTAGGAGATTTTTATGCAAAGCTGGGTTAGGAAGACATTTTTGCCAAAGTCATCGGGAAACACAGCCTGCACGACACTACATCCGATAACGGACTCAGGCCGGTGGACTTTGTCACGGGACGTGATCTCTCTGTAGCTAGCACGCGGTTCCCACACCTCACCATCCATAAAGGGACCCCCTGATCAATCCACCGTCAACCAGATTGATCATATTGCGATCGACGTCAGGCACTCCTCCAGCATTCTTGATGTCCGAAGGAGCCAACAACGACTCGGACCATTTCCTTGTTGTAGCCAAGGTAAGAACTCGGATATCAAGAAATCAACGGTGTCGAGAAAGGACACCACGGTTTAACGTCGAAAAGCTACAATCGCAACGGACTGCTAGGACCTTTGCCGATCGAGTCTGCCGGAATCTCTCTCTAAGTTCGTCGCCACCTGCGCAAACAATCGAAGAAGATTGGAGGAGTTGTCAAGAAGCCATTAAAGATGCTGCCACTGATGTGCTGGGTTTTACGGTACCACCTAGAAAAAACCCATGGCTTGACAACGAGTGTAGGCTGGCATGCAGCGAAGCTGGAAGCCTACAAAGCAACGCTGCAACGAACGACGAGAGCTGTTCGTGAGCTCTACGAACAGAGACGAAGAGACGAGACCCGACTTCTCAGGAGAAAGAAGAAAGAGCACGAGAAGCGCGCGATCGAGGAGATGGAGAGGTGCTACGGTAGGAACGATGTCCGAAAGTTTTACCAGAGGGTGGAACAGCTATCCAGTGGATATAAAGTTCGGACAGAAGCCTGCCGGGATGAGAATGGATAGCTAGTAGTAGAGTCGCAGTCGATACTGAGAATTTGGAAGAACCATATCTGCAGACTGCTAAACGGCGATGATGACACCAATACCGCTGTGAGGCAGAATGTCCCACTCTATATGGACGATGATCGACGAGAATTCTGTCCCCCCGACTTAGACGAGGTCAAGATAGCAATATCAAGACTGAAGTCTAACAATGCTGCCGGTGCGGATGGACTGCCCGCTGAAATCTTTTAGGCAGCTGGAGATGAACATCGCATACAAGCCGTTTTGTGTACTCGCCTGAAGCTGTTTATAAACAACCTGATAGGTCCATATCAGTGTGACTTCAGGCCAGGGAAGTCCTCCATCGACCAGATTTTCACACTACGGCAAATCCTGGAAAAGACACAAGAAATGCAAAATGACTTGCCACATTTTCGTCGATTTCAAGGCCGGCAAGCTCGAGCTATACAACCCCATGTCTAGTTTTGACATTCCTGCCAAGCTCGTCAGGTTGTGCAGGACGACGATGGAGAACTCTCGCTGCTCCATCAAGGTCGGTAACGAACTCACCGAGACCTTCAATGTCAGAAATTGTTTTAGACAAGGCGACACGCTGTCATGTGACTTCTTTAACATCATCCTGGAGAAGATCGTGCAGAACTCACACGCTAACACAAGAGACACGATCTTCCAAAAGTCCATAAAACAGCTAGCATACGCATTCACGTAATTGGCAGAACACAGTGAGCCACTCAATGAGGCTTTCGCTGGCATTGTAGCGGTAGCAGCTAAAATGGGTCTAGCTGTGAATGAGGGAAGTATATGCTGTCATCGAGAAAGGACACACAACATCGACGTCTTGAACAGAAGGTGGCGCACCCAGGTGGAGAAGGACCTCAACCAACTTGGCGTGCGACACTGGAGACAGCTAGCCAGAAACCGTTCTAGTTGGAGAGTTTTGTTGGTTGATGCCCAGGTCCACCCCGGACTGTAGCGCCAAATGAAGAAGAAGAAGAGGATTGTGCTGGCAAGCAATAGGCGCACGGGTTAGCCAAGCCAATACCGGTTGTGTGTGTGCAAATTGTTTAAATTTTTCTCTCTTCTCTTTTATCTCTCTTCGTATTTTCTTCTACTCGCGCGTCGCAACGGAAGTTAGGCCGCTTTCACACAGAAAAATGTCGTCGGCGATTTTTCCATCTTGTTGGCAAGGGAGCGTCTCGTGTGCTTGGGGTTTGCTTTTGGATTTTCTATTCTCTTTTATCTCTCCTCGATTTTTCTTTGAGTTGCTTTATTCTTATGTTCTCAATGTTGGGTACTGCTAACATGCTGCACATGTGTGAGAATGAGATGCCGCATGTGTGAGACGGGGTAGGAAACAGAAAACGTTCAGCATTGAGATCTCAATTGCAGAGACTGAAAGATTTCGTGTGTGAAAGTGGCTTGAGATTACAAAAGGGAATTTGAAAGAATCGCCGACGAATCTTAGCGAGTGTGAAACCGGCCTTACTTGCTTTGACAAGTCACACAAAAAAAGAGATAATATTATGTTTACATACAAAGCACACAATTAACGAAAAGTTAAGATACTTCCTCTTAAGAAAGGAAGTGAAACTATCCGGCTTCAGCCTGACTGAGCATTTGCGGAAGTGGGAGCTTGAGACGACGTCGTGTGCAACTCTGACATGTAAAAAGCTTAGGTAGATATTGCGACGCAAATAACAGAAAGACAATTTTGACCGGCCTCGTACTTTACCGAGTGATGAGTGTCCAATAATTTACAAAGTAAATGCATACATGAAGTAAAGCTCTAGACATAGGTTCGGTGTGTCTGGTAAACATGGAAAAGCAGATTTGATGGTGCGAGCTTTAGAGTTAGCTTGAGCCTTCCGGAACTCGTTGTCTTCTTCCGTGGATGTCCATGTCCTCAACAAATGCGAGCACGTACAAAGGAGATGTCTACACTGGAGACTTGCCGCTAATGTAGACACCTGAGTTATGCACGATCGTCCCGAGAATGATTTTAGAACGTCGTGCTTCATCTTGTTTAATCCCTTTTTTGGCGAAAAATGTCAATTCTTAATCGTCTGCTATAATAAAGCGCTATTTGTAAGTAAGTCACAGCTATACCGAATGTGGTCGAAGAATAAAACCCTGAAACTAATGTGGTTCATTGGCGGAGTGGGTTGGTGCTTTGGTCGAGATGAGTGGTATGTCAACCCAGGTTAAAAAACCGAGTTAACCCGGGTTACAGCTAAACCGACCCAAAACCGAGTAACATTTATTTTAAACTGAATTGAACAACCGAATACATAAACAAACAAACAACCCGGTGTGAGCATATGATGCCGAACCGAAACTAACTCCAAATCGAATTAGCCAATACAAATCAATTTGCCTCATTCCATATTGGTTCGCATCTTAACCTCCGGCTCTTGTTCGGAAGAACACTTCTTGGACTCGCGGAAGAATTAAGGAAAATTAAAGGAAGAATATACACGCGATTATGTATGCGATGATGCGATTGTTTTGTAAATACAGTGGACTCCCCCTAAGTCGAATTGTCACGGGATGACATAATTTGTTCGAGTTAGGGGGAGTTTGACTTAGAGAGATGTTTTTGTAAGGAAAATTGAGGGAAATGTTCGAGTTAGAGAGAGTTTCGACTTAGGGGGAGTTCGACTTAGGGAGAGTCCACTGTATGTTCATTTTCACCAGAGTGCCATATTTAATCTTAAAATGGCAACGTTGGATTGGATTCAAGGATAGCTGGATCCTGTGGCGGATTGTCGTTTGAGTTTATTCTGTCTCGATCGAATTATTCACAAAGACGGTCACAGCCTCACCGAGTTACTCAAGGTTAAGTCGTTTAGTGAAAAGTTCCATTCGTTTTAAAAATCGGTGTGTCGGTAAAGAAAGACCATTTATCATCCACTATGGGATGTACAATTACATATTTAACGCCTTCTTTTATTTAATTTAACCATCTCACATCGTGTCCTGCAACAAATGTTTACATAGTGAATACCCTGAGCCTTGCATTGCACTCCAACATCGTCCATTAATTCTAACAAAAGTATGTTTCGAGCATTTAATACTTGTTCAGGGTAATCTCCCTTCACCGACGGACTATAAACACAAAGCAGCATAAATTTACAAGCAACTTACCAGCTAAGTGCTACAATCTCACTCAACAAGTCATCGTTACAAGCTTACCAGCAACAAGCATGCCTTCGAGCGTTTGCTTTGCAATAACTTTCAGCAAATACGCTCCTGATGCGGGCTCACTCGGGCTCACCCGGGCATCACCCTCACTCGCATTTGAACTTCAAACTACAAGCAACTGCCCGCACGCTGCAAGCCACCACCGCCGGATGTTGGAAGTTGCGAAGCACAAGGCTTAAAGTGCCGCCTTTAAACGAAATCGCCCGCACACGAAGAAGGGGGTGAGGTGCGTGTGTGACAAACGAACCGATACTCGAACCCCCGCTCCCGGCAGCAGAGCACATGTGTGCGGTGCGGTTTCAATAAAATATTCACAAATTGGTGCTTCATTAAAAGTTTCCACCGCCAAAGGTACACACATGCACGCTCCTCGGCGCGGCGTCTACCGTCGCACAGTAATTGAGGGGCAAATAGATTCCCATCACCTTGTGTCAGACGAGAAACTTTTTCCCCCTCGCTGCCGTGAAGAGCAAATAATGACAGAGGGACGTGTGTTTGATTTACGACCCTAAATTCGAAGAGATTTGTTGCTCACCCACCCCTGCCTGGAGGTCCTTCCTGTAAATCGAGAAACAAAAAAATGTTGGGCCGTCAAAGTCGGAGCGATCCCCGATCCCGGTATGATAACGAACATAAGTCTGACATTAATCATGTCTAGCTTCGGTTTTTGTTATCTCTGAGGACGCGAAATACAAAAAGTGATGAGGCCCTGGGTGTGAAGTTCTGGTATTTAAGGTCATCGGAGAGCCGGAGAGGGCTCTCTCCGATGAATCTCGTTGCCACTGCGGTCGGGCCGGTGGGTGGGTGGATGGCGGCGTGAAGACAAATGAGGGTCGCTTGTTTGCTTAGTTGAGGGTAGTTAATTTTGGTTCAGTCTCCCATCGGGGAAGGAGGCGGGAATGGGGAAAGTAATTGTGCGGTGCTGCGGAATGTTTTAACTTTCGAAAAGGTGTGCTTGAACTTATCTCGGGACATATGAGAGAGAGAGTCTCCCTTGGTGACGGTTTAAATGATATCCCGTGTCGCACTTCTTGTGTTGACTGAAACCATTAACCCTTGATGGCTGTTCAAAACACCTTACCTCAAGTTGTGCGGTTTGCGGTGGGGTTTGAGGTGCTTTTTGACGCGGTTTCTGAACGGGACGTTGTGCTGGGGCCTGAGTTGTTGGATGTGCGCCACGAAGATGTGAGAAGAAAGTTGTTCAATTGAAGATAGGAGTCGACAATGTGTGTTGTTTTAGAAACGTTACGAAGTTATGATAAAGAACAAGAAACGGAGAACATCAAATTAGTCTCATCGGTTTCTTCTATTCACCTGTCTTTGTTTTCATTCGTGCCGATTTAGATACCGATTCAATCTTTCTCCGTTCTCATAACATACAGACGACGCGTCTGGTCGTCTGGGGCAGTGCCGACAGAATTGATGGCAATAGTAGTGGAGGGTGGCTACATCACATGCAAAAGAAACGCCAGAGATTTGTCACTCATTCGCCCTCGAAATCTGACGAAGCAGATATAAAATTTGTAAATGGTTGCACATACGCCACCGAAACATGAAACGAAGAAGAAATTTTATACGCATTCGCTATCAAACCTTCCCAGTGAATGTGTCGTAAGTGTAGTCGATCGAGGTGCTGTCGGGTAATTCAAGGATATTTAGATAGATACTTTGGCTACCCTTTAAGCAATCCACAGGACTCGGATGGGTTCTCTTAGGGAGCGCCCACTGGTGTCACGGACTGTGAAGAGGTCTCATCAAACCCGTAACATTAATGCCGAAAGGCGTCGATTTTGGGAAATGGATGAAGCACTTTCTTCTAGAAAACTTCTATAAATTTCTGGAATCTTTGCGTGTTAGGAATAGTGTGAAGTAGCTCTTCAATTCAAAGGCAAAATTTTTCTAGTTCTAGGACGATCAAAGGAAATGCAGTGATCCAAGCACTTAGAATGCAGTTTAGCAAAGTACGATGATATTCAGAAGGATTACGCGGTGTGTCTTTAAGGATATCAACAGATTGGATATATTTTTTATTGAATAAAAAAAACATGCCTCCAGAATTGAGAGCCACCGCTCTCAGAGTGGATATCACTTGCTACGTGACTCGTGACACCATTCACATTTCTAGATGAATTTCCTGATTCTCCTTATGATTTTAGATAAGGTTATATATATTTCCTTCAACACGTTATAAAAAACAGTTGTCAAAAATCTTAAGGGGCAAGAGAGGTAGAAGTCGGGCATCTCTGTAATACTTCATTTCTGGTTCGCAGTACAAAAAGTTTACAATGCTAGCAAAAACTGTGTGAGTCTGAACAGTTCGACATATACACACGAAAGTAAGGAGCTGTGTTGCATGTTCGCACAAAAAAAAGGCAGCAAGTAAAGTACCACTTGCAATACTTCAAGAAGGCTCTAGCCCAAGCGCTTATAAAAGTCTCTTCTTTTCTTTAATCCAAATTCAGTAAAATAATAGCCTAATTTCGCTGAGGAACTTAACCTCTGAGAGATGCCTTATAATCAAGGATTGCCCTTAAATCTGATTTCCACCCAATTTTTACTCATCTTAAAGGTTGCATATCTATAGGCGCGCTTTATTTCAGGGGTATCTGTCGACTGCTACGCTGAGTGGAGGTTCGAAAGGAGGAACAGCATATTTTACCACATCCGAGGCAGTGAATATCTTCTGAAGAAGTCCTCCATTCAGATTCGGCATAAAACTATAGGACCCCCACTCGCGAGAGAATAAGAGCACGAATCCATCTCGGACTGTATCGGTGCCAAAATTATCGATTACGACCATACTTTAGCTCTCGCATCCCGTCGTTCCTCCTATTCAACCTCCATCTTTGTATTTCCAATTCAATGTCAGGCATAACGCATCCCCAAAAATGTTATCCGGCGATCATAGCTCTCCATCCCAAACGCCTTGAGTATTCCGCCACCTTCAACAAGTCCATATGCTCCGTCCCCGTTGCGTTGATCTCATTGGCCATTGGAAAAATTCTTTGTCTTCAAAACCGAATTCCCATCATTCAGCTTGTGAGCTGAATCCCCCACACCCCTGCATCCATCATGTCACAACAAATTTCGCAAAAAAAAAGAAGGAGACATAAATAAGAAATTCCAAGGTAGAGGAAACTAACTGCGTTCATATCAATAACCCTTAGTGTCAGGCGAACAGCCGCCGCCTGGAATACCAAACAGACCTTGGGTCGACCCCACCATTCGCCACAGTCGGCCCAATCGGCCCAGTCGGCTCACTTGTGGCCCGATAGTGCTATTTGCTGGTTCTACTTTGTCCTTCTGCCGCCATGAATGGCATGCCTGACACTGCCGCTTTAGCTGGCGTGGCTGGCTTTCCTAATAATCCCATTATGGTTATCACTTAGCTATTATGAGTAGTTGTTCTTTTTTTTTGTGGGATGTTTATTTTTTTGGCTTTATCTCGTTTTCCGTTTGAGTGCCTAAGTGCCTTCGGGGGTTTGAGTGGAATTCGGTTTTGTTTTTTTGTCCTGCCTTCCGTGGGCCGGGACAGGGCGACATTTATCTTTTGTTTACGACATGGGGCACTATTTTCAAAATTAAATAAATTCAATTTGAAGTGGAGTTTCGATGGTGTTATGGCGGGAGCTGGCTTATCCCCCCTTGGGGACGACGATGGTCACGTTCGGTTGTGTTTACTTTGACACGAATGTGAGGTGGATTATCAGTTTTCCGTATCTGTTATTAGATGCGATAAAATGTGGAACACGAATGATGAAATTCAATAAAAACGCATGAACATCATTGTGAATGATTGGAGGGGTTGAACTAATGGTCCATTAGGTATTGAGTGGCAGAGCGGGGTGTGCAATTGTAAGCGATGATGTCTTGATGATGTCATATGATGATTTGAGTTTCTGTCAAGTTGATTGTTATAGAGACTAATAAATTTGTTTAACAACATTTTTGTATCGTTTCTCGGACCAATCAGCTAATGCGCTTCACATGAGTCCATGATTAATTTTTCAAAATTTTCGATTAACTGCCAAAAAGGCCGTCGAATTACTGGGTAGACAAGAAGTGTCATAATCTGTAGCATGCCATCAGGCTGATTTCGTCAATGACGTGTCAAATGATGGCTTCCAAGTCAGTATCACACTAAGAATGTTCGTGATCTTGAGTCTGTACCGGCCATAGTTGGCATTTGAACACCACCTTTTCTGATGACATATGGATCTCTGACCATAAAATGTATCAATCGGTGACTGGAGGTTTTTTCTTCGTATTTTCCTCCAAAGTACAATCATATTGTTCTGAAAAAAACAACAGAAATTTGCATAATTATTTGTAAAATGTCATAGAAGAAAGATATTATAATGTCATATCTCTGAATTGTAAAATGTGCGGTAACAATACCTTTGTCATCAATATTATGCGAAATAAAAGATCTATCTACCTAAAAAATGGTGCTCCGCCAATGGTTGTAGTTTGAATTTCTCGAATTGATTCAAGCTTTTAAAAGAAATTTAAATAATGTATAGTCGTTGCTCTCTTGCGAGTCCATTCATGACGAATTTCCAAACACACAAGCACACGAAGACTATTAGTTTCAAAGTTCTAAGCCTCTAAAGGACAAGCTTTTGTTTTCCAACTTCATTGGATGCCGTAAGGTTGTCTTAGAAATCTGGAAAAAGTGACAAGAATAAATAGCAGAAAAGTGGGGCAACACATTGATCAACTCAAAACACTTATATTACACTGGTTGTTCCCCGCGAGATCGTCCCTAAATTTAGCGAGTATCGCCCGTTAAAAAAGATTATAGCGAGGCAATCTCAAAAGATAGACATATAGCCACGCACTTTTTTTAGAACTTTTAAAGGGAAACAAACGCAAGTAGAGTACCTGCCCCTGGTTAGCGGGGTCCCCGGTTCGAATCCCAGTGAAAGCAAAGTTAATACGCTTTTATCTGGTTTTCAAATCTGGTCCAGTCACCATTTGCCGTTGGGATCAAATTAATGGCACTATCACTGCAGTAGTCAATCAGTGGTCCGACTATGGATATCACAATGGACCAATATGGTCTAAGTGTGCTGGTGAATGCGCTACCAGCACGCCTACCTAACCTAAAGAGGAACAATTCCATCATACATAATTTTTGCGTAACTTAAACCGTTTACGCAGCGCAAGAAACTGAAGCTTTCAAAAAGGAATATTTTTTTTCCCGTTTTTGCAACAATTTCATTGATGCTTCGCTCCTCTTGGTCGTAGGGTGATGTTATAAAGCCTGGAGACTTCGTCATTTGTTCAAGACAAAAATAATTTTTCACTTCACACAATTAGCACCTGAGATCAGCGCGTCCCGACAAACAAACTCTTCAGCTGTATAATATTAGTACAGATAATGCTATGTTCCCACGAGACCCAAGCCGCGAGGTTTGGATGGACTTTAACTGAAACCTCAATAGGCCGTTCCCACCGAGGTTGAAGTGGTTACAATTGCTGAAACAAGGGAATACAAGAAATAATACTGTAACAACATCAGAAGATAAAGATAGAGAGCTGAGAAAATAAACATCAAAATGACAAAAGTAGGATGTAAGCTTGTTCGGTTTGACAACCTCTTACGGACGGATGAATTTAAGGGGGCTGCAACTAGGTTTCATAGAAACCGTGATGATTTTATGCCTGGAACACAATAGTGCGTTTGCGCTGGCGTTGGCTTTCAACGCACATAATTCAATGGCCAAGCACAAAATACAGCGTCGACCTGCGTCAGTGAATAATGAGAGGGATGAGAGGATCCTTATAAAACGTAAAACGTAGTCAATCGCACGTCATTATTCAACATGTTGGATATTTTTTGACAGAGGCGCTGTGAGAGAGATTTTCTCCCAGATTGAGAGTTTTCTGCCAAATTGAGAGTATTTTGTGTCAACTGTCATTTGAGAAATGAAAACAGCTGATAAAAATAATTTAACGACAAAAGTCATTTCAAATGAGTGTATGCAGAAAGAAAGCAATATTTTTCATCTAGTAGATGAGAGAGAGAACAGCTGATAAATTGAGTATTTATTTCAACGCAGTGCGTCTCTCATGTTACTCTCTCCGTAACATGAAGTCGGCTGGCACAGCGCACTATTGTGTCTCAGGCATTATACTCCGTAAATGTATGCCGAAACCTGATAAGCTGATTGAAATTTGACGAACCCACTCGGTTTCGTTCGGAGGGAACATGGTATTAGAGAAGATCGTGTAAAACCGACCGATTTGGATCTTTATCAGCGTGTACTTATGGATTTGACACCCATCGGTCCAGAGCCTGGTGCGACATGCAACGTAGTCAGTGTTCGTTTGGGAAACATGAAACCACGAGCTGTCAAAGCAAAAATCCAAGGCAATTAACCTAAACGACGTAGTGCCGGGTTGGATGCATTGCGGTATAATTGGGTCATAGTTATGATAAGTGTACGCATTGCAAAATACTTGACAAATGATTTAATGTGAACTATGTGGAAATGAATTGGAAGAGGGGATAAGGAGCAGGGTAATATTTTAGTATAAAAGTGTGGTTGCTTTCAAGGAAAAGTTAGAGTAATTTTAGGACTCTTTCTCATAAGACGGTTGTGGCCACGCTAAGGACAGCGGGCCTTTTATGAAGAGCACTAAACTAAACTAAACTAAACTAAACGTATTGACACTCTTCCCTAGACATTAACCAAGGAAGCACGGTGTCAAAACGAAATCATTTCAAATGTATGTGATGTGCCAGGTTCAATCTACGAATTTAACTACTTTCATAATTCACGACATCGCTTCTATAGAGTCAGGTTTGGAGCCCTGATAAGTATGTATGTTCAACTTAAGCGCATATTATCACTTTTATGTACATAGACTCGGAGCTGGGAATTTGCATTGAGAGAAGGTTTGTCTGTACTCTCGATAGTCCGGACACGACTGGATGGCACAGTTAGTTAAGTGTCTGCCCTTGGTAAGGGAGGGTCCCCGGTTCGAATCCCAGTGAGAGCAAGGTTCAATACAGGTCCAGTCACCAGTTGGGATCAATTTAACGGCAATTCACTGTGGTCCATCAGTGGTAGTAGTCTCACTGTAGGTCTAAGTGTGCTGGTGGTGGTCACTAGTATCCTCTCCTATCTACCTACCTGGTCCGGACACTTCAGTAATCCGGACACTTCTATGTTTTGGACTCTTTCAAAATGTTACCTCTACGGTCCGGACAGAGTATTAACATGCGTACATCTGAACTCTGTTCTACGTAGTTATACATCGCACGCTGAAAACAAAAGGCGCACTAGACAAAAAATGTAATTTAATAAAACCGATCAAGCATTGAATTGAAGAATTGTTTGCCAGAGTCACTCAGTGGATCCTCATGGATCCACATGGATATCCTTCTACTAAAGAGGTAACGCGAAAACGTACTTTCCTGCTCTATAAAGATTTTTAAAATGCGTACATTGTGCATACATGTACATTTCTGTCTGCTATAAAAGGTGTTTGCAAAGGTGTCGGTTGTCCATTTCATTTTAGTTTTTCTCTATTGGCCGGACATTTCTCACTATTTCGGACACACCCGAAACTTTATGTGTCTATTGGCAGTTATTAAGGTGAATGTCAAACCACCAGCAATTAATTAACAACTATACCCTTTCCCGATCCAAAGAAGCAGTGGAGTACAGTTCATGTGTTCGACAGATGGACATGCATTGGCTTTAAGCCAGGGTATTCAAATCCGACCCTCCTCCTTCGCGAAGGAAAGGAAGACTAAATCTATGGTATACAGACCAAGTCAGACCAGTCACACAGACGCGAGACAAATTGAGATCAGTGAACAAAATTTCCTACACTGACTGCGTAGAAACGAACGGAAGCTTTGGACAGTTTTCTCTATCGATCTGCATCACGCAGTCGCAATCTTGCCGCTTGAATTTGAATACTTCGACATGTAGACACGAACTAAAGGCGCAAACTCATAGAATCCGTCGCGTGCTTTGCGTCATGTCAAAAAATTTACAACTCATAAGCCCTTATAAGAGGGAGAGAGAGACAGCAAATGCACTTCCCACAAGTGAAATTCACCACGACGGATAGAATTTTGCAACTTTTAACTTTCTATGCGTTTGAAATATGTTTCCATGGAAATTCATTCGGGTGCTCCTTGTGTGATTGGTTTTAGGACATTTTATGGATGAAAGAACTCTTTTTCCTTTATTTCAAATTGTTTTTGAATAATTCCTAATCATTCAGGAACTTTAAAATTTCGAATTTCTTAGATTTATACAAGAGTGGATTGCGCACACAACGTATTCATTTGGATTCCAAATGGAACGTATGCGACGGATTCTATGGGTTTCGGCCTTAAGGAGCATGTAACTCAGCTCACGAACACGAGACATACAGCAGGCAACACCTGCAATGTCTAGAGAGGATTCTTCACTGGTTAATGCTTAATTTCACTCACGAAGATGAATAAGAACGCTCCATGTGCTTTTCCTTGAAAATAAAGTACGCTGAGCACTCAGCCGTCTTAACTGAAGTTCAAAGCATCTTGAACTGAGTATAAATTCCTTCGTTGTTCCATCCCAAGCTTAAACTAATTAAGTTTGTCTTTCTTATAACTTACCGTACAAGTGAAAAAATTTTGCCGGTATCCTAAATTGGTATCAAAAGTGTTCAACTTTCTTCGTGTCTCTATAAACCTAGGTTACTGATACGAACAGCATTTCCTCTTTATGCATAGCACATTATCTCTGTTTCCCCAGAACTCTCTGTTTCGCACAAGTTGCCGGGTAATAATACTAATCAAAGGGTCATCAGCCCAGCGGCTATCCATGCAACCATGTATGCCATTTTATTTTCGAACCCGATGTCTAAGTGATACTCATGAGATTTTAACGACTGCTGTCAGCCGCCGAGTCTGCGCCACTGAGTATATTTCATAATTTTAAGCAAGTCACAGACCCACCCGACCGACATCTTAAATGAATCAGAACTCCATCAAAACTATGTGCTTCTGTTCCATTTTCGAATGTGTTCCTTTTTATGCGTTCTGGCTGTATCTCGGAAGTTTATTGAAGAGCGGAATGCTGCTCTCTCCACTCACACCGAAAATAACCGATTCAGACTCAAATTGCACACACCCCTTCAGCAAATTGCACCTCCCCGAGTGCCGCTGTAGCATCGAGAACAATGAACAATTGTGAAAACGCAGATAGGGAGCGGAGATGGCCCCCCGAAATGAGAGGGGGCGGTCTTATTTGCGCGTAGCATCTGTTGGGGGCTTGAAGCTGTAACCACAAAGTACCCTTGACTGGAATTGTTGCTGCATGTTGACTTTCGGTATTACTTGTGTATTTTGACTTTTGTTTCTGTGACATGTGAACCAGAAAAAGTACACAAAAAGCGGCAACGGTTTTGTCCTCGAACTGGATTTCGTGGTTAACTATGCCGCAGTGTGTTGTCCCCACGCGCGAGGTCCCCCAGGGAAGGGGGGGTTGGGCAATGGTACTGTTTTGGACTCAAATCCGCAAAATGAAAGCGCATAACTTAAGTTTATGGCCAACGATAGTTGAGAGTAGTAAAACCGAAATGAGGTCATTTATCTTAATACCTCTTATAGGGTCATCCCGACCGAAGGACATTCTGCAGAGAGGGGATATTGTTTTGCTAAGTGCTTTTCAGATTCGTTTTTGTCCACTGAATGCACTCAGCAAATAAACTCGAGCGGATTGAATTCAATAAAGTCCCATTATTCGACGGTGAGCAAGAGGACGAGTTTGTTGAGACGGGAAAGGACACAAAGGACACAAAGAAGAAGAAGCGATTTAACACAATTCAATTGTGGAAATAATTGTCTGTCTCTAAATTGATCTGTTCAATCGAATTGTGGTGTGGAAAGCGAAGCGCTTCGTAGCGGTGTTGATGTCAGAGTAACAAGTGTGCTTGGATTTCGCAGGAAATTTATTTTTGAACTCGTAAGTTGAGTTACCTTAAGACTGTTACTGGTCGCATTTTGCGTGAGCCAACTGCGACAAAATGAGTTTCGTTAACGATCTGAAATGTCATAATGAAAGTGAAGAAAAAGACAAGAAAGTAAGTCTGTGACCATGAAACTCACTTCGTTAATTTTCGTTAAGTTTCGATGAGTTTCGTTAAGTTTCGTTAAGTCTTATTGTGACTTAGTAAACTTATCTCAAGTGATTTTTCGATTGACAGAAAAGGAGTTCGCAAACCAATTGGAAAATAACAAGTGTAACAGGGAACAAGCTGAAAGGTAAATTGCCAGTCATGATGGAGGTCAGGAGACTTAAGCAATCGATCGAATACACAGGACATGTACACAGTGATGTGATAATATCCACTTCGATCAGTTTCATTCGGCTTCGTTAAGTTTCGTTAAGTTTGAGTTTTGGCTTCATGATTGTCAGTCGAAAAGAAGTTCTCCATTCGTTTGGTCGTTGCTAATCAGACGCCACCCATCGATAATACCCACTTCGATCAGTTTCCTTAGGCTTCGTTAAATTTCAATTTTGGCTTAATCGAATAGAAGTCCTCCAGTCGATAGGTGGTTGGTTATCAGATCCACCCATCGATAATACTCACTTTAATCAGTTCCGTTCAGCTCCGTTAATTTTCGTTGAGTTTTATTTTTCGTTAACAAGTTGAAATGTAAATTGCCAGGAGACTTAAACAACCAAACGAATACAGAGGAAAGTTACACTGTGACCAAGAGGTATTTTGTTAGTTTTCGTTAAGTTTTCGTTTTGGTTTAATGAGGATACCCCAAATGAATGTTAGTCGAAAAGAAGTTCTCCATTCGTTTGGTCGTTGCTAATCAGATGCCACTCATCGATAATACCCACTTCGATCAGTTTCCTTTGGCTTCGTTAAATTTCGGTTTGGCTTAATGAATGCCAGTCGAAGAGGAGTCCTCAAATCGATTGGTCGTTGCTAGTCAGAGGCCACCCATCAATAATACCCACTTCGATCAGTTTCATTCGGATTCGTTATGTTTCGTTAAGTTTCAGTTTTGGCACAATAAACATACCCCTGGTGAATTCCAGTCGAAGTGAAGTTCTCCTGTTGATTGGTCGTTGCTTATTAGGTTCCTCCCATCGATAATACCTACTTCGATCAGTTATTTTCAACTTGGATAATTTTCAAAAAAGTTGAAGTGTAAATTTCCAGTCGTAATGAACGTCAGGAGAATTAAGCAACGAATGCAGAGGAAAGTTACACTGTGACCAAAAGGGATTTTGTTAGTTTTCGTTAAGTTTCGTTAAGTTTTAGTTTTAGCTCAATGGACATATCCCAAGTGAATGCCAGTCGAAGAGAAGTTCTCCATTCAATTGGTCGTTGCTAATCAGACGTCACGCATCGATGACCATTATTCTAGTTGAAGCCCCCTCTATTGGGTTATTGGAGCGAGGGGAACAAAAAATAATTCCCATTTTTTCGAAGCCGTCATTGTTGTCAAATACGCTTTAATAGAAACAAAACAAAACTCCGACTCGAGCAAAAAACCGAAATTGTGTCACGTTTTGTTGAACTCGTAGAAAAGTCCGCACATTCCCTCTTTTAATTTCGCAGAGCTATCCCTCCATTGTCCAGTCCGCCGACCACATGCTCGCACACAAACAATAGCTCTTAACATAATAGGACTGCACACACAATGAATTATGAAATCGATTTGTCAACACTGCCAATCACGCGTTCGGCTACTGTTTCCCCCGCAGCCGGGAACGGGTGCAAGGAGGAAATTTTAACAATATATTTCCTCCTCGAGTCGGTGGTAGGGCGACCACTGGGAATCACATACAACACACATTGAATTGCGCTTCGCCCACTCTCCGCAGAGATAGTTACTTTGTCGTGAAGGTGACGGATCTAGGTGTGTAAATGTTTGCACATTATGTCAAACACAATGTCGTGCCAGTTCTTGTGGAGGGCGCCTTGACATCCTTCCGTTCTCTCTCTCTCGGTCGCTCTATCCCACCGGGAGGGGGGTTAAGTGTATTGTATCGATTGTTCTTCTTGTGTGTATGGCTGAGTGTATCAATTTCTTAATCCTCCAGATATGTGTCCTTAAAGAGTGTTCGTGTTCGTGTTGGTGTGTCTTTTCGCGCCTTTAAGGATTCGATTCGATATAATTCAATCGGAAAATGTCTCACTTGCAAGGATCTACATATCGGCCATCTCACCTTCCACACCCTCGGCGTTGTTCGTCGTCCTTGCGATCAATTGCTTTGCATTCATTTGCGATATTTTCGTCCTAAATAAATATTTGTGTCCCTTCGAGTCGCTTGTCGCATTTCAATTGGAAAATCAAAAGGGTTCCCCGACCGGGGGATGATTCGGATAAATTGTTTTCAACTAGATATATTGTTCTCGGATATTTGCGCTCCGAAGGACCCTATCTGCGAGTGGGTAGCCGTGTTTTTTTCTCTCCCGTATCTCAAGACTGCCGTGGAAGTTGTTGATGTTGCCAAATGTCTCAATTGAATCCCCACGAGGTCTGCCGTCCAGCGGAGTGAAAACTCCAATAATTCAAAGAATTGAAGTGCTTAAAGCGAAGCAGATTCGATGGTGGTTTGGTGTTCGTTCTGTTCGGCTGCCCCGGGCCAGCAATGAAGTCGACATTTGAATTGAGCGTTATGGGTGATTTGAGACCTAATTCACTTCGATGTGGAACACGTGTAAAGGACTAGGTCAGGAGTCACATCTTTGGGGGATATAAAACCTCACAGCCATTCGTACCTAACGAAGCATTACGCTCCTGGGTTTTATAGTCTCGTGTGGATCCTTTTTTATGCCTCATCTCATGTTATCCCTTTTCGTGAACGATGTGACGGTTATTGGTTTGTGAAGGACCAACTCAAAGGAAATATGAGAAACAGAAAAACTTCTAATTTATGTGTTATGATGGTAGGTGTGTGTTTTCTTTGGGGGCGGGATTAAAAGATGAGGGATATCCTTTTTCTTTTGTTGAATGTTTTTTGATGGGTTTTCTTTTGTGCGGATTGCGCCTCCTTCGGATGATGGTCGGTGTTGGTTGGAATTGTTTTAGACCGGCATTGGGGAGCACTTAGCCTTTTTCTGTGGACTTATAGTCTCGTGTGGATCCTTGACAACTCAAAAAACTCACTCACCGATCCAGAGGAAGAAGGAGTCTGGATCTGTGAGTCCTGTGACTGAGGTGGACTTTGTGGTTTCCCTGGACTTAGTGTGTCATGTTGATGTCACTGAATTGGAAGGGAGTGTTTCTTTCTGATGAACTTAAAGGGGCGACACCAGATCAAGGGATTTGAATAAATAGTGCATTCAGTAGAACTTTTTGTCCCTTTTTGAGGTTTGTTAAAAAAGGTTGTGAATGTCGACCACGTTTGTAGAATGACAACAGACTATACCTCCTATCTCAAGCACTCACGTGTGCCAGTGTTGCAGGGCGACATAGACATTGTAACTAACACAAGTGTCTGACTATACAAAAAAGACTAGATGCACATGTCAAAGAAACGTTCCATTGTTCTCGAATGGATGGTGTCTAGTGATGCAGTTGAACATGTACACGTGAATACATGTGAAATCGAGAGCTCTGATACAAACCGTGTTACAGGGAATGCCCAGAGGAGTCGGTGGACAGGATGGTGTTGCTGAGTATTTTCAAATATCAAAATACTAGTGTTGTGCGTGCTATTGTCCTTTCACGAGTGAAAGGGACCTTCAGTTTAATGCCGACTCCAAACGGCGAAGTTGAGAAGCTTTTTCTAGACAAGAATACACTTTGAGCATTGTCAGTGACTCGAAAGAAGTGGAGCCGTGAATTATCAAAGGTGGTAAATTCGGGTATCGAACCTGGCACCCTCTGCGTAGGAGTCGACGCACTTACCCACTACGCCACGGCGACCCACGACGGTCCATATAGTGAACCAATAATAACCGGGTCTGTTTAATGCGACTGTAAATGGAGATTGTTCACTGTAACGAGCGTGGACTTTTTGAAGCAAATTTCATCAAAAAATGTATGCTTTTACGTAGAATTTAAATAATTACAATTACAATTTGTCTTTGCAATTACTAAAAAAAAACAAGAAAATTTATAAGATCACTACTTTATTAAAAAAAAAAACAACTCATCAGTAAAAAAAGGAAAACACCCAACTCTATTGATTAGTGCTAAAGAAATCAGTCAACTTCGTTCAGTTCATGTCCGTTAATACCGCTTTTATTTTGTAAGATTTTAAAAACCAAAACATCCGTGTGATCCACTGTATTGATTGTTGCCCATTTTCAAATTTCGTTCGTTCAATCCGTTCGTGGAAACAGAATTGAAATGCAAATAAGGTTTCTACAATTGAACTGAAGTGGCAGTCTTGAAAAATTCGTATCCAAGTAATCCACAAGTAATACGGCTTTAATTTCATGAATCGAACGAAGAGGTACATGCCCTTTTTCGTGGCCATTGTATGGCATTATGGTTGTCAACACAGCTTGTAACGCTTACTGACTTGTGCACGTAACATCTCTGGTCCCCAGAGATAATGGATGATAGAGATATCCAACTTCGGCCATTTTTACCCCCAGCCGTCACCGAAGATGTCGTGGTAATCCCTTGTATTTCACTTATACATTTACAACGCTCGTCAATTCACCACAATGTGGCGACCGATTAGTGAATTTAGTGGGAAAAAAAGCGGCAGAATCATGAGTTTAGTGGGAATCCATGTACTTTCCATGTAACATACATGGGTATGTTTTTCGGAGGGTGTTCAAAAGTTGACTAGTATTTTTAAGGGAATTTTCTTACATTGTTATATGGACTTTCGTGAATGAAAATGTATTGCAATGGCCATTTAACTGGAACTATTTGACCTAAAATTAATTCTTAAGTGTATATACAGCCTATTCATAAACCATACCTGACAAACTAACTCAAAAAATGAAGTTCGCTTTATACGCTTAATTCATGAATTCTGAAAAACTCATGAATTCAATTTAAACAATTTGATAACAACAATGGTAAGATATTGCAACTTTTACTAATGCTAAAAAATGGTTGTCAAAACTTCTTATTTGTGATTCGCTTCAATAAAATTTTTATTATTGGTTAACTGAACGTGTGAATGTATTATTAATTTTTCTTTATATGCAAAAATTCACACTATGTTGTGCATTCATTAATTATGTCCCAGTATCTCTGATTGTAACTTCGTCAAAGTTTTAATGAATCGACTTCATGAACATAAGCTTTGTTCGTTCGTTTACCGAAATTTAAAAAAACGTAAATAACGAGCGAATTTTCAAATAAGAACTCTAATTAACCCCATTACTAAGGTGGAGAAGGGTATCAGCTGTTCCACAGAGCTCACACGTATTCACAGACAGGGGACAAAAACCGTATAAAAAACGCTGTCAGATGAAATCAAGGGGCAAGGGAGGTAGAAGTTGGATATCTCTATTATAGGTTATCTCTGGTTAGCATTAGGCGCTAAATAATTCAAACAAAATTTTTACAGCATTTCACAATGACTGAAGCTCCCAATTTGTCTCATGAGGCTGCAGTTAAAAACAACATCACGCATTTTGTATTTGCACTACAAGCAACCCAAAATTGTACAATATGCAAATATAGTCGTCCAAGATTCACGCACAACACAACGAGTAGAACAATCGGAAAATTTGGCCGATACGCTTTCAACTGCGTAAGACTAATGAGTTTTGGACGTGTCCTTGCATGCCAAAGTGCTTAACAAATTAAAGCCATATGTAGAATAGCTAGTATAAAATATTGTGTGTTCACTATTGTAAACTTAAATTTTGAACGCCATCTATCATGTGATGAATATTGTAAGCGCTGTCTGCCTTTTAACAACATCAACGTGGTATTCCACTGAACTGCTATTTATTTTAACAACCGCAACCAACTTCGGGCGCTGCAGACAGATGCGCGCAGTCGACTTAAAACCGCGAAAGGAGAAGGACAAAAAATATAATAAACTATCAAAAGGAAAGAAAAAGGTTAAATTTGCCGTTTTTCATTTGAGATAATCTAAAGTTTAAACTAAATTGGATTGTTCACAATATCGACCCTTCACTATATGTAAATACTTGTTATCGATTCCAGGTTCTCACAGTCAGACTGTTGACAAATTTAGAAACAGGATTTTCTGAATCGAAACCCGGGAATAGTAACTACATAATTGATGTCCACAAATTTATTGGTAGGACAGGATGCTTATACTTGCAGTAATCTAAATTCCGTCAGGCTATCGATTTTATGTTTATTTAGATAGTCTAGTCCAACTTGATTGGAATGATGACATGACAATGTTCAACCGGTGACAATAGCTGTGTTTTTTTGCAAGCGCGATCATCGGCGCTTAATGATTCATCATAAAATTTTGGCAGCACCGACGAAATTTATAACATTTGTGCTAGTCAAGGGTGGAAACGTTTAAGGTTATGGTTGATCGTTAATGGTCACAATCTTCGGTTTGCGATTTTGTAGCGTGACAAGCACTTTAAAAGCAAAAACACTTAATTATTATAAAATAAAAAAAAAAATCGTGAAATTAAAAGAATCGTTTACGAAGCCAAAACGGAATGTATAGCAGAGACACTCTGAGTATACCGAAAATTGCATACTTATGGATGCCAACAAAATTAAAAATGATCTAATACATTAACCAAACCTGCAGATGTAAGCCACATACAGCAACCTAAACAATGAATGAATGAATTCAGGAATGAATACACAGAAATAAATGATTGGAAGCATTGTTCTTATACGCGCTTATTTCTTAAGCGGCGATAGATGTGATGAGTAACTTAAGCGGATATAGGACTTGTTGTTAGTGTATTTTACATGCAAATTCAAATGTAGGCGTATGTACGCTTGCAAAAAAACGCAGCTAATATCAGGTGGACCTCAGTCTAGCTTCTACAGCACCCACTCGTGTTGTGCGTGCTGTTGTTCTTTCACGAGTGGCATGGCTTACACTCTTATGCCGACTCCGAACTGCGAAGTTCGAGGAGCCTTTTTTAGACAGGAATGATCTTGAATCTTGGAGATCAGCAATGTAGTTGGCATTATTACTGCCCAGCACTTGCAAGGACAAAGAAAAGCACGCTAGGCAGCTATTCATGCACGGCATTATCTGTCATGTTATAATCATTTAACACGATAAAGCCAGTGTTCTCAGATCGCCATTGTTGCAGATCTTTACGAGGAAGAGTGTTATTAGCCCTAATGCGGTCCTTTATTCATCTTATACACTTCCTGGAAGACCGTCCCAAGTACCTCCACTTTCCCTTGCTGGTCTTCAACCACAATGAAATTGTCGTCGAGTACGGCGTTATCTGGTTCAATACATGCTGTAGTCAGTTGTCTGTTGTTCTGGGATGCTTAAGACACGGAAGATCGCTATATTTAGTACGAACGAATTTATTAATTTGCGGGAACATGCTTGAGGTTATTGGATCTTACAGCCCGAATCTTATCGTTCCAGTAAGAAAGTCTGTAATTCTGGACAATTAACGTCTGAATGTTCTTAATTAGCGGTTTTAGTGTCCTAACTTCCTCACTACGTCTGTCAGTAAACCGCCTGTACATGGTTTTTAATCTTGTTTTATAATCTACTTTTTTCCTAGTGGATTGCGTCGATTGCCATATTTTGGTTATTTTTAGTTTTGTATCGTACCGCCCATCCTGCGTTTGATTGTCTGGTCCAATTGAATGAGATACATTTCACACATTGTCAATCTCTTCGTTTGACAAGTTTCTACTGGACGGTATGTGGAGTGCGTCCGAAAATAGTGCTTTCGTCATTTGTCTGGAGAAGCGTGTCCATTGAGCCCTACTGTAATTGTAGAGGTACATTTGAACAAACTCTCCTAATTCCGCAACATCGTTGGGGATCTTGATTTCGGCATGAGTCCGCAACTGTCACTGAGATAGACGAAAGTGTTCCAACAGTTCACCGTTTGGGGGATACATCAAGTATGCAACGAAAATCAAATAGGACTAAGGTCACTCCCGCGTGGGACTCCAACGTCAATTTTAATAAATTCGAAATATTCATTTCTGTCTTTGTCATAATGTAGCCGGATGATACGATTCTCGAGTATTCTATACGTTTTCTGAAGGAAGCCGTTTTACCGGCTCCATGCGCAAAGGCAATTGCATAAGGCCATGGCACTAGTCACTGTAAGCCGACGTCCTGTCATACATGTTTCGAGGCTGGGGGAAGTGCAAACTTTATCTTTTCTTAGTCATTTTCAGTCTATAATTCTGATAAGTTGTGACAAGATTCGATCGTAAATTGCTCTGGTTGTCAGGCACAAGGTGTCTTTCTTCTATAACTAGTGGGTTATATTTCATTTCAACGCTTTGAGTAACCTTTGGTAATGATTTGACTGACATGCGTTTAGTCAGTAGTTTTTGCTGACTTTACTGGACATTTGCTTGTGATAACATTATTTGGTGAGGTTCTTAGTGCAAACAAAACACCTTGACCGGCCCAAAGACTCCTCGTCTAAATGCAACAGAGGACCGAGAGAGTCGAGGGCACCTCAATCGGCTGATATGGCATTCTTGGTGAAGGCGCTATTACTCCAAATGGTTACTTCGTTACTACACCTCTCATGGAAATCACTCTTGAATCCATGTACTACTCTCAGATATCGTTTTAAGCAGTTGATTACTCCAAAATAGGAGGGTGCACAATAATTACTGTGTTTCCTGACGGTACTCCCCTAGCAAGAAATGATTGATTTAACTTGTTGTTTATTCTCCATTCTTTGCTTGGATTCGTAGGCTCTTAACTGCGAAATTACCATTCTTCAGACTTCGTCATGAATCTCCTTCTTCTTCTGGTGGCGCTACAGTCTGGGGTGGACCTGGGCCTCAACCAGTAAGCCAGCCGGCACGATCTTTAACTAGCTGTCTCCAACTGCGCACACCAAGTCGATTGAGGTCCTTCTCCATCTGGGTGCGCCATCGGTTCCGTGAGCGTCCTCTATTGCGCTGTCGCACTGGTTCGGAGTCGAAGACTCTTCGGGCTGGAGCAGTGTTGCCCATGCGCTCTACATGGCTCAGCCATCTTAGGCGTTGAATCCGTAGACGCCTGACTGTACAGCCCTATAGTTCGTGGTTGAATCTTCTTCTCCAATAACCATCAACAGACAGGACCAAAGATTGAACCCAGAACTTTTCTCTCAAAAAGACCAAGTGCTTCTGTTGTCCATGCCTCCGCACCATAGATCAGGACAGGGATGATAAAGGTGTTATATAATGTTAGCTTAGTCCTTCGAGAGAGGACTCTACTACTCAATTGCCTCTTGAGCCCATTGAAACAGCGATTGGCAAGAGTAATTCTGCGTTTAATCTCGGTACTGGTGTTGTTCGTACTGTTCACTTGCGAGCCGAGGTAGACGAAGTCCTTCACTACCTCGAAGTTATAGCTGCCTATGGTGACATTTTGGTCAAGTCGTCGATGTTGTCTTTATAAGCTTCGAGGGCTGCCGCAAGTTCATCGGCTGCAAGTGGTCTGTTCAGGGACTTCACACTCAACGTGCAGAACTGAAAATCGTTGTCCTTATTTCGTTGTCCATGGTCGTCAGCAGTAGGGTCATCCGTATCCGAGGCTTCTCGTCGTTTCTGAACTGTTTTTTTTTTTTTGCACGGTGGGGAAGTTGTCCCCGCAACCCCCGAACCTGGAGGACCGGGTCGTGGTTTAAACCCCTGGACAAGCATACATTGGTTCACCTCCAAGCGGTTGCTGTAAAGGCTATCCAGAGGGCTCCGCGAGGAGGCTGTATGTCAACTTGACCTGTACATTTAACAGGGATCGTTGGTGGCATCTCGCCAAGTTGAGAGCAGTCAACAACTTTGCCCTGGATGCACAGGCCCATGCCCTCCTTCGTCATGAATCATTCTGTCAATTAGTCTGACACTGTCCTCCTCAAAATCTTAGATTTCGTCAAAATTCTTCCAATTCGACAGTCCAACAAAAATTGAGAAACAAATTTGAAAAAAGTTGTATATTTTAAGGGGTACCACCGAACCCAACATGCTTTCTAGAGGCTCGATCAACCTCGAGACAAAGAATGCCATGCACCTCTATGGCCCCACGCCCACCCTTTGCACACACATTTGAATGATCACTTCACATGAGAATCGCAAATATTCACTGACTTTGATTGCCCGACATTTCGCATCCCTTCAATTCTAGAGCTTAAGGGAGTAGATTTTCCTTTCAGAATTCCATTTCCCCCCGCCACCATCAGCGTCGAGTCATTTACTACACACAAATCACAGGCAATCTGTCGAAGCATCTGCCCGTCGGTTCACCGTCGCCGATCCATTTCCCATTAGGCCAATCGAATCGAGCTTAAGAACCAATCATGAATGCCAAAAAGGAATTGTAACTCGTGTCTTATATCCGAGACAAGCACACGCACACACTATTCCCACTTGTGCTTGAGGGATGGGGGATCCAATAACAAACAAACCATCCTTCATTCCAGCACCACCTGACTCCCAGCCCTTATCGGTTCTTTTCGTTTCCATGTACATAATAGATTACAGTTGCCTCCTCTTCTCCACCTCCACCTCCCCCACGACCGACGACTTACTCGATAAAATCGTCCATCGAGCAAGTAAATCGCCACAACCACCGACATCGACATCGACATCGACATCCACATCATCATCATCATCATCATCGGTGGCGTTGTCGTCGGTTGGCGAGGGTCGAGATAGTGTATCTTGTAAACGTACCCCAGCGCAGGGTGTGTAGGGTGGGCGGCACATACACCACATGATCAATCAACCGAATTGATACTCAATACGAATTCATTTGCCGACTTTCAACTTGTTCAACGGTGCCCCCGCTGCGCCACACCGCCGCCGCGCCGCTCCTGCTGGGGGGTAAAATTGTTTGTCTGCTATCTCCGTGAACCCACCAACATCAGTCAGTTAGCTGGCTCGTGACACTCTGTCCACATGTTGGCTGCCACCACCACCACCACCAGCAGGCTCGGCATAATCTGATTACCACGTACTCCACATGGGCACGAGTGGGCGGTCGCACTGGGGATGGGGGTGTTCTAGCATTTTTTTTTTTTTTTTGGCAGTTTCACTCTTCCGGCCTTTGTCTTGGGCCCCTCGAGTGGTTGGCATTCATTGGGAATCGATTGGAAACTATTCCGCAGAATAAAACGAAATGAAATGCCCCACACCCACGCTGCGGCCGTATTTGCTCATCGGGACGGGGTGGACCACAAGAAATTGCCAATATGTCGAGGTCGTTTTACACAGGCGACAACGGTCTCGCATCCCCACACACACAGAGGTGGATGATGAGGACAAAAAACGGAATGAATGAATTCAATAAACCGTGGCGCGTAGGAAGGAAGACATTTTGTTTGCACTTTCGCCCTGAAAAAAGGGGGGAAAACGGTGCACGGAAATGGGAGACGTTTATATTATTGTTGTCACACTCAATCTTGAGGACACTTCCACTTATTCCGTAAGGTCATATTCATAACGGAGTAACGGGATACAATGTGTGGCACTGGCAGTGGTGTGTGCCTGCGCTTGGTTGCCTGTGCTTGTGATGAACTCCATGCGCTGGTAATTCGTTCCACATTTCTTGAATCTCTTTTCCCTCAAGCCCTGCAGGCGGTGGGATCCAAGGAATTTGGGTGCCGGGGGTTGGAAGCAGTTTGCATGTTTTTTCTTCTTTCATGTGTTTTTCTTCTTTTTGTTAAATGAATTGTCTGAAATGTAAATGAAAGCGAATCGTTTGGCGACAGAGCTGGTGAGGACTCTGGTGGGGAATTTTCATGCGATTTCCTCCGACGAATGAGTGGAGAGAAATTACGATGCGGGATGGTTGTGGGGCGTTGGTCAGTTCAGTGAACAAGGACAGCTTTTATGAATAACATTTGCCCGACGATTTTAAATGGTTTTCCTTATTCCTCTGGCACTCGCTCTCCTTCCAGAGCGGAGTTGAAATGAAAGAATTTCCAAGTTAGATGCACGACATGCCACCAGGAACCGCACACTTCATGTGTTAGTGTTAGCTTGAGTAGTTCACAAAGTAGTTGACCGTTGGAATGGGTTCCGGGTGAAGTTTGTTTAGATTTTAAAGACGGGTTTTTGATATGTTTGAGAGTGTTTAAGAGTTTGCATCATCTGCTTTCTCATGGCATCATGGTCGAGTTGTGATGCTGTTAGCCTGTTTTTTCCACTCTGTTTGATTCCTTAAAGTATTTCTTGATGGATAGAAATCTTGATGAGTTAAGCATTTAAACTGTCAAAAGTTTCTCGTGAATCTCAATAAGCCGGACCGCAATGTCAGAAAGACAAGAAATAAAAGTTAGAAATGTTATTGAATAACTCTACAGTAAACCGCGAGGACGAATGCATTGAAAATCATCTACTGAACGAAGAGTTCATGAATGGAAATCAGAGTGAGAAAACCGTGAATCTATCTTGTACTTGCGAATAGGAAACATGTCTCCAAAGGATGCGTAGGTAGTTCATTTCTGCAGATATTTTTGAGAGAGCAATTGATTTCACTCCCACTTAAGTTAACGACACAATAACAAAACCAAAATATCCACAAAAGTAGTGTGGGATGAATAAAGGTGTGCAACTCAATTGCCATGGGTATCTACACCACGGTTCAAAGTCGGAGGAGGGCACAGGCTCTAGATCAACTGAGTTATCCTTATCTTTTCGTTTACCAATGCAGTGTCAATGAATTACACAAACAGTCAAGTGGCCTTAAAGGCTCCGGAATTGATAAATTCCAGAAGGGGGGATAGGGGACAGAGCAATCTTACCCCATTCTAAGTCCCAAGGCACAATGGTATTCCTGGCAACGAAAGAGCCGATGAATTAACAAGAAAGGAGCGAGTCTACCACTGGCACAACATCAGGAGACACCTCACTCCCCCTTGAACGACATTAAAAGCAATACTACTGACAGACGCCGTTAACAAAGCTTGGTGAGATTGTCGAAAGGAAGTGCCCACCTGTAGTAAGGAAAGTTCTGATTGGGATGCACTGCTGAATGGCTGCAATTTAAAAGGTAACTACGATGTGTTTGTCGGTAAAATTAAATCTGGTTTTGAGTTATTATAAACCGGTTTAGAATCCCGAGTTCAAATAAGAGATTATTAAATTTAATAATAATAATATGGGTGGCGCTAAAGTCCGAGGCGGACCTGGGCCTAGCTTCCAGCAACCACTCGTGTTGTGCGTGCTTCTTGTTCTTTCACGAGTGGAAGGGACCTACAGTTTAATGCCGACTCCGAACGGCAAAGTAGAGAAGCTTTTTCTAGACAGGAGTACTCAATGAGCATTGTCAGTGACTCGAAACAGGTGGAGCCGTGAATTATGAAAGGTGGTGAATTCGGGTATCGAACCTGGCACCCTCTGCGTAAGAGTCGACGCACTAAGCCACTACGCCACGGCGACCCACGATTATTAAATTTACGAAATGTAAGAAGAATAGCATATTTGGCTTTTAATTTCAATAAAACGAACTCAAACCGTGAACTTTCTTTGAGATTTAGAAAAGAATATGAATTCTTGAATAGATTTTTATACAGGCAGTACATCATGTCCGTTGGGTCTTCGGTAAAGGGTAATGGTACATCATTTTGGCAATACATTAATCCAAAAAGAAATACCTGAGGCTTGCCTAAGGTTTCAGCAGATTTGAAAGGAACTTGTGAGTTATTTGCCAACTTTTTCGAGTCGGCTTATAATGATTCTCCAGTCCAATAAACGAGGAACCATTACTCTAATATTACTGAATCATTCGATATTGGTTTGTTGCACCTTTCGGATGAAGACGTAATAAATGCGTTAAGTAAACTTGAATTAGGCTGCCGTGGCGTAGTGGGTAAGTGCGTCGACTCCTACGCAGAGGGTGCCAGGTTCGATACCCGAATTCACCACCTATCATAATTCACGGCTCCACTTCTTTCGAGTCACTGACAATACTCAAAGGGTATTCTTGTCTAAAAAGCTTCTCAAATTCGCCTTTCGGAGGCGGCATTAAACTGTAGGTCCCTTCCACGCGTGAAAGAACAATAGCACGCACAACGCGAGTGGTTGCTGAGAAGCTAGGCCCAGGTCGGCCTCGAACTGTCGCGCCATCAATATTATTATTATAAACTTGAATTAGATAGTAGCCCGGGCCCGATGGAATCCCCGCTGTAACATTAAAAAAGTGTTTACCTTCTATCTTTCATCCACTTAAAATCATATTTAATCAATCGCTTGTCAGTGGAGAATTCCTCAATGAATGGAAATATTCATTTATTACGCCAATATTTAAGAGTGGTTTAAGACAAAAATTTTAAAACTATCGGTCCATATCAAAGCTTTCTGCAATCCCAAATTTGTTAGAAAGCATTGTTAAAGATAAGCTTTGTTCTCGCTTAAAGAAATTATTTCTAGTAATCAGAATGGCTTTATTAACAAACTTTCCATTTGATTGTTTTGAAAATCGATTACAAGTTGACATACTCTAACACTGACTTTTCGAAAGCTTTCGATAGAGTACATCAAATCAAACCATGTTTATTTCGTTCATAAGTTTACAAAGCGAGCCACCGCACAATTTACAATTCAGATATTTGATATACTGTATAATGTCATATTATATCTTTCTACTGAAATTCATCTAAAAAACAAAACAAGTGTCATTTTACATCATTATTTTAAGCAAAGGGAAAGAACAACAAGAACCCTTTATTTAAGGAAGAAAAAAATAATAATAAAAGTAAATAAATAGGCAAATAAATAAATAAATAAATAAATAAACAAACAAACAAATACATAAATAAATAAATGAATAAATATATAAATAAATAAATAAATAAATAAATAAATAAATAAATAAATAAGTAAAGAAATAAATAAACAAATAAGTACTTAAAATGTTTATAAAAAAGAAACATCAGTCTTGTCGGTTATAGTTATTATTAAGCTCACTAACTAGTGGATTATCAGATAAATCGCATCTGCCCATAAGTCTTTCGGTAAGTGCATGTATCCTAACAGAGATCAATTCAACACCAGCTTTAGACTGTAAATCACGGGTAGAGTGAAGCCAAGGAAGGTTGAGCATCATTTTGACTATCTTGTTTTGTCGTAGTTGTAATCTTTTTATGTGACACAGCACAATCACCCCACACTTGACAGCCGTACAACAATGTTGCCTGAGAAATAAGCTTATATATGAGTATTTTATTTCCATTGGATAGTAAGGATTTTCTGTTTATTAATGGATACAACATTTTAATTGCATAGAGTACATCATACTTTCATTTTTGCTCAGCTTAAATCATTAGGTTTCCACTCGTCTATGCTGATGTGGATTACGAATTATTTAAGTAATAGGAAACAATTGGTAAAGATCGACAGTATTATATCGCGCGAAATAGAGCTACCTTCTGGCGTTCTTCAAGGTAGTCATCTCGGCCCGCTACTGTTTATTTTATTTATGAATGATGTTCATGAAATATTTAGTTTTTTCAGAGTTCGCGCATGATTTAAAAATATTTGCAAGCATCAAACATTTCAATGATTGTATTCGTTTCCAAATGGATATATGTAAATTATTAGAATGGTGCCAACATAATGGATTGCAACTTAATATTTCTAAATGTAAGATATTTACAGCGTACGGTATTGCTGCGCCGCTCTTATTTATCAATGATCTTCTGCTTCATCGTCTTGAAGAAGTTAAAGATCTAGGGGTCATATTTGACTCAAAATTAAATTTTTCACTGCATTATGATTATGCCCTATCTAAATCTAACTCATTGTTAGGATTTCTAAAACGGTATAGTAAAGGCTTCCAAGAAGTTTATAGCCTTAAAACTATTTACTGCTCTTTGGTCAGGCCTAATTTAGAATATTCTTCCAATATTTGAGACCCCTTATATAGTGTTCAAGAAAAAGATTCGAAAGAGTTCAAAAAAACCTTACGAGGTATGCCATCCGTAAATTAAACATGTTTGACGAACTTCCTCCTTATGACGAAAGATGCAAGATCATTGGGTTGCAAACCTTAAGTTTCAGGCGTAAGGTATCTTCGGTCATGTTTATTCGTGACATTTTTAACTATCGTATAAATTCACTAGAATTGGTTTTGCTTATAAATATATATGCTCCCCAAAGATCTCCTCGGGTTAGAAATGCATAGAATAAGTTTTGGTTGCAATGAACCTATAACTAGGTGCATAAAAACATTTAATGAACTTTGCAACGAAATTGATTTAAGCTTATCTCGATTGGAATTTAAAAATTGTGTTTTTTCTTTGGTTTTGGATTAATAATAATATTTATAGAAATCCGTGAGATGCAAATCGGCAAACGTCTGTTGTGTAAAGCGTTACTGAGGGCATACACTAAAAGAACGTAGTGTTTTGTGTTCGGCCTGTGATGGTAAAAAAAAATAGTTCTTATAATACGACAGCTCTTCTGGAACTAGACAGGAGGCACATTAGTAAAGTGGCAATCAGGCTAGAAGCATCAGAGTGCCCTACATTGACTTCTGTAGAAGCTGCAGAGATGAGGAGGAGGAGACAAGGCTACATTACTTCGAAATCAGCCGGGCCCTTGTAGTGATTAAAGGAAAACATATTGGTAGCTATTTCTTCAACAGTCTGGAAGATACAGCGTACATCCTTAAATTTCTAAAAATCATCAACTGGTTATAGGTTATTAATAACATCAAAAGAAAAGAAATGCGAACACATCGAGTAGTTAAAAGAGTCTTCGAAAGAGCCGATGAGGTGACAGCACAATATACCTTAAAGTTCGAAGTGAGGCAGTAATCCCCCCGAGGAGTCAACGCCAGTCACATCTAACTACCTACCTAAGCTAACGAAATTTATCGAAACTTAACGAAACTGATCAATGTGGTTATTTTGGTCTCATTGTTTCATTTCTCTATATTAGCTCACTTGCTTAAGTTGTCTTATGTTAACTTACGTACATACAATCATAGATGTACCTAAAGTGCGGGAGATATTGTGCTTTGTAAGTGGCAAGGATAACTTCAAAACGACTTAAACTTTATCTTCTTCACAAGTTATTCAGACTTTCTGTTGACAATTTTTCTTAAATGCTTTGTTCTGCTGTTAATACGCCGAATTTAATTCCCAACTTTTTCTACGATTTTGATAGTTTATCGGATGCTTTAAGGATCAGATAACCGTCTATAGAGACTATTCATTTATTCAGAGATGAGACTGAACTTCATACAATTCTGCTTCCACTGAAGTACGTGTTAAAACCCCTTTATGAGGGCTAGAGTGCTGAACCGAGGCTATGTGCGCTGATTTCTCTATTCGGTGGCGTATTCTTTCTTAATCGGTCGTCCTGTGTTTTATTTATGATCAGATATATGATTAATTAATGGATACTACTTGACGTCGAATAAGAAGCATTTATTCCATCTGCCTACCAGTGGTGCAGATAGCGATTACTTATTCGCCTATTTTATTATCCCAACAGTCTATTACCACGATCACTTCTCCTCAGAACGTGGTGTAAATGTAGCACTTGGTACATCCTTGACATCCTGGCACATCTTATAAGTTTGTTTTTAAAAGATACGATTGAGCCATATTTTCAATCATAAACATTCTGAGAGATTTTCATTCTGTGACAGCGACATATCGACAATTCAGACTTCAGTATTTAAATCCGTCAATCTTTAGATCCAAGTTGTTCTCGTAGACAACCATGGGCTTAATTTTACTCTTTAACTTTAAGGTTAGCTTAGGTAAGAGTCGCTGACTGTAAACATCAGTCACACTTGAGCCTAGATCCAGCTTCTTCTTCTTTTCTTGTCCTGGGTCTCAACCAACTACCCTCTCCAGCAAGCGAAATCTCTGGCTAGCTGTCGCCAGGCTCAGTTAGTTAAGGTCCATCTGTGCCTGGGTGCGCCACCTTAAACGCGGGAGTCCATCCAGCTTGGCACGAACGCTGATGTCTTCGCTCAAATTATTGAAAAAGTAGGCCTCTAGATGAGCGACTAGATTCATGTGCAGAGGATGTGATGTATGGTCTTCTTCTCCTCCTCATTCATGCAGCTTCTGCAGCAATCATTCACTGACCTGTCCTGACTGCTGGACTTAGTTTTACTGGTGGAGCCTTAGTTTAAGCTGACAAATCTCTTAATGCGATTTATTGTGCTTATTCTTTCGAAACAACATGGCGCTTGGTGAACACAAATCTCTGCATAGCTCATAGAGACAGTGTTTTCTTCTTCATTCGCCTTCCTTGCACGTTTTCTTTTCATCGATTATCAGTCACATCTCCGCTCGCTACATGCATCATCTGTTGTTGTTTTGCAGCCAGTCCCAAATTACGCGTATCAGATATAGTGCGATAGTGTGGTATACAAGTTCCAATAACCTGGACCAGATTCGCGTTGCTGTACACTCCATGCAGTTGGTGGACAAACTTCATCTTCGATAGAATCCACTCCCACGCGCCGTAAAGCAGGAGCAACCAACCTCGCAGACGTGAGGGACTACTAGCCTGTCTCTAGTCTTAATCTCTGAGCAGAACTAATGCCTTTTTATTGCGAATCCGAGGTTAATTTGGTCTATTATCGCCGCTTATTGTGGCACTCTGTGGCACAAATAGTCATTGGCGTGCTATAATCCAACCACTGACTGTGAGGATCTACTTAAAGCCTAAGAGGCACTTTAACTGGCTGACTTTTAAATGTCATACCCATAATGAATTCGTAAAGGTTGCTTATCAAAAATCTTTTCCGAACACAAACAGCAGATAAAATGTCACAGAAACGTGTTAAAACCGCCCACTCCCGGTGACATTTGACATAGAATAAAGCGAATAACATTCGGATTTCGTTCAGAATACCACATAACCACTGCATCAGTTTCTATAGCCTCGCATCCAGTTTTATTCACAGCAATTCCAAGTCAATGGCTAAATGTGGATTGTGTGCCCACATTCATTTTCACAGTTGCCAAGTGCCTGCGGCGGAGATTGGGATGTTCACGGAATATAGAATTTCCGTCATGTATAATTCCACTCAGACATTGCCAACAATATCCTTCACGAGCCACGGCCAACCTCAAGGACGGCACAATTTCCGTGACGAACACGGAACACCCCACGTGTGCTCGTATACATTTCAAGCATCTACAAATGGCATACTTTTAGGCGCACAAAAGGCTGGAATGGAAATGCACAAAACCGAAAGTTTACACCCTCCGTGAAGGCGCTCAACGATACATCGTTAACCTTGGAGACCGCAGCCACACAAGTGCGCATCCCTTAACCTGTTGAGTTTGTTGATAGAAGCGGATGCCCCTTTTCAAAGGGCCGTCGCCGTCGCTTACACTCGCTCTGGGCAAAACATATTGTCAACGCACAAGCGCACGGAGAATACCTAAAAAGTTTAGATTTAATGAGATCCTTTGAAGCGGCCCAGCAACAGACCTTCGTCCCGTTCCCCGGTCCCCACGCAGCCACAGAAGCAGCGCCAGCAACGACAACTGCCTACCGGAATGCCCATTAAGGGTTTTATGAACTCTATCAACCGCCCGTGCCATTTGCTGAAAATGCCTGCGGCCGTACACTGTGCACTGTACACCGTCCCATAGGGCCGCTTAATTCGCCCATCCTGCTCGCACCTCAGTCGCCACTTGACTCCACACTCCATGGCGGCGATGATGACGAGGAGGACGACGAGTATAGGCTCAGTGCACGGTGGGGGATGGTGCAGTCGCTTGCTTAATACAATACAATTTTATTTTATTTCACTTTTCGTCCTCTCCATCCGAGGACGGCTCGCAGAGGCAGCGCCTGGAACCATCGGGAAAGCACTCATGACACACCGAGCAGGGGTTGTTTTTCACTCCTCGTAATTTGCTCGCAGGGATGTAATGCGCAATTGAGCAATTTGTTGAATGACTCCTTTGTACGAACGCACACACGTTGGAGTGTGGTGTGTATCCTCACAGACCCCACAAGTGGGTGGTGGAGGAAGGGTGTCTATTTAAATAGGGGAAACGTTTATCCCGTTGTTGTCGCCCGCGTTGCACGATGACGCGCTCTGTCGTGGTCCATGATTTGGGTTTAATTTAAGTTTCCTTTCCTGTTTCTCTTTGTTTTGTTTGTTTGTCGAGCCGAGTCGCGCCGCCTGTCCCTCCGATTATCCAAGGCAAACCCCCCGAACACGTGTGCGCGTGTATGTGTTGATTTAGCGCATTTGTTGTGTAAATAGCGCAAATTAGACTCCGGGGAGCAATTTTGGCCGTCGTACTTTATGCGCGCTGATCTCTCTTGGCGGCTGTCAAAGGCTTCTCGTTCCGTTCGTAGCCAACGGCGTTGCTGACTGTGACAATGGCGGTGCGGTGCTTACACAGTTGACACGAGGATTCTGTCCCTTCGCCACCATCCCTCGACAGACGAATTAAATTTAAATTATTTTCCAGCTTTGTCCACCTCCTGTGTGCGGGGTCTCGCGGGGGTTTCCGTAATCTCTGAGAAAACAAGTAAAGTTGAATAATGTCTTGTGTTATCCCCGGAATGGGCGCATCTGAATAAATGTGTGTGGGTGTGTGTTCACGGCAGAGTGGAGTTTGTCTGGAGACTGTCGCTGGTGTACCTTGTGTGGGAGTTGATAAGTTTCGATAGTCTCATGAATGAATTTGGCTGTTGCTAGCTGCCGACTTTAAAGGGCTGTCGCTAGGTTATGGTGTGGGCGAATATGCAGACGGGTAATGGCGGTGAGATTTTCATGACAAATTGGAACAATGACGGAGTGTGAATCCTGTGAAATGATACAACGCTGGGTGGAGTGTAAAAGTTGAAGTAGAAGCTGATCAGTTCTGATTTACATTTGTACCTTTGTGCCAAGATATTAGGGAAGCAGTGGCCCAACGGCGTACGCAGCTATCATGAAACCATTCCATCTTATGGAAGCTTAGACTAAAAGTGCATGCTTGGGTGCTACGGGCGCCATCAGCACTCCTCGCTAACTGGGAATCATTTCTTCAGATGCAACCTGTAGACTTGTTCACGGAAGCATCGGTTTGCTAGAAGTCAATCTGAGAACTGGAAAGTCTCAAGGATCATACAAACTTTGCAGTTATCACATTCCCAAAAAATGATGGTCCAACTATAATGGACTGAGGGAGACTTCAGTCAAAATTGAGTAAATATGCATAATTGAAACACTGTGATAAAAAAAGGAAACCTCAAAGTTTCGTTAAGTTTCGTTAAGTTTCATTAAGTTTCGTTGAGTATTAGTTAACTTTTCGTTAAGTTTCATTAACTTTTGCTTACTCAAGTGATTTCAATCGCTGCCTACGTACGTATGTGACAGTAAATTCCCAGAAGAAATATGAGCAATTATTAAATATGACGATGCTTTTGGCATCTTTTTGTTCAATTCTGACACGAGGCCAGGGTCACTTAAGTCGATTCAGATCAGCGGCGATTCCTGGTCCTAAGAATTGGTTCACCTTCGAGTTCACAAATACATTGCATCCCAAGCAACGAAAAAAATATGTGAATTATATTCTATCGAACGAACGCGCTCTCTCATAAATTGCAGTTGTCAGACGAAATAACTTTGAAAACCCCGCGCGCCCTTGCCCACAAATTTAACGACGCGACGACTCATATTCATATGGCATATTCTCGGAAGTTGTATAAAAGTTCTATTTAAGCGGACTGATTGGTTATGGCTATGCTTTCCAAGCGGATGTCCTTATAATAATAATAATATGGGTCGCGCGACAGTCTGAGGTGGACCTGGGCCTAGCTTCTCAGCAAAGACTCGTGTTGTGCGTGCTATTGTTCTTTCACGAGTGGGAGGGACCTACAGTTAAATGCCGACTCCGAAAGGCGAATTTGAGAAGCTTTTTCTAGACAGGTATACTCTTTGAGCATTGTCAGTGACTCGAAAGAGGTGGAGCCGTGAATTATGATAGGTGGTAAATTCGGGTATCGAACCTGGCACCCTCTGCGTAAGAGTCGACGCACTTACCCACTACGCCACGGCGACCACGGATGTAATTGCAGTCAATAAATCGACCGAAGCAATATCAATGATCTTTGTACCAGCTATCATATCGATAGCCAGACGACCATTCAGATAATTTGGGCAACGGAGTCCAAGTTTGCTCTCAAGAAGTACTCAAAGCAGAGCCTCCTACCACTTTATCGATTTATGCAGGGTACAGAGGGGTTTTTATTCAATCGGAATACGAAATACGATCTCGAAGAGAGATGAAGGCCTTCTTGCTTTTGAAATTATCTATGCCTCTGCGCCGAAGGAGAGGACTGGGAGGTTCAATGTCTTTTATAAAGAGCTTGATCTTTCGTAATAGCAGTGCTTTTTCTTCTTTATTTAGCGCTGCAGTCGTTAGTCGATCTGCGCATGCAACAACAACAACTGCCTCTGCATTCCAAGTTGGTTGACGTGTTCCTTACCTTGGGCGGGCCACCTTAAATGCGGGAGTCCTCTGTTGCACTGTCGCTCAAGTTTGGAGTCAAAGACTCTTCGGCCAGAGCTTAGTTGTCCATACACTCATGCTCATCATGCTCTACAGCCCGTACGGTTTGTGGGTGAATCCTCTCCCCCAAATGTTGTTTACGAAAATGCGACCAAAGATTGCATACATTTTTTCTCAAAGAAACTAAGTACTTCTTCATCTATGAAAATTGTCCATGCCTCCGCTCCTTGCAGCTGTACAGATATAAAGTCAGCTTTTCACAGATGACGATGTTTTATGCCTTTATGGAGTTCAACTGAAGTTTTACCTCATTCACCGTTCGATCCATTTTAGACGCTTCCATCTCAATGCCAGCAAACGCCTCATTGACGGCTTACTGTGTTCTGACAATCACGTCAATTTCATCTAGTTACGCTTTAAGTTGCACGTACTTCTAGAAGATTGTTGGCGCAGGAGTCTTGCTCGATCTTTTCGAGGCTGATGTTGAAAAATGATATCTGCCATCCTTGGTGGAGCAGCGAGAGGTCTCCATCGTCGTCCTCCACAACCTGACGAGTTAGGCAGGTTTATCTAGGCATAGCGACGTATATCTGGTCACTATCTACGCTGTCGTATGCGGCCTTGAAATCGACGGTGAAGACTGCGTTTGTGCATTTTTTGACGGAAATATGGCGTAATTTAAAAATTTGGTCTACTGTAGACTTAATTGATCTGAGGCCATACTGACTAAATTATCATATTAATGGGTTTGTTTTTCCACAGGGCGTATACGTAACAATTTTGCCTTGAGACTGGGAAAGATTTTTTTTCCACTTCCTTTGTTTGTGTTCCAAATAATTCCTGCATTTCTTCGATCATTTGCTGTACACTCATGAGTTTCAGCGCGTAGTCATGCTGCCCTTGTACATTTAACTTGAGCCAACCAAATTCTGAATCTTGGTTCACTATCGTATTCCTTTCAGTGGAGTACTGCTGAGGCTTAGACAAATGCGAATCAATTCTGGACGAAGAACTTTCTTGCACACTTTCACTGTCTGAATCTGAACTCGACGTGTTGTCGATCACTCGTGTCGTGCACATTTTCGATAATTTTTTTCCACTTTTGCTTGTTCCCCTCTTGCCTCATATCCTCTCCCTTGCCTTCTCCATCTTTGACAGCTCGGTCATCATACGCAGCACTTCCTTTCCCGTGAGCAGCTTAACTGTATTTCAAACTCAATCTTTCTGCTTCCCGATCGTTGCTACCTTTCTCCTTTTGTTCCTTCGGCGGTTTTATTGTTTCTTGTCGACTCTCCCCGTTTTTCGACTGCCGCTTGTATTTTTTTGTCACTTACCTCGTTTTCTCGTCCCGGTGTCTTACCTCGCCAATCAGTCGCCATTTTGTTGACTCGTGGGCCCTTCGTGCATTTTCTTGATACTCGGTAAAATTACATGAAAGAAGATTTGCGACTGTTATTTCCCGGAATCCTGCAGGCGGCGAGGAGTTACTCTTCGAAGTACTCACTCTTCAGATTTTACTTGATTCTCATGCATGTAGCAAGATGCATACGGTGATGTTCTTTAATGAAAAAAACTTGACCAGATTTTGTGCATGCCGTCAAATGTCAACGAGTTCAGAGTCGAGTGTCTGAGACTGATTTTCAGGAAGCAACATTTTTTTCTTTCACTTAAGCCTTTGCCTCCGCTTTCTTTCCAAGGAAGTAGAGAGAGTTTCCTTCCAATTAACAATTTCTGCATCCCTGCGTCTTGCTTCTACAAAGAACTTTCCGAAAGCAAAAGCCGACGACCCGCTTCTTTGGAGCAAGTGCAACTTCGTGGCATTTGGCGTCTGGTTTGAATCCACCAACGCACATGTGAGGCCGCCGCCGTCGGCGCCACGTCGTTCCAGTGGGTCTAGACTTCTTTGGCATCATGGCGAGCCGCACAAAAATGTGCGACGGAACAAAGAACGCGTTTGTGGTTGAGTCAACATTCTCCGGTCGCCACTGCTGTTGCTGTTGCTTCACTCCAAAGGGTCACACGATGTCGTGCTGAAAATGGATTCACCGAGCTTAGACTTGTCTACGCCACCGTCACGCACACCCCTCCTTGCCGTTCGGAAAGTTGAACATCTCCGATTCAATCGAAGAAGTTCTCCCGTAAACACAAGCAAATCTCTGAACCAACGAATTAATCGGTTCCCTTGCCACCGTCTTTGGCTTGGCACAGCTTTAAACTCAGTGATTCCAAGAAGTTCTATCCGCATCGCCTGGAAGGAAGTTCACACAATGCCACCGGATTCTCTTTGTGTTCGCGTTCGTCGGAAGGGACTTGTAAATATGTGGAAGCAGCTCATGGCCGCCTTTTGTGTGAGTGTGCCATGCACTCTGAGGGCGAGAGAGCATAAGAATCTGTCACCGGCACACAAGGCCATCGCGTGGAGAAGAAGTCGAATTTAGACGCAACAAAAAACAAACATTCCGCAAAGCCCCTTGTTGTCGTAAACATCTTACAGATTCTTGGCTACTGTTCAACTCTCTCTCTGATGCGAATGTTTTTCCATCGTTTCCATCGTGTTTTTTGTCCGCTTCCCGGCTCCTGGTAGTTTTGCGAATTTTGAACAAATTGTGGTTGCGGTCTGCCAGCCAGTGCCTGGTGCGGCCCACTTAGTCTGTCGTGTCATCTCTCTCATCTCCTGTGGCCGCACTCGGAGACGGAAGGACGGTCGACGCTTTCCCCTGAGGCGAGCAATTTGCCAGGACAAACACAAACAAGACGGCGCAGCGGGCGGCAACGGTGGCTCGTTGCGGGAATTCGTCCTAGAAAAGCCAACAAATTGCAAATGGAGTTCTGGTGTTTATTATCACAGAGGGGGATGCCACTCGAGACTGTGTAGCGTTCCAAATGTGTTCTTTGTAGCGTTAAAAGGTTCCTCTTTTTTCGGCTCTCACCGAGGAGACGCTGAGGATGTTGTCCGCCAATTTCTGTTTATTAGGCTCAATGGCAGTGATTTCAATTTGAAAGACCACTTAGGAGACGACTGACTTGGCGACGGGGCGGCGCGGTGTGGGAGAGCGGGTGGATGTGCGCTGGAAATGAGTTTAAATTTGCGTCGAGTTTGATGGAAACGATGTCCAAATTGAGAGTGACTTTGCCCGAGAACGTGGAGGATGTTGTCAATGAAGTGTTGCCATTGACAAAGTCGTTTCTCAAATGATTCGATTTATGGATTTCTGCTCGAGGGGGCGTATACGTAACGTTTTCGTTGCGAAACTTGGCACGACGGGGTCACTTAGCGGAATTGGCTCTGGCGTGGCAACAAATCAATTTGGACGTGCTTCAATTTTGCCATCGATTAGAGGGGATGATTGCGGATACCGCTTGGAGGAGCAGACATCCGCGTGAAGGCGTTGTTTTTGAACCAGAGAAATGGTTGCGGGTCTTCCTGATTTGATGCTTTTTATGTTCTTGGCATACATTTTGGTTAGTCAAAATTCGGATTTTGTCCCACATTTATTCAGTACGCCTGCGTGCAAACGTTAAAATGATCTCGTGCACATTTGCGTACCTATAACTGTGTGGTTTATGATTCCGATAGTGGAGGGAAGCAGTTACGAGTTACCTGGGGCATGCCTCAAGGATCCATGCTTTGGCCCCTGTTATTGTACAGTGACTTCTCACGGCTTCTAGTTCGTAGAGAATCTTCTGATATTGCTATTGTAGTTCTGACTAAATTGCAATGCTCGGTCAGAAAACCGGTCGTAGAGCTCGCAGGTGATAGACAAATCGAAGATAAGTTTATGACGAGCATACAAGTTAGAGAGACGCCTTACTTATTTACATACCTATCAGCATACGACTTATGGATGGTCTGAGCCTAAGCAATTGCTGCCTTCTCTTTCTGATGGTCCTGGGCATCCTGTCAATCATCAAGACCAAGCTGTCTTGCATCCGCTATTACTTTGCTTTTATACCGAAGGTTTGTCTTCCTTCTCGAATCAGGAGGCTCAGACTCGAAGACCCTCTTAGCTGGAGGTTGTGTCTTCTCCTCCATTCGCCTTCCCTATAGCTGGTATCATATATTCGACCGAGAATTTTTCATTCGAAGGCACCAAGAATAAGCTCAGCAGTTTTGCTTAGCTTCCAGCTTACGGCTCCTAGCAAAATAAGAGTTTTGTAAAGAATTGAGAGCTTTTGGTTCTCTGACTCAGGAGTTTTGACGCCAGTTGTTTTTATAAACCGAAGTAATACCGGTTGCCAAAGGTGGTTCCATCGGATGTGTACAGTGTGTTGTTTCTGACTAAATTACTACCTCGAAATTGTAGCTGCCCATTGTAATGTTTTGTCCTATGTGGTGTGAGACGGACCATTTTTGGTGGACAGCATATACCTTCTTTGTCTTATACTCATTGACCTCAAGACCAGCTCACTTCGCCTCTTCTTCAACTGTCGTAAATGCTTCCACTACGGCATGTTGGGAAAGCGCGACGTTGTCGATGCCATCTGCATATCCCAACATTTGAACTGACTTGTAGAAGATAGTGCCTTGCGTGTATACAACTGCCCGCTACACTATATTCTCCAGTACCAAATTGAAGAAATCGCACGACAGCGCATCTCCTTGCCGAAATCCGGTGCAGGGTTCAAACGGCTCGGAGGTCCTTGAGCCGAACTGCACGGTGCCTCGCGTATTTGTTAGCATGGTGCAATACAACCGGATCAGTTTTCCCGGGATCCCGAATTCGGCGATGAATGTCGCATCAAATAGCTCATTGCGATGAATGTCGTATGCTGCTTTAAAATGGATAAATCGTATTGATTTGAAACTCGCTGGTCCCCTCCAGGATTTGTCTTAGTGTGAAGATGTGGTCTATAGTCGATTTGACGGGCCGGAAGCAGCACTGGTACGTGCCGATTAGTGCGGTGCAAAACGGCTTTAGAAGTTCATACAGTACGCTGGACAGGATCTAGGCAATTCACTAGACATTATGGAATTTTCTTGTTTAATACAATTAAAAGACCTTCAACCTTTTGCAATTCAATTCGTGTTCTCCATTCAACACTTTGTATACATGAAATTGAATTGTAAATTAAGCTTAAGCAACATATCTATCCAGTGTCAAAAACAGAGCCTGAGTGACGACACGAAACAAAAAATATGGCGGTCTTGACAAGCTGTGCAGCACATCTTATCATCCTTACCCCATGCGTTGTTTCGACTGCCATATCACTGTCACACGCCCCATGACCCTCTAAGCCGCTGCGCCTATATTTATACTCCAATTTTGTGTGACTGGAAGTTCCCCTGTTTTCTTCCAGTCGCTTTTGACTATTAAAGTTGTATTCTCGCCAATCAGAAATAGATCTTAATAACAGTTGACAATTGTGTGGATGGCATCACTTGTTGTTTCCTCTAAGAAAGATAAATTATTTTCCTTCTGTTCGATTTCCAATACACAGTTCGCTTCTACATAAGTTTCAGTTTATGGTTGACTTGGTATTCTTCTATCGGACACAGCGGCTAGAAATATTGTTAGTTAGAACGTTTGTGAAGTTCTGTATTCTGAACGGTTCGTTTTTGATGTATGATGTATGTTTGGATTAGGATGTATAGGCACTATGAATATGCTGAATAGAAGCCATAAGTCAACGTTACGCCAAGCTCTATGAATGAGTTCCCAGAAAACTTTCGAATACACTGTCTTTCAGGAGATAGCAGGTACAGAAGGCTACTCTTTAGCTAAATGTAATAAAGTGTAGTCCAATTGTAAATAAGAAATGTCGTTAATGTGCCGCATTATCTCATCCTTTAGCTCCTGAATTGTTCTTGGCTTATTGACGTACACATTTTCTTTTAAACATCCCCAAAGAAAGAAATTCAACACTGTCAAATCACATGATCGTAACGGCCAATCAACATCGCTACGACGTGAAATAACACGGAAATTGAATTGTTTCGTTGGCTGTGTGGAAAGTGGTATCATCCTGTTGGAAGCACATGTCGTCCAGGTCCATATCCTCAATTTCTGGCCACAAGTCCGTTATCATCTCGTGATAACAAACACCATTCACGTTAGCTGCTTGGCCGATATTCTCATCATTTTCGAAGAAATGTGGCCCGATAACAATGCCAGCCCATAAACCGCACCAAACAGTCACTCTTTGCGGATGTATCGGCTTTTCAACAAAACTCGTGGATTCTCATTTGCCCAAATCCGGAAATTCTGCTTGTAAACGAATCCACTGAGGTGTGCCTAGTCGCTGAAGATTATTTTCTTTGTAAAGTTACCATTCACGTTGGCCATTCGGCGAATATATGACGCTTGAAATGATCAGTAGGGTTTAGCTGTTGAGTCAATTGAACCTTGTAAGCGTCTAAATTCAAATCATTATTCAAAATTCACATCAGTGATGTTCATGAGATGTTCAATTGTTAGGCACGTCGATGAGTCGGAGTTGACGGCTCTTTTTCCCACTATCGCGAATAATAGCAGTGTTTTCCGCAGAACGAACAGGGCGAACATGCACAGATGTTTTCACATTTCTTACAGACCCGGTTTACTGAAATTTGCGCACAATTCTCCCGATTGTGGACATATTTGGTGGATTATGCTGATCAAAAAAATCACGAAGTACATGAAATCCATTTTGATTTGAACGCGTTTTTTCGTAAAAGGCTTCAACACTCTTAACGCGCTGCCCAATTGTGTATCTCTCCATGGTTGAATTTGTCAAACAATGAAACAAAGAAATGTCAAATTAAGTTGGGCTAGAAAACTTGACGTTGAGGTGTGACTCACAATTAACATTGTGAATCCATTTATTTTGGTTTTATCTATCAATTCCACTGTTCTAAAAAATATTTAAGAAAATGTTAAGGGGTTCTGGGCGGGGTGGACCTGGTACTCTAAAAACAAACCTCTTGGGCTGGCTGTCTCCAGTTTCGCATGTCATGTTGGGTAAGGTCCTTCTACACCTGGGTGTGCTACCAGCTTCGGAGTTAAAGAGTCCCTGGGACGGAACTGAGTTGTTCATATGCTCTTTATGGCCAAGCCACCTTAGGGATTGGATCCGTAGGCCACCATCGAGCAGATCTTCGCATTACGGTAAAACCTGCAAAAAACCCACGAATTTCCAATGGATACCCACCACTTTCAGCGTGAATATAGAGGAAGTACAAGTCGCCATGACTAGGCTGTGCAGGAAGACGCAGGAAATTAAGAATTCTCGCTTCAATGTTAATAGAGGATTTTCAAGTCCGTGCAACTGTTGACAAACGCTGATGGCAGTGACGGGATTGGCTGAACAGCGTGAGTCAAATAAACGTTTCTCGGCATTGCGATGGAAGCATCTAAAGTCGGTCAAGAGGTGAATGATGACAAAACGAGGTAAAAGCTGTCCTCCAGAAAGGACACACATTATCGACGTCTGTGAAAGAGTGTCCCATTGGGAAACTATAACTTTTAGAGTTAAGAACTTCATCTACCTCAGCCAATAACATCATTTCCAAGATCAACCGGAGTAACTCTTGCCAACCGCCCTTTCTTTGGGCCCAAGAGGCAATTGAGTACTAGAACCGTCTGTCGAAGGATCGATCAGACTCCATATAAGACACTTATCATCCCAGTCCAGCTGTATGGCTCAGAGACAGTCTCAAAAGCGGATGACGAAGCCCTTGATCTGTACAGCGTACACCTGGTACAGGTGTAGGTTGGATCTCCTCGTCACAAGTTATTGAATATACCAAGGACTCGTCATCGGCTTTAAGACTGTCCACGTCTCTAAAACTTACAGCCGGACTGGGACATAGGCCTTGAATCGTTAAATCATACCATAGCCAACTTATGAATAGCTACCCCAGTTTCTGTAAAGCTTCCACCATCACATTCCAGGGCCCACACTGACAAACGTCGCGATTGCAGCCAGTACAAAATAAATTAAAAACTCACATTCAACTTAAAAGTTGTGAAAGGAAAACCTTCAACTCCGCTATGTGAGTTTCTCTGTGATGCTGGATACTTGAACTGCGCTGAGAGCTAATTCTTGGAACTTGTCGTTCGCCGAAGGCAATTTTTAATTTCAAAACCGATCCCACCTACTCTCCGAAGTAATTCTTGAAGTAAACAAACTTCGCAAATCTGTACATGAGTGAATTACATTGCGCCCAGCATTTTTCAACAATGGCCAGTTCACAAGGGAACTGCTCCAGACAAGGTGAGGTGAACGATTTTACTCACCCAGGGGACCTGCCGCTGCGAGAGATGCCTTCACCTTTGTGCGTAAGGTCGAACCTTTGCCTCGAACGAAGGGACGATGCCCAAAAGTCATCCCAACCCCAATAAACACCCGATTTTTCAAAAGAAAGGTTGCCATTTATGAAAATTAAAATAAGTTGATGTACCTCATCCTGGGAATAATTTCAAATGGATGCCAATTCACGGTGCCGCCTCGAAGTCATCCCGTAAAAAGGGTCACCTTCAGGCACGACACACTTCCGCTGAGTGTGCACACACAGAAAAACGAGCACAATCCCTTCTGGGTGCCTCCTCGGTAAACAGAGTCAATTAAGTTAATTTTCCTAAGCGTACCCTTGGCCCATGTCACCTTCTCGTCGGACCGGACCGTCCACACCCTTCCGCAGGCACTCATCTTCGTTCACGTGTCTCCGGTTGAGGTTATTTTTTTTTCCTTGTTTGCCTTTTCCCGCAGCTGCCCTGATGATTAATTACTCCCCTCCCTTGCAGGTGGTCTTTCCGAACGTGTCCAGTCCCCCGCGATAAGTACCGCCGAACAGTGGCTCGTTAAGTTTGAACACTCGCCAGCACATTTGGTGTATGTAAGATTTACGACAGACGTTACGACCACCAGCTGAAGGCCGCTAATGAATCAACCTGCCGCGAGGCAATTAAAGCCGAGATATCTCAATCGGGGGATGTGTGCACTGCGAGGCACAAGTCATTGCTCAGCCGGAGGGCAGTGATGAATAATTAATTTTTAAAGTGAACACAAGCCTACGCACAAGTCTGCATATTCATTCTAAAAGTTCCTCGGTGATTGTCGCCGGAACCCACAACATCCCGACTCTCGCACACTCACTCACACACCAGCTCACCACATCCCTCAGAAGTTGGCACATTCCCAGCAATCAAAAGTCCATTCGAGGACTTTGAGGTTTCCAACTTGGTTGCAAACCACACTCACAAAATTGTGAGGCAACTCCGTGTTTTCATTTCCGTGTCCCTTCCGAGTGCGCTGTGCGATGGTGAAAATATGTTAATCGAGAGAGGCTCCCCATAGAACACTCAAAAAGTTCGGGGAAACAAAAAATAAGAGTCGCAGCAACGCCCGCCAGCTCCCCGCGTGGTCACGAGGAAATGGCTGGGTAATGGATAAAGTTTGGGCAGGTTTTAGGTTGGCAATTAATGGGATCATTTACTGAGCAAGGATGTGCCATAAAGTGTTCATCTCAGCCGGCAACGGATGCTGTGCCAGTTGTGTAACTAGTCCCTGTGCAACCGTCGGTCGTCGTTGATAATCCGATCTGCGGTGGCCCGCTCGTATGGTTGACCCAAGTGACTGTGGGGAGCATGGGAAATGCAGAATGCACTGCAGCAGGAATCGAGTTCATATTTCGCATCTAAATGGAATAAACATTCAATTAGAGGGAATTGAGTGAAAACCGAGCGGAAGGGCTGTGGGATCCTGGCACCGAATGACCTCAATTCGATTAATTTACAGTGCGGCGGATGTGTTAGACAAAAAACCTCATGGGACCACCGGAGGTCACTGCTGACTAACGAGGCTTTTATCTCGTGAACAAATGTGTGTTAATTGTGAGCCTCGCGGGCGTATACGTAACATTTTTTCCTAAATCTCGCCATTTAATCAGAAGTAAACCAGAAAATGGCAGACATCCTTTTGCACCCCATTTCCAACATCGCCATCCTTGGTACAGTAATTTCGACTGCCGTTATAGACAATCAGGATAATGGCTCGAAAATGATTTTGATTTCGAAAATTAAACAGTTAAGGTTCTTGCGCCGTAAAATAAACCGAATCCATAATGTTCCCGGTCGATACGATACATTCGCTTGTGTGGCTATGTCCGTGCGCTCCTCCCACTAATCCGTCAAGGAATATATCCTCGTTCATCTCATCAGGTCCATCCGAGTCGTGGATGCATTGCAAATCGACGGCGCGCCATAAAACCGGGGCCTGCATTTATTAGGAAGTTTAATGGATCCGTCGGGAAGCGCGCTTTTATTGGTTTTGCGTTTTAATGTGAATTTTGAATTATAATGCAAAATCCAGAGAGTGAGAGCCAGAGAGGCAGAGTGTGCAAGGATGAACACCACCGGATTAGGCGGCGTTGTCTGAATAACTCGGTTTTATCGCTCAGCCGGAAGGTGTTCTCGCATCAGAATGGCTCTGCCGTTATTGTGCACATTTTATGGATTTTGGATTGGGGATAGCCGTTCCACGATACGAACGTAATTTAGTTTCATTGGCACTGGCTTGTGCGTGGTAGTGGTTCAGCGATTATTTTCCCTTGAAAATGCGTCCAATTGTTGTGAGGTGAAATGAAATGAAATGAAACTTTGATGAAATCGAGTTCGAGAGAAGCGCGTTATCAACACATATAAACAAACGCCTACTTGTGAACACAGCCCACGCCGGAAAACAACAAACAATTGTTTGTTCTTCGAATTCTGTCAATTGGCGGCACTGTGTGACAGTTGCCTGCGGGGGAAAATACAATAGATCCGCTGGAGCGTTATGTAATTTCTCGGAAGCTGTGGGAGGAAATGTTGAAGCATCTTCGACGCGTGTCAGTTTGACATCAGCCGGGGGGAACATGGTCAAGTGGTGGAAATTGGTATTGTCGTCTGTTCGATTTAAAGGTGGTGCTGTAGCGACTTTATTTTCATTTATTTTTGTGTCCACCCTTAATCGTGGCTTATTGTTGGATCATGATGTGGGAGCTGGGGGACTGTTTGTGTTTTCAGAGAACTCTGTCTTGTCTGTCTTTCGAAGTCAAGGCAAGGGAGGCAGGACGCCCTAGGAGCCTTTTGCTGGATTTATAGATTGTAATGAATGTCGCCAAAGTCTTTCCATTTGGCAGACTGGAACTCGTAATGGAGTCCAAATAATCTTCAGAATGTTCAGGTAGGTGGGTAGCTAGAAGTGGTGGTTCTGTGTGCCCTTTCAATGCCACAGCTGGTACCTTATTTACAAAGTGTATTCTTAATTTATTATTTATTTTTAAGTTATGCCTGAGTCCTTATAAAGAGAAGTGCCATAAAATCCAACGCCGTGATCTGTGAGTGAGGTTAGCCAAGCGGTTACTGTCTGGATGTAGAAGGTCTCGGGCCGGCACAAAATGAAACGGTTAAGGTCTTACTCTCAGCATTGGGTGGGGTTGTGTGTGATGCCTAGTTTGACGGCAATTGATCTCTCAATATCCTGTACAGACCGCAACCAATTTAGCGATTTCGAATCATCAACTAATTGTTCGCTGAAGGAGATCTTTTCTTTTAGATCGATGTTGCACAGTTTGTCAGAGTTTGGCCCTTCTAAGGTTTGCTGTTTCAAGGCAGTGCGCTCCTAGTGCGATATGGACTGAAGGGAAGATCCCTGATTAGCCAGTTAATCGGCCTTCTCATTTTCCGGGGACGTAACTAAGACCTGAAACCCAAATAAGGGAAATTTTGAGCTCGCCTTCTATCGCTGAGCCCAGCGTTTCTGTACTAGTTTAAAATATGAAAAGAAGAGGTTAAAGATTCGATTACTGCTTGGCTATCAAGACATATGACAACCTTCTGGCTTGGCAACATATTTGGGTATAATTTGACTAGATGACACACTTCCCAGATTCCAAATAGTTCCGCCTGCAACACACACTGGCAACGCCCGTCAGTTTGCAAGCTTTTCGAAAACTCTGCAACCCATTTTAGAGTGGCGGCTGTATGTCGACTCCTACGCAATTGAACCTCGCTGCCTGGGTTCGGTTCACAGTACGACCAAAATAATCATGCACCGTCGTTCGGAGTCGCAGATCCCTTCCACTCGTGAGAGACCATTACACGTACAACACGAGTGGTTGCTGTAGAAACTAGATCCTGGCCCTCAACGGGCTATAGCTTGTCACCAATATTATTATCACACTCATATTAGAGCTGTCAGTATAGATTGTCGGGTTAAAATTCCTGCACATATGCTCGTGAAAGCCGTCTTAAAGTTAATTTTTTGGGGGACCGTGTAGTCTGTTGTCGTTTGCCCGATCCACAAGAAAGGAGACCCCTTTGACAGCGCCAACTATAGAGGGATAAATCTCCTGAACATCGCTTACAAGATCTTCTCTGCCGTTTTGTGTACTCGCCTGAAGCCGTTTATAAACAACCTGATAGGTCCATATCAGAGTGGCTTCAAGCCAGGGAAGTCCACCATCGACCAGATTTTCACACAGATCCTGGAAAAGACCCAAGAAATGCAAATCGACACCCACCACATTTTTGTCGATTTCAAGGCCGCATATGACAGCGTGCATAGCGACGAGCTATACAACGCCATGTCTAGTTTTGTCATTCCTGCCAAACTCGTCAGGTTGTGCAGGATGACGATGGAGAATTCTCGCTGCTCCATCAAGGTCGGTAACGAACTCACCGACACCTTCAATGTCAAAAAAGGATTTAGACAAGGCGACGCGCTGTCATGTGATTTCTTTAACATCATCCTGGATCGTGCAAGACTCAGGCGCCAACACTAGAGGCACGATCCAGAAGTCCGTACAACTGCTAGCATATGCGGATGACATTGACGTGATTGGCAGAACACAGCGAGCCACTCCATGAGGCTTTCGCTGGCATTGAGGCGGAGGCGGCTAAAATGGGTCTAGCGGTGAATGAGAGCAAAACGAAGTACATGCTGTCATCAAGAAAGGACACACAACATGGACGTATTGGACAGAGCGTCACAATGGGCAGCTATAACTTCAATTTGTAGTAGAGCCATCTCTCGAAGGACCAAGCTGACCTTATACAAGACCTTGATCATCTGGGTCCCACTGTATGGCGCGGAGGCATGGATAAACTCAAAAGCGGATGAGGAAGTCCTTGGTATTTTTAAGAGAAAAGCTCTGCGTGCGATCTTTGGTCCTGTTTGCGTTGACGGTTTCTGGAGGAGAAGATTCAACCACGAACTGTACGGGCTGTACAGCGACATGAGTCTAGTCAGGCGTCTTCGGATCCAACGCCTAAGATGGCTAGACCATGTAGAGCGTATGGACAACTCAGCTCCGCCCCAGAGAGTCTTCGATTCCGAACCCGTGGGACAACGCAAAAGAAGACGCTTAAGGTGGCGCACCCAGGTGGAGAAGGACCTGAACCAACTGGCGTGCGACACTGGAGACAGCTAGCCAGAGACCGTGCTAGCTGGAGAGGCTTGTTGGTTGAGGCCCAGGTCCACCCGGACTGTAGCGCCAAATAAAGAAGAAGAAGTAGTCTGTTGAGGATTATACGAGATATCTCTGTTTAAATTTTTGATGATTCCGTGAGCTTGAATGCCCTGTTTTCTTTCAGAAGCATCCAGCTTCATATTTTTGAATCCAACTTTTGTAATTCAGTCGATAACCCTAGCCTTGGGTAAGTCAAAGTGGTTTCTTAACTGGGAATCCAATCACAGATCACAGATCACAGATGATGTGTTGTGAAAGGGTCTTGAATATGTGTGAGAAAAGTTTATCTACTCAGCCGTTGCGTATGAAAAAAGCTCTGACTCTGAGAGTCAATTGTCCACATCTTTAACGGTAACCTCCTTTTGCAGTTAAAATTACGGATTTCTTGGTTTGTGGACTGTTTATTATTTTTTTTTTTTTTTTGTTTTCTCCTGAAGGTACAAATATTAAATTAAAATTTAAGAGCAAGAACATATTTTGTAGTACGAGACCTTCATAAACTGATGTTTTTTTTTTTTTTGATAAATTTGATATGGAGTGACGAATTCAGGTTTTGTAGGTTCAGGTAAGATAGGAAAAGATATGCTCGGTGACCACCTAACCAACAGCACAACCTGAAGTAAGCAGTAAAAAAAATTTAAAATTGGTGTCACAAATATGACGGCTATGTGTCAGTTTTTCTTGACATCGCGTAAGCCAATTACACTGGACTCTCACTGATGTAATCGTTACCTAAAGCGATCTCAGCAATCAACAACATTTCGAACCCATAATCTCAATTTTCCTCGTTGATGGGTTCTTCCCGCAAATGTCATTTGAAATGGAACGCCTATATTTATACCCTAATTTTTGTACTGAATTTCTTCTTAATATATCAGTTGAATTGAGCGGGTGTACTTTAATTTTTAATCGCTCCAATCCGTACAACAAAACTCCCTTAGTCGAACCCTCCCTAAATCGAAACTTTCTCTAACTTAAACAAATTATGGTGATTCGCCTTAGGGGAAGCACACTGTATTAAGATAAACAACAAATGGATGAGCATATATACAAACGTATTTTTCGAGAGCACTCAATTCTCGGCTTGTGAAAGGCTACCTTAGAAATCAAAATGACACCATTTTACAATAACCCGCCCAGTGTTCCTCTTGGAATCTGATAGACAATCTATGGAACGATGTGAAACATCATATGGGCACATTTAAGAGAAGAAATGCAGCTGCAACTCTGTTCCTAAAGAACGAAACCAAGGTTTAGAGGAATGTCTTCAAAGGCGATGTGCAGCAGCGCGTCATCAAAATATTTAATTTTACAGTTATTTTGAAAGGTTTTTCATAATTTGAATGGAAAGTACTACAGTGTGCTGCGCATAACTTAAGTTTATGGCCACCGATAGTTGAGAGTAGTAAAACCGAAATGAGGTCATTTATCTTAATACCTCTTATAGGGTCATCCCGACCGAAGGACATTCTGCAGAGAGGGGATATTGTTTTGCTAAGTGCTTTTCAGATTCGTTTTTGTCCACTGAATGCACTCAGCAAATAAACTCGAGCGGATTGAATTCAATAAAGTCCCATTATTCGACGGTGAGCAAGAGGACGAGTTTGTTGAGACGGGAAAGGACACAAAGGACACAAAGAAGAAGAAGCGATTTAACACAATTCAATTGTGGAAATAATTGTCTGTCTCTAAATTGATCTGTTCAATCGAATTGTGGTGTGGAAAGCGAAGCGCTTCGTAGCGGTGTTGATGTCAGAGTAACAAGTGTATTTGGATTTCGCAGGAAATTGTTCTCTTCACTCCCCGGAAGTTTATTTTTGAACTCGTAAGTTGAGTTACCTTAAGACTGTTACTGGTCGCATTTTGCGTGAGCCAACTGCGACAAAATGAGTTTCGTTAACGATTTGAAATGTCATAATGAAAGTGAAGAAAAAGACAAGAAAGTAAGTCTGTGACCATAGAACTTACTCACAAGTTTCGATGAGTTTCGTTAAGTTTCATTAAGTCTTATTTTGGCTTTGTAAATTATCTCAAGTGAATGTCAATCGAAAAGGAGTTCGCAAACCAATTGGAAAATAACAAGTTTCGGTAACAAGCTGAAAGGTAAATTGCCAGTCATGATGGAGGTCAGGAGACTTAAGCAATCGATCGAATACACAGGACATGTACACAGTGATGTCATAATACCCACTTCGATCAGTTTCATTCGGCTTCGTTAAGTTTCGTTAAGTTTGAGTTTTGGCTTCATGATTGTCAGTCGAAAAGATGTTCTCCATTCGTTTGGTCGTTGCTAATCAGACGCCACCCATCGGTAATACCCACTTCGATCAGTTTCCTTAGGCTTCGTTAAATTTCAATTTTGGCTTAATCGAATAGAAGTCCTCCAGTCGATAGGTGGTTTGTTATCAGATACTACCCATCGATAATACTCACTTTAACCAGTTTCGTTCAGCTTCGTTAATTTCCGTTGAGTTTTATTTTTCGTTAATAAGTTGAAATGTAAATTGCCAGGAGACTTAAGCAACCGAACGAATACAGAGGAAAGTTACACTGTGACCAAGAGGTATTTTGTTAGTTTTCGTTAAGTTTCAGTTTTGGTTTAATGAGGATACCTCAAATGAATGTTAGTCGAAGAGAAGTTCTCCATTCGTTTGGTCGTTGCTAATCAGATGCCGCTCATCGATAATACTCACTTCAATCAGTTTGCTTTGGCTTCGTTAAATTTCGGTTTGGCTTAATGAATGCCAGTCGAAGAGAAGTTCTCCATTCGTTTGGTCGTTGCTAATCAGACGCCACCCATCGATAATACCCACTTCGATCAGTTTCATTCGGATTCGTTAAGTTTCGTTAAGTTTCAGTTTTGTCGCAATAAACATACCCCTGGTGAATTCCAGTCGAAGTGAAGTTCTCCAGTTGATTGGTCGTTGCTTATTAGGTTCCTCCCATCGATAAAACCTACTTCGATCAGTTATTTTCAACTTGGATAATTTTCAAAAAAGTTGAAGTGTAAATTTCCAGTCGTAATGAACGTCAGGAGAATTAAGCAACGAATGCAGAGGAAAGTTACACTGTGACCAAAAGGGATTTTGTTAGTTTTCGTTAAGTTTCGTTAAGTTTTAGTTTTAGCTCAATGGACATATCCCAAGTGAATGCCAGTCGAAGAGAAGTTCTCCATTCAATTGGTCGTTGCTAATCAGACGTCACGCATCGATGACCATTATTCTAGTTGAAGCCCCCTCTATTGGGTTATTGGAGCGAGGGGAACAAAAAATAATTCCCATTTTTTCGAAGCCGTCATTGTTGTCAAATACGCTTTAATAGAAACAAAACAAAACTCCGACTCGAGCAAAAAACCGAAATTGTGTCACGTTTTGTTGAACTCGTAGAAAAGGCCGCACATTCCCTCTTTTAATTTTGCAGAGCTATCCCTCCATTGTCCAGTCCGCCGACCACATGCTCGCACACAAACAATAGCTCTTAACATAATAGGACTGCACACACAATGAATTATGAAATCGATTTGTCAACACTGCCAATCACGCGTTCGGCTACTGTTTCCCCCGCAGCCGGGACCGGGTGCAAGGAGGAAATTTAAACAATATATTTCCTCCTCGAGTCGGTGGTTGGGCGACCACTGGGAATCACATACAACACACATTGAATTGCGCTTCGCCCACTCTCCGCAGAGATAGTTACTTTATCGTGAAGGTGACGGATCTAGGTGTGTAAATGTTTGCACATTATGTCAAACACAATGTCGTGCCAGTTCTTGTGGAGGGCGCCTTGACATCCTTCCGTTCTCTCTCTCTCTCGGTCGCTCTATCCCACCGGGAGGGGGATTAAGTGTATTGTATCGATTGTTCTTCTTGTGTGTATGGCTGAGTGTATCAATTTCTTAATCCTCCAGATATGTGTCCTTAAAGAGTGTTCGTGTTCGTGTTGGTGTGTCTTTTCGCGCCTTTAAGGATTCGATTCGATATAATTCAATCGGAAAATGTCTCACTTGCAAGGATCTACATATCGGCCATCTCACCTTCCACACCCTCGGCGTTGTTCGTCGTCCTTGCGATCAATTGCTTTGCATTCATTTGCGATATTTTCGTCCTAAATAAATATTTGTGTCCCTTCGAGTCGCTTGTCGCATTTCAATTGGAAAATCAAAAGGGTTCCCCGACCGTTTTTATGTAGTCAGGTTTAGAAAACAAAAACTTTTTTTTTTATTTCTATTTAATAGAGTAAGGATTCTATTAAAAAAAATAAAGAGTCCACGATTGGTTGTACCATTATATGCTGTAAGACATGCCTACCACTGGACGTGCCAGCACAATGGACCATCTCAGTGCATTCCAACAGCCAACCTAATCTTCGTACAATAGAGCGATTGGTTCTAATATAATATTACTCATCTCGCATAAGGGACTCCTTATAAGCGAGCAGTAGGATTAAGTTTATAAGTGCGTCTTGCATTCTATCAAGGAGAGTAGTGGTCACTTATTAAGATATTCCCTCAAGGGAATATAGTCGAAAGTGTGTTGTACTTGTCTCCTCTTTATTAGAAAGTGAATTTAACAGTTGAGACAATCAAGTGAACAAAATGTAAATCACTTAATTTATTTATTATTAATTCTTCTTCTGTTGGCGCTAGTTAGCCTTTCCAGCCGGCACGATCTTTGGTCAGCTATCTCCAACTGCGCACACCAAGTGGATTGAGGTCCTTCTCCATCTGGGTGAGCCATCGGTTCCGTGGGCGTCCTCGATTGCGTTGTCCCACTGGTTCAGAGTCGAAGACTTCGGGCTGGAGCAGTGTTGTCGATGCGCTCTACATGGTCCAACCATCTTAGGCGTTGAATCCGTAGACGCCTGACTAGGCTCATGCCGCTGTACAGCCCGTACAGTTCGTGGTTGAATCTTCTTCTCCAATAGCCATCAACGCAGACAGGACCAAAGATTGAACACAGAACTTTTCTCTCGAAAAGACCAAGTGCTTCTTCATCCGCATTTGTGATTGTCCATGGACAGGGATGATCAAGGTGTTATATAATGTTAGCTTGGTCCTTCGAGAGAGGACTCTACTGGCAAGAGTAATGTACGGACTTCTGGCAGATCGTGCCTCTAGTGTTGGCGTGCACGATCTTTTCCAGGATGATGTTAAAGAAATCACATGACAGCGCGTCGCCTTGTCTAAAACCTCTTTTGACATTGAAGGTCTCGTTGAGTTCGTTACCGACCTTGATGGAGCAGCGAGAATACTCCATCGTCATCCTGCACAACCTCACGAGTTTGGCAGGAATGTCAAAACTAGTCATTGCGTTGTATAGCTCGTCCCTATGCACGCTGTCATATGCGGCCTTGAAATCGACGAATAGGTGGTGGGTGTCGATCTGCATTTCTTGGGTCTTTTCCCATTTATTATTTATTACTAATTATAAAAATTAAATAAATCCCCTTATCTATCAAGGGATTTGATTGTACAGTAAAACTCCAACTCAATCTCCACTATTTACACGACGTTCACATACTCGTCGTAAGTTCATGTCCCAGAAATAGTGGACCGCACTCTAGATGGGCGTCGAGTGGCTACTGATGAAGAGCTTTCGATTCTAAGTGTACACATTAGTGTAGAATGGAGGTGTGGAAGGGTAATAAAACTCGTTGATCGGGACAAACGGCATTCTTCGAAAGACGATAAGCGGGAACGGCGATCAGACCGCAATAAGAAGTCCTTTCGAATTTTTCTGTATTCTTTGTGGTTTCTGTATATTTTTTCCTTATTAACTGAGTAAATTAGAAAGAGCTTGTTTTTCCTTTGTAAATAACCGTGATACGTACACTATATCGGATTCGAGTGATCACCGATGCGTCTTAAATATATTTTCACAGAAACGTGATCACGTACGTTCCTAAATATTGTTTGATTGTAATGCAGCTGGGATATGCTTCGATGGTTTGAACACGTCGTACGAATGTCCCCATCATCACGACACGCGAGGCGGGCCTTGAATGAGATGCCATCATGTAGACACCGCTTGGTAGTCTCAGAACGAAAATCTGACCTGTTGCGTCTTGGCATGACTCCTGCTGAGTTAGAGTCGATGGCGGGGGATCGAATGGAGCTCTCTCGTGCTTTAGTGGATCATGGAGGTCGCTGAAGATCAGAGAGCGACTGTCGCACTTTTGTCTGACTGAGGGAGTTGTCCGTCCATTTGAGTATATGCAACTTCAATTCAAGATCCACAGTCATGAGAAATTGTCCGCTCAAGGGGATTGTCCTCCTAAGAGACTAGTTTGAGTGGTTAAAGAATAGAAGAATCGAAGACAAACGTAATCATTTCATTGCTGCAACGGATACCGAGCATATCACGCTTTATATGCGGAAAAGCATCCTCCAAGCCATAATCACGAGATGTCCTATCAAACCAACGTTAATGCGTTTATTAAGTGACTCGTCGTCTGCGTAAGAACAGACTTTAATTTTTTCTGCTAAAATTATACATCTTGTGGCTGGTGATGGAGATTGACTCCCACGCTGGGTGTCGGCATGAACAACTTTGACATTTCGTGGCTCCATCTCTTCTGAGTCAATGCGAGCTCATTTGTCTTAAAAAAGCTTCTTGAATGCCGGCGCTCAAACCACAAACGAAGGTAAATCCCCTCGGCCCGTTAAACATTGCACGCACAACACGAGTGGTTACCATGGAAATTGGTCCCAGTTCCACCCACGTTTCGTGAATCTCGTCACAGATGTTTGCCACCCCCTTCTATTCCCCACTCGGCACCTTCAATCATTGCTCTTCTCGTCAGCCTTGTGAATGTATTGATTTTACAACAAATCCCCTGTCACCATTCCCATCCTTTCTTTTGACAAAACGTGATGTTTCGGAGAAAAGTTATCTGATTTATTGAAGGGGTGACTCCTTCCTCACTTGGTTTTGCTGTCACTCCTTCAATAACCTGTGACAGGATATCGAATGACGTGCCTGCGTAATGCCGAGACAGACAGATAGACAAAGTTGCTGTTGGCATGCCCGAAGGATTGAATAAGCGGCAAAATTCCAAACGATAAACTTAAAATGACTTCGTCCTGTAGGTTGTTACACTTGAAAATTGAGTTTCTCGTCGCCAAAGTAAAGGTCAGGAGGTAGAAGATGCGAAGTTGTAGTTTAAAGCAGAACTGTTGTGTTTGAATTCATTTCTGAAGCCATGTGCAGGAGAGTTCGGAGGACATTTCCTATTGGAGTGTTAATATGCCAATTATTTCATGCTTGGTGACGTGGTCCACCAACAGTTCGTGTATATGGCACACATAGTCCGCGGAGGTCTCAGCTTACGCCACCGTCTTTAGCCTCAACTCAAGGCTTGTCGATAATGGGGTACTTTGGGTTTCCATGTGCGCCTACTTCTTTTTAGTATTTTTAGTTCAGCTCTGCTGAATTAGCGGAGATCATTCTCTCAAGCATTGCCTTTTCTGTTCAGCGACTCCTCTGGTCAAGTTCTCCACACGAAAAGAGAGCCCTTAAGTGTTTCCGAACTTAAATTCAATCCAAGCAGTAATTATGTGAAGGTCGAAATATATAACGTGAACAACTTCCAACACGTTGAATTGTCTATGATGACATATTCAGTGGTTAGGGGTTGATTCCCTGTTTGTGAGAACTAGTTTAGGTCCTCTCCCACCTAAAGGGTGACAGGATATAGATATTGTCTAAGAGTTTTATGGTATAAGCAAAATAGAGTTGTCTGCATTTTGAATACTGCACGTTATGATTCTACAATCGACCGTCTTGCAGGATACGACAAGCAATTTGCGAGAATTCCCTGATAACGAATATATAAGTGCAAGACGTTGCGTGTCACCTTCACTCTCCCAAAGGCGCAATTACTCTGTAAAACACAATTTCAAATTCAAATTTTTGTAGCAATTTCCATAGTGATGCGACCGATTTAAGAGAAGTTGTGTGTATGTGCGTTGAACCCTACGAAACTTAACTTCGATGCCTGGGTTCTCTTCCCGGCCGGTGCGACCGGAAATAATTTTCAAGGCTCCACCTCATTCGAGCCACTGATAATGTTCAAAGAGTGATGACTGTCTAGAAAAAGTTTCTCAAGCTTGGATGTTCGGAGTCGGCATAAAACTGTAAGCCCCTTCCACTCGTGAGAGAACAATAGTGCGCACAACACGAGTGGTTGGTGGGCTAGGCCCTGGCCATCTACGGGCTGACCATCTACGAGCGTCACCCATATTATGGATTACATTATTAATTGATGAAGCCAATCACCAAATTTCTCCTTATCAACTCAGAGTGTTGAGTCGCTGGCATTGGCATGTATCGCCGTCATCTTGGAACCACAGCTCGAATGTACCGATTTTGTCGAGCTCTAATCATAGTAAGTCTGCTGACTCTGGTCTATACCTCAGACCATTGCAGATTGCGGTGTCTCCTTCCTTATTTCGCGAGAAGGGGTACGATGATGCCGACATTCTATAAACCGCACCCAACAGCCAATCTTTGCGGATGCATTAGAACTTGTTCGAACAGTTGTGGATTGTGTTTGCTCGAGAATATGATATCTTGGCCCCAAATCCGGATCTCCGGTCACAGCGATGTCTACGGATCATTCTTGCGTTAGCCCAATCTTATGCGGATGTAGGCCCAAATGCAACCGTCCTTGGCTTGAAGACCAAAATAGTGTGCTCGCGATAAGACATTTTCACTATACAACTAATTAAGCCTGTCTGGTCACTGTCTGGTCTGGTCACAGCTCCACTGTGTTGCTCTGCGGCTTATCAACAGAAAATTTCAGCTCATCGGATTATAACCTTAAAGCCTAAACAATTATTCCTCTGCGTGAGTCACTATAGTCCGAGGTGGAGCTGGGTCTCACGCAATAAGCCGCCCTAACTGTCATCTTCTTGCTATATGTGTCCACTTTTGGTTCTCATCATCTTTTGTGCTCCACTTTAAAAGAGTTCGTCTTCTTGTGTGGCCTTCCATAGTCCGCTTTCGTTATTTCACAGGAGAAACTTGTCTTGGATAAAAGCCGCTTGAGTTCAATTGCTCACGAGCTGTACAGCGACACCGATCTGTTCAACCGAGTTCGAGTCTTTAGGTCATGTAGAGCAATAGGTCAGGAGAACAATGCTCCGACACGGAAACTCTGAGGGACAACGCGGTAAAGGAAGAACACGCCTCCGGTGGTGCACGCAGCTGGAAGAGGACCTCAATCAGCTGAACGTGCGTTGCTGGAAGAGAACACGCCTCCTGTGGCGCATGCAGTTGGAAGAGGACCTCAAGGCGCACGCAGCTGGAAGAGGACCTCAATCAGTTGAACGTGCGTTGCTGGAAGAAATTAGCACAAGACCGTGGTAGATGGAGAGGCATGTTGGCTGACGCACAGGCCCACCTCAGATTGTAGCGCCAGACAAAGAAGAAACGAGGAAAGATGAGGAAGGTTCCAGTAGAGGTTCCAGTAGAGGTTCCCTAAGACTTTGTCAAAAAAAGCTAACTGAGCTTCTTCTTCTTTTACCTAGCCTCAGCCAAGAAGCGTCTGCAGCTGCTACGATATTTATCCAGCTGCCTATAAGAACGCCAAGTTGAGAGCTCCTTCGCCACTTGTACGTGCCGTCGTTCTCGTGGGCGTCATGTTTTACGTTGTCCGACTTATGCAGAGTCGAAGACTTTTCGGATAACGCCTGGCTAGACTCTGTCGCTGTTCCATGCTGTTTATGGATAGGAGTCTTCTACTCAAAATAAGACAAGACGACAAGACCTTCTTCATCTGCTCCAAGGGCAGATAGGCTTTCTCCTTGAGTTGAATCGAATTATTTAAATGTTGGGTGCCAGTTGAATGTTTTTAACTATTAAAACAGAAGTTTATATTTTATTTTAATTTTATTTAACTTTTACAGTAAATTCAAGGTTTTTATTTTTATTTAATTTTATTATTATTTATTTTAAACTGCTGTTTTAGAATTAAGGATCCATGTTCATTGGAACTGACTTATCTCTTTATAAGTAAGTTCCATGTTCACTGGACCTACTTTACAGAGTGGTCTCCTTTTATAGAGCCACTGCGATGTGTTGCGAATTGAAAGAGCTGAACCGGACCTTTTCATGTGTTTGCCACGTGATATATAACTCGCGCCATAGAGGAGGACATGGATTATGAAGGCGTTATTTAATGTAAGCTTGGTCCTTTGAGAGACCTGCCTAATTACAAAATTTCCTCTTTAGCCCATATGAACGGTGATTGGAAGGAGTTATTCTGTATTTAATCCCGGTACTGGTAGCAGTCATACTGTTCATTTTTTGTTCGGATAAAGAAAGCATCAGAATTCAAGCATCAACTTTATTTAACAGAATTTAAAATACCTGCCACTCCAACCACATCGACGAGTGGCTCCCGAAATTATTTTCCATCCATTCCCCCCTGCCATCCTGCTCGCCAGTTAAACAGCCCAATCCGCTTACTTATTCCATCCGCACTCCGTTTTCATTGCCGCCCGTCATAACCTTTACCTGAATGAAATAATTTTCCCCAACTCATTAGTGGGTCCCACAGTCACGGCTCGATAAAGAGTTCATCCGCATTCGGTGAACCCGAGCAGCGCTCATCGTGGAAATGTGCCTTTAATACAATATCTTTGGGAGAGGGCTCGTTTATGAGTTTCGTTAATGTGTCGTTTCATCGGGGTCCGCTTTCAGGAATACGTGCGGCTGCCATGACGGATGGAGATCCCATGGGTTTGTTGTGATAATCGGATTAGTCCTCCCAAACGGCGGAGGTAATTAGAGCCACGGGGCCCGGCTTTGTTCGAGTGACCTTGGGAGAGAAGCGTAAATATGTTTACGTTCATTGGACACATTCCATGTGGAATTTGGAATTATGGGCAGTGAGGGAAACGAAAGGAATCTTCAATTGGGGCAACGAATTGTGAAAGGTTCAGACTTGACAGTCATGAGGTGTGTGTGATGGCATATCCTAGCTTGTGTTTGTGTTTTGGGGCTGTATTAAGTTCTATGAATTAATTACAACTGCGTATAGGCCGGGTGTGGCTCATGGACTGATGTCTAAGAGGAGAGGGCAATGTCCGCAGATTTCGCTCATACCTAGGATGGGCCTCCCAGACTTGACGACACTGGACACAAGCGGCGTCAAATTACCTAGACTTCATCCAATTGAAAATACCTCGTTTACAAACTTTTCGCAGCTGCATGGATTCGGGGAAAACGCTTCTAACGAGGTTCTTAAGCGCTTGCTACCTGTGCTTCAGAGACTTAAGAGAGCCTCTTCTCGAAGCAGAATGCTACGTGGCAGTACTTGACTGTACTCTTAAGACAATTCACCGTCCCGAAGCAGATTGTTACGCATACGCCTCCGTGGCAGTACTGGACAGCTGTTAAGACAGTTCAACGTCACAAAGCAGATTGTTACGTATACGCCTCCGTGGCTCTACTGGAAGACACTGAAGAGGGCTTCCTCGTCCCGTATTAGAATGTTACGCATACGCCTCCGTTGCTCTACTGGAAGACACTGAAGAGGGCTTACTCGTCCCGTAGCAGAGTTACGCATACGCCTCCGTGGCAGTTCTAGACAACTCTTAAGACAGATCAACGTCCCGAAGAGGAATGTTACGCATACGCCTCCGTGGCAGTACTGGACAGCTGTTAAGACAGTTCAACGTCACAAAGCAGATTGTTACGTATACGCCTCCGTGGCTCTACTGGAAGACACTGAAGAGGGCTTCCTCGTCCCGTAGCAGAATGTTACGCATACGCCTCCAGGTCTGTACTTTTTATTTCTTGTCTTTTCGTCACATTTACGCCTTCGTCTGTTTACTGCACTTTTAAAATAGCGTCTCTCACTTTTCGTTTTTCTTCAACGCCCCAATGGCATAAGACAACCCTCTCATCCGGACCCTTAATGCTACCTCTACGATTTCGTGGTCTTACTATTAAGCTCTTAGGATGGTATCCTGGCACCGATGGAGTTAGTAGACAACTCTTGAAACTCAACAGTCTTGAAAAATTCTCCGCACTTGAGGCCTTTATCTGATTGGAAAAAGAGTGTCAGCCAAACTCGATGCCGTAGCAATCCAAGTATTTCTCCTTCAGGCGCAGTACGCATCTTGCAACGGCATACATTCACTGATTGCTGCGCTTAATCCTTGCTCACATCATTACATCGTGCGCCCGTCATAAAGTAATGTTCCTTTGCAACAAACGCGATTTATTGTTCACCCCATCGAAGTTCATCTGCAGAGCGCAGTGGAGCTGTAATAAAATTGCATTTTTGAAATCTCATGCGACATTGCATCCTCATCGTCGTCGTCGGCACAAAATTGAATTTCCCTTCTCCGGCAGGCGGCAGCCTGCAGCCCGTCCAAAGATGAACTCTGTATCTGTTGTTCTTCGTCTTAATGATAATTTCCTGCATCGTGACAGATAATAAATCAACAACAGCAAGGGCTGACAGCAGCAAGGGCGTGGTGGTGTGCGGGAAGAGGGAAAAAATATTTTCTAAGACAATTTGACAAATGGATGTCATCTTCCTTCTAGGGATGACCTTGAGCGTGAATGACATTGAAAACAGGGAAAAGGATATATATGCTGTTTGGTGATTAAGTCCTTTGCTATGAAGGCATCTCTCTCATGTGTGTGTTTGTGTGGACCCAAGGCCCTTTGAGGGCAATGTCACTTCGATGACTAATTGGTTAGTTGTACGAACCGATTTCGGACGCCTTTCTTAGAGAAGAGAGAATCCAAAATTAAGAATTTGATATATGAAGGAAATAAGGTTAGCCGGGATCTGTGACCGCCTTGATGCGGAGAAGAGCGGAGTCGCGTGGAAAACGAGAAGAAAAAGTGACGCAAATCTTGTGAAAAGGACATACTGACTCTGTCATGAGCGGCTTCCGAGCATTTTTTGACGAAGAAGTCTGCGTCATTGCGAATTATGGGCTCTATCGACATCCTCTCCAACGAGATGCAAAGGGCCAACGTACGGCTATCGGCAAATCACGAGGAGAGTGGCGCAAGATGCCAGGAGAAAGAAGAGCAATGCTACTGAGAGAGAGAAGGGCAGCATCGATTATACTGTGGGACATCACCACCAAAGGCAGGTGGACCAACAGACTGATCCCCCCGATAGACACCATCTCACTCAAATTCATTTCGATCCATGGAGGTTATATGACCGAAAGACCAGGCGTCACTGCGGCTAGCAACGACCAGAGTTGTAAAATGCATATCTCCCAACGTCATACTGGTGCATACTTCTAGGCGTGCTCACAAAATCATCGTCAATATTGACACCTCTTATAGCATCTTCTTCCACTCTCGTCACTATTGACTTATCGACTTGTGGAATCTTCTTCTGTGTGCTCCACTTCTCTACACATTTCATGGTAAAGAAGGACTAGAGTGCCCCCCTGACACTCGCCCACAAAGCTCCTCTCAGTAACCAGAGGCACACATCTGTTCCTCAACACGACTTCCACACCACATCGAACGCGAAACACCAAATTTCGATCAGAGCCAATTACAACATGTGCTCCAAAGTCCGTACATAACTTATTCAGTGAACAGCTCTGACATTGGGTGAAGATGATCTCTCACCACGCGACGTTTTGATTGTCTTTCCCAGTTTCCAAGAACACGTGTAACTTAAATGTTGTCTCAAGTGATTCCTTAGCTCCTCCACCACTTCCTCCACCACCTCCAGCGTATCCGAATCGTTTGCGTTAAGTACAAAATTGTAATCCTCATTCATAATTCATTAGATCCTCAGTAGTCGCAGCATTCGTTTCATCCATTTAATATGTATAAGCCTCTCACATCCTCACTCGCGTTCGCATTCCGTCCATTTGACATCGAAGAGTCCTTGTCACGGAGCTGTTTTTGCACGCTTGTAAAGCGCGCCTTTCAAGTGCCAACCATATGGCAGACCTTAAGCTTCCTCTGTCTACCGACGCTGTTTGCAATTACTGTGTACACTTCCAGTGTCAGCGGCCAACAATGGGGAGAGGACACCAGCAGTCCCCCCAGCAAGGATGCGCGGACTTGGCGGCCTTGCACTTGCTCTTCTAGGATTTCACTTGTCCTGTGCCATGGCAACTACCGCAGCGCACATCGGGATGGTGGGTAATCCCCGGCATAATGGTGCTTAAAAGGAAGCGTCCCTTGGGACAGTCGTTATAAAAAGAAAACATTTAATTACACTCTCCGGGAGTGATTATTAAATTTCCGAGAAATACTCTAGCTCCGCATGGACTGAACCCGTTCGCTTACGTGTGGAGGGGGGCATGCGGCAGGAATGGCTTCCATTCAAACTTAAATATCCTGTCGGAGGAATATTAAATTAATGGAAACCGTTGTGTCCAGTGCAGTGGAATGTATTTGTTTTTCAAATGAAAACAGCTTCCATTCGCCGGAAGATGCTCCAGACGGGACGGAACGGAATCTGCTTTTAATTGAAGCAGAACTTGTTTTTCCTTTTTTCCCCGTTGGATGAGTCATCATCCGGCATCCCGGGAAGAATTCTGCCAATTTCTTTGTCATATCAAATTGCAATCGTCGAAATGGACACTCCATTCTTGCCTTCGTTTTCGCATTCCATCCTGTGGATGGTTCTTTTTCGGTGGAAACCCTGAAAGTATCGTTTTGGAGTTTATTTTGTTTAGGTGCCTTTCCACACAGCTGCTCCTGTTGGCTCGGTTGATGAAGTCGTCTCCATTTCGGGGGTTATTCTGATGGAATTCCTTTTGCTGCTTTTTTTCTTCCCCCTCTATTCAATGAAAGTTGACGTTGGCCATTCGGGGCGGATTGATATTCAACGGCAATGGTTTCAGGCATGTTCATCGTTAGTCTTCTATGCTCTTCAGTGATCTTGAGTTTTGGCAGAGTTGCAGAGGTGATGTCGAGGCAATCATTTCCCAGTTCTTTCGTTTGTGTACCTACATTTTTATTGATGTCACAAGATCGAGAATCAGATGTTCAGTCTTTCGTGGGACAAGATGAATAAGAATCAAAAGACCCTTTTCTTCAAGGCCATTGGTGTCGCCACAGTGCGAGTGAGTGGAACTACAAACACTCGCTTGGATCCTCTTAAATGAGCATTCCTCTGAGCGACCGTTTGAAACTCTGTCAGTCATTTTTTCGTCATTCAACAAATCAGTTGATTTAGCGACGTACTACCACTTCTCCGCGTCTCTATTTATTCCTTTCGTAGCAAACATTTCTCAGACTGCAAACCTCTCCTCTAGCATCGTTCAGAGTGTCAGTTTCACCCTGTTAGTCGCTGTGCCCGCGCCGCCAGCCTGAATGCTGTTCAATTAGATTGAAGGCCTGTAATTGGGGATATTGATTCAATTATTATTTTTTTCCTTCGAGCGTCGACAATCAGTGCCAATCAATTGACAAATACGTGTTTACAGTCGGGGTCGACTCGAATGATCTAATAAATTTCACACATCCACAGAAGTGCTGGCAGCGCTGCGGCTTATGTGGAGGGAAGCCGCTTTTCAGTGAACATGAACTGACAATGGCTCCGAAATAAAAGCTGACTTCGTCGAATACATGTTTTAGAAGCTTGGATTTGTGTGGATAGTGGCCCAATGAGCGGTTTGGGATAACTTGAAAATTGAAATGAAAGTGATCACGTCTCGTCTAGACCATCAGGGGTAACGCAAGCAGAAAAGCTAAAATAAAATAGAAGTTATAGTTTTAAAAGCATAGTAAATTCGTTAAAATTTCCTTAATAAACGACTTAACAAACGCAAAAATAATTTCTCAAATCGAGCTGATGGTTCATGAGAAAAAGGGAAACAAACAAACTCTCCAGCTGTTTTAGAAAAGATGGCTTGCTCTAGGCGACACCTGCATATTGAATTGTCGTGTTGAGGGTCTGTGCGTACGACCTCTACGCACTTGAACGTCGGTGCACGGGTTCGATTCCCGGTACGGCAACAATCATTTTCAAGGACCCACCTCTTTTGAGGGACTGAATAATGCTCTAAGTGTAAAAGGGGAGGGAGAAAAATGTAGTGGCCACGCAATTTACATACAGAGATTCGATACAACTTAATTTTGGGATATGTTACGAAAAGATAACTTTGAATGAAATTACCACAAAAGCTTCAATATAAAAAAAAATAAATAAATAAATAGTAATAATATATATATATGCATATAGCCAAATAAATAAATGCATAAATAAATTATTAAATAAATAAGTATATAAATAAATAAATAAATAAATAAATAAATAAATATCTAAATAAATAAATAAATAAATATGCAAATAAATAACAAAACGAAAATAAAATAAAAGACAATTTCATCATGAAATCATAAATATTAAATAGATATATAGATAAATTAAAAATTCATACAAACAGTTAATATATTAGACAAATATCAGACAGTTAATTGATTTACAAGAAGATTATCTGAAGAAACACAGTTATAATGGGTTATAATGGGTTATAATGGGTTAGTTATAAATGGGTACAGCATTTTCATTTCAAATATGTTCTTTAAACGTCAACTTCGTGTCAAGATGGATACCCAGATATATAGATTGTTTAGATAGTTAATAAATATTCCTATCCCACATTGAAGATTGGTAAGGGTACATACGTTAGTAATGCGTTTTTTTTTTCTGTTCTTAAAACCAACGTGTTTGTGAATTAAGGTTATTAGGTTTTTTTTTGAAATAAAATACATTTCTATTTTCTTTATGGCCTGGTTTTTAATTTTGAAAAAAAAAAGTACATCTACAGCTGGTTTGTAGATTTGGAAAAGATATACGACCGAGTACCACGAGGTTAACTCTGGATTGTCCTCTTCTGAGAGCCATTCAGTCTCTATACTCAAACTGTAGCAGATGTGTTTAAGTTAAAGGTGATAAATCAACACCTTTCACCGTTAGCGTTGGACTTCGCCAAGTCATGAACTGTTACTCAAAATTTCGAATTTGAAGTCATCGACTCAATGAATGCTATGTACTTTAGGCAGGCTAATACAATTCGTAATTCAATGGAAAGAATTTTAGATTTAATTTTTGTTGATGAAGATCTAGAGGTTGTTGTCTTGGAAGTTGATCATCCTTTACTGAATAATAGTATGTATCATAAAGCACTGCTATTTTCATTTAATATGATTGTATTTAATTCATTTGATTCTGGTCCTTCCGAAGATAAGCCTAAGTTAGATTTCATAAAAGCTGATTACAATTTATTAAATAACTATTTCCTTTCAGTCGACTGGGATAAAACTTTTGACTTCCCAAGTTTAAACATAGTTTATACTAAGTTTCGAAACATATTAGAAGATGCCATATCCAGGTCTGTTCCTATTAAGATATCTACTAATTCCAAAAAACCCATCTGGTTCAACCGAAGCTTATGCAGACTCAAAAATGCTTTAAACAAGATATGTAAGAGGTCTGCTAAAGACAATTCACTGCGTGGCGTATTGTGTCGAATGCGGAAAGAATATGAATTCCTGAAGAGATTTGTTTACAGGCAATACATAATTTCTCTTGAGTCAAGGATCAAACAGAACTCAAAAACTTTCTGGACGTTTATCAATACTAAACGTAATTCTGTTGCAATTCCATCGAATATGTCCTACGATAATGTGTCTACTGATGACCGTAAGGTTATATGTGATATGTTTGCATCACATTTCCAGTCAAACTTTGTTGACTTAGGCATGGGTTGCAGGTCAGAACTTCGAGCAAATACAATCGCAGACATAGGATGATTAGAATTGACGAATGATGAAATTCTTTCTGAACTGTCCTCACTGGATTCTAGTGCAAGCCTAGCGCCTGATAATCTTCCCCCGCTTTTTTTAAAAATGTTTAAGGACGGATTAGTCAAGCCCCTGACTATCATTTTTAATATGTCACTGGCTCGCGGCGAATTTTTGGATTGCTGGCAGGATTCTCTCATCACCCCAATTCATAAATCTGGACCTAAAAGTTCTATTGTCAACTACAGACCAATAGCTAAACTCCAATTAATACCGAAATTATTCGAAGCTGTTGTTAAGAAAAAAATATATGCTGATTTTCGAAACCAAATATCACAATTTCAACATGGCTTTGTGAGTGGAAGATCAACTTCGACCAATTTGGTTATATTTACAAACTTTTGCCTAAGTTCCATGGAAGCGAGACTTCAAGTTGACTCCATATACACTGACTTCTCGAAGGCATTTGACCGTGTACACTGACTTCTCGAAGGCATTTGACCGTGTTCAACATAATGTGCTCATAAAAAAGCTAGAGATGATTGGTTTTCATTCTAAAATCTTGAAATGGATAATTAGCTACCTTACAAATCGTAGACAGTTTGTAAAAATAGGTAATGATCTGTCACGAGTAATTTTCAATTTCTCTGGGGTACCTCAAGGTAGTCATCTCGGCCCTCTTCTGTTTCTTCTTTTTATTAACGATTTGCCTTCCTATGTTTCCCATTCCAACTGTCTTTTATACGCTGACGATTCCAAAATGTTTAAATCAGTGCGATCATTGGCCGATGCAATGGAGTTGCAAAATGATATCTCATCAGTACAGAATTGGTGCGATTTGAATGGACTAGATTTCAATATTAGTAAATGCTCAGTTATGACATTTTTTAGAATTTTATCTCCTATAATCTATAATTTTAAGATTGATAATACAATCTTAACAAGAGTATGTTCGCATAAAGATCTAGGGGTTTTATTCGACGTTCAACTGAGTTTTTCTATGCACATAGACTATATTATTTCAAAGGCCAACTCCATGCTACGATTCTTGGTTCGAAATTCAAAAGATTTTCAAGACCCTTACACTCTTAAGTCTGTGTATGTTTCGTTAATTCGCTCTATATTAGAATACTGTTGTTTAATATGGAATCCTTTATATAACAATAGCGCTATTCGTATTGAGAGAATACAAAAAAGATTTACTAGGTTTGCACTTCGAAAGATGTCGTGGAATTCAAATATGCCAGATTATAATGCTAGATGTCAGCTTATCGATCTAAAGCAACTGCATGTAAGAAGGACTTATTATTCAGTTCTTTTCGCTCATGACGTCATTACTGCTCACATTGATTGTCCGGTGCTGCTTTCCATGTTTAGTGTTTACACCCCGTCTCGTTATCTGAGGCATAGAGATTTCTTTTATGTTTCGAGGCATAGTACAAACTATGGGCAAAATGATCCTATAACTAATGCTTGCATAAAATTCAACTTAGTTGCAAATGTTATAGACTTTAATATGAGTAGAGATAAATGTAAAAATGAAATCTTAAATTTTTTGAGCAGCAATTTACTCTAAATTACATTATAATTGTATGTTAAATTCTGCTTATACCAGGCATTATTATTAATAAGAAATGAAATGTTATTAATATTATCAGTAGTCTTAAAAAAGCTTTGTACTTGAAAGACGGAAGAATAAATAAATAAATAAATAAATAAATAAACTTTGAGTAATGACCGAAGGAATAAGATCGCGAATGCGAGATGCTGAGATGAGATTTCTTCGTCCTGTTGTGGGAATTACTCACCGGGATAGGGCGAGAAACACTGCAGTGTGCGAGAAACTCAATATTCAGCAGCTGCTTCTTCAAACGAAAAGTGCTTTGTTTTGAAGGTTTTCTCACGGGGCACGAATGTCCCCACCATCACGACTTTCGAGGCGGGCCTTGAATGCGATTCCATCAGGTAGGCGACCACTTGGCAGACCCAGGATGAGATCGGTGGACCAAGTCCATAAACTCGCCTGGTTACGCTTGGGCATAATGCCTGATGAGTTAGAGTCGATGGCGGAGAATCGTGTTGCCTGGAGATCTCTCGTGCGTAGTTTACCCACGAGACCCCTTTAGTGGAACATGCGGGTCATAAGATGATGAAGTTCCACGTTCAATTGGTGGTATTTAGAGAAGAAGAATCAGCAGCGAACAGGCCAGGTTGTACAACGACATAGCGCGTCAATGGATGAAGACCACATGGATAACTCAAACCGGTACGAAGATTCTTCGACTCCGCATCAGTTGGACAGCGCAATAGACGACGCTATCGAAACTGATGGGCCAGACAAGTGGTGAAGAACCTCAACCAAAGGGGCGTGCGTAATTGGAAGTAGCTGACTAATAATCGCCCCAGCTGGACAGGCTTATTGGGACTCCTGACTGTAGCGCCAGTCGAAGAAGAAGCCAAGCCTGAACTCAGTTCGTTTTTCTTTTTTGACCAGAGTCTAAGTAAAGTCTGGAACCTTCGATGTAGTGATGACATTTGTAAATTAAACAGAAAATATATCATATCGCTTGAACTTCGGTAGTCGGTGACGTATTTTATCCAAGACATATTTTGGGAAGACACAACAGAGAACGAACTCGTTTAAATTGGCGAACACAGGAGAAGGAAAGCTACAGTGGAGACAAATGGCAAGAGGATGGCAACTTCGCTACAAACCATATGACATGCTCGAAACTCTGAAGGAAACTTGATTTCGGGGAACCTTACATCTCACTGGGGGATAGAACTACAAAACTCTTGGTCAGTATTACACACGTATTTCGGTGCTTTCGAAGAGCAGATTGATGATTTTTGACGATTTTTAACGATTTGAGGAGCATTTCATCAGCCACCACTGCCTAAATGCCCACTTATTCAAGACGAATGTAAAAGCTTTGCTTCAAAAATCTCACAAAAAAGAGAGTCAAGAAGTCTCGGAGATTTGCGTATTTAAAACATCTTGTCTCCATCACCAAAGCGAAAAGCGCACGATGAATAGTCCTTTGAAAAAGAAATCCACCAAATAACATTATTTGTCCTTTTTTCCTTCTTTTCAATTCCATTGCGTAAGTCTCAAATCTCCCATTCTACGGCATTTAAACTCATCACCTAGTCGTATTCTGAGAACTTGATTTCCTCAAAGAAAATTCCTGTGAAGTGGGCTTATAAAGAAAAAGAAGAATTTTCTAAAAAAAAAAAGCTATTTCGAAGATAAGCATCCCACATCATCCACAAGAGAGCTCGTTCGGGTAGTCCGGGTGGATTTGGATTTTGTCTCCTTCACCGTCGAACTACAGCCTTCAAACGGAACTAGATTGCGATAGGTCATATGCCACTCTGAGTGGTCTCCCGAAACAGACTACCATCGAGGGCACTTGTCAATCCTCGATTGTTCCCTGTCGTCGACGAAATCATCTTGAGGCCACCACTTGTGGGCGAATTCCTTTTTTTAGATTCGCAGAAAATACGATAAAATCGATACATGACCCTTGCCAATCCACTCATATCTCCCATCGGCTGAAGGATACACTTAAGATCCCAGGAAAGGTTATAACAGTCAAGTGGTGCACGCTCTTCCTGTTGCCTATGCCTCACCTACTCACCTACAATCTGTGCAAAGGTCCCTCCATCTTCTTCGGGCAAAACTTTCTGCAGACGGATGACGGATTCGTGCTCTGCCGGCAGAAGTTACAAGTCACTAAGTGAAATCCTTCTGACGTTTGCTAATGGAATGTAGTCAGGAAGTATAAATTAAGCCATTACCCCGTCAATAGGCAGATACGAGTTACGAGTATGCCCTCGTCAGTCGTACGTGAGAACGTTATCAGGTAGGCAGGCCCGCCGCGCCTCCACCACTGCCGCTGCCGCACGATGAAAAATTGAAATTATACCCTCGGTTAATTTGCCACAATATCTCCTCACTATCAACCGTCAGCGGATGTGTTCGTACACTTGCGCTGCCTTCGCCACCTCCACCGCCACCGCCACCACCACCACCCCACCACCCAACCAAGACTGAACTTTGTGATTGATTGATTTTCCTCGACTATCGTAATTTATCATGTCGGTTGCCATTGCTGGTGGCTTTGTTGTTGCGCTGGCTTTTCATTGAGAGCCACATCTAATGAGTTTCACTTTTGGCCAAAAATAACCGAACGCCCTCTGGAGAAGAAACGAAAAGGATTTTGTGTGTTGCTCGCGTGTGCTATCAGCACATTCAGACGCCGACGCCGCCACCGCCGCCACCGCCACTTGGGCCGTAATAAATTTAATGGCATTTCGAAAATTTCATCCGAGTGTAGATACTCTCGAGCGGAGCAGGAGATACTGTGTGTTGCTGGGTCATCAACGATGAGCTGTGGGTTTTGCTGATGTCTCTGCGTTGACTGATGGAGCTCCGTAGATGACATTTAATTAATTGCGCCAACCGACAACGACCACCACCCGATGCGATGATCGGTTAAGTGGGATTCAATGTTGCTGGCCTCTCTGCGGCGGCAGAGCGGACTTGCGGCCTGGAAATTTACATCAGTCATGCTTATTGAGTGGTTTAGTTGGGGCGTATCCTTCTAGGAAAGCTCCTCTTTGTGTCGACTTCATGGTTCTAATCTTCCTCTTGACCTTGTGCCGTGCTCGTGCTTGGAGATTGTTTTCGTTCACTGATCCACTGCTGGAGGCACTGGCAAATCCGGTGTCCATCACAAATGTTGACTGACGAACACCTACGAGAGGGATTTGCATGCAAACATTGAAGAAAAAGGAAACAGGACGATGAATAGTGAATGAACTTGAACTTGGGACATTTTCCCGGTGAAGGTTTCGAGTGGCATACGCCCCATGAGATTTTAGTGAATGAATATAGTCCAAAGAATAATTCAGGATGTCAGCGAGTTCCTTCACTGTGGAATCAAGTTGAGTGGGATTTTGTGGATGAGACTTTTCAGTTAGTAGATTGCTACTAGAGGGGAAGTGCGCTCTTTTGACGCTGTCCATTCTTCGATGTCATCCGATGTATGGTCTTAGGCAAGGATGACAACCACAACCATAATAATCGTGTGATTTGACAGCAACAGAAGTTAAATCAACAACGTCAGCAGCAGTTAAAGGAGCTAACAGAAAATTGTGAACGACGGATATCTGTTTCTGTTGAAATGCGTGGCCGAGTAACTCGAAAATTGGATTCAAAGAATCGACCGGGGGAAACGTCGGCGTCTACACATGAACAAGGTCAGAAATTTCAACGAATTGCATGTCTTGGAATAAAAGATGCCATGCGCTCCTGTCCCACAGCAGCCTTAGAAGCTATAGTCGGGTTAACTCCCCTAGCGATATTCGCCAGGAAGGTCGCTGCCAGATGCGCTATTAAACGGCAGCACGAGTACAAGTACAAACCAGGCGACTTTACGACTTACTTCCCCTTAGAATACTAAACTCAAGCAGAAAAATATCAAGTCTGGCGCAAGCTGAGAAAGTCACTCTTCGTACAATGATGCATATTATAGTGTGAACTGATCGTGAGAACTGGACCACCGATATTCCAAAGTTATACCCTAGAAGTTGGTTTGGTTCACAGACGGAACAAGAATGAACTCTGGAGTTGGGGCTTGGAGTCTTCGGGCCTTACCCAAGGATATCTGTAACTATGTCGTCGAGTGTGAAATTCACGCCATCGAGATCTAATGACCAGACATAACCTCCATAAAGGTATCAACGGCGCAATAATTCAAATATTCTCAGACTGTCAAGCAGCACTAAAGGCAATTACGTCCAATCTAACGGAATCCAAGACATTCAAGTGCTGTAATCCTTTGCCCTACACAACAAGTTAAAACTTGGCTGGGTCCCTGAACACAGACGAATTGAAGGCAACGAATCAGCAGATGGGAGCCGAGAGCTAGCTCTGAATCAGCGTTCATCGGCTCAGAACCGTTCTGCAGAATCATTCGGACAGCAGATACAACTCTGACTTTAATCTTCTCAGACAGTCAGTGCTGGCCGACTAAGGCACTATCGTGATCGGACTAACTTTGTAGGGTTCTTAAAGAAACACGCCGAAACTTACACGAATGACCGGGAAGGCACACTTAAGACGTTATTTCAAGGGCACTTCCCAGGAGCGTTGAGTGACGCGTCTTGTGATGATACATCTCAAGTACACTCTAACACAACAGACCACAGTGTCGTTGTTAACAGTAGAGTTCAAGGTCTATCTGCGAAAATTTTCAGTAAGGACAGGATCGAATGACCACTTTCGAACCTTTCAAAGCCCCCGGTGGCGATGGTCTTTTGCCTCCGCTCCTGCAAAGATCCGTCTACCTAATCCTACCGGAACTGGCGGCTTTATTTAGAACAAGCTATACTAGAGGCTATATACCAACTCCCTGGAGGAAGGTTAACGTTTTCTTTATCCCCACAGCGGAAAAAAGTCTTAGTGAGCCACCTAAATCCTACAGACATGTAAGTCTAACATCATTTGTACTCAAGATACTGGAGAGACTAGCGGTCTATTGCGATTGTAGCTTTAAGACGTGAAACTGTTTCGGTCTTGCTCTACTCCTCTTGTCTTTGAGGAATAAATCAACTATTTTCCGTTGCGATCAGCTGCAGACTGCCTCCACCGTCCATTCTGCATTCTGCAACCTCGTTATCGAATTGCCTCGGTTAACCGTATTCGGTATATCGTGTTCGTATTCTTGCCTTTGCTCAGTGGGCAAGAATGCGTAACCTGTGCAATTGTCATTTGACCTGCATTCTCGCATTCATTTGTGAGTCATATTCTTGTAAGAATACGTAACACATTTGAGAATAGTAACACTTGCTTTGGCACTAGTTATGTCACATGTGTGGTCTCATGTTGGTGCAGTGCTGGGCACAACACTCCGTTGTCCTATCCATATCCATGTTTTTACCTTGGCTACCCCAAGGAAATGATTCGAGTAGATGTTGGCTCCTCGGAATGTTCCGACATCGATACTGGAGGAGTGTCTGACGTCGATTGCAATGTGATCAATGTCGTTGACGCGAGACAGCCAGGTCCCTTTGTGGATGTTGAGGTGAGGGATCCGCGTACCTGAGTCCGTTCTTGGGAGTGTTGTCGTGCAGGCAGTGCTTCCGGATGACTCTAGGAAAGATGTCTTCCTTGCTCAGCTTTGTGTTGAAATCTCCTAGAACGTTCTTGGTGTCGTAGCTGGAGCATTTATCGAATGTCCTTTCTAGGAGATCATAAAAGTCATCTTTGCTGTCGTCATCTTTATCCTTCGTTGGGGAGTGGGCGCATATCAGGCTGATGTTGCCGAATGTAGCCTTGATGCGGATTGTTATGAGGCGCTCGCTTATGTATTTAAAGCTTAAGACATCTTGCCTAAGTCTGCCGCGAACAACAAACCCGCATCCGAATAAGCGCTGCCTTCGCTCTTTGTAGCAATCGCCGAAGTAAATATCGCAGTTTTTCATCCTCTTTTTGCCCGGCCCATCCCACCGCACCTCCTGAATGGCGGTGATATCTGCCTTAAAAGCTTCGAGGGTTTCCGCAAGTTCATCGGCTGCACGTGATCTGTTCAGGGACCTCACATTCCACGTGCAGAACCGAAAATCGTTGTCCTTATTTCGTTGTTCATGTTCGTCAGCAGTAGGGTCATCCGTATCCGAGGCTTCTCGGCGTTTCTGAACTAGTGTTGTATTACACGGTGGGGAAGTTAACCCCACGCTCAACCCCCGAGCCTGGAGGACTGGGTTCTGGTTTAAACCCCTGGACAAAGGGGCCGTTGCATACCTCTAGGCGCCGTTGGTTCACCTTTAGGCGGTTGTTGTAAAGACTATCCAGAGGAGTATGTCAACTTGACCTGAGCATTTAACAGGAGCTGGCATCTCGCCAAGTTGAGAGCAGTCAACAACTTTGCCCTGGATGCACAGGCCCATGCCCTCCAGATACTCACTTCAGTGGAACTAAAAAACTCCACTACAAAAGATTTACTATCTTTCATGAGAGAAGTGGCTTGTCTATTGCCTTCACTCCAACCCTTCGATACAATAGATCTACCCTAGTCGCGGTGTCGTTGCCTACACGGCATGGGTTGTAAAACAGGAAAAAGGCACTATCGTAAAACCTCATGGGCTGCAAAACGGTCAATTGTTGCTATGACGATTACTATAAGACAAAGTGAAGCTCGTCTGCATCATTGTACACAGGGTGGTTGCAGGGAAAGCGCCGAACCGTACAGTATTGCCAACTGGACATCAGCTCGAACCCTGTTTGGAAATTAAAGAACACATTCGGTTTTAGTAAAAGGACGTTTCTCTTATTGAGAATTTTTTCTTCCGGTAGCACACAAAGGATATATGTGGAAGAACATTCCTTGTCCTTCTTGGATGTTCACTCAGGCGTTCCACAGGGGTCAATATTAGGACCAATACTGTTCTGTATGTTTGTAAATGATCTTCCTTCTGTATGCAAACAGTCCTCGGTACATCTATTTGCTGACGACGTCCAGCTACTAATTTCCAAAGGGTTTTTTGATCTACAAGAACTTGCTTATCTAATGAATGACGATCTAAAGCGGGTCTACTCTTGGTCAATAAAAAATGGATTGCTATAAAGCCCAACAAAATCGCAAGTTATTCCAATCCCAAAAAAACATGTTAATCTCGATCTTCTACCTGACATATATCTCAACAACTCTCAAATTGAGGCAGTCGAGTCTACTAACAGCCTTGGATATGTCGTAAATCGTGATCTTTCTGGCTACAAGCACACAAACATGGTCATTGGAAGGTTAACGAACACACAAACATGGTCATTGGCCTTTTTCAATGGCTGTTTGCGAAAACTGTGGCTCTTTGCTTATCTGACTCTGCTAACAACATGTAAGAAGTTAGTACTCTCCTTAATCTTACCACTTGTAACATATGCCGAAGTAGCATAAAGTAGCCTTGACTCAGTATCTCAACGTAAGTTACAAGTAGATTTCCATGATACTGTGCATTATGTCTATGGTATTTCTCGACACGAGCATATTTCTGTGTACTCTCGCGATTTGCTGGGCTATAACATGCAGCAGTACATCAACGCAAAGAATTCTATTTTTTACACAAAATAATTAATAATCGTAGTCCGCCGTATTCATGTAACAGACTTACTTTCACTCGGTCTCTTAGAACCACTAACATTATCCCTTTTCGTAGCAACCATTTATGCTCCTCGCACTTGTTTTTCGTTCACACTGTTAGACTGTGGAATGCATTGCCATCCCACATAAGATCAATTTCAAAGCCGGACAATTTTAAAAGTGCTACCCTTCACCACTTTGCTACACATCAACAATGAACCTCAATTCCAATCCTTGTAAATACACACGTATATTGTAAACTAGTTTTAAGTTTAATTTGAATTTGGTAAGTTAATGTACTAACTCCAAAAAAAGATGAGTATCTCAATGTACGTTCTTATAATAATAATAATAATAATATGGGTGGCGCTACAGTCCGAGGCGGACCAGGGCCTAGCTTCTCAGCAACCACTCGTGTTGGCCGTGCTATTGTCCTTGCACGGGTGGAAGGGACCTACAGTTTAATGCCAACTCCGAACGGCGAATTTAAGAAGCTTTTTCTAGTCAAGAATACTCTTTGAGCATTGTCAGTGACTCGAAAGAGGGGGAGCCGTGAAATATGAAAGGTAGTAAATTCGGGTATCGACCCTGGCACCCTCTGCGTAGGAGTCGACGCACTTACCTACTACGCCACGGTGACCCAATGTACTTTCTTATGAATAAATAAATGAAATGAATTGAACTGAAAATGGGAAAACAAACGTCGCCTAGACCAATGGACAAATGGGGATGGTCTTCGGTAATCCAAACGATTAATCAGGACTTGTTCAGGATGCTTATGTTACAACGCATCCTGTTCAGCAAATTGAACGTTCTTGAAAGGCGTTGTTTTATATTGTAAACTCGAAAGGATTTTGAACCCCAAAATTCAGGCAATGAGTAAATTTGTCATAATTTCTGTCGACTTTCCAACGACCCTCAGAATGCTCGTCTATGAAACTTTAGTCTTTGAGAGATGGACCCCCCCTTGTTTATCTACAACAATCTAATTTACCCAATCCTACTCGTTATCACACCCAATCAATCCTACAACTCAAAATCCCCACGACTCATCAGCATTTTGCGAGAAAGGAAGCCCCTAACACAGCGAAAATCTCATCACAGCGCGAACTAAAATTCAAATCACGCGTGTATCTCCCCGTCAGTCGAGTGTGTCTAATGAATCCTTCCGAATATACATCATCCTTCATATGAAACCCGAGCGCGGCGCAATACTCCAAGAATCGTTGACAAGTGGATTTAACTAAAGCAAATCTCATCGAAGAGGATAAGAGACACAAACACCTCCAGCGCGAGATGCCACTTAGCCAGCCATCTCACGTTGGGATTACTAATGGCTGCATCCCCACCCGAGAGCAGGCTGACACCGAGCTCTTGACGGCGAGCCAAAGTGATTCAATGTCCTTGTCGTCACGACAGCGCTTTCCATTGAACACATCCCATCTACATCCACAATCAGCAAGGATCTCTGCATGTTTGCACGCCTCAGTCAGCATCTCCTCGCCCGAACCAGGGACAAATGCGCCAGAGACATTCATTACGCCAACCCAGTTCCGATGTGCATTACCGAAGACAGTGAGCAGAGATGCTGCAGCTTCTCAGAATCGCCTGCCACTGGGCGAAGCGAAGGACAACGATGACAGTGACGACGACAATGTTCACCTTAACATTGTTGGCCTGCAACTATGACGACGCTGAGCTGGAGCATTGAATCGTTACACGCTCAGCGGAGCCCAGCATTCCAGGAGTCCACTGCCCTGCATCTGCGCGCCCGAGTGTGTGCGTGCGTATCCGAAGGAGTAATTTTTTCCAAATGGGGCGGTGGCAATTTGCAATTTAATAAAATGACCTCCACAATGAATATCAAACAGATGCCATTTGCATAATACTCCTCGTCTCCTCGGCCCCTTTGGCCCCCATCCGACACCAACCACCGCAACCGATGGATGGGTGGGTGGGGGAGACGGGCGGGGAAGGACAAACAGATTTACTATGTGAGAATGGTGTCATCTGCAGGTTTGACATTTTGCAGCTGACCGGATTCGTGAAAGCGGCAAGAAACACTAGACAGATTGCGCTGCAAGCACACACCCCACCTCATCCACACCACCAGGATCCCACAGGCGTGGTCGGGGGCGCAGTGAACGGGGTATTTAAGCAACCAAAAACAGTGTGCTGGCGCTGGGCATAATTTAACATCCCTGTCACGGCGACGGAAGCTGGAGCTGGATGTGTTCAACACTCTGGCGAGGATGTGTAAATAATGTCATCCAGAGGAAATTCGGTTTATGCCCGGGACAGTGATTAATCCCTTGACGTTAAGCATCGTCGGATGGGAGTTTGATGACGGGACTGTGAGGATTTAATTCGAGGGATCGGTCACAGAGCATTACTGCAGATGAATGAATGGTGGGGGAGGGGGCGTTAGACGGTTACGGTTCGGAAGGAATTACGTTTTTGCTGTACGACAAGTCGGGTGACAGGTTGCTGGGGGTTGGGGATTCTTTTTAACGATTGCTCGAGACGATGGGTTGAGGTTATGAAGAAGGAGTTGTGGGGTGTTGACGGATGTTGACGGGAGTCGCGAGAGACGGAAGGGAACTTCTATGAGGGGTGGTCGTTTTAATGAGCTGCAGACGCAAACATTTGCCCCGAAAGTCGTGACCAGACATGACATCTGTAGTCTAAAAATGGTGGCGTCTGCTGATTTTGACAAGACGCCTTTGGCACTCGCTTCATCGCAGAAAGTGTTCAAGTTTTATAGTGATTGTTAAGGACTGTTTGAAAGGTTTTGAACAGGTTAGGCATCGGTGATGGCACAAGAACCTTCCAAGCTTAGCTTTACTTTGTAATTTTGCTGCTTGATCAGTTGTACACAGTAGCTCTCTTGACGTTCCCTTTAAAGGGAAAGAAAAAACCTCACTTTTCAAATATGTAGTCGTGGACTTTTCATCAAGTGGCGATGTTTCATTTCGTTAATTATAAAATTTGAACACTTTCGGGGTTGAAGCGAGTGCCAAAGGGATGCAGCGCTAGTCATAGACGGCAGAGCCTTCATTGATAAGCTTCACTAGTGTGCAAATGAAATAAAGAAATGCCTTACTGCAGATTGAACTGAACCCACGGCAAGTGCTAACCATCCACGCCAGTTGAGTCATACAATTAGTCGATCGTTGGCCACCCTCTCTTTCACTCAAGAGGGTAGTTTATGTTGATGGTTGAGTCGATTGAGAAAAGGGATCATTTTTATTCCTCGTGCAATATCGCTCAACACAATGTAACGGGTGATAATACGGTTTCATGAATTGGGACTGAGTTCTGAAAAATCTAGGTGTTACGGTTCAAGTGTCAAATTAGGAAACATAAGCAAGCACTGACTGTATGTCAATTACCCTCCTCCACTCTGGCTTTTCTTTTTTTTTTAAATATAAGCGTTGGCGTTGGTGTAGTGGATTGACACAATTGTAAGAAATAAATTACAAGTCTGTCTCAAATACGGCACGCCCTTAACATGTTCATTAATAAAACAGCAAATATTACATTAACACACTTTTTATAACAGTTTAAACAAGCATTTGGTATTTAGTCTTTATAAACTTCTTCTTCTTTATTTGGGGCTACAGTCCGGGGTGGACCAGGGCCTCAACCAACAAGCCGCTCCAACTGTCATGGTCTCTGTCTAGCTGTCTCCAGTGTCGCACGCCAAGTTGATTGAGATCCTTCTCCACCTGGGTGCGCCATCAGTTCCGTGGGCGTCCTGTATTGCGTTGTCCCACTGGTTTGGAGTCGAAGACTCTTCTGGCTGGAGCAGAGTTGTCCATGCGCTCTACATGGCCCAGCCATCTTAGGCGTTGAATCCGTAGACGCCTGACTAGGCTCATGCCGCTGTATAGCCCCTACAGTTCGTGGTTGAATCTTCTTCTCCAATCACCATTAACGCAGACAGGACCAAAGATCACACGCAGAGCTTGTCCAAAACGTCGATGTTGTGTGTCCTTTCTTGACGACAGCACATACTTCGTTTTGCCCCCATTCACCGTTAGACCCATTTTAGGCTCTTCCGCTTTAATGCCACACTCCTCATTGACGGCTTGGCTGTGTTCTACCAGTCACGTCAATGTCGTTAGGAAACATTCAAAGAATACAAAATGTCGCGACATCGGTACACGTAATATCGTACAGTTTTCTCCCGGATATCTTAGCCAGTTACCTCCAAATACCCACGCCAAGTTGGCTAAAGCCCTTCTCCATTTGTTTCGGTTTTTTTCGCCATCGTTCTTGTGAGCGTTCTTTCGTTCAGCTGTCGCACTGGCTCAAGTTTTGTCCACGGTCACAATTGCAAATAAAAGAGTACAGTAAAAGTAGGTGACAAAAAGTGACCGTCATCTGCTGGCGAGTCGTGCTCCATGTGAGCCTTGGAATAATTAAAAAAAACTAAGGTTTGAACTGCATAATTGGCATCTTAAGTAAGCCTTTTCTTTTCCAATTTGTTTTTTTCTTTTGACTAAATAAGTGCTCTTTTAATTAACCAGGAAATACAGTGGACTCTCCCTAAGTCGAACTCCCCCTAAGTCGAAACTCTCTCTAACTCGAACTTTTTCGACATATTTTACATACATTTCCCTCAATTTTCCTTAAAAAAACCTCTATCTAAGTCAAACTCCCCCTAACTCGAACAAATTTTAGGGGGAGTCCACTGTATTTAGAAATTCATGAATTTTGCGCTTCCTTCTTGCGATCCAAGCAGATCCTTGTAGATTCAGGCCTTCAATGATGTGTTCATCAGTCAAAATTTGAATCTCTAATTATTCGGCAACTGTTTTGGTTCAACTCCTACGCATCTGAACCTCGCTGCCTCGGTTCGATTTTCGGTACGACCAAAATCATATTTCACTCTTTCTTTCGTCACTTTCGTTTCGATTTCTAATACCTCTTTGATTGCAGCCTTGAAAGTCTGAATCTACTCCAACGAGTCGCTCTCCTAACCAGTCTTTCTTTCACAATCTTAAGGTCGACATTGTCCTTGTAATTGCGACTATTTTTAGAGCTAACCGCGTCTCTCGCTTGCTTTCGAAGAAAAATGACTTGTAACGGAAAACATCCTTCTCGCAGAACGGTTCCTCACTGACACGTGGCGACATTTAATCTTTTCTCTGCCGATGACTCCAGAAGAACGTGGGTTTCAAAGTGTGGCTCAGTCCCTTCGACTGCAGAAATCAGAATAATGGCGCCCAACAGAGAACCCATTTACTAGCTATGCGCTACTCCAATCTCGCCTCGCAGAACTTTTCGAGCCTCTTCTGCCGTGGCCAGACGCGACCTTCTCATCCTGGCCGTCCAGTCCTCCCACGGATGTCAGTCACAAACTTTCCCAAGCAGTTGCGTTTTGTTTTTCTTGATTGGACTCACGGCAGAGTGAAAGTCCTCTGTGAAGTATGCTTTATTAACCTTTCGATTCCTCACCCGCCAGCAGTCGCTGCTCACCCGTCCACACAAGCCACCTCCACACGGACGCAGCAGAGAACGTCGAAGGAATTCGTCCTCGGGGAAAGTTTGATGATGTGGAAGTTGTCACTAGTACTCAATTAGCCACTAACTTCATCAACCTCCTCCTCAGCACGTCCTCCCAGTGCACAGCACGTTCGACACGAGAGAACCTCGTCGGTTCGCGTTCTCACCGAAAAAGTTAGTTCGAACTTCATTTGAATACATTTGCGATTCCAGTCGAGCTTGGCAGAGCGTATTCCTCCGGCGGATGACTCTCCGATGAAGTTCCGCTGGATTTTCCAGACCTGTGGCTGTGAAATTATTCACCCTCACCTTCTGTTTGCAATGACCCACATTCGTCGAATTTCCCCGAAGGCCCACATTCGACAGAAAGATACAAAGTCTCCCCCGTTCACGAGTGTCTGCGTGGGTTTTAATTAAATTTTCCATTTTCTCGTCCGCAGGCAAGTTCGCAGGAGGCCCCGCGTTTGCACCACCACACCACCGCCAGACGGCAGTCGTCGAAATCGAAATCAACTGATTTGCATTAATTGGCGTTCATCCCTTATCGATGCGACCCAATGAATAGAACTCGAATTACCGATACCGATACCGATTCCAGGGAACAACAGGCGGCGTACACGTCTAGCTAATGAAACTTCTGAAGGCTGTACACAGAAAGCAGCACGACGCGCCCAGCAGTTGTCAGTCGATTGTGTCAATTCTGTCGGAATAGATTAGCAAAAATCAACCCCCATCGCTCAGTGTGTGCGTGTGTATCGGTGTCTGATAGGAGCGGGAGCAGGAGCAGCAGCAAATCCTTTTCTACAGAGCCCCTTGCCATACCACCCTGTGAGTGAATGTCATGATTCGCCATGTGGACATACATGATGGCAGCCGCCCGAGGAGATCGGGCAAATTCAATGTTGTCCTCGAGGCGTCGCACTGAAAGCGAATCGTCACCGAAGTATGGATACAAGTGAGTATACGTTTTGCCCCCCCTACCCCCGACCGGGCGGCTATAATTTTGTTATGTCTTGCAGCCTCACTCGTCCCCTGTACCGGACCACCCGTCTAACTGGCGCAAGCACCGGCAGCGGATTATGCAACCAATACCAACAGTACCCGACGTACGGCAATCAAATGTTCCACCACTCGAATCCGTATGCCTCGCATCACCACGTGACGACAGCGTCTGGCTTCGACGCGGCGCCATCGACGTCGTCCAGTCAAGATGACGAGGACAGCAGCCTCTTCGGACCAATGTCGAACGAAGAAATGCACGAAAACACCAACCCGCCAGCAGCGGCGACCAACAGCGCAGCACCAAGTGGCGGACGACACTCAATGCCAAACCATATCCTGGCCGTAACGCGCTCCGGCCATGCATCTTCGTCCATCGAGCCGGGACAGGCGGACAGCAAGGTACCCGCCGCCGGCCGGATCGGGGGCCGACCACTGTTGTCGAGTCGAATCAGTCACGACGACGAGGAAGTGGATTACCTGGAGAGTGTGATGGAGAACGGCAAGCGAATGTCACAGGTGAGTCAAGAAAACCAGAGTCTGGGCTGTGGGCTGGCTTTGGGATTAGGAGCATCAGTCAAGCAAGGAATTTAATAATTAAGTCACGTGGAATAGTCTTGCCTTCCGAAAAATCTCGGTTTGCCGCACCGCAAAGGAGGTGTTGTCAAATCGACAAGACAGCCGGGAGGCGGTCCACTTTCAGAGGCGCAAACTTTCAGGGTCACCGTGGGATTTGTGTTTGTTTTTAATTAACTGTGGCACGTATGCCTGCACATCAAAGGTCCTGGGTTCCAATTAGGGGTATTTACACTCGCCTCCCTGATCGACAGGACTACTTCCTTTAATGGACACAAACACGTCCGTGAGTTATGAAGAACTCTGATTGCGGTGATGGGTGGGTGGATGGGGGGATTTCGATTAGGACACATTGGTCTTGCATCACGGAGCTTATCTCCTCAAGTCACGTGGCATGGGGGGAGGGCGTGTCGGGGGAACTTTTCTGGGAATTAGGAATTTTGATGAAGTTTCTCCACTGGGAGCCGATCGAAATGTCAACGAGCAGTGGACTCTTGGAATGGTGGACGAAATCTTAAAGGCAAGTCGCTGGTTTGAGGATTTCGAAAATTTTTAGTGCAGGCCAGGGTGGGATTTTGTGGGGGAATTTCATGGAATTATCGGTTTAGGAGTAGCAGCGGATAATCGTGGGGAACCTATGAAGAGACCGACACGAAATACTGAACTTTTTTGAGTAGGGGTTGGATATGTCTGCCTTCTTGGGACATTATGGGTCGTTTGCAGAAACATTAGGCAGCAAGGTCGACACGGGACTATATTGATTTCGGTCGCGGACGGTCGATGCTGTGGTTTAAATGAGTCAAGTCTTATGATTTTTAAAAGGGAAGCTAATTCGTGGCGTAGTGGGTAAGTGCGTCGACTCCTAAGCAGATGGTGCCAGGTTCGATACCCGAATTCACCACCTTTGATAATTCACGGCTCCACCTCTTTCGAGTCACTGACAATGCTCAAAGAGTATTTCTGTCTAGAAAAAGCTGCTCAACTTCGCCGTTCGGAGCCGGCATTAAACTATAGGTCCCTTCCACTCGTGAAAGAACAATAGCACGCACAGCACGATTGGTTGCTGAGAAGCTAGGCCCAGGTGCGCCTCGGACTGTCGCGCCATATTATATTATTAATTCAAAAAAGGACAAGGAGAGGTAAATGCAGTTATCCAAGACTTAAGTGTAGGCCCGTTCCACAGTTTCTAGAGATCATCGTGGGAATATTGTCAGGCAGCCAAAATTTATTGAGATGCTCTTAGATATCACGAGAGTTCCATAAAGGAAGAAGTCGGAGCAGAGCAGACTCATGAAATGCTTTATGGGCCACTTCAGGGTCCAGAGCAGGCAATGTCGTCCCTTTGGCCTAATTTCTCACGAATTACGTAAAACAACGGTAGGCATTTTTCATTAGTTTTTCTGAAATGTGTGTTTGCTAGAAATTTATCCGAGCCAGAAGATCTCAATCCACCATGAATAGCGACTTTTTAAAATGTGTCATGACAATCATACCTTTGGGAGATTTTCATGATTTCCGAGAGTGCAGGGTACTAGATCATCGGGAACTAAGCGCTTTAGTAAAGTTCCCACATGTAAAACATTAACATAAGTAAAGTGGACTTAATTCCCATACAAGAATTTAATTCCATATAAACCTGCGTAGTTTTAATTCTCTTAAAATGTTAAATAAATTCCCATTTTTAAAACGACGAATGATATAAGGCCAAAACTTGAAATTTGGCATGTAAGAAAGTATGGTGGCTAGCTAACAGGATTTTTAACCTTCTTTCCGATGGGTTCAACCGTTCCCGTGACTTCGTCGCTCTGTTAAGAGCATGTAAACCAGAGATAATGAATGATAGAGATATCCAACTTTGGCCATTTTTACCCCAAGCCCACAACGAAGATTTAGTGGTAATCCATTGTATTTCACTTATACTTTTACAACGCTCGTCAATTCACCACAATATGGCGGCCGATTCGTGAATTTTGTGGAAAAAAGCGGCAGATTCATGAATTTAGTGGGATAATTGTGAATTTTGCCCACAATCCACGTACGATGCATGTGACATACATGGGTATGTTGTTCGGAGCGTGTTCAAATGTTAACTCGTATTTTTAAGAGAATTTTCTTAAATTGTTATTTTCTTTCGTGAATAAAAATGTATTGCAATTGCCAGTTAAGTGGAACTATTTTACCTGAAATTAATTCTTAAGTGTATAGGCTGTATGTTCATAAACCATACCTGACAAATGAACTCAAAAAATGAAGTTCGCTTTATACAATTAATTCCATTCCTTCGCTGATGACAGCACCCTTAGCTTTTCATATTCGTTCCAAGACTCACGACCCCGCCCTTCGGCCGTAGAATTGGAACGGCAGCGTATGTTAAACCCATTGAATTCCGATCTTGACAGCATAATTAACTGGGGAAAAAACAATAGGGTAGAATTCAGTGCTTCAAAAACTCAATGCTGTCTGCTGTCACTCAAGCGAACCCTTGATAATCAGCCATTATCCAAGAATGGCGCTTGTGTCGATGAAACCGGAAAACTGTCCATCCTTGTTAAGTGTATCAACACAACATTTAGTTGGAACGATCACATATTTGAGGTCTCCAAAAATGCTGCATAATGTTTAGGTTTCCTTAATCGATGCAGAAAATATTTCACCCCCTCTGATTTGGCAGTAATTTATAAGGCGTACATCCACCCCAAGCTTGAGTACAACCCTCATATCTGGTCTGGTGCCCCCAAGACCACAATGCACCTACTTGATGGAATCCAAAAGTGAGCTATAAAACTTATAGGAGACAACAATATCGCAGAGTCATTAGACTCGCTAGTACCGTATCTTCTTTGTCCGTGTTTTATCGTTATTTCAACAAACGAGGCTCAAGTGAGCTAGCTAACTGCATTCCTCCTCTCCATGAATTCACCCGCAATACTCGTCTCGCCAGGAATGCTCATCAGTATACCCTTAAGCCTTCTTTCGGACGCACAGTTAAATTCAGAGACTCATTTTTCAGCCGCACTACACGAATATGAAATGCTCTTCCCAATCTATTATTTCCCACAGACTAAAACCCGCAGATATTTAAGACCAATGTGCACAGGTACCTCCTCTCCCTTTCTCCCTCTATACCTTCGGCCCGTGCTGAGTCTTTACCCCGGACACATAAGGGTATTAGCAATCCATTGAGCACGCGCAAATTATAAAAAAAAAATTTCATGAATTCTGAAAAACTCATGAATTTAATTTAAACAATTTGATAAGACCAGTGGCAAGCTGTCTACCTCTATTTCCCCTTAAAACTTTTAGCAACTGTTTTTTATAGCGTGTTCATAAACCAAATTGACCAATCAGAGGACGGAATTTACGTTATTTCGTGAATAATCGTCAAAAATGCGTGAATATCCGTCAAAAAGGCACTCAAACTCGTCGATAGACTAGGGCGCAATCAGCTGTAAAGTCAGCTATCTCTGTAATACTTCATTTCTGGGCAAGATATTGCAACTTTTAATGCACAAAAATGGTTGTCAAAACTTCTTATTTGTGATTTACGCTTAAATAATATTTTTATTATTGGTTAACTGAACGTGTGAATGTATTATTCATTTTTATTCATATGCAAAAATTCGCACTGTGTTGTACATTCATTAATTATGTTGTTGTATCTCAGATTGTAACTTGCTCAATGTTTTTATGAATTGACTTCATGAACATAAGCTTTGGTCGTTCGTTTACCCCTATATACTGTGTTGAAAATTTAACACCAAAATTTGAAAAAAGCGTTCAAATAACGAGCGAATTTTCAAATAAGAACTCCAATTCACTCCATTACTGAGGTGGGGAAGGGTATCAGCTGTTCCACAGCTGTTCTCAAGAGCTCACACGTATTCACAGACGTAGAAGTTGGATATCTCTATTATAGGTTGTCTCTGATGTAGACAACTATGAGGCAGGTGCCTGAAGCTAAAATTTGATTATATTTACTCTGGGATATTTAGCAGAAAAATATAAATATAAAAAAAAAAACAAAATTTACATTCTTTTGAGCATTGCTCAGCTTCATGAGAATGGTTGATAGCTCAAAATGAATAAAGGATAAATTTACTAAGAAGCATTTGTTTTAGTTTTTCAATCCGATAAGCCATTAATGAGCCAGAAATGTGTGAAGATGAAAATATGCGGTTTTTGCTCAATTTCCCACTTACATCTCCAAGATCAAATCTATCTCTTTACCAAATTTCATCAACATCGGTTCATTGGTTTAGACGTGAAAGGGTAAAAGACAGACAGAGTTACTTTCGCATTTATAATATCAGTAAGGATTGGATGTAGTATCCAAAATACAAAATAAACAATCAAAAAAGAGAAGTTTAATAAAAGAGCATACTTGCAACAATATTTAAAGCATTTATTTTTAAAAGGAAAGAATCTTAAACACTAGCGAACTTGACACGTTCTCGTCGAACTGGAGAGGGCCACGATTGTTCTCTCAGTCTCCATTGCATCCCTTTCATGATCGATTGTTATCGCACTGTGAGCTCAAGTAGTTAGTCCGTTTTATTATCGCTTAGGCCGCTTTCACACTCGCTAAGATTCGTCGGCGATTCTTTCAAATTCCCTTTTGTGATCTCAAGCCACTTTCACACAGGAAATCTTCAGTCTCTCCAATTGAGATCGCAATTCTGAACCTACCCTCTCTCACACATGCGTCATCTCTTTCTGACACATGTACAGCATGCTTCCAATACCCAACATTGAGAACATAAGAATAAAGCAACTCAAAGAAAAAACGAAGAGAGATAAAATAGAATAGAACATCCAAAAGCAAACCCCGAGCACACGAGACGCGGGCTACCCCTATCACGTCTCACCTCCCTTGCAAACAAGATGGAAAAATCTGCGACAAAATTTTTCTGTGTGAACGCGGCCTTACTATCCCGTCCGAGCTCAAGTGGACTTATGTATTTAACGATCATTCCATTTAGCGATCGGATGACCGCATCGTCAATTGGGACTATGCCATCCTTATCTGTTGGGGTATGAGTATGAGTAACCTCTGGGCCTGTCATATCCAATATTGCTGGCGTTGACATGTATATGACTCGCGCAGATAGATGGTATTCCCAAACACCCTTTATTATGAACCTCCTCATAAATCCTTCACAACCCTATGTAATAAATCGGTTTTGTCTTCCGTTTTGCTGCAGCATACAAAGATAATTCTACTCGCTATGTAAGCACACACTCAAAAAATTGTATAATGAGGAGGAATGTGAATGAGGGATCGGGGTAGGCATTAGTGGTAAAATAGTGTCCACCGTGTATAGACGCACTTTCAGCAAAGAGGAAATAATCGAAAAAAACAAGCAATTTGTTGATCCATGAAAGTTTGAAGTAACATCATGTATTATGCACGCTTCGAACGAGTTCGATCAAACTGGAACGTAGTAGTAAATCCCATTCGAATGAAAAAGTGAACTTTTTCCGCGTGCGATATCTGTCTAAATATGTATTATCTTTGATGTAACTCTGTTGTAGAGCCTTGGTAACATATGTGTTCATAAGTGCGCAGGCTATGGCTACATTCTCGCTACCCCCAACATAAAGCATACCTAATCAACTTCCGGAAGTCGGAAACCATTCTGTTCAGGACGCCGTTGTATAAGGCCTCGGCGGATACGAAAAATAATTGGCGAAAGTTCTCAATCGTTGGAAGACATGGGGAACTGGCGCAAAAGACAGTAGTCAGATACCTGGGGATCCGGCTAGATCAGTATCTTTATTTTAACAAACATGTAGATGCTGCTCTGGCCAGTGCCCGAGGAATTTGTGCCCTTAAAAAGAGACTGTTTTACAAAAGTCAACTCGATGCGAGGGTGAAGGTTATCTGCTACATGACCCTCATCCCGCCAATGCTCACATATGGCTGTGTGGTTCAACGTGAATGCTAGCTTGATGAAAAAGATTCGGTTGCTTGAGAGGACTTGTCTTAGGGCTTGCCTTCGTCTTTATCGAACTCCAGAGTCCCAAAACAAAAATTTCTATTCTAATGAGGTTTATTGGGTCGCCGTATCGTAGTGGGTTCATGCGTCGACTCCTATGCAGAGGGTGCCAAGTTCGATACCCGAATTTACCACCTTTGATAATTCACGGCTCCGCCTCTTTCGAGTCATTGACAATGCCCAAAGAGTAGACGATTTCCTGTTGAAGTTGATTCGAGATTATACTGCTAGAGCGATGAAATCGTCCAATAACTTGATCTCAAGGGCTTACTACCCCAATCCAGAATACCACGAAAGGGTACGGCATTTAGACAAGAACGAACTGTTACAGAATATAAATGCGGTACCGCTCATCTTTCCCATAGCCCGTTCAACTGTGGATGGGCGACTCAACCACGACCTTTCCGTCGCACAACAAGCTGAGGAGGGTCTCCTCCGGTTCAGTACGGCGGTATCAAGGAGAGATGTTCGGGATGTTGCAATGCAGCATCGAAAATTCTGGTGGATGGGGAGAGAGGCATCTCCCTCGTCGAACCCTTTAGACCCGGGGTAGTACGTATCCACGAATGGGGGACCAATCGGTCGCTGTCTTGCAGCAATTAGATGCAAATCCATAAGGTGCAACATATGGCCGACCTACATAGCCTAGCCTAGTAGTTTGGGCAAAGATTAACAAAGAAAAGCAGACCTATTTGCTGAACATGTAGAGCAAACGTTTAAGCCATTTGATGAATAAATGTTGATAGATGATCCAACCGACATGCCTCCGATATCCGATAACTTCAGAATGAAGCGGGTATCATTAACTGAACTCTGCCAGGCAAAAACAGTTGACAAGTAACAAAGCACATGGCTATGATTTAATTACCGGACAAATACTCAAGGAATTACCAAAAAAAGCGATTATTAAGCTCCAGTATTTAATAAACGCTCGTTCAGACTATTGTACGTACCAGATTCGTGGAAAATCGCAAAAGTGATAATGGTCCTGAAACCGGGTAAACCGCCAAACGACAAAAAATAATATAGGCCGATATCACTTTTACCTATAACATCAAAGCTATTCGAGAAACTCCTACTGAAACGAATACAACCACTAATAGGTGAAAGACGCCTTATCCCCGATCATCAATTTGGATTCAGGACGAGTCATTCCACAATTAACCGAGTATTTAGAATAACCAACGAAATCGAAAAAGCACTAGAGGAAAAAAAGGCTTGGCACGACGGCTTGAAATACAAACTTAGTAGATATTTCCGAAAAATCTATATTGCCTTTTAGAATCCTACCTCAAGAATAGGGTATATTGAGTTAAGCATGGAACGGGGTCCCGCAAGGGAGTGTTCTTGGCCCTATTCTGTTTTTGTTATATACCCGGGACATACCACAAACTGTTTGCACAATAGTAGCTACGTTCGCAGACGATACGGCTATTCTGGATACGGAAAACAGAATCGAGTCCGCTACCATAAAACTGCAGCACGCTGTAAATAAAACTTGCGATTGGACACAACTCTGGCGCATCGCCCTAAATGAAACCAAATCCACGCATATTAATTTTACCTACAAAAACATAGACAATATAATAATAATAATATTGGTGGCTCGACAGTCCGAGGCGGACCTGGGCCTAGCTTCTCAGCAACATAGACAATATACCCGTCTTCATTAACTCGGTACAAATACCTTACGCAAATGAAGCTAAATATCTCGGGATGATGTTGGATGCTAAGCTTAAGTGGAAGGCGCACGTAAAGGAAAAATGTGACGAACTTGAGAATCGATATAGAGATATGTACTGGCTACTCGAACGACATTCCAAGTTATGCGCGTATAACAAACTGCTTATATACAGGTAAGTGCTAAGGCCTGTGTGGACCTAGGGGTTGCACTTAAGCAAGTAAAAGAGAATGCATACAGTCATTCCAAAACAAAGTTATAAGGGCTGTCGTGACCATTGTGAACCATTATTTCGTAGATTACTCCCTGATATCTACGAAATAATGATATACAAAGAGATCTAGGGATCGCAACCGTGGCATGGACGAAGAAATAAAAAACTTCGCAAGGAAGTTAAGAGTTCGACTTCATGGTCATTGTAACCATGCCCTACTCGAAACACTGGACATGAGAAACCTCGTGCGCCGTCTCCAACGAATGAAACCGTTCGATTTAGCGCAATGAGTACAGGTACCGCCATAAACGGTTCTAGCGGATGATTTTATCGAAAATCTAAATGCTTCATGGTAGAATGAAGTTAAAACTAATGGATAGGGAAAGCTAGTTGCAGTAAACAACTAAAACAATGGGAAGGGTGTGTTTAGACAATAAAAATCTGACGCTACCATAAATGCACGGCTATCATAGTCTTAATGAAGATTCACACCAACCGAAAAAAAATGTGTACAAAATTAGGTTATTTAACAACTCATTTACAATTTTACGTAACCCCTCAAGATTCTAATTATGTTATCCCTGATGATCGAGAGCGAGCCTAGTATCTAAAATTGCACTCCGTATCCGCGCTGGAGAGCATTTGGGTTGTTTGTCCGAACTTGCTGCACAATTGCCTTCGCCCGACGGGCGTTGAAGATTGGCTACCCATTAATTAATTTTTGCCATGGTGACTTACCGCGTGTGTACCCGTCAATTGCCTTGAGGGGAAAGCACTTATGCACCAAATGCGATCATCCTCTAATTCAACAGTTTAAAAATGGGGGTGGAATAATGGCCAAAAATGTTGAGTAATATTCGTCGGTGTCCTCTTACTGCTTTCAAAGTAATTGATGCGAGTAACACCATGTAAGTTAAAAAAAACTGTGGCTACGAGCTTGTTGGCCGACAGACTTACCTTGGTCTCTTACGGTAGACGCTCGCCCGAAGGCACTCCCTATCTTTTTTCCTTGGCCTCTCGTGTATTGTGATGGATCCATGTTTAGTCACGAAAACACACAAAAACTCGTTTGGATTGCAGATAAACGTCGCCAAACACTCCCATGCAATCACATGGTCAGTCACATCATTGTTCTTATGACAGAGCGGGATTAGGCGTCCAGGACCTTTCTTTCTTTCTCCCCTTTATTTCTCGAATGCCACTTCAGTCCGCAGTAGGAAGAGTTTCAACCAATGTCTGTTGAGGATCTTCTTCACTTGTGTGCTGGCAGTAATTCACATCCTCTCACATGCGTTCCTTAACTGTCTTAGCATGCAAGAGCAGTGGGTTCTTCACCTGAGACGCGGGCTCAGGATCAAACCACCGATCTATAGCATTTCCTCTGCTTAGCAATAAACTGTTCATTTGGAAAAACCGCTCGTTGCATGGCATGTGTGAAAATGATAACATCTTCCGTCACTCCATCGACAGGCTTCCATCTTGTTACAAAAAAAAGTTACGTATACGCCTTGTGCAACCAGAAAAGTAGCTCAAAACTCCCGCAGTTTCCTGAGAAAAACTTCGAAATTCAATCACTTGCCTCACACGCCAGTTTTCCTGTCATAACTCACGAATCCCTCCACCCCGCTCGCATCTCAATTTTGCCTTAAGAAAAGGGGTACACTGGAAGGAGGAGTTTAATTTTCATAAATACCTTTTTGATTCGCTTGCCGATGACCTTTTTTTTCCACGACCATACTCAGCTTGTTGATGGGCACACAGTTGGGAACCTCTGGCGATGCACAGTCGTACGAAGTAAATTTAATTCATTTTCCAAGAGCATCCTTCATCACAGGCCGGCCCACTCAACTCTGAAACTTTTCCATTTCCGCCGAGTGAAGTCCTAAAACGAAGGCAAACAAAAAGGATATGACCGTTGGCATTTCCTTGCCTCTAATCATTTAAATGCTTGATTACAAATTGTAGAGATAAACCGATTGAACCCAAAAGATTCAACGAGCGCCCAGGTGGAGGAGATAGACATCGAGATCCTGCGGATAGCTTGGCAGTGTGGTGGGGCGCCTTATTGATGAGTCCTCTATCCGTCTAAATGAGAATAAATTGGATATAGCCGCAAATTCAATTATCCTTCCCCTTCGCATTTTCAAGTTCGCCTTCCCCGCTCGGTCTTGTGAAAACAAGCCCGTGGAACCCCGCGCAGCTCCCGATATCTCCACAAAGCCTCCTTCTCCGCTCATTTGTGTCGCATACACGATTTCAGAGGGAGCTTCCGGTAGAAAGGAAAAGAATGTATTCAATGTGAAAAAAAAGTGATTACTCAGGAAAAAGAGAGCCTCCACCGGCGCAGCCCGTCTCCCGGGGATTCGCAGGAATTTGAATTGCTCTTGTGAGTTGCGAACCCCTCGAGGTGTGAAGTCGAACATTTTACATTTCTTTTTCCCGAAAGCAAGGTGCGCCGGGACAAGAATAATCAGAATATGATTTTAACAGTATTTATTTGCTCATTTCACCGAAAGGCGGGGAGTCCCCTTACAGCCCTCAGAGCCCGCACGGCCCCCCAGAGCCCACTGGAGCTGGAGAGCGTCATTCGATTCGATCCGAGGGAACGTGTCGAAAACGACTTCTTTTGTGAGAGGGTCATGAAATATTCAAGTGGCATGGTAAGCGAATTCTTCCACGGGATGGCCCTCTTACGATCCGTTCAGAGACTTGCTGTGAAGCAGTTTGAAGGACCTGCCGGCACAAAGGAATCATGGGGATAATCGAATTTGGATATTTTTGAGAGTGTCCTTGATTTAACGTTTGTTGCTTAATTTGGGATGACTTTCGCTCGCAACTGTCGGGGCAGCAGAGCACACACATGCATCTCGAATGTGCCGTGCGACGTGATGTCATAGAGACGAGATTGAAAAGTGCCAAGTGAGTTGCTGATTGGACGAAGGAGTGGAATGGTCGCCCACGTCGACCAGCTGCCGTTGGCGTCTGCACATACAGATGACTTCAATAATGGATGATTCAAAATTGACACTCGTTCCGCTGATGTTGACATTTCAATGATGAAGCTGATGATGAGCTGAGGAAAATGTTTCCAATTGTTGATGCCACTTGGCAGAGAGATGTCTGAACGAATTGATGTGTGGGTGCGTTTATTTGTGAAGCATGCCTGAGGAGCGTTGGAGTGTAGTCTCCGTAAGTCGAGCCCTCGTTGAGATTATGTATCTGGATGGGTGCTGTGGAGATATTTCGGGTCTAATTGCAAATCTCGAGGAATGCGCTCTTGAGAGAGAATCATATGTCCCCACAACAAAAATGTCTTACGCCCTATACGAATTCTGTTGAGGTTTCGACAGGAACGTGTGGTGAGCTAATGCTATTAAGAGTGCATGGCACCGCCTGGAAACTGTGAAGCAGATGGATTTTTCAAGTCTGCAACTACTTTACCCCTAAGGGAAACTCGTCGCTATTTCCAAATCTCTGACATCACCGCAAATTACCAACTTACTTACTTACTTAAATCCTGTATCCCCTCACGGGGCCTAGGGCCACTACTACTCCTACGCGCCATCGTGCGCGGTGTCTCGCAATGAGTTTCAGCTTTCTCCAACTCTTCCCCGGCTGTCGGGACTCATGATCTATTGTTGTGGGCCATGTGATTCTCGGTCGACCCGCTCAAATAACACTCTCGATCAAATAGGCATTGCTGGACACACGGTTGAGAGAGTAGAGAGTTTCCAATAGCTCGGAAGTATTGTCTCAGACAATTTAGGAACCGAAGCAGATGTCGCAAGCCAAATGTCCAAAGTAAAGTCAGCATTCGGTATGTTGTCCGCAGTATGGAGAAGCAATTGCATTAGCTTAAGCCCCAAGCTAAGACTGCTTCGTTCCAATGTTGAGTTCGTGCTGGTATATGGATTGTGCACTTGGAAAGTGACCGCCACGACTACAGACGCTTGTGAACCGGTGTCAAACATCTCTCTATCTTATCTGTCTCGAAAACAGCAGTCAGGAAATAACTTTTCTTAAATATACCAAAAATGGTGCTTTGTCTGTGCAGGACATCCCGCTTGGAGGAGCAGTCTTAGGCGCCACGGAGCACAGTGGTTTGAGAGGCAAAAAAAAAGCAAACACTTTTACATTGTATGATACACTTAGGGGCTTTGCATTCTTTTAAAGTATAAAAGTTGGATAACACATTTCGATGGAGTCGAGACATATTTACGCAGTGTTTACACAGCGTAAAGTCGTTCCATTATCTAACCATGTCTAGTGCATACAGCGAAGGATATTGTATTTTAGTCAATGGGTGGTGTGAATAAACACTGAGTGTGAGCATTTCCTCAGTATTTTGGAGTAAATGCTTTTCTGGTGTGAATAAAAATTTATTTAGTTAATTTTAACGAATCCTCTCCACTCCCATATTTTGACAGCTGAGTCTTATCGCTGTTTTGGTGTGAATAAAGATGGAATGAATGAAGAGCTCACTTGTGGAAGTTGAGTGAAAACAATTTAAAATAATGGAAAATACTGCGTCGGAAGAGGAATACTTTGACGGATTAGAACTTAATCCTAAAAAAAGGAAATCTGGAATGGACGATGACGATTTCATCAAGTTTTTGCAATTTTATCCGTGCTTGTCGAAAAGAAGCCAAACTCCAGACGTGAAGAGTAAAAAGCAATCTGAGTTGAAAGCTATGGAAGAAAAAATAAAGAAAAAAATTAATAATATGAAGGCTCGCGTCAAATCAAAAAGCGATAAGAAAAAGACGGACAATCACCAATCAGTCCATTACATTAAAAGAACAAAAGAAACAAAGGTATGGCATCACCACGGATTTCTTCAGGAATATCGGAAAGGGAATGAGTCCATGTTATCAAACTCGAATCTATACACGTTCTTGAAATTATCCCCTGTATCACCGAAAGGAGATGAGTTATAATTCCTTGTTTTTCGCGTTTGTATGTTTTAAAACGTTATTGCATATACTTAACACCCACCTCTACTCGATTTTGCATTCACCCTTAAACGCCAATATCCATAGTTTTTAAACGTCAACTGAAGGGAGGGTACCTACTTTGAGGCAATTTTTTATTCACACCAAATTGTGTATTTCCTTTAACGAACATACTCGCCTCATCTGTTCTTACTCGCAGTGTTTTCTCAGTTTTTATTCACACCACCCAATATCTCTCCCGCGACATGATGGATAATTTTAAAGCGTTGCATAAATCTTAAAGTATGTCCAACCAAAACGCAAACGCTTTTCTAACATTGATTTTCGTAAGCCTCTAGCAGCTATGAACGTTTAAAGGAAATCGCCTAGAAATCAATATATGCGAAATTTTTGTAGACCAGAACTAACGCCGTGGCGTAGTGGTTAAGTGCGTCGACTCCTACGCAGAGCGTGCCAGGTTCGATACCCGAATTTACTACCTATGATAATTCACGGCTCCAGCTCTTTCGAGTCACTGACAATGCTCAAAGAGTAAAGCTTCTCAACTTCGCCGTTCGGAGTCGGCATTAAACTGTAGGTCCCTTCCACTCGTGAAAGAACAATAGCACGCACAACACGAGTGCTTGCTGAGAAGCTAGGCCCAGATCCGCCTCGGACTTTAGGGCCACCCATATTATTATTTTTATAATAAATCGCTCCAAACAGTTTCTTGTTTTAAAATATTCTTTAGAGTCTTACTTAAACAACTGTAGTCTTAGCTGCATCAGTGTTACCCCAAAATCTACTACCTTTCCCTCAATTTGAGTTAGTGATTGATTTTTATTTGTTTAATTTTCAATCTAAGTAACAAAACAAAAACAAACTTTAAATACACACAAAACATAAATAGCCTAATTATTCAACAAAAATTGATTAAGGTCCTTCTCCACCTGGGTGCGTCATCGGTTCCGTGGGCGTCCTCTATTGCGTTGTCCCACTTTTTCGGGGCTGAAGACTCTTCGGGCTGGAGCAGTGTTGTCCATGCGATCTACATGACCCAGTCATCTTAGACGTTGAATCCGTAAACGCCTGACTAGGCTCATGTGGGTGTACAGCCCCTTCTGTTCGCGGTTGAATCTTCTCCTCCAATAACCATCAAAAATTTTTGATGGCAAGCAAATTAGAGGGGCGAACAATTTACAAACGTTTCTTTCTTCTATTATTCTTCTTATTTAATGTTTCGAATTTCGGCGCCGCCACTAGCTACTTCAGTTAAAAATAAATATTAGCATTTGCACTACAAGCGAAATTAAATGTACCCTTGTTTCTGTTACTTGGTGTGGTTCAAATAGCTCTTTGTTCCTCGCATATTATTGACAGTAAGAAAGATTAGTACAGAAAGTGGTTAGGAAAGCAAATGTAGTAGTTTCGCCAGTTCAGGAAGTTGGGTAATAGCATTGGGAAATTGTTGGGAAATGTAGTAGAACTATAACGCTGAACGGTAACGCTGAGCTGCATCAAACTGCGTTCCCGACAGAAAGAGCCTTTTCAATTTAACAATATTTTGAACTCATCTTCACTTTAAATTTGTCTAATGAACACATTATTCATCAAATGGTGATATTATTGGATCTCTAGATTAAAAATGAAAGGCCTGCACCAAAAGTAAAAGATTCATTACCATTAAGCAATGAAGCGCAGAGCATTTTCGACTATAATCATCGAAAATAAAATTTAGTTCAGTGAATATCGGATATAACGACGGTGAAGAGACCGGTCTTCAATGGACGTTATAAACGAATGTCGCTAAAACCGATGGCAAAAAAAAGAAACTTAACTAATCCGAGTATCTTAATTATTTCAGTGAAAATGTGTGCAGTATTTCGCTGCTTTAGTTTTCACATTCACCAAAAAGCGCAAATTGTTTTAAGACCGATATCTATAGCTCATGTAAGCGCTGGAACTCTTTCAGGCAGTTCCGGATCGTCGGACTTATCCTCATCACATAAAACTTCATGAATTTTTGTTGATGAAGCTGAAGATGATGCTACATTTTTAATAATCTCTTGATCTGTTTGTTCATTGGCAATCGAAGCATGGTTGTCTATATCAATTTAAGTCTCCCAGTTACAGTAGTTATCCTCATTTGACCAAATTTTGGCGAGTTGTGCTAAAAGCAGGCTATCCAGGCCATCATCGGTATTCTCTTCAATTGCAGATAAAGGTGATGGTTTACGGATGCCTGCATGTGCGAAACATTTCCTTATAGTCTCCAGGTGTAATGTTTCCCAAGCTGTTGTTATCAGTTTTATTGCGTCTAACAGACTGACGCCGAATTCTGAAGTGTTATTCTATATATGATAAATCATTTTTCACACTAAAATAAAACTGGTTAATTCATTTTGGGACACTTTATAATTCCTTGGTAGATTGGTTGAATATACAGACGTACTGTGCGTTGGTTAAAAATGCCAATTTTATGTTTGTCAAATTGTCAATATGTGGACGAGCTTGAGGAGCAAGATTTTTTTTTTATTTTCGCGCCTTAACTCAGGGTTCCATTTTCTTAAAGTCTTTTCAAAAACTTCAATAGTCATCCAGGGCTTTCTGTTGGCATCATAATCAACAGGTAAAAATTGTATATCCTTTAAGCATCGAGGTTTCTTTGACTTACCAATGATAAGTAATTTCCGTTTCGGTCCATCCATACCTCCGGCAACTAAGACTGTGATCCTTTCTTTTGACAACTTACCGTCCACACATTTTTCGCCCTTAAGTTTTAATGTTCTTTCAGGTGTTAGTTCATAGAACAAGCCTGTTTCATCCGCTGCTTCACCACAAATTTTGTCGACCACACTGTTATGCGCCTGTCGAAATCGAAAAATCCAATTTTCAGAACATTTAAAATCTTTCCTTCCTTGCAAGATGCCAAAATGGGCAAATTGGTTTCGCTGCGATTTAAACCATATCAACAGTAAAATTTCAATATCTTCATTCACGGATATACGCTTCCTTTTTGATTTTAAAGAAAAGTTGTTTATTTGTTTCGAGTTTCCCAAATTGTAGAAAGAGATAAATACGGCATGTTGAATTGTCTGCATAAATCTGCATAAGATACATATACATAGTCAATGCGTATCTAACAGATGATGGGGCCACAATGATCTGAATTTCCTCAGAAAAATCGAAAAGGGAAGAATGTATCAATAACAAATGAATGATTGAATACGTAAATGTCACCTACATTACAAGCTAAATATGCAGCTTGAACCAAAAGATGAAATTAATTATTTAATCCTTGCTGCAAGGTAAAAAGTTACGTGCGAAGGAATTAACAGTTTTTTCTTCAATTCGTAAATTGAATAACCGATGCAAAATAAAAGCAGAAATGAAGTATTACAGAGACCCTCGACTTCTACCTCTCTTGCCCCTTAAAATGTTTGACAACTGTTTTTGATGACGTGTTCTTAACGGCATTTGCGTTATTTCGTGAATAACCGTCAAAAATTCATGAATATCTGTCAAAAAAGCACTCAAATTAGTCGATGGACTAGGGGGCAATCAGCTGTGAAGTCGACTATCTAGCATAAGAAACAAATGGTCATTTGTTTTGTGGCTAGGTTACACTTTGACAAAAGCAACTACGACACAATTTTTTTTCGTCGCTGTATCCGAAACAAGTATTTTAAAATCTTGAAAAAATTTCTTATCCGGAATCGTCGTTTTATCGGAAGTCGCTGTATAAGGATGAATTTGTATCGAAAATATGTTGTAAAATCATGCGATCATGGGGATCATGGGAATTTTATCTATTTTCCGCATTTTCGCTTCGAGCACTCTTTGTCACGGGTGACAGTCCCTAACAAAATAAATATGGTCTAGTGTTTGACGTTCCAATGGCTATCGTACGGTACCTTTGTCATGAGTCTGCGTGTGTCTCTTGACAATTTACTTTTTACCAGGTTTTCGTGTTTAATTTTAAATTCAAAAGTTTGTGTGTTATTCATGCCACAGGACATGTACATCTTGACACACCGTTTTCATTCATCGTTCTATAATAATTTCTTCACTTCACTGCGTTCTCGTTAATGTGGCTTTTTACATCGAATTATTTTTATGTGAAAACAGAGTTCAACGCACTCCTGATACATGGCGTTTAATGGGTGGAAATACTGTATTTGTCGCTATCTTCTGCTAAGCGAAATTCCCTTTTCATCTTTTCTTCTTCTCTTTGAGGGGAACGCAGAAATTCCCCAGATGGCTCATCATATAATGGCTGGTGAGATAATTAAAGGGACATTTTTTTCACTGAAGGAATGGCATTGATGCCTTACCTAAGAACGTTCTTATGTCATCCGCCTTCTTCTCATTCTTAGACGGCGTTTTCTCACCCAAGGGATGCAGGATCTGTTCAAGCACTTTCTTAAAAGATGACTTTTTTTGGTCTGTTAGAGCGAGTGAGGGCATTGGTGCAGTGGATACTGCTAAGCTGCAGTTCTGGGGTTCGATCCCGTAAACACCAACTCTCAGTTTCACGCCATCAATTATGGTTTCACTGACAAGCCTTAGAGAGTTCAAATGGGATGAACAAATCTGAAACTTCGCTTCTGGGACTCTGCTGAGGACTCCACTTGAAAGCAAGCATAGTTGGATGGACCTGTTATTGTCCATCCTACTATGCCTGCATACAAGTGGAGTTCTCTGCAGAAGCTCGGTCCAATGCACATCGGACTGTGAATGTCACTCGAAGAAGGAGAAAGAGACCCACTTAATGCATTTCCTCTCCGTGACACCATGACATCGAGATTACTGATAAATAGAAAGTCCCATTTTCTGTTCACCCACTTCCCACGGAAGACATGTTCATGCCATATGAGCAAAGGAACTGATCATCTCCGCCTCTTCAAAGTCAGAAGTCGTAAATCAAACGCCTTGACTCTTTAATTTTTTCCTCATTTTCCTGCGCTTACAGTCGGAGAATGATAAACCACCAACCAAACCCACGCGCCCATTCCTCTTCAATGTAAATTCAAAATCCAATTTAATCCAAACCATGCCAAGCAGCACCCACTTCCCGCACCAGCAGCGTCGCGTGCTTACCAATTAAGTAACCCTCCAGTCGCTCGCAGTCCTTTGATATGTATTCGTTAACATTTATTGGCGTTCCCCGAGGCTATTGGGCGCCCACTCCATCCGATCTGTGGTAGTTGAAGAAACTTCAAGACAAAGTTGGGAATCGCTCTCAAAGGCAGCCAGCAGCGTCGAATGAAATTCCCCTCTTGATTGCAAGGACCCTCAATCAGAAATCGGAATGCGTCAATTTTGAATGCGGACACTTTCAGGTAAACCAGATTTCCGCGCTTCCCCCGATTCCATCCATCTCCAGGGGTGGAAGTATCCATTTCGGTGGTCATAGACTGGAATGTACCCCACCCCACCGACTTTACAGCCAAACCAAGAAGGAAGCCAGGCAAAAATACAAGAGAAAAAGGTGGGAACGCAATAAAAGCGAAATTCCTTGTTTAATGTGTCCTTCGGTCCGACGAGAGTTCATTAAACTAAAAACACCCATAAAGACACGACACGGCTACACAGCATCCGCATACTCACCCTGCATAGCAATCAGGGTCTCGGAAGAACAGCGATGCTGGCTGCGAAGGCGGCTGACACTGAATTCTGATGATGATGGCACGACACGAGCCAGATGGACGGTGGAATGAGGTGCAAATAATTCCACACCGGATCCGAGTGTGACTGTCGATGTGGATGAATTTTTATTGAGACCCACACCCGGACTCGCTCGCGTCAAGCAGGGATATCTGGACGGAGTCATTCGACCGTTTCATGACAATTTAATTCCGATTACAGCCGGCAAATGATTATTTATGTTCGACGAATTATTATCCTTTTTCTGCCGGACGGCCGGCCTGGCGGGGGGATTAAATGTGATGCTCTGTTGTGATGACCGGCCATGCCCTCGCCGCCCATCGGGCGTGTCGGTCATCATTCGTATTAATGTGTTCGCGGGCGGCACAGCAAATCGTGATGGTGCGGCAAGATTGTTGTCGTGTTTTATCTGTTTTTGACATTTAATCAATTAGGACGGAGAGTCCTTAATCGTTGGTGGTCTTTGAAGTGCGAGATCCCCAAGCCTGGCGACGGTGGGAGGAGTTCCAGTTCCAAACGTGTTCACGCTTCGCGGCCACAGGTACACAATGACAAAGTTGGCGCTTGTTAGAGCGGATTTTTCGGTAAATTCAATTAACCGAATTAGGTTTGCTTCAGAGGACTTCTTCTGCCAGAAGAAGGGTTGGCACAATCCGTTCCTTCATTAAATTTGTTACTCATTGCCTGAGGGTCTGCCGTGCACCCGCACTCCGGTTGTTGGATGAGTGCGGGTAATTTACGAGATTACTCTTGTTTGTTCCTGGTTAACATAAATTGGTGCATCAAAGGATGAGGCAAAGATGTTACGAAGTTATGTTCCAGGTTTCTCTCTCTCCCTCGCTGAATCGACTGGGAGCGGTGCAGTTTACTTCGCCTTTGCCTGGTTGGATGGTGTTATTTGCGTTGTCAATTTGGTAACACCTCAGCCTGTCTAAATCGGATTTGATGCGAAAGCATTCCCTTAGCCGTATGCCTCGTTAGAGGTGGAGAGTTGAGGATTGACATTGTTATTCGATAAAGGCTCTGATCGTGGACGACTGAGAGGGCTAACCACACTAACGCGCTAATGAAACAAGCGGCAATTATTGAGCCCACACTTCTGCAGGTATGATCTGGCTTTATGATGATAAAGCCAAGGCGGTAGACGATTTAGGGATGGTCACGGTTTTTGAGAAGTCCCTAAGACCGATTCGGTATTTCTTCTATCAACCATGTGTGTACATTAACTCGACTTGATATACCATGTTGCCATTCATTCCTTGTAATGAATTTTGTTTATTTCCCTGCCATTTATTGCGATTATACTACCACTGAAAGATTTAGTACAAATTTAGTACTTTTTTAGTACACATTTTTTTATGTTTCTTCAACGAAAGAAGTTCAGATAAATGTATATAATTAGGAAAGAAGAAGAGAATACTAGAATACATAGTGGGAATCAACAATTAGTACAAAGGCGAGAACGTGCATCATCGCGTGAGTTATATATTTATGTATGAATAAAAACGACTCTCGAGATGTACAAGCATTAAAACGAAACTTGACTTTGAAAGGACCATTACTTTCAATGACGATAACAAAGAAATGACTTATCACGGTTCTTTACATGCAACTTACCGACCAAGCACAATAAGATGCTATGGCATAGCGTCTTTACTCCTTGTACTTATTCTTTGTACATTGGTTATGTTCAGACAATTCCAGAGGCTAACAGCATTAATGAAGACTATATGCGCGATGGAGGGCAAGTCCGAATATGAGGTCTTAACAAAAAGTATCGATAGGGTTGATTAACAGATAATACGTTAAGTAAGTATTCGGGTTCCTTTTGTTTGTCTTAATTTAAAGAGCGAAACACGAAGTTCGACTACCAAGAGAGGCTTTAAATTCAATCCAAACATTTTTGGCGAATACGAAGGAAAGTGTTCCTGTCCAGGAATGTATGTTATAAACTTATTTCTCAACCGAATTGGAAGTAAGTTGCAGTTGCAGTTGGACAGGAAATCATTATCAAGAAATTGAGCAAAATAAGGGATTTCATACGTTTCAATTTAACATTAATTGGCGGAAATTGTTTGGTAAATCTTGGAGCTGCATATAAGTTATACATATTTCGTATGAACCATGATCAATTTTATTCTGAAGAATTGAAAGACTAAATACTTAAAACTAAGGCTGGCGTTTTATGCTGCTGACCTGCTTTAACACAGGCATGGGGTGTTTGGCTTCTATCGCCTCACAGAGTGCACTCCGAATTTTCGATGCTTTTCGCCGAGTTCCACTTACTGTGGATTAACAATGGGATTATAATAAAAATAATAATAATAATATAAGGGGTAGCTTCTCAGCAACCACGTGTGTTGTGCGTGCTATTGTTCTTTCACGCGTGGAAGGGACCTACAGTTTAATGCCAGCTCCGAACGGCGAAGTTGAGAAGCCTTTTCTAGACAGGAATACTTTTTGAGCATTGTCAGTGACTCGAAAGAGGCGGAGGCGTGAATTCTCAAATGTGGTGAATTCGGGTATCGAACCTGGCACCCACTGGGTAGGAGTCCACGCACTTACCCATTACTCTACGGCGACCCTACAATGGGATTACTTCAGGATAAATTATTGAGGTAGATGTTTCCTAGGTTATCAAAGTGGGAAACGTATTCCATATTAGATTTATTTTCTCTGGTATCGTTCAGAGTTTTTTTTTGTTACCAAACGATACCACAACTCTAAAAAGATCTCAGACAACCATCAACAGCTCTTGGGCACTTGTTTCTAAATTCTGTCCATTCTTAAAATTGTATCCGTTCTGGATGACAGACATTATCATCTCGGATTGGTTTTAATAATTGGCCTTCCACTTCGAAGTAGAGTATTGTTGCTTTAGTTTTCTTCAAGCAATGGAAGAGTATAGACTTATGAGAGTATAGACCCTACTTTCTTCGTTTTTCATTGAAGTGAATCCTTTTTTGATTTCTGGTTAATTATAATTTGTGTAGAATAATAGGTGCGTTTTTCTTTGCAAGCGTATATATGTACGCTTAAATTAAAATATCGCCGCTTATGTGACTCGGCATATTAATCGGCGCTTGAGAAAAGCGCGGATAAAAATAATGCTTCCAGTCATTCTTTTCTTTGGTTGGTGTACATATTTACAATATTAAACCCCTAAAAGCAATTTTTCATGTATTTTCTAGCATTTGTAGGGGTGGTTGACGTATTAGATAATTTAGATGATTTTTGAAATGATTTTGCATCCACAAGTATGCAATTTTTGGTATACGCACCGTGTTCTGGGTATACATTATACGTTTTATACAAATTGTGTTAACATTGAGAATAATTAAGTGTTTTTGCATTTAACACTTTAAATGGTCACTCTACACAATCGCAAGCCGAAGATTGAGACTATTAACGAGCAACCATCACCATACTTCTTTCAACCCCTGACTGCCACACATGTCATTAACGTTCATGGTCAATTATTATAATTATAATTTAAGCGTATAAATGCTGGTAAAGAAACACACATAATATAGAAGGAAGGGAAATTAAACTGGAAATCTTAGTTGGTTTAGTTTGGCTAACACTGAACACTTAACATCAAACAGTAATGTACTGAGTATGGAACCCTGGCGTACTTTCGTTGTATCATCAAAAAAGAAAATTCAAAATTATTGGCATGATAAGAAACTGCCTGGACAAGGTTGATAAGATACAAATAAATTAGGTTATGACAAGAAGATGAAAAGTCATACAGTACGGATAATGCTTTATTTTTTTTTTTATAGAATTGAAGGACTAACCCGATCTGAGGCATTAGAGAAAAGAAGTATGGTTAAAAACGTGATTAGTAGTGAGATGTCATAACAGAAGTATGAAGAGCATTTAAAAAAAATCGGAATAAATATTATCCATGCGGATATCCACCTTTGTACAATCCAAGCCAATGTCTCTACAATTCAAAGCGGACAACAGCAACTGCATTTCACAGAAAAGTTTAGGTTTTCCTACTTGCCGTATTATTGCCCCACTGCCCCGAAACTAGAGGACAGTATATATTCGCACTTGTTTGACCGCGAGTTTCAATGGAAAAGGGTGAGGCAAATGCACGCTTGTCACATAGTTCTGCTGATTATGTGGTGATAGATTGTCGCGTTTGACATACCACGCACTGAAACTCAATAATTGGAGCCAACTTTGAAGCTCTCAGTGCTGAGCACAATTGACATTTTCACATGCAAGGCTCATACCTCTTTCGGTCAACATCAAGGACAAAAGTCAGAGATTTAATCCAAAAATTCTGCTGGAGACTGGCAACGAAAACAAACAAAAATTGTGTATTCAAAGTAGAATATAGTTTTTCTCTTGTTATCGGAAATGTCGCATTACATGTTCATTTTTGTGTGCCTCTACTATTTACATCGTTCGCCCATGTAGCATTTGATTGCATACTTCTAGGATAAAGCATAAATACTCTGCGGTGATCAACTCCCGCCATACCGCTCCACCAGATACGAAAGTAAATCCTCTCAGCAGCTGAGAGCTTCGAATTTATATGCATGTCCTTATTATCCCTTCCATATTTCCTTTTCCGCAGACAGAAAAAATCATTCAAATCCAGGATTGTGTGTAATAAAAATGAAAACGAATCGTCTCCCCACGGGGTCCTGTTAAAAGATGAAACGACCGATTACCTTGGAACACATCACCAACACAAGTCCTCACATAACCCTGGCCACCATCAGACCATCCATCCATTAGCACATTCACCACCTCAGACCACAAGCGTTCAATTAACTTCACAAATCGATTCACTTCCCCAGAGGAAGACCCCTTTTTCAGTGGCCAACTGTTTGAACGAGATTATCGGCTTATTGATCGGGCGTAGGGTTAGTTTTGGGACGGTTTTCATTTAACAGAGATCAGATTAAAATACCCATAGACGATGTTTGCCAATAAATTAAATGAAAGGAATGATGTGATGTCCTGTCCCTTCTCGTACCCGATCGAAGGACATCACAGATTGCCATGTTTTGCTGGTTTGTAAAGGTTGTTCCTCCCCTTCCCGGAATGCTTCCGTTTCGCTCCCAGTCCAGACTTGCGTGGAATTCTATTTAAATTCACACAAATGGAAGGGGCTGGCGTGGGGCGTTCCGTTGAGGAGAACTACCCTCGTCTGTGGTGTGGCAAGAAGCGAACGAGAGTGCCAGCGACCTCTGCTCCTCGGCTGTGGCACGGAATTGTGAACAGAAACGGACAATCGTCTCGGTGTTGTCCCTTTAAAATTGCTCCTCGCAATGTGAAGAAGAAGAAAATGAATTTATTGAAAGGAAGGCGACAAAATGAGATATCTTCAGTCCGGTGTTTGATGTGTACATGGTCATTTGTGCGTGACTTTGACGCAAGTGTACTCGGGAGTTCGGTAGCTCGGGGGGTTAAGGTCAGCTCTCGGACTGTGCGCGAGGAAACTTGGCACAAATTATAAGCAATTCCCAGTGGGATCACGTAGTGGCCTTTGTTCAAAAGTTCCTAGATGCCGTCATCGTTGCATGAGAAATGGTTGAGGCAGCGAGTGTTCCTTCGTCGCGGAGGGACAGATGTATTTGTGTTCTCTGCAGGGTTAATGGATTGAGGAAGTGTCGGGCTGTTAGTAAGTTTGCTTCCGAAGTCAACTGGCGAGGCCGAGCTGTGTACTTGCCTTTCAGGCGGAAGTAAGGCATTTGGCTGGTTGTGCAAGTAACTTAGCCCGTGTCCAGTGTGGGGCAAGTCAGCTCTGCCAAGTCCTTCATCAAAGGCATCCGCTGATCCTCAAACTGAATACGAAACGCAAGCACAAGGTCGAAGCCGAAGCGTGAGTCAGCTTAAACATGCAGGCTTGTCAATGGAAATGAGTGCCTTAAGTGTGACGTCTGTAACGAACTCCATACTCACCCACTGTCCTGGGATCTGCGGAGTGCGCAAAAAGGATAATTGCTCTTTGGGATACGCTCAAAGTGAATTTTAAAAGTTTTTGTGGCTTTTTTGGCGACAACGTGATGTGCATGCATGGCCGCCCGCCCGCGTGGTCCCCTTGGACATCCCCTGGGACGTAAACTAATTTTCAAAGTCTGCTTGTGCTTGGGGCACTGGTTTAATTTATGGCTGCATAAACAAATTACTCTTCTGGATGTGCGGAGCACGTGGGATTGTGTTAGACAAGTTCCACTTGAGTGGTAGCTGGAACCGGTGCTTCATTCTGCCCCCAGAAGAATCATTTTGATGGAATCTGCTTTTAGGTGATGGAACTGAAAGTGTAAATTCAACTGCACAAGACAGTGAATAGTTTTCGATGCGATTTGAAGGTCTGTTTAGATTTGGGACAAAATGCCTTAACTAGTGCTTCTAGTTTTTCAATGGGAATATCCTTTGTCTTCGGAAAAGGCGCTCCATCTGGACTGAAGTAGTTTTCTTCTGGACACTAAGTGGAGCTGCAGATATTCCGGATCACATATCGGCTGCGTGTGGTATGTGGTCGCCGTGGCGTAGTGGGTTAGTGCGGCGACTCCTACGCAGAGGGTGCCAGGTTCGATACCCAAATTTACCACCTATAATATATATACGGCCCCGCCTCTTTCGAGTCACTGACAATGTTCAAAGTGTATTTCCTGTCTAGAAAAAGCTTCTCAACTTCGCCGTTCGGAGTCGGCATTAAACTGTAGGTCCCTTCCACGCGTGAGAGAACAATAGCACGCACAACATGAGTGGTTGCTGAGAAGCTAGGCCCTGGCCCTCTACGGGCTGTAGCGCCACCCATATTATTATTATTATTATATCGGCTGCTGGCTAAGTAAGAGAATGGGGCCTCGTCCATAGAGCCTCTCCACCCGACAAAATCTTTTGCCACCTACCATGTTGGTTGAGATCTTCTACCACTTGTGTGCGCCATTGCGTTCCGTGGGCGTCCTCTATTGCGCTGTCAAACTGGCTCAGAGTCGAAAACTCTTCGGGGTGGAGCAGTGTTGTCCATGCGCTCTACTTGGCCTTGTCATCTTAGGCATTGAATCCGTAGACGCCTCGCTAGACTCATTTCGCTGCACAGTTCCTGGTTGAATTTTCTCCTTCGAAAAGCATCAAGGCAAATAGGGCCAAAGATTGAACGCAGAACTATTATCTCGAAAATAACATTAGCTTCTTTTTCTGCTTTCGAGGTAGACCACTCACGGGAGACGAATTTCCTGCCGTTATAACAGGATGTCGCTATATCAGAATGGAAAAAAACAAATGTTTATTTATATTTTATATGTTGTGTTTTTAATTCATTTAAATGAAAAGTTAGAACATATATATGTATGTACAAACAAATGTAAATTTTTTCTTTTTAGTACATATTTGGTACATATACTGTTGGTCATCAGTGCAGTCCATTCGGAGAGGGGCCACTACAAATTGTTCATCAATTTGTGAGTCGTTTAAGGTCTGCAATCCCGCATGCTTAAAACAGTTAGCAATAGTGCTGCAACTGACGCGATCTCAAGCTGTGGCCACCATGCCGATAGCGTATAGTAATCGAATGGTGTATTCCTTATTAGATTCTAAGTTCTGAATCTGAATCATTTTGACAAGGTTTGCACAAGGTGTTTTCTAAGATTGCTTTTTAGGCTTATTGTCACACCGTAGACCCTGGTCTGACGAAAGATTTTCAGTGTTCGGATGTGATGGGCTTCTTCTTCTTCTGGTGGCGCTACAGTCCGGCGTGGACCTGGGCCTCAACCAGTAAGACTTTCCAGCTATCACAATCTTTAGCCGGCTGTCTCCAACTGCGCACACTAAGTTGATTGAGGTCCTTCTCCACCTGGGTGCGCCATCGGTTCCGTGGGCGTCCTCTGTTGCGTTGTCCCACTGGTTCGGAGTCGAAGACTTTTCTTTTAGAATCCGTAGACGCCTGACTAGCCTCATGTCGCTGCACAGCCTGTACAGTTCGTGGTTGAATCTTCTTCTCCACTAAACATCAACGCAGACAGGACCAAAGATTGAACGCAGAACTTTTCTCTCCAAAAGACCAAGTGCTTCTTCATCCGCTTTTAAGATTGTCCATGCCTCCGCACCATAGATCAGGACAGGGATGATCAAGGTGTTATATAATGTTAGCTTAGTCCTTCGAGAGAGGACTCTACTACTCAATTGCCTCTTGAGCCCATTGAAACAGCGATTGGCAAGAGTAATTCCGCGTTTAATCTCGGTACTGGTGTTGTTCGTACTGTTCACTTGCGAGCCGAGGTAGACGAAGTCCTTCACTACCTTGAAGTTATAGCTGCCTATGGTGACGTTTTGGCCAAGTCGTCGATATTGTGCGTCTTTTCTTGATGACAGCATATACTTCGTTTTGGGCAGTTATCCACAACAAAATTTTCCTTTTCTTTATCCTTAGATCTGTGTCCCATTTTCGGAAAACTGTGATGAGCACATTATTGCTCCTCTGAGTCTTAAACCATTTTAGAAGTGTTTCATCAATGTCAACATTTTTTGATGAACGAGTCTTTTTTTACTTTTATTGACTTCGATTGAGAACTTTTCTGAACAGCTTCTTTGTTTTTCCACATTCCGATGATTGTTGAATGCGAAACATTAAATTCTTGTGCCAGATTTGAGTTGGATTCCCCGGCTTCAATTCTCCAAATTAAGGCACAACAGACCCAAAAATCCAAAGAAATAAACAGCTAGGATGCATTCAGACATATGTAACTGTCTACACAGTGAACACAGGAATAAGGCAAAAGTAGCGACAATTCACCCCTTTTGTTCTATTTTTGGTCGTTATATCCAGATCTCGTGACAAAAAAACCACGACGAAAAGGTCGTTTCAACCGAATGGCGTTATTAGTTATTGAACAGGGAAGAAAACTTTAGCTTTCAACTTCGTCGTTATAACCGAGGTCTCTTTAAGTGAATTCTATTGTACTTAGTCTTGACCTCGTTCACCATTATGCACCATTAATGCCAACGAACGCCTCATTGACGGCTCGCTGTATTCGACCGATCAGTACGAACTTTTAAAAGATCGTGCCGCTTGCGTTGGCGAGTGAATTTTGCACGTCCCTTCTGAAGAATGATGTTGAAAAGCATAAAAGCTCGTCGCCTGCCTTGTTCGTTACCGATCTTGATGGAGCAGCCAGTAATCTCCACCTTCATCGATACTACGATTCCACTTATCGAGCCTGCATCCTTACAGACGAGTTGATGCATGCCCTCCAGACGAGTTGGTCCTGCAGATGGACGGTCTACACTAGGTGCTTTATTCGACTTTTGCCTCAATACCGCTATCTTATCATCGTCTATGTTGTAAAGTCTAAGTTCTCTTCTATAATCAACCATTATGTGGAGTGGCAGAAAGAAGTTGACTGCGATGTGATTAAAGGAACACAGGTGATGCTCACAATAGTGTGTACTCAGACAACAGCATTCCCGCCAACCTTCGAGACTTTTCTATTTTGATTGACTTAACTTAACACACTCAGCGCGTACCGATCCTGGTCTTCCTCTACCATTATCTGTACGATCCTGAACACGAAACCATGGTGATTAACGCAGTGTGCGCTTCCTCATAAGCTCATCACATTTAGTAGTCGAAGCCTCAGTACACGCGACTATTATGCTGTGCTTGGCCTTGTTCATTGCAGTCTAAGCTAATGTCTTATGCATGCGACTCAGTTCAATTGCCACCAAGCCCTCGTTCATCAAAACAAATCAACTATCCTTCAAACGTAGGATGTCAATTCTTGAGACAATGTATAATCCATGGCTATGGCGAAAAGATCTTTCCTACTTGCTTGTCTATCAATTCCCCGTTCCGATAAGAGCTACGAGGGGCCGGTGAATCACTGCGTTACTTTTCAGTAACATACCATATTTATGAACAAATTATGTAAGAAATGATCGTGGGTGTAGCTGTCACACGTTTATGACTTATTACGCTTTAATATCATCAATAGAATCATTACGAGCAAACAACTAACCTACCGGTGTTGACGCGGCATCGATATTCTGCATCTCCCAACTCATCGTTCGTTAGTCGATTCTAATTCAACCTCGTCGCACTAGTCAAGCAAACGAACGCCTGCATATCTCAGCGACTCTGTGGAATTCACGAACTATCAGCCTTAGAAGGCTCCCCGACACGTATCGTTTCGATGAAGATGCACTTGCTTATGATTATTTAATTTTGTATTTTCCTTTTTTAAGTTGTATTTACAACATTAACCAGTTAAACTTGCGCCTTAATGATGTAATATAATATACTACGGGTGGCGCCACAGCCCGTAGAGGACCACTGCCTAACCATTTGTGTTGTGCGTGATATTATTCTCTCACGAATGAACGAGGGGATCTACAATTTAATGCCGACTTCGAACGGCCAATCTTTCGAAGCCTTTCGTACGCACGATTGTACTCTAGTGCTTTCCATGATCCGAAAAAGGTGGAGGTGTCAACGTTCGTCGTACCGGGAATTGAATATAGACACCATAGGTTCATGTGCGTAGTCGATGCACACACCCTCTATGCCACGAGGACCAAGATTTATTGAATTTCACTCGAAATTGCGACGACCACCCGATGGCAAGCTTCTTTTCATTTATTAAATTTTTGTAGAAAAAGTTTCAAAGAAATTTCGATATCTTACGCTTGCTGTAGCAATTCATATTATCCGACTTACAAATGGGAATCAAGACTCTTGCTAGAGACAAGATGTAAGCGGCTTGTTGATGACAGAAGGTTTAGTCTATAATTGATTGCCGAAATGAGTAATGAGATGCCAGACAGACAGTTTGAAGAAGGGGCGGGTTTAGACCTCTACAGCATACCATCGTTCTAAGATGCACACAGTTATAATGACCAAACACATGGGGAGAGGGTTGCCGCTGAAAGATTTTTTTTTTGAGAAAGTCGCAAAAAAAAGTGTCACAGAGCCAAAAAATGTAGCGATAAAAATTAACAAAGAAGGAATGTAATTCCCAATGCCAAGGTCTTGCTACGATTACCTACATAAAGCAGGAAAAAAATCCGACTAGATCTTCGCAAGCTTAAATTGTAAATGAAGAGTTATAGGAATCTAAGCCCGTCAACTAATTAAACTTCAGCGAATAAATCCACCAAACGAGTTGGACATACAGGTTCAGCAATTTTCAAGTCCGGATATATGGTGCCATCTTTTGAAATTGGTTTCTTCTGAGCATACAAAGACCAGCTTGACTTCCGCATTTTGTACGTTTCATTGCTCCTAAGCAAGGCAGCCTTTTAGTTGCATCTTCTTATTTCATTGGACAAATTCCTTAGGCTCCTTAGGCTCGGAAATAATTGTTAACACACATTATAGAATGATTGCTTTATGTCCAGATCCTTTGAAATAATTCCTTTTCAAACTAATTTCAAATATTGGGGCTCTTCATCAAAATCCGCAAAGGTACTGATCTGATTCTGACCCCACTCCGAATCTGTTACATGGGAAAATGTCTCTTATAAAGCAGTCTACAAAATTCGCAAGAAAATGTAAAAAGTGTCAAAATGGTGGTATTTTTAAAAAGTTAAAAAAGGGTCAAAGTGCGATTGAAGTCGAATAGCAGCAACAGTGTATTTGGCTTTCCATTCTTCTGTCTTCCATTCTTCTTTATTTGGCGCTACAGTCCGGGGTGGACCTGGGCCTCAACGATCAAGCCTCTCCAGCTAGCACGGTCTCTGGCAAGCTGTCTCCAAGTTGGTCGCACGCCAAGTTGGTTGAGGTCCTTCTCCGCCTGGGTGCGCCACCTTAAACGCGGGCGTCCTCTGTTGCGCTGTCCCACGGGTTCGGAGTCGAAGACTCTCCTGGCCGGAGCTGAGTTGTCCATACGCTCTACATGGCCTAGCCATCTTAGGCGTTGGATCCGACGACGCCTGACTAGACTCATGTCGCTGTACAGCCCGTACAGTTCGTGGTTGAATCTTCTCCTCCAGAAACCGTCAACGAGCGAAAATCATTAATAACGGATTTAAGGACGCAGCCGTGAACGAATGCAACATTCGACGTTGGTTTGCTGAGTTCCCTTTTGGAGATATAAGCCTTGAGAACGTAACACGTGTACAACTAGTGGTAATGTATCAGTGGTCTCAGACGAAATAAAAACTTAACAAAAAATAACATAACATGAGAGTATCTGTCATGACTATAATTCGACACCTATCTCTAATCGGAAAAGATAATTGCCTCGAAATCAGACATTTTATGTGTCATGGCTTAATACTTCCGAGGGTGTCTTACCGATCAATTGGTGAATGCGTGCAACTGCAGCACCCAGTAGAGCGGCTGTTCCAGTAAACTTCAGTCTCGATATTTCTCTTTTCACTATCTCCTAATCACTGCAGCGTTTTCCAAGCGGAAATAATATCGATCAGCGAAGCCCTATCCTGACTGAAGTGGAACGTGATATCTGCAGCTTTACGGATAGCCAGGCAGCAATCAAATCCCCAACATCGTTTTCTACAAACTCAAGAATAGTCATAAGCTGTCGCACATCACTTGACGAAATATCCGAACAGTTTCGAATTCGCCTGTCTTGGGTCCCGGGCCATAGACACATTGTGGGAAACTGCGAAACTGACAAACTCACATAAGTCAAGTCAATGCCAGACCCGAAAAGACTAAGACTATATTCTAAAGACTTTGCAGAATTTGCCGAGACGAGGAAGAAGAGGAAGGGTACAACACCTTCTCTGGAACTGCCCGGCACTTGCCTCAGCTAAGAAAGCTACTCTTGGCTCCTACTTCTTCGATAATCTAAGCGAACTGAGAGAGACATCAATCCAATCATTATTAGACTTCATTGACAGATTAGGCTGGCTGTCGTAATAACCACGCCGGCCCTACCCCTCTCTCTATAGACAAACCAACGTGGTAGTACAATGGGCCTACTTTGGCCTAAGTGCATCTAAGCCACTTTCCTATCCTACCTATCTCCATATTTTTGAATGGAATTCTCGCCTCTAACAGTGAGAAATTCCTGCGTAAGTTATATCAGATGTTCAATTATTTTCGATTCGATAATTTTTTAACACCGAAAATGCCTTAATGCCTTGCATCTACTTTCTTGTCCGCAAGCAGTCGTATCTCATTCCTCCTTTTCTGTTCTCTGAGTTCACAGCTCTCGTAGTTTGATCAATGTTGCATTGTAGGCTTTCAGCTTCACTGAACTTACAATGCTTCCCGGATAAGATATTTCTGATTTGGCCACGAAAGTGGTGAAGTTTCGTATCCAAACTCGCTTGAAGGGGGTTCGCTGCCCATCATTATGAACCGTATGTGAGCGCCGGACGTACAACTGCGGTGTAAAGCCCTCCTTCAGCTTAGGGGGCATTTTCAGTCACTCAAGATGGCTGAGTTTTCCTGCCACTTCATCCAGCCTACGCTTACGCAATAACGTCATCACAGGTTCCTTCGCTATTGATCATTGATCCCAGATATTTGAATTTTTCTCACTTGGGAAGTACTATTCCATTCAAATAAATATCTGGAATAAGCCTGAGTCGATCAGAGAGGGGGCAGCACAGGCACTCTCTCTTTTTCTGGTCATAAACTTTACATCGTATAAAATACAGACCGGCGGATGTTCGCTTAAATCTTTTACATTACCCAACGGATTTTAATGCGGTTTTCTTCAGTAGATAGGTTGATTAAAGAGGAAGGTTTATATAATTTAATTTGTTGAAATATGATTGTTGTTGTTGGATATTAGAAGAAAGAAAGTCGAGTGAGAGCTTTTATTGAAAATGGTTTCTAAGAAAAGTGCGAGGGTGCAGAAATTGTATCAGTTTTGGATTGAGTTTTCTCTCTTTTCTCTCCTGTTTTGGATAGGGTACAGGGAGAGACAGAAAAAAGCCGGTCTGCTATCAGACAAATATTTCCGATAAATGGCGGTATTCGAAGTGACGCAATCCGATGGAGTAAAAGCGACCATATTCTTTTGAAATGTACCAAAATAATGTAGGATGTTGGACTCCACGCTAACACCAGATTAGCATCTTCATTGCACAAGCGTCTTTGAATCCTCTGACTCTGAGCATTTTAAAGAAGACCCTATCTCTCGGCAAAGTACACCCGTTGTTCTACCATGTGGATCTCAACGGTCCTTCTTCAGAATCCACTGGAGGCATTTGACAAATTGATGAAGATAGTTCGCGTAGAGAAAGCTTCTCAACTACGCCGTTCGGAGTCGGCATTAAACTGTAGGTCCCTTCCACGCGTGAGAAAACAATAGCACGCACAACACGAGTGGTTGCTGAGAAGCTAGGCCCTGGCCCTCTACGGGCTGTAGCGCCACCCATATTATTATTATTATTATTAACTGATGGACAGTCTTAGTCAGATAAATCGGTGATTTCTCCTTTGGAAAGACAGGGCAAGAGAGTATCATTCCTCTTCTTCATCTCTACAGCTTCTGCGGAAGTCATTGTAGGCCAGACTCAATATGCAGGCTTGAGTTCCAGTGGCGTAGTGGTCAGTAATGCCGCTGTCAAGAGCTCTGCGAGTCTTACTCATTCTGATCACTCTGTTTGATCGTCTCGAATTGAGAGTAGGCCATAATTGTTAGACCACCTTACTATCTAGTATTCCGTTGCGCTATGAACTTATACACGTCAAAAATTTATGTTCTTCCTCGTCTTCGCTGCTCTTACCTACGCTACGACAAAGTTGGTTCCTAGCAAGGTTCACAAATCTGTCACCGATCGGATATAGCTTCGGATGTTGAGGTGTAGGCAACGCATGCTAGATAGAGAGAGTATTATCCCCGTGACTAGGTCTGCCAATAGAGTTCGTTCTCGAATGCATCGTCGTGCAAGTTGTGTTGTTCGATGAATCTTGGATTCCTTGACTTACTACATAACAAATCATAAGAAAGAAAACTACTTGCTGGACGGGTGCATAAGAAAACGGGCGACGTTTGGAGGTCTCCGAAGGCGTTGGAGAGACATCTTATTTTGCTATACTACAATCCGTTGCTCCGCCTTCCTATTACTTCGAGATACCATTCCATTTTCCATTTCGTAGCTCCACGAGCGCAGTCTGTTCACTTTCCCTTGTCTATTGACTGGAGACAAAAACTCAGACTTCAAGGCTAACATCGCCAGGGGAGTAAAACGAACATATTGCGCTGCGCAATCATGTTAGCTGCTGGATATGACGGTTGCTTGTGTTCCATCATCCGTTCACCTTCACGATGAGTGCTTCAAAGAAGATTCCTTGCTCCCCAAGTGGTAGCCTTGGAATAAGAAGAAATTAAACGTCTTTTGCATATTTCTGAGATCGTAAGGCAATTTACCCGTCCTGCCCTGAAGATGGTGCAACTGGGACACTGAATGTTAGAAAAACGTGTAAACGGCCACACTCTCCAATTAGCATGCTCCTTTTTCACAAGAAATTAATTCTGACAAAAAGGGTCTCCGCCTCGTTTTTTCCAATTTCTGCGAAGACAGTCGTTTTTCAAATGAAGTGAAGTTCAATTTAAATAAACACAACCATGGGCCATGGGTCTGAGGCCACCCTCCGCCGAGTGACACACTTGCTTTCCTGGAAATGTCTGTCGAAGACTCAAAAATCAATTGGCTCTCGACTGTAAAGCAGTCGCATCTTCACTTAGTTTCGGTTGAGCGACGATACAACCATCAGGCGTTCCCCGAACTACCACTCAATTACTCACCATCGGCGCGTCCCTCTCGCTAATTACAAGTTTCCCTAGATGACTTAATTCTGACACGCTCTCGCAAAACACAAACTTTTGCTCCGTCGTCGTTCCGGGCGTCTCTCGTCTCTTGGATCCTTTTTGCACTGCGAAGGATGTAATTACAAGCAATCGCTCTCTCGCTCTGGTCACCATCTTTGATTGGATGGACTTGGGCGACGACTTCGAGTTTACATCTCCCAGTCGGGCATTTCAATTTCACTTCAACTTTTACCTTCACCATCGACCTTCCCACTCCCCACGCCCACCCATCGCCCACGGCCACCGTTCAATGCTGTCGAGTATCCTTCATTTTAATTATCAAGTTTAAGAAACCAATTAAGACGTTTTCGATTTCCTTGCCATTCCGCTGACTTTGACACCGGGACAGGACGGCCACGGCAGGCGGCCACCACGAGCCATCACAACGATCATGACCACCGCTAGCGACGACGTCGTTCGCCGCCGCCATCGCCTCGCCGTCCATTGCCAGCTGTAGTCAGGGAGCCAGTAGTCCTTGTAGACAATTTGTAAACAATGCGAAATTATTATTTATTGCTCAATGCTACAATTATGAGTTTGTGTAGCTCAGCTCCTGCGTCCGTTCAATTCCGTTTCTGACTTGTCCGCACGCGGTATCTGCCAGTGGCACTGTTTGCCGATGTATTTGAAGGTCATCCCGCGCAGTGACTGTGCGCGACGGAGGCGGCGGCAGCGGCGGGTGTCAGTGTCACAGACAATGGGACAAGTGTGTCTTCGGATAAAGAATTTTAATGCTTCTGCTGTAGCGTTCGCTGCGCGCGATGGACAATGGGGGAGGCACACAGCCAGCGAGCACACACACAAAACGCGAAATATGGCGAAGGAGTAATAAAAATACGAAAATAATTGCCAATTGATTACCACCCAGCACCATCAGTACAAGCACTAGCACACAAGCAAGCTCGAGAAGCAGAAGCAGTGGCTGGTGACTCCGCTCGGCTAGGTGGTAGCGCCAAAAGTAAACACTTAACCCAACACACAACCATCTCGGACTGGTGTTAGATACTTTTTGTTTTCGTGTTGTTTCCATTTTTTTTCTTTTTGTTTTTGTTTTTGAGCTTCGCTGTCGATTCAACCAGTCGCGGTAACTAGTCAGTCATCGAAAGTTATTTGATCCACGAGTTTTGACGGTTTCGCTAGGCTAGGCGTTAAGGCACGCTCCGAAGGCAGCTCTGTACTTGTTGTAGCCGACTCAACCACTGCGACGACGACGGTGATGTGCACTCCGATCGGTAGCATATCGACGATAACGACGACCGCGACGACGACAGACGGTATGCTAAACGCACACAGTGGCCACATACACGGGTAGGCCGATCCGTATTTAGACAGCCTCTAATGTGCAGCTAGATGCGCGCATACGGTCAGTTTGGAAAATCACCGCGCGTACAACGACGACGTTCCGAAAGCGCGCGCGAGGGCGAACACACGGCGTATACGTAACAAAAAAAAATCTGTGTTTTTTTTTTCTGCCCGCCTGTCCATCGTTTTTTGCTGGAAAATTTGTCGCGCAATTTTCAATTTTCCCGTCTCGACGGAATGTGCTGTGTTGTGAGTGATTGGACGGACTTCCAAAAGATCGATTGATTGTGAAACGGCGAAAATTAGAAATACACTCAAAATGTGCGTGCGTTGCCAACGGGAGCTGTGAAGTTGACCTTAACGATGTTTTGCGTAGGTTGCATGCGATTGGCTTAGAAACCGAGCCACGACCAAGGATATACAATGGCTTACATCTAGCTGTCTCCGATTGGGCACGGAGACGCGGAGGATTCGTGGGAGTTGGGTACCTGCCCGAGGGTTTGTGTTTACGTATGCGGTTTGATGACGCAGTGGGAAAACTTCTCGGAACTCCACTTGATTCAGTGGGAAGATGGATGTGGACGAAATGTCTGAGATTACATCGAGATCAAGTGACGGATTCTGTCTACGGTTCGAATTTTGGGATCCTCGTAAAAAATGTTGCTGACCTTTACATTTTCTTTATTATTTCTGACATCCTTCGAAGCAGGCGACTCCTTGTCTGTCTCTGTGATGCGACGCAAAATTCCAAGGCTGCAGGCCTGGTTCTAGTGTGAAATTCTGTATGTCTTCGCTTTCGTACAGTGAATTATTTCGCTGAATTTTATAAACAGAGTTTCATCTCCTCGCCCTAAGAGCAAGCCTCCAATAGAACTCATGCCATCACACTGCGCCCTATAAAGACTTCTCTACAAGAGACGAGGAAGATGAAGAAGCTATTGTGCACCTTCTCTGCAATTGCAGCACCCTCTCCTTCTAAAGGACAAGTCCATTAAGGTCTTACTTCCTTCATAACTTAACTCGCAGTCAGTGGAAAATGTCTAATGCGTCACCAAGAGGAAGTTCTGTCGTTTTGCTTAACGTTCCGCGATACTCCGTGCTAAAGCTCCTGCCAAAGAAGACAGTAGAAAAATTCTTGTGATTCTGACGTTGTTTTTGTGATCGGTCATGACTTTTCGACTGAATTTTGACTGACTTTGTTAAAAAAGAATTTCGACAGTTTTGAAGCTCATTTGATGCTCGGATGGGAAGCAGTATTCATTCTCTTCGAATTCTATTATCAGGTTGAGATTTTTGTTGTTCGTAATCTCGAGGTTTCCCCTGTTTTGTTCGCACGGTGTCGGAGAATCCTCGCGCCGAAGAATCAAAACGTTGTGCATTGATGATGAGATGTAGACATTGGGTTCGGAGTTGATTTAATAGACTAAAGCTAACGCACCAGTCATGCAGGACCTCTTTTCGCCTCCAGAAAGACCAGGGGCTCTTTTAAACGCTTTAGAAGTTGCCCATTCCCCTGTCCCATAGACCAGACCTTGGATGATGGTCTCAAATGAAAAGGATTTATTAATCAAATTTATAAATGAAGGACTGCGATTAGCAAATTGGCCCATCCTCATAACCAACAATTCCTTCAACTCATACACACTCGAAAACACGTTTCCAAAACAGGTCCAGTTTGATTAGAGTGAAAGTGAGACTAGCAGCAGTATTTCGGCAAATACAGCGTCCAACATTGGCATCCAAAGCTTGGACATGTCGCACGAAAATGTACTTATCATGTCTCCGAATAACTCTCCATTGTGATGATCGCCATTTTCGAAGACATTTGGACCAGTGATTCCTTCTTCTTCTTCTTTACACAGTCCGGGGTGGACCTGGGCCTCAACAAACAAGACTCTCCAACTAGCACGGTCTCTGGCTAGCTGTCTCCTGTATCGCACGCCAAGCTGGTGGAGGTCCTTCTCCACCTGGGTGCGTTTCCTCCTCTGTTGCGTTGTCCCACGGGTTCGGAGTCGAAGACTCTTCGGGTCGGAGCTGAGTTGTCCATACGTTCTACATGGCCTGTTTTGTGATTCCATCGTCGTATAAATCGCCCCAAACGGTAACTTTTTTCGGATTCAATGATGTTTCAACAATAGATTCAGTTTGGGCTTTCGAATAGAAGCATGTTTTTCAAAATAAATGCAAACAATTTGCTTGCAATTTGCTCCGGCGTGAATCTATTCACTGTGAAATGTCACCAAACTAACCTCAAAAGATCTGCTAAAGAGATCTAGTGTTACATACTAAGAAGTAAAATCAAGTATGGCCTAGAAGTTCGACGGGATATAGTCTCAATGGTTGTCATTTTAACCTGAAAAGTAGAATGCCACTTTTAGAATAGTGCGAGCGAATATGTTGGATTTCACTAAGAATACACAGGAATCTTTACGAAAATATACGATACACGATTAAGATCACTTTTGGCGCCAAGAATTGATAACGGTATTTTGTAAAGGGGTTAAAAACTAGCATTTTTACTGTGGAAAGAATGGATCCATCTCGCCCCGCTCATAAGAAGTAAATTTTTGAAAAATCTGTCATTTAATATAAATTATCATCAAATTATTCATTTGAATAGTTTTGGAATAATTCGCATGCAAACTCAACAATTCCATAAAAAATGTATAAAAAAAGGTTTGTACTAAAAAAATACTCAAAATTATGAAATGATGTGCTAAATTGGGTTTTAGTAGTAAACACTTATATCTATTCTCAATCGAAAACAGAAAAAACCGCATGGCTTTATGTCTTCTAAAAATTACTACTTTAGTTTTTTTTTTTGGCATTTACGTAATCTTCTCTCGAAATAAGTGAATGGGTTATTGTAATGTCTTAAGCTTCTGGCAAACGCAAACGTTTTCTTAAAGTTTTCTTTGAAAACAAAAAAAAAAACAAATGCCACTTACTAGGTGCCATGATGCCTGCCTTTCCAACAATTTGAGAACCCAACGCCGCCTGGTTCTATAAACCCCCTACCTCTATCTATAACTGGAATAGCTTGAATTTTCAGTAAATTTTCTAAAGACGGAGGTTCGGCTTAATCAGTTGAAAACTTGATTTTGTCTTCAAAGAACATCATCATCAATGGCGGCCGTCTTTTGTTGCATTTTCACACAGAATCTTGACTGAAAATTGAGGCGAGTAACGTGGTTCATTCTGAAAAGCTGCATTGACTGGATATACCTAAATACATTCCAGACCACGATTAAGCACTTTAAGAGCCAGGAAATATTTGATCGCGGTCTTTTGTCGGGCGCCATTCAGGATGTTGCTTAGTTGTTGGTTTATTTTTAAAGAAATACGATACAAGGAGGACGTTTCCGGTGGAGTGCGTCGCTGGCTGAATATTCCTTCTTCTGGTCCTTCTATTTCTTCCGATGGTGACTCAGTCAGACAGAGAGAACCTGGTCCAAACCAAGGGGTACGATCTTCAACAAGTTGCGTCCAATTACCCACGCCATCTTAGTCAAGGTCCTTCTGCAATTGTTTCGGCAACCGTCTTTGTGGACTACCTCAATTGCGTTGTTCCACTGGTGCGGAGCCCAAGACTCTTCGGGCTGGAGCAGTGGTGTTCATGCGTTCTACAGGGTCTCGCCATTTTTGGCGTTGACTCCGTAGACACCTATACCCAGACTCGTGCCATTGGGCAGCCCCAAGAAAATGTGGCTAATGAGGACATGGGCATGTTGCTAGTGCTACAGTCCGAGCTTCCACTTTAAACACTCGCAGCAGCTTCCACAAGTGACCCCTTCTCTTACACTTGACTTCACGTTCGAATGGTGAAATTTGGGAATATTTTCCTTTTCGGGTATAATCTCTAAGCAATGTCTACATTGCGACGAAGCTGTGCATACATAGGAGTCACTCTGTCTAGTCACAGGACTTCCCTTGCCATTGCTTGCTTTTAAAAATGCTAAGGTCCTAGAGGATCCATGACAGGCACTTAGTAAAGCCCTCAGTAACTGAACTCATGTCATTCCACAGTCATGACAAAGCAATTGACCGGTTCTTCAAAAAGTCATTGTCACCCCAGATCACCCATACCCCCTGCCAACCCTTCACTCAGCCACAGACTACCACAAAAGAAAACATTCACAACCCAACCACACATCTCATGCCACGAGCCAGAAGAACCTTCTTTCTTTCCATCAAACAGTCACCAAACACGAACCCCCTTTCGGGCAAAAATCAATTTAAAACTTCAGACAAAAGATTCAACAAAACAAAGGAAAAAAGTCTCCAACACCAGTCGCTTCCCGATCCATCAAGTCCTTCCATTCAGATTTCTCGCGTCCCTTCGCACAAAGGCCGAGTGCCCAATAAGCCCCCGCCTCGCCTCACACTCAAAGCAAATCTCGCAAATCAGATGTGATAAAAGTCGAACGTTTTTAAGTGACCCCACACAAACCACGCGATAAGGCAGAGCGAAACAAAGGAAAATCCCGAATAAGACCGAAAACCGAACCTCGTTGGCACCGTGCGACGGTCGGTCAGGAGAGAGAGAGAGAGACTACAGCAATCTTCTTAACCAGATTACAAGGGTTTCGCTTATTTTTATCTCTCACCGCTTCCACCTTGCCACCAAAGCACGTCCCCCCGCACTCGTGCCTCTTTGGCAACAACAATGACACGGAGGGTCCTTGAAATTTGAGAAAGCACATTGCTTTGCTTTGATAACCCTTTCACAGATGTGGATGCGGCCATGGGACGGGGCCAAATTATTGGATACTCCAGAATCTCAGCAGCATCAATAAAGGCTACTCTATCCTGGCCCCTCGGCTGTGTGTCCGTGTCCTTAACAGTTTGGCTTTGTGCGGCGCACCCAGGGACGGGTTACTGTTGCAATATTTTCGAAATAACATTTTATGAAACTGCCTGGCATTTGACCAATTCGGATGCTTATGTCGGTGGGGAGGATGCTCGCCCATCCCTCTGAGGACTGGCCCAAAGCGTAGGCATGCAGCACCTCGTGTGAAACGAGATTCAAATTGAATCCATGCGCCGGCAGGGAGCGGAGTGCGATGAGGGCGAAGGATTGGAGGAGTTTGTGTTATTCGCTCGGAATTTATGTACGTGCACTCATTGGTACGTGACCTGGATTTCGGAGTGAGAACGTTTCGCAGATACATTCGATGGATTATTTAATTAAGCGGAAAGGATTTATTCGCAAATAAAATACCGCTTCCGTTTTCAATTGTGCTGTTGTGCACCAATGGTGGGACTGGCGGGGTGTCCTTGAATTTTCTTTCAATTTCCTCGTGTGTTTTCTTTGCTCTGTTGACGCTCCTGAATGGATGTCGCTTTTGAGCATGCATGTGTTTTTTGGTATTCCACTCGTGAATGCTTTCACTGTTGGCACACGATTTACGCTTTTCCAATAACTTTTCAATATGTACAATCCTCTGAATTCGAAGGGGAGGAGCCTGTGTCATATGACATTTGGCAGGATTTGGATTCGGTTTTGGAACCGGTTCAAGTCCACTTTGGTGCGAGCATTTGCATCGACTTGGCAGATAGTGTGTTTCCTCGCCTCAGTTCATAAAATCGTGAAGTTGTGCCTTTTTCTGTGTAGGCCACCGTCAGAAGTATGGCGTTCGTAATGACTGCAGTGGTATTCCAATGAATTATCAGTGTTCTTGGGTGCAGACTGCAATTGGAGTTCGAATGTGGTTGTTGTTCTTAGATGTGTAGTCAGGCAGGAGACAACACTCTCATTTAAACTCAAAATACAGCCCTGTGTTGGCTTCTTCCAAATGCTTGTTCCATCATCTTCAAGTTCTGTTTTATCTTTTGGCAACTCCTTACGATCCAAGACAAAGATTTGAAAGCATTAGGTCAGGTTAGGTAGGGGGGCTGCTTGTGCATTCACCAACCCACTTAGACCATATATTGGTCCATTGTGATATTGATTATGAGATCCTAGTCAGACTACTACCACTGATTGACCACTACAGTGATAGTGGCGTTAATTTGATCCCACCGGCAAATGGTGACTGGACCAGATTTGAAAACCAGATAAAAGCGTATTAACTTTGCTTTCACTGGCATTCGAACCGGCGACCCTAACTAGGGGCAGGCACTCTACTAACTGCGCCATCCAGTCGTCTGTGATAGCTTTCCTGAACACACTGTACCCAGTTACTTACACTGCGCTGAGCAAAGATTGAATGCCCTTAATTCAATTACATCTTTACATGACATGGGTGGTGCTACAGCATGGGTGGAACAAGGTTCTTCAACACAAACGATTGTGTTGTGGATGCTATTGTTCTCTTTCAAGTGGAGGTCTTTGAACACCTCGGAGATTTGTCCTATTTTCAAGGTAGGCGACGAAACACTTTATCGTCCAACCCTTAGGAAAGCCGCCACAGATATTAGTCACGAAACACACATTGAATGCATTGACATCTGTGAAGCCATTCATTTTCCATGGAATTTGAAGCATCACAATCCAAATAAATTGTGGTAGCAGCAGTCACGGAATCGAATAAAATGAAGTCAATTGCGTTTTGAACACAATCTTCGTAGCGCATATCTTCTGATCGACGTCCCTATTCGTTCATTGAGATCAAATTGGCCTATTTATCTTTTTCAGGTTTCTTACTTAACCAGCAGTCTCATGCCCTCTTTCTTTCTAATCTGCCAGACTCCTGCCACATTTGCTAAGAATTATTCCGTGTAGTGTGTGCGTACGTGATACTGTCAAGTAAATGACAATACTCATTGAAAGCACATCTTTCCAGAAATCGGTTCTCAAAAATTGCCGTAAACAAGAGGTCCGCCAAGCACTGTAGCAGCAACCTTTTAATTGTTGAGGATTATGCACCGCCGCACAGTGAAATTGTTGCATTTATGTTTTTGTAGATATATGGTAAGTGCGGCAAATTTGGCCCACTCTTATATTTCCTAAAATTTCACTACAAACGTATTGGAATCGGTTGTGTCTATCGGAGTTGGCCTGCTGCGAGAGATATGCAATATAGGAGAAAAATTTGCCGTTTTTTTGCCGTATATTCTGATAAGTGATTTCTCAGTGAATGTTCGTTGATTTTATAATAACTTTTTAAGGCTATAACACACTGAACACTGTGTTTAAAAAAAAAAAACTATGGAGCGTGTTTGAATTGAACATGTGTGAAATATCAACATTGTGTGTAATATGGCCCACCACATGTGCCTGCAATAGCGTCTAGTAGGCCGTATTTAACACATGATCTTTGCAAGACGCATCTATTTCGCCAGCTTGCGTTACGCATGGTCAATCTGGGTATAAGAAGACTGTGTAGGCATCTAGTAACATTGTATGGAAGTTCAGATGCAGTTAAACCCAAAAATCATTTCCAGACCATATTTAACACTAGGTAGGCCATATTAGCCGCAAGTTTTTAAAAAGGTAGCTTTAATTTTTCCAGTATATATTTTTGTTATGTTTCCTAAAATCGTTAATGTTACTTAAATGTGAAAGTAAATTGATTTTAATGATTATTAAAAAAATAATTCAAAGAGTCCTAAATAAACTGATGGCTTTTTCTTGAAAAATTGTAAGGGTAGGCCATATTTGCCGTACTTTCTCTACTAGCTGTAACAGGCGCGATCTGCTACGCATTTTCGATTGTAACTCATCAATAATATGTCATATCAATATAATTGTATCGTTATAAATCGTCACAGTTTAGCATGAAAAAAAATTAAATTTGGTATCAACAATTTTTTCACAGAGTTCTGAACCAAAGTTGTCAAAGACATCAATGTTCTATCTCTTACCATTCAGAAGATTGATATTTATACATGTATATTATATATATAGAGATAATAAATGACCTATTTGTTCTTAAAATGTTGTCAAGTTATGTCAAGGGATGTGCGGGATTCAGAGGTCTAAAGTCATCCTACGTTTAGTTTTGTAATTCATTTATTTTCTCGCAGTTATGAACAGTTGCATTTTTATAAATGTTTGCTACAACCAAGTATCTTCAATAGATAGTATGTTATATAAGCAGAGGGTGCCAGGTCCGATACTCGAATTTACCACCTTTGATAACTCACGGCACCACCTCTTTCGAGTCACTGACAATGCTCAAAGAGTAATCCTGTCTAGAAAACGCTTCGCAACTTCGCCGTTCGGAGTCGGCATTAAACTGTAGGTCCCTTCCACTCGTGAAAGAACAATAGCACGCACAGCACGAGTGGTTGCTGAGAAGCTAGGCCCAGGTCCGCCTCGGACTGTAGCGCCACCCATATTATTATATTATTATGTTATATAAGCTTAAAAAATTGTATTTTAGTTGTGTTAGACCGAGTGCACTAGAATTAATATTTTATTATTCCTTCCCGTTGAGGTACACTCTTAGCTCCTTAAAGTTCCAACGAGTGGTTAACAGTTTTAGAAAACTACAGTATTCAGCTAACTATTAACTATAAAGAATGGTACCCGCCCTGACACAAATTTATTTGCTTACAAATATATTCTTATATTAGGTAAATCGGTTTCTAAAATGATGGTGTGTTTTTTTGCATGTGTCAATTTACATGTAAAGTACACTAACAACAAATCCTATATCCGCTTAAATTACCCCTCATAGTTATTGCCGCTTGTGAAATAAGCGCAGATAAAAACAATGCTTCCAAGCTTTATTTTCTGTGTGTTCGATTCGATAATTCATTCCTGAATTTATTCATTCATTCATTAGGTTTGTGTAAATATTTGCAATATTATGCGCCTAAAAGCATTTTTTCATATATTTTTTAACATTAGTGGGGGTGGTTGATGTATTAAATGATTTTGCATCCATAATTATGCAACTTTTGATATAACCAGCGTGTCTGGACTTTACATTCCATTTACGCTTCGTAATCAATTCTTTTCATTCGATGAACATTTTTTAAATTAAATTTTTGAAATTTGTAATAATTAAGTGATTTTGCACTTAAAGTGATGGTGTCGCTACACAATTGCAAACCTAAGATTGTGCCCATTAACGATCAACTATCACCTTACACAATTCCACCCCCTGACAGTCACAATTGTCATATATATCGTCGGTGCTGCCAAGATTTTACGATGAATCATTAAGTGACGATGATCGTTTTTTTGTGCACTTATAATTTAAGCGTATATACGCTTACAAAAAAACAGACCTATTATCAGTTATAATTTCTGGGCTAATAATAGTCGAAGGAATGTAACTAGGAATTTATTTTAAGAAGAAATATAAATCTTTCGCTTATAACGAAATTAAGTGATTCCATTGAGATATTTAATATCTTCTACTAGAATATTAACAGAATAAGCTTTTTCAGGAAGTGTGTTTTAATCTTTATTGGACTGTAAAAAAAGCTCCAAGGGAAGACCTAGTTTATGTGAAAGGTTGAAGCTTGCTTAATTCATGTATCAAAAATCATATCCGTCCACAGAGCACTTTGGCGGCAAGAGCTTTTTAAGTGTTGACCTTCTTCTTCTTCTGGTGGCTCTACCGTCCGGGGTGGACCTGGGCCTCAACCAACAAGCCTCTTCAGCCGGCACGATCTTTAGCCAGCAGTCTCCAACTGCGCCCACCAAGTTGATTGAGCTCATTCTTCACCTGGGTGCGCCATCGGTTCCGTGGGGGTCCTCTATTGCGTTGTCCCACTGGTTCGGAGTCGAAGACTCTTCGGGCTGGAGCAATGTCTAGACATATTAGGCGTTGGATCCGAAGATGACTAACTAGATTCATGTCGCTGTCCAGTGTCCAATGATCGCACGTAGAACTTTTCTCTCGAGACAGACCAAGCACATTTTCATTCGCTTTTGAGATTGTCCATGTTGCCGCACCGTACAGCAGGACTGAGATCATCAATGTCTTATAGAAAATCAACTTGGTCTTTCGATCAACTTGGATTTCGATCTCATTATGTTGTTGAATTTATCACTGTTAAAGACGAACGCTTAAGCGTCCCTAGTACGGACAAGTTCAAGTTCCTTTCTTACTTCCTTTGTGCGTATGTACCTGAGCCACCCTTGTCTCGCCGAAAGAAAAAAAAAACTCACTTGGATGAATACAACAGACTTCGGTTCATTGTGTCTTCCAAATAGACCAGCATTCCACACTCGAACATCGGTATGTTTGAACTTGTCTCCAATTCAAAACAGTTCAAGGGTTGTGTAGTCGCCCTTCAATTGAGACTGTCAAACGCACTAACGACACACATTCTCCCACATTTTGGTGAAAGTCATCACGTGCCAAAATCTCCAATTCTAGACCCACATGCACTTAAAATTCCCCCCAAAACCAAGGGTTAATTTCAACCTTAAAACTGTCAACTGAAGATCATTGAAATAGTTTCGCCAATTCACGGAGACAAAGCGCCAGCCTAAGGCCAAGGCCGGGCCAATCGTACGCAGCCAGTCACATCACACTACGCCCAGTGAATACTAATGGCCGGCCGCCTCTCAGTTGCTCCACATTCAGTTCACCGAAAGCCGTGAAATACCTTTCGCTGTCGCCAATTTCTCACAGTGTTCCCCTCGGCGGCAAGGCGAATTTGGCATGTGCCATTTGACACCCCTCGCGCCCACATCTCCACTCCGGAATTAATTGTTTCAAGCATAACCGATAAAAGTGTCCCCTTACAGCTCCATTAGACGAGGAAGCACCGGCATATCTCCGCGGTTCTAGTCCATAAATTTCCAGTCACCACCTCCGGCTGGCGGTGGAAACTCCCGGGAGCGCGTTCCCCTCGCTGCCGTCGCGCCGTGCAAACGCGAGAGCACGAGCTGCAAAAACCCCATTTTCGAATGGCGGCCTATCAGCGCTTTGTATGCGATTAGCGTCCACGAGCACCAGCAGTCGAGTGTGCTCTTCACTGGCGAATTAATATTCCGCCAGGGTGGACGCTCGGCTCGGCTAACGAAGCTGAAGGGCAAACGCAATCGGTGATTTATTGCGCCCGCCCCGTGTCGCCCCCCAAAAAAGCCCATCACGAGCGCGCTCACTTGCGGCGATTATTGAGGAAGCGTTGTGCGTTTTGGTACCTGTGTCTGGTGGGTCGTGCGCTGTCGTGTGACCATCGGCCGGTCGGTGGTCTATTGTGATGACCTTGCTGATTCACACGGAATGCGCTGTCGTCGGTGTCGATGTCGAGCGACGACCAACACAATTTTTGGGCATTTGTCCAGCTATCCTCAGGCGGCAACGACGCGTCCGGTTTCAGGGCCTTATTGCGAACCTGGTGTGAGTAATGAACTCCGTCCCATCCGCCCAGTGGCATGACAATTGATTACGATGTGTCAACGTGCGCTTTGTTGAAGGAAATACGCTTCATTCGATTAAGTGGCGGTGCTGGTGACACTGTGCGGTGGACGGTGGACGGTGGACCGTGTGTAGGTCAGGAAACGCTGGCAAGGCGGAGTTTGGTTTGCCTGTTGATTTGATGTGACAGGAAATTTCATCATATGATGATAGATAGTCGAACTCGGTCTATCTCTGTTGGGTGGTTGGGTTTGTGGGGAATTTATTTTAGATTTTGAAGGTTTCAATGAATCTGTGATCTGCAAAGAGGGACAGAGGAGGTGTGTAATTTTTTTTCCAAGACAGGGAGATGACAAAACATTGGTGACATGTTTAAGACTCATTTTTCAGCATTTATCGGCTTGCTGCCTTGCGCCCCTTAGAGAGTGCAAAACATGTTCACGGAGAGAAGATAGTGGGTGGCCATTTATTATTCTTGATATCGACTTGACTTACGTCAAAGAGACCATCATTGCGATGAGCTGCTATAAAAGTGCGCCATTTTGTGTTTTTCAGTCAGTAATCTTTTCCGTCGTTCATAGCATCAACGCCATAAATCGAAATATTTTTCTTCGTTTTCAGAAAAAACACTTCGACGCTTCCTCTTTTCCAAAAGCACTTCTCTTTTGGGAGACCTTATATTTTGCCTCTCAAGTGGGAAATTGCATTGTTCATCAATATAAATAAAATATATTTACACTACAACTAAGTTTTACACTTATCCAGCAGTCTTTCTTTCTTGGTTTAGACGCATTTGGCAAGAGATTCTCCATTGATAGTTATTGCTAACACTTCAAGGGGCTTAGTCCTTTGAAGACGGCGAAAAGAAATTTTCTTTCGTCGAGAATTGGAAGGACGGCAGAGTTTATGTGCTCTTCCAGGCGACGCTTATGCTTACGAACAAAATTCGTAACTTCATCTTGGACTTATGAAATTCCAAGATCTCTGTGGATATCGTTGTTTCCTTTACAGTTTGTAATATATTTCCATTACTATCTTTGGTACAGCCCCATAGTTGTATACCAGACGGGTTGTAGCATTTGCTTGTATATAAGCAATTTGTTGTCAGTACTTAGCTTGGAATATTTTCTAATAAGCCAGTACTTGTCTTTGTATCTTGACTGGATGGCACAGTTGGTAGAGTGCCTGCCCCTGGTTAGCGGAGTCCTCGGTTCGAATCCCTGTGAACGCAAAGTTAATACGCTTTTATCTGCTTTTCAAATCTGGTACAGTCACCATTTGCCGTTGGGATCAAAATTAATGGCACTATCACTGCAGTAGTCAATCGTAGTAGTCTGACTATGGGTATCACAATGGATCAATATGGTCTGAATGCACTAGCAGCCCGCCTACCTGACCTAACCTTGTATCTTAATTGGAGCTACTCAGGTTTCTTTTTGACGTGCTCCTTCCAATTAACCTTTACATCGAGAGTCCTTCCGAGGTATTTCGCTTCTTTGCAGATGGGTACTTGAACATTATCTATAAAAATTGATATGAACGGATTTAGCTTCGTTAAGCTCAATACGCTGAGTGTTCTTTCATTCGTGTATCCGGTCTAAAGCACATTGCAATTTTCTAGTTCTTCGACCGTTTTGTCAGTTACCAAAACGGTGGTGTCGTCAGCAAATGTGCCTAGCACTGTGCCTACGCCCTGCGGTATATCGCTGCTAACATTAAGTAAAGGAGGGGACCAAGAACACCTCCTTGTGGTACTCCAGCTTGTATAGATTTAAATAGGTAGTATTCTTTCAGATATTTCACACGGAAGATTCTATCCGATGCATAGTTCGATAAAATTGTGCAAAACTTTCTCGGGAGGAATTGTTGAAGCTTGTGTTTCAAGCCTTCGTGCCAAACCTTGTCAAAGGCTTGAGAAACATCGAGAAATACCGCTGAGCACACTTGATTTTGTTCAAACGATTTTTCTATAACATCAGCTATGCCATGTACTTGGCCAATAGTTCAATGCTTGCTTCTAAAACCGAACTGGTGCTTAGGAATAAGTCGACTTTCTTCTACAACCGGGCTTAAACGACTAAGTAATATTCGTTGGAATACCTTAGACATTGTCGGAAGAAGTGTAATCGGTCTATAAGACTTTTTGTCTGTTGAGGGCTTACCCGGTTTCGGCACCATTATTATTTCCGCTACTTTCCACTGACTAGGGACATGTTCTAATCTAAAGGCGTCGTTAATAATGTAGAGAAACATAAGAAGCGCCTTTTGAGATTGTTTCAGAACCTCTCCTGTGATTAAATCATAACCAGGAGCTTTCTTTTGTTTGAGTTTTTTCAATTCTTCCTTAAGTTCTGTCAAAGTAGCATTTCAGCAGTCTGAACCATAGGAGTATACATGAGGTGTTTGTCCATCGCGTGATTTAAACGTTGCTTCCAAATGATCTGCGAAGAGATCAGCTTTCTCTTTTTCTTCCCACTCGTGTTGGTTTTTCCGAATTGGGGCCGCATGTGGTTGGGGTTTTCTTAAACCATTGGCTGCTTTCCAGAGCGAGTAGTTGGTATTTTTTTTCGCTGACAAGCCTGTTATATAGGCATTTAGATTATTATTTTTATAATAATAATATGGGCGACGCTACAGTCCGAGGCGGACCTGGGCCTAGCTTCTCAGCAACCACTCGTGTTGTGCGCGCTATTGTTCTCTGACGCGTGGAAAGGACCTAGAGTTTAATGCTGACTCCGAACGGCCAAGCTTGAGAAGCTTTTTCTAGACAAGACATACTCTTTGAGCATTGTCAGGAGTCGACGCACTAATCCACTACGCCACGGCGACCCACAGATAAAAAAGTGAGAATTATAAAATGATCAAGAAAATAAACTGAGGTTCACTCTGTAGGCTTGTTCGGTTTGAAAACCTCTCATGGACGGATGAATTCAAGGGGGCTGCAACGAGGTTTATCAGAAATCGCGAGGTTTGCAGATCCTGAAAATGTTTTGAGGAATCTGGTAGGTTCGGTGAAAATTGATGAAACCTCACGGTTTCGTTCGGTGGAAACGTGGTATTATGTACAATCTGTTTTTAAACGACTTAATTTTCGCTTTCAGAAGGTTATACAGTTGGTTGAGGCGAGTTGTTTGCAGCGGCGCACCGGTCTGCTGCCATTTTTCATCAGTAAACTCTCCCATCAAGTAGCCAAACATCTTATAGGTCTTCGAACACATCTATTCGATAACTAGCAAGAAGTCTACTGACGACTTAGACGGCTGGATGGCGCAGTTGGTAGATTGCCTGCCCCTGGTTAGCGGGGTCCCCGGTTCGAATCCCAGTGAAAGCAACGTTAATACGCTTTTATTTGGTTTTCAAATCTGGTCCATTTGCCGTTGGGATCAAATTAACGGCACTATCACTGGAGTGTTCAATCAGTGCTAGTAGTCCGACTAGGAGTATCACAATGGACCAATATGGTCTAAGTGTGCTGGTGAATGCACTAGTAGCTCACCTACCTAACCTAACCTAAAAAGTCTACTGAAATTAATTCAACTTTTCCAAATCTAGTTCAAGGAGGCTAACACATTTTGGACGTCTTTCTTTCGAAAGAAGAAAGTCTTGAAGTCTTTTGGCAGTCTGTCTTCTACCTCAAGAATGCCATCATACAAAAGAATTTATAGAGACTTGCAATCTCTCAACTACTGAGACGGTCTTCTCTACACGGTCCAAACTACAATGATTAAGAGTGTAGGCCGAAACAAGTTAAATTTAGCACTGTTAATTCACAAAGAATTATGTTTCCAAACGGTTTCAAGAGCTGAGTAGCGCCAAAAGATGTTGTGTTGAGATACCACAGAGCTTAGATTACAACTGCCTATTATTTTTTTCTTTTGGGTGATAACTCGCAATTTTTGCTTGCTTTTGTTTTGTATTAAATTTATTTATTCTTTTTCCATTTTTTTTAATTTTTTTAAAATAATGTTTTTTTTTTCTTATTACTAGTCGTTCAACATAAAAATCTCTACTCATATAATAACACTTCAGTTTTTAACAAAACTTACAGGCTGACGACCAATGCAGGGTATGAGCCTGAGTGCCAGCTGCTTTCCATTATTGACGGTCCAGGGCACGCTGCTTCCAGTCATCAAGACCAAACTGTCTTTATACCGGAGATTGGGTCTCCCTCTCCTTCTCGAACCAGGAGGCTCTCATTCGAAGACCCTCTTAGCTGGAGCATTGTTGTCCGTCCATGCGCTCGATGTGGCCGAACCAGTGCAGTCGACTGATCTTTGCCTTCCGGACTACATCCACATCCTGGTACAGCTCGTAGAGTTCGCGGTTGTGTCTTCTCCTAGATTCGCCTTCCTCGCAGACGGGATCATATATCGTAGACTTTTTCTTTCGAAGGCACCAAGAATCGACTCCGCAGTTTTGCTTATTGTCCAGCGTTCGGCTCCATATAGCAGGACTGGCAAAATAAGACTTTTGTTGAGCATGATGTTGGTCCTTCGAGTCAGGAGTTTTGAAGCCAGTTGTTTTGACAAACCGAAGTAACACCGGTTGCCAAAGGCGGTGCTACGTCGGATCTCCACAGTGATGTCGTTTGTGGACTTTACGTATGCCCCGAGGTAGAAAAACTCCTTTACTGCCACGAAATTGTAGCTGTCGTTGTTATATTTTGTCCTAGGTGTGTGACGGATCGTTTTTGGGTCGACAGCATATACTTTGTTTTATCCTCGTTGACCTTAAGACCAGCTCACTTCGCCTCTTCTTTCAGAAAAACACTTATAATTATTTTCAAAAAATGCCGGCAAACTGCATCATAGATCAACACTGACTGCCTTCTTTATTCAATCAAGTCTGACTGGATGGAATGACCACCCAACAGTTGCTGCTTGAGTTTGTCACAAGAGCTTAATTCCAAGTTCTTAACCGAAGGAGAAGTAATAAGTTCTGTGAATATTTTGAATGGCTGTTTTTCAGAAGGAATAATTTGTCTGTTTAATCTGTTTGTGGTCACGGATGGGAAAAGAATTGCCAGTTGATTCCCAGCTTTTGATTCAAAAATACTTTGCGTACTGTATGCTAAAAATCTTGTTTTTAGGTAGGCGGCCTGCTAGTGCATTCACAAGTCTTGTTGGGGTCTCATAAATAGAAGTAGCATCAAATTGTAGATGAAGAACAATCAAAGAAAAATTTGACCTTCAGTCTCCTTTTGATTCCTTGGTCTGAAGAAGAATTAAAGAATGATTGGTCGTTCAAGATACTTGTGCCACGTTGTTGTTTTCTTAAATAGTGGCTTATCTTAAGCCACCGATCGCCATGGCTTAAGTGTCAATCCAGAGAGTTCATAATTGCCATTAATAATAATAATAATATGGGTGGCGCTACAGTCCGAAGCGGACCAGGGCCTAGCTTCTCAGCAACCACTTGTGTTGTGCGTGCTATTGTCCTTTCACGAGTGGAAGGGACCTACAGTTTAATGCCGACTCCGAACGGCGAAGTTGCGAAGCGTTTTCTAGACAGGAATACACTTTGAGCATTGTCAGTGACTCGAAAGAGGCGGGGCCGTATATATATTATAGGTGGTAAATTCGGGTATCGAACCTGGCACCCTCTGCGTAGGAGTCGACACACTAACCCACTACGCCACGGCGACATAATTGCCATTAGTGTATTAAAATAATTTCAACCCCAAAATACAAATAGAAGACCCGCATAAGCAACCAATTTTCTTGTCTGGCAATGATTCTGAAGAGAACAGAAAACACACAACGGACCTTCTCTTATGTGGAGAAAAACTCCCGACCCGTGGTAATAATAATTAAAAAATATAATAATAATTAAATGGGTGATACGACAGTCCGGACTGCACCTAGGCCTTATTTCTAGAGCAACCTGTCGTGTTGTGCGTGCTAGTGTTTGTGTTTGTGTTCCATGACGATCACTATTTTGTTCATGGTTCACATGGTTGGTGGATTCAATAGTCCACAATGCCAGTCAATCCATGGCTTACCTAAACCACCCCTAAATATTGAGTGTGAAAAAGAAATATTCATGAGGGAAGTTTAAGTTCGATCCTACACTTAGCTAAACTAGCAGATAAGGTTACACTGTGAAATCGGGCATGAGGGTTACATGCCCGTGAGTGAGTCAGATTTTTGCTGACTCACTTGCAAGCGATCCTTTTTCGATTCCTGGGGAAGCGTAGACTTTTGTCTAATAAAGCTCCGGGAATAAAACTGTCAAGGAAGAAAGTATTAATGTTTCCATGTCAGTGCCCCTACACTCCTCCAAAAAGCAGTCCAGACTGGACAACAAGCCGCTTCAGCTAGCGAAATCTGGAGCTTTGTGCATCACGTCAGACGTGCGAATTGGGTTCTTGCAATGATCCATCAGAGGGCCTATTACACTTTTTGGAATCATCATCACAATCTTCTGACCAGCATGATCCACTAAAGGGGTCGTGAGGGTAAAGCGTTAGGTAAAAGCGACTCTAACTCACCAGGAGTTATGCGCAAGGGTACCCAAGCTAGTTTTTGGACTTGATTGAACCACGTCGTCATGGGTCTGCCAAACGGATGGAATCGCATTCCAGTCCCTGATCAGGTTTCATGATGAGGGTACATTCGAAAACCCATCGAAGCGTAGCCCTTTTCCGTTCAAAGAAGCAGGTGCCCATCATTAAGTTTATCGTATTCTAAGTATTCTGCTGTCTTTTTCACTTCATCCCGGCGAATAATTTCCACTGAATCACGACGATTTTCTTAGAATATCGCAGTACGTTCTTCGGAACAGTACAACTATATTCGGAGTCCGAAATGATGCTGAATCTATATTAAATCTTATGAAATATTTATCGTCTTCAATGTGCAATCATTGGAAATGCTTTGTGCCGCGTCTGGAGTGCACTGGCTGTCGGCTTAGGGTTCAGAATCTGTCTCGGATGTATTAGGTGTCTGAATTGGATTCATTTTGCGTCTGGGATACAACTAAGGGAATTAGGGCGAATATTTAAGGAGAGAAGATTTGGGTTGCGTCTGGGACATGTGCATTGGTCACCGTTGGGTCAATACATCTTGTCATGCTCATATATACAGCATGCAGTTCGTGGTTGTATCCTCGTTGATCCGAAGAGAATTTCTCTCAGATACGTCCCTCTCTGTACCTCACAATGGAGGCGCAATTACTCAACTGCCTCTTATGCCCAGTATAGACGTTGTTCGTACTGTTTTCTGCGGAGCGGATGATTCTGACTACCTCGAAATTGTAAGTTCCCTTTTTGCCACCTCCAAGACGTCGTCATTCCTCGATGGCGCAGTCTTATTGGTCTCGTTTATTATGGATGCTTACATTCCAATCGACAACCTTTCCCTCGACCTGATCACTGACGAGTCGTTGTAAATGTAAAGGTTTCAGGAGACTGTCAACAGCACCCTTGCTAGAAATCGTTATTGATATTTTTACATTTACCCCATCTAGAATGGGAGGACAAAGTATTCGTCTATCATTGTACATATTGAAATGAACATTGTGCTCTAACCGCCTTCAACCTTAACATAAAATTATATTACAGTCAGCTCCCTCTTAATGGACACCTCCCTCTTAAGTGGACAAGATGTACTGTAATGATTGGCTATTAGATATGTTTTCTTCCTCTTAAAACCTTCTCTATGTAGAGAAAAACTGCAGTCCGATGACTGTCCACTTAAAAGAGAGTAATAATTATTATGTGGGTGGCACGACAACCCGAACTGGACTTAGGCCTTGTTTCTACAGCAACCTGTCGTGTTGTGCGTGCTACAGTTCTCTCACGATTGGAAGTGACCCACAGTTCAATGCCGACTCTGAATGGCGAGGCTTGAGAAGCTTTTTGCAGACAGGAGTACTCTTTGAGCATTGTGAGCAACTCGAAAGAGATGAAGCCGTGAATTATGAAAGTTGATAAATTCAGGGATCGAACCTGACACCTTTTACATCATTTCATATTGTTGAGCGATATTGCACGAGGAATAAAAATTATCCCTTTCAACTCTCTCGAATCAACAATCAACATAAAATACCCTCTTAAGTGAAAGAGGGGGTGGCCAACGATCGGTGAATCAGAGAGGACATGCATTGGGATCGTCTTAGGATCGCGAAAGGGTACGGTCGTTGGTTTACTCGTGGTAGCTATTTCTCTAACTTAATAATATGGCTTGCCAGTCGCTGTGATGTCCTTAGCGGAGCGCGCTACCCCTCAAAGGGATGTTGACATAAATAACGCATGTGAATCGCTCTCATTTACATAAACCCACTTGTTGCAACCAATGTTGTTCCACTTCGACTATCCTATGCAACAGGAGTTCGAGTATTACTTGCGGTCATTCTGTGGTATTTGTTTTAAATGTTGAAAACAAAATAAAGGGGCTGAGACCGACAAGTTTCTTTCATTGTCAGACCGTCCCTCCGCCTATGGGTCGCGGTCCTCCGTACGTTCGTGTGACGATTGTTAGAGAATTTCCCGAAACTCTCCCGAAGTTAACAATCGCGCCCCATTCCAACGCAACCACCTGCAGCAGTAACGAACCTCAATTGATTCACACTCAAAGGACGTCCATCACAAGTCACCCATAATTGGATTAAATCAGCAAAATTGAGAGCAACAAAAAGAGAAAAAAAAAATAATAACCAACTATTTGCACATAATTAACCAGTAACCGCCCTGAACCACATTCCAGCCCTCAATCAATTACACGAGCGCGCGAGCGTATCGATTTTAATTACACGTACACGTATCCACGCAGCTCATCAATTATCCTTCAATTAAGTAACGTCCAATTCAAATGACAACTCCTCCTACAAAAAGCAAAAATCTATCTAATTAAGCACGTATCGTACGTACGTATCTTAAGTGATTGGCTCTCGCTCGCTAATTAGTATGAAAGTGAATTCCACACAACGAGGGTGAGGAACAGCCCACAGCGCCACCGTGACAGTCGCTATGACCCACAAACGGCGCGTCGTCGCCGTCGTCGTCGTCTTTGAGAAGACAAGTTTTCATTCCGATGTGCAACAGGCAGCAGCCAGATGCTCCGACTTGCTCACATATCATGGCTAGTGTCAGGCAATTATCCACCCATCTGTCATTGCCAGCTGGAGTGTGCCCCTGCGTGCTGGCAAACCGGCGTGTGAGTGCTGGATGCATGAATGTCTTTGCAGAAAATTTCCAGAAATGCTGAACCATCGAGCACGTGAAATGGCCAGCACGACAACGGCAGCCAGTGACAGTGATCTGCCGCAGATGGTCACGACCACAATAAGTTCGCCGATTTGAGAATTCATTGACAATTCGCCAAAATCGTTCGCAATAAAATATTCAAATGATTAATTAACCGGCACATCGGTGTACGGCGCGCTGTTGTGCTGGCCTGCCGAAGCCACTCCATGCACCCCGGGTGGCAGCGGAGTGACAATAAAATATTCAAATGTCTGTCTAATCAGACATCTAATTGATCGTCGGCATATTATTGTGAATCGGAAAAGGTTAAAGGCATCATCAGCATTCCCGGCTGGAAGCTGATCATAAAAGCTACTACGTAAGCCGTTGGCTTCTGGGCAGCGTGGAGTTTGTAAACATTCTAGTTTGGGCGATGCGAAGTCGAAGGAGGGCTTCCTGCCAGTGCTTAAGGGCGGCCGGCCGAGTGACTCATAATTGCACTTCTGATAGATGGCGTGATGGGGTTTGTCTCCCACTGGTGCTTGGCTTAATTGCGTCTGCTGACTGGCAGGTCTCCGGTGACTTCCGTGAAGTCGATGTCGCATCGTAAAGTGTATTGCCATCGGAGTTGTCATTTCCCTTATGAAACGATGAATGGATAGTGGAAGGTGGGGTGGCTCCGTGCCGGTGGTGCAGTAACTTCAGTCGTAGGGGTTCGTTTTGTGCTGAAAAACGTGGCTGCGTGGTGTTGCGTGCAACATTTGACGTTGGCTGATTGGCGTGTTTTATCGGAGATCCTTCTTTTGGCAATAGTTGACTTGAGGGTGATTTGCTGAACTACTCGCTTGCGAGCGAACGTCATCTTTTGAGATTGTGACGGGGTTGTGAGGTACAATAGAAGATGAAGCCCTTGTCGTCGAGGTGGAGCTCCTTTCCCTCAAGGCGACGAGTTGGAGCTCTTGTCTCTCAAGGCGACAAGTTGGAGCTCTTGTGCCTCAAGTGTCCAAGGCGACGAGGTAGAGCTCCTGTGCCTCAATGGTCCAAGGCGATAGAGCTTCTGTGCATCAAGGCGACGAGGTGGAGCTCCTTTCCCTCAAGTGTCCAAGGCGACGAGTTGGAGCTCCTGAGCCTCAAGTGTTCAAGGCGACGAGGTGGAGCTCCTGTGCCTCAAGCCGACAAGTTGGAGCTCCTGTCCCTCAAGGCAACGAGTAAGAACGCTTGGTCCTCAAGTGTCCAAGGCGACGAGGTAGAGCTCCTGTGCCTCAATGGTCCAAGGCGATAGAGCTTCTGTGCATCAAGGCGACGAGGTGGAGCTCCTATCCCTCAAGTGTCCAAGACGACGAGTTGGAGCTCCTGTGCCTCAAGTGTCCAAGGCGACGAGGTGGAACTCCTGTGCCTCAAGTGTCCAAGGCGACGAGATGGATCTCCTGTGCCTCAAGTGTCCAAGGCGACGAGGTAGAGCTCCTGTGCCTCAAGGGTCTAAGGCGATGGAGCTTCTGTGCCTCAAGGCGACGAGGTGGAGCTCCTTTCCCTCCAGGTGAAGATTGGAGCTCCTATCCCTCAAGTGTCCAAGGCGACGAGTTGGAGCTCCTGTGCGTCAAGTGTCCAAGGCGACGAGGTGGAGCTCCTGTGCCTCAAGTGTCCAAGGCGACGAGATGGATCTCCTGTGCCTCAAGTGTCCAAGGCGACGAGGTGGAGCTCCTGTGCCTCAAGTGTCCAAGGCGACGAGATGGATCTCCTGTGCCTCAAGTGTCCAAGGCGACGAGGTAGAGCTCCTGTGCCTCAAGGGTCCAAGGCGATGGAGCTTCTGTGCCTCAAGGCGACGAGGTGGAGTTCCTTTCCCTCCAGGCGAAGATTGGAGCTCCTATCCCTCAAGTGTCCAAGGCGACGAGTTGGAGCTCCTGTGCCTCAAGTGTCCAAGGCGACGAGATGGAGCTCCTGTGCCTCAAGTGTCCAAGGCGACGAGGTAGAGCTCCTGTGCCTCAAGGGTCTAAGGCGATGGAGCTTCTGTGCCTCAAGGCGACGAGGTGGAGCTCCTTTCCCTCCAGGCGAAGATTGGAGCTCCTATCCCTCAAGTGTCCAAGGCGACAAGTTGGAGCTCCTGTGCGCCAAGTGTCCAAGGCGACGTGGTGGAGCTCCTGTGCCTCAAGTGTCCAAGGCGACGAGATGGATCTAATGTGCCTCAAGTGTCCAAGGCGACGAGGTGGAGCTCCTGTGCCTCAAGTGTCCAAGGCGACGAGGTAGAGCTCCTGTGCCCCAAGGGTCTAAGGCGATGGAGCTTCTGTGCCTCAAGGCGACGAGGTGGAGCTCCTTTCCCTCCAGGCGAAGATTGGAGCTCCTATCCCTCAAGTGTCCAAGGCGACGAGTTGGAGCTCCTGTGACTCAAGTCTCCACGAGTTGGAACTCCTGTGCCTCAAGTGTCCAAGTCGACGAGGTGGAGCACTCCTACTGTGACTAAAGTCTCCAAGGTGACGAAATTTATCGTCTTTGCACGAGGTGAAGCTTGGCCTGGTTGAAGAATGAAATCCGCCAAAATCTAGGTTTTTTCTTTCGCTATTACAAATAGCCACCACCGTGGTTTGTTGAGTACCTCCAATCTTCTACTCGGAAAGACCACGATTCAAGGCCACCCAGTGACCAACAACTTCCATTTTCAAGGCACCACCCTCCAGAGCCATTGACGTTATTCGCAGAGCCAAAAGCTTCCCAATCTTTGACAACTCAGAAAATTGCAGGAGAAGAAGCTGGTCTCAGTCTGACCGTATCGCCGTCCAAGAAGGTGCAGCATTTAGTGCGCCGCCCTAGGTTATGGGAGGTTATAGCACCACCCACCAGTGTTGGCTTAGGCAGGACTGCACACTGAAATCTGCTGAACTCTCAAGAGTCGGCCATCAATCGTAGTCGTCGATTTCCTCGTAAGAAAGAATTTTTTCAAAATTGTTTAAGAATCCCCCTTCCGATACCGTCTGCTCGTATCGTCCCCACCTTCCTTTAAATCAGGTCCCCTCTGCCAGCAGTTCCACCAGATTCGCAGATTCACCCTGGCATCGATAACAAATTCCATCAATTCTCTGCAGCAAATCCCATCCACTCCACCGGACGAACAGAACAGAGGAAAAAAAAGCGTAAAATCGTGAGCACAATAAACACGCTCACCGGCCCTGAAATATTCCACCGAAGAGCCTCACCGTGCGTCCGTCCGTCTCAACGTACGCGCCCGTACATGTGTGTTGTTCGCACTCCCACAGTCACGCGTCAAGATTGATGAGCCATTCATATCCTTGGTAGATCGGTTTACATTGCCGTCGAGTTCGATTGCAAATAGAATTCACCAGCGACGCGGCGGTGGTCATGTCGAATGAATTGCATACAAATCGCTGTGTTCCGAATCGGAGGTTAAATCGATTGTGTCTTGTTGTTTTTGCAGTTTTCCAGTGAAAGACAGTAAAAGTTTGACATGACTTTGACGGCCGACAGGCTTAGGGACGCCACAACAACAACAACGACGAATTCGAAAAAAAGTTTTAACACATAGCTGCTCGGCTAGCAGTGATACGAAAGTGTTTTGCAAAATTGTGTGTTTTTTTTGTTTTATTGTGTTATTTTTCATTTTTACAAATTTAGTTCATTAGTTTGTTTTAAGTGATTAGAGTGTGCGTACAAATTTGACATCGTGGATAACCTGGATCATAGAATATGGTGCAGTCAATTGACATTGCTGCGATCACTGGCATTGACTCGGTAATTTTTTTTCCCTTTTATTTTTTTTTTTTATTTAAATTTAAGAAATGTGTGGGTGATTTTGTATTAATGACTTAACTTTATGTTATATCCATTTCTTGTGTATTTTTATTTTTAGTTATGAATTTAAAAAAAAAAATTAAAAGATCAATTTGAAACATTTTATATTTTTTAACAATTTCAAGTAAATTTAGAATTTTAATATTTATTATTATTTTTTTTCTTTGAAATTTTTTTTCTTGTGAATTTTAAAAAATTGGCGCTAAAAAATGCAAAATTTGGCACGTTTTTAAAACCAATACGGCTGTTGTTAGACCCATCTTAACATTCGCACTGAAAAACAAATCCAATCTTAAATTGATAAGCAGTATTCAAAGATCACCGTGTCACCAGATGCATCTTGGGGGCATTGCGATCAACTCCCACCGCCGCCATGGAAACATTGCTACAGCTTCTTCCCATGGACATCTATGGGAAGCTGGTTGCTACCAGGGCAGCGTTAAGGCTAGGGGAGTGTAACCGCTGGAGCAGTTCACATAGGTTAGGTCATACAGAGAAAATCAAAAAAAGCGAGGCTACCAAACCATACAGATTATACAACACCAGCTTTAGATTTCGAATTTGGGTTCAAAACACTTATTTTACACAAAGAATATTGGGAAAAAGGAACCAGGCTACCTGGAGATCTACACAGATGGCTCAAAAACAGACGAGAGCACTGCTCCGGACTAGGAGTATTCGCCATATCGGCGGGTATATCCTTTTCCCTGTCTCTTCGACTGCCCAACCATTGTAGTGAATTCCAGGAAGAAGTTAAAGCTATCCAAGAGGCTGCCCGATAGATGAACCTCGATAGATGGGCTATCTGTCGCCATTTATATAGATAGTCAGGCGGCCATAAAGGCTCTGGATACACCATCAATAGAGAAGATGGTAAAATTTTGCCACCTATCTCTTTGGGAGATAGTGGTTAGATGCAACCTAACCCTATGCTGGGCATTGTGGTTTTCCAAGCAACAAAAGGGCCGACGAGTTAGCAAGATTAGGTGTGGGACTGCCACTGGCAAATAATCATTTACAGATGCCTTCGACTCCGCTAATCGGAGATGCATGGAATTAGATACATGTAGGACTTCGAGGCTTATTTGGCCCTCATTAAATCCAAACAAAACAAAAAAAACTCCTAAAACTAAACAGGAATGTAGTAAGGAACGTAGTGGGCATTATAATCGGCCACTGCCTTCTCTGTATCCATGCCAGAAGAATGGGAGCCCCTCACAACGACTACTGAAGGAGCTGTAGAGACGAGGAGGAGGAAGAAAATTCGCTTCATCTCGTAGGCACTTGTCCAGCCCTTGCAAAAACTAGAAAAGATATACTAGGCAACTACTTTTTCAGAAACGTAGAGGAAATGTCACACTGAAAGATACAAAACTAGCTAAGTTTATCAGGAAAACTAATTAACTGTAAATCAGGAATGGATATGTCAAAATAAGCCACTAGAATACCATTAGGTTGTCTCTAGGTTTATTTAATTTTCTTTAGAGTAGTCCCTTTAAGAGGAGCCGGTGGAAAGCACCGGGTAGGGATAGGACAAAGGATCACACCAGGATCTTAGTGGGCCACAACTGCTACAGTGTTGCAATCACCCTAACCTAATCCAACCTAAAACCAATACGAATTCTGGCCATGTTGCCATCTTTCTGGGCTTAAAATTTCTTTTGTTAAAAGAGTTCCTAGTAACCCGACCTGGCCTTGAAAGAAACCTTCTAGACCTGTGCTCCGAAAATGTCGAGGTAGCTCTAGAAGGACTGTGCACCAGGTAACTCCGTCTGACTGGAGTTTCGGATGCCGCCGTTGGCCAGACAGTTTCCAGCTCCTCCGCCGCCATCCATAAAGAGAGATGAGCCCTGGTACTAGCACACTCTCCCCCCTCTCTCGTCTGCAGCCGCCAACGACGTCCCACGGGGGTTGGTTACCCCATCTTCGATCGAAGGTGCTCGGCTCCCAGATTTCACCACGTGGAGGTGAGAGTAGTAGTTCGCTGATAGAGGCTAAGTGCAGACGCTTGTGCCAGCATGAGACGCCATATCAACGCTTTGAAATCCTAGTAAAAAATGAGATAATATTTTATTCATTCTACTCACTGTTCCTTTTTGTTGTTCTTATCTGGGCTCAACGGAGGGGTAGTGCGAAATGAGAGAAATCCATCTCTGTAGCAAGGTGTCCTTTGAGTAAATAAAGGACTCAAGACAGTGATGGTTTTTTTTCCGGTTGTACTGAACGCTAAAACGAAAATGTACTGAAAAAGACCAAATTGAACTTGGCTGCTCTTTTCACCAATGCAAGGGTACCCTGGTATCCATTTAATTACTGATAAGTAATAAATGTTTGACGGTTTTGAACTTTTTTTAACATATGTAATTGTGTTACTGTGTTTCGTTAGGGTTTCGTCAGAGCATACGTACACGGTGAAGTATCTGACGCAAGGAGATGACGCAATGAATACTTCAACGCACAGCCGATTTCATTGAACAGTTTCAAGTTTGAATTGGAAATTCAACTTGTTTTGCTTATTTATAATATAATAATATGGGTGGCGCTACAGTCCGAGGCGAACCTGGGCCTAGCTTCTCAGCAACCTCTCGTGTTGTGCGTGCTTTTGTTCTTTCACGAGTGGAAGGGACCTACAGTTTAATGCCGACTCCGAACGGCTAAGTTGATAAGCTTTTTCTAGACAGGAGTACTCTTTGAGCAGTGTCAGAGACTCGAAAGAGGTGGAGCCGTGAATTATCAAAGGTGGTAAATTCGGGTATCGAACCTGTGCACCCTCTGCGTAGGAGTGGACGCACTTACTCACTACGCCATGGCGACCCAATGCCCATAGCCCGTACTTTGCTAACTTTATAACTTGAACATGGACGGCGTTGATCTACACCATTAGTTGATCAACACTTACTTTCATTCAAATAAGAGGCAAAAATTGGTTGTGGAACCTATTCACAGCCACGGTTTTGTCTACAACGTCCAATGCCTGCAATAAGCAACCAAACAAGTGATCTACAAGAGCTTACGAGATTCTTAGATTTCAAACTTGGAACAAAGGCAATCCGAAACTTACTGTCCACCGAACCATTGTCAAGAGAATCGGATATCCTTTTGCAAAAAAATGATCTAATCAACTCAGATGTCGACAGTGTGTATAGAGAAAGTGTTTTCAAAATCTTGATATCAATCAAAGTTAATTTAGTAAGCATGACCCCTGTACATAAAAAAAGTACATCATCATAACTCTCCTAAGCTAAAATTTAAAAAAATTGTCTTGTATGTCTTCACTTTGATCTCAACAAACTGAAAACCGCTGTAAAAAAAAAGTTTTTAATTCTTAATACCTTTTGGTGTTAATTGGCTAAAGTTTGTTCAAACAATTAAAAATTGCACTAAAAACGGCAAGGATGTACATATGTACTTAGAAAATTAAATTGTACTGAATTCAGTACAATAGTAAGCATTTTTCCATCACTGACTCAAGGGTCAAGGGTAGCCCGGTGTTTTGGTGGATTGTCGTTTGGGTTAATTACTTTCGTTCGAACTATTCATGAGCACAGTCACAGCGCCGAGTTTGCTCAACGTGAAGTCCTTTCACAATTTGGTTATCCGCTTTCAGAATATGTCCTACTCATTGCTGTGCATTTTTTTAAAATTAAATAAAATTAAATATAATTAAATATCATTATATTATAATAATGCAATTTTACGTGTTTGTTGTTGGGTTTTACCTGAACGTAATTATTGCGGATATAACTATGCCGTGAATATTGGAACATCATCATAGACCATATCCAATTTTAAATGCCGGAATTTGTCCATGCGGACTTGCGCTTTAATGAGTTGTCAGCGTGGACTCATCTCGTTCGTACTTAGTAGACGTTTTGTTGGATTATTTGTTGCCATTATGATGTTAATCTCGTAATCCTCTCTCGTAAAAGCCCTTGTCCCTACTGGCTGAAAACAGAGTGAGACTTGTTTCACAAGACTCTCTTGAAACGAACTTCTCACCAGAAAAAATCGTTCACCATTTACAGGAACAGGTGGTAACTAGTTTGTGCGAACTGGACCGGGCTATAAAGTGGGTGCATAAGGACCTCCCAACCAAGCTCCCAGAGCTTCTGGCTAGTCGCTATCAATGTGTGTGGCCTGGCGTTGTCCTCACGGAACTCAATTCATCTTCTAAGATAGGTGCTTCTTTACGACAGTCCACTTGCTTACAGTGGAATTAAGAGTTGTGATTCTTTGTGTTTCCCCACCAATCCCACAAAACACACAGAATGATCGACTGACCGCGATTCGATCACGATCGTCTTCGCTTGACATTGTCATTAGTCATCCACACGAGTCGCCATCCGCTTCAAAAATGGCTCGATGTTGTTACGGTTCAGCAGTGATAATGCAGAAAACGTTCTTTGGTGCTAATCGCGTAATGCCCAAACAACGAGCTTCTTTTTGTAAACAGCATTTTTCAAATGGTCTCAAACCGATGTTTGCCTCCGCTGCAAACGAACTCTATTCCATACTCTGTTTGTATATTGGAACCAACTGTCAAGGACTCTTGCCAAACCACACTTCATGAATGGGGTCGCAAGACCCAACCCAAGTGAGTGCTGATAAGCTTCTTTCAAATTTGCCCCAGATTTCCAAGAGTCCACATGTCAAGAGCGAGACATTAAATCTCTTCCATTTATTTCTGAAGTCCCCCCCGTAAATGCACTTCGCCCACGACCAGCTTTAGGTACAATTTGCATTTTGCAAACCACGGCCATGTCACGTCTGGAGATGAAAATGGGATTTATTAGTTATTGCCAAGGTCCACGTCCTGATATGACACAAGCCAGCACAAAAGACCATCAACGCCTTCGAGGTTGCCGGCAAGTCAATCAGTTTTTGTCGCTGCCGGAGTGTGGTTAAGTCAACGCACGCGTTATCGATCACCACTCACCAGACATCTTCATTTCCAGCAGGATAATATTTTCTTATAAAAATTCGCAAACTTCGGCTGTCACGAAAGAAAAACATTCGCCATCCACAAGGCGACCTTCGAATGTGGTACATCTCAACCACGGGGTAATAAAAATAAAGCAATCTCCTCGAGAGGAAGGTGCAGTGCCTGAGCGACGATAAGCAGATTGAAGCCACTGCTCTTCGACAGGACGAGGACGAGGACTCATGGAAAAGCCATAAACACCACAAGAGAGGAAGTTTGCAATCTAGTGAGAATACCGACTCAATGGATGCATCCCACTTGTCGATATGGTGTTAATGTCTACACCCGAACCATGCTTGTGCTCCCCCTCCTTTTGACGTGTCTAACACTTGCCAGCGCGCGTGCAAGTATAACGAATGAGAGTCATTAATTTCTTGAAGTCTGTCAGTTATTGTTCGTCTCAATTAATTACTCCGTGGATTCTCTTCAAGGACACCGTTCGGAGACCGCACAAACAAGAATTCGGTGAACAATTTTACACCACGATTTGTTAGATGTCATTCGAGACGAGCCGCCCCCACCCCTACGCCCACCCTCTGTCACTCCGAAGACTGGGCATAAATTAATGAATCCAATACTTCAGGCGGCTGACACTTGTGACGTTTATCGGTGGTGTTTGAAAATCAGTCTTCATCGCAATCGACTGAGTGGGTTGAAGGGGTGGAGTGGGTGTAGTGGGTGGAGCACAAAGCCGAAGACACATAACTGCCGAACGGATGGGAGTATGTTGTGAATTTATAGCGGGGCGTTGGCGGTTTATGGGGCTTCTTAAAAACACTCAGCCCTGAAGAGCGATAAATTGAAGTGAAGCACACGAATGGACCGACTTTGATTTCCTGTAATTAGGCGAACGGAATTGGTATGATGTGCGAATCTCTTGGGTGCGATTGACTGAAAGTAATTCGCTTCGAATGGGCTTTTGATTGCCGGTGGAGCGTGCTTTGGAGCTGATCAATTAATCAAGGGGTTTCCTTGAGGATTCAAAGCGATGTGGTCTGCTCTTGGGGGAAGTCTTGCATTTGAATCTGTAGTGAGGCATGTGATGGATGAGGCTGGTGCGCAGTGCTTTAAGGATGAGTTGAATTACTGTGCTGGTCAATGGCGGTGACTAAGAGCGCCATACTGGTTGGAAACTCTCTCTAGGACTGCAGGCAAAAGACTGGGACAGAAAATAAGAAGGCCATGGCGAATGAAGATCCAAAATTATTCAATGCATGTCAGGCCTTATGGGAATTGATTTAACTGTGCTGTGGATTCAGGCGAATATTCGAATCAATTATCGCTCCTGAGAGCAAAGGTTTTCACCACATCCGTGCTGCCGGAAGATGTGTCTTAAGGTTCTGCTGTCACGACTTTATTCTAAATTCAGCTGGAAACCCATCATACAGCGTACTCCAAAAGTCTGGACGGCGTGGTATTGCTGTAAGAAGGCACAATGATGTAAATGGGGGCAACAGCCTGACATGATCCCCTGGCTATTCACTTCAGATTCATGGGACCCCTACTAATCTTTGAAGTTTTGACTTGGTTAACTGCACTTAATAAAAGCAGCGACTGTACTCGATCGGGTTAAATGGATGGCTTGAGCTAGAGCTTGAGTCGTCGTATTAGCCCTATCCAAAGCTTTAAACATACTCATTAACCTTCCGCCTTAATCGAGAGACAGAAAGCGGACATTACGGCGGGAAGAACATCCTCCCGGATACGTAGCTGGATACACCGATCTCCTGTCACCTGAGCTCCACTTCGAGAAGAACTTCTCAACCAGCATCCCTTCCGGAAGTTGCTGAAAGTCTGGCCACCAGACGCTAGATGCTCATCTGCGAATCTTCACAAATGGATTGAAGATGCGCCAATGCATTGGCACTGCTGTCTACGCTAAAGATTTAAATTTGGAACCGTTGTAGGTAGAAGCCATAGCGATAGAGGATAGATATCGTCGGGTTGTGATTAAGTCTCAGGATAATAAAAATAAAACATATAATCTGGGTGGCGCCACAGCTAGAAGACGGCCTATGCTATGCGTGCCGACTAAGAACGACCAAATTTTGAGGCTTTTTCTAGAAATTCTTTACACTTTGAGCATCGTCAGTGACTCGAAAAAGGTGGAGTAGTGACTTACACTCCACCCCTTCCCCCCTCCCCTCCTCCCCCACCCACTTTTCTCTCCACATATACTGAAAACTGAACCACGCTCTTAGATTGGGTCTGCCGACATAAGCTGAAGGTACAATAAAAGCAGGCAGGCAGACATTTTAGACCTTCTCTGCACTAACTAGTCAGAAGCACACGACCAATCAATAGACATCGGCTTGATGACAGAACGCACATACCGTAAACTGGATATATATACAAAATGTACGGACAGTTCTGTTATTGATTGAATCAGTTTTGTTTTAGCGCGCGTCAATTATGGGTACAAGCTAAGACAAAATATGTCATATTTCACAGTTTTTCCTTGATAAAGGCTATAACGCAAGTTAGGCGGCCGAAAATAATGTTTGCGGTACTGACTTGCATCAGTAAATCATGAGCTGTTTTGGTTCCATGGAAACAGTTCCCGTCATTTGATGTCAAAGAAGCACCAAGCTTGGAATGCCAGTGTAGAAAATGTCGATAAAATCATAAAAATCATCGAATCTGGCCGTCATGTGAGCACTATTTCGTTTTCTCAGGGGCTAAACACTGCACAAAAACCCCTCTGGAACCATTTGAAGGTGGCTGGATACAAAAAGAAGATCGTTGTATAGGTTCCACACAAGTACACACCAACGAACCATTTGGATAATTTTCCAACTGCGAATCAATCACAGAGCTGGTAAGGTACATGCACCAACTCATCTGTAAGATATGGTCGGAGGAAAGCATGCCCGACGAGTGGAATCTCAGTATCGTTTGCCCGATCCACAAGAAAGCAGACCCCTTTGACTGCACCAACTATAGAAGGATAAGTCCCCTTAACATCGCCTGTAAGATGCTCTCTGCCGTTTTGTGTGAGCGCCTGAAACCATTCGTCAACAACCTGATAGGTCCTTATCAGTGGGGTTTCAGGCCGGGGAGGTTCGAGGTAGTGAAGGACTTCGTCTACCTCGACTCCCAAGTGAACAGTACGAACAACACCAGTACCGAGATTAAACGCACCCAGGTTTCAGAAGGACCTCAACCAACTTGGTGTGCGCAGTTGGAGACAGCTGGCAAAAGATCGTGCCGGCTGGAGAGGCTTACTGGTGGCTGGTGATGAATTAGCGGCAACGTCAATCGAAAACGGCGTCGAATCGCTGTGAGTCGGCACGAACGGTGGCCAAGCCAGGATTGTCGACCACGAAGGTCTTGCTGTGTATTTGGTGGGATTGGCGGGGAGACACAACGAAAACTCTCAAATCGGACATGCATTGTCAACAGTTGGACCATCGTAAAGAAGCAATCGATCAGAAGCGGCCAACTTAAGCCTATTGGAGAGGAATTGTATTCCGTCAGGACAACGCAAGGCCACACACAACGATAGTTACTCACCAGAAGCTCGTTGATTTAGATTGGATGGTCCTTATTCATTCCACATGATAGTCCGCACCAAGTGATAACCGCCTGTTCCTGTCCATCGCAAACGATTTTGATGTTGACAAGTTCGAAGAGAGGCTTGCGAAGAACAAGACTCACTCAGTTGGGAAGACATACGATTGTTGACTGTTGACAATATTCCTTGTGAGTCACTGTAGACTAGTCAATTAACACATCAGAAGCAAGGTCATGCTGCATGTGTGATGACCATAAGGAGACTGCCGAACAACGAACCATGCGTCGCATCAAATTGTGCTCAAATTCAAAAACTGAATTGAAGATTGCTCCACAGCCTGACACAGTTTCAATGTCTTGAGAAATTTGTTCTCAAAATTTTGATTTTTCTAGACTTCCTCCTTTGGCTATCGAAGAATTCATAGAAAAGGACGCAATCCACAATCCCACTACATGGTTTCATTCCACTAGACAATCAACACTCTGGCGCGCGGTGCGATGAATAATGGATGATCATCCGGCTGAAACAGCCTTGTCATTGAACTCAAGCAACACGCTGCTTGTTTATCCCCGCTTGGCGAACAACATGTCAATAGCAATGAACTGCAAATGGAAATGTCTCGAATGAGGGTCCTTGTAAGCCTCTTATCCCACGAATGTCACGGACTTAGCCCCCGTATCAGTTAAAGACCTCATCCGACGGGCTTACAAGGGATAAGCGCAAGTGAAATTGTCCCAGCGAAACCGCCAATAAAATTCAAAATCCAAAATCCCTCCAGCGGCGGCGGCAACATTCAAACCCACCAAGAAGCCACCCAATCCCTCGAGATCAAGGACACCGCGAGTAACCCACCCAGCGCTGTCCCACATTGTTGAATATTTTAAATCGACAAATTTGCGACTGTGATTCGGGGAAGTTGAAGCTCTCCTAATCCACCGCGGCAATGAAAAGTTGCTGCCACCCATCCACAAGCAGAGTCACACTGCCGAACACGAAAAGGATAACCCCGCTGCAGATTAGAGCGCATAAAAAACCCGAATTCATTCTGCATCATGACGTTGATAAATCACACTCAGCCCGTGCCCGGAGTTCGTCTGCCATTAATTAGAGAGATGGGGGTTTTTGAAGCGTCCACACGGGATCACAGGACCAGGCGACCGGAGGACATGACGACAAGACGATAAGCAGATGACGAGCCGAACAAAAAAAAAGGACAAACTAGGGAAATTAATCCTTAAATTGTTGTGAATTAAAAGAAAACGATGACCACACCCCGGCTGGCTGTTTGCTAACAAAGGCGGCGTTGATAAGGATAACGATGACAATGAGTTTGTTATTTCAGCTGTCAGTCGTGTAGCCTCTCTGTAGGCGGAAGGAGATGCGCAAGGGTTGAGAGCCTCAGACTCAGAGTGAAGAATTAATGGATTCATTTTGAAAATTGCTTTTTCTTTCACCCTGAAATGAGTTCCTGCACACGCACCGCACTAATTAAGTGGTCACAAGTGATCCACCTCCCACGGGGGAGGTGGAATCCTTCAAAACGTCTTAAGGACATCACAGCGGTCGCGGTCGATTGCAAATAAAACACAAAACAAAAGTGACAAACGCAACCATGTGCCAGCAAGCCTTCAAAGATTTGAATACTAAGACTCATTATGGCGGGGCCGCGTGTCCTCGGCAAACCAATTAATTTTGACGGGCATCCCACCACCGCCGGCCCCACCACGCCACCCCACCGGGAATAGACAGTTTCCTTCTGTAGTTGGTCCTTAAATTTAATTAAAAAGGAAGAAACGCGCGCTTAATGGGCGTCGAGCGGGGACCACGTCGTCGTTTGAAAGATGTTTGCTTGGGCATTAAACGTCTGTTGGGTCTAAACGACATCACTTGCGAGATGGCTAGACACGCAAACGGGCCAAGGTGGCGAAGGTCGCAGGTCCGCCGCCTGTGAGTGTGATGTTTGCGGGGTGCCACCCGAGATGGAAAGGCTTTTGAATTTTTGAATTCATAATGAGCAGTCATTTCCGAATCCCTACGACGTCTTCTTTTCCCTTGTCTCCGTTGCCTCCGAGCTCACATTGACGCAACCAGTCATGAATTCGATTAAGCCCGCTTAAAGCAACACCCTGAATGCCTTTAAACAGATTTTGATTTATTCTTTTTCGGTTTTTCTCTTTCAGGACCAAACAAAACAAACCAAACCATCAGCCCTGCGACGCACCCTCAATGCACTCCGAAATAGGATAACGAAACGTGGCCGTGCCAAGCCACCCGATTGGTTTCTTGATAAATTCTCAACCGCCAATAATGCCGAAAAAATTGGCAAATCCGCCCCAGATGACAGCAGGCAAACGCCCGAGATAACGGGCAGCAGTCGATTATGCAATCGATTGTCGGTGGATCCATCACTGCCATCACATTACAGAGTAAGTGTGTCAAACTTCTCAAGTTCATGTTCATATTCATGTTCACGTTCATGTTCATGTTCATGTTCATGTTCATGTTCATGTTCATGTTCATGTTCATGTTCATGTTCATGTTCATGTTCATGTTCATGTTCATGTTCATGTTCATGTTCATGTTCATGTTCATGTTCATGTTCATGTTCATGTTCATGTTCATGTTCATGTTCATGTTCATGTTCATGTTCATGTTCATGTTCATGTTCATGTTCATGTTCATGTTCATGTTCATGTTCATGTTCATGTTCATGTTCATGTTCATGTTCATGTTCATGTTCATGTTCATGTTCATGTTCATGTTCATGTTCATGTTCATGTTCATGTTCATGTTCATGTTCATGTTCATGTTCATGTTCATGTTCATGTTCATGTTCATGTTCATGTTCATGTTCATGTTCATGTTCATGTTCATGTTCATGTTCATGTTCATGTTCATGTTCATGTTCATGTTCATGTTCATGTTCATGTTCATGTTCATGTTCATGTTCATGTTCATGTTCATGTTCATGTTCATGTTCATGTTCATGTTCATGTTCATGTTCATGTTCGTGTTTATGTTCATTTTCATGTTCATGTGCATGTTCATGTTTATGTTCATTTTCATGTTCATGTTCATGTTCATGGTCATGTTTCTTTCTCTAACTATCTTCATCGTTTACTTTCAGTGGCTGGCCATAGTCTCCTTAGCTGTACTCTACAATATCATCTTCGTCGTGGGAAGGGCCGTCTTCTGGGAGATCAACCGCAACGCCTCACCAGTCTGGTACTTCCTCGACTACCTATGTGATTTCATATATCTTCTAGATACATTAGTGCATATGCACGAAGGTGAGTACCATCCCCGCGCAATTTCATTCCAAAGCACTCATCCAACACACGTCCAACCCACTCAACTGCGGCGCAAACTTTTCTAGTTAACCAAGTTTTCAAACCGAAAGAGAGTGCACAAGATTGCACAACTCTGCCCTTGGACTCTCCACATCCGTTTCCGCCCTGCCGCGCACCGCTCCTATCGACGAGCACTTGAAGGTGCACATATTCTTGTTGAGAACCCTCGATTGCAGCAGAGCACGCTGCAGATGTCCTGCCATTAAGCCCGCTGTTCCATCGCGTTTCCTGCTTCAGAGAGCATCGCAAAAATTGTATTCCCCTCGTCATGTACATACGTGGTGGTCTTGGTTTCCTCAGCTTCGACCGGCTTTCGGTGTCACCACGTACATACGCCTCCCGGATTTACTTATCACTGTCATGTGTGAAAATCTCTCGCCCACTCGCGCCGAGTCTTGGGCGCATTGTGTGTGCCGCTTTAAGATTCAGCACGTGGCATCACGCCTGATTCATTCATGCCGACACGACGTAAAGCAGAATGAAGACCGGAATCCAGTTTATGTTGTACTCAATGGAATCGCTGCCGGCGATGGGAGCTGAATAATTAAGATGAATGTGCCCGGATTAACTGGGATTCATGCGATGCGCGTATGCGTGAAATCCAAACCCTCTGCAATAGTTTAGGAAACTGAACGAGTGGGGGTGCTGCTGCCTTGCCTTGGATTTCCCTTGCAACGAACCGAAAGCAGTCTGCCGGTGATTCGTACTCGAATGAGTGCTGCCGCTGCTCGAGTGGGCTAAGTGCTCTTCCGTGTCAAAAACCTGCGACGAGGTACATAACTCGCTGAGTAGATGAGGTGCCGAAAGTTTAGAACTCAAAATGAACGAATCAACGTTACAGACACACGCTTTGAAGTGAGCTGAAGCAGTAGAGGTGCGAAGGAGAATAGAGCATCTCAGGCTTGAATTCAATTAGTTAAGATGTTTTGAAGAGGTCCCTGCAACAGTGTCAAGACTTTTATTAAACTGGAAAAGGAGGTCGTTGCTCTTTTTGTAGCACTCGATAGGAGCACGGAGTTTTTTTTTTGCGAAGACATGTACTTTTGCTGTTAATTGCCTGATAAATCGTTGCTTGCCTAGCTACTTAGACGAGTGGTTGACATATTATAATAACTGGCATATATAACAGCACTCGTAATCTCTTGTCTTGCGTTAACATTTTGAACAAGTTTTAATATAAAGAGCAGGCGGATTGCAGGCGGATATTTTGTAACTACCACTCACACGCAGCTATCGCCCTTGTGGGGTTCTCCCTGAATTCTTCTTCTTTACAGTCCGTGGTAGACTTGGGCTTCAACCCCAAAGTCTCTCCAACTAGACCTCTGTCTAGCTCTTGTCATGTCTTATATAATGTCAGATTGGTCCTCCTATAGAAGGCGCTATTACTCAATTCCCTCTTAATACCAGACAAATAACGAGTGTCAAGAGTTCTTCTGCGTTTGCCTTGGGTACTGATATTGTTTGTATTGTTTTCGGCTCCGAAGAGTTAGACGAAGCTCATATCTACCTCGAAGTTATAGCTGCCCGTTGTGACGCTCTGTTTCACCTCTAGGCCAATTTTAGCCGCCTCCGTCTTAGTACTAGTAAATGCCCAGTGAACGTCTCGCTGTCTTCTGGAAATCCTATCAATATGATCCGCGTATGCTAACACTCGTGCTTCTAGTGTCGGCGTGTGATTCTTGCACGATATATTCCAGTATGATGTTGAAGAAGTGAAGAGAATCCACGTCGCCTTACTTAAAAACTGTTTTACCATTGAGGTCTCGGTGAGTTCGTTACCATCGTTCATGGAGCAGTGAGAATTGTGATGTCATAGAACCAATTAAGCAAAACGACGATACAGTAAAATCTCGATAATGTGGACTAATTAAAACATGGCCACTTTACATTTTAGAGTTTCACATTATCGAATGGAAAAATGAGAGCACATAGTTGGCAGGTTAGCAGTAACGAATGCTTAATATAATTGGAAAGTCTGATTTAGTTGCTTGACACCTGAGTAAGTTAGTCGAAATGTGCAAGTTTTGCCCGCTGCTTCTTAAGCCATTCAAAGAGGGCAGTTTCCATTTGAGGGGTCGGTGGGGTTGTTAAAGTTTGTCTTTTTCAGATTCCAGAAACCGTTTCTTTTTAAAACATCAACAATTTGTATTTTGCTTTCGTTTATGGCTGTTATTATGGATTCTTTAACCCTTCTGCGACAGACCTAATCCTAAGTAGCTAGTTTTCAATTTTCTCGGAATCTCAGCTTACTCCCTGATCGTAAGGAATCTGTGTAGGAGCCATAGCTTTATTTAAAAAAAAACTGTATCTTAACACTAGGAAACCCTAACGGAATAACAGGGAGTCTGCTCTGGGCGTTGGCGCCATATTAACTTTTTGCTGTCACCTCTTAGCTTTTGAAACCGTTTGACTTTGTATTCAAACAAGAAAATAAAGAAAGATGAGCTATGATAAACTTCGCATTTTTGAATATCAAAAAAAAAATGGTTACGAGTTTATATTTTAGAGTGGTAAATGTAAGATTTGTTCAGTTCACATAATTGGGGTTCGCATTATCGAGATTCTACTGTATCCTAAATAAGTTTTATATTTTCTCATTTTATTTTTTACAATTTAAATTTAACAAATTTTATTATAAAGACTACGGTTTTCAAGTAAAATGTAGCAGCTACCGCTCAGTATAATTCCAAAAATTGGTTATCATGTCAATGAAATGATGTACAGTTAAATTTCTCTTTGCGGACACCCTCTATAAGGGACACTTCTATTTACGAACATCCTCTATAAGGGACACTTCTCTTTACGGACAATTCCTCATAGTCCTGACAAGAAGGTATTATCGTACTTCAACCTCTTCACAATGGACAAACTTCTCGTTGCGGACACCCTCTATAAGGTACACTTCTCTTTACGGACATCCTCTATAAGGGACACTTCTCTTTACGGACAATTCCTCATAGTCCTGACAAGAAGGTATTATCGTACTTCAACCCCTTCACAATGGACACCCCTAGATAACGAGGAACGATGTTCCCGATACTGTCCGCTGTACAGAAGCTTCACAGTATCCTGTTCTGCTCACCACTGTGAGTGATTTACAGCTCTGGTTTGATCTACTGTGAACATAACCCAGTCCTACTTTATAGAAGTTTATTTGTTGAAGCAAGTCGCTCAACAAAACACTTCAAGTGACTGAAACTACCAACAAACACTCCATCATACGTCTTCTACTGTGTTTTATGGGATGTTGCCAATGTTGAACAATTTCTTGCCTCTGGGGCATTCAGTCAATATTTGCAATAAAAAGCACAAGTGACATCATGCATCCTTGACGGAACCCAAGGGCCGCGATGTCTATCTAACTGAGCAGCTACAAATTATCCACAGAGGTGCATGGGGTCTTTCGAAAATGGGATGGAGTAGCTTGGTTCTATTTCCTTAACCCTCCGTCCCACACCCGGGCCTGGCAAGGCACATTTAATTTTTAAGCGTTATTTACTGATATTTTTAATGAAGCTATCGACTTGGAATTCTAGGTAGCCTCCTAAAATTGTATTTTATATCCGCTTATGGAAAACCTCATTTTAATGAATCCCTAGAAGAGGGCAAAAATGTTAAAAGAAAAAAAAGACAGCTCCAGACAGATACATGGTGCCTGGCTGGACCGTATTATCTAAATTTTGTATGTAAATAAATGGAATATCGTGCATATTGACAAATCTATTAATGGCACTTGTGGCACATATCTCCATACAAATGCATGTAAATTGATAATGGTCTGGCCAGGCACCATGTGTCCGTTGGAAGATTTTAAATCAAGTGTCTGACGGAGGGTTAGAAGGAATGTTAGCTTGTTTCTTGATTTCAAGTTTGTTAATGAAAGGGTTTCTCGTGTAGTAAACACTGTAAAACTTGAGGACGGAGGCAGCGAAGTCTCTCTGTATTTCTCCCCTATTTCTCCCTCACTCTCTCCCTCTCTCTCTCTCTCTCTCTCTCTCTCTCACTCGTGTGTATGCAGCATGACCTTCTTTCAACCATTGACTTTTTTGGAAGCGAAATAATTTTTCATCAATAACTTATAAATATGTATTCAAGCCCAGGCTTGTCTTATTCATTTCAAGTGACAAGAAACGAGCAAGTCCACTGCAAGTTGTTCAGATATTACCCTTGCCCATTATTGGTGCGCTTTAAAAGCGTTCAAATTTATATATGAAAATAGTAGTCACCCTATCGAGGTGCGTATATGCTTCGACTCCTTAAACCTATTGTGTCTAGGCTCGTATAAGCGCCTAGGTTTCTTCTCTGAAGCTGCCAGTATTGTGACTTAATTTGTATATTACTTGATCTAGCAAAAGCCTTCTTCTTAGACTGTTTGATCGCTGGTACCTTGCCGTGAGATGTTGTGTAAGAACTTACTTACTTTTTTATCAAGCATACGACCCATGGAGGGTCTGAGCCTGAGCTGTGCATGCCTTCCCTCGCTGACGGTCCTGGGCACGCTGCTTCCAGACATCAAGACCAAGTTGCCTTGCATGCGCGATTACTTGGTCTTAATACCGGAGATTTGGGCTTCCTCTCCTTCTCGAACCAGGCGGCTCGGATTCGAAGACCCTCTTAGCTGGAGAATTGTTGTCCATGCGCTAGATGTGGCTGTGTCAGTGCAGTCGACAGATTTTTGCCATCCGTAGAGTTCGCAATTGTGTCTTCTCCTCCATTCGCCTTCCTCGCAGACGGGACCATATATCCGACGTAGAAATTTTCTTTCGAAGACACCAAGAATCAGCTCCGCAGTTTTGCTTATCGTCCAGCTTCCGGCTCCATACAGCAGGGCTGGCAAAATAAGACTTTTGTAGAGCATTATCTTAGTCCTTCGAATCAGGAGTTGTGACGCCAGTTGTTTCGACGAACCGAAGTGCCGGAAGAGGAAAAAAGAAATCCTAGGAGGATGCACACAGCCTCATCTTCTAGACTGCATTGTCAGCACTTCTTTCGAAATATAAGCAAAATCGAACAGCAGGCGAATGGTGTATCCTTCGAGTTACCGCCGATGTTTTTCAGAAATCACATCATTTATTAACACACACACAGGATGAGGGTTTCGAACAAGGACTCCGTAGCTCATGTGTATGGGATGCATGAACATATTCACGATTCACATCCTTCTTGGAGCGACATGACTGCTTCTGTGAACACAGGAAGCCAGGGAAGGATGCATTCTGCTGAAAGGAGAAATATTTGATTTCTTTAACTCTTTTCTCAGATGTACTATTTTTTTCCATTGAAACTTAGTGATGCACCGAAAAACTTGTTATCAGTGCTACTCGCAGATGGAGAGGTAGAGCAAGATAGCCTGAAATAGAGAATTCCATTTTTTTAGAACCACTGGAGGTGAAAGTTGTTAGTTTTCTGTTATCCGGCGGCACAGTTTAAACAGCAAGCACTTATTCAGTGACCCCTTACTATTGTTGTTTCACTAGGGAAAACCAGATGTCAGGTTGGATCAATACCCATTTCGTAAGAGTCAATGCGCCTAACCAAGTGCCCACCTTAACGTCTACTATTGTATGTCCTATTAGACGTCCATATCAACGCTGATCATCTCATTACCCCGGAAGACTCCGATTATTTGTTTTTTTTTCCGGGAAGCAACTAAACTCTCTTAACCGATGCTACTCCTTAAGACATTCACTTCTTTGTTTGCTACAAATCATTTCGAGCTCGTCCTTTATAATGCCCATAACAAGAGGAATTCGCTGTTCGTATATGCCCAAGATGAATAAAATTGCTTCTCATAGCAGCCGATGTTGATTCTGAGATTCCGTGTAAAATATAAACTCGAAAATGAGCACCTCAAGCCCTGTCCCTTACTTCAATCATTCTTAAACTCCCTCAGACGTAACGAATGGCTTGCTTGAGACAAGTGTTTGCATTTAGGCTTATACTAAGTGGTCCACTAACCCATCCCAACGAGAGACGCCGAACGAATAGCTTTAATCCTCTCTCAAACACTAGCCGAGTTCATGTCTGATGGGACTATTCCCCGACTATGGAAGCAAAAGAGTGAGGGTACACCTCTTGAAGCTTTTTTTGTAACTGCTGAGTTGATGGAAAGTCCCTCTACTTTGGAGAAGTGTGACACTTGCTACGCACGCATTAATTTAAAAGCCACACGAATAGTGACTCTTTGTCGATAAACAGACTTGAGTGTAAACCACAGCCATCATGACACATATGTTCCCACAATAGACCCAACCTTACTGGTCAGGCAGCCACCTACGGTGCCAGAGTATGGATTTTGGTGGAGCCTCTCAACCGAATGGTTACTGATGGTCCGACGATCTACTCTACCGATTTCCGACAGCTAGCTTAAGAATCATTATACTTTGAACATTTCAAATACACTGAGAACCTGACTTAAGTCCTTTCCCTCTCGATGGTCATAGCTGTGAGGTCTCTCATGTCAGAGTACCATGGACAAACATGCATGATGGGTTAAAGTCACAGCCACAGGATTCTACACCAGATGTGGATATACTGACTTCAAGGAAAAAGTACTTCAATGTTTCAAGGGAAGAAATATATTTTCATTTGGAAAGAAAATCTTTAAAAATTCAGCCTCGTCTTCAATCCCCACACTCATTTACAATGGCACCCCAGCTGTTCGCTCATCAAACAAATCTAATCAGCCTGCGGACTATTCGCAACAGGATCGAATGCTATTTTCTTCACCTGTAATCGAGACCTTCGACTGCACCATTGGAATCTTACTAAAACATTCCGACGAGCACAAATCCACTGGTGTGTATTCATAGTGTATTCCCCCAAGAGGTGGTCTTCTTCGCTGGCAAAACCATGCTAGATCTACCAAGCAAAACCATGGGAGATAATGATATATTTTGTCTATCAAGGCCCTTCCTAAAAATAGCGAATCCTTGTCACTCTCCCCGTAGCGACCCATCGGCCCGACCCCACAACCTTCCTTAAGTTAATGATCATGGAAAGGCTGATTAATTGTCAGCTTATGTTATATCTTGTATCGTGTGTACAGGCGAAATCAAGATCGTGGCGCTTGATATTTCTTGATCTTCATATGACAGAGTTTGGCACCAAGCTCTTTTGTCGGAAGTGAATGGCCAATGTATCGATGAATCTCTTCTTATATGAATTATAAACTACCTTCCGAACCGTTCAATTCAAGTTGTTTTGGACGAGTTCAAGTCTTATATCCACGAAATTAATGCTGGTATACACCCAGGCTTCGTTCTGTCTCCGATACTTTTTATTTTTATTTTATTTATTTTATTTTATAAAGCTAACATATAATTTAAAAAATTTTAAGTTAGCTGTTAAGCCAGAGCGATGAAGCCTTAGGCTAACCAATTTTTATAATTTTTAGAAATGATCTTCTGTCTAGACTCCTATTTTCATTCGTTCCAAGACTCAAGACCGCCCCCTTCATCGGTCATAGAATAAGGAACAGCAGCGTATACAAATCACGGTTAATCTAAGAAACGCGCTTTTCATCCGCACGCTCTTCTCAGACCAGCATTACTCAAAGACTACAATCCACAGATAATTAAGCATTTACTTGTCCCAGGACATTTAAGGGAACGGACCTTCAATTTTATGCCGACACCATAAGGCCAAGTTTGAGAAGCTTTTTCAAGACAGTTATTAATCTTTGAGCATTGTCAGTGACTCGAAAGGTCGTATAGGCCGGGAATCGATCCTAAGTAGCGAGTTTTAGCTGCGTATGCGTATACTATAAAAAAAACAACATGCTTTATGCTCAATTTTTGCGACTGACTGCATCTTAAAACTAAGACATTACTACTATTTTCGTGCCCGCCAGCATTCGCCTTTGATCCTGAAAGATCTTCACAATTATATGAGGGACTTTTGACTAAGTCGGTAGATTCTACTGACGTTCTAGATCGTAGTCTGCAACTGCGGGCACGTAAGTTAATTTTTCTTAGAAAATTCTCTGCCTCGGGAGCAATTGTCTTAGTTGAATAGGAGTGCTGGTATCTCTTGCTTCCATTTTTTGACTCAACCTTAAGGTGACTTAAGTTACTTACGCTTGGGTCGTAAATTTGTCCACCAAGGAAGGACAATCTACAATTTAGACACGCCATCAAGCTTCAGGTACGGTAGGACGTACAGTTGACGACCCTCTCAAAAGAATCGAGGATAAGTATATCCGATGTAGTAGGAGATCTAGGCTGGAAGTCTTAACCCCGGATTGTACAACACCGATTATTTTCTTGCTAGAAAGCCATTCTTTTGTACCAGGTTTTTATGTAAGAAAACGATCTCTTTTTTCAATACTCTATCCCACGTTTCATGATTTCTTCAATATTTTCTTCTCCATTGAAGAATGAAATTCATTAAAGGAGCTGGAAGTTAGAGATTATTGTCGTGGGCAGCATTAGACTGAATCCAGTGTCTTCCTACATTAACTCTGCCATCGCCGCCATTCTCCGTCCCATTTAGACGGCTTCATCGTAAATTAAAAATCCCCATCGCCTTTCCTCGCAAACTGAGTTCGATGAGCAGTGTGCCCTATCGCCACTCATTCCAGCCGCAACATTCCAAGTCTTTAAGCTACGCCTGCAGCTGCAACTAAGATACACATCATCACCGACCTTGTTCCACTTCACAAATTCGTTAAGCGGCCTTGGCGAAAAATTAAAAAAATATGAAACTTCGGACGGGACAAGAACTTTTCCATCTGCATTGCGTTTCACCCTCGAAACCCGCAAAAACCAATTCCCGAGCTCTCATTCTCTGCGAAGCAGAATCTGTACCCGGGCACAGTTAATTAGAGCGCCATTCATTAGGCGACCGGACAGAAACAGCAAAGTTTCAAACTTTCCGCCAAATTTTGCGTCGCTCCAATGAAAACTTTTCGATATCTACAACCAACCACCCGCCATGACATGCCACATGCATGTTTCCACTCTCAGTTGGCCACTCCATGTCATCCCCAAAGACACACACGCACATTCACAAATGCTCTGCACCATCTAATCACACACACACCCCTCCACCCATAGGCTACCTCGAACAAGGTCTTCTGGTGCGTGACGCCTACAAGCTCCGCAAGCATTACTTCTCGACAAAGGGCTGGTCAATCGATGTTCTCTCGATGCTGCCCACAGATCTGGCGTACATCTGGTGGCCAGCCAGTTCGTGTAGCTTCAATTACCTGCCGTGTCCGGTGATTGTGCGGCTCAACCGACTGCTGCGTCTTCCGAGGATGTGGGAATGGTTCGACCGCACCGAGACCGCAACCGGATACCCGAACGCATTCCGAATCTGCAAAGTGGTCCTCGCCATCTTGGTGCTGATTCACTGGAACGCCTGCATGTACTTCGCCATCAGCTATGCCCTGGGCTTCGGAACAGACAATTGGGTGTACAACCTAAACGGCTACCGCAACGCCACCCTCCAGCGACAGTACATCTACAGCTTCTACTGGTCCACGCTGACCCTGACCACCATTGGGGAAACACCAACGCCGGAAAACGATGCGGAGTACCTCTTTGTGGTGGCGGACTTCTTGGCCGGAGTCCTCATCTTCGCCACCATCGTGGGTGAGTAGACCCAGAGCCACCGCGCAGTGGCCAGTCGCCGCAGATTCTCATTAATTTCTCCCATCAACAGGAAACATCGGTTCGATGATTTCGAACATGAACGTGGCAAGAGTCGAGTTCCAGAATCGCATGGACGGCGTGAAGCAATACATGGCCTTCCGGAAGGTGGGCAATGAGCTGGAAGCGCGCGTCATCCGCTGGTTTGCCTACACCTGGTCGCAGAGCGGGGCGCTGGACGAGGAGCGGGTGCTGGCCGCGCTGCCCGACAAGCTAAAAGCCGAAATTGCCATTCGAGTGCACATGGACACGCTCAAGCAGGTGCGGATATTCCAGGACTGTGAGCCGGGTCTGCTGGAGGCGCTGGTGCTCAAGCTGAAGCTGCAAGTGTTCAGTCCGGGCGACTACATCTGCCGGAAGGGCGACGTGGGCAAGGAGATGTACATCGTGAAACGGGGCAAGCTGTCCGTCGTTGCCGACGATGGGGTGACGGTGTTCGCCACCTTGAGTGCGGGCTCGGTGTTCGGCGAGGTGTCGGTGCTGGAGATTGCTGGCAATCGGACGGGCAACCGGCGGACCGCAAACGTCCGCTCGCTCGGCTACTCGGACTTGTTTTGCCTGGCGAAACGCGACCTGTGGGAGACGCTGGCTGATTACCCCGAGGCGAGAGCCACACTCACCGAGAGGGGATGTCAATTACTGAGAAAGGACGGACTGCTGGACGAGGATGTATTCGCAAGTGAGTGTCGCTCTTAGCGGTTATCGCCGGCTGTGGATTTGATTCCATTGTTTTCTTGTGTGTTTCAGATTCACAACGTGTTCAAGATAGCATAGAGGGCGGAATCGAGAAGCTGGAGGTGTCGGTGGAGAATCTGAACGTGAGGCTGGCCCGCCTCCTGGCCGAGTACACCGCCAGCCAGGCCAAACTGAAGCAGCGGCTGGCCAAGTTGGAAGTCAAGTAAGTGATTTTGTTGCTTGTTGGGTGCGTGTGGGGGGTGCTTGTGAGGGGAGTATCTTTTTATGAATTTCCAGCAAAATTGTTTGGGAATTCGTCTTGATTACTAGTTGACACGGAAATTGACAACATTTTAACAAAAAAAAAATCCTCTCTCTCATTTCAGCGCCCAGCTCGTCAACAAGGAACAGCTGGAGAACTCGCAGAAAATGCGCAGCGGACGTCTGTACTCGCTGCAGCCGAAGAAGCGCCGACCACGTCCAGTCACGTCAAAGTCGCTGGACAGCAAACAGAACACCTTATGAAGAGAATTTCCATTTCAATTGCAATTCTACATCTTCAGACACCTACTCTAAGTCAGACCAGAACCACACCGCAGCTACGACCGAACCGAAACGTTTCCACAAAAATCCGGTCATAAGAAAACAAAAAACGGAGAATAACGTATTTTTTTTATCATCCTCTTCCGGTGAAACACAAAAAAAAAAAAAAAAACAGTGAATCTAAGATAAAATAGATATAATTTATAATTTTGTGTTATTTTGTTAAGAAACATGTGCCTCGAAAACCAAAATTTGTAGTTTAGTTGATGACGTGAATGAGAAACACCTAGATAGCGTATTTGTTTTGTGAATTTACTATACATACATGTATCTATATATTTACTTATATGAATAAATATATATTTAACTATATTTTTTAAGGTAAATGTTAAACAAGTTGAGGTTAGGATTCGAATGGGTAGGAAAACGAAAAAAACAGATTAAGAAAATAAATGTGTTGACTAATGATAAGTTGAAATGTATCTATCCAAGCAGCGACGCCGGACAGAGAGGTAAGTTGTTTTGCTGTTTTACTCGCAGGAGGTCTTGAGTGTGAATGTGAATTGACGGGATTGCTTGAAGCGATTGCATAAGTTTCGTGTGATTTGATATTCGCAGAAGTAGTTTCGAAGGCGAGGGTATTTGGAACAGGAAATACACTAGCCGGGGGAAAGTTGTTGGTTTTTCTTTAAGATTCGCGCAGTTGAAGGGTTGTCCAGGAGGCTCCTATTTCATCGAACCTTCATCTATGAAATTGTAATTAATTCAAATTTAGACATCTTAAATGATTGGAAGCAACAGCTGATGTCAATTGCATTCCATCCAACGTTGCCTCTTTTTTCTGATGGAAATTTGTGAATTAAGGGCCATTCATATGGGCTTACTACGAATCGCAATCTTCGCAAACTCTGACGCTTCATTCATGTGAATTGTTCTCAATCGCAGAGAGCAATGGGTACTATTTGAGCAAACAAACATTTCATCGCGAATTTTTTGGTCTTGAATGTGTGGATCGCGTTTGTCTCTCTTGTGTATTGCGTACTCAGGTTGACAGTTCGCAAGGAGAATGATTGATTAGTGGAGAAAGGATATTTTAACTTAATATTGCTGATATTTTATTCGATAATTCATTCCCCATTTTCTTGCATGCCAAGAAGTATAATTCTCCTGGAAATGGGTTTTTTTAACAGTTCGCGTTCGCAGTTCGCTGGCACTTTAGAGTGCAATCCGAAATGCAGACGTCATCACTTGACGGTGACATCAAACTTCATCCCTTCAGTTCATTAACTGAAGGTGTGCTTTTCATTTTCGAGTTACATACAATGGTGGTCCAGTAGATCGAATGCCTATACACTCCGTTTCATAACTACATACCCAATATCGCTGACTGATAATGAATTTCCTCCCAAGCTCTAATCACTGCTCTTTTAAGGTCGCCAATTGTTACAAATTGACTGTTCTTCTCATAAATTTTCCGGACGAGTATTACCCTCAGATTTTCTATGGGATTTTGGTCCGGCTAGCAGGTTGGCCAACCCATAGTGCTAATGCGACTCTGCTGCAACAACATTTTGTTAGTCCTACTTGTATGAACCAACACGTTGTTCTGCTGGAAAACAAGGTCTTCTCCTCATTGGTGTTCCGAGAACGTTGTTAGATTTTCCTGAAGAACTCTAATGTATTCCACGCTGTTAATTTTGATGGACGTGAATCCCTTGAAAATGATGAAAGTACACCCCAAACCATATGGCTACCATCACCAAAATTCCGCTTGGCAAAATCCACTGGGTGCTTCTCCAAATCTCTCCATTAGCATTGGTACCCATTTGGACCTTCGAGATTGAACTTTCTCTCGTCAGACAAAATTACCTAAAAAACAAAAAAAAAATAGTTACAGTTTCTTACTAAACAAAAATAATTAAAGGTTTTTTACATACCTTGTTAGAATCGCGGCCTTGATTTGTTCGAGCGAACTCGAGCCGATCTACTTTGTGGCTTTGTGTAAGCCTTGGCACTGGCTTTAATTTTAAGTGCTTAAGCTTGCTAGACCTTACAATTGACTGGCGCTCAGCTTTTGGAAAAATCTAGTCTAAGGTCGGCCTTTAATCGACTAAGGCTTTTCGTTGAATTGCTTGTCGTCTTTATCAGTTGCCTCTCTAATCAGTTGTTGGCCCTCCTGTCTTGTTTTTTTGATTTTTCAAGTCTCGTTTTGTTCAGGGTATCAGTTTGTTTTCCCTGCCGCACGTGCTCTTTTGTGTACTTACATTTGTTGAAATGCACTTCTCTTAGTTTGGAGTAAGAAAGCGGGCCTGAATATACTATACTAAAATATTTGTCGTAAGAAGTCTACTACCTAAAAGCTGTAAATTGCTGCGTTCAAAGTTGTCGAAGACAAACGCTTATTGACGATTTCTTTTTGAAAAATTAATCGAAAGATTTTTGTTCGTGGTTAATATTGTGTATTTCTGTTTTACTTTGAATAGTTTTCGAATATAAGAAATAAACATAATAATTTTATGAGTAAAAACAATATTCGAACATTCATTTAACGTTCGTACAAGGAACATTTTTTTTCCCGATATTACGAATTTTTCGATTTAACGTACACACCTGGACATGTCATTCGTTACACTGGATCACCACTGTATTTTGAGTTCTAGGTGACACATGGACATGAAATTTTGAATATCGTTTTTTATAATACATTGGAAACAAATTATTTTCTTTTCTTGCAAAGCTTACAAGTATTTATTGCAATTTATTTATAGCCAGCACACCTGGGTGTGCATAGAAAATATTAAATTTTATAAAAAAAAATATATATACAGATTTAAGCGTAAACTGGCTTTTTACATTCTCCGCAGACTTTTCGTGTTGGTCTACTTCTTGGACAAAGGTAAAAAATGTCCCTCCTGTCAGAATTGTCGCGTTATTTTTGTGCCCTCATTGGAAGATTTTCAACAATCGTTGTTACTGGGTGGCGCAACATACTTTTAATTACACTACGTATTTCAAAAATTTCGCATGATGTGTATGTGTGAATGCTTCAAATGCAGCAACATCCACATCCACAGTGTTATAAAAAAGTTAAAGGCCACCTCTTCATTCTTCTCTTCGTTGTATATTCACCAATGCATTTGTCCATATGTCATACTCCTTCTCTCTCTCCTTCGTAGAAATCGAGTATCATTTCTGCTTATTTTTAAGGACTTTCAATTTCGATACTATAATGGGAAGTGGAAAGAAGTACAGCCGATTTTTTTTTATTTTCTTAATACATGAACACATACTCATGTTGCGGCTGTATCCAACGAGTGGTACTCTTTCTGCTCTTATCTTTGGTTTAGTAAATGTGGTTGGTACAAAAGTATGTCTTTTCTTTACCAGGCCCAAAAAAATGAAGTCCATCATCAAAGTAGAAGCCAAATTATAGCTGGTATAAAAGTTGTCTAATGCGATGTTTCAAGCACTTCCACGGAAACTTAATTATTTTCTATTTCTCCAGAAGGTGCCATACCACAAAACCAACTGCTTGCGGCCCCCGTGGACATAACTCGTATTGTAGTTATTGGCTGTGGACACAGCGGTCAATGCATAGACGACTAGAAGCTGCTTAGGTCCTAGTTGGCCCATTGTGGAAAGGATTATTGCGGACGCCAGGACATTGTAGTTTAGGGCTTCTCCGTCTACGCTGTCTGGCTTGGAATTCCTGACCTGAGCAGATTTTCAGAATTTACGACTATTCCTCTCTGCCGAACTTCGTAGTTTGGAGTCGGCATAAGAATGTAGACCCATTCTACTTTCTTATTTTAGTTGTGTCCAAAGTTTGGCATGCGCTATACGCAAAGCAACACTCTATTCCACCATTCTCCTCGCGGAACTGTCGCTACGTACTACTTCTCGGGGCTGGTTAGCAATTTATGCTGTATTTTGGGGCGGTCTTGTGGGGCTATCTCTTTGCTTCCACCCTCCGGTATTTCAATTGCAACCCATGGATGTAGGAGCTAATCCTACTCCAGTTGGTTCCTTGCCTTGTCATTAACTGACTGCCTTTTTGCTGCAAAGCGACTGCAGCGAAAGACGGCATGCTCAGCGTCTTTTTCCACATTTGGACATTCAGGACAGAAGGGAAAACTATCGTGTTCACATTTGTGTAAATATTTCCCATAGCCTCCGTGTCCAGAGAGGAACTGCATGAGATGCTAAGTTACTGATTCCTGCTGGTCTCGATCTCAACCTCCCCCGATAGGGGGAATACATTTGTGGATCCACCTTCTGTTTACGGATCTGTCTTACACAGCTGGCCACTCTGCCCGCTCTTATTTTTTCATTTTTTAGATCTGCTGCAGAACACCAACTGTGTCCGCTACTCAATTCTTCTGCCAAGACAACGATGGGCAACATACTTCTTGCATGGGCAACATGGTCTTAAGACCCTATGTCCTTTTCCTTGTTATTCTGAACAGTTTAAAATAAAAACAAAGTAAATTGGTGGGTAATTGTGTAAGTTATACGTAAACACGTAAAATATCAACTTAGTTTTAATTTTGCATTTACACTACTTCCCATTTCAACCTTAAGTTTAACAGTCTTTCGACATTCTCGTAAAGTCTTTCCCAAGCCTTTTAAAAGTGAAGGCGCTACATACATAGCTCAAAGCTAGTCCGCTTTGTGAAGGGAAATACTTGGATGCCTTTGACTGTTTAGATGGATCTAAAAAACCCTCAATAGGTTTATGTTCTTACCATCGACATTCAGACCACTCAGTTAACTCCCAAGGACCAGTGGTCCTATCAGTATTGTACTTCATGCTGTGTAAATAACTTACTCGCAATAATATTTTGTCGTCGAATATCCACAAACAAGGACCGGGAATTTCAGTCGGTTCCACTATTTCTTGACCAGGAGAGAGTTTAAAATGATATCCTCCATCAGCAGTCCAAAATGGAAAGCTGATCAGTTAAAAGAGTTGACACATTGGCTACAGCTCGATTTCATCGATTAAAATTGTTTGTTTAAATTCCCCAGTACTTCGTTCATTCTGTTCTACATCATTTAATAAGCAATAGGTCAATCGGACCAGATATTTTCAAATTTTCCCCTTTTCACTTGAGACTTGAATAAGGTCCGGACCCAGTCCCGCTGACTCCAGTACTGGCTTTTATTATTAATTTTACGAAAACGTTTGTGTTGTCTTTTGGCCTACTCTATTTTTCCATTGCCCAGTTTTGAACATTTCTCTAATGAAGTCAATTTTAAGATAATTTTATGTGTAAATCCCAATGACTCCTATGGACTCCATTACACAAAAATATTTTTGAAATGACATTCGAACCTGTCATTTGTCAGAAATCCGCTCTAGGCTATGTCTAGCACTGTCATTCCAGGAAGGACTTTCTTTTAGGTTTCTTATACATGTTCACCCATTATCATTTCTTATCCGTCATTCTCCGTCACTCCAGCGAAAATTGTCAACCCTCATCATTTCCATTCCAAATACTGTCATTTTTCCAACATTCCAACAAGGATATTATTTAAAAAGACAGAAAATTGCCTTTTTCCCGCAAGAAAATGATAAAGATGCATAAGACATAAGACGAATTCATTGCATCAAATGTATTCCGTAGAGGGTTACTCGACTTCTACTCGCCTTCTTTTTTGTGACTTAGTGTCGAGGGCGCTATCTATTCGTAGAGAGATACCGGAGAACGGAGAACCGTCTCCAACATCATGGATTAATCGCTCAATCCTCTTCCTTGTTAGTCACTTTTGAATTTCTCCTTTTTCCCTACTTAACTTTAAATAAATTTTTTTATCTAAATCTAAATCCAGGAATAGTCCAATCCTTGGCTGACAAAAAAGTCAGGTCACATGTCATTGCCTTGTCCATAAAAAACACCGTCACATACCCTAGGGCGGACAGAAAAACCAACAACTTTCTCCTCATTCTCGCGAAATCACGAAATCACAGAAACCGGATACGCATGACTGTCGATAAATTAGCGAATTAAAACTATCTCATAAGTACATAAAATAATTTATCCTACTACCTTTTTTTCAAAAAAATAAAAACAAAAATATATATATATATATATTGTGTACATTTCTAAGAGAAAACCCAAACTAAAGCGTTCTTATATCTAAATAGAATTTAAGTACATTCCACCCTCTCAACCACAGCACAGATCGTGGCGAGGTGATGTAGCAGAGCCTAGACTTAAGAGTAAACTCCTTGTACTTTCACGGCATATCCTAGAGTTCTTTCATTAAAAACTTCCCCTTCTACTATACTATAATCCCCGTGGCGGGATACTAATTAAGTCTATTTAAAGCATTTGTCAAATTCTCTTAACAATTATGCAAAAAAAAAACAAAACAAAAAAAAAAATGGAAAATAAAAAATCAAAAAAAAACAAAAGATAAAAGTTAACTTTAATTTAAACGAACTAAAGATCTGTGTATAAACAAAATGAGTACATTTAACTATTGTATAAACTAAATGATACGTAGATGATGATAAGTCCTCTAGACCTAAGCAACAATACGATGGAACGACAGGCGACCAGAGTGGATCAAGCGAATGCAGAAAAGATTTATATGAAAGTGTTAACAAAAATGAAATGCTATTTTAGAGAATATACTATACATACATAACCTATATACAAACCTAGCTATCGAAAGTGTAAGTGGGAATCTTGAAAATGAACACACTTAACGTTCTACCTTTCGTAAGCATTTAAGAGGTAACCACGTGCCCTGGCTGCACTCTAATAGAAGTGAACATATTTTTTGTAACGACATTAGGCATAAAAATGAAAACAAACACAAACAAAACCAATTAGTGTGTAAGGCAAACAAGAACAACAACAACAAAAAAAAAACTTTAAAATAAATCAATTTTAATTAAACCACAAATGATTGTTGTTTATTTGTTTTTTTTTTTTAATTACTTCTGCCTTGCAAGCCTCCTTCGCTCAAGGGTTTCGATCTTGATTAGAGACTTCTTCGATGTAAGGGCCACCTGGGACATCCCGGTTCATGTTCTGAACGAGAAATTCGCTGTGCTTGGAATGTGATCAATGAACTCCTTCGACAAGACTTGGCATTGCTAACATTTGCAATTCAAGAAAATATTGGAAATATTAGGGTTAACGTGGAGAAATTAGAGGTTATGTGCATTTCCAGTGCATAGTGGAGTCCTGTTGATGCAGGTGGAGAAGTTTAAGTAGATCGGGGTCCTTTTCACGACTGATGAGAGGAGACAATTTCTTATAGTGCGAAGGCACCGTATTGTTAGCTCAGTACTACTCCTCCAGCAGCCCCGAATAAAGGGTTTTCCAAAGAAGAACGCACTCCATCGCTAATCTGTCAGAGCTAAACCTGTCAGAGCGGTAACTCCAATTTTCGACGAAGTTTATTTTTGGCTCAATAATAATAATATGGGTGGCGCTACAGTCCGAGGCGGACCTGGGCCTAGCTAGTCAGCAACCACTCGTGTTGTGCTCGTGTATAGTTCTCTCACGCGTGGAAAGGACCTACAGTCTAATGCCGACTCCGAACGGCCAAGTTTGAGAAGCTTTTTCTAGACAGGAAATACTCTTTGAGCATTGTCAGTGACTCGAAAGAGGTGCAGCCGTGAAATATGAAAGGTAGTAAATTCGGGTATCGAACCTGACACCCTCTGCATAGGAGTCGACGCGCTAAACCACTACGCCACGGCGACCCAATGGATTCGTTAATAAACAAAATATGCGTTATTGGTCGGTTAAAAATCCACATCTGCTTCATGAATCACCACTTCATCCACAAAAAATAAATGTTTGGTGCGGATTGCATGTCGTCAGCGTTATTGGGCCATATTTTTTCGTCGACAATAACGATCGTCACGTTACTGTGAATGGCCATTATCGCTCCTTGATTACCGATTATTTTTGGCCCGTATTGGAAGATATGGACTTGGACGACATGTGGTTTCAACTGGATGCTGCCACAAGCCACACAGCACACGTTACAATCGATTTATTGAAGAGTAAGTATGCTGAGCGTCTTATCTCAAGAAATGGGCTAGTCGAATGGCCGCCTCGTTCGTGCGATTTAACGCCACAGCGTTAAGTCATTGGTTTATGCCAACAAGCCGACTACGTTGGAAGAACTCAGAGCCAACATTCAACCCGAAATAGCGGCCGTCTCGGCAGAAATGTGTGTTCGAGTCGTTAAAAATTGGGTCCATCGAATCGATCGGCAAACGTGGCCGCGGTGGCCATATGAACGAAGTCGAGATCCATTCATAAATGTTTTGATTGTACTTCAAGCCGATAATAAAATTTTTGAAATATCTCAAGCGGTTTGCTTTTTATTTTAAAGAAAACTTGTGAAGTTCTGAATAAGCTGCAGCGATGAGATTCTTTATTCGCAGTGCTCGAAGACTTCAATGTTGAGCAGCTGCTTCTTCGAAAGGAAAAGCTTATACTTTTTTTCTAGGTGTGCCTTGAATGAATGATACTCCTTCAGGAAGCCGACCACTTAGTAGACCCAGAATGGGATTGTTGAACGGTGGCGGAGGATCGGCTGGCCTTGAGAGCTATCGTGCGTGATTTGCCACTGCGAACCCCTTAGTGGTTCACTGTGGGGGTGGGGGCACTGAAGATGGAATGTGCATCCAAAATGAATACTCAGGAAGAATCTTCGAGGATAGACGAAGAATTACTTACTTATCAGGCCTGCGACCCATGGATCGTTATAGCCTGTGCCATAGATGGCTTCCATCTTGGTAGTCATGAAGACCAAGCTGTCCTGCTTCTATTGTGACCGAAAGGCTCATGATGACAGAAGGCTCAGATTCGAAGACGATCTTTACTGGAAAGTAGTTGTCCATGCGCTGGGTGTCTTGTTACAACTCGTAGCGTGCTTACACGAATGTCAGGCTGATTTTAGGAAGCATCGTCGCGCATTCCCAATGTGCCGTAGTGGAAGCATTTACGGCAATTGAAGAAGAGGCGAAGCGAGCTGGTCTTAAGGTCAATGAGGATAAAACGAAGTATTTGCTTTCGACCAAAAAACGATCCGTCACACACCACCTAGGACAAAATATCACAATCGACAGCTACAATTTCGAGGCAATAAAGGAGTTTGTCGACCTCGGGGCAAACGTATACTCCTCAAACGACATCACTGTGGAAATCCGACGTAGAACCGCCTTTGGCAACCGGTGTTACTTCGGTTTGTCAAAACAAGCGGCGTCAAAACTCCTGACTCGAAGGATTAAGATCATGCTCTACAAAACCCTTATTTTGCCAGTCCTGCTGTATGGAGCCGAAAGCTGGACGATAAGCAAAACTGCGGAGCTGATTCATGGTGCCTTCGAAAGAAAAAGTCTACGATATATGATCCCGTCTGCGAGGAAGGCAAAACTAGGAGAAGACACAACCGCGAACTCTACGAGCTGTACCAGGATGTAGATGTAGTCCGGAAGGCAAAGATCCGACTGCACTGACTCGGCCACATCGAGCGCATGGACGACAATGCTCCAGCTAAGAGGGTCTTCGAATCCTGTTGGTTTGAGAAGGAGAGGAAGACCGAACCTTCGGTATAAGGATCAAGTAATCGCGGATGCAAGACAGCTTGGTCTTGATGACTGCAAGCAGCGTGTCCAGGACCGTCAACAATGGAAAGCAGCTATCGCTCAGGATCGGACTCTGGATAGGTCGTCAGCCTATTTAGTAAGTAAGTAAGATATTAAGCGAAACTATAGTTGAAGCTCCAACGCGACACGATTGTCAACATACGCGATGGATTTAAATTTCACTCTTTCCAAATTCAACGAGCGTAACATACATTTCTTGTCTCCCTTATGTCCCCCGTGATGTCAGTCATTAATGAGTACTCTACTCACTCACGCCTCCAGTTCAACGAACGACCACACTGCACGTAAAAAGGACAACTCTCCATCGGCCATCTTCAAATTTGCATAGTTTTCACATCCCTCACATTCACAGCAGGCCGCAGCACTGAGCCCAACAGTCGAGTCAACCGCATAACTCACACCTTCCATGTCGATCGCTCAACTAGCCCCATTCCAATTCACATCACAACCAGAACTGCTCTGTCAACTGCACCACTCGCCAGGCAAACACAAAAGAACTCCATCGATTGGATATCCTTTCACCATGCCAACCCAACCATGAACCATATTCCGCTGAGTCATCTGGTATCTGTCGCTGACACACCACCCGGCAGCCAGCAGACGCCGAAAGTTACCGCTCTGACATTCATTCCACTTCCCACGCCCAGGGCCAGGACCTTCCAATTGGATGCACTTGTATCGAGGAAGCGTTTGACCCAAATTGCTCCTCACAAGCGCTTAGATACCACACTGGCTATGAATATATTCCCAAAATGCATTGTTCTGGTAAAAATAGGTACCCACCCTGCAGCTTCCATGTTTCACAGTTTTGTGATGGAATTCGTTTGAAAGATACACGAAGGAGTCTCTTGTTTCGAAACAATGTCCTACCAGCTGCTGGCATGTAAACCTTTCCCTCGTGCAGGCAGTAAGTGAAGTGCTCTACACGATGGGGCCTGGAGCCCTTTTGCGGGGTCCACTCGACTTTCATGAATCCAGGGAACACGCATCCTTGTCAAGTGAACTCGAAGTCGACGATAGGGTACACCGTTTGTCAGCTGTGCACTGCTCCCGTCAGAACACATTACTTCGCACGGAACGGCAGCGTCAGATCCCTCCGAAACGGCGACTCAAAGCAAATGCCAGAGAGAATCATTTCTCTTGATTTAATTGCAAGCGCCTTGCATCCGGCGGGAATCGTTTCTACATTCGCCGACCCAGTCGTACAATGCGGATCTCATATTCGTGGTCGTAAAGCCGAGTGGAAATAGAACTCAGCCGTCGTCGTGCATCCGTTCGCAGTGATTCCCCGGGGCTTGGTGTTCATAAAATGAACTTTTACGGCTGGATTCTCTTGTATTCCTGGAAAAGCGGCTACATCCGCCAAACCGGGATGAACACAAGGAAAGGCGATAACTGCGACCGTTGATGAGGGTGTTTATGGCGACCAAGACGACGACGACGATGAAGATGATGGTGATGATGGAGCCTGGTTTCCTTGAGAGAGTGAAACGATTCCTTCGAGGACTGCGAGTTAAATGCACGCAAGCACCGACCACTCACATGAGCTGCGAAATGACTTCTATAAGAGGTCGCGTCAAATGAAATCGAATGCGTGTGATGTCAGCGTTTCTGATTTGAATGAAACAGCGAGGGAGTGTGTAAGACGATGTCCGTGGGGTGGTCGGGCGTAGTTCGAGAAAAGCAGTGGAATTAAATCAAGATAATCATTCAATTTGTAAAAGTGGTCACCGTGCATGTGGACGCCGGGAAAACACTTAAGAATGTGATAACTTTAAAATTGTTTGCTTGTGATTGCAGATGGAATGAGTTGAACACGTCAATTGTTCATCTTAGCAACTTCGAAGCCTTTTTGAGTTGAAGAGTAATGGTAAAACAGTACTCACCCGTTGCGTACTGACACCAGGGTTACCACAACAAGGTTCCAACAACGGTTTTTATAACACTTTTATTATTATAGCAAACATTAGCAAAATGTTGATTCATTCAAACACTAGTAAGTGTTCTGTTCTTCTCACACCTTTCATCGTGGGCATTGGACTTCGCCAAGGGTGCGTCTTGTCACCTCTCCTTTTCATTGTTTATATAGACTGGATGTTGCAGCGCAGCTTAGGCGAGGAATGTCATCTTCTTTTTGCGGATGACTTAGTTGTTCTCAGATCTTCCCGGACGGAACTCCAGCGCGCACTCGATAGGTTTTTGGCCATATGTGCTGATTCTTGGATGAAGGCTAACGTGGACAAATCAGAGGTTATGTTAATTTCCGGAACGCCTTCAATGCACTCTCCATGTTAGTGGAGTCCCATTGAAGCGGGTGGAAAAGTTTAAGTATCTCGGGGTCTTCTTCACGAGTGATGGGAGGGGTAATACTGAACTTACCTGTAGGTAGGTCAGTTTAAACACAACTTCGGAGATCTGTAATCAGGAAGACCGAGCTTAGTCTGAAAGCCAAGTTAGCGGTTTTAACTCAGTATTTGTTCCAACTCACACCTATGGTCATGCAATGTTGGTAATCACAGAAGTAATGAGATCGCAAATACAAACTGCTGAGATGCGATTTCTTCGTGCTGTTGTGGGAATTACTCGCCGGGTTGAGCAGCTGCTTCTTCGAACGGAAAGAGCTATACTTCGTTGGTTTGTTCTCGTAATACGAATGCCCCCCTTCACCTCTTCCGAGGCGGGCCTTGAATACAATTCTATATGGTAGGCGACCATTTAGCAGACCCAAGTTGAATTGGTTATACCAAGTCCATAAGCTCGCTTGGTTACGCTTTGGCATAACCCCTGATTTACCTAGTTAGAGTCGATGGCGGACGATCGAGTTTCTTGAAGTTCTCTCGTGCGCGATTTACCCCTGCGCCTCTTTTAGTGGATCATGCGGGTCAGATATTGATGATGATACTGAAGAATGTTATACACCATTTGTTGATAATGTGTATACATATAATCTAGATATATACGAGGACTTCCCGAGAAGTACTTAACTTTTGAAAGAAATACGAACATTTTGGAAAAGTGGCGATTTATTTCTCAGCACAGTCTCATTATAGCTCGAAACACTTGACACAGCAATGCTTCAACTTATTTAACCCATCTGAAAAATACATTTGACATACATTTTGAAGGTCTGCAAGGTGGGCCTTCGTGGGAGCGATAACCTCTTCATCCGACACAAATCTTTGCCAGGAGGAACTTTTTCAAGTCTAAAAATCTGGAGAATACGGCTGATGGGAAAACAGTTCATAGCCTGCTTAGCTTGTTGTGTTGAGTGAACAAACGCACCACCCATCGCGCTAACAGCTTTCTCATGTCCATATTTCATGCCGCATATGACCCACGCAGTCTTTTGTGATGGCTTACCTTTAATCGGCGGACTGCCAATACGAGATCGTGGATTTTTGTCACGTTATCATCCGCGGTAGCTGTTTTTAAGACACCTGCGCGGGGCTTATCAAAAACCGGTGTGCGACTAAGTTGAACCTTTTCTAACCAACTTTTGACAGTCGAAGGAGACAACTGGAGCAACTGGAGTTAACAAAAAATAATCAAGTTACATTAACGATCCCCGCCAATTTTCAACCAAAAATTAAAATACGTCATTTTATGCAGATAGACTTTTTACAAATTGCATTTCTTATTGATGTTTTCATGCAGTATGTGATAAGTATTTAAGTATATTAATTCCAGGCTTTGCTATACAATTTATTATAATAATAATAATACGGGTGGCGCGATAGTCCGAGGTGGACCTGGGCCTAGCTTCTCAGCAACCACTTATGTTGTGCGTGCTATTGTTCTTTCACGAGGGACCTACAGTTTAATGCCGACACCGAATGACCAAGTTTGAGAAGCTTTTTCTAGACAGGAATACTCCTTGAGCATTGTCAGTGACTCGAAAGAGGCGGTGACGTGAATTATCAAAGTTGGTAAATTTGGGTATCGAACCTGGCACCCTCTGCGTAGGAGTTGACGCATTTTCCCACTGGTCGCCACGGCAACCACATAAAATTTATAACATATAGAAATAATGCCACTGTAAAAGTTTGATTAGGCATATTTTCACAACCAAGACAATGCAATTTTTCGTCCTGGATTAATTGTCTTAGATTCAAGATCAAATTAGATATTTATAAAAACCAGTCAACGGGTACACAAACTTTTAATGTTTACATATAAAAACGTTTATGTTTCCTAATTTAAATTGTCCTAATTTAAATTGTCCCTTGTTTCGTACAGCATCGTATAAGCCAAGCTACCAATTTGTTCGGATACTTTATAATTATGTTTTATGTTGTACTTTTTTTACGTGTAAATACATGTTTATAAATATTTTCATAATTAATATTTTAAATAAAATTATATTTTGTAGCTATGACTGTTTAATTCCTTCCGTTTATTATTCATTCAAAACCCATTGATCTATCAACAATAAAAGAATGGACGCAAAAAGAAAATACGTTATTTATGTTCGTTCATTTTGTATGTTTTTGACTGCTTTTGTTAATTCTTATCATGACTTTATTTAATAATATTTTCCTTTTTACCTTTTAAATAAATTAACTACAAAATAACTATAATTTCATTTTTATGCTATGATTTATATGGGGGGCTCGTTACTGGAACGCTAGGGGCTCGAACTAGGAACAGGTGAGTGGGGGGCGGGGCAAAATACAAGCGAAAATCCGCATAAATACCCAATTACTTTGTCTTGCAATGCTTCTGAAAAGAACAGGAAGCACACAAATTAATAGATTTATGAACATTCGCTTGTTGAGTTGGTGTGTTCTTTTCCTTAGCAGGCTATTGTTCGTGTTCAATCACTAGCTAAACCACACACAGGCTCTGGTGTATTCGCCGGTTCGTCGATGCTAGCAGTAAGGCAAGTTAACGAACAACATTGTTAACACATCATAATATCCCACATTCCTAACATGATTGCTTCCACGAGTACAACAGTGGAAAACACCTGACACCATTCTACATTCCTAGCATCAAGCATCCGACACTTTCCCACATTTCAAATAGAAGATCCAACACGCTCCCAGTGTATTTCGCTGACTTTGCGTCTGGAGGGACAAACAAAGATCTTCAATTTCATTCTCCTATCTTTCCTTTGTTCCCACATTTCCGTCGCATAGGTGTTAAGTTAGTTTTGAGAACACTTTGTGTTTAGTTTTTAAGTAACTTCTAAACGAATCGGTTGAATAAAGAGGCGAAGCCTCAAAAAAATATTTTTTTGAAGTTTTCTTAATAGGAAAACTTAATAGGCATACGACTCCCGAACCACTGCAGCAGTAACAACAATTCAAGGGTCAGCCCTCCTGCTATCAATGGCTCCGATAGACGGAAGATCTTTTGTTATTTACATAGATAGTCAGGCGGCCATAAAGTCTCTGGAAGCACCATCGATCAACTCTGAGATGATAAAAGCCTGTCTTCTATCTCTGAGGGAGATAGCGGACAGATGCAACCTTACCCACTGCTGGGTCCCTCGGTACATGGGTATTCCGGGCAACGAAAGAGCCGACGAATTAGCAAGACGGGGGACGAGTCTATCACTGGTGCAAAACCAGGGGACACCTTACAACAGAGAAGTGACAAAAACAATGCTATTAACAGACGTCATAATCAATACGAATCGTAGCAGAATTGGACTAGTTCATCGAAAACGATGTGGCCTACACTAGATCTAGAATTGGATAGGAAAAACATTAGTAGAGTAGTAGGCGTAATCACTTACTACTAATTGGCTACTGCCTTATTGGCAAACAAGCCAGAAGACTTGGCGCACCCTACAACGACTTCTGCAGAAGCTGCATGAATGAGGAGGAAGAGGAAACCGTGTTACACTACCTCGGAACCTGCCCCGTCCTTGCAGAGACAAGAAGAAAAAGTATGGACAGCTACTTCCTCAATAGTCTTGAGGATCTAGCAACTACCAAAATAAAGGACATCCTCAAGTTCATTAAAACCACCAACTGGTTATAGGTATAATTACACACACCAAAAACGGTAAGTGAGGAAGAGCTAAGTAGGTCAACGAAGTGGCGGAAAAAATCCGAATAGTGACAGTACAACGCACCTTAAGTGGTCTAAGTGAGGCAAATACCCATGAGGGATTTGCCAGTCACATCTTCCTACTTAGGTAAACCGGCAGATAAGGTCGCACTGTGAAATCGGGCATATTCACTTTCAGTGACTCGAATAGTCGAATCATGTGCTACCTACAACCTCATGACGACCAAGGTGTCCCTTAATTGGAAAAATGTGTTTACTATAATGTCTAAAACGCTCATATCTGGTCAGGTGCCCCCAAGACCACCCTGCACCTACTTAATAGAATCTAAAACCAAGCTATAAAACTCATAGGAGACAATAATATCGCGGAGTCATTAGACTCGCTCGAACATCGACGTACCGTCTCTTCTTTGTCCGTGTTTTATCGTTATTTCAACAAACGACGCTCAAGTGGCTAGCCAACTGCATTCCTCCTCTCCATGAATTCACCCGCAATACATGTCTCGCCAGGAATGCCCATCAGTATACCCGACTATCAGACGGACAGTTACATTCAGAGACTCATTCTTCAGCCGCACTGCACGAATATGGAATGCTCTTCCCAGCCTAATATTTCCCACAGACTACAACCCGCAGATATTTAAGACCAATGCGCACAGGTACCTCCTATCCCTTTCTCCCCCCATATCTTCGTCTCGAAACCATAAGGGTATTAGCAATCCCTTGACCACGCTCAAATTATAAAAAAAAATTCTCAACATTGCAGAATACGCTTGAAATTAACAGTCACCTCAGAATTTTTAATAAGTTGAGACTGAGACTCCAATGATTTGAGAGTTAATAGGAGTGCAAGCCCCCCGAGATGCGATTTCGGTCAAAACAAAAGTTTCTTTTATATTTGATTTGCTTGTACAAAAATTTCACTATCCGTAATCATCCGTGCGATTGCTTCATTACAGCGGGCAGCAATGGCTTCTTTTGATCTCGGAACCGAAGCTACCGACGTTCTTTTTACCATGATGTCAATATAGACTATGTTCTTCCTAACACCTTTTTTTGGTATTGAAGCTTGCGATGAGTTCATTATCAACCTTGCTGGATCACCAATGTTCTCCATCCTAACGAGTTCGGTTGCATATAGCTATTCACTATTCACGCTGTCAGGTATTGATCTTTATATCTATATCGACAGATAAGTGGTGGGGTTTCAACAGTATTTTTGAGATTTTTTGTAACATGATCTGTTGCATCGTGAGTCGCCGTGGGGTAGTGGTAGTGGGTTAGTGCGTCGACTCCTACGCAGGTTGTAATCCCCAATCTACCAACTTTCATAATTCACGGTTTCGACGTCTTTCGAGTCACTGACAATGCTCAAACTGCAACTTTACCGTTCGGAGTCGGCATGTTTTTTATGTATGTAGGAGATAGCTAGTGGTCGCCGTGGCGTATTGGGTAAGTGCGTCGACTCCTACGCAGACGGTGCCAGGTTCGAGTCCCCAATTTACCAACTTCCATAATTCACGGCACCCCATCTTTCGAGTCACTGACAATGCTCAAGGAGTATTCCTGTCTAGAAAAAGCTTCTCAACTTCGCCGTTCGGAGTTGGCATTAGGCATTAAACTGTGGGTCCCTTCCATTCGTGAAAGAACAATACCACGCACAACACGAGTGGTTGCTGAGAAGCTAGGCCCAGGTCCGCCTCGGACTGTCGCGCCACCAATATATTATTATTATTATCTGTCGCATCGTGAGTATTGGCTGAGCTATTGTGGACTTCCTCGGCCTCAGACCACACTGGTAATGTCCTTTCAGATTGTCCTCAGAAGTATCACGCTTTCACACTAAACGGCAGTAAAGTGGAAAAATATAAATTTCATTCCTTACTTACTGCAAATTCAACAATTCCTCAAGAGCTCACTGCTTAAATTGATCTTGCGCATCGGACGAATGAAAGCCCGATTCCACGCTCACTCGCGACCATTTGCACACTTTTATTCGACGTCCTACATTGGTTTCATCGGTTCCCTTGGTGGAATTAGTCTCACTCTCCCGATTTGTCCCCTCGCAATCCAGAAAAACCCTGTCATTCTCAAATGCAATGAATTTAAAACGACGTCTCAGGATAGATACATTAAAGATCCTTTAAAAGCAATTTATTCAAAAAATCTATGTCCCTTCCTTCCTCTGCATTTGTATAGGTGTCGTTGGTTTGCTAAAATAACTATGATTTAATTTTTATGCTATGATTTATATGGGGGGCTCGTTACTGGAACGCTAAGGGCTCGAATTAGGAACAAGGGTCTCCTTAATGGCTCATGCCTCATTTTGTACTTTATTTAAATTTACTAAATGTAAGTCCAAAACTTACTTTCCTTTAATGTAATAATACTTGCTTTCCTTTAATGATAAAATTGTTTTCATATATCTAAGTAACTAATTTTAAGAGAGCAATGAAGTCACAACTTTCCTTAAGGGGGCTAGCTACTGGGTAGTTTACCCCAGTTTATGCTTATTTTTGAAACAAATTATACGAAAAATCATACATTTTTGTAAACACACACCACTAATAAAAAACGAAATCGCCACTTTCTTACACTTACGCAAATGTAGTCCGACTGATGCTCACCAGCGAAGTAATTACATACTATTATTAAATTTGTTAGCAGATGTATAGAAAATGTTCCTCCTTGTATCGGTGCCATCACATTCGAAAAATGTCGAAAGGTTCTTATATTAGAGGACGAAAAGGGTGAAAGTGCCGTAGGCATGAATAATATCTTCTCTATCTCTCTTTTATCTCCTTTTTTATTATTTACATGAAACTAACCCTCATAATGGCAGTATGATCATATGATAAATTACAACCATTCAAATAACCATAGTTTCTGTCAGTAAAATACTTTTCATTATACATACCTCTTTGAAAAGCTCTGTGGAATTACTCTAAAAAAAACTAAATCAGAACAAACATCCGCAAAATATTCGAATTTTCAAGAGTAGTGTATACCAAAAAAAATGAATAGAAACGTTACCATACCGCATCGATATCTACCGATTCGAATAAAGTAATCTTATTGCATACCACCCCAAACATACCTAACCGAGGACACAACATGCATAGCGATACTATCGTATTCCACACAAAAAAAATTGAAATATGCTCTTCCCATTCAAGAGAGATGTAACATACAAACAGCACGGAAATGGTATACCATCAAACCACGATGTGATGTGGCAAAATGAATACAATTGAGCGCGCTCACAAAGCAATCTGTTTACCACACATCAAACAAAGTACAGGGGAAAAGTATCGCAGAGAACGGACGGACGAACCGATGGCGGTTTTCGTACCCCATCCCAAACATCCTTAAACGAGGACACTAGATATGTTCATACGGTTGCCGCTGAAAAACTTGAGATCAATTAATAGAGAAAGAATGTAATTTTCAATACCCTGTTCTTGCCACGGTTACCTGTTTCTTCTTCTTCTGGTGGCGTTATAGTCCGGAGTGGACCTGGGCCTCAACCAGTAAGCCTCTCCAGCCGGCACGATCTTTAGCCAGCTGTCTCTAACTGCGCACACCAAGTTGGTTGAGGTCCTTCTCCACCTGGGTGCGCCATCGGTTCCGTGGGCGTCCTCTATTGCGTTGTCCCACTGGTTCGCAGTCGAAGACTCTTCGGGCTCGAGCAGCGTTGTCCATGCGCTCTACATGGCCCAGCCATCTTAGACGTTGAATCCGTAGACGCCTAACTAGGCTCATGCCACTGTACAGCCCGTTCAGTTCGTGGTTGAATCTTCTCCTCCAGAAACCGTCAACGCAAACAGGACCAAAGATTGAAAGCAGAACTTTTCTCTCGAAAAGAACAAGTGCTTCTTCGTCCGCTTTTGAGATCGTCCATGCCTCCGCGCCTAACAGCAGGACAGGGATGATCAAGGTGTTATATAATGTTAGCTTGGTCCTTCGAGAGAGGACTCTACCACTCAATTGCCTCTTGAGCCCAAAGAAACAGCGATTGGCAAGAGTAATTCTGCTTTTAATCTCGGTACTGCTGTTGTTCGTACTGTTCACTTGCGAGCCGAGGTAGACGAAGTCCTTCACTACCTCGAAGTTATAGCTGCCTATGGTGACGGTTTAGCCAAGTCGTCGATGTTGTGCGTCCTTTCTCGATGACAGCATATACTTCGTTTTGCCCTCGTTCACCGCTAAACCCATTTTGGCCGCTTCCGTCTCAATACCAGCAAACGCTTCATTGACGGCTCGCTGTCTTCTGACAATCACGTCAATGTCATCCGCGTATGCTAGCAGTTGTACGGACTTCTGGAAGATCGTGCCGCTAGTGTTGGCGTGTGAGTCTTGCACGATCGTTTCCAAGATGATGTTGAAGAAATCACATGACAGCGCGTCAACTTGTCTATATCCTTTTTTGACATTGAAGGTCTCGGTGAGTTCGTTACCAACCTTGATGGAGCAGCGACAATTCTCCATCGTCATCGTGCACAACCTGACGAGTTTGGCAGGAATGTCAAAACTAGACATGGCGCTGTATAGCTCGTCCCTATGCACGCTGTAATATGCGGCCTTGAAATCGACGAATAGGTGGTGGGTGTCGATCTGCATTTATTGGGTTTTTTCCAGGATCTGCCGTAGTGTGAAGATTTGGTCAATGGTGGACTTCCCCGGCCTGAAACCGCACTGATAAGGACCTATCACGTTGTTGACGAATGGTTTCAGGCGGACGCAAAAAACGGCAGAGAGGATCTTATAGGCGACCGGCCACGGTTACCTAAAGCAGAAAAAAGACTTCCGACTAGATCTTCTCAAACTTAAATTGCAAATGAAGAGTTATAGAAATCTAACCCCGTCAACTAATTAAGCTTCAGCGAAATGTTCGAAGAGTAAATCGACCATACGAACGGGTAGAGCAATTTTCGAGTCCGGTTATATTGTTGCATGTGGTGTTGCCGGCTTCGACATCTAATTAAAGAATTGTTTTTTTTTTTTTTTCAGAGCAGACAAATACTAGTTTGACTCCTGTACGCTCTACGTTTCATCATGCGTAGGAGTAGTGTAGCCTTTTAGTTGCACCTTCGAATATAATCGAATTTTTCCAAATGTGTGTTTATATGGGTCCTAAGGCTCGGAATGAATCGTTAACACACATTACTTGATATTCTTTGTATCCAGATCTTGACTTACCATTGGAAATCACATTTTTTCCATCTTTTGAAATAATTCCCTTTCAAACTAATTTAAAATTAAATGTCTTTTATAAAATAGTGTCCAAAAGTCGCAAGAAAACATAAATGCCCGATTTCACAGTGTGACCTTAAGTGTCGATCCACCGCTCAACTCAGAATCAATCGTTTTCACAGTGGAAGTTAAGTGATAGATTCCACTTAAATAGTGGTTTAACTTATGCCCCCGATTGCCATGACATAAGTGCCAATCCAGAGAGTACCTATTAAAATAATTTGAACCCCAAAATACAAAGAGAAAAACTCGCATAAGCAACAATTATTTTATGTGGCAATGCTCCTGAAGAGATGACTGAATATTCGCTTGTTGAGTTGGTCTGTTCTCTTTCCCTTTCTTCAGCAGGGTGCTGTTCGTGTACCATCACGATCACTATTTTGTTCATGGTTCACATGGTTGGTGGATTCAGTAGTTCACAATGCCAGTTAATCCACAGCTTATCCAAACCACCCCAAAATATTAAGTGTGAAAATGAAATATTCTTAAGTGAAGTTTAAGTTCGATCCTGCACATAGCTAAACCAGCAGATAAGGTTGCACTCTGAAATCGGGCAAAAAAGTGTGAAAATGGAGGTATTTTTTCTTAAATTCGTGTCATGGTCTCTTGAAGTCAAAAAAGGTAAAATGTGACTTAAGTCGTATAGCGGCAACCCTGCATACTATTGCGTTCCACGCAAAACAATCTAAATACTTACGCTCTTCGCATTCAAGAGAGATATACCATATACACATGACGGAAAAAGGTATACCATCAAACCATATCGACCGCTCAACACATCGAAAACAGTAAAGAGTATTCTAGAAGAGAAGAGAAGAAAGTGAATGCACCGAAGTCGGTTGTCGATAGTACATACAGGCAAAATAGGTAACAATACCTTAATAGTAACTATATACACTGAGGAGTACTTTATTACTCAGTAACGGATACGTACGTTTTTCTACAGTACTACTTGTGGGCTGCATTAGCTGTCTCTCTGCCACTCATTATTGCGTACAAGTTGTAACATTTTGACGGGACGCAAAGCACGCAACGGATTCTATGAGTTTGGGCCTTAAGACCTACGTCCAACATTGATCCACCCTGTTGAAGAGCTCTGCTGTCAAAAAGGTCAGAGCGGCTGTCCCCAAGGCAAGCTAACTCCAAAAAATGACATCTGCTCTTGTTTATACCCCATTTATTCCACTCAACATATATCGAATTTTTATAAAAAAAAAAACAACATAATTTCCCAAGTTCATAAATTTACGACTGCTCCTCATCGCACTGCTCCAAATCGTAGCCCATCCTCGAGTGACGTTTGCAACTATTCTCCATTCCAATCTTCCTCCGACGCAATCGGCATTTTCTCTTTTGACGTTTGCCCACTCAATGGTACCTCTGCCCGTTCGGACTTTTGTTTCTGTGACTTGAGGGATGCACCAACCGCCGATCTATGTATCAAACCTCGTTGGGTTTGCCCGTATGAGACACATGCTCCTGAGGCGAATTTTCTGCAAAAACAACCTTCCTGTCTTCATTCGGGGAGACATCCTCTGCCGGATGATCCTTCAAATTCGTCATGGGCATTGACTCGCTTGGCTCCTCTGAAGGCCGTTCGGACGTCCTGGACAATCTGCCCGATGATCCGCACGGGTGCTCCACGAAATTCCGATTCGGACGAACGCAGTTATTGTGCTTGTCGTACATCCCCAGGAAGTTGCAGCACTCGGCGCAGTAAAGGTACTCCTTGGCGGGAGCCGGGAACAGACAGGGCAGGAAGCACAGCGGCCAGCAAGTCAGGATGCAGGCGGCGCCAGCGGACGAGTACGACATCTAAACGGAAAAAATGGAGGTGAGACGACATTGATCGCAGAGACTGCAATGTATTCACCTTTTCGGACCTCGAGCGAATGATCGGCCTCTTGTTGCAGCCGCATTTAGGGCAGAAAATCCTTCCCTTCGCTGGACGCCATTTCTCGATGGAGGTCTTATACATCCGGCGCTTCTGCGGGCTCTGCGCCACACGAGGCCTGTGCACTTTGTACTTGCGCGTGTACATGGGCTTCCGACCGATGTTGCGAATGGTCTCCTCTTCCATGACGCCGTCTGGTCGGAGCTGGGGATCCCCTGCGCGTGCATCCTCTTCGTCCCATCGGAGGGGCTCGCCCACCGTCGGAGGCTCGTCTGGGCTGTCAAGATCGCCCATGTCGTCGTTCGGCAACTTAATCTCGGGATGGTCTGTCCTGATGTGATCCAAAAGTATCTGCGTGTCATACGGCGACCGCTCGATAATTTTTGAACACCTAAGACAGCGCATGCGCATACGCGTGGCCATGCTATGCCATTTCCCCGAGCAGGCCCTCCACGTGAAAACAAAATTTGACAAGGGGCACAGAGAAAATGGGGATTTTTCCGTTCACGACCAAGTGACAGGTTCCGTCGTTTTCAAGGACTACTCATCGCTTTCAAGGCCAACGCCTCCAGAGTTGGTGCAATTGCATTGTGCACACCCCAGGTCCTTGGGAAAACAATTCGATGTCACGTGTACCTGCGTTCGGAATCCGAGGAGATTTTTCGGATAAGGAACTTCTTCAAACGCCTGGCATGCCACCTAACCACTCCGAACGGCGTCGCATTGTGTTCTGTATTTGCTACGTGAGCTGCTGGCACTCGAGTGAAAGACGAGATTCTCCAACGACCGGAGGCGGGACGCCAGAAGTCCTAGGACTTAAGGGAACCAATTCGACTGCAAGAGCAACTCTCCGTGTCTGTTGAATGGAATTCGGATACGGTGCCGTGCTCAAGGGGGTTCAGACTTACTTCTCGCAGCGTTCCTTTTCTCAAATAAACAAGAAATGCTTAACACTTGAGGCGTGTTGCGCTTTTTTGTTGATTCAGAGGGAAGAGAGACATCCTTTTTGCATGGAATTGCTCGGTGTAGCAATGCGGCGCGTGTGGGTGTGCGGCAGTGCTTGCCAGTGCCTGCCAGTTGGGCTTGCCTTGAGGGATTGTGCTCTTGGGATGTTTTCTTTCAACAAGAGTGCGCGTATACATTGGCAGTGTTGGATACAGGGTGAGGAGAGAAGGGATAAGCTTAGTTCTGAAGGGGATTCCATTTAAATTTGCCCAGCATTTCCGGCACTTCCGGTGCAATGATGTGAGTGAGTGAAAGGAGATCCTACTTTCAAGTTGGCCACTCTGGCTGTGGCAATCACTGGACCATGACATTGGTCACAAGTTTAGGGAGAAAAGGATTTGGGTCCTGGTTCGAGGTCGACGGGGTCGCTGCAATGCAAATCGGAGTCCGTTGGTGGTGGAGTGTGGTTGAGTGCCCAGCAAACATGTTTCAATTCCTGAGTTTCTGGTCGATTTTTCCAGGGTTTGAAGGGGATTTCTTGCTGTCGCTTATGTGGCCTCTGTGTAATCTGTTGTGGAATTGTAGCTGGAGAGGCTTTTGAAGAATTGGGGATTCTCCAGGAAGTTCTCCAACGTTCTCACCTTTTTCATTGTCAATTGTTTGCGTTTCTATGCACAGGGTCGTCCAGCAAAGAGGTGTCATATAGAATTAATAAATTGAACATTTCAACACATTTCATAACTTTTGTAGTCCTGCCTAGACATTGTCGACGCAATGGCGCAAATTTCTAGTCATTTAAAGTCGACTTTAGGAGAATTTTATTCACCTACTTAACTTAAAGTCGAATTCTTGTTATTCATAGTCATCTTAAAGTAGTCTCTAAAGTTAAAGTCGACTTTAACACCCCTATTCTGGCAAACCTCAGTGATGTATTTTAAGTCACAACTACCTCACAAGAGCATGGTGAGTCACAAATTGTGAGGTTTTCGTATTCTGAGCAAAACCTCACAGATTGTGAGCATCACAAGAACCGTCAAAAAATAGCAACAAAAGAACTGTCACACACAAGGAAAAATTATTAATTATTATTAAAAATGTATGTTATTATTTTTATATCCTTGTGTGTAGGCTTGTGATCAAAATCATCGCCAAAGTCATAACAGCCGGCAGTTCATGTGGCTTTTGGGTGATTCTGGATATCCATTAGAACCTTGGTTAATGACTCCAGTGGATAATCCTTCTTCGCAAAACGAGCTTGCATTCAATCAAGTTCACATAAAAGACAGGAATATGATTTAACGAGCTTTTGGTGTTCTGAAATCTCGTTTTTGATGTCTTTTAAAGCATCGAGTATATATATATTCATTATTAATAAATACTTATACACATTTCATAATAAACACAAGTATTAGTAGACCGCTCAGTAAGAAAAAAAAAGCGCGAATAATTTTCAAAAAAAAAAAACAATTTTTGACATGGCAACGAATTCACCTCACCATGGTGACTATTCTTGTGTGTTTTCTTATGAGGTTTTCGCCAGAATACCAAATAGCTGAAACCTCACAAGGTAGGCATCATAATTTTCGCCTCACTAACATTCGTGCGCTGTGACCACATCATAACCAGAATAGGGGTGTACATTTAGTATGTGCCGAACGTAATCTAAATACAGTCAACGTCGATAAGTTGAACTTCGATAACTCGTATGTTTGACAACTAGAATGAAATTTGATCTCAATAGCGCCAAGACTGAAATTTACATGTAATTTGACTTCGATAACTCGAACTTCGATTACTCGAATGTCTTGACAACTCGAGCAGATTATTTTTCATCGCCTTCGATAAGTCAAATTCTGAAGAGAAATCCCTACTAATATTATAAATGCGAAAGTGACTGTCTGTCTGTCTGTTACCCTTTCACGTCTAAGCCAATGGACCGATTTTGATGAATTTTGGTAGGGAGATAGATTTGATCTTGGAGATGTACTTAGACAACTTATTCCGGGTCTAAGGGGGAATAATAATAATAATAATAATAATATTAATATTTGTTCTTTCGCGATTGGAAGGGACCTACAGTTTAATGCCGACTCCGAACGGCGAATTTGAGAAGCTTTTTCTAGACAGGAATACTCTTTGAGCATTGTCGGTGACGCGAAAGAGGTAGAGCCGTGAATTATGATAGGTGGTAAATTCGGGTATCGAACCTGGCACCCTCTGCGTAGGAGTCGACGCACTTACCCACTACGCCACGGCGACCCTACGCCACGGGTCTAAGGGGAAAATGGGGTAAAAACCACAATTTTTCATCTTCACACAGTGCGGGTTCATTTATAGCTTATCGGATTGGAAAACTAAAAAAATGCTTTTTCATGAGTTACCAACCATCCTCCATCCTTTTGCATTGTCCTGAAGCTAAGCAATGCTCAAAAGAATGCAACAACATTTTTTTTTTAGGTTAATTTTTATTTAATTCCCAGGAAAACTAATTCTAAACAAAAATGACATAAAAATCAATCTTAATATCTAACAATGCATGTACTTAATTCTCTCTTACTGACCCTCCACGTGTACTCTAAAATATTCTAATCCAACTTACTATTTGCCTTTCGGCGTCTAAGCTATTGTTTCTGTCTTTTTTTGTCCGTAGGACAGACTTTATTGTTTAAGACTTTTACGGGCCAAGAAAACTAAAGAAAACTAAGAAAAACTTGGCGCTCTATACATTCTTATTATTACATAACCTAAATCTAAACCTAAACCTTATTAAAAAAAAACTTCTGCGGAACTGCCTAACATATATAATCCACACGTCCTTGTGCACCTTTTTTTTAGAATGCAACTAATTATGGTTTAATAATGTCCATCATTAGAGACCAGCAGTGGCGACTACTGACATGGGTGTTTGTGTGTGTGCATACATACACATCCTCACAAAATTATTCGCACAAGACTTCATTTAACGAAATAAGATAAATTCCACGAGCTTAGTCGTAAAAAATTAATTCAATAAAATTAAAAAAAAAATTAGAATTAGTAAAAGACTAAAAATTTGTACAAAAAAATCAAATATTAATAAATGCAAGTAGGCAAAAACGAAAATAAACAAACTGACTTCAATTAAACGTAGCACAAAATTATTCGTACAAAAATAAAAACATGAAAAAATACATAAAATAAAGTAGGTGAGTGGCACATCAGTATCTAGTTGCACCACCCTTAGCAACAATACTCCCGACAAGTTTCTTGCAAAAATCTGGGCGTCAAAGTTCCCATTCTCGTTGTAGAGCTTCTTTAAGAGAAGCTTTGCTGCTGATAGCTGTGCGATGTCGAATATTTTTTTCAAGCTCAGCCCACAAATGTTCAATGGGGTTGATGTCGAGTGACTGTGGAGGCGTTTTGAGCTGCGAGCGGGCATTGAAAAGCAGCCACATTTTGACATTGTGAGCAGTGTGCTTTGGGTCGTTGTCTTGTTGAAAGACATAATTTGACCCTAGATCCATTTTAGTAGCGCTTTGCTGCAAATTTCTTTTTAGGATGTCGAGGTAATCATATTGGTTCATTCTATAGTCAATGAACTCCATTTGACCAACCCCCCGCGCAGACATACACCCCCACATCATGATATTACCACCGACATGTTTCACCGTCGCTTGAAGATTAGCTTCATTCAGCTCAGTATTTGGTTTTCGCCAAACCCTATGCTTCCCGTCATTGCCAAACAAGTTAAACTTGCTTTCGTCACTAAAAATAACGGTGTTCTCTCTAGAGTCTTGGTAACATACTCCTTGGCTAACTTTGGAAATAAAGCGTTTGCGACGTGCAACTCTACCGTTAAAATTATTTGACCTTAAAGTCCGCCTTACTGTTTCTACAGAGAGTGGTTTTTTAATGATTCCTGACATCTCTGCAGTCAATAATTTTACTGGCGTCTTAGGGTTTTTCTCGATTTTCTTGACAATAAGCCTCTCATTTGCCTCCGATAGTATTTTTTTTCGACCCCTACCTTTCTTATTTTCTAAACAACCCTCATTTCCGAACTTATGGACAACATCCCTAACTACGGTATAGGATCTTCCAACAAGTTCACCAGTCTCTCGGTACGTTTTGCCTTCGCAAACTAACTTTAAAATAATCTTTCGCTCTTCTATAGAAGTTTCCGAAGATTTTTTTCGTCCAATTTTGCTCTTTTTTCGTTTTTTTTTAATTTTATTTTCTCAGAAATTATCCTCTATCCTTCTGCTTGTTGCCTCGATCACAGCATTCAACAGAATGAGCGGTTTTTATAACGCAACGCTTGAGTTTGTGCGGATCATTTTGTGTCTGCTTTCCTCTTGCCGTATTCGGAGAAGTCGAAAAAAAAAATACCCTTAGGGCTGATTGCATCAGTTTGAACCTTGAATATGACTATTGAATATATAGAGCAGATGTATAATACAAAAAAACAGTTACTTTTTAAGTTGTACATAAAGAATATTAAATAAATTCGGCTGTAAAGTCTTTGTGCGAGTAATTTTGTGAGGATGTGTATATGTATTCGAAATCGAAATTCCAGTGTGTTCTCTCTTTTTGAAACCACCCTTCTGGGAAATACTCAAATTGAACATGTCACTGCGTGCTTAAAACTACACACACACACCATGTCAATGTTCGGCCGCCACTGCTGATTGATTATTGTCGATAGGTACTAAGGCAGACTGCGGCGCACAGTGGTCCCGCAGTGGAAATAAATACCCGAAGTGACATATCTTTCCCGGCCAAATGGTTTATGTTTTTCAATTCATCAAATATGAGAACATAGAAAGCCAACATTTTGTTGACGTTGGATCATCAGTTTGGCTGTACCGTTAGTTCAAAGTTGGGACTTTGAAAATTACAAAAAGGGACGTATTTTTTAAGCAAATTTGATGTGCCATATTTCCTAAAACTATGTACTTTGGAAACTATAGTATTTTTTTTCTTAAAAGGTCATACATCTTGCTTTCAAACCGCGTTTTCAGTTTTTCCATATTGCTAACCAATTTTTTAAACCAGGCTTTTAAGTAAGTTTTTATTATTGTGAATTAGAATTCTTTGGGTCATAAAATTGTTATAAAAGGGCGGTAATTAGAGCGTTATTGGCGAATATATATTTCTTTCTTTGAGGCATCGGGAATTAGCTTATGATTCCGAAAATATTGAAGTTTTCAATTAGGAAGATGACGTTTTGCTTTATATAGATATCGAAAAGACTTTAAAAATTGCAGTTGCATTTCAGCATTTGTTGTGCAAATAGATGTGCAACTCATAAAAAGATTCAGTGTTATCCTGGAGACAATATGCAGCAATTTTTGGATTGACCCCGACAAGTTTGGAGCTTATGCGCAGAAAACCGCTACAATGGCGGTTTTTTTAAAATCCCTGGTATTATATGCCAGCAACAGTGCATAAAATTCTGTTCCACGGAGCAGAAATAATATCATCAGCAGCCTTGCCAGTCGGATCATTGTCAGAGGAGGCGCAGGAAAGTCGGTATAAAGACTATAGGTACTATCTAATTAATAATAGTAGAAAATTTTCTCGTTCGGCAACAAATGAAGATGTTACTCATCAAATATTGGTATCATCTGATCCCTGGATTGAGTATTTAAGGCCTGAACCAAAAACAAAAGATCCGCTGCCACTTAGTACTGAAGCTCAAGCCTTATTATACTGAATTGCTTAGTTTCTTTAATTCCAAATAAAGTGTACGTTACCAAAACTTGTAAAATTGAATTTATATATATAAATAGTGATTACATGTTTGCTTTAAGTCCCAATTTCGAGTCATCGACAATAATAAATAATTATTTTATGCATTTAAACAAAAAAACATAATAAGATCTAATAGTATTTGCACTATGTTTCAAATTTCATTAAAATCGGTTCACGTTTTCAAAAGTTACAGATTTATTTCCAACTCTCCCATACAATGGGACCGCAGTGCCAAATATAGTTTCTTAATTCGGCCTGTAATAATTTAATTTACAATGACGCCTTAACAAAGGTTGAAGAACAAGTTGTAGCTATTACTGGAAAAAATTTATCTGATTTTGAGATAAGCAGACCACAAAGAATTGGGGAACTAAGTAGTGGTTTCGTCGAACTTCCCTATAATGAATTCGCACGGGACCAAAAAAAAAAATTTCATTATACAGAAATTATATACATATACATATAATTTTATTTACAATAATGAGGTATTTAAGTAAGGATTACACTTTTCCATTTTTCTTCCTCAACAAAGTTTTCTAATATATTTAAAGACTTAAACACATTATCCGGTATATTGGTTTTCATCTCGACGAAGGTTCGAAGTTCATTAAGAGATGAAGAAACTCGACCTATTGTAGGTAACACCGCCTCTACCAAATCTTCTTCACTGGCCAAATCTTCATCAATTTCTGAATCTGTTAATGTAATGTAATTTTTGTCAAACATTTATTTAGCAAGAAAAACCTTGGGAATCCTGAACTCCAGATTTTCCAAAACACTACTAAGAATATCTTCATCGGTTGGGTTTTCTCTGGTTTGCACATCAGTATCTATATAAACGTAGTCTTCAAATGCATGCATCGATATTTGCTTCTTCTTTAAATGAAGACTGTTAAGCTGCCAAATGGGATAATGGTAAAAAGTCCTCTTCATTCCATTCCAAAGATCGTTTTTGATTGTCATCCTTAAAAAATCCTGCCTTTCTAAAACAGTTTGCAATTGTTTCTGGTTTTAAGTAGACGTACCATACTGTGCGTAAATTTCGAATGGCTTGCAGCAAATCTATGGCAATAACAGGATTGCCTTCATCCATTTGTGTTAACATGTTCGTTATAATTTGCTTTCTGAAAAGTTGTTTTATGTTATGGATAATTGCTCCATTGGTTGAAGTAATGAAGTCATGTTTGGAGGAAAATAGACTAGCTCAATACTTTTCAATTTATCCCTTACATCCCTAGGGTGCGCAGTACAATTATCAACAATCAGCAATACATTCCTCTGTTGAGAAACAAATTTTTTGTCGAGCTGTAAAAGCCATTTTGTAAAAATTTCACCAGTCATCCACGCCTTTTTGTTAGACTCATAATGCACATCTAATGTTCTAATACCTTTAAGGCATCGTGGATTTTTAGCTTTTACAATAACAAGAAATTTTAGCTGTTCTAACACGGTCATGTTGCTTGCTATCAGAACGGTTATTCGGTCTTTGCTGTTTTCCGCCAAAGCACTTCTCATTTTTAAAAGCCAGTGTTTTATTTGCCAAGCAAAATAAACCAGTCTCATCGGCGTTAAAAATGTCGTCTTGTTTTTATTTTTGCATCAGTTTCGGCAAAATGTTCAGTACTCAATCATTCCGATCTTGTAAGTTGGTGTCAGCACTTTCTACAAATAAGGTTTTCCGAACAATTCCGTGCCGTTTTTTTGAACTTATCCATCCAACCAGTACTCGCTTCAAATTCTTTGTGTCCCAGGGCATCCGCAAACTCTTTGGCTTTTGCCTTTATCATTGTTCCAGATACAGAAAGATTCCTTCCACGTGCAGCGGTTATCCACATCAGCATTGCTTCACCAATATCCTCAAAAAGACATGTTCGAAGTCTTTTGCGTTTAGCTCTTAATTGTCCGTCTTCTGCACTTTTTAGAATCACTGACTTGTCCTTTAGAATATTTAACAATGACCTGGGAAGAAAGTTCCTCAGTAAGGAGTTAAGCTCTGCTCTTCCTAGTTTTCTAAGTCGTCCACTGAGATATCCGGCGCAACTCATGCCCCTGTACAGCTCGCATAGATTGACACAAGAGATTGCTTGGTTGTATCTCCACTCTCCTTTAGACACACATGATCACAAGAGGAACAAGAGGTATGGCCAAGCTTCTCACAGATTTCCTTACTTCACAAGCTCCTTTTCAACAGCTATTAACTCCCGAAGTGTGTGGGTTGAAGGGAATATTCTTGAACTTTGCCTCGAGTAACTGCTGAAGTGATTTCGATTTATTTTAAACCGAACGGCGTATCGCCTAAAAGTATGTTACAGAAATTTCAGAACAAATTACCTACCACAGGCATTATGTTACATTATGCTTAGATGTGCATAATTAGGAATCATTGATTGATGAAATTGAATCGGCCATGCTCTTGAGGCTCCAACAGCAGCTATCAAGTGTATCCATACATCACTTCACAAGAGACCCCGAACGCCAGTCCACAAAAGAGCGAAGCATACATTTTTCATTCGTGGATCTATTTGTCCAGACACAGATCTCAATGCCAGTCAATTGAAACTAACCCCTAACCAGTGGAACTCACACAAATCAGCTAGCAGAATCGACCAACGACACTCGTCCACCTCCACCCGTGAACTGAAACCACACCACTGGAAGCACAACTCTCGTTATTTCCTTCGAAGCCTGCTGCTCCTGACACAGTTGAATTCACTTTATCGAACAAATAATCATATTTCTCTGGTAATCGATGGATTCCCATGAATACGCCCTTTCCCAACGGTGTCCCGAATTTCTGACAGGAGTAAATAAATCCCGATATCGCTATGAATTCCACCCCGAAGACCTCCTCTGTAATCAGGACAAATGCGCATTACTCACAACCGCCAATGATGATGCGGAGCGGCAGGACCGGGCTGCGAGTCAAGTTGGATGCGAAATATACGTGCTGCCGATATTCCCGGCCGGAAGGTTATTCCACCTCACTTATGATCTAATTTTCGAGCATTTCGGCATTCGGCTTCGCTTAAGACAGAAGACTGCCGGTTGGCGAGGCGGAGGGCCAACTCACTTACGTCGCTTATTTCCGTTCGCATCCGACGTAATGAATAAGGAATCCTTGTCAATTTCGTCGAATTGTTGCCTCTTTCGATTTGTGTCCTCGACAAAGGATACACACTGTACACGCGTGCTCAGACACACAGGTCTCCGCGCGTTGGAGTGGGCGCCCTAATCAAACGACAAGTGCACGTCTGTGGCACGTTCACCCTCTCCCGGCGTTGTATCCTTAAATCAAAAACCAATTTCCATAACAAATGTGAAAAGTTGCGAACAGAAATTTGCTCCCATCGCAAGGTCTCCTCGTTCGTCGTTCAGGAGACGTCTTGCCGTCCCGTGCGTCGCGTCACCCAGCCGACGAACGAGACCATGCGCCACCGCCACCATCCATCGTCTGCGTGTCGTTGTGGTACAAATTGTTGCATGCGACGAACTCATTAAGGGACAAAGAACAGAGGGAAGAAAAATTCGCATTGGGTGTGCGCCCGCTGAAGGAGGCGGTGTATTCACACGTCCATATGTCACCCGGAGACTGGGTGAGCTGCCGTGGATGAGGAAGGAGGCTCTGCCAAGGCCAGTGGCGTAATTGCTTATTGTTCTTCGGGCGGAATGCGATAAATTCGTCGCCTATTCTGCAACATCGGTCAATCCGAGACACACGGTGATTTGGAGTGCCCACCGCAAGGAGTTAGTGGCAAGGACGCTGCAAGGACGTTGTCCGACGAAGATTTGTTGGTTTGACAACTCTGGTCAACTTGCGGGGTATGTTTGTTGTGACTTGTCTGCTGGCAGTTCATTGAACATCGACGATGTGGATGATGGGGAGAGCAGGAAGGCAAAGCTATGCAAGTCCTCGGGGATTTTCTTGCCTTCTATTCGAGGCTCGTGGTGTTGTCGCTTTTCAGAACCAGAGCGTGCACCCCACACATTATGACCCCGCTAGGCATTCTAAGCTGCTCCATGACCTGTAAGCCATTGACAAGTACAGCGATGAGTGTTCACGTTGTCAGCTCCTAGAGGCAACACCCACCACTCATATCGCATCCATCCCAGCAACCATCGCCTCCTCAGAGTCCTCGAAAGATTCCACTCTCTCCGTCTAACCGCACTTCAGTGTGAAAGTCCCGAAGTGATAATAAGACCGTTTGAATACACTTCATGCGCATCGCTCCTTCATCTTAATTAAATCGATTGTGGCACGAACTCGGAGGCATTCCAGATACGCTCGCATTCGGGTAAACACACCTCACCTCATCGCCTCATCGGATTGACCCAGTTCCGGGCGAGCTCACCTCACCCAGCTTAATTAATATCCTTTGCAATTGAAAATAGCAATCATCCACTCTGCGCTCCCAGGAGCATCGGCCGGCCAGATTGCCAATCGAGTTTGACACGTTCGCAGAGTCAAAGCATTAATTCGTTTATTTAATTGCATTTCCATGCGACGACGTGGTCAGTTGTCATTGGAAACTTTGCCTCTCACATCCCGGGGCGGCAGAATAAAAAATGACGAGAAATTGAGAAACTAAACTCCTGGCGAGTCGGTCTCTCATTAAAGAAGCACTCGAAGCGGCGACGCACGGTCCTTGTGCGATTAAAAGTTGAAGTGAATTGAATGCGATTGGGTATCCTTGTTAATGCTGAGATTTATTCCGCGTCGCACTCGGGGGACCTTCGTTTGTGCAGCTTCTAGTGCGCTCCGTGCACCGTTGCATGCATCGTCCTGATTTGCATTCACTTGATTATAATGATTTCCACTGCTCTCGGAAGAGGAGAAAACTTTTTGTTTTCCTTGGCGACGTTGCCGCGGAAACTGCTGCTGGGTGGTGGGTGGGTGCTGGATTCTAGCAAGCCAACGACACTTATGCAAATGCAGAGGAAGGAAGGGACATAGATTTTTGAATAAATTGCTTTTAAAGGATCTTTAATGTATCTATCTTGAGACGTCGTTTTAAATTCATTGCATTTGAGAATGGCAGGGTTTTTCTGGATTGCGAGGGGACAAATCGGGAGAGTGAGACTAATTCCACCAAGGGAACCGATGAAACCAATGTAGGACGTCGAATAAAAGTGTGCAAATGGTCGCGAGTGAGCGTGGAATCGGGCTTTCATTCGTCCGATGCCCAAGATCAATTTAAGGGGAATTGTTGAATTTGCAGTAAGTGATGAATGATGGCTACGAAATGTACACATTTCCACTTTACTGCCGTTTAGTGTGAAAGCGTGACACTATCTGAAGACAATCTAAGGACATTAACAGTGTGGTGTGCGGCCGAGGAAGTCCACAATAGTCCAGCCAATACTCACGCTGAGACAGGTCCTATTACAAAATATCTCAGGAATGGTGTTCAAGCCCCGCCACTTATCTGTCAATAGCAAGATCATACATGACAGCGTGAATAGTGACCAGCTATATGCAGCCAAACTCGTTAGGATGGAGAACATTCGTGCTCCAGCAAGGTTGATAATGAACTCACCGCAAGCTTCAATACCAAAAAAGGGATTAGGCAGGAAGAACATAGTCTATATTGACTTCACGATAATAAGTACGTCGGTAGCGTCGGTACCGAGATCAAATGAAGCCATTCCTGTCCGCTGTGAAGAAGCACTCGCACCATTAAGCACGGATAATGAAATATTTTGTACAAGCAGTTTTTTTAACAGGAGCAGCAAGAGGGAGGCTTGTACCCCTATTAATTTTCAAATCATTGGATTCTTACTTTCCACTTACTGAAATTCTGATGGGGCTATTATTTTCAATGCTGAGACATTAAAGTACACACATTTTTTGAATTAAGGGACACCGTGGTTGTCAAGAGGTTGTAGGAAGCTACGAATCACATGCTGATATATCAGTGTTCCGACACGAGCATCATTCATAATTCGCTGTTACACTTGATTCGACTATTAGAGTCACTGAAAATGATTATGCCCGATTTTCTGCTAGGATCCTTTCCGATCGAGTCTCCCGGAATCTCTCTCTAGGTTCGTCTCAGCGTTCGCAAGCAAGAGCAGAAGATTGGAAGCGTTATCAAGAAACGATCAAAGAAGCTGCCACCTAGAAAAAACCCATGGTTTGAGCCTTTCGTAAGCTCTACGAACAGAGATGAAGGGACGAGACCCGGCTTCTCAGGAGAAAGCAGAAAGAGCACAAGAAGCGCGCTTTAACAGTGTGGTGTGCGGAGAGTTGCTATGGCAGGAACTATGTCAGAAAGTTATACCAGAGGGTGAAACAGTTATCCAGTGGATATAAGGTTCGGACAGAAGCCTGCAACGACGAGAATGGACAACTAGTAGAACCATTTCTGCAGACTGACACCAATACAGCTGTCAGGCAGAATGTCCCACTCAATATGGACGATGATCGACGAGAATTCCGTCCCCCCGACTTAGACGTGGTCAAGATAGCAATATCAAGACTGAAGTCTAACAAAGCTGCCGATGCGGACGGACTGTCTGCTAAAATCTTGAAGGCAGCTGGAGATGATCTGGTTCTGCAGCAGCTCATCTGTAAGATATTGTCGGATGAAAGCATCCCCGAAGAGTGGAATCTCAGTATCGCTTGTCCGATCCTCAAGAAAGGAGACCAATTCAACTGCTCCAACTACCGAGGGATAAGTCTCCTCAACATCGCCTATAAGATCCTGTCTGCCGTTTTCTGTACTCGGGTGAAGCAGTTTATAAATAACCTGATAGGTTCATATCAGTGTGGCTTCGGCGCAGGGAAGTCCACCATCGACCAGATTTTCAAATTACGCCAGATCGTAGAAAAGACACAATAAATGCAAATAGACACCCACCACCTTTTCGTCGATTTCAAGGCCGCATATGACGTGCATAGGGACGAGCTATACAGCGCCATGTCTAGTTCTGACATTCCTGCCAAACTCGCCAGGTTGTGCAGGATGACGATGGAGAATTCTCGCTGCTCCATCAAGGTCGGACTCATAGAAACCCTCAGTGGAAAAAAAGATCTTAGACAAGGCGACGGGCTGTCATGTGACTTCTTTAACATCATCTTGGAGAAGATCGTGCAAGACTCACCCGCCAATACTAGAGGCACGATCTTCCAGAAGTCCGTACAACTGACTTGATTGGCAGAACACAGCGTGCCGTCAATGAAGCGTTTGCTGGTATTGAAGCGGAGGCGGCTAAAATGGGTTTAGCGGTGAATGAGGGCAAAACGAAGTGTACGCTGTCATCTCGACAGGACACACAACATCGACGTCTTGGAATGAACGTCACAATGGGCAGCTGTAACTTCGAGGTAGTCAAGGACTTCGTCTACCTCGGCTCCGCAGTAAATAGGTACAAACAACATCAGTACCGAGATCAAACGCAGAGTAACTCTTGCCAACCGCTGTTTCTATGGGCTCAAGAGGCAATTGAGTAGTAGAGCCATCTGTCGAAGGACCAAGCTGACTTTATACAAGACCTTTAATATCCCAGTCCTAAAGTACGGCGTGGAGGCGGATGAGGAAGTCATTGGTCTCTTCGATAGAAAAGCTCTGCGTGCGATCTTTGGTGCTGTTTGCGTTGACGGTTTCTGGAGAAGAAGATTCAACCACGAACTGTACGGTCTGTACAGCGACATGAGTCTATTCAGGCATCTTCGAATCCAACGTCTACGATGGCTAGGCCATGTATAGCGTATGGACAACACAGCTCCGGCCCAAAGAATCTTCGACTCCGAAGCCGTGCGACAATGTAACAGAGGACGCTCGCGTTTAAGGTGGCGCACCCAGATGGAGAAGGACCTCAACCAACTTGGCATGCGACACTGGAGGCAGCCAGCCAGAAACCGTGATAGTTGGAGGGGTTGGTGGTTGAGGCCCAGGTCCAACCCAGACTTTAGCGCCAAATAAAGAAGAAGAAGATTCGGTGGCCTGAGTTAAACCACTATTTAAGTGGAATCTGTCACTTAACTTCCACTGTGAAAACGAAATTTCTATTGCTTCTAAGCTTAGCGATGGATCGACACTTAAGCGAACACTGTAAAATTGGGCATTAGAGCTTGCGCTAAAGTAGAGGGAGCTTCTCAAACTTGCCCATTAGGAGTCGGTATAAAACGGCAAGTTCTGCGTACTCGTGAGAAAACAATAGCATCCATAACACGAGTAGTTGCCGTGCACTCACTTCTGACTCTGTTTGTATGTTCTACACGTAGGTGCTCCATAAAATCAGTAACACCAAGGTTCGACGTGGAACTGGCTCCAGCTTCTACGGTAACCACTCGTTTTATGGATGCTATTGTTTTCTCACAGCATTAAGGTGCCTGCGTTCTCCACAATAAATGTCAAATAGGATTCCAAGAAAAATCTAAAACGCAATTTTCAAAAAAAAATTTGTTATTGACTTCAAAAAAATCCGCATGCTTTTAAGATCTTCCTCTTCTACACGTGGGTGCTTGAAGAATTTCTTCTTCTCCTTTGTGTGAAGCTACAGTGCGGAACTGGGCTATAACCAACGAGCCTGTGCAGCTTCTGCGATCTCTGTCTAGCTACGTAAAACCACGCATGCCAAGTGATCGTTCGTCACCTGTGCGCAGCACATGTTTCGTGGACTTCGTCTATTCCATTATCCGGTTCGGAGGAGAGGACTTCTCAGACAGGAGCTATATTCTCAAAGCTCTTTGAATGGCCAAGCCACCTTAGGCGTTTAGATCAGTACTTGCCTGGCCAGAGTCATATTCCTGCAGACCCAAAACAGATCGTGATTGGATCTTCTCTTCGAGATGCCATCAAAGTAAACAGGGCATAGATCCCACGCATCACTTCAGGATATGGATGACCAGTTCTTCAGCGATTAACCTAATACTTGAAAAACTGAAAGTCACCTAGGAAAGATGCAACCTCCTTCAAAATGCCCCATCAGCCAGTTGGATTATCTCCCACTTGCACTTATACACGAGTCTCTACATGTTACACTAAGGTTCAAAATCGACATCAGATCGGTCGACTCCTTCCTTGACCCACGAATGCTTTACAAACAATACCTCGATACAATGAGAGAAGCCATCATAAGTTATTGATACTCGAAATCTTCGACACTGTCTCCGAGTTCTCATAAACGTCTAATGACATGGGGCACACTAAAAAAAACAACGTCATCTCCAATAACAGAATAGCATACACAAGAAAAAAATCAACAAAAGGTACATCCGTACCCGCCTCCGACCGTGATTGATGGAGACAGTGACTCCAAGAGGGCAGAGCCACCCACCAGCTGTTGAGTCGTTACGGGAAATCTTGGACTTCCACCCAAGACAAGTGACGACATTAGGTCTCATTGACGTATTCACGAAAAACGCCCGAACAGCGTCTACGTCAATCACTGCGTCAAGAGCCGTCACTGTTTCATCACTCATTTCTATGCAACCTCAGGCTTTGCAACAGATTCGTCACTTCGCTTCCCACACCCACCACCCGATGGAAAAATCCCAAATACACAGATGAGCGATTTGCTCCGCCGTCCTTTCGCGCCGCAGGCACTGCCGAGGCGTGTACTTGCGGCTTTCCTCTATAATGAAGCCCTCATCCCTGCGGCCCATAGTCAAAGCATCCCCGATGAGCGCTCGCTACGGTCGATTGGCTTCATTCAAATTTACCCGCTCGACGAGTCCGTGCGGCAAGGATTTACGTCGGGTTCAATGAATCCGACCAGATCCTAATGAAAGCAATTAATTTCCTAAAGTCGTCTGTTTTCGTTGTTTGCTATTTCTTCAGCCTTCGCTGAGCAGGAGACGGCACCACTTTCTCCCCACTGGCACATCTTAAAGGGTTAAGAAACCCTTTTTTCATGGTGCAGCTCACTTATGGCGTTCGAACACTGTACAGTCACCCCTGACCTCGGACTGATTGAGTCTCGTGCAAACGCTCGGATTACGGTGCGGTCCTCGAATCGATGTGATTGACACTTGTCGAGGTAATTGCCCGAGAGAAATCGCATCAGATGAGTTCCGTTCTGAGAGATGGGGCAGTTGAAAGCGCACTTGATGGGCGGGCGGTTCGTTTGCTGCTTAGTGGCGTAGGTCAGTCGGATTTGAGTTGTGGTGCGTTTTAGTTAAGTTTTGAGGTTCTTGCCACTGAAGCAATCACTGTGCATTGTGGTGAAGAGATAGAAATCGAGTCTACTGAACTTTGAAAAATGGGATGTGTGCTGTGTGCAGACTGACAGGGATTGAAGGAGGTTCAACAGCAGATTCGTTGATATGGCAGATACGATATGTTTATCGGTTCTGGTTGAGTATCGGGGAATGAGGATGGACTGTGGGGTGTCTGATTTTGAGAATCTTCTGGATCTGTTCGACATTTTCGCTCTTTCCTCGAGATCATCATTTGATTGCGAAAATAGTTGTGAATACTTTATTCGAACATTATTTCGATTTATTTGTGTTCCTAAAGAATTGCTCGTTCTCAAGCTGACATAGTCTCAAGGCTTTGACAACATCATTTCGTTGGGCAGTTCTAATAGTTGCTCCATAAGATATTAGTCTTATGCTACTACCAAACCGAAATCGGGAGGTTTGAGTGAACTTTTGCTGAAACCTCGTTTCCACCAAGCTTGAAGCGGTTTCGCTCTCAATTTTCGAGTTATTCACTTTCAATGTATAAGTGCCCGCTGAAACAAATGTCACGCGCTCTCAATTTTTAAAAAGCCGGTTTGACAATCGGTCGCCAAACGGAAGAGAAATGACATTCATACATAAAGTTGAGTTCACGGCAATTAATACTCCTCCTCCACGGAGATGACCACTTTCAGCAGGGCGATCAATGCGGTGGACTGTGTAATAGTGATCGAAGAGTTCAGCCATTAAGAAATCATTATTCAGCCAAGTTTCCGTGAGAACGATAACATCATACTCATGAAGAGAAATTGCAAGTGACACATCTCTAATTTTAGTTCTCATTCCCCCTGCATTTTGGTAGTATATGCTAAGGTTATTTGATGACTGAGATGGGAACATATCAGAATGAGAACAAATCTGCTCATTCAGATCTCTACATTGGGCGCGCTCTCGTTTTTTGGTAAAAAACGGAACTCTCTCACACGAACATTCAAGGGCCAGTTGTCAGCTTTCATAGCATCGCTCAAGATGCATGCGGGAACACCAAGACGAAAATTAATAAATTTAAACGTTGACAGATCCGCATCTCTTTTGTAGAGAGGGAGACATGAGAGAAGACTTGTTGGAACATTGAGTTTCTTCGATGCATATGACATGATAGAATCCTCTTTGGTTGTTGTTGAGAAACGGGAGAGATGAAGCCATTTCTTCTCTGATATGACTTCCACTTCAGTGTAAGCAGTGGCTTTGCCTATGACTTTTCGAAGTTTTTCTGTGTTCCGTTTCTTATACAATGTATTCCATTGCGGATTCGTAGGTTCAGTAAACTCTTCACTAACAGCTGTAATTTCATTTTCACTCACGGCATTGTTTATGTCTTGCGTTTCTGCATTTCTGGCATTCATATTGGTTTTGTTGGGCTTTTTTTTTTGTTGTTACTTGAAGGTGGTAACACAAGTGGTACAGGTGGATTTGTGATTATATTGTTTTTTAACGATTTGATTTCCACTTGCAAACATTGAACAATCTTAGTTAGTTCCGCAATTTTACACACTAAACCAAGTACAGGGACACTAGCACAAGCGTTACATTTCCACGAATAATTTATGCTGGATTTAATAAAGTTTAATGCATTTTCCGACGATATTGCACATTTATCATGGAATTTTAAGCCACAAACTCCACCACATACAATATAGCTATTATTAATGTTTCCATTACATTTAGCACAATTGTCGGACATTTCGTTATTTTAAAATAAAGACTTAACACGGAGCAAGAAGTAAACACGTCTGGACACAGTGACGAATTGTCAGAGACTGTTCTTTTTGAGTTTACATAAATTTAAAACGTCATAACTCGATTTTCCTAATTCTATGCAACTCGAAGATGAAAGATCTTACGATACAAAATCTACATGTAACCTTTTCGCAAAATTTGTTCAATCAAACTACAATGTAGACTGTATAAGGATTAGTGAAGATCTTTATCCTGGTCTACATCCGGTGGTAGATTTCGATATTATTTCTCTTTCAGATCAAGAAGTATATGACGGTCTTACTAATTTAGATCTAAATATAAAGGCTGGTGTTGGTTTGATTGCAGCTCTTCTATTATGTACGTGTGCCGATTAACTTTATAGAGCTTTAAGGATTATTTTTAACGAACTGCTTCGTACTGGCAATTTTCTACAGCAATGGAAAATATCCTCTATAAGTCATATTTATAAAAGTGGCCAAAAAAACTGCCACATACACATATACACAGATTTCGTAAAAGCTTTCGACAGAGTCCACCATGGACTTTTATTGGAAAAGCTTGCATAAATGGGATTCAAATTCAGTTTCCTTGCTTGGTTAATATTATATTTGTCAAACCATACACAGATTGTGAAAATTCAAGATGAGCAATCTTTCTTCATAGAAACTCACTCGGGATTACCTTAAGGCAGTCATTTGGGACCTCCCCTTTTCAATATTTTTGCTAACGATACAAAAACGTCCCATTTACGCTTTTCAAAATGTTTAATGGTCGCAGATGATCTAAAAATATTTTCGCCCATTTCTGCAATCACAGATAGTGAACATTTTCAAAAAAATATAAAATCATTTTTTGCATTATGCATTTATAATCACCTGGAATTGAATATTTCTAAGTGTAAGATTTTTAGAACGTTCCGGTCATCGCCAGTGCTTTTCAACTACTGCCTTGGTACTGAAAACCTTTTGCGTGTTAATGAAATTAAGGATCTTGGTGTAATATTTGATTCCAAATTGTCCTTTTCAACTCATTGGTGTAATATTTGATTCCAAATTGTCCTTTTCAGCTTATTTGGATTATGTAATTTCTAAATCAAACTCTCTGCTGGGTTTTCTAAGACGCAATTCGGCAGCGTTCAAGTAGGTGTATACTTTAAAAGCGCTTTATTTTTCATTAGTAATACCCCTTCTGAAATACTGCATCGTTATTTGGTCTCTTTTTCACGACCACTCCTCCAACAGAATTGAAAACATTCAAAAAGATTCACGCGGTTTGCCTTAAAGAACTTAAGGTGGTCTGAAGGTTTATCTGGTTATAGTTCTAGATGCGCATTGATTGAAATGAAATTCTTAAGATGCCGAAGACAAGCTCAAAGTGTACTTTTTATTAAGCATATACATAATGGAGAGATTAAGTCTCCGGACTTACTTTCTCTTGTATCTTTTTATATTCCTGAGAGAAATCTAAGGAATAGGGCCTCTTATTTATTATTAATCATAGAACGAATTATGGTCTAAACGAACCCATAATCCGTTCTATGATTTTATTTAATTTAATCGACCTTCAAAAAAATAAAAAATACTTGTTTAAACGAATTGTAATGAATATCTTTAAAAATGTAAATGATAATTAAACTGTCGTATATCCATTGATGAAAATAAATAAATAAAAAATATTTCGCGTCGAGACCATAACCGGAATGTAAGAAAAATAACTCAAGAATAACTCCACTTCTCGGCTAACTCCACTTCTCGGCTAACTCCACGTCTCGATTCTTAAAAGCATTGAATTATGCCGATCTTTATGTACCTACCAGTGACCACAGTGCATTCGAGAAAATCCTATATGATGTGGTTAGATGGATGGATTTCCAACATTAACCTTCGGAATTGTGAAACTGTCCTTTTTAGGACTCGGTTGTCTATTCTGCTTTTTAAGGAGGTAGGTATAATGAAAAGTGTTCTAGTCAGAAAAACCATGGTTATTTGTATGGTTCACTTTCGTGCTTATTTTGTCGTATCTTTCATATGATCATACTGCCATTATGAGTGTTTGTTTCATGTAATTAACAAAAAAGTGGATACCATTCATGCCTACCTAAATACTACATTTAGTTGAATGCAATGTTCCTATTTGAGGTTATAAAATATGTCTCTTGGAATCTACACAAATAGACCAAAAATGAGTGAAGGCATAGGTGCGGCTGACCTATTTAAATGCCACTCTGGCTGCCAATCCTCTATAGCGTCTTATAGACAAAATGTATCCCAATCCTCTATAGCGTCTTATAGACAGAAATTATCCCGCCCGAAAAACAATATAACATCAAGCACAGATATCGTCATTTGTTATGACAGCCAGGCAGCGAATCTCTGAATTCACTTACTTTCAACTCTAAGACTTCCCTGAGCCTGAACTGCAGCCTATCTTTCAACGAGATGGGCAAGTATTTTAATATCCCATTCATGGGGCTGCAGGAACTTTGTGCCATTCCAGAAAATTGTGAAGCTGGCGAACTCACTAGAAGGGTCACTGCCTCTGTACTCTTTCCGGATAGAGATCACCCATCCATGCCAATTGACGCCGCAAAATATCTTCTGAAGCTTGAACCGCTTGCTCATACATATCGTAGATGGTTCACTGGCCCTATGCCTCATCACGAACCAATTAAGGTCTTCTCTCGAACGTCTGTACCCCCGACTTATTTTGCTTTCTTATAATAAACTTCTCAGAGGAAGGAACTCCTTTAACATTCTCTGAGATACCGATTTTCAATTCATCCAAGTGATATCCAATAGTCACTTGTTTCTGAAAGGAGGGGGATGATTGACCAGACTACGAAGTCAAGGTGGTCAGGAACTGCTAATCAATCAATTGGTCCCTACCAACTGCAAAACTCCTATTCCCTTGTACAAAAAGCACTGAATACTCATCAAACACTCTCCGATATTTCAGTCCCTCGAAGAAGCTGTTTCTCGATTTTCTTATTTTTTCAAAAATATCTTGTCTCAAAATGTTTCCTTTCATCAACTCGGATGATCGTCAATAAAAACAAAAAATTCTCGCTTAAAAAATAATTCACAAGATAAACATCCAAAAATGGCCGATTATCAAAACATCGTTCGAACAGAAGAGAGCATTGAAGTGTTTCCAAATCCAAGCCTCCAACCGTCGAGCACTACCGTGGTCGCCTTTCAATTGAGCGGCTTGACGGTCAATCAATACCCTCACATCGGTGACGCCAGACGACCACAGTGTCCTCTGAATCAAGGCGGATCGTCGACAGAGGATGTGGAAGTGGATACCTCCTCTAGAGTGGTACTCACAAGCTGCTTCTGGTCTAAAGGGCACATTGACTTCATTTGTTTCTTCCTAGACCTTTTCTGACACAATGTCAGTCAGGCAATGCGACGACATAACTGATTCCAGGGAGACAATCAACATGGACCCACCCGCAGTTCTCCAAAGCAAAATACAATCTCAGACCCAGCCTAGTTCATCATCCCGAGAGGCTTCGTCAAAATGCAACATCTGCGAGTACCGGAGCTCGATTGAGAAGTGGCGCTACCCCGATGGGCTAATACACTGTCCCAAATGTCTGCACATAGAGGCGCCACTCTTAAGGACCAAAGTGAAGACGGTGAGCATTGACCCTCCCTCCTTCACCGACTCAACTCACATCGCAGTCATCCCCTTCCTAGGTTAAGGGACTTTTGCGCTCGTCCTTATGCGCCACCTGTCTGCAGTACTGCTGGCCACTGTGCTTCGTCCCGTACCTGACTATGCCACCGCCACGGAACTACTTGCACTGCCCGCAGTGCTTTACCTTCCTGGGAATGTACGACGAGCGCAGGCGGTGCATACAGCCAAACAGCGAATACGTCGAGTACAAGGGATGCTTTTCCGCCGAAGAGTCTGAACGGAGGGCGAAGCAACAGGAGCAGGAACGATGGAAGGAGAACATGTTCATGCGCCAAGTTTATTGACTTTAGAATCAGTTGTTTTTTTGAGTGAGGAAATTCTGAAATGAAACTGGGCTTGACTTAGTGTTGACACCAACCTTTGAGAGCTTTTGTAGAAATGAATGCGAGTTTACAGAGGCTCTCAAACTCGAAGTGGGTCTTGTGGTTGGTGGTTCGGAAACTCGATTTAAGCGACAAAAGAACAGGGTGACAACATTTCTGTTTGCTGAACATTTTGACTACATTTGTTTTGTTAGAATGTAAAAGAAGAGAAAAGCTCTAACAAGGATTGGTAGGTGAAGTATATTAAATCAAAATTGAAACTACAAACATCTATGAAAAGTTGTCATTTTTTGTACTCATTAAAATCACGAGTAGGTAGTAGATATTTACATATCGAACGTATCGATCAGAATATGCATAATTTTCTTTTGAAGCATGGGTAGTAAATTGTTACAATTCCCCAAGTTGCGTAACAACAAGCCTGTAAGCGAGCGTGGCTGCTTTTTCTAAAAAGTTCGCCTTCCATCTTCGACGGTAAAGTTGGTTAGCTGTTTGTTATCTTTAATGCTACTTAGCAACCAAGCCACGCTTTGACGCTTAAACTATTACCTTAACAACCATTAATAGCTCGTTTTTTGACTTTTAGTGAGTCCTGAAGACGTCTCTTGCAGTTGTATCCTCTTATGATAAAGACGTGTTTATCCCTCCACAATTGTTAAGCATTATTTAATACAGAGATAGTGGATGATAGAGATATCCAACTTCGGCCATTTTTACCTCTAGCCCACATCGAAGATGTAGAGGTAATCCCTTGTATTTCACTTACACGTTTACAACCCTCGTCAATTCACCACAATATGGTGGTGGATATAAGATTCAGGAAAAAGCGGCAGATTCATGTCCATGTACTTTCCATGTAAATAAAAGTACATGGTTATGTTGTTCGGAGGGTGTTCAAAAGTTGACTAGTATTTTTAAGGAAATTTTCTTACGTTGTTATATGGACGTTCGTGAATAAAAATGTATTGCAATGTCCATTTAACAGGAACTATTTTACCTAAAATTAATTCTTAAGTGTATATACAGCTTAATAATAAACTATATCTGACAAATTATCTCAAAAAAAGAAGCCCGCTTTATACTCTTAATTCATGAATTCTAAAAACTCATGAATTCAAATTTAAACAATTTGATAAGAACAATGGCAAGATATTGCAACTTTTACTAATGCATAAAAATGGTTGTCAAATCTTCTTATTTTAAGCGATTCTCGCTTTAATAATATTTGTATTATAAGTTACCTTAACGTGGGAATGTATTATTCATATGCAAAAATTCACACTATGTTGTGCATTCATTAATTATGTCCTAGTATCTCAGATTGTAACTTGCTCAAAGTTTAAATGAATCTTCTTCATGAACATAAGCTTTGTTCGTTCCTTTACCCCTCCATACTGTGTTAAAAATTTAACACCGAAATTTGAAAAAACGATCAAATAACGAGAAGTGAAACAAAAACATTTAATCTTTAAGGTAGTACCACACTGGTTTCTGCGATAACTTTAATAACAAACGGGTTGAAATCAACTGATATTTCAAATAAAGCATATTCTTTATTAGAAATAGTGTAAGGTAATCAAGCCTTAAATTTGTACGATTATTGAGCAAGATTGGGTAATTTGGGAAACAATGACATGTTAAAAATATAAGGTATTTAATCACTGTAGCGTCTTTCAGGCTGAAACCATAGCGATTAAGGAAGCCCTGTCCTGGCTAAACAAACAATGTAATATCGCGCACAGATATCTTCATCTGTTCCGATAGCCAGGCAGCGTCCAAATTTCTGGATTCAGTCACCTTTAATTCCTTAGACTTCCTTTAATTGCCGCCTATGTCTTAACGCGATGGTACTTTAGCATCCAACTTATGTGGGTGCCGGGACACTGAGACATTCCAGAGAATTGCGAAGCGGACGAAATCGTTAAAAAGGACACAAACTCAGGAAACCCACCCTCCATGCCTATCGCTACTGCAAATCATCTGCTAAAGCTTGAAACGCTTGCTCAAACAAACCGCGGATGGACATCTGGCACTATAACTATGGCATCTGATCGATCCCAAGCGATCGCTTAGCTTAATCAGATTAAGTAGGCCAAACCTCATATCGAGGATGAGGAAGAAACAAAAGCACAAATTCGTCTGCGGAATAAGTACCCTAAGATCCGCGTGGTAACACAATGGGCCTATGCTTGGCCAAAGTATGGCTGCTGTCCGTATGCGCTGCAGTCAGCCACCTTAACCGAACATAACCTAACTTAAGGTAAGAAGAATTACATTTACACACAATTAAAAGCAAAACACAACCTCCCTTTCATGTGGAAAGAGACAAAACAGTGAGTTTCATTTTTCCCGTTAAGATTCAGGCAACCTTACCGTTACTATACGTAAATATATTTCCAAGTTAGGGAGAACACGAACTATAAATTCAAACATAGGCCCCTATTCCGATTGTCGACAGCAGTTTTTTAGCGATAGCAAATTTGTGGTCGCTGTGGACTAAGACTTCAAGATTGAGAATGCAAGTATTAACGCACAATGCAGTGCCGACACTATTTTGGTAGTTACCTTGAGCACATAATCACAGAGTTTTTTCGATTCGAACATATAAATTGTTTTCTTCATATATTTTGACAGATGAATATCAAAGCAACTGCAAATCGTTTTTTCGCATCTTACTTCACTTCACTATCGATAGCGGTGAAAAAAAAAAACTGACTTCTGTCAGGCGGGAAACAGCTGTCAGAGCCCACCATAGCCCATGGCGTCTAAGGATTTCTCAGCCAGGATCCCTCAGATCAGGCTGCGAGTCTGAAACTCGGATCTCTTGGAATCTACAAGTAGATGAAAGATGAGTGAAGCCATAGGTGCGGCTGACCTATTCAAATACCACTCCGGCTGCCAATCTTCTATAACGTCTTATAGACAAAATTTATCCCGCCTGAAAAACAATATAACATCAAGCACAGATATCGTCATTTGTTATGACAGCCAGGCAGCGAATCTCTGAATTCACTTACTTTCAACTCTAAGACTTCCCTGAGCCTGAACTGCAGCCTATCTTTCAACGAGATGGCCAAGTATTTTAATATCTCATTCATGTAGCTGCAGGAACGTTGTGCCATTCCAGAGAATTGTGAAGCGGGCGAACTCACTAGAAGGGTCACTGCCTCTGTACTCTTTCCGGATAGAGATCAGCCATGCATGCCAATTGTCGCCGCAAAATATCTTCTGAAGCTTGAACCGCTTGCTCATACACATCGTGGATGGTTTACTAACACAGTATGCCTCGTCACGAACCAATTAAGGTCTTCTCTCGAACGTCTGTACCCCCGACTTATTTTGCTTTCTTATAATAAACTTCTCAGAGGAAGGAACTCCTTTAACATTCTCTGAGATACCGATTTTCAATTCATTCAAGGGATATCCAATAGTCACTTGTTTCTGGAAGGAGGGGGATGATTGACCAGACTACGAAGTCAAGGTGGTCAGGAACTCCTAATCAATCAATTGGTCATCTGACCAACCGCAAAACTCCTATTCCCTTGTACAAAAAGTACGGACTGTTCATCAAACACTCTCCGATATTTCAGTCCCGACACTATTTTGGTAGTTATCTTGAACACAAATCACAGAGTTGTCAAAAGTATGATGATATTAGACACAGGTGTATTGATCTTAATGTATTTCATAAATAAACAGAATTATTAAAGAAACGACTTGCAGTTTGCCATATATTTCCAAAGGGTGGAAGTACCCCTTACCCGCCGCCTTTTACATTCAATTTCAAGCAAATCATCCGATTCGCAACACAACTGAAGCCATTAAATGTTTTTCTTTACTACTCCACATTAATCAATATTTTATTCAAATTTAACAATTAATATTTACGCAAATAAAAAATTGAACAATTTATTGATAATAATAAATATACAGTCAATCAAATTCATATTCTTACAATAGGTTCGAAATAATAAAATAGAGACAGAAACGCTAACTTTACGAAAGAGCATCAATTCAAAGAGTTTGGCTTTTGGAAAACTGTAATTTTTTCGGATGGCGAAAACAAAATACGGAGCTCCTTCCTGAAAATACGGTCGCAACTGCAACAGCATGGTCGCGGATCGGTGATGGTTTGGGATTGTTTTTCGGTAGCTGGGTTAGAAATGTTTCATATTGCTGATTGCACAATGAACCACAAGAAATAAATCGAAATTTTGAAGCAAAATTTGGAAGAAAAAGCACAAAAATTGGGTCTTGACAACCAATTCACTTTTTACCAGGACAATGACCCAAAGCGTAAAACTTATAATACCCGAATGTTTCAAACTCCAGCCCAGTCACCGGACATTATGACGGTGATCAGCGAAAATGTATGGTTCCATTTAGACCAGCAACTAAGAAAGATTGCAATTAGAAATGCAACAGACATAAAGGAATGGACAGCATCTTTTTTTTCGGAAACTACAATGATACCTCTCGAAGTTATGGCAAACAGATTTAAACATGCGATTAAAAATAAGGGATGTGCCTCAAAATATTATAATTTGTTAAATTTCTTGTCTCTTTCCAAAATTTTTAAGTGTATGATTATGAATTGGTTGTCAGTTAATTGTTCTTTTTTATTCTGGTCTTTGTTTTTTCTGTTTTTGGTTAAAGGGTGCCTGTTTTGTGTTTGACAATAGATCGGCTTTACCAGATCATTGATATTGCAACTAAGTAACATTCAAAGCTTGTGCGGTTCTTGCATAAATCGAAAAACATTTATTTCTTTTCTGCTGTACGAATGAGTTTGATTGACTGTATATAAATAATAATAGGAGCCATAGCTGTCAAATAGTAAAATATTAACAATATGATATTTTTAATTCACGGTGAACTGTCTATCGACTGAGATAGAATCGACAAATCTTTTGAGAGGCGATTCGGTCGATAGTCGACACTCGCAAACATAGACTCCCTGACAATCTCCACAACTTTATCCCTTAACGAGCGACAAGTGGCTTCTCAAATTAAAAACAACAAAACGAACATCATTAAAAAACTTTATTGCAAGGCTGAGTAAATGCTTATCAAAATTCATAACTTATTTCGTATTCTATGTTTTTATTGCGTTTGATCGACTTGGCTGCTTCCGACATCATTGCGTTGGTTTCTTTGAGCGGCCCGATTCTTCCTCTCAGCAACCTGCCTCAGCTGCTTGAACCTTCGCCATTGCATGTCCTCTTCCAGGGCGGAACGTCTTGTCTTGAACAGTTGACGTTTGTACCAACTCAACTTTATGGTCCGTCCAATGAAGCATCCGCACTTGGAGCAGTAGTGATTGAAGTCATGTCGTCCCTCCCATCTTATTGGGGTGCTGTAAGGAAAAAGGTTTTTATTAGTCGTTTGTGTGGAAGAAGATTTTTTTTCGGCTGAAGGAGAAGTCCCAACGGCGAATTGTGGGTGATTTTTCCGTTCACTCTACTTCGTCGAGAGCATTGACACAACTGATCTAGGTTAGAGGGTTCGACTCGTGATCCGTTCGAGAAGAAGAAGAAGACCAGATTTTGGTCATTTCACCAAGTCATCGGAGATGATAGGCAGGTCTTGATGACTAAGACCAGCGTGCCCGGGGCCATCAAGCTATAGCTCTGACTCAGATCCTCCGTGGATCCTAGGGATGATAGTTAAGTAAAAACAATTTGGCAGTAAACACGGCAGAAGACTAAATCACTGGGCATATAAGCTGGACCAATCTGTGCCTTAAGAATATCCTTTAGCAACATCGTCGAAACCACTTTCCAGCAAAAAATCAGTGAACAAGATTGGCTCTAAACTTGTGCGAGAATCGCATGAGCCTAAACACACTTATGTCATCTCCTTCACCTTCTCTGATTTCATGCAAATGATTTCAGTTCCAAATACAGTGGACTCTCCCTAAGTCGAACTCTCTCTAAGTCGAAACTCTCTCTAACTCGAAATTTTTGCCCATATTTTACATACATTTCCCTCATTTTTCCATACAAAAACGTTTCTCTCTAAGTCAAACTCTCTCTAACTCGAACAAATTATGGTATCCCGTGACAATTCGACTTATGAGGAGTCCACTATGACTCAAATTCGCATCGACGTCATCTACAGTCGTTTGAAATTTTAGTCACGAACAGACACTCGGTGGCGCGACATGATATATTTATGGGAAGCCTGTGACGAGATGGTGGTTCCATATGTGCGTGATTTTTTAGGTGTTAACACTCGACCAACAGTGCGTAGAATTTTCAACTCCGTGCACCCAATGCAAGCAACTGGGTCAGCAGCAGAACTGAAATCGTCAGAGCGTGTCACTACGGGTCGTTTGTCTTGTCGGAAAAGAATTAGTGCCGGACGTGAAAGTGTAGTTAACAGGTCAAGCGCATTAATCTGTCATCGATCATTGAATGCTCTCTGGAATAACATTGCATCGAATTCGTCACCAAGAGAAATGCCGAAAAACGCTAATTCTCATGCTTGTGTGATCGGAACATTCTTCAGTACCCAACGTACTCCTGCTTGTGTGATGCAGCTACAGAAATAAATAACAGGGTGTTTTCTTAAAGGCGGATGACTCTAAATTGGAAGACTGTTTACCGTCGCAGCTAATTTGAGAGTTCTCAGTAGTTTTGAGGTTGCTTTGGTCTAGCTATTAATTATGAATAGCATCACAGTGGAGCAAAGCTTACAAACTAAACAAATTTATTTTGAAAATAGGGTTCAATTCAAGGAACTCAAACCAAAGCACAAAAAGTCACCGTTTGAAGGCATTTATTGGGCGTTGAAATCAAGGGTCCACATGAATATCAATAACGGACAGATCATTGAGCTGTAGGGAGACATGATTCATAACTTCAAGGTAAACCAATTGGACTTAGAAGTCAATATTCGACGCGTTTTTTTCCCATGATACAGCCTGTTGTACTGCGAAGAGTGTGTACAAAAAAAAAGCATGTACAGATAAGGTGCCAGTGGCGATCACATGCCCAAAGTCATACTCAAACATTAGTGCCAGAAAATTATTTGTAAAATAAATTCAATTCATTTTCTTTGTTTCTTTTCAATTAGAAGCCTTCTTAAGACAACCGCGGACCTCACAAACGACATCATTGTCCGTCCGCTCTAGAGTCGACCTTCGTAACCGATGCTTCTTCGTATTAACATTGCTTCTATTTCCTTCACGCAAAAAATTCTATCCTAGGGATGAGGTTCTATTCTCTGTTTGTTTGAATGGAGGTTTTTCGCTGCAACATTTTTTCTCCTCTTATACACTTTTGTTTCGTCATTCTTACTTTATTTTTAGATTGTGAAACATCTCTTTTTTAGTAGTAAGGTCATTTTGTACTTGTAATATGTGCAAGACCACACTATAAATCTTAACATGCAAATAAAGAAATTTAAATTTAAACTTAAACTTAAGGATCCGTTCTCTCCCTCCTTTGGTTTGACGTACTCGTTATGGCCTCGTTCGGCTAACTAAATGTTCCACCTTCTTTTCTTTACCTTCTGTTTCCTGCTGATACTCTCTTTCTTTGATCAGTCGTTCATTATTTAAATGGCCCAACTTTACACTATTTGTACTTGTTGCTAGGCTTAACGGAACGTATTTCATTAATTCTATACGACGTATTTATAAAGTCTAAGCATCTCTCATTTCGCTTTCATTCGTACGGTGTACCTATTCTTTGTTTAGCTGTCTAATGTGTGACGCCACGGCAGCGCTGCGACGAAACAAGAGAAACCGGCAACACCAACAAGAGACAACGCCGAAGTAGAGGTTGAAGTTTATAAGATTGCTGAGAATATAATTTTTTTATTGCTGAATATATAAATATAATAAATAATAAAGAAACCAAAACGATTTGAGAAGTTTTCTTTTATAAATGCTTATTATGATTTTGGTCTGGATGCGTCCTGTGTGTTTACTTGCAAGCTTATAATATAAGTAAATATGGCGCGACAGTCCGAGGTGAACATGGGCCTAGCTTCTCAGCAACCACTCGTGTTGTGCGTGCTATTGTTCTTTCGCGATTGGAAGGGCCCTACAGTTTAATGCCGACTCCGAACGGCGAATTTGAGAAACCCTTTGATTATGTCAGTGACTCGAAAGAAGTGGAGCCGTGAACTATGATAGGTGGTAAATTCGGGTATCGAACCTGGCACCCTGTGCGTAGGAAGCTTATATACGATGTTATCATCATTGAACACGACAAAGCCAGTGTTCTCAGATCGCCATTGCTGCATGTCTTCTCGAAGTTGAGAGTTGCTAGCCAGTACGCGGTTATCCAAGTCGTGGTTCGGGCGAACGCTCTCATTCACCTTGTACACTTCTTGGAAGACCGCGCCTAGTACCTCCATTTTTTCTTGCGGATCTTCGACCACAAAGAAGTTATCGTCGAGTACGGCATTATCTGGAGTGATACCTGCTGTAGTCAGTATACGTTCGTTGTCCGTCGTTCTGGGAAGTTTAAGACACGGAAGATCGCTATTTTTGCTACGGAAGAATTTGTTTATTTGCGGGAACATGCTCGGATTGTTAGATCTAACAGCCCGAATCTTATCATTCCAGTAAGAATTAACAGAAAGTCTGTAATTCTGGGCAATTAATGTCTGAATGTTCTTAATTAGCGATTTCAGTGTCCTAACTTCCTCACTACGTCTGTCAGTAAACCGCCTGTACAAGTTTTTTAATCTTGTTAGGAGTCTACTTTTTTGTTGGTGTAGTGCGTCAATTGTCGCATTGCGGTAAATGTCTTGGTTGTTTGTACGTATATACCGTGGTATCGTGCTGTCCATCGTTCGTTTGATTGTCTCGTCCAATTGAATTAGATACATGTCAATATCTTCGTTTGACAAGTTTCTATTGGACGGTATGTGGAGCGTGTTCGAAGAGAGTGCTCTCGTCATTTGTCTGGAGAAGCGTGTCCATCGAGCCCTACTGTAATTGTAGGGGTACGTTTGAACATACTCTCCTAATTCCGCAATATCGTTAGGGATCTTGATTTCGGCACTGAGTCCGCAATGGTCACTGAGATACACAAATGTGTTCAAACAGTTTACCGTTTGTGCGTCTGTGTCTGTCAGCTGCAGTCTTGCGTCTAACAGCAGGAGATCCAGATAAGAGCCGCTCCTTGGGAACGACGAGATCTCTGTTGCCTTCAAATCGAGTCTATACTCGACACTGTGCAAGCAAAACCAGCTGTAAAGCTGGTCCCCTCTGGTATTGGAAACCATGTTCCCCCAATATCCATGTCGGGCATTTAAGTCCCCGGCCAAAATAAAATAGTTCTCCTCCGAGTCCAGCCTTAGGCATCGGAAGAGTGAATCGAGCTCTGATATAGTCGTTCTGGAACTAGGGTCGCCAGAGGAGTAGACCGACACCGCGTACAACCTCCTTCCACTGCGGAGCGAAATGCACACGATGCAGGCCTCCAACTCCTGAAACCTTCGTACTTCACCACTATACACTACTTTATGTTTTATGTTATTTTTAATGAAGATCGCAACACCGCCTCCACCACTGGAATTGGGTCGGTCTCTTCTAATAACATTATAATTGCTGTGCTCCAGTATGCCACTCCGAGTTAGCTTGGTTTCGCTAATCAGCATCAGCTCTGGGCTTTGATCGTCCAACAATCTATAGAGCTCGTTTTTTCGTGGGATCCCTATCAATGAATTTGCATTCACTGCAAGGATCTTGTAAGTTAACTCGTTCGTCTGTGCAGCCATTAAAACGGTTGACGTGGCTGGCTCTGCAGGAGCGCCAAGATTTGGTCTACCCGCTCCTCTAACCGATCCATACGCCTTTCAATGGAGGATTTCCAATCAGGCGTTGGATCGTGTGCTCTTGGCACTGAAGATTGCGGCACTACCTTCGGCAGTTGCTGCTTTTCCGTGCTCCTCTGGACAGACGCCATTTGGGCGTAGGTCACTTGAGGGGTGACGGGTATGGCTGCCCCGAGTGGATTTTTCACTGGGGGCTGCTTCTGCAGAACCGCTTTTGCTTTGCGCTCCTGGAACTTAGGGCAACCCCGATAGTTTGCGGTGTGCCCCGCGTTCCCGCAGAGTACGCACTTGAGCTGACTCTTGTCAGCTGCTCCCTCTTGCCCCAGAGAACAATTTTCCGCATTGTGGTCCTCACCGCACTTAACGCATCGAGGCTGCATTTGGCAGTTCGATGCGGCGTGCCCGAACCTTTGGCAGCGAAAGCATTGTGCAATACCATCGCGCCTTCGAATGCTGTCCCATTTGCATTTCCAGCCATCTAAGAGAATTGTTTTCTTTAGATTAACTAGTTTGCTGTTGGGTGTGAATTGCACGATATAAAGGGGTAGTTGTCGCCCCTCTCTCCTTGCCTTTACTGTGGAGAAGGGCTTGACCCCGACGATCTCAATTCCGTCCCACACTTGCTCACTGAGCATTTGGAAGACCTTCTCCGCTTCAAGCGGAAAGGTGGTCCTCAGCAGACGGGTCTGGCGTTTTTCCCCTTTTGGGGTGAAGGAGAAAAACTCCAGCTTTGAGATAATTAAATATTCTTTTAGAATGTTATAATCATCCACTGTGTTGCAGTGGATTGCATATTTGTCAGCACCTTTATTCTTACTAATATAGAAATTACCTGCACCTATGGCCTCCTTGCACACATTTGCGGTTCGTTGAATGTGTGCCGTGTACACATTGATCGGTGGCACCTTTTCACTTTTCTGCTTCTGCTGTTGGTTTGCTGTCTGCTGCCGCTGTTGTGTTGCTGGACGCTGTTGAGTTGCTGGCCGCTGTAGTGTTGCTGGTCGCTGCTGATGTTGTGTTGCAGGCAGTTGTTTTGCCTGTTTTGTTGGCATTTTCTGGCTTACTGGCTGTTTTTGGTGTTGCGCAGCTGATCGATGCTGATGCTGCTGTGTTTGATCAGCTGTTGATGGCTGCTCTGCTGGATGTTGCAGTTGTTGCTGACCGCTTGACTGAAGCTTTTGTTTTTGGTGCTGCTTCTTTGGCACTTGTTGTTGCTGTAACTGCTGCTGTTGGACCTTTGACTGTTGGTCCAACCTTCTCTTCTCAAGAGTGCAAGCTTTCAGCTCTCTAATTTCAAGCAGGAGGCGCTGAATTTTCTCCTGCATATCATCAACTTGCGTTTCTTTCAGACGAAGCACGCGCTCTACTTCGTCTTCTGTATCGGTGTCCAGCGAGTCAAAGCTGTTGCTGCTTACAGCGAACAAACCTTCCCCTCCGTCGGACACGTACTGCACTGTCTCCTCGTCAGACTCTGTGGCTGTGGCTGTACCAGACGACGCCGCTCCACTCCGCTCTGCCCCCTGCCGCTCAGCCGGCGACGCATTTGTGTTGCGGCGTTTCCCGCTTTTGGGAGTCGTCTTCTTCCTCCTCCTCTTGGCTGTGCCTTCTGTAGGCACTGTTGGCTGGTGGCCTGATTCTGCCACCGGTTCATTGTCCGCTTCTAAGAGCGCGGACCGCTCGTTGTTTTCCATTCTTCTGCACTCACTTATCTTAGCGATTTTTCTTGCATTAGATGAAAAAAAAGTTTTTTTTTTGGGTTGTCCCCTGTAGGGATCGAACCGGGCACCTGTAGAGCCAAAAGCACTGGCACTATCTATTCGGCTACTGGTTTGTTGATGAAACTCGTGCCAACTGTAGTACTAGACCACTGTAAAGTGTCGTTTTTTATTTTTTTAGTTTTTGAAAATCGAAACACTCGCGAACTGCACTGCACCGAGGTATGTGAACGACTAACATGGCAGACAATGCCATCGCCGTCGAAGGGGTTCAACCCCCGTTCATATCGAAGACAGAGCTCCAAGCGGTCTTCGAATCATTAAAGAAGAAAAAGTCAGTGGGTGTCGACGGGATCTCGAACATTGTGTTAAGACACCTCCCTCTAGAAGTGGTTAATATGTACACAATCCTGTTTAACAATGCTCTGAATAATGCACATTATCCGGAGCATTGGAAAACTGCGATTGTACAACCCATATCCAAGAGAGGAAAAGATTCTTCGAATCCATGCAACCTCCGGTCAATTAGTCTCCTTCCGAACATCAGCAAGGTATTCGAGAAGGTGATCAATAGAACTCTGATCAGCTGGACTAAGGACAAAAATATAATTCCGGATAACCAATTCGGTTTCAAAGCGGGGCATGACACTATTCATGCTGCGTCGAAACTGGTGTCGGATATCCAATGGAACAAGAGCCAGAAACAATGTACGGGTGCCTGCTTGATTGACCTGGAGAAGGCCTTTGACACCGTATGGTTAGAAGGTCTTTTTTACAAGCTCAATCGGCTAGGCATAAGCAAACCACTGCTGTACCTACTGTGTAACATGCTTACCGGTAGACGGTTCGTAGTCAAGAATGGCAACGTGACCTCGACAGGTGTATTCCAAGTTAAAAATGGTCTCCAACAGGGTGCCGTTAATTCGCCGATCCTGTTCAACATTTACTTGAGCGATCTTTTAAGTTCTCTTCCTCATGCAATTGCGTATGCCGATGACTTGATCGTGTACAGATCAGGCAAAAAGATCAAGGAAATCACTACCCTCACGCAGGGTGACTTCGATTCATTCATGAGAAGTTGCGATGACTGGAAGTTGAGTATCAACTTCCAGAAGTCGGAAACCATTCTGTTCAGGACGCCGTTGTATAAGGCCTCGGCGGACACGAAAAAGAATTGGCGAAAGTTCTCAATCGTCGGACGACACGGGGAACCACTGGCGCAAAGGACTGTAGTCAGATACCTCGGGATCTGGCTAGATCAGTATCTATATTTTAATAAACATGTAGATGCTGCTCTGGCCAGGGCCCGAGGCGCTTTTGCCCTTACAAAGAGACTGTTTTACAACAGCCAACTCGATGCGAGGGTGAAGGTTATCTGCTACATGGCCCTCATCCGGCCAATGCTCACCTATGGCTGTCCCGTGTGGTTCAACGTGAGTGCAAGCTTAATGGAAAAGATTCGGTTGTTCGAGAGGGCTTGTCTTAGGGCTTGCCTTCGTCTTTATCGAACTCCAGAGTCCCAGTACATAAAATACTATTCCAATGAGGTCTTATACAACAGGGCAAACCTGATAAGAGTGGACAATTTCCTGTTGAAGTTGATTCGAGGTCACACTGCTAGAGCGATGAACTCGGTCAATAACTTGATCTTGGGGGCTTACTACCCTAATTCTCAATACCATGAAAGGGTACGTCACAATGGCTTCGTCCCCCCAGAAGCTTTCCTGCACCTAGACAAAAACGGATTGCTACAAGATATAAATGCGGTACCGCTCATCTACCACATCGCCAGATCAACTGTGGATGGGCGACTCAACCACGACCGTTCCGTCGCACAACGAGCTGAGGAGGGTCTCCTCCGGTTCAGTACGGCGGTCTCAAGACGAGATGTTAAGGATGTTGCTATGCAACATCGAAAGTTCTGGTGGCTGGGGAGAGAGGGAACTCCAGCGTCGAACCCTTTAGACCCGGGGTAAAAAGGGTAGTACGTTTCTCCGAATGGGAGAATAGTCGGTCTCTGTCGTGCAGTGGATTGGAAGTAGGTCTAAGGTCTATCTACTGCATCCTATGGCTGACTTGTACATAGTAGGGTAGTTTTAAGGTAGTCGTAAGTTGTACATACAAAAAAAAAAAAAAAAAAAAAAAAAAAAAAAAAAAAAAAAAAATATAAAAAAAAATATAAAAAAAAATAAATATAAAAAAAAATAAACATAAAAAAAAGAAAAAAAAATTTTTTTGGTATACACATGTGTACACTTGCATGTATCTATGTGTATGCATATGTACATATATTAAGTGCATATATGTATATACCTGTATATGTCATCATATACACATATATATATATATGCAATTTAGCATAAGGTAGTTTAAGTTTTTTTAAGGTAGCTTGTAAGTTAGTATATAAGTTTTAAGGAAAACTGTTCTGTTATTAAGTTTTTGCATAAATTTTCTTAATTTCATATTGTCAATATCTATGTTTAGCGTAAGTAGACAGGTTGTCACTTTAGGTCGAAAGACATAGCATATAAGTTTAAGCTTAGCTTAGAGTGCCCGCCGAGGGCCATTAAGTTATATTTAGCATCATGTTCGTCTAACTAGTTTTAAGCATTTTTGTCTAGTATATAAGTATTTAATGAATTAAAAAATAAAAATGAATTAAAAAAAAAAAAAAAAAAAAAAAAAAAAGCTTATATACGATTTATTTATAAGTGCACAAAATAAACGGATCATCGGCGCTCAATAATTCATCATAGAATCTTTACAGCACCGACAACATTAATGACTTTTGTGACAGTCCATGGGTAGAATCGTGTAAGGTGATAGTTGATCGTTAATGGGCATAATCTTCGCTTTGGGATTGTATAGCGTGACCATCACTTTAAATGCAAAAATACTTACTTATTATCAATTTTTGAAACAATGCAAAGAATCGATTACGAAACGTAAATGGAATTTATAGCCCAGACACGCTGGGTATATCAGAAGTTGCACACTTATGGATGCAAAAACATTTAAAAATTATCTAATACTCCAACCACACCTACAAATGCGTGAACAAAAGCGATCAGGGACTAATATCGTAAGCCACATACAGCAACCTAAACCATGAATGAATAAATTGAGGAATGAAAACACAGAAAATAATGATTGGAATATTTCATAAGCGGCGATAGATATGATGAGTAACTTAAGCGAATATAGGATTTGTTGTTAGTGCATTTTAACTGCAAATTTAGATGTAAGCATGTATAATCTTGCAAAAAAACACACCTATTGTCCCTTAATTTGTTGAATGTTCCTATTCCGGAAATTTCCTGAGTAGTTTCGATACTCTCCCTGGTTATAATCTTGTCTGTAAATCCCTGAATGAGTTTGTTGCTGTCCTTAATTCTTGATTTGTCAATAGTGACCTGATTTGTTGGCGTCGTGATAGTTTGTTTTGTTTGTCTGATAAAACATCTTCCAAATTGTTTTTTTTTTATTTCGAATACTATCGTGCATTGGTTTCTATATGACCCCAGTTGATTGATGTGAATGTGGATCTACTTAGTGAAAAATTGGTTTCACAGAGAAGCATACAATTGTGACCTCGAATTTCTTTCACAACGTAAGTTAAACAAATTAAATTCAATGTCTAAGCCTAACTTCTGATTCGGGATCCCGAGATGTTTCCAATGGAAGATGTTCTGAATCTGAATGGGATGTCATTATGGTAAGTATTCCGATATCAATTTGACTAACATAAGGAAACATAGGGAAGCAAAATTCCAACCACCCCAGTTGTGCATCTTGGAATCTTGGAATGAATGTCTTCCAGTGCATCGATAAATATCCTAACCATACAAGGTTCCATATACCAAAAGACTTAATGAATTAAATGTGAGACCTAATCAATAACAGAGCAACTGGATGGCGCAGTTGGTAGAGTGCCTGCTCCTGGTTACCGGCACTAGTCAATCAGTGGTAGTAGTCTGACTGGGTATCACAATGGACCAATATATGGTCTAAGTGGTCTGGTGAATGCACTAGCAGCCCCCCTACATAACCTAATCGATAACAAATTAATGATCAGGATCTATTCACGCCAGGAAAACATGATCTGGAAACTTAAACCTTTGACCAAATGACGACGGATCAATGTATAATAATAATAATAATAATAATAATATGGGTAGCGCTACAGCCCAAGGCGGACATGGGCCTAGCTTATCAGCAACCACTCGTGTTGTGCGTGATATTGTTCTTTCACGAGTGCAAGAGACCTATAATTTAAAGTCGACTCCTAACGGCGAAGTTGAGAACTCTTTGAGCATTGTCAGTGACTCGAAAGAGGTAGAGCCGTAAATTATCAAATATTCGAGTATCGAACCTGACAACCTCTGTGTAGAAATCAACACACTTACCCACTACGCCACAGAGACCCACAACTGCAATATTCCGGACTCAGACACTTCAAACCATCATTAGTTCTGATACACAGGCATTGACAGATCAAATGGCTTATCAAATATTCAATGAATGAAGGTACCGGTTGCACCCGAAGATGTTACGATAACACACATTTTGTCATTGAAATGGACTACGAATACGTACAAGAGTTTCTGTCTGATTATTGATGTGAAAAGCCATTAAGCAACTCTGAACCCTATTCACAAATAATGACATTTTCTTGCTCTATGATCGTCCCTGAACTCTTACATAGGTTATGTTAGGTAGATTAGGTAGTTGGGCTGCTAGTGCAATCACCAGCACACTTAGACCATATATTGGTCCATTGCTGATTGACTACTTCAGTGATAGTGCAGTTAATTTGATTTCAACGGCAAAGGGTGACAGGACCAGATTTGAAAACCAGATAACTTTGCTTTTACTGGGATTCGAACTGGGGACCCCGATAACTAGGGGCAGGCACTCCACCAACTGCGCCATCCAGTCCTCTTGAACTGATACATACAAATATATGTAAAACTTCGTAACCCGTATAATCCACTAAAGGGGTAGCGGAGTAATGCAGGCACAAGAGGTTTCAAGGACACTCGATCCTGCGATTGCGACTCTAACTGCTCAGAAGTTATGCCAAAACCAACCATGGATCTGGCAAGCAGTCCTTAGAAGAAGTGATTGCAATATTCGTGTCACGTTATCAAACCCATAAAAGCTCAGTAATCTCGGCAGCTTCTTTTTGCGATTTCGTCCATTACCCACAGTTCATGACGATAGATTAGAGTTGGAACAAATAATGAGTCGGAAACCGCTCACTTTGCTTTGACACCATGCTCGGCCGTCCTGAAAAGAGATATTCCAAACTGCTTCAAATTGGCCATTCCAATAGGGAATCTGAAATTAATCATAACCTCGGACTTGTCCACGTTTATAACTTCATCCCTGCATCAACATATCTGGCCACAGACCTCTCGAGCGAGCGGTGGTAAAATTAACATTGGTCACAAAACAACGATATTTCATTCACTTCAGATGTGATTCAATCTAGTCTCCAACTCTCCGAAAACTGCGATTAAGTTTGAGCTCGAAACTGAAAATATGGCTACCAAGGAAAGAGTCTAAAACTGAGACTGAGTTTGAGACTAAGGCCGGCCATTCACTGCACAAAAAAAAAAGTGTGCACAAAGGCAAAGATGAAGGCTGAGATCAGGATCAGGATCACCTAGATCAGGTCTGTCGGAGCGAAAGCTACTCCTGTCACAGCACTAATCCGCAAACAGAAATTCAAACCAAGATGGAGGCAATGTCCAAGATTAGGGCGGGCGCTGGATAATTGACAGATGAAATTTTGTTCAAAACAATGCCCAAAAACGTTCTTTCATAACAACAAAAACATCAGCTATCATAAACTTCACTGAATTTCAGAGTAAAATGAATGATTAAGTATTCTTATTCAAATAACGTTCCATGTGCAAACCGTATAAAGAGTCATAAATATGCACGACCTGGTTTAGTGGAACTGAACTCACCAACTGCCGGCATCTGCGATCACACGTATAAAACGAACGTGAATGCAGAAACGAGTAGCCCATTTAAACGGAAACCCATTCCACCTCATCTCAGCTGAGTCAACCTTTCCCACAGTTCTCCGTGCAACAATGACTTTCTAGAACAAAGCCAACGCAGAGCGAGATCTTTTCAACAAGTAAGAGACCCATGATTGGGCGTGACACATACCATGACGCCAGACCTCAAAAATATTCCACTAAACGAACTCGTAAACACATTCAAATGCCTTCGTTTTTTCTTAACCTACACCAACAATCGATTCGTCAATAATTTACGACCCCATCAACACCACCCACTCCCACTTACCAGCAACAACAGAAATTAATGACAGCAACAATCTTCTGAATACAGGTGACCACCTCCTGACGTAATATACTCAAGCCGACAGCATTGCACGCGGGACAGACAATCTCGGTGGGCTCCTTCAGGAGATGCCCCACGTTGGTGTCGAGCGGCACAGACTCTTCTTCTTCCACCACACTCATGGCCTGACAAAAGCTCTCTCGCTCGATCAGACGCCACTCTCTCGCGAATCGCACTAGCACAATAACTCGACAATTCTCGGATAAATCTTCGTCAACTCATCCACCGCTGGACTGAGTCAGGACAGAACTAAAGCGACCGACACCATCGGCCATAGCCTCCAACGATGACAGCCAGAACCAGAGCTTTCGCTCTTCTTCCTCCGGCCACTGAGAGAGAGAGAAAGTCAAACATTCTCAAACAACGTGCGAGTGATTTATATTTATTTTATTTTAAATTTAGCAACAACATCGATACAAAGGAAATCGGGTGAAAAAAAAAATCGGGTTTGACAGACCACAGGGGTGTCCTCTTAGAGCTGCGGTCGCCGGAAGGTTCCCAGGTACTCGCCGCAGCTGGAGCAGTAGTGCTGGCGGTACCATCGCAGCCACTTCCTCTTGGTGTTGGTCTTGCCCTGCGCCTTGCAGAACGGGCAGGTGACCTCGTGCGAACTTGGCCCAACAGCGAAGTAGAAGACTTTCGGGGCGACTTTGGCCTCTGGCGCGGGCACGATGGGATCATCGGTGATCAGTGTCGTCTGTACCTCGACCATGCTGAACGGGCTACTGTTTACTAATTGGCTACCGCCACGGCCGTGATCTTAATTTCTTCTTATTCTGACTCTAATTAGAACCAGTTCTGCGGTCGCAGGAGATCGTACGAAATCGGTCCGGTTGGAGCACAGCGATTGCGGCTAATTCTACGAGCGAGCGGTGACTGTGTGCCGCAGTGGCTGCGTGTGTCTATACTCGTTCTCATGGATGCGGAGCTTTCCTTTTCAATTTCGTTTCATTCTTTCGTCGGTGATTACGTCTGGACGCGGCGATGTGCTCGTGGCACATTTAAATTTGCTTCTTCTTTTTTTTTTTTCATTTTTTGCTCTCCATGGGATGTTTGGGATTAAGGTCGTTTTAATAGAGTTGGTCTTGAGGATGAGTGAGGTCAGATTGTCGGGTGGCGGGGAGCGGCGGACGCAATTACATCATCGACAGATGGTTCTTCGGCCAAGAACGGAAGTGATTGTTTGGGTGGATGTACAGACTGAATGTAATTAGAATGAGTATCTGGTTTTGTGAGGGGGCAGGAGATTGCCCCCCGCACATGGCGCATTCCATTCCGATGATGGAGTGTTTCTCGACTGGGAGGCCATTGCTTGGAATGCTAAGCATGTTCTCTATAAACAAACGAAGTCGCATTGAAAGAAAAAAAGAAGAAAAAACAAGAATCTGTTTATGTGGTCATTGAATGCAATCAAAGGCGAGCTGAAGTAATCTAAATGGAATGAATTCGTTTGAAGAAATTGTCTATCCGTTTTTCATTGCAGGTATATCGGGTGTAAATGCTCTAAAGATGATCTGCAAAATGGGTTTCCTTGCATTCTTTTAAACATACTTAGTGGAACCCCAACCTACCTTAACAGGCATGGTCTAAAACCGAGCTCAGACAATTTCGTACACCTTGTTTCTCCTAGTTCTTCTGCTCGAACTGAAACAATATTTTACAAATTGTGTTCTTTTTCCATGCATGCATGCATGCACGCATCCCTCGTGTGGACACTCAATCCTCCACCATAAGCTCTAACTCATCAGGAATTATGCCCTAGTGGAACCAGATAAATCAATGGACTTGGGCCACTTATTGACTTAGTCCACCCACCTCGTCCTCGGTTTTCCATTTGTGTGCAATCATATTGAATTTTAAAATTGCAAATCTACGCGCTGCTTATCGAATTAATTTGATAAGACACTCGATTTCAAGAATGTCAGTTAAAATCTTCTCTTATTTACTGGAACTGGTACCAATATCAATGAAGGTAACATCGATGTCATGTCAACATCGACGGCGAAACTGTCAAACATCGAAATCGTTCATACATTTCGTTGAACACTGAAAAGATATGTTAAATATAAAATGTGCTTGCATTTGTGTGTAGCATTATACGCAGAACTAAGAAAGAATACAGATAAGCAGAATTGCCGGATTTGTTGAAAGGCCGATGCATCTGCAAAGAGTGACTGTTTGGTGCGGTTTATGGACTGGCGGCCACTTCTGAAAAAATTTGTTACCAAATTTGGAACAAAAAGCTACCAAACGAAGGAAAAAACTACCAAAATTTCCAAAGCTGGAAAAATTAATATACAAAGGTTGATTGTGGTTTTTACAAGTTTTGTGAGATTAATATAATAGCAGGTGACAACTCAAACAATTCAAAGAAGCTTAGCAGTTGATGGTAGAAAAGCAAACCTAAAGAAGGAGTTTAAAAATAAAAGAATTTCTGCTATTTTTTTAAAAGAAACACTTTTTAATAACGTATATGATATTTAAAATACAAGTCTTTCGCTTAAATTTAAGTACTGTGGCAAGTACTTTGTCAGTCTTGACTTTTTATGAGCACATCAATCAGACCCTTAAGAAAGTAAACATTGCAAAGAAAATACTTTACCCTTTCATTAACAGAAAATCGTTTTTGTTCCTCCCCAACAAAGTGATCATTCTTAAATCTATATTCCAAGCAATAATTCTTTACGGTTGCCCTGTATGGGGAAATTCCGCTCATTGCCACATTAAAAAATTACAAATAGCACAAAACAAAGTTTTAAAAATGATGTTAGACCTACCACGTGATTATTCCACCTTAAAACTTCACAAAAGAGCGGGTGTTGAACTGGTTTATAAAAGAATATTGAAACTGACACATAAGTTTAATTATTCATGTCCTTTTGCTGACAATCCGCTAGTCAATGAGTTAACAAATTGTAATTCCCTAAATGAATAAGGTTCAGTATATGTTATTATTTTATTTATTAATTGTTAATATACTTACAAATTCATATATTTATTTATTTACTTATTTACTGATTTATTTATTTATTGATTTATATATTTATTTATTTATTTATTTATCTATTTATTTATTTATTTATTTATTTATTTATTTATTTATTTATTTATTTATTTATTTATTTATTTATTTATTTATTTATTTATTTATTTATTTATTTATTGATTTATTTATCTACTTTTAACGGCTTCTTTGTGATATTAATTTACTGATATGAAACAACAATTTTCTTATGTACACATACATATACTGAAATATATTTTTATATATATATATATATATTTTTTTTATTGGAGGTTTTGTCGTCTTTCCTTCAGTTTGTTTGATTTAATTCTTATTAATTTTATTTAGATTCATTATAAGTTGAATCCATTTTCCAGTAGTAAGATATATGATGTATCAAATCTCTGTAATAGATACTGTGCGATAACTAAAATCAATGTAAATATTTTATGACGAAATAAATATCTATCTATCTATCTATCTAAGTCTTTCGCTTAAATTTAAGTACTGTGGCAAGTACTTTGTCAGTCTTTATAAAATTAACCAATCTTATTTGATTAAAAAAAATCACAATTCAAGTAATGCTATTATCACCAATGTTATTTTAACAATATTAATTTATTTAAATAAAATCAATAATATCACCAACGAAGAAAATCACTTTTATTTAAAAAAAATCTTTGGCTGAAAAAACGCTTTGTTAAACGCTTGTTTTTCACCATTTTCAGGACTAAGCTCCTTAGCCAACATAATATTATTTATTGTATCGAAATTAAGTCTATTTCGTAACTTAGTTTTAATTAAGCATAAGTCGAAAAATGTTCTTTCAGTTGCAGCTGAGCTATGTGGCAATGACATTAAATTGAAAACAAAACTGGTTATATTTTTGAAACAATATTCCCCTAATCCGTTTTTCATGCAACTCACTTTTTCCCAAAATTCAGTTATGTCCATTTCATCGCTTGGATTATTATTTGAAAATCTTAACAATTTCCACTGAATAACCACATTTTCAGGATCGCCATCCACTAAGCTTGGAAAAGCATTTATTAAGGGTGAAATGGACACTTCGGATACTGCTAGCACACTTTGGAGTGATGATGACATTTTTTTTTAAATCATTGTCACTTAGATCAAATCTTAGTAAAATTTGATTTATAAGTTCAACATAAAAATTTAATATATTTGTTCTTATTTTGTTTTTGTTGTAATTTGAGCTATCAAATTTTTCGAGAAATTCTTCGGCCTTGCTACCAATAAACACATTTTCAATTGGCAAATAATGAGATTGGTCGCTTAAGTCGAATTCTGTCCAAGAGCTTATGTTTTTGTTGTAGTTACTAGTTACAAAATTACTCAAAATTAGCTTCACGGTGGTCTCCATATGTCCATAAAGATATAGCAAACGAACCTTTTCGGACTGGAATTTTTTTTTTTTAAGATTATTTATTATTTTTAGGATGTACGATAAAAACAAGAAATAAACTTTTGTTTCGACATTTCCAATTATATTCGCCAAATCACATGCCCTGATTCCGTTTATTTCCATGGAACACGATTGCAAAGCATCCCATTGCTCCACATTGCGATTGATTACTGGTTCAACCACAGATATGATAACGCAAAAAATTGTTTAAACGATTGCTATGTGCTAGTGCTTGCAGAATCAAAAGTCAGTTATATATAAATGCACAAGCAGCTGTCAAACGAAACAATTGAGCGCGTTTAGGAATTTATTAACATGTTTTACATGGGCGCGTTTAATGGAATAAGTTCATCATTTATTTATTTATTTATTTATTTATTCTTCCGTCTTTCAAGTACAGAGCTTTTTAAGACTACTGATAATATTAATAACATTTCATTTCTTATTAATAATAATGCCTAGTATAAGCAGAATTTTACATACAATTATAATGTAATTTAGAGTAAATTGCTACTCAAAAAATTTAAGATTTCATTTTTACATTTATCTCTACTCATATTTAAGTCTATAACATTTGCAGCTGAGTTGAATTTTATGCAAGCATTAGTTATAGTTTGTCTATGCCTCGAAACATAAAAGAAATCTCTAGGCCTCAGATAACGAGACGGGGTGTAAACACTGAACATGGAAAGCAGCACCGGACAATCAATGTGAGCAGTAATGACGTCGTGAGCGAAAAGAACTGAATAAAAAGTCCTTCTTAAATGCAGTTGCTTTAGATCGATAAGCTGACATCTAGCATTATAATCTGGCATATTTGAATTCCACGACATCTTTCGAAGTGCAAACCTAGTAAATCTTTTTTGTATTCTCTCAATACGAATAGCGCTATTGTTATATAAAGGATTCCATATTAAACAACAGTATTCTAATATAGAGCGAATTAACGAAACATACACAGACTTAAGAGTGTAAGGGTCTTGAAAATCTTTTGAATTTCGAACCAAGAATCGTAGCATGGAGTTGGCCTTTGAAATAATATAGTCTATGTGCATAGAAAAAATCAGTTGAACGTCGAATATAACCCCTAGATCTTTATGCGAACATACTCTTTTTAAGATTGTATTATCAGTCTTATAATTATAGATTATAGGAGATAAAATTCTAAAAAATGTCATAACTGAGCATTTACTAATATTGAAATGTAGTCCATTCAAATCGCACCAATTCTGTACTGATGAGATATCATTTTGCAACTCCATTGCATCGGCCAATGATCGGACTGATTTAAAAAGGCAGTCGGAATGGGAAACATAGGAAGGCAAATCGTTAATAAAAAGAAGAAACAGAAGAAGGCCAAGGTGACTACCTTGAGGTACCCCAGAGAAATTGAAAATTACCCGTGACAGATCATTTCCTATTATTACAAACTGTCTGCGATTTGTAAGGTAGCTAGTTATCCATTTCAAGATTTTAGAATGAAAACCAATTATCTCTAGCTTTTTTATGAGCACATTATGTTGAACACGGTCAAAAGCCTTCGAGAAGTCAGTGTATATGGAGTCAACTTGAAGTCTCGCTTCCATGGAACTCAGGCAAAAGTTTGTAAATATAACCAAATTGGTCGAAGTTGATCTTCCACTCACAAAGCCATGTTGAAATTTACATGAGGTGATGTTCATATTCATAGTTAAGTTTTTAATTCGTTTTTGATTTACTAAAACGAGATAAAAACTACCAAAATGAGATAAAAACTACCAAGCTACCAAAAGTCCCAAAGTAAGAAAAAAAAACTACCAGATTTGGTAGAAAACTACCAAAGTGGCAACCGTGCTGGCGGCGTCATCGGGCCGTACTTCTTCGAAAATGAGGTCAGCCAAGCAGTTACCATGAATGGTGCTCGCTATCGTGAGATATTAACGGACTTCTTGTGGCCAGAAATTGAGGATATGAACCTGAGCGACATATGCTTCCAACCAGGTGGTGCCACTTGCCACACAGCCAACGAAACAATGACTCTTATGCGCGAGAAATTCAATGGCCGCGTTATCTCACGTCGTGGCTTCGTTAATTGGCCGTCACGATCATGTGATTTGACACCGTTGGACTTCCTTCTCTGGGGATATTTAAAAGAAAAAGTGTACGTCAATAAGCCAAGAACAATTCAAGAGCTAAAGGATGAGATTATTCGGTACAATAACGACAGTGAACCTCAATTATGTCTCAGTCATTGAAAATATGGACCATCGGGCAGAGGTATGCCACCGAAGCATTCAGCATCAATCATTATAAAAAGTATTAAAATAATTCTCTGGTCAACTTTGAGTTTTATTTACAATTATCATCGTGCGTTTTCCTTGGACTACCCTTTACTAAGTTTCTCCCGTGTTTGTGAACACAAGTGTGCCTGGGTAAGTCCACTACCTTCATTTTACAATCAATTTAGAATTTAAAGAGGAAATAAAGAAACAACTGGCTTAAAAGTTTGCTCGCACTACTCTCGACCCTCGATTTAAGATTATGCAATTAAAAAATGCCGTGACTAAATGTAAAGTTAACTGCCTAAATAAATATATATGTGCGGGAATACAACAGCTCAACTTCATCCACCTTTGACACATCTGCTGAGTCTGATAAAGATGATTCAGATATCTGGAAATAACACAAACAACTAACACACAAGAACATGAAAAATAAATCATCTGCTACAACTTTAACAGAGAGCATCAGTGAAACAGAAGTTCAGATGCTGTCTGTCGTCTCCAGTTGCACCTATAAAAAGAGACTCTATTGAGATTTGGGAGGATATGCAATCTCTTTTCCAAAGCTTTCAAAGATTGCGATGTTATGTCTCCCCATTGGTGCCACGTCTGATCCAAGTGTCTCTCTATCTCTTTCTCATTTCAATTTCATCTTTAAATAAATAAATAAAATTATATTTTTTAGTTTTATTGTTCCCCGATCTTGTTGCCTAGAAATTAGTTAAGGTTCTCGGTTCAACCCTATTGAGCGTACATTTTGTTGTTTACGTACGTCGCGAATTTGGCCAACAATTTGAGAAATTGCAAAAGATAAATAAGACATCCGAAAAACATGGATGTATCGTTGTTAACACGGATGTTTCTTCACGTCGATGTTTGTCGTGAAATCATTGATGTTTTTAAGAAGGTTGTTGCTTCCCCACCCCGAAAAGGTATCTTTCCTTCCGATCGAAATATGAGAATGTATCATGTCACAATCACCTAATGTATGCATTTAATGTAATATTTTAAGCCCTGTACTTAAACAAGAATATTAGTTCTTAAAGTACAGAGATTTGACAGCAATAAAATGAAAAAGGAAAATGAAAAAACCGAACCTATCGATGGAACTACAGTGGACTCTCCCTATGTCGAACTCTCCCAAAGTCGAACTCTCCCAAAGTCGAAACTCCCTTTATCTCGAACTTTTTCGACATATTTTACAGACACTTCCCTCAAATTTCCGTACAAAAACCTCTCTCTAAGTCAAACTTTCTCTAACTCGAACAGATTATGGTATCCCGTGACAATTGGACTTAGGAGGAGTCTACTGTACATAGTTCTGCGTTCATGGCTCCTGGAACTACTTAACCTTACTTAACTATTTGAAATGAATAAATATTTAATTTGTTTGTATTATGTGCGTAGTTTCACTTCATTTTGTTTTTTCCTCAAACATCAAAATTAAAGCGCGAAAATCACACAAGCATCTATTGCCTGAGCAGTGAACTACATTGAACTAAATTAATTAGAAGAACTAAATAGTGAGCTAAACTGAGCGCGCTGGACTGAGCTAAAATGCACAAGCTTAGTTCGTACTATACTTGGTTTTTCTTTTAAACTATTCAAAAGGAAAAAGAGAAGGGCTTTGCTGCCTTTCTTAAAAAAAAAATTACTTCTTCATTCTAGAAAATACAAAATGTATATCTATGGATAGATGTAATTCAAGACGAATGGCATTCTATTAAGAAAATCAAATTGTTAAACATACGAATTTAAGTGGCGTCTTGCATTCATTATTTTTTTGCTAAACAAAATGATATGTATGCGGACGTTTGCGTATACAGTCGACTCCGCTTATTTTCAACACAAAACATTCTGAAAATGTATTTGCAACACATTAGCGGAGTTTTCAAATCAACGATGGATATAGGCAACTTTGTTGTACCGTGATAAATTTCTTGTTGCATATAACCGAAAGTTTCGTTTAAGAGGAGTGCATATAAGCGGAGGCGCCTGTACTTCGTTTGTTTGAAAGTGTCATTCGATTTCAACCGTTCGCAGATGCATTCTTATTAAGCGTAGATGCAATTGCGATCTGCAGGGTGAAGTTCTAAGTCGGGAGGGTATCATTTTACGGGCAAGGAGTAAGAAGAAGTCCTCGGATGTGAGAAAGATGACACTGACATAAAATACGAAGCGTATATATAAAAGACTTGATTTAATTCCGGACACGCCAACAATTATTTCGACATTGCCACCGTGGAAAAAATGTCTCAAATTTTGCAAAGGGAGTCTCTAGTCACATCACAAATTAGCATCCACAACACGATTCGTTGCTGCAGAAGCTAGACTCAAGTCGACTCCAGGCGGTAGCTGCATCTGTTATGCTTTATGATTTTATGATAAAGATTTAAAATGTATGATAAAAAAAAACACGACTTATTCCATTGGCTCTTCATTCAAGAATGAATAGACACTTTATTCACTTGTATAATCAGATGATGCACTGGCTACTGTGTAGATTTGGTTAGAATAATTTTCTTAGAAATACATAGAGTAGCACAGAGACAACGAAGAATTTGCTTAATTTGCAACTTGGTTCATAACACACCCAAGAGCAACGATTAAAGGCTCCCCGCGGCTCCCCGCGCCCCAAACATTTAAGAAACAGGATCAAAGGGTACCTAGGACCTGCTCGATAGCAACTAAAAACGAACATTAGAATAGCAGGTGACATACTCGGAAACCTACGCATGGTGCATGGCAAAGTATAGTGTCTTTAATTAACTACAGTGGACTCCTCCTATGTCAAATTGTCAAGGGATACCATAATTTGTTCGAGTTAGAGGGAGTTTGATTTAGATAAAGGTTTTTGTGAGGTGAGGTAAAATTGAGGGAAATGTACGTAAAATATGGCGAAAATGTTCGAGTTAGAGAGAGTTTCGTCTTAAGGAGAGTCCGACTTCGGTAGAGTCCACTGTACTTATATTTTGTGCGTTAACGTATAACTCACGTAATGTGCAACCATTTACTTGGTTTTCTTTTGAACTATTGAGACACACAATGAAAAGAACATAGGCCATCTTTTCAAAAAAAATTGACTTTCCTTCAAGAAAATGCAAAATGCATTTCTAAGAACACATGCGATTAAAGGGAAGACGATTTAATTACATGTATACCGATATATATGTACCGACATGCCATTCGAATTCAAACGTATCCACTTTCCAGTGCGACTGGCTTTTGCAATGACCATCAATTAAGTACAGGGACAAGCTTTACAAGCCTGTGGTTTAAATTTGGCGAATAATTCTTTACCTCGTTGCCAATTGTATGTTACCCTTTCTTTGTAACCCTGTTTGAAGGAAAAACCAAAATCGAGTCTTACAATAATTTTATTTGAAAGAAAAATAGAAATATTTTCTAGTTTACCAAACAAATAAAGTAGACGTCTAGCGAACCGGACGGGATATTGATAATATAATAATATGGGTGGCGCGATAGTCTGAGGCGGACCTGGGCCTAGCTTCTCAGCCACCACTCGTGTTGTGCGTGCTATTGTTCTTTGACGAGTGGAAGGGACTTACAGTTTAATGCCGATTCCGAACGGGGAAGTTGAGCAGCTTTTTCTAGACAGGAATACTCTTTGAGCATTGTCAGTGATTCGAAAGAGGTAGAGCCGTGAATTTTCAAAGGTGGTAAATTCGGGTATCGAACCTGGCACCCTCTGCGTAGGAGTCGACGCACTCACCCACTACGCCACGGCGACCCACGGGATATTGATAGTGCTTGAATATAGCAAATCTCTCACTTTGCCTAGCTGCGCCAAATCAAACAACTCACCGTGAAACCTTAATCGCATAAATCTTGTGAATTTCAAGAAACGCGTTCGAAGGAAAGAGTCAAACTAGTCTTCTGACGCAACAAGTGATGCCGGCCATTGCAAAGTGTGGTCTATCGAATTGAAAGAAACCTGATTGTGATCGTAAGAGTTGAAGATAGACTTGGATTGCGAAGAAGAATCAAATTATGGAGATCAACAATTCTTTCAATAAAAAATGCCTTGCCTTCCCGAGGAGATCATTGGTCCCAGTAGTTCTCGGACAATCAAAAATATCGAAACGCCACATGAATGGATTCCAACCATTCTCTTAAGAGCGACGTTAAACGATTAGAATTGTCACTTAACGACTTATTTTACATATCATGATATGGGCTTGAATTCATCGTCATCGTCATCGGCTTCGCACAAGCCTCAAGCAAACTGCTTTCAATTTCAAATGCAAAACTATATGCAATCCTTCTCCTCTTGTACGTGCTACTTGAAATGCGCTCATCCTCTGTTAAGTTATCCGTTTGGACGGGCAATCTTAGGCAATGAATCGACATCTGGCTACACGCTCGTCATTGTATACACCAAATAGTTAGTGGTCCAGTCGCCTCCCCGTCAACAAAAACAAAGAGATTCAAAGATCGGACACAAAACTTTTGTCTCACATTCAACAAGGTCTTCTTCATCCTAATTTAACATTCTCGACATTGACTCCCAGAATTTCCGAAAACAAACACAAATCAAGTTAATTTTTGAATTCCACGAAAAAGCTTGAATTGCTTTGATCACTTACCAGTCCTTGAAGGCAATGAAGAAACGACATCTTAGCAAAACGTGTGTCTACTGCGGCACTGGCCATAAGCAGTTGGCAGTTTGCCTGCTTCTAAATTGTCAAATGTTTGTTCTAAAAAAGAAATCCCACACGTGGAAATCATAAAAATTTGTTTTATTTATCGCAGAATGGACCTTTGTCATTTTCAATCGATACGCAAAATAAATATTTACATTTATTTTATTTAATAGACAGCAATACACGGCAATTCCTTCTGCGCGACTGACCTCATCCACGTTATCCTTGTCACTATTCCACATATCCATGAATGCATCTTCTTTACGTCTTCTTCAATGGTTTCCGCCTTCAATTCAGACGGAGTCAAAAGTGTAGAGAGTTCCTGGGAAACTTGATCAGCAGCCCAACAACCAAATTATCATTATTACCAAGTCCCTTTCAACCAATCACTCAAATTTATTTATCACCGCACATGCATTTCTTCATTCATGCAGAAGATCTCTGGAATCAATTATTATATAAATACCTACTCAGTTTGTTTTTCCTATTGCGTTGCTATAATATCGAATTTTATTACTGCAGATTATTACACAACCCGAGCGCTTAACCGGATAATACCCGCTTCGAGAATTACACGAGTACACGTGTAATTCGGGTAATTCGCCAGTTTCGGCTACAGGGAAACAAATTCTATAAAAATAAAAAACGCCCCCCTTTATTTGTGAAAATTATCACCCAGAGGGATAAGGGAAAAATCAGCGATGAAAAGATAAGACATGGGTAGAACCTCTTGCGAGAGGGCGCCACTAGAATAAAATCCGTAGCATGTTTACTTAGTACCAATCAGTACAAAAGTTACGTGTGTAAATTTGACCACTGTCGGAATATTAGTTTGTGAAATGCAGCATTATGACAGAGGCAACTTTTTGTTTAAAAAAAATCATAAAAAGGAGTTTAATGATGTGTGTGATGAAACAATTTTTATTTATAAAAAAATCAACTCTGCTGATGCCAAAAAGTTGCTTGGTGAATGCTATGCGAACTCTGCCTCAGGCGAACCAACCATTCGACAGTGGTGCGCTGAATTTCGTACTGGCCATTTGAACAGCGAAGACGATGAAAGCAGTGGTAATCTGAAAAGGCGGTTACAGACGAAAACATAAAAAAGAAAATCCACAAAATGGGTTTGGCTTGTGGTCATCCAAATCCATTTTGTAGCGCGATGTTGAACCAAATGGTCAAGTTTGAGAAGCAATTAGTATTTTTTGAGCATTGCTTTGACTCGAAAGAGTTCGTGAACATTATTCTTGGCCTACCAGGTATCGAACCTAGATACTGTAGGTTCAAGTACGTAAGAGTCGAGGCACCCATGTGACCCTAACCATACGGGTTGCCGGAAGATCTGGTACCTGAGTAATATTTGAAAATGCGGGTATCTGGGTGGATACTCGGATAAGCTGGCGTCAAGAGCTCTAATTTATAGTTTAAATGATTTTTATTTGAAAAGTGAAAAAGCGTCCCAACCAAGTCACTTGCAGACAATTCAGCTCTAGTCTATTCTTGTCTTTGGCGTACGATTCTGCGTCTGCAATAATGGAATTGCTATAATCTGCGCGCCTACACACGTCAACTCACTTCAGCACAGCTGCACCTGCGTGGGCGATAAATTAGCAGTGCTTTGGAGTTGAATTCTATTATCCGATGCCTCCGATTGGACTATTCTTAAGCCCCCTCTTTAGCTCTCTTCTGAGCTTCACACTTCGAGTTCAATCCAGTCGTTGGGCTTTGACTTGAGCATAGACCTGGATATCATAATGAGCCACTTAAATTTAATAGATTTTGAACATGACAGGCGGTGATGCCGCTTGATTAAAACTCAACTGTTATCTTAAAAGTTTTTCGAAATGATTAATTGAGAGTGAAAATGTAAAGTCTACAAAAAGTGAAATGTCCTTGGGCAAGATGATCAGTCGAATCGTTGTCTATGAAAACGAAGTAAAATACAGCGCTGTCTGGATAGCGAGAACTAATTATTGCACAGGCCGTTCACGCAAACAAGATTATTCACCTAATCCATTCGTGTTTACTTACCCAGTAGTTTTATGGATATTCATTAAGATTTAATTTATATTTAAAAAATTATTAATTCTTTTCTGTTTTTGTTTTATTTTCAGTACTTCCTGCACAGTTTTTTCCGTAATTTTGTTTCAAAAAAAGTTTGTAAAGTGTTTCGGAATACTCCGCTTAAGCCCATTGCTCTATCGTATGAAAAGTGAAGCCATCTCAGTCAGTTGACTGAATGGGAATACACTTGGACCCCTTTCAACCAAAATTCAGCCATGTTGCCTTCACGCTCACATACAATGAATGCAATCAATCAGCTTTACTTGACCAAGTTAATCCTCCAGTGAAGAGGGCAATCAATAAAACCCCACTTGACTACCATCGAATGGCCAGATAAGACCCAACTCTCTTGGGAAATACTGAGTCATCAAAAAGTCTGTTCAGTTGTAAGGCTGAACTTCTTACGCATCGCAGTCCACAATTTTCCAACCAGCCAACAATTTCAAAACCCACGCTATGTAAAATCAAAAGACACTGCCTAAAAAAACATCCACCAATCCGTGACTAAGCAAACGCTATCCCGCAGTGTTCTGGCTCCACAGCTCACAGAACTATTTTATTTTTACTACAAATTCAATGCATAAATCCATCAATAGCCGCAAAAGACCCCCGCAGCCGGAGATATCTACTTCCCTTTCGCGGCATTGCTCGAAATTGTTCAAAACATTTCGCTATCACAAGAATCGATTCGCTTGACTTTCATTTTTTCCTTCATTTCGCCGATCACTCTGTGGCATTCAAGATCTCCTCGTGTATATCCAGAACTCGTTCGTCAGCCAGAAGAAAAGAACGAACGAAAAAACAAAAACAAACAAAAATTGTTTCCAAAAATAAATTTATTCGCTCTCGATGAAAAGTAAAAAAAAAGTAAATTTCTAATAATCACTTCGCCTTCGTCTTCGTCTTCTTCAGATACTTTTTCGGCTTCATCACGCGCCCGAAGTAGCAGCCGCAGTTCTTGCAGTAGTGGTTTGTGTCGGTGTGCTTACAGGGATGCGAGAACTGCAGACAGCAGCAGCAGCAAAACAACCTGCAAAACGAGAACAGAACACATCAGCAGCGAATAAGTGTAAATTCAATTAAGATATTGATCTTGCAGATACAGAGGCGATTGCATGTCTCTCGGCATGACGCAGCTCCCGCGGGCGTGACATCACCCGCTCTGCCACCCGCCCACCGTGGGAGGAAAAGCCAGAGTGATGCCATTGAATGCAAATGAATACTCACACAAAGAAACACGAAAAGATGCCGTTCACGGTGCTGGTGTACCATTTAAGGTCGTGCAACATCTCGGAGGGAGCGCGGACCTGGCAGGCCGGGCAGGTTATCTCCACCGGTTCTTTGGGCAAGTTCAGGAACTGCCCTACCAGAGGTGTCGCATAGTTGTCGTAGATTGTTTGGTCGCTGGTCCGTTGAGTGGCCTCTTTCACGGCGATGGGGGGCGATGGCTCGGACATTGTTAGTCGCACAGAACAGGGAGCACGTCCGGAACGTAAACACAATGCGACTGAACCGACGATGGCGGATGGCGATGAGATCGGATACACTGGGCGATCAGCTGAGAGGCTATGTTCTCGCGAGCTTTGGATGGGAGAGGCCAGAAAAAAGCTCTCTCGCGTGTAGAAGCGGGCCAAAAGGAAAAACAAAAACAATTAGAAATTTGCGTTTAGTGTGTGTATCTGTCGCGGCGAGTGTGTGCTTCTGAGAAATTTATTTTGATTCCATGTAGGTCTAGCGCAAATAGATACGCATCTACTGTATGGAATGGTGTCGAAATTACACTAGTCTTAATTGGATTTGTTTGCTTTCAGTGTTATTGACTGTATATATTGACTGTATGTATCGGCGAACACCCCATCAGAGTATACGTGCAGATCGAATAAACACAATAAAATATACCCAGAATCACACCCATCCTCATCCTCATCCTCATCCTCATCCTCATCCTCATCCTCATCCTCATCCTCATCCTCATCCTCATCCTCATCCTCATCCTCATCCTCATCCTCATCCTCATCCTCATCCTCATCCTCATCCTCATCCTCATCCTCATCCTCATCCTCATCCTCATCCTCATCCTCATCCTCATCCTCATCCTCATCCTCATCCTCATCCTCATCCTCATCCTCATCCTCATCCTCATCCTCATCCTCATCCTCATCCTCATCCTCATCCTCATCCTCATCCTCATCCTCATCCTCATCCTCATCCTCATCCTCATCCTCATCCTCATCCTCATCCTCATCCTCATCCTCATCCTCATCCTCATCCTCATCCTCATCCTCATCCTCATCCTCATCCTCATCCTCATCCTCATCCTCATCCTCATCCTCATCCTCATCCTCATCCTCATCCTCATCCTCATCCTCATCCTCATCCTCATCCTCATCCTCATCCTCATCCTCATCCTCATCCTCATCCTCATCCTCATCCTCATCCTCATCCTCATCCTCATCCTCATCCTCATCCTCATCCTCATCCTCATCCTCATCCTCATCCTCATCCTCATCCTCATCCTCATCCTCATCCTCATCCTCAATCCTCATACCCACCCTTCCCGCCAATCTATTTCAAGATCGGCTAAGGTGAAGTTCAGTCCGTTGGTGGGTGTTCAAAGCGTGTGAGTGAAGCTCACGTAAGCCTCTTGACACAGTTTGGCTTCAGTAGGCAATTGCTTTCACTTTCATAACCGCTTCCATTGTTAGCCCGCGGAACTGTTCAAGTGTATCTCCCTCCAACCCGGTCTTGAGTCACCAGCAAGTAAGAAAGTAAACCACTGACAAAGTTTTCGTTGCAACACACTTTCCTTTATTCGATACATCAACAGACACATTTTCATTTGTTTTGATCACACGGGTCGGTCGTAGAAGCCCAGGTGGCCACCGCACTTATTGCAGAACAATCGCTTGCTCTTGTATTGGCTCGACAGGCAGCAGTATAGGAACGACAGCGAGAATATCGGGAAGCAGCTGAAATAGAATAGAATGAAGGTCACATTAGAGATGTCGACCGCCCATACGCTCGGTTACTTACCACGACAGCAGTGACAGCAGCGAGCTGAGTTGTCCCACCATTCCAGACATTTGAACAACCTCGGCGTCCGCTCGGGCCCCACAGAGCGGACATTTGATGTGTAGCGAACTCGGACCTACGGTGAAGTACCTCATACGCGGTTTACCATCCTCGCCAGGTAGTTTCGATGCCCAGTACAGCTGGTTAGCCTGCTTGGCCTCAATGGTCTCGTCGGCGTTGTCGATGAATGGAATGTTGGCCCCTTTGGCCAGACATATGTTCCCGATGATGTTGTTGCTCTTCTCCTCCGGAGTTGTCGGCGGATTTAGATTCACCTCAACCAAGCCCGAATCGTCTGTCATTTTGTGCGCACGCCGATGCTATGTACCGATCTGAACGGACTGCGGCATAACGTCAACACGATACAATGGATTGTCTATCAGCGAGAGATTTCAAATGCGAGAGTGAAAGGAGAGAGAGAGAAAGAAGCTTTAAAGCTTCGTCGGTCGACGATGACATCAGAGTATTGTGGGCATAATCAACTGTGCCAGAGATTTGGGGACCTAGCCATTCATGTGTATCCCGTGTGATTTTCATGAAATTAAGTTGACAAAATGTGCTTCATAAATTCGGTGTGATGGCCAGAGGCTGCAAAGGAAGAAGTTTTGAGCATGGTGTGTAGAAATAAAGGGTTTCCCAACACCAAGCCAGATTTGAATTTGCCGCCATTTGTGGAGTAAATTTTTGGCAACACTGGTATTTAAAAATCGAGCGTCACTCGCTATAACAGCGTGATCAATTAATCTTAATTTAGAAAGAACAATAACTTTAAAAAATTAAAAAATAATGAAAGATTGGCGGCCACAACTCGAATATTCCAATCAAAAATAGTAGGAAATTAAGAGAGTAATTGAAAAATTTAGAGAGACTGGATCAGTTGCACACGCTAAACACACTGATTGTAATTCAATGTTGCCGATGAGGAACGATTGTGCCAATATGGCGCTTTTTCATAGAAATGGAACTTTTGCATTGCAAGATTGAAAATAGCACTCTGGTAAACATTTTAAAAATAAACATATTTACATCAACTTTTAACAATCGCTGCATCGCTTATATATACATTTAAAAAAATAGCTACATATGAGTTCTTCCATTAACTTTGCTTGACTCCCTCGAATCCAAGCAATTATCTTCTACACAGTTGTATACTCTCGAGCTCTAATGGCTCATTGAGTGGAAGTCACATTTTTTCTTAGGGAAGGCGTACCACTCGAGTGTGAGACTCCGCCAGATGCATTATTCTACCACCAAGGTAGGTCAGAAATTCCCGATACTTAAAAACAGTGCCATTTGTGGGAGAATCGTGGAGGTTGTGTGGAGATTAATGCTAACACCACATTTATCGTCCTCGTCAGCGTTACCAGATTAGATTGTTCAAACCGGCTAAAGCTAGCACGAAGAACTGCTAAATTTGCTGCACAAAAACGTAAAAAATGCTAAAAATAGCTGCGATCGATTTTCACTTGAGAAATACGTCGATTTGTATTCTTTTGGTTTAATTTGAGTGAATTCATATATACAGTGGGTGTCATTAATATTCGGTTTTTTACTCGAATATGTGAAAAATTGCAGTTAAAGGTTGAAACGGTAAGCTCCTTTATTTTCTTCGACATTAGCAATATTTTGAGTAAAAAACTCTTTCCATTACCACAAGATATTGAATTTATACGAAAAACTATGAAAAAAGTACCTTCATTAATATTCGGTTTTTTAACTTGCATTTCTCTTTACGGTTTAAATCTAAGAACCCTATGCTCAGATTTGTATGTCTGTTTGAAATTATCATGCCTACAATATTATTTGCTAAAAGCCTGTTTAAAATCGTCCACAAGTTCAAAAAGAAATAGGATGGGCCGCAAACACTTTGCTGAAAAAACGCGAGTTCTAGAAATCTAAAATTCGAAAATGAAGCCTAATACAGTCGGTGACATCATAAGATGCTTCAGGGACGAAGACCGTATCGAATTCAAGAAGCAAAAAGGGCAGCCCAAGAAATTAACCCAGCGCGAAGAACGCATAGATAGATATGTCTTTATTTCGTATTAAAAATACAATGTGGTTGTCACACAATTTACATACAGAGATTCGATATTTAAATTTTATATCTTTCAACTGTATTATTATCTGTTGGGTTTTTAAGGTATACAAATGTAAAGAAAAGTGATTTTGAAGAAGCTGAATGGAGGAACAATAAGAGGAGTCTTAATTTGTATCTTTGAGTGGACGGTGCCGCCTGGAGAATTCCTCAACCGATCCTCTCATCGTAATAAGTACTGAAGATAAGCAGAATAAATAGAAATAATAATAAAGAAAAATTTATAAAAATTTTATTTAAAACAATATTTATTAATTCGCGCAGGTACATAGATGGGATTTCCAATAACTTTTTTCTTATGAATCACTTGATATCCCCCCACGTTGTGTGTATATGGTTGAGAAAAAACCGTAATTTCCGTCCGTTTTGCTGCAGCACACATTGATAATTCAAACTTCAACATGTATGCACACAGTCAACGAATTGTACTCACTATGAGTAGGGACGTGAATGAGAGATTGGGAAATCAATGACAAAAGAAAATTCAAATTCTTCTCTGAGTTCTGGTTCGAGCGCTAAGGCCGCTTTTACACACAAAAATTTCGTCTGCGATTTTCCCCTCTTGTTGGCAAGGGAGGTGGGACGTGATAGGGGTAGCCCGCGTCTCGTGTGCTCGGGGTTTGCCTTTGGATTTTCTATTCTCTTTTATTTCTCTTCGTTTTTTCTTTGAGTTTCTTTATTCTTATTTTCTCAATATTGGGTATTGGATGCATACTGTACATGTGTGAGAAAGAGATGACGCATGTGTGAGAGGGGGTAGGAAATAGAAAAGGTTCAGCATTGAGATCTCAATTGCAGAGACTGAAAGATTTCCTGTGTGAAAGTGGCTTGCGATCACAAAAGGGAATTTGAAAGATTCGGCGACGAATTTTAGCGAGTGTGAAAACAACCTAATGGTAACTGGACTGGACTTGACAAATACATGCTTCTCACACGGCCAATTGTACGTTGCAATGTCGAGGGCAAAGGATCCAGGCCAGTTATACATTGTCGCTGATGATGTTTCTGAAACAAAAAATGTGGGTTACAAACAAGTTTTATAATAAAAAATAATAGATAGTTGAATTTTCTTGGCGTTTTACTATTTTAAACACATTTCTTCAGGATATTTTGAAAAAACTATATATTCACTACAGGTTAAGTACTGGTTGAAGAAACAAACCCGGGCAAAGCCGGGTACGAAATCTAGTTTTATAATAAAAATGAAAATGGTTTTACTTTTCTGCCAATATTCGTTGTCAATTTTTTGAGTATCGCCAAATGCGGGGACATTTTAACAATGCGAATTTAAAAATAAAATGTCTCGAATTAGTAAATTGTCAATGGTTAACTGGAATTAAATTGTATACGAAAGTTCAATTAAAATAGTTGGGAGCATTACAAATGCCATTATACCATCTTTAGTAGACGCATGAATACTTGTAATGTTACTCATCGCATTAACACCTATATATGTTTCAGTTAAAGTAATTTTTTTTTTTTTAAAAGTGCTTAGAACTACAGAAAATTTAAAAATGCTAAGAAATCAGCTGTATCTTGACTGTATGGTCAAATTCTGATAAAATTGCAAGAAACTGCTAAATCTGGTAACACTGGTCATGGTCGTTTGCGGCTCTGATGTGACTATAGTGGGCTTGCGCTGGCGTAGGCTTTCAACGCATCCAATTCAATGGTCATGCACAAAATACAACGTCGACCTGTGTCAGTGAATAATGAGAGAGATGAGAGGATCGTAATAAAACGTAAAACGTAATCCAGCCCACGTCATTATTCAACATGTTGGATATTTTTGGACAGAGGGGTACGCTGTGAGAGAGATTTTCGCCCAGATTGAGAGTTTTTTTTCCAAATTGAGAGTATTGTGTGTCAACTGTCTTTTGAGAAATGAAAACAGCTGATTAAAAATAATTGAATGACAAAAAATCATTTCAAATGAGTGCATCCAGAAAGGCGGCAATAATTTCATCTAGTAGATGAGACAGAGAACAGCTGATAAATTGAGTATTTATTTCAACGCAGTGCGTCATCGCACTCTCTCCGTAACATGAAGTCGGCTGGCGCAGCGCACTATTATCTTTCAGGCATGAACGACATCAAGCTATACATTTTAGATCGGGTTCGAACTTTACCGAGTGAAAGGGATCGTCCACTAATTCATGAACTCAATTGGTATCTAAAGTAAAACTCAAGGCGTGCGTTCACTGTCTCTGGTTATTAGGGAGTAAGTGGATTTTGTCTTCCTCCTGACTGATTGTAAAAAGTCGTGCGTCATGTTCTGGCAAACCTGCGTCGCATGTGACGAATACATATGTGGTTTCAACAAGATATGTCATACTGCCCGTGAAACAATTCAATTACTCCATGAGACATGTCATGGTCGTGTATTTTCTCGTTTCAAGGACGTCAATTGATTAACCTCCGCCAATACTTCCTGGGTGTATTTATAATAATAATAATATGGGTCGCTCTACAGCCCCTTGAAGGGCCACGTCCTAGCTTCTTAGCAACCGCTCGTGTTGAGTGTGTTATTGTTCTCTCATGAATTGAAGGACCCTCCAGTTTTATGCCGACTCCGAACGGCCAAGTTTTGGAAGCTTTTTTTTTAGACAATTATTACTCTTTGAGCATTGTCAGTGGCTCGGAGGTGCGTAAGTGAACATTATTATTATATTTTTTTCTTTTTTTGTCGTACCGGCCTGGAATCGAGCCTAGGCAGCGAAGTTAAGTTGCCTAGGGGTCGACACACGTACCCACAACGTCACGGCCGCCCGGGTGTATTAACTTGCTCTAAAAAATGGTCCTCTTTTCGACCAAAAACTCTTATTTTGTCAGTCCCGCTATATGGAGGCGAAAGCTGGACGCGGATTTTTGGTGCCTTCTTTTTTGGTGCCGAATTTGACACAACCCCGAACCCTATGAGCTGCACCAGGATATGGGTGTAGGCCGGAAGCCGAAAATCCGTCTAATGCACTGGCTTGGCCACATCGAGGGCATAGACACTAACGCTCTAGCTAAGAGGGTCTTCGAATCCGAGCCTTCTGGTTAGAGATGGGGAGGAAGACTGAGTCTCCGCAAGTAATGGCAGATGCAAGGCAGACGAGACAGAGATAACTGGCAGCGTGCAAAGGACCGTCAGCAATGGAAAGCAGCTATTGTTCAGACTCGGACCAAACTGAGGAAAAAAAAAAGAAAGTTAATTTGCCCACAAGGAGAATAATGACGAATGTCTTACGACAATGAGCTCTCGCGGTCCTCTATCACAGAGTTGGCTATCAGTTCGATCATCCTGAACATCGTAAGATTTTCTGTGTGGCTTCTTCTGCTAGTATATCTCGAGCTATTTAAGAAAATTGTAGGCCAGAATGCAAAGTCCGTCTACTCTCTCAGATCCATCGGCTCACACGGATGGCTTCATATCGTTGCAGTGGGTGACGTCAACTCTTATCAATAATTCTATTTTAATTGCTTAAGTAGCTACGTCCCAATTGATATCGTCGCTGATCGCAATCGCTGAGGATCACGAGTTGATCCGCGGATAAAAAATCTTACAATTCATTAGAAAAATCCCCGGAACTGTCCAAGAGTACGTTTCCTACTCACGTGCCTATCCGCGATACAATTCCGAGAACAGCTCAAAATCTTATCGAGAACATAAGAACTGGAAACTGCGATCCACTTCAATAGAAACAGCGATGATCTCATCGATAGAGCATTGCTCACCTCTCACTAGGAGAGGTTTTTTGATATGCACTCCAACACACAGAGTCCCGAACCCCGTCCGCCGCGCCGCAAGGGGCTTATCATTCATTTTCAAACTGGAAGTCCCTCGCATTGCTCGCTTTTATTTTCCAATACAAAAATGGAAAAGATAAGGACACAAGCTATTGTTGTGTTTATCAGATACTGTCACGACAAGCGTTAAAATTCGGTACAACCACTTGGTGTTCAGTTACAATTCGCCCGTCAAGTGATAAAGTTCAGTGTGAGTGTGAAAAAGTGTCGAGAAAATGAGTAAGAATCCACCCCCATACACCGACGCCCCACCAGGATGGACCCCGGCTCAGACGTATCAGCCGGGAATGCCACAAGCAGGCGGCCCCCACCCATCCCATACGGTGGTTGTGACCAATGTTCCAATCAGACCCATCCATCCGGCCGTTGGGCCCGATCCGGTTCGAGTGACATGCCCCAGTTGCAGGGCTGAAGTGCTGACGACCATGAAGCACGAGCCAACAACCAAGACGCATTTGATGGCGTTGTGCTTGTTCTGTTTTATGTAAGCGAGCAGCAATTTGGTTTTTTGATACGTTTTTTTTTTAGGTGAATCAGTGTTTGAGAGATAAGTGAGATTGTTTATCTTATCGTTGTCCTTGTTTTGTTTTTTTCTATTTAATCTTATTGAGTTACTTTGTTGTCGAATCTCAAGTGTGTTTGATGAACGATAGGTGGGAGAATTGCTGGCTTGAAGTGGAGTGAGTATTCTTGGTCTGGCCGTGACTGTCTACAAGCGCTCTGCAAGCTACTCATTCTGTCAATCCTTTCCACTCGTTCTATAGTAGATTTTCGATCGGTTCAGTTCAGTTTGGTAAGCAGTCGTTGTACATGGTGACGCGAATGGCGTACGAATGTTTATGCCACTGACTTGAACGCTGAATGGGCTGTCTCTAGACTCCAAACACTTTTCTAGTCACATCGAACGACTTCGTTTGCCTGCAAATCGCACAGTGGTACCGAAAAAATAAATCTGCAACTTTTGAGCCAGTGAACTGATCTTAATAAAATTTTGCAACATACTACAAGTATTGAGATCTTAACGTGATCCAAAAATGGTTGTAGATTAACGGACTGAATTTCTTGCTCTCCCTATGTCGAAACTCTCTCTAACTCGAACGAATTATGGTATCCCGTCACAATTCAACTTAGGGAGAGTCCACTGTATACACAGTACAAGCTATCCCGGCGAACATTCGTACCACCATATTATTTTTCCGAAATTTTTCTAAAATCTTATTATTGAAATTGAATATATTACAGAACACGTTAAATTTAAATGAGTCAAAAAATAAAATGCTACCGGAAATGTTAAACAATACATTACAGCCTCTCTAGTCCGGACACATCAAGTTACTGGTGTGTCCGGAATAGTCCGGAACATAAAATGAAGTGGATAATCGACAATTTTTAAGCACATTTTATTGCAGATCAGTTCTCCACAAAAGTTTGCGGAAAATAATGCAATTTAGTAAAAAAGAGCTGTCATTCACATAATATAAGTTAAGAATATTTTTCGTTGTTCACATTGTCGTCTTCGTCTTCCTCATCAACTTTTTGTTGGATTTGAAAAACAGACTGAATAATATCTTCATCCGAAAAGCGGTAGAGCAGTTCATTTGGACCAGCCGCACATTTATTTATTTCATCTATAGATGTGCTACCATTTGGAGTAATGATTCTCATTATGATATGAATTCTATTCAATTCAGCAAGCGAAGAATCAGAGTCAATTTGTGCCGCAACTGTGCGAGTGAATATGCGATAAAATTGAGCAACTCTTTTCAATATCATCCTTTCTTTAGTTTTCGAACGTTCTGAGGAAATTCAGATCATTATGGCCTAATCATCTGTTAGACGCACATTGACTATTGAATAAAAATCAGCAATAGCTTTGTTGCTGCAGAATGGTGAATCTATTGCCAATTTATGCAACGAATTCAACATGCTGTAATCCTCTTTTTCTACAATTTGGTGAAAATGAGAAAAAGTAGGGCAATTTTCTGAGTCGAATCAAAAGGAACTTCAAAGTTCTGAGTATGAAGATTTTGAAAATTAATTTTTGATATGGTTTAAATCGCAGCGAAGTATATATATATATATATCCCTTTGAGCAGTCATATTTTGCAACAGATGAATTTGACATCTTACTAGGCAGGAACTATTGTAAGTGTTCTGAAAGTTGAACCCGTGAGAGAACCCTCTACGGGCTGTAGCGCCACCCATACCATTATATTAGCAAGTGTTTCTCAAATTGTTTCTCCGAAATCACGAGAAGGCTATATTAATTCTGAGATTTATAATGAGGATGAAACAGGATTGTTCTGCAAACACTTGCAAGAACATTAGAGCTTATAGCTTGCTGCAAGTATGGATGCAGTAAAACGAAAATTACTTATCATCAGTAAGGACAAGAAACTTCAATGCTTCAAGAATATTATATATTTACCTGTTGATTATGAAGCCAACAAAAAGGTCTGAATGACTTCTGAAGTTTTTGAAAAGACTTTAAGAATGGAGCTCTGAGTTAAAGCGCGAAAATACAAAAATTATTTTCTCTGTTGATAACTGTCCTGCCTAATCACAATTTACAATTTAATAAACATTAAATTGGGATTTTTACCACCGAACACTATAAAGTGTCTCAAACTGAATTACCGAAAATTATTAGTGTAAATTATAATAACTCATCTAGAAGTTCAGAACTACGTGTTAGTCTGTTAGACGCAATAGAAATGAAGTAACAGCAGCTTGGGACAGATTACACCTGGAGAATATAAGGAAATGTTTCAGACATACGAATGGTTTCCTTTCAATGTCATACCTCTTAAATGTCAGTCTGTTGTGTTGAATCGCTGATAAGCCACTGAACACTACTGCACTCTGAAAAAGCCAAGGACTAAGGTGTAGCACTTCTTCTTAAAACGTTGCATAATCCTCAGCTTGAGCAATGAATATGCATGAAGTTTTATCCGATGACGATGAGTCTGACGATCTGGAACTGCCAGAACGAGCTCAACACTTACATGTGCTGTAGGTGCATGATGAAGGATGAAGGTGAAACCGACATGATAGTTTCGTGACTTATAAAAAGACAGAAACGACTAAGCAAGTTTTTATTTTTTTTTGAGTTGGTAGAGTTCCCACCCCTAGTTAGCAGGGTCCCCGGTTCGAATCCCCGTGAAAGCAAAATTCATACGTTTTTATCTGTTTTTCAAATCTGGTCCAGTCACCATTTGCCGTTGGGATCAAGTTAACGGCAAATCACTGGAGTAGTCAATCAGTGGTAGTAGTCTGACTGGTGTGCTGGTGAATTCACTAGCAACCCCACTTCCTAACCTTACAAATTTTTAGCTGAGAAACAGAACATAAATTAGCGAAATATTTCAGATTTGTTCACTGAAATAATTTAAATGCTCGGATAAGTTTTTATTTATATTATTTTTATTTTTATTAAATATATATTAAAATTGAAATAATGCTTAAAAAGGAGTAGTGTACACTCTCTTTTAACTTAAACTACAAGTAGAACTCAGTTCAAGGTTTAAACGAGACTGTGAAACCGTATAAATCGTTGATCTGAACTTTTTCAACCAAAAGTTGAGTTTGAACTTGCACTGTAAAACTGAGCATTAGAAGTGTATTCTCTTGACATGTCTTATATAATAATAAGTGATTTTTTTCTGACTTAAATTTATAGCGACTTTCGACTATAACGACCATTTAAGCCCAGTTCCTTCACCATCGTTGTATTCGGTGTTGCGAAGACTAATATTAATATTACTTATTCATTATTTGTAATTACTTGAACACACTTCTAGCTAGTCAGCGCTTTGCTGACTATTCTTTGGAATTCGTAAAAAACAACACTTTGAGCGTCACAAATCATTCCATAGAACGTGACCGGTAGGAGAAGTACAAAAGCATAAGCATTGAATTTATCCATTTTTGAATTCCATTCTTAATTATTACCTTATAGAAAATAAAATTCTTCATTAGGTGTGTTATTTCGCAAGGGTATATACGCTTAATTTATAAGTGCACAAAAAAAAAACGAATCACCGACGCTTAATAATTCATAATAGAATCTTGGCAGCACCGGCGATATTTATGACAATTGTCACAGTCAGGGGTTGGAATCGTGTAAGGTGATCGTTGATCGTTAATTGGCGCAATCTTCGGTTTGCGATTCTGTAGCGTGACCATCACCTTAAAAGCGGAAAACCCTAATGATTATAAAATAAAAAAAAATGTTCATCAAATGAAAAGAATCGATTACGAAACCTAAACTGAATGCATAGGGTATACCAAAAGTTGCATACTTATGGATGCAAAAACATTTAAAAATTATCTAATACACCAACCACACCTACAAATGCGTGAACCAAAACCGATCAGGGGCAAATATTGTAAGCCACATACAGCAACCTAAACAATGAATGAATAAATTCAGAAATGAACACACAGAAAATAATGATTGGAATATTTCATAAGCGACGATAGATATGATGAGTAACTAAAGCGGATGTAGCATTTGTTTTTAGTGTATTTGAAATGCAAATTGAAATTTTATCGTATATAGGCTTGCAAAAAAACACACCTATTATTATAAAAGGGTGTTCTTATTTTGCCCTCCTCTCCAATAACATCATCGGGATTTTACTGTATATCACTTTTGGTATATTTTTTCTCTACTGCGGGACCAGTGTGCGTCTTGAATTGGATTCAATCAGATAAATGGGAGCACATTCCAAGCCAGGCGCTAGTGTACACAAAAAACAAACAAACTCCAACCATCCATTATCAGCCCCTTCGGAAATGTAAACATGTTACTTCATTCGCTTATCGAATCCCTTGACTTTGCATATTTAATCGCACAGCCAAAAAGACTGAGCAACCAACGCGCCTTTGCATCCACGATATAAATAAACCCAAGTCCGCTTTGAATGTTATCTCAAATGCCGCACACCCTTTCGGGGCTTATATTTCACAACGGCTATGTTTTAATGAGCTTAGCTCAGCGATAAGACTTCATCCTGCAGTCGGGAGTTGCAGATTCGTGGGATGAGCGACAAACACTAAGCTGTACGAATTTAGTTCCTCTTCGGTTGTTGTTCGGATAAATCGATAAAAGTAAAAGGCTTAAGCCGGAATTTTAAATTCAAATTTTGCCACAACATGTCGCTTAACGTCGGGCCGGATCCTAGTCGGATGGTCTGCCCACACTGTTGCAGTTCCATTGAAACGAGAGTATTATCAAAATCCACGGTCAAGACGCACATGATGGCATTGCTACTGTGCTGTTGTCTGTAAGTAAAAAGATTGTATTTCTTAAATCTAGTGGTTTTGTGTGATTGTTTTGTCTGATAAGAAGAGTGTGTACAAATTTGGGATCAATTTAAAGCGTTTTTCTGTGAAAGCCATGCAGCATCGCTTGCGTGTGAGACATAGCAACTGTTCGCCACGGTATACAGTCCACCATTTTGTGCTTGCAAATGTAAATTTGCGTAAAACACATTTATTGCACGAGTTTGGAACGAATTCTTGTATCATTATGTTGCATCGATCTTGTCATTGCCATTTGAAGTGTCAAATCATTCTATCGACCGTTCAAATGATGTTTTAATTATTATTTCCGGTTTTGAAATATTTGTTGACACTTATCGGGTAGTAAAACTTGACGAATATTCCATTTCAATGTTTCTTCGGCGAGAGGTTTCAAGATTTAAACAAGATCTCTTTCGTAGACCCACAAAAATTAAACGCAACGGAGACAAAGTACACGACCGTGGTTGTTACCAAATCGCGAAAAAATCCGTCAAGTAGAGATTTTGAAAAATCAAAAATGTGCCATGTTGCCTGAGATGTAACGCAGTGATGTTGAAACCACGTGATTTGCACACCCAAACCTTCGATTTGAGATCAAATTTACTCGGTTAACATTTGTACATAACGATACAAATTCACGCTCATCTTGGTTACCCATCCCTTTTCTCAAGGAATCATGAAACTGTGGTGCCGCCAGACAGTAAAATTAATGAAATGGTCCTTCGACAGCTAGTAGATTAGATTTTCACCTCCCTTCCCCAGTTCCGAGAATTTTGTTTCTTAAAGTGTCAACGATAAAAAAAACAATGAGCAAAACAATCATCGCTGGAGAAACGGTTCTGTGAAAGTTTGTCATTCAATCGCAAATCAATTTGCTTTTCATTCCGTGGTCAGCTGGCTTAAATTTTTGAGTGAATCCAAGTGCAAAAAGCGCCCTGATGTGCCATAAGACAAGCCTAAAGTCTGTACTTGCACTCCCGGTCTTCTGCACCACTTCCACTGACGAGAGCAGTAATTTAGAGCGTAGAGTGCTCACATCAATGACAGACAGACATCTGCAGATAGGCTATTTATTTTCTTTTTACATGTTCAGATTTCGTTAGATTCCGTCGGTCCCACTGGGAGGCAAGCAAAAAGTGCGGGAAGCTCTCATGTGCAGAAGTCGTATCGAGTTACCTTTCACTCTTGTCCTTGTCTTTTCTGTGTTCATTCTCAGCGTTGGGTATCCGAAGAATGTAATGCGCGTGTAGGTAAGAGAGAGAGAAACTCGAAGAATCTGATGGTATCGAAGAGATCTAAATTTTTTCTATCAAATGTTCCTTTATACGACTTCTTTGACTTTCCTTGATGAACGACTTCATTTTGTCGTCGTTGCAAACTCCAGCATTACTCGACCATCATATGCGGATCCCACCTTCCTTGATAACACTATTCCATTGTCCGTATATCATCGTATTCAAATCGCCTAGATGTTGTGGAAATCGGTTCTAATCCGAGGGCAGGAAGTGCATATTTGAGGCTATCAGCGCAAAACTGGTGTAACCGGCAAAAATTGAAATTATGTTCGTCACTCGTCACTAGAGATCTTCGAGGGCCTCAAAAATTATTATTTTGGGAATTTTCGAATTTTTTTGTGGGTTACACCATTTTTGCGCTAAAAGCCTCATTTATGCTCAGGAGCCACCATAGTTCTTTCATACCAAAACAAGTAGTTTTTAAGCTTTCGGTTCGACTACAGTCATTGATTTGACTTAATTAGGATCATTCACGAATTGCCTAATTTGGCCCATTTCTCAAAATATAATCCTGAAACGTGCGTGGAAGAAAATTTAAAGTGTTTCATTACGACGAGTCTTATATGACGTAGTAGAAGTAGGTCGCTCTCTCGACTAAGGGCAAGTTTTGTGCACCAACTTTCAGCTCTTGTCGCACCGGCCAAACTTTTTGCGATCACCGGCCAAACTTTTCTTGTCAGAGACAAATGAAATAAAGACACCTTGTGTACCCATCTTGTGAACCCAGGAGCAAGTTACTTACTTAGCACGCTGGCGACCTATGGAGGATCAAAGCCCGAGCAATCGCTGCCTTCCATCGCTGACGGTCCTTGGCCTGCTGTTACCAGACATCAAGACCAAGCTGTCTTGCATCCGCGATTACCTGAGACCGAATCTCCGGTACAAGGACCCTCTTAGCTAAAGCGTTGGGGTCCATGCGCTCGATGTGGCCAAGCCAGTGCAGTCAACGGATTTTCGCCTTCCGGCCTACACCCACATCCTGGTACAGACGGTAGGGATCGCGGTTGTGTCACCTTCCTAGCAGCCCGACGTTCTTTATACCTGACGTAGTATTTTGCTTTCGAATGCACCAAGAATCAGCCCGTAGTCTTGGTTATCGTCCATCTTCCAGCTCCATATAGCAAGAAATAAGACTTTTGTAGAGCATGACATTTGTCCTTCGAGTCAATATTTTTGAGCCCAGTTGTTTCGACAAACCGAAGTAACAGCGGTTGTCAAGGGCGATCCTCCGCCGGATCTCCACTAAGATGTCATTCGTGGAGTTCACGCTTGGCCCGAGGTAGACAAACTGCTTTACTATATCGAAATTGTGGCTGGCGATGGCGAGTTCATAGCGAGAGATAATTTGTTCACCAACAGCATTTGTCAATTGCTGAATCAATTCTCGTGCTACGTCGTCTTAATGGAACTACTTGTTGACCAGGTTCAGCTTGTCGAATTTCGGTCAAAAACAGTAAGTAACAGCAAAGTCACGGGCTGTCAGTCAGACGGAGACTTTCATGACTTTTATGTTTAGGAAGCTTAAAATGTTGGTATATCGGCATGGTGTTAGGAAACAGGGTGAGCTGGACAGTTCTGTTAAGGCGACGTGCGACGTCAACACGGGACTTTTCATGTCAATGGAAATTTAAACGCGGTGGAATGAACAAATTTCGTACACTTAAAAACAAGAATGGATTGCTTTTGAACATTTTTCAACTCATTAAAACGTCTGTGCCTTTTTCCTATGCAATATATTTTTCCTATGTTTTTCATTTTTCACTTGTTTGTGAACGAAGTTGAACACACCAGACCAGTGTCAAGAACGGACTCCGAATGTGGTCGTCAAAACATGGCGGTTTGACATGCTCTTTAGCACGCCAGTCTCCCTTAAAAGGTATCAAGAACAGATCTCGTCTCTCAGTGCTGTCACGCCTTGCCAACACTTTTTTTCACATGCCTGCTTCCACTTTTTGTCCCGCCAAGGTATTTCGTCCAGCAGCTTTCCTGGTTAGTTTCTGACGGCTTTCCGATCGTCTTCGAAGCATAGGAATTGAATTAAATTCAGAAGCTGATCCTCTTTTTTACTAGGACTTTACCTTAAGAGAAATTTGAGATCCTCTCTTGATGGATTGTCCTGATAGCATATTCGTGTTCATTATATTACATTTGGCTAAAGTTAGTTTGAATATTTGCCGAGTAGGTGCTCCATGTTGCCAGTGCTTATAGTTAGTCTGTGCCCCATTTTGTGTGAATAATAAGTGCGCCACATCATATCCTCTGGTCAGGATTCTTCAGGTTTAAGGCCTTCTTGGATTTTCTGAAATCGGCTCTCATGCTCTTTTTGGAATTTGTGATTCTCTTCTGACTGATACGAAATTGAGTGCAGTTTTTATTCCAGCCGTGGTGTAAGTGCTATGGCCATTACATCCATAAAGAGGAAAAGGCACAATAAAAGGATTTCTTTCCCCTTTTTGTTCGTAAGTCTCGCTTCGTAGCTCATTTCGTAGCGAGCGTGTACATTTTTTTGTGGCATTCCTAGGCTGCCTGGACTTGAGTGTAAGGCTGTTTAAGGCTTTAAGTACGGCCTCACTCTCTGAGAATGTTGATATTTTGATTCCTTTAAAGCGACGAATTAAGCTTGGATGGTTGTAGTAGAATCTCTGAGGAGAGGCATATCACATCAAGGTCCCACAATGCTTGCTCATTCTCCATTTTCTGACGTCGTCCAGCCGGTATACCCTCTTTGGGCCTAATGATTCATCTAAGGTGGGCTGTACATAGGAGTCGTGACAATGGTTTTTTCACAGTCAGAAGTAGCATGGGTTGTCTCTGAACAATAGTTGTCCCTTTTTTTAGATGGGTTCAACCTCAGGAACCGAGTGGAAGGTCGCCAACTTTTTTTGAACGCACGGGAGAAGAGCCCGGATGTACAACTTCTCTAAAACTGCGGGCGTCGCCACCGCCATTCGTAAGGAGAGAGACTAGCCCTAGTTGGGACTCACACCACCCAGAGATCGCGCTAAGAAACTTGTTGTTTGGGGTCTGAAGATGAAGTAGCTTCAGTTGCTGATAATGGCTCTTCGTGGGACCTTCGCATACGGGAACAAGATCTCCATTTGAAGCCCCAAACTAAAAAACTTCAAAATAACATCCAAAAACTGAAGTTGACAATAATGAAATAACGCCAAACATTGTCCTGAAATTGCGCCGAAAATAAAAAAAACCGGATGCCTTCTTTCTAGATTCTGGTCAACTAAACCTCAAGTGTCACGAAACAGGCGGGATACAACGACTCTTAGCCTGATTTCCTTGACAAAATACAGTAACGATACCTTGTGATAAACCATATCGTTCAGTATCGTTAGGTTAGGTTAGGTTGAGGTAGCTGACTGCCGCGCATACCGACAGCAGACAAACTTTGCCCAAGTGAAGGCCCATTGTGCTACCATGCGGATGAAAGGTACCTATTCCGCAAACCAATTTGTTTTTTTGATAAAACTAAGAAGAGGGCTGTGGGTTGCCGTGGCGTAGTGGGTAAGTGCGTCGACTCCTACGCAGAGGGTGCCAGGTTCGATACCCGAATTTACCACCTTTGATAATTCACGCATCGGCCTCTTTAGAATCACTGACAATGTTCAAAGAGTCTTCCCGTCTAGGAAAAGCGTCTCAACTTAGCCGTTCGGAGTCGGCATTAAACTGTAGGTCCCTTCCACTCGTGAGTGAACAGTAGCACGCACAACACGAGTGATTGGTGAGAAGCTAGGCCTAGGTCCACCTCGGACTGTCGCGCCACCCATATTATTATTATTAAGAAGAGGGCTGATTCGGATGCTGCTCAGATCAGCCTGATTAACAAAGAAATTGGCCTCCAGAATCTGAATGTACGGGATGAGAGAGCACTGCGGCTACATAGCAAGTGTTCAATGGTTTCTTCCTCATCCTCGTCCATGCAGCTTCTACAGAAATCATTATAGGGAAGGCTTAGTCTAGAGGCGTGAGTTGCGATGGTACAATGTCCTATTAAAATGCCGATAAGAGATCTGAGGTTTGGCCACCTTAATCTCCATAGTTGCTTGGTAATGATATGATGATTTGCATCCTGTGCCTGATATCCACCCGCGGTGACTTTGAGCAAGCGTTTCAAGCTTTGGCAGATGTTTTATAGTAGCGATAGACGTTCAGTAAAAAAATAAAAAAAATAAAATTAAATAATGAATAGTATTTTTTTAGTTAGTTAATTTTTTTAATATTTAATAGTAATTTTTTCTTACTGAAGTAAAAGCCAAATGAATCGCTCCCAATTTTCTTAAATTTGGTTGAAATCAAGTGCATGCACAACAACGATGCGCCTTGACTAGCCACATTGCTCATTGTCTTTAAGTTTCGTTAACTTTTGTTAAGTGTAACGGCGGCTAAATTAAGCGCTCCCTTTGCAGGTGAATGTGGTCTCGAGCGATCGAATACCCAAATTTTGCGGATTTAGAGGCTGAAGCGACTTCTATTTAGAGTATCTCATCCCAAACGAAAGCCTCTAGGTTCTAAAAAAGTGTCCATGGTTTAATTGTTCATTTACCCAGTGTCCATGGTTTAATTTTACTGGTAAATTCATTGAAAACTACGTGTTAACTCCTCATTCCGGTCACCGACATGGTCACCGATTATCTAATTTTGCCATCTCTCCTAAGATCCACACAAGATTAAGATGTCATAAACGTCCAAAGATCGATCACCAGTTTATGAAGCCTACACCTCCACCACGGCGGACTCGCACGACGTGAAAAGACGATTAAGAACTTCATCTAATCTCCAGATCACATGTTTACAGCTAATCACCAATAAGGCATATTTTCAGAACCGCATCATCGAATTCGAAGAACTTGCGCAAAAAATATTCAGTGTGTACTAAAATATTCAGAACGGTGCAGTGCTTAGCACACAACTTCGTCTAAAAACCCCTCCAGAGCAGACAGTAACCACAAGTCCTTATCTAAATTAGTTCGTAATGCGATAAGGTGTATATGCGCCGGAAGTTCTACAAATTTTTTGCGATAGGGTTATAAACCGGGAAAGTGACTCAACTGAGTCATGGCTACATTCTCATAAGTACACTCGAATATTTTTGCCGAATGAAAGGGTGTGCGCGAATTTGTTGATTTACCAACATGTGAAATAAATGATAACGATTGTGATAAGCCGTTTGGCTGAAAGTCTTAGCTTTTGTCGGCGTGCGCTGCTTACGATTAAGTTGAGAACTGTTTGACTCTGATACCAGAAACTTTGAGTTTCTGTTCCAAGAAGACCTTTAACGTGCACCTTTTATATTACTATCTAAATAGCTAAAAGTTCATCCAAATGGTGGGGATGAAATCCGGAAACAGAGGTGGGGACGTGAGTGACGTGCACTAAGACCGAACTCTTAAGCGTACTCTTATCTCGTTCTCTAGGATCTTTCAAGGGATGACGTTCCAAATCGGCTTGGGCCTAGCTTCTAAAGCACCAACTTGTATCGTGCGTGCCACTGTTCTCTCACGGACCTACCGACTCCGAGAGGCTAGACAGTTCTTACTCTTTGAGCATTGTTAGTGACTCGAAAGAGGTAGGGCCGGGAAACAATTATTTTGGTCGTACCGAGAATCGAAACCCAGGCAGCGAGGGACAGTACCGTAGAGGTCGAAGCACATACCCGCAGCGCCACTGCGGCTGTCACAGGTGAAGTTTGAGAAGCCTTCTATCAGATAGAGACCATTTGTGCATTGTCGGGAGAATTGAGCTTCGAGTGTACAAGGTGACGCACCTACCTAGTACATGACTTCAAGCCAACTGATCCCCCGACTCTTGACTCTAGTAGAGATTGAACCACCATGTTGACCTTAACACCGCCTTACGACCGAACCATAATTAATGCAAATGAATTTAAGCCAATCCAAACACACAGTAACGATTCTCTGTGATAACCCAAAAAGTTAAGTTTCGTTAAGTTTCGTTCACTTTTGCTTTCTAAAGTGAAAGCCAAAGAAATCACTCCATTTTTGCTTAGGTGCGGTTGAAATCGAGTGAATACACAACAACGATGTGCATTGCCTAAAGACATCGCTTATTGTCGTTAAGTTTCGTTCACTTTTATTTAATGAAGTGGAAGCCTAATTAACCGCTCTTTTTTTGTTGTTGCAAGTTGCAAGTATAGAATACACAAAAACGATACTCTGCTGCAAAGCAGTTCTTTTAGTGTCGTTAAGTTTCGTGCACTTTTGCTTTTTGAAGTGAATGTCAAGAATTGCTCCCTATTTGCTTAAGTGCGGTTGCAATCATGTGAATACACAAAAACGATGATTGCCTAGTCGTCGTTAAGTTTCGTTCACTTTTGTTTACTGATGTTGGATCGGAATGAATAGCTCCTTAAGCATGTAAATACCGTTGCTAGCAATCGAATATACGAAGACTATGTTGTTTGACCAATCACATCACTCAATGTCGTTAAGTTTCGTTCACTTTTACTTTCAGAAGTGGAAGCCAAATGAATCGCTTCCTAAGTTCTTATCTGGGGTTGTTGTTTGAATGTTTAATTTTATGTTAGTTCCCAGAAGCAATTGTGGACACGTTGGCCATCCTTCTGATACACACACATTGACTTTTCGTTTGGTTCTAACATAACCTCAATTTCAATTGAAGGTTTGGCATTTAGTCCCTGAATCCCTCAAGATGTGCGTGTCGAAAGTCGCATTAATGTGGGGAAATCTCCTTCTGACCGTAGCAAGACAGGAGTAGAGCAAGTGTCAGTTCTTCTAAACTCTCAAAAACATTTGAAAGATTTATAATACAAAATGTCCAAGTCAAAGAACTTACAATCAAAACCGCAAAGCTCGCAGTAATGCCATTTAGCGGCCAACACGATTCCGTCATGTATCCACTTTAGGCATGGACCAGAAATTCTGGTTCAGTTGGGATTGGAAAAGTTGACTTTACTGATTCTATGGACTTCGTATTTGACACCCTCGTAAATGTGGCGGGGAGTGGAACCAAAGATGTCTGCCTCTGAAAATCCTTCTTGGCAGACATCCATGTGAGGCTCGGACTAGGCTAGACTGGAGCCTGATTTGTGGATCTTGGTTCTTTGGCGGGCTGTAGATTCAGCAACATTTATGACAGCGCATACACTCCCCCATGCAGACACCTGTGCCCTTGACCTTCGGCAGCTGTCTCCCGGTTGTGGAATGCAATGCAATGTCGTCAACTGCAGCTTGTCTCATGTTTCCCTCATTTCTCACATGACATTGAGTTTTTCCTACCAATCACAGACCATATGCCCATATCTGTCTTCTACTCGCTCAGAATCGCCTACATTACCTCCACTGATGTCTACATTCACTGGGTTTCCCAAGATATTGGTAATCATTTCGGAGAAAACCCTTACACATCTGAGTCAGTGAAGATCATCTGACGTCACACCCGTTTGTATACGCATTTTGTAATCCACTTCTGAAATGCAACTCCTGTGAGCCAGTATCAGTCTTGAGCTAGCCTTTAGCAGCGATACAGGTTACACAGTTCGCAGTCAATCAGTCAGTCAGCTTGGAAATGGACCAGAAAGGATCGTCTTCAACTCGTAAGAACGAGCCTGAGTACACATTTGCGCAGACACATCAGCCAATGTCTGCCACACAAATGTATCACACTCCGGTCGGACCGAGTTCCACGCGCGCCATCTGCCCATCGTGTCGAGCCACCATTCAGACATATGTTACCCACGATCCTGTGATGAAGACTCATTTGGCGACGCTGATATTTTTCCTATTTTTGTGAGTTGAATTGTTTTTTTTTTTTTTTGCTTATATTTTGTTAATAGTTGTGAGATGTAAAATTGGGGAAAGTGTGAAGGAAAGTGTCAAGTGAAGTTGAGTGTGAGCGGAGAGGAGGGCCAGTCGTTCAATGGCTGAACATTCATAAAGTCTTAGCACTGGTTCCTTATGTGGATACCGTGGCGTTGTGGGTATCATCTCTCGGGTTCGATTCCCGGACGGTAAAAATAAAAATATAAAAAAAAAAATAAAATACACTGATAAGGCTCAAAGAGTATTCCTGTCTAGAAAGAGCTTCTGAAGCTTGGCCGTTCGGAGTCAGGTCCTGTCCCTCTACGGACTGTAGCCGCACCCGTATTATTATTATTAGGTCCTATTGCGCTCCTCCGAGGCAATGACTTTCTTACCTTCTGCTCAAATTCCACGAGTGTCGGTGGAGAATGCAAATACAACTGCTTTTTATGACCCTAGACGAAGTCCTTTCTTATCAACTCTTAATCGGAAAACAAGTTTGCTCCTTTTATTTTACTAGTTGAATACACGGTCTTTAGCAAGGTGACGCAAAAAGATTCATCAAATTTTGTTTTTTAATCACTTTTTTACTAAATAAAAAATGAATTTGAGTGATGGAAATTTGGTATAAAAATACCCATATCGTAACGGCGCGTTAAGGCGTTCGGGTTTCGACATTTTCAGTAGAGAAGTCACTCGGGCTTTTTGACATTTGTGATAAAATTTTTTTAAATTTATTTTTCAATTTGATTTTTTGCTAAACTGAGATGTTTTTTTCCGCAAGTAATTATTTTTTTCTAGGATTTTTATTTAGGAATTTTATATACCATTTGATTGGGTAAAGGTGCGCGCTCTTTTCGACATGGAAACTGAGGCTGCCGCTTTCTGACATAACGTTCTTGTAACCTCGATAAAACGCGTAGCAACCCCTATCAAAGACCGAACTCGCCTTTGCGATTCAGCCTTTACAATATTTTCTGTTAAGTCAAAAAAATCATATCCGTCAAGTGGCTGTCAGTGTTGGTACACATTTGTGACCGTTTTTTCGCATTTTTCATGGCTTTCCGCAAGATTTCTGGTGATGGCTATCCGGTGGCGGCCACGGCCTGCATTCTCTCTTGTGGTTCCAGTCTATTCGAGTAGAGTAGGTAAGCGCTGGAATGTTTGCTGACGTGTCGCGATTAGCGCGACACAGAAATCGATGCTAACACCACCAACGGATTGTCGCTTGAACAAAATCGACACAATTATTCCACGCTCTTTCGGAGTATAGCGCGCCATTGTTTGTCTGTTTGGATACTTGCAGCTTTTTAGTTCACAAATGTCAAGTATGATTGACAGACGAAGCCATTTGCAAAAATTATAACAACTTCCGATTGGATGATTTATTTTGAGCTGTTAAATTTTACAATTTTAAGAGTGATGTCACAGTTAGGTTAGGTTACAGTACACTTAGAACATATTGTTCCATTGTGATACCCATACTCAGACTACAACCACTCATCGACTATTCCAGTGATAGTGCCCTTAATTTGATCCGAACGGCAAATGATGGCTGGACCAGATTTGAAGAGCAGATAAAAGCGTATTAACTTTGCTATCACTGGGAATCGAACCGGGGACCACGCTAGCCAGGGGCAGGCACTCTACCAACTGCGCAATCTAGTCGTCAGTTAGACATGCCTTTAAATCTGAAATTGGGAAGTCATAGAAAAAGTTGACTGAATTATGTGTGTTAATTATCACACTTCGAGGAATACATCTCCACCTTTCAGATATCATTTCTGCCACAGTACTTGTCCTCTACTACTCGGTCACAAGCTCTTCTTCTTTTCCTTCTGAGTAGCCGGGTATCTTCCCTTGTTTTCTTTGCGCAGAGCTCACGACCAGCTCTCGCAATTCCGTCTAACAGCGCGTTGTTTTCTTCCATTTTCGGCGCATGTGCCTGCCTACACATTTTCAAAAATGATAACATCGGACGGACATAAAAAAACGAAAACACAGGCAAAACCCGTCCAGCTAACCATTTCAGTGCATCTTCCGTTCGTTTAAGGGGATTGTCCACTTAAGAGGATTGTGTAAGACTGTTCAATCGGATTGTCCACTTTTGTATCACTGCCTCCAGCGTTTTGATCGGTATTTATCCAATTTCGAGAGTTAAATCTTGGATCGTTGCTGGTCTACATAACCTCAAATTCAAAGTGCAATGCATCACCATGGTAAAGGCAATAACGTAAATACTCAGATGATGATGATGGGGTTGTCTTGCTCTTAGTTCACGAAAAGCATTTTTCACAGAAATCCGATTTTCGCAAAGCAGCCCATACACAACACACTTTTGCGCTTGTGCACTTGTGTCGGTGTACAGACGTGTGTCCAGAGAGTGGACAAGTCGGTGCGCCAAATTTTGGTGCTATGTGAGTAAAATTAAAATGTTTGCATTGTAACTGTCGTTGCTCCGCAAAGTGTGATGTACGCCCCAAATTTTGTGTAGGGTGAAAACGAAACCTATGGCCTGTGTTTGGGAAGCATAATACAGCTGAATAATTTTTGAGACGTTGATCAGGTGTCCAAGATGATTTGTCGAACAATAATGAATTCGAATAATATGACACAAATATGTTGCCAATGTTTAGTCAAAAAAGAAAAACTTATTGAAAAAGTCTCAATGAATCACCCTTTATTTCAACTAGGGCATTTCTTGCTTAGTGTCCGTGTTATCTGAAAATAAAAGCATTCATCATTACGTCAACAACACTCATGACTGTCTTCAAGGAGCGATTTTCAATTTCATGAAAGTGTGAAAGTGTGAAGTCTGTACAGCGTGAGGTGTGCATATAATTGTCACAAAAAAATGTATGAAGACATTGTTGAAAATGGAATTCATCTTGCATATCAAAGTCTTTTGAAAATAAAACCTCAAAAACCATTCGTATTACAAAACGCTTCAAGCATTTCTACCACCGCAGTGATCAGCTTCCCGGTGGAGATCCAAATGGACCCGAGCCGTGTTAAGCACTGCACCCATGACATGTCTCGAATAGTCCATTCAAAATTGCCACGCAAACTGCTCTCTGTTTCATTCCAGCCACCGTGAGCCTTCGCATCTCCTTCCCAGTCGAGTATTCATTCCCAAAAAACCTTCAAAACTTGTGACAAACGCAGGCAATAAAATTTCTTCCCGTCAAAAGTTCCTAATTAAAATTGAATGTCCCAACAAAATGCTCGCTTCGTGTGCAGAGAACAATCAGCTTGCACCAGGTCACCATCGGCGGTCACTCCCACATGCGCGGTGTTGAATATAAGTGTCGGTCCGAATCCACAACGGTTGACTTGTCCTCAGTGCAGAACAACCATCCTCACCGAAGTCCACACGTCACCGAATTGGAAGACGCATATGACTGCAGGGTGCTTGTGCTGTTTCGTGTGAGTTCACGGTGCTTTTTTCTCTTTTCTGAGTAACTCTTAAGTGTCTGAGTCATCTTTGAAGCCAATAAAGTATATCTTTTTCTACACAAGCTATCTGATGATGAAACATTTCAGATAAGCTCTAGAAATGGCTTGGCAAAGCATAAGGTGATAAGATAACTTCCACTCTGCCTCACATGCCATCTGTACTAATAGGCGGCGGGTGCCATGAACCAGTGTCAGTCTTCTGCAATCCCTATCCACCGACACAAGTTCAATTCGCGTTCAAGTCAATTCAGAAATGGATAAACAAGGACCTCCTCCAAGTTATAACGCTCAGCCTGGGTGGACTCCAGCAGCGAACTATCAGCCAGAGCAACCTGCGCCTGCTGGTCCAGCTATTATAGTGACTTCACCCCCACCACATCATCACATTTCTGTGGGGCCGTCATCGACCAGAGTTGTCTGCCCATCGTGCCGGGCTGACGTTCAGACAAATCTCAAACACGAGGCAACGACGAAAACGCATTTGATGGCCTTGGCCCTTTGCTGCTTCTTGTAAGTTGAACTGGTTTTCCTTTTTTCCCAACTGAACATTTTGTGATGCCAAACTTCTGATTGAAGTGTGAAGTGTTAAGTGTGAAGCGTGAGGAACAGAAATGAAGTATTACCGAGATGGCAGATTTCTAACTCCCTTGGCCCTAAACATTTTTGACAACCGTTTTTTTTTTTTCAAATCGTTTTCTCAAAACCTAATTTACCAATCAGAGAACTTCATTCACAGTCAAAAATCCGTGAATATCTGTCAAAAAAAGCACTCAAATTCGCCGATGGACTAGGGGTCAATCAGCTGCGATGTCGGCCATCCCGGTAACACTTCATTTCCGGTGTAGAATGAACTTCCTTCAAATTTTTTTCAAAGATAAACAAAACTGACCGGTGTTGCCAAATTCTTATCTAATCGGAAGTTGTTGATAAATGTCAAGATTTTTACGACAACAATCGACAAGGTGCTTTTCCCAGTGGAAATTTGATTAGAATTCGTTAATCTGATTGCCAACGATTTTCTGTGTGTATGTGTCATGTTTCCGAGAAGCGAACGATAAGCCGACAGCAACTGTCAGACATGACAAGACTGTCATCGATGAAGTGTTGAGTGCTTGGCTTAGCTTTATGGTTGGTTAATGTGATGTAGTTCCAAGCTCCAAGAAAATGAAGCAAATGTCAATCAGTGATCGTAGATTACTTACTTACTTATGTCCTTCAACCGTTCGGGGGGTATAGGGCGTCAACCACACCTGCGCGCCTTCTCGTTCGATGTTTGACAACGCGTTTGATTTCTCTCCAACGCTATCCTAAAGAAATTGACTCATCTTCAAGCTGAAGATGGGGCGCAAGTTCAGCGCCACGTTTGCCTAGGGCGTCCTTCTGTTCAGCCGGCTTGGGTAAGTGGAGTCAACTGCATAGCGTACTTCACAATGGAGTTGTCTTCGGGTCGTAGAGTGTGTCCATTCCACTGCCACTTTCTCCTTGTGATGTTCATAGATTCCTGCCCCGTTCTCCGGTATAATTCCTTATTGGAAGTACGTTTCGGCCAAAAAATCCTCTGCCAAAAAACCTAAGTAAATGGTTGGATAATTAATTAAAGTCTCAGGAAGAGCGAGTGAGTAGAACTGAGATCAGAAATAAAGTATTACAGAGATCCCCGAATTCTACCTCTCTTGCCCCTTAAAATGTTTGACAACTGTTTCTTATAACATTTTCTTAAAACAAATTGACCAATCACAGGACGGCATTCACGTTATTTCGTGAATTACCGTCAAAAATTCATGAATATCTGTCAAAAAGGCACTCAAATTCGCTGGACTAGGGGGCAATCAGCTGTGAAGTCGGATATCTCTGTAATACTTCATTTCCGACTGAGATCTTCCTTCTGTCAAACAGTGCAACCAAATATTTGATGACACATCAATTGGTGGCATTTGACGTCTCTGTGATATGACAGCCAGAGGAATGTAATCAGCAATAGTTGTCCCTGGCAAGACGACGTCAGTCACTGTAAACAATTCTCATTAATCGTCCAATGCTCCACCGTTTTCTATTTGAACGCATTGAAGTGACAGCTTCGCTCACGATTGATTTCACGTCAGCCTAAAAGTCGTTGGAATCGAACAGCAATAAAGATGCCGTCATGATTTATTCCCTAATTTACGACTAATGCCAAAATCATATGTTTAGATAACTCCCAATGACTCACAGATTGCAATCATCGCCCGAATGTAGCGTGGTTTTAATTAAAAATGTTTATCGTCTCCCCGGTTATTTCTGATAGTCCAATCTGCTCCAAATGGGAACAACAAGCTGCTACTTTTCGACAATGGCTCTGCAATCTAATCAGGAATATTATATCTGTACTCATAAATGTCATAATCAAATCCCATATATCTTGTGATAACGATAAGGATTAAGCCAGTGCTGCCAGATCTGCATCAATTTCTGACATGCCATGATCTTCCAGTTCACCACCCATCGTGTTCCTTAAACAGTCTGTCCTTGCCAGTTTTCCTATGCCACGATCGACATGAAATCATTCCGGAGACACTCTCCAAAATCCCGGTATCGCACTCCGCAAATGTCAAACGTCATCCGAAACTCCACATTTTCCACCTGGCAACGCCGCGCAATCTTTTCAAGGTGAATAAAACAAGATAAGATACACTGGAAATGGGGCTATCAGCGGAACTCAAATAAATTCTCGATAGCCATTCAGTAAAAATCCGTACAAGCCAGTGATCGCTCGGTATTGTGCTCTCCGAAAATGTCACAACCCCCCGTGTACGTGCAAACGCCCGGCTACAGCCAACCCATCCCCGCTGAGTACTTCCAGCCGCATCAAAGTCAAGGTGGTGTTTATACATATGGTCCACCACCATCGGGCACAGCAACGGTGATCATTACACAGCCCACTGCAACGACCGTGCATAGGTACACGCCAGTCGGTGCGTCACCGTCAAGAGTCAGCTGCCCTTCCTGTCACGCTGATATCTTGACAACAGTGAAATACGAGCCCAGTTCGAAGACGCATCTGATCGCGCTGTGCCTGTTCTGTTTCATGTAAGTTTTCTCGAAACACTTAACCTTGTCACGAGTTTGCCGCGAACCCGCTACAACGAGGAAAATCGAACCAAGCAGTGACTACCGTGCTGTGCTAATGTGTTTATTGACTCATTGGAACTAGATTTAATCGCTGTCGATGATTAGTGCTTAGCGGTATTACTCATAGACAATGACAACAGACACCAAGTGCTGACGTCTGTCAAACTGAGTTGACCTGCAGCACAGTCAGCCGATCATTTGGCTATACTTCAATGATGCAATGGGTCCAATTTGATTTGAAGGTTTATTGAATTCAATTAGCCAGCAATGGCCCTTTGGCATTATTGCTCCTGACGTTGGTGTACTAATTGACGGGCGCTGCCAGATAATCTGCAATCAGAACTTGACTGGGAAAAGGCGCGTATGCCAGATACGGTTTGATATTGATAAGATAGTGAAAGTGTTCTGAATTGAAGTGAAATTTTTTAAGAATTGCTTAAGTGCAATTTAGGTGTCAATGAATGTATTGAATATTTCTTGAGATTGGCTGTGCTGTGCTCTGAATGAAGCTTCCTGTCCTTTCAAGCGAAGTTTAGTTATTTCCATCAATGTCTTGAAACTTATTTATTTCAGATAGTGGACATTTTTTAGCCATTTTTCGAACCACGTCATGATGGCCCTTGTGGTTTTTCAATCAAAATACCGGTGTCGATTGGGTTTTCACAGGTTAGCCCTAGAGTCAGCCAATTGTCTTCGCAGCAAGAATGTTCTGAACGCCTGACTTGTAGGGTGGGTGCATAATCTTTGCCCTCATGATTTAGCAAATCAGATCCAATAGTCACTGAGATTGTTGGGGTTGAGGACTGATCATCTTTACAGATTGCACAAGGAATAGTTTAGCATTAATTCGGTCCACTGCCAGGTTTTTCAAACACATTTTCAAATCATGCCATTTTTGACACTTAAAAATTCCACCAACTTTCGTATACAGTGACATCTCTCTTAAGTGGGCAACCACAGGACCGAAGGTTAATTGTCCACATAAAAGAATGTCAAAAAGAACAGACAATTATCTCCTTTTATTCACTCAATTAATCCACTTTGATGTGCATATGATGAATTTTTAAGCAGTTTTGTATTTTTTCTGGAGAAACTGTTTTCCCGGTTGCAACTGCCCAAATAATGGCACCTAACACATTAATAGCAGAAGAAACCTCTCCAACATTAGGAACGATATCTATTTTAGCAACACTATCCATTGGACATCCATTCTGATGATGCCCTGCACAAAGGATTCACAAACGGGTGTGGTGTTTGCTGTGATGATGTTGCTTAAAGTCAGACGAGGATGCCTAGTTTTCTCATTCTGATGTGGAAGCTGTTTAAACATTCCGTCACTATCAGAGTTGTTATTCAAGCTCGCTTAGTAATGGATGGGCGGGTTTTCCAATGTCAACCAATCGTTCAAGTTCCCCAAGCAGTTTCACACATTCCAACATCGTTAATCTTTCCTTGGAACATTTCCACTATTTACATGACTCACATCTTATAGGGAATGTCTTTATAGAGAGAATTTAAGGAGTAAGCCCGTCTCATCCCCATCGAAGACATCCTTGGCATCATATACTTTTAATTAATGAGCCAATTCGGCTAGTCCATTCTCAAATGGTTCTTGGATTCACATCGGCAGCTTCTCCATATTCAGTCTCAACATTGTTTAAATTCAACACCTTCCCAAAATCTTTGGTTCTCTTTTCAATGAATGGTCATGAAAAATGGATGCGTTTTTTCCCCGAGCTTTGACGAACCATTTATGTCAACCGAACGACCTTTTTACCGTCGCTGCTATGAAACCTTCGTTTTTGTAGCTCCATCGCACCTCAGAAAGTAATCATTGTTTGTTTTTCAAATTGCCGGTTCGGCACGTTTTTCAACAACAAATTTTTACCTGTGCTACATATTTCTATTTCTATTAGCGCTACGAGTGTTTTTTTATTTTTTTTAAAGGCTGTCAAAAAGGAGTGAAAATGCCGTGTAAAGAAAAACAAAAATTAACGCACACTTAAGGGAATGTTTCTGCCCAAATAGTGTGAAAATACTGTCTCTACTGACTGAAAAAAAACACAACCAAAATCATACCAACAAACTAAAAGAGGGTGTCCATTAAGACCAAAAAAAACATCGTCCCTAAGATGGCCTGAGATGAATTCCACCTTTGACGGTATACTATAACATTGTAACGTCTTCCCAGCAGTTGTCTTGTATTCGCCCTCAATTGATCTATGCCACTGATCTTAAAGCAGGAGGCTTCGATTACCAGACTCCTCTAGCCGAAGCAATAAAGTTCACTTGGTTTGCCTATCGGACCAGCGCTTATCACAGAGATTAAGGCTGCAAAAACCAGTGTTTTTAAATTGTTTATCTAATCAGAGTTTGTTGACAAATGTCGAGGTATTTACGACAACAAAGCGCAAAGTTCTTCCCCGATGGAATTGTGATCAGAATCAGTTAATCTCAATCCTAATCAGTTTTTGTGTATATTTATCATATTTCTAAGAAATTATCAAAATGGTGACAGCAACTGTCAGAAATGACTAGACTGTCATCGATCATGGTTTTGAAAGTTTTATTGACCAAATTCGTTTGTTACGAAAATGGAGCAACTAAGGAACTTTAATTTTTTATTTTAATAAAGTCTGGCCTCCTGCCTTAAGATCAGCGGCATAGGTCAGTTGAGGGCGAATACAAGACAACAGGGTAAGACTTCTTAGTTTATTTTCTGAAAGTGACTGCAGTACCTTGTCGACAAGTTTGATCCAAATGGGGACCAAATGCAAATATTTGTATGGGTCTCTTACCGGCTAGCCAGAATGGCCATCATCGTCTGTCATCCCATAGTCATTAAATACATAATGAAGCCTTTCTGGTCAAGGCCAAGTTTCACACCAATTTAGGAAAGTTTAGGAAATTATTTAAGACACGCAATGGTTGAATAATCCCAGACCTCATCACGGCCCAGTCGCCCATTCCCGAGCTGTAAATTCTCATCAAGAACTCTTTTGAATCCGACCCACATCATGAAGTCGTACCCAAACAGTTCTTGCATTTGTTGGGAACGTCTGAAGTTCTGGAACATTGTCACCGACTATCATCAGCCAATGGCAAAAAAAAATAGTTGCTTGGAATTTTCGAACATCCTGCGATATCCTCGAGAAACACCAGATGCACTATTCTTTCATTTTAAGCCGCCCCTTAGGTCTAAGCCAACAAGCCCCCAATGCACGGTGTTTTGTTAGCTGCTTTCAGTTGATTCATATTGCATCGGTTCAGATTTCCACTCCTTTTTATATAGAAGAACACCTTCGTGGCCTCTATAGGTAGATCCACTCCTACGGTGAATGTTCAGATTCAATTCTCGACATCAACTCACTTAACTGTCACGACTCCACCCCTCTCGATCCGCAGACAATTTTGAAAGAGAATACCAGTCAAGAAAAAGTCGAGCATTCTTCGGTCTAAGCGTACCCATCCTAGACGTTGGATACGGGGACCTATGCCAGGACTAATTTTTCTGTATACAGTCCATATCTTATTTTCCTAGTAATAGCCAAGAAATTTCTCACCCACTACCAATATTTTGCGTTCAACTCCGCGCCAACTACTAAACCATCCCCCTGAATTCGATTGGTCAATCATCGTTCCTTACGGCCTAACGTGGGACTAACTTATTGTCTAATGATCTTCTTTACTTCTACCAACCTTCCAGCTCTTCCTAGTTTATCTCCTAGATCACTGGCTCCTTATGAGCAGATCTTTGTTTTGGAACTTCCGGTTCAGAAACGAAAATTCACGGGCATATTTATAGATATATGTCATCTTCCTTAAATTGTGCACCCTTCCACATTTCCTCCTGACTAGAGTAGAGACTGATCTAGACAGAATTATAACTTCAGCCCTGTGCATCATCAGTCAACTGCTGCAGCTCTCTAAAATGGAATTTCAATTTGTGCATTTCATGTTCCCATGGCGTCCCAGAGAGTTCGATTTGGCCACCTCATCTATTTTCACTGTATGAACATATATCAAAGGACTTCCTAGTGAGATATCCAATTTTTCGGTTGAGATGTACGTCTCCCAGGACCGACGATATACGCATGATCAGGTTCTGAGTGTCCTCCGGGATTCACACGTTTGTCTTAAGGCCAACGACCTGTAGGTAGTGTGAGCCTCAACTAAGTTGCAGGTTTGTGTTTTAGACTGTTTGTCGTTTGCCGCTGTTTTCTGCTGATGCTCACATTATGCTGTATGCCACGATGTCTCATGCTCTCATTGGGTTATTCAGATCAGTGTGTTGTGTTGCTCTGGTAGAAGTGCGTTGGTCGATGTCGAAGGTCTGCTGTCTGCTAGACGTGTTTCTCAGGCCCAAAAGTCACTGATACATCCCACGATAGATCACTTGCCAATTGATTGTTCACTCGCAGATGCTCAAACGAGGACGCTAGAGCTGTGTGAAGTTCAGGTTAGCCGGCTGCAGTTATGCAGACCATGTGGCTTTCGTTTCCAACCCAGAGGCAGCCATTCACATTCAAGTCTGTAAAAAATCTGAAGAAGAATGCATATTTAGCGAGACTGTCCTTGAAATCATGTGCGTCGCCGTGGCGTAGTGGGTTAGTGCGTCGACTCTTAGGTAGAAGGTGCCAGGTTGGATACCCGAATTGTACAACCTTTCACAATTCACGGCTCCACCTCTTTCAAGTCATTGACAATGTCCAAAAAGTATTCCTTTCTAGATAAAGTTGGCCATTCGGAGTCGGTTTAAAAATGTCGGTCCCTTCGACTCGTGAGACAACAATAGCACGCGTGGCACTATTTGCCCACATTATTATTATTACTATATTATCCTTGCAATCATGTCTCCTAGCTGATCTTGTGTTCGGAAGTCAGTTAAACCTGTACGGCTAATTATGTTAACCTCCAAAGGCAGCATTGTTAGCAAACAGTAAAATGTGAAGTTTTCAGTTGAACACTGGCGATGTACTTCTATTGTGGGACATCTCTTGTTTGAGACTTAAGCCCTGCTTTATATGGCACAGAGTACAGACTTGTAAACTCTTGCAAGTATGGTTGTGTGATCAGTCCTTTTTACATCTGCCACCTGATTTCAAAGCAAGGCAGGACTGTAGTCAAATGTGTAATTTTTTGAGAACAAAAACAACCCCATTACCTGTCTCAAAAGCCGTATGTCCAGCATAAGTTGTTTGTGTAGGGACCTGTATACATTTTAAGGCACTTTCGAATCCTTCCACACGTTTAACTTGATCACATTTCAATATTTTCTAATGTCATCTCTTTCCATTTCAGATGCTGGCCATGCGTTTGCCTGCCGTACTGCATGGACTCCTGTCAGAATGCCAACCACTACTGTCCAAATTGCAGCGCCTTCATCGGAACCTACCAAAGCTAGACTGCTGACGAACAAAATCCGCCGCATCTGCTGCAGCATATACATATTTTTTTCCTTGGTTATATATTTAATAAATTTTGTATAGTAAAAAAAAGTTAATTTGAATAAAAATAAGAATACTTGCTTCAATCAATTTTATGATCTTGTGGCGGGCACTTCTCTGTTCGGATATTATCTCATCAGCCACTGCTCGGATGGGAGTTTTAAATCATTAATTGTATGTATTCCACGCAATTCGCCTTGACCTTGTTCAAACTGAGCCTCAAAGTTTCAGTGGCCACTCCCCAGTGCGTAGACATCTGCGAGGAGAATTATTTTTAAACGAGAGCCAGCTGAGATCATTAATAAGAATCTATTTTGCCTCTCGTGCTATGCTATAAACGAATTTTAAGCAGCTATCCGAGCATATGTATGCGCGAGCGTGGAGAAATTAACACGGCGAGCGTTTACTTTTGTACCATCGTAAAACGACCAAATTACGAGGTGGCTAAACGAGGAAATTGTTTGTTGAGACTGGCAAATAGGCTGTGACCTTGGCTGTAAGCTCGTGAAAAATTCTTTTTGAATTTTACGATTTGTTGATGGGATTTTACTATAAATGTCAAAATTACACAAAAGCCTGCAGTGGAACATACTTAAGTAAGAGAATTCAATTTCAGAGAACTCAGTGTCATTTGATTGAAGATAAGGACCTCCTTTGATCCTGATCCTGAGAACCAAACACATTTTGCAAATATGACGTAGATGGCGTACAACAACACATCCTCAAATGAGAAACAGAGAGCAAAGCAAATACGATGGGGCGCTCAATTGGAATGATCAGGGATCCTTCACAAGGTAATCCTTTCATAAGACAACATGATCAGAAATCACTTAAATTAATACTTTTTAAGAACTACAGGGCGACTGCATAAGAACGAAATATATGAGATTTTGGGAGATGTTGCAACAACTGTCTGTAAGTAGTTCTCCGCCTTCAAGTTTTTTTTACAAATGTGGAAGACATTGTTTTCTTGGTCAGCGAACTAACTACACAAAAAGCCGACGGAATTGACCAAATTAAAAATATATTCATTAAAGAGATGCCTGAATCTGGTTTTGAGCGTTTTTCATTCATTATTAATACATGCCTTAAAACGGAATACTTTCCAAACATATGAAAAATTGCTAAGGTGGTGCCTATACCAAAAGCTGGTAAGCTCCCCAATCTGACAAGTTATAGACCAATTAGTTTGCTAAGTAGCCTTAGTAAAATCTATGAAAAGGTTCTTAAGGAGAAAATCTCGAAGCATATTGCAGAACTAAATACTCTTCCTAACGAGCAATTTGGCTTTAGGCGCTACCACAGTACGTCGCATCAAGTTCTAAGGATTTTTAAACATGTTATATCATCTCGTGCAGTAGGTAAGTCAACGGGCATGATATTACTTGACATCGAAAAAGCCTTCGATTCTGTTTGGCATCATGGACTTATTTATAAAATGATCATTCATAATTTTTCTCCCCGTCTCTGTAAAATTGTCCGTAGTTTCTTGTCAAACCGTCGTTTTAAAGTGCACGTTAATAATGATGTTTCCAATACTATTCACTTTAAATCCGGTGTTCCCCAGGGGTCTGTCCTTTCACCTGACTTATATAACTTGTTTACTTCTGATTTGCCCTCTGTACCCAATTGTGAAATAGCTACATTTGCTGACGATACAGCGATATTAGCTGCGTTTTTTTGCAAGCGTATATACGCCTAAATTTCACTTTGCATGTAAAATACACTAACAACGAGTCCTATGTCCGCTTAAGTTACTCATCATATCTATCGCCGCTTAAGGAATAAGCGCGGATAAAAACAATGCTTCCAAACATTATTTTCTGTGTGTTCATTCCTGAATTCATTCATTCATTGTTTAGGTTGCTGTATGTGGCTGACACCTGCAGGTTTGGTTGATGTATTAGATCATTTTTATTTCTTTTGGCATCCATAAGTATGCAATTTTTGGTATATCCAGAGTCTCTGCTATACATTGCGTTTATGTGTCGTAATCGATTCTTTTCTTTTGATGAAAATTTTTTTATTTTATAATTATTTAGTGTTTTTGCTTTTAAAGTGATGGTCGCGCTACACAGACACAAAACGAAGATTGTGACCATCAAAGTTCAACCATCATCTTCCAAGACTACACCCCTGACTGCTTAGCAAATGTCATAAATGTCGTCGGTGCTGCCAAGATTTTATGATGAATCATTAAGCGCCGATGATCGTTTTTTTTGTGCACTTATAAATTAAGCGTATATACGCTATAAAACACAGCTATTCTCTTCCCACGAATTCGCTCTCGATATTGAGATGAACCTTGATAATGGGTTGAGCATAATTCAAACTTATTTAAACCAATGGAAAATTAGATTGAATGAAGATAAAATACAATACATTCTTTACTAGGAAAAGAAAAGCTTGTTTTCTCCCTAGTGGTCAGTTTCAAGTCACCGGGATAAGTATAAGATGGGAACCTTCTATACAATACCTAGGAATTTATTTGGATACCAAGCTAACCTTTAGTGCTCACATAACTAATACATTAAGAAAAATTGGCATAACTGTCCAAATGTTATATCCATTCATTAACCGCAAGTCACAGCTTTCCAATGAAAATAAAGTGATAATCCACAAAGTTGTGTTCCAAGCAATCCTACTTTACGGCTGTCAGGTGTGGGGAAATTGCGCCAAATGTCATCTTAAGGAATTACAAATTTCACAAAATAAGCTGCTAAAAATGATATTAAAATTACCGCGGCATCATTCTACAATTGGGCCAATGTCTACCAAAGGGCAAATGTTAAATCGATCTTCGATAAAATTCAGAAATTAAGCCAGCGTTTCTGGCCCGCTTCGATCCCTTAGTCAAAAGATTAACTGACAACAGTGCTTAAAATTGACTCTATAAACACTTGTTTTGTTAATATTTAGTTATTTATTTATATGTTTTTGTTTTGTTTTTTTGTACTTGTATTCATATGTACATCTACATATTTAAATTATTTATTTAGTGTTTCCTTGATATTTTTTTTTATTTATTAGTTTATTTATTTATTTATTTACTTATATATATTTTATTTTATTATTTATTTATTTATTCACATGTGTATCAATCATTCATTTATTATTACATATTATTATTATTATTATTATTATTATTATTTATTTATTAATATTTTATTTTTTTGTCATTAAATTGGAGGGTTTTTTCGCTTCTCCCTTCGGATACTTCCGCAATATGTAAGCAGTATTGACCTCTTTTTTTTTGTTATATTATAATTTTACAGATGTAAGATACTAGTTATCATATCTCTAAATTGTAAAACATGTGGTACTAGAGCCTTGTAAATGTTTTACGCACAATAAAGAACTATCTATCTATATGAGATCTATCAATATTCTATATTGATTTTAAAACTATGGTATGAGTACCATTATGCAGAGAGTGACATCTCTTAACACGTTGGCTGCCAATGTATCACCGACGATCATATAAAGAACCGTTCCCAAGGAGCCAGGCAGGAATAAACATGTTATACAGTGACTGAGATATTCTGCAAAGACAATAATGATCTGTTAGGACATTTTGAGCACGTTTTCATATAGCGATCACCAGTATGTTTTTTTTTTTTTTTATAATTTGTGCCTGCTCAAGGGATTGCTAATAGCCTTTTGTGTCCGGGGTCGAGACACAGCACGGGCCGAAGGTATAGAGGGAGAAAGGGAGAGGAGGTACCTGTGCACATTGGTCTTAAATATCTGCGGGTTGTAGTCTGTGGGAAATATTAGCTTGGAAAGAGCATTCCATATTCGTGCAGTGCGGCTGAAGAACGAGTCTCTGAATTTAACTGTGCGTCCGAAAGTAGGCTTAAGGGTATACTGATGATTCCTGGCGAGACGAGTATTGCGGTTGAATTCATGGAGAGGAGGAATGCAGTTGGCTAGCTCACTTGAGCATCGTTTGTTGAAATAACGATAAAACACGGACAAAGAAGAGACGGTACGTCGATGTTCGAGAGAATCTAATGAATCTGCGATATTGTTGTCTCCTATAAGTTTTATCGCTCGCTTTTGGATTCTATCAAGTAGGTGCAGACCAGATTTGAGCGTTATACTCAAGCTTGGGGCGGATGTACGCCTTATAAATCAAAGCCAAATCAGAAGGGGTGAACTATTTCTTGCATCGATTAAGAAAACCTAAACATTTCGCAGCATTTTTGGCGACCTCAAATATGTGATCGCTCCAACTAAGTGTTGTGTTGATACACATACCAAGGATGGGAAGTTTTCCGGTTTCATCGATACAAGCGCCATTCATGGATAATGGCTGATTATGAAGGGTTCGCTTGAGTGACAGCAGACAGTATTGAGTTTTTGAAGCATTGAATTCCACTCTATTGTTTTTTCCCCACTTAATTATGCTGTCAAGATCGGAATTCAACGTGCTTAACATACGCTGCCGTTTAAAATTCTACGGCCGAAGGGCGAGGTCGTGAGTCTTGGAATGAATATTGAATGGATTGGATTAGAAGTAGCAGACAAGAGATCATATATAAAAATGAGAAAGAGTGTCGGAGACAGAACTGAGCCTTGGAGAACACCAGCATTTATTTGGTGGATATCAGACTTGAACCCATCCAATACAACTTGAATTGAACGGTTCGAAAGGTAATTTCTAATCCATAGAAGAAGAGATTCATCGATACCATAGGCACGCATTTTCGACAAGAGAGCTTGATGCCAAACTTTGTCAAATGCTTTAGAAATATCAAGCGCAACGATCTTGCTTTCTCCTGCATTGTGCAAAGACTGGTTCCACTTTTCGGTGAGATAAGCTATCAGATCACCAGTGGACCTGTCGCTGCGGAAACCATATTGTCGGTCATTAAGAAGCTTCCGCGATTCGATTTATCAGCGTTTCCATGACCTTAGAAAGAAGGGACGTAAGTGCTATGGGTCGGTACGAGGTGGGTGACGAAGATTCGCCCTTTTTAGGGACTGGCTGGACAAATACTGTTTTCCATCTGCTCGGAAAGAGACCTAAAGAGTAGGATAGATGGAAAAAGCCTATGCAGTGGTTTTGCCAGCACAGAAGAACACCTCTTCAGAAGTATAGGGGGAATACCATCCGGGCCAGCGGATTTATGCACGTCGAGATCTTTCAGTATATACATATGTGTGCAAAACATACATTTAACGCATTCTGTTCTCTGGTGTATAATAGTGAGTCCAAGTTTCACAACAGTTACCAATCGACGCCTGTTTGTTATTACCAAAAATGGTGTAAAAGAAATTCATATTGCAGTTCAATAATTTATACTTAATTTATTGTTGTCATGAATAATACGTTTGTACCTTTATGTACTAAAATTCTAAACTCACGGCTGTTTTGTTATTAGATACATATCGTTGACATATCATGTAATTCTTTAGAACCACTCTAAGATCATCCGTCGACCCATTGAGTTCAAATAAAGATTATAACGAAGTTGGAGATTATCGAGTTTGATTATTAAAAATTAATAGAATCAGCGAAAAACAACGCCAAAAGTTCGCCCGATTCCGCATCAGCAAGTCTAAAAACTCTTTTGAGTGCTAACTCGCGCACCTCGACTTTCAGGTCAGCCAACATCATTTCATGTATTTTTTTTTTCACATTGTCCTCTGTAACCGCATCGGTGGGTCTGCCGCTGCGGACTTGATCGGTAGTGGATTTGCGGCCACCACGACACTCTCGAAACCAATATTTGACAGTGTAATCTGACGGAGCATTAGCCACATAATATTTATCCAACTTTTCTTTTGTTTCCTTCGCCGTTTTGCCTTTCAAAAAATACTGTTTTATGGGAGAGTGAAAATCGTTTTTGTTTATACTCAAAATGATGGGAAACCCGTCAACAACAACAGCTGTCAAAACTTAACTAATGACAGTATCGCACTGAAATTTGGCATGCCTACCTAAATATGAACGAACTTCAAGGCACCACAATCTTTTTTGCAGTAGCAGCGCATCCTGGCGGTCAAGAAGGTTACTTTTCACCCCACCTGGTATACTGATCTGAAACCTACTTCCCCCTTCGCAACCGCAAGAAAAAAGGCAGACCTTGTGGACACGTGTTGTTCTGTCTGATTTCAATCCATTTTTTTATGATTTTTTTTGTTTTTAAGTACTTATTGTTTTGTTTTTAATGCAAAAACATGTATTTACTCTTATATTTAATTCGAAAATTTACATAAACTTTTTGATGGACACTATATTGTGGAGGGTTAAGAGTGTTTCATCTCAGGACTTGGGTGGTCAATTTTGATGTGATCACCAGTGACACACTGGTAGCCAACGTGTTAAATGTCCGCCTCGGATTCGTTGGTAATTCTTCAAGCGATAGGTCCAATATTTGATGTCTCGGTTCAATAGGTGCAGCTTAATTTCGGGAATAGCGTCTGCTATCTACTGAACGATCAAAGTAGACTAAGAATAATGCTCACGATCGTGGCGCCCGATAGATGAACCCTCGCCGTAAGATGAATCCGTCGCCAAATTTATCCCTTATAACTGCGGGAGTTGCTTCGCTCATAGGGCTTGTCCTGAAGTCCTGCTCAAACCACATCTCGGATACATGGATGTAGCTGAACTCTGGCTCAATCAGCTTAAGGTGACTAGACCTTGTCGGATGAAGAGGCCCAAGTCTAACCTGAATGGGACTGTAGCGCCAGCCAAACAAAAAAAATAGAAAAGCTCTGGCGACAGAAATTCGGTTGATATCGCTGTATCTGAGACCATTGACGGTTAGTCTTTTCTCATTTCGAAAGAAATAAGGTTCAATGGTTATGCAACCACCAACCATCTAGATGGATGCATTGATTCCCTTTTTCGACCATCTGTTGTTCACTCCATTGTACTCACTCCAACAGTTTTGCTTGCTGACACAGCCAAATCACAAACTTATACACGGTTGAAGACTCGTCCAATCCAAACTCACAATAAGCCGGGCGATGACCATTTCAGCTAACATGTGCCCAATCTACATTTCTGGTTCTTCTTCGATAAAATAAACATCTACGACATTTTTTCTTTTTTTCCCGCATCAAACACTGTCTGGTTGGTGACTTATGGTCCAAAAGTTTGTACTAACGTTCAAAAACGTCCGACGTCGTCAATTTACTTATTTATAGCTGAGCCGGATTGCGATAATAGGTTTTAACGATTTCCGCATGATCGGCAAGCTTGAATAAATGCATGACGAAATGCCAAACCTTACGAAACATTTTGACAGCTGGGCAGCATTTGGCAACTTTGACAGCTGATGAAACACAGAGGAAATAAGTAAAAGTGGGAAAATGGTTGTATTATAATAGCTAAGGATTCTCCAAACTGAAACCGATTAGTTTTCAGTCCAACGAATTTATTTACTATAAATTGTCCAGCATTAACACTTTCTTACAGTAAGTAGTCAGACATTCCTTGTGTTGCTAACCAAAAAAAAACCAATGAACGCTCCCTGGTATGCAACTACATTTTACCAGAAATATCGCTGGAAAATACACAGGAGTACAGCAAAGACTGAAGGACTTATACCCCAAAGCAGAATTTGTAACCTGCTACAATCACTCTTTGAACTTGCATTGTTATCATGTTGCTGCTATTTAGCTAAATTCAGTCACATTTATCAGTACCCTAGATTTTTTTTCCGTGTCCTCACACCGTTGGGAAGTTCTGCTTTGTACTTCAAAGCATTGAAGAGGCTGCAAAAACTAATAAAGAGCTTAAGAGCTGATGCAGTCGAGAATACCATTATGAGGGCCATTTTAATACCTTGGCAAAACTATCGGAGGCAAACACACGCCTAGAATGGGTTAGGTTAAGTAGGTGGGCTACTAGTGCATTCACCAGCACACTTAGACCATGTTGGTCCATTGTGATACCCACACTCAAACTACTACCACTGATTGACCACTTCAGTGATAATGCCTTTAATTTGATCCCAACGGTATATGGTGACTAGACCAGATTTTAAAACCAGATAAAAGATTATTTACTTTGCTTTCACTGGGAGTCGAACCGGCGACCCCGCTAACCAGGGGCAGACACTCTTTTTTTTTATTTTTTTTTTTATATGTAATTTTATTTCTTCTTAAATATTTTACTTACATGCTAGACAAAATTACCTAAATCTAGCTTACCTAACTTAAGAATTTACAATGTTGTTAATACTAACCTACTGACCCTATGCGGGTACTCTAAGCTAATCTAATCTATGTTATAACTGTGCCTTTCGGCTTAATCTGCGTTTTTTTTAGTCTTTATGACAATCTGTTATTACATTTTTCTTTGCCTAGAAAACTTTTAAAAAACTTGGCTAAACTTAACTACTTACACTACCCAATACTAACTTACCCTAAGATAAAACTTAATACTATCTTAACTATGTCCGTAACAATACGGACACGTGCACCAGGGCGTATATGTTGTGTATATGCATAACATATATAATTTATACGCCGTGATGCACCTTTTTTTTGTTTTTGTTTTTTTTTTTTTTTTAATTTTTTTTTTTTTTTTTTTCTTAAAGTTACCTTAAAAACTATGTAAGCTGGCCACTATGGTCAACTACCTGATCCTGTGGAAATACTAGCGGTGGCGGAGGCTGGTTTTGGTGTAATCACCAGTAAAATTGCCGTTCTTTGGCAGACTCTTTCCTATCTCGAGCGGGGATCGCTCTACTGAACCGGAGGAGGTCCTCGTGGGTGCGAACGACATCCGGTTCGTATTGAAGTCGCCTATCCACTGTTCGGCGTACGACATGGAAGATGATAGGACATCCTTGTGGATCCTGTATTAGGCCAATTGTGTCTAGATAGAGGAATGCTTCGGGAGGAATAAAGCCGTTAAGGCGCACCCTTTCATGGTACATACTATTGGGGTAGTAAGCCCCAAAGATCAGACTGTTGGACGAGGTCATAGCTCGTGCAGTGTGCCTTCTGATTAGTTTAATAATAAAATTATCTACCCTATTCACGTTTGCCTCCTTGTACAAGACCTCGTTAGGGTAGTACTTCTTGTACTCAGACTCGGATGTGCGATACAGACGGAGACAGCTCCTAAGACACTGCCTTTCGAACACCCTCATCTTTTCCATCTGGGAAGGACTCACGTTGAACCACAATGGACAACCGTACACCATAATAGGCCGTACTAGGGCCATGTAGCAGATTACCTTCACTCTGGTATCAAGTTGGCTGGTGAAAAACAACCTTCTTGCCGCAGCAAAGGCCTTTCTGGCTTTCGTCAGAGCAATATCTATATGTTTGTCAAAATACAGATATTGATCCAGCCAAATGCCTAGGTATCTAACTACACTTTTTACAGCTAACGGCCGACCATGCGGGTCAACTATGCCGAACTTACGCCAGTTTTGGCGCGTATCCCGCGATGCCCTGTCCAACGGGGTCCGGAAAAGACTAGTTTCGCATTTCTGGAAGTTGATAAGCAACTTCCAGTCGTCGCAAAATCGCTGGATTTTCTCGAAGTCACGCTGCAACAAGATGTTTATTACCTCGACCTTCGGACCTGATCTGTACGCAACTAGGTCGTCGGCGTACGCAATTAAGTGCGGCATGGAACCTATAAGATCTGCAGTGAATATGGAAAACAGGATCGGGGAACCAATGGCCCCCTGTTGCAGACCGTTTTTAATGTTAAAGACCGTAGTGGAAGTTACGTCACCATTTTTCACAAAGAACTTTCTACCTGTTATCATGTCATAGATCATGTATAGCAATGGTTTACTTATGCCAAGCCTGACCAACTTGAGGAAGAGGCCCTCTAACCAAACGGTGTCTCCAAGTCAATCAGGCAGGCACCTGTGCACTGATTTTTGTTTTTATTCCATTGTATGTCGGACACCAGTTTTGACGCGGCATTAATGGTATCATGCCCCGCTCGGAATCCGAACTGGTTGCCCGGTATGATTTTCTTTTCATCAGCCCATTGCTTCAGAACTCGAATGACTATCTTTTCAAAAACCTTGCTTATGCAGGGAAGTAGACTGATCGACCGAAGATTTGTCGGAATGGACTTATCTTTGTCCCGTTTAGGGATCGGTTGAACAACAGCTGTTTTCCAGTGCGTGGGGTAATGTGCATTACTCAGCGCATTGTTGAACAGGGTTGTGTACGTTTGGACCGCTTCGGGGGGAAGATGGCGAAGCACAATGTTCGGTATTCCATCGATTCCCACTGACTTTTTCTTCTTCGGCCAGTGGAAGATACCCTGGAGATCTTCTTGAGAAATCAAGATGTGATTCCCATCATTGGCGACGGCACTATGTGCCCTGTTCTCGTCATTGAACCTGGTGAACCCTGGATTCTCTGATCGCCATTGACTTATCTCATTGCGGAGATAGAAGTGGTTTAGCAGGGCTCTGTTCTCCAGATCGTGATTCGGCCTACTAACTTCGTTGACCGTATACACTCTCTGGAACACTGCACCAATAGCTGTAACCTTCTCCTGGGGATCTTCCACCGCAAAGAAGTCATTGTCTAGCACTGCCTCATCTGGATCGATGCCAACTGAAGTCAGTAAGTGTTCGTTGTCTGTCGTCCTGGGAAGTCTTACGATTTGAATGTCGTTTTGATCTTTCCTCCGAAATATTTTATTTACTTGCGGGAACATACCCAGGTTGTTGGATCGTACAGCCCGGATTTTGTTGCCCCAGTGCAAGCCAAGCTATAGTTTATTCGTACACTCTACCAACTGCACCATCCTGTCGTTTAAACTCACGCATAAAAACACGGAGAATGCAGGAGCTTTGCTAATAGCTGCGTCTGTGTTTATCTGGCTTTTGTGAACCAGAACTGCACGCAGTTAATGATCCCTAATATATACTTGCAAGGACTCAACCTGCAGCATGTGATCGAATAATAAATCATTATAGAAAAACGAGATGAATTGGTAGACTTATGACTATGGACTAGGTGCTGTTACTTATTCTAAAAAGGAATGTTAACAAATTTAAAAAAAAAAGCATATTTTTGTGACAGAAATATAAATGCTACTTTATCCCATGAAAATGAAATGCGAGATTAACTTCCTTCCTTAGACAACGCCAGTGCTGATCTTGCAGTTCAGATCTTGCACCTCATGCGGTTCACATTGATGAGGATACATTTTTGATCGAACGCGTACGGTTAATCACACTTAGAATAACGGATATAATTGTTGGCACCCCGAAGAACATTTTGAATTCAAGTGCGCATGAATTTGATAATAATAATAATATAATATGGGTGGCGCTACAGTCCGAGGCGGACCTGGGCCTAGCTTCAAATATATTTAATAAATTATAATAAATTTGATGGGTATGGTAAATATACAAAATTAAAAATTGTGCTTACATATGGAAAATACATACAAATGGAATACTAAAAGAAATTTCCCAAAAACTACATTTATTATAATAATAATAATATGGGTGGCGCTACAGCCCGTAGAGGGCCAGGGCCTAGCTTCTCAGCAACCACTCGTGTTGTGCGTGCTATTGTTCTCTCACGCGTGGAAGGGACCTACAGTTTAATGCCGACTCTGAACGGTGAATCTAAGAAGCTTTTTCTAGAAGGGAATACTCTTTGAGTATTGTCAGTGACTCGAAAGAGGTGGAGCCATGAAATATGAAAGGTAGTAAATTCGGGTATCGAACCTGGCACCGTCTGCGCAAGAGTCGACGCACTAACCCACTTCGCTACGGCGACCCACACTACATTTATTGGCATCCTCAAAAATGTACAACTATTGGCATCCTTGAATTTAAGGAAAAAAATATGTTTTGTCCTACAATATATCTGTTACGCAGTTTTCTGCATTTCTTCAATTTTTAAAAATAATAACGATTTAATTCTACATATTATTGTATAGTTGAATTTCTATAGAACCAATTATTTTCTTAAATTATCAATTATTTTTATTTAAAACAAACAACATAAATTGTTAATCAAACAAATATGTATTACTAACTAAATAAGGTTTACCAAATCGTTGATCCTTAGCGAAAACACACAAGATATAGCTAATATTTCACTTTAGTATTCGTGTTAACTCTTTTACTACCAATCACTGGCTAAGGAGGCAGCATTCGTCAAAACATAGATGCAACTTTTTCTCATGAGTATTAATTTAAAAAAAAATCCTTTGCTTGGATAAATAGTTTTTGAAGAAATCGCTATAACAATGAAATGGTGTCAATAGTTGGTGCAAAAAAAGGGGATGCCAATAATTGTATCCGTAACGCTACATCTTCTACAGATTGGGAAATCGGGAAAGCAACCAAGTGGGAAATTTTTAAATGTACAGCTTCATTTTTGCTTCGCTTGATAGAAAGTAGTACGAACAACAGTTGACAACATTTTGAAAAACAAATTTCAATTTCAATTATCAAGTTTATTTATAGATAATTGGTTGAAACCGTACACAGAGTTTTTATTTTTTCTTATTGTGTTAAAAATTACACAGGGCCACATAAATCGGGCAGCCACTGACCGTCACTGAAGTGGGCTCCGTTTCGGAAAGGGATATAAAAAGGAACACCCTTTAGAATAATTTTTTGTCGCTGAGTTAAAAGAACCCAAGGACAGTAAGTACATGTGACTGGCAAAGTGCCCTCATGGGTATTTGCCTCACTTAGACCTTTAAGTTCCGTTGTGCTAGGATTTCAGTAAGAAAGGAAAATAATAAACAAAGCCCCAAAAAGTCAACGAATTACTGAAAATGTCTTAGAATGCTGGGCAAAAAAAAAAAAACAAACTGCTAGCAAATTAACGCAAATCAAAAGCCATCTCTTTTGTCACAAAGAACTGTCACAAAAATAATAGTTTTTCAAACACCTCAACAAAATTGAGAAGTACAGCGTCAACATGTTGTCATCAACATCACGGAAAAAAGCTCCTCCAAAAGCTCTATCTACTCTCATCAACACCAGGTACAGAGATTGTGTCATTTTGTGCTTTCAGTCTCAATCTCCACACGAGACCAAAGAAAATTATGTTCCCTCACGCGAGATGCTTCTGATGATCCGACACTAGTGTTTTAGATACCGAACTGGTAGCATTCCCTTCCCCATCGATTTCGTTCCCTTTCAAGTGTAAGTTTCGTTATATGTCACATCATTCAAAATAACAACCAGTTTATTGTGAGCTCAAGTGTTTTTTTTTTCTGCTTTTCAAAAGAGAAATGTTAAAGTGAACCTAGTCCGTTCTTTACTTCGGGGTAGTAAATAATGCTCGCGCGGTTAGCGTATCCAAACGGGTTTCCTTTGGGTAGGCAGAGAGGTGTGCAGACTGCTGCAAGCAGTCGTGTGAATGAGATATTCATGCTTGGTCCAACATGCTTGAAGTTTGTCTTTTCGTGTTTGAGTTTCAGGTGTTTTGTTAGGGAGTCTAAGCGCTGTGTGCTCGAAATGTGTGTGCAATCTGTTATCTCTCGTAGCTTAAATATTTGACGTTAGTTAAAGAATACAGCCAGAAACGTGGGCCATATGTTTGCGGGTCAATATTGTCACGAGTCAAGTGAATACGTAGACTGACAGAAATTTGTTCAACTATGTGAAACATAAACTGGTTCCACACAGTTAAAGGTGTCCCGAAATGCATGCAAGATTTGAATTTTGCGCCATTTTATTTGACAGTCGAACATTTAAGAAAATTAAGTTTTTATATACTCCTGCTAATCAATTGGAAGTCTATTTAATAGTTTGTGTATACAAGTGTGCTTAAAGAAACATTCGTTGATGTTTGAGAACTTGTCTTTTGTTTACTTTGATGTTGTCACAACAGGTGATAAATGATGTGTTCAAGGCCAACTTCGCGTACTCAGTTTACCGATGGATGCTAGTTTCTGTTCAGTATGTCGAATTGTGAAATTCAGGCATAAATTGATTCGCTCTGGACAGATGTGTGGCTAATTGTAATAATTTTAAAAACATGAGCTGCGCGTGAGGCTTACATGGAAAAGAACCTAATTTGGTTAGGTAGGACCAAATACAAGTTTTTAAAAATACACTAAAATGAAGAAAAGCACAATTTTTGCATGTATTATATCTTTATTAGAACAAACATTCCCCTTAAAGAAAAAGATAGAGAAATATAACGTCCTTCAAGTGGCTGCCTCGGATGCCTTCGCAGTAGCGCATTCTGACACCCAAATTCAGACATTCAAAGACATTGTTGATGGTTTCGGGATGAAGCCCTCGGATTGCTTGAATGACCATAATTGGAATTGGCCATAATTGTATGAATGGTTTCCAGATTGTTGGCATAACATCGGTCCTTCACGGTTCCCCACAAGAAACATACAGTCCTAAGGGCTCAATTCGCAGCTCCAAGGCGGCCAATTCACATCACCAAGACTACTGATAACGCGATTGGGGAACTTGGTGCACAAAAGGTCGATTGTGGCATGGACTGTGTGGCATGACGCGCCATCCTGCATGAACCAGAGGTCACCGAAATCCATGTCTACAATTTCAGTAACAAAAAAAGGGCGTCCCTATGCGACCATCGTTGACTGAAGTCAACGTCGACCCAACCCCATTTTCGAATAAAGACGCTACAAAGATGCTCTCGGCCACAGCAGCCACCTTCTCATCTGTACGAGAACAGGGACTATGAGTGCTTTCCACTAGCATACCAACTTGTTGAACTTTTTGCTCAAACTTACGTGCAGCAGTCGCGGTGTGTTCTTCAATTCGAAAACTCCAAGACTACACAGCACTCACTTTGGAAATAAATTATCAAGATTTCCCAACGTTCTTCCAGTGTAAAGTGATTCATTTCGTTCCGGTATGATACTGACTTTCTGTCAAGATTTCGAGCGGGAAACATCTGTCAGTGTCAAAACAACCTTTGATTTAAGAAAAAAAGAGCCACCAGATGTCCATTAACTACAGTACATTAACTACGAGTGGAGTGGACCTACAGTGTGATGGCTTATTTCGTACAAATTCAATTTCAGATCAAAGTCACCGAGTCGGGAATGGTACGGGTCAAGTATTAAGAAAATGGTTCGTTGTGAGGGGAACCGCAAAAAGGCGTAGGAGTAAACGTACAGATCCACTAGAGCGGTTCATGAATGCATTCATTTCAATTTTCTACGCTTGTGCCGTATGTGAGTGTACTCTATTAATTGTCGCACACAAGTGGCAGACATCACAAGAAAATAAAAGGAATGCATTTTTTTTTGCCTCCTACACATGTGTTCTCGAAGTGAGCAAAGAGTGTGCACACTAAGCGCACTGAGTACATAGAGACTAGTCGGTCTCTTCCTTCTGTCGCGACATATATGTACTTCTCCACTTGTTTATGACATCTAAACACTTCGACTGCCATCCGACACAGCGGAGGGTCAGAGAACTTTCGTTCACGGGACCACATAACCCACCCGATGATGCTTTTGATTACGTATTATACGCGGGTAGTAGGGAACTAGGGGAATGAGGGTACAATAACATATTAGCTCCTACTTCGGGCTTGTCTTCCTTTTCAACGCGAATTGTTCTCACAGTCTTCTATGTCTCAACTGGCAGAGCAGTGACAAACGTAGTGAGGAGTGTCCACTTTTCTCTAGTTGGTTAGACCGATTTTATGGTACTTCAGATGATAATGGCCTCTAAGTGCTCCAAATTTGTATCGCAAGTGAAGTTTGTCCAATTTCACTATTAAACCTGGGCCATATCATCCGAGGGGTCTTTATTAACTTCTGCTAAGATTGTGTCATCGAAATTTCATATCATTTTGGCCGCTTCCTTGACTGGGAGGACCTTCGCTGGAAAAACTCTGCCATAATCAGGGATTCTGATCGAGAAATGCATATTTAACATCTGTTTTGCATCTTCGATCCATTCGCGTCTGCATGAATATCCGAATGGTTGATGGATTCACTTGTGGTTCGCTCGCTTGGTCCCTTATTGGGAATTTCGAAATCAAGAAACGGACGAGTATAGGCGCTTTCGTCTTAGTTAATTTAAACATTATCTTGTATATCTATATCGTACATCCTTTTATCTTCATGTGGATTGGTTGAGAGAGAGAGATCAAGCCACGTCCCAGAAGGCCAAGTAAAGCCTTAAAGCCCCTATTTGAGGAAGTGAAAATTGCCCCTAGGACACCTAAGCATCCAAGACTCTGTATTCTGTCTAATATCATTAGTTTGGTGGTTGTCCATAAGTCCTGCCACCAGGCTAAGCTGCCATAAGTCTGATGATTGCTGTACATCTGCAGACGAGTTTTTGAGTTTGGTATCCGGTTTTTGCCAAAGATCCTAATTCTCAGTTATAGACCGGTTTCTTGACTGCGATTTTAAAAGAGTCAAGGACCGGAGCCCACTGAAATTCGAATAAAATCAATTCTTCATGTAAGCTTTTTAAAAAAAACGATCTCGTTTCATTAGATTCTTTGTCGAAAACCAACAGTCTCTCCGATTACTTGCCTTGTATTACAGAACACATCGTGTTCGAGTGAATAGCAACACGTCTTTGTTTATTTCCGTTGTCAGTCTTGAGATACAAAACAAACAAATTTCTGCTATGACCACACCTTTTGGTTCAGTTTTGGCTCGCTGCCATCTTCAAAAGCTTCTTCTAAAAGGTTACAACCTTGTCACATTGAATTGCCAAGAAAACAATGAAGACATAAGAATTCTGTTCACTATTGGTTGGGACTTTGTGCATTTTGTTTTGAATCGAGTCAGGGCTCTTCGTCATCTCTTTTCTTTGGTGGCGCTAGAGTTTAGGTTGACATAGACGTAGTATCCGTAGCAACAGCTCGTGTGGCGCGTAGATGGCCTAGAGTTGGATACCGAATCCGAACAGCGATGATTTTTCTTGATGGCGCGAGTGTAGCCCAGATTCATTGGCCAGTGAAAATACAGCTAGAATCCAACAAATGACATTTAGTCTTGAAGTTGATACGATCAAAGATCAAACTTCACGGTATCACGGGTTTGTTGTCACTTGTCCGGAATGAACAAACGTGGTACCCATCCCGTAGACAGGAGATCTTTTAAGATGCCTACTATCTCAGCTAACTCGCGCACCTTCAATCGGCGGTCTTCCAAAACTAGATCGTGGATTTTGGTCAGGTTATCTTCCATGGTAGCCCTTTTCGTGGCACGGGGGTCGTCAAAAACCGACGCGCGACTACGTTGAAACTCGTGTCTCTTGCGATATTGACGCCATCGGGCGGTGATGCAAAGTACTTATCCGACCACCCTCGTATGTAGATTATAAATCGAAATGAAAATAGGCTGCTACCGGCACTAGCATCTGGGAAGAATGTGAGAGGCCTGTAAGCCTTTTGTAGGAATTGCAGAGACATCGAGGAGGAGGAGGCGACCTTATATTACTGCCCTACTCCGCAAACCAGTTACTGCTTTAAGTAAGGCGTAGGAAATAATTGCATTTAATGTTCCTTAGTTCAGCCAGGTTTTTGAAGCAGACGGCTACAAGGTTTTTCTGTGGAGAGAGTGAGCACTGCGTTGGCAGAGTAGATGTTCAATGGTTGTTTCCTTCTCCTCGTCGAAGCGTCTTCTGCAGAAGTTGTTGTATGAATGATGGATAACCATAAGGAAAGACTACGAGCCAGTTCGAGTGAGATCGAGAGACTTCCAGAATGTTCTTTGATTCTCGAAGAGGACCTTAGGTATCATGATTTGAATGTCTACTCATAAGGTAAATACGGTCAAAACCGTTTATAACGACATCGGTTATAACGACCAACTCTTAGGTCTCTGTTGAATGTCTACGAGCAATAACAAAATATTCATAAGCGCATGGTAAATACAGTCAAAACCGTTTATAACGACATCGGTTATAACGACCAACTCTTAGGGTTCTGCTGAATGTCTACGAGCAATAACAAAATATTCATAAGTGCATGATAAATACAGTCAAAACCGTTTATAACGACATCGGTTATAACGACCAACTCTTAGGTCTCTGTTGAGATCATTTAAAAAACAACTTTATCGCTCACAACGAGCTATTTGTTCATGCTATTGAAATAAAATAATGGTTATAACGACTAAAATCGACGCAGTTGAGCTGGCGCGACTGCATTTTTTCTGATGCAGATCCGATGCATTCGTATGTTCACATAGAATTGCGCAAATTTTCGCTGTTATTTTTGTTTTGTGTTCAATATAGTGCAACTTTTTCTGTGTGACGGTGGTAGTGGAAGTTTATTTTATCCGGCTCTGACGCTGTATTAGGAAATGAGTCAGCAACTGAAAAATTCTTAGGAATCAACAGAGAGTAAGCACGTATCATTTATAGATTTTGTGGTAGCATTATATGATTTTAAAGAGCTTGCCAAAGATTTTAGACCACCCACTATCCACTATATCCACACACCCTCCTTCGGACACTTATTTTAAAATTTTTCAAATTACATATGGTGCCTGGCTAGACCTATATCAATTTACATGCATTTGTGTGGAGATATGTGCCACTTAGAAACCAATTTTGCCAAGATGCAGATAATAATAATAATATGGGTGGCGCGACAGTCCGAGGTGGATCTGGGCCTAGCTTCTCAGCAACCACTCGTGTTGTGCGTGCAATTGTTCTTTCACAAGTGGTAGGGACCTACAGTTTAATGCCGACTCCGAACGGCGAATTTGAGAAGCTTTTTCTAGACAGGAATACTCTTTGAGCATTGTCAGTGACTCGAAATAGGTGAAGCCGTGAATTATGAAAGGTAGTAAATTCGGGTATCGAACCTGGCACCCTCTGCGTAGGAGTCGACGCACTTGCCCACTACGGCACGGAGACCACCAAGATGCAGATAAGTTTTATAAATTTCTCACAGCACTGACGATTCTTGCAATTTATTGTGTGATGCCCCCGTAGCCAAAAGTATTCCAAATCCAAAGTAATCATTCCACATAATCTGAGTTCGATATTTTGTTAATTTTGTTCATTTTTGTGCAGCATCAGTCAAAGTAATAATAAACTAATTCCGTTAAAAATAAGTAGAATTGTCAAAATGCAGGATATTCCATTTTTCTTACATGCTGAATATTTAATGGGGTCCAGCCAGGATCCATATGACCGTCCGAAGGTTTCTTTTTCTTTTCCTTTTCCTTTTTTTGCCCGCTTCTAGGAATTCAATAGAATGGGGTTTTCCATAAATCGTTAGAAAATAAGACTTTATTAATAAAACTTTACTAAGAATTTCAAGTCGATAGCTTCATTAGAAATATCAGTAAATAACGCTGAGTGTGCCTGGGTGCCTGGGTGTCCGACCTGTTCACATGCCTGGTATCGGTTACAACGATCAAATTTGTCAGTCCCTTGAAGGTCGTCTTCAAATGTTGAACTTTAAGGAATGCTGACAACCTGTTTGTTGATGTATTCGTATCGCCCCTTTCTCGATGCTCACAATTCAAGTCCTCACATTCAATTGCTGGTTTGTCATGAATGATATAATCCTCGCAATATGGTAGATTATCCACACGGCAGGAACTCGGGCATCGAATCCCATTAAGTTACACAGGTCATCAGCATGCGGAAAGAATGTTGACCCGTCCCCCGTGTCCTTGTTTTCAGACACGAATGACTAGTAATCACATCATCAGATGTGAACACACGAGCATTGGTAGGTATGTACATAGCTCCTTACAATTGAATACATATTCGATGAAGCCTCACCCTTCCTGCCTTCTGCTTCTGAATTTGAGTAGATTCGAAACCCTATCCTTTGCCACCCGCATTCCAATGAGAGGCACTCCCAGTCCATTGACAAATTAGCATATTCCGACATGAGTCCAGCTTGTCAATGCCGCTCCTATTTGGCCTCGATTTTCGCACAGAATGTCCTAACTTTGATGAACACACTGTCCACTCTCAAACCCTTATGTGCTCCACCCCCAAAAAAGCTCACGCACACTCGCCCACACACAAGCACACTTTATGGTCGATGCTTCATCGACACAAGTTGTGTGTCTCCGTCAATGTGCTGATGACATGATGTCATCTCTTGGCGCCCAAGACAAAAAAGAAAATCGAAAGTCTCCGCCAGAACTCGTTCGATATCCCTCCGGCCTGCACACAGACGAATTATAGTAATTACGAACCATTGCTCTGGGTTTGCTCTCGTTTCCCTTGTCAGCATATAATCCACTCTCCACCCTTATATACCTCGCAACCAAAGGGTCTTCCATTCAAATACATGCACACCAGGCCATGTGTCTGTGTCCATCTCCACATCGTCTGACGAACGTGATGTCATCTTTTCGGCGGCGAACGCAAAAACCGAAAGCATAATTCAGAACTCGTTCAATTCACACATCCGCACAGGCACACTGACCCGCGGAATGAAAACGAATATCGACACCGCTGCGCCCAAAAGGGGACTGTCGGTGCGTGTTATGTTTTTGGTCCCCCTTGTTGTGGGGGCCTTGTTTATTTTTGTTTACGCTATCTGGGCGAAGATGATCGCGGGTGAAGATGTCATTGCTTTTATTTGTTGGAACACCTTGAAACTTGAATTGCTTCTGAGGCGATAAGGTTGAAAGTTGTTTTCATTTGAATTTCTCGTTGGCTTCGGACAAATTTGGAATTTTAATTAGTCTCAAAGGCACTGTGCTGTGAACATAAGCATACATATTTTTGTCGCTGCCCCGACGTCATCAGCATCGTTTTAGAATTCACGTTCCGTTCCTATGTTCCATTGTAATTTGCCGGCTGCCCGACGGGGCATACAATAGCTTCTCAATGTCTTATAAGCTACAATCAGTAATCAGTGGCCTTGGTGCAGGCTTTGGAATGCGATAACTGGTTTTTCCCTTGAATCACGCTCGTTCCGCTCCTACGAACAAACAGATGTGTGGAAAAGTGCCCTTTCATGCGAACGCACGAGTGGTCGTTGAACCGAAAATGTTTTTATGTTTTTCATTTGCTTCATTGTATATGCGAGGGTTATAAGGCTGAGACTTAATGGCCTGCCTTTGGACATTATTTTCAAGAATAAAATGATTTTGTATCGATTGTTGGGGCCAAATGGATCCTGACATTTTGAGAATTCTTTCAATAGTCTCAAACTGAAGACATGTGGAGCTACAGTGCCTAAAAATTTAGTTTAGCCACATCCACAGCATTTATTTCAGACTTCGAAAGTATTCTCATCTATTAACTGAAACGTCTGCAACGCCATTCCTTCCAAAATCTATAGCCATTGTAGATCAAGACGTTGTTCCACTAGCTGTACTTTCTTTCCAGAACACCGGATGCAACAGGTTTCGTTATTTTCCTAACGCTTCAAGTGAACACCGGCATAATCACAATAATTGCTGTGTTTTTTTGCAAGCTTCAAAGAACAATTGCTTCAAGTTTGCTTTGTCAGGCACAAGAGTGGGAACCAATAAAACGTAGCTAATTCTTAATTCATTTTTGCAACATAAATTGCGTCTATGCTGTGTCCTATTGAAGCAACAATTTAACTGTGATTCAAATTGCTTCAGCCTGTGGATTGTTGAGCAATAAAAATACTAAGGTGTAATTATAGACCGGAAAATGAGTTGGTACCTCCTGATCATAGAGTTCCAAGTCGAAAACGAACACCAGCAAGAGTGAAGCCCAGTCTTAATTTACATCACAGTCTCCTTGCCACTGTCAATCATGAGCCTACTGAGTTAACAAGAGTTTATTTTTGGATCTGAAGATGAATTTTACTTTGTTTCCTGAAAGAGTACGTTGTGGTAATGACTTAATTAGCGACGAAACGAATCAGCGTGGTGGGTATGTCCACCAACTCATGCGCTGCCTCTCTACTAAAGACACGAACTATTTATAATAGCCACGCTTCCACCTCATTCTAGACTCACTCTGACTACAAAAAGCTCCTCAAACTTCACCTTCCTGCATAAATCTGTAGACCCTATAGAGCCTAGGTCCAATTCCACCCCATACTGCAGCGCCTCTCCAATAATTAAGTGACAAACAGCACACATTTTCTCGTCCCACAGGTACATGAGCTGCGGATTCCTGTAAGGGCAAGCAATAAAATATTTGCAGGTCAAGGTGGCAATGCACTTAAGTCACCTCACACCCATTTATGGTGATTCAAGGTCAGGCAACAAGAAAAAAATAAATGCCAGAAATAATTACATCCCGCTATGGAACCGGTGTAGCCAGTATCTCATCAATCTTCGGTTTCATTAGAAGCTTGCATGTCGTCGACACGATAACGAATGCGTTGCCTCCCCAAACGGCCGGTAATTGACTGTCGCCGAAGTGATTGTCACTCGAAGTAATTATTAAATCGATATCTGACAGTGGTCATCGGATTTGCATGCCTAAGCATTGTTAAGTGTCGGCCTGTTGTTATAGGGCGTAATGATGTAGGAAAATAAAGGAATAAATGTGGAACAACCACGTGGGTGTGTGATTTCGTGTAGGGATGATGTCATCCACTCCGGTGTAACCTTGGAAAAAGCTCTTTCTGGGTAATAAAAAATAAACATCGCGCTGGTCTAGGAGATGTTGTCACTTTGATAGCGATGGCATTTGAAAGGCTAACAAATTCTGCAACCACTACATCAATTGTTTGACATTGACACGTACATGAATTTGCATTTCCTGGAAGGGTGGGTGCATACAGTCAGGCGTAATTTGAGCTTTTTTTGACCGAGATATGAACGTAGCCTTTGTGCGCAATGTCACAGCAACATGCCGAGAATGTGTGTCTTGCTGAAGGAATCGCATCAAATTTTTGGAAATTATCGTGATTTGGGTTTATCCTGAGCGAGGAGTTGATACCAAGAGGAGGACTTGGACTCGCATTTGCTGCAACGGAATCTGATGAAATTTGCTCATGTAAAATGTGCTCCATGTCTGTTCCTTCGGTTACAGGCTATAGACTCTAACTTGTCAAAGTATCAAGTTGGGTCCCCGGTTTGAATCCCAGTGAAAGCAAAGGAAATGTGCGTTTACCGAGTTCTCAAATCAGGCCAAGTGAAATTAACCGCACTGAAGTGGTAGATCTGTGGTAGTTGTCTCACTGTGAGTGAGAGGACCAACGTAGTCTAAGTACGCCGAATCCACTACCAGCCGTCCCTACCTACCCGCCATAAATATAAGTCGAAGCACGACTTTTTCAAATTATTTTGAGACAATCGCGCGAGTTACGGACCCGCACTCCACAAAACCGAAGTTTGAAGGAAACCATGTTCATTCGATACTCCAGACTAACCTACAACGATCTCGACTCAGTCTGGTCGCGGAAATGAAATCGGTGTGTAAAACATTTGAGTAAGGAATTTCCACGAATTGCAGATTGTCTGAATGAAAAGTAATAGAGACTTGATAAGTTTTACCCCAAGCTTCGGACGGGACGATCGACTTCTCCTAAGAGCAATTAATAAAGTGTTTCTTAAGTATATACACACTTCTGTTAATCATTCATTCTATTTTTTGTTTCTAAAGAACACCTAAATACGTAACTCGCGAAACTCAGATGTCAACACTAGATGCACGAACTCCGTCAAGTGGGTGCAAGCTTGGGAACATTGACATCAGCGGAAGAAGCCGAATAGCTTCGAAATGCCCAAGTTAACTCTTATACAACGACCTCCACGTACCCAGGAGAATCAGAGACTGTGAATCAACGCCTTGAGTTTTACTTCAGGTACCAATTAAGTTGAATTATTGGACAGTCCCGCTCGTAAGGGATAAGGGCTTGCTGCCTTTGACGTCCCAATACCTCTCTAAAGTATATATTTCATGTACTATGCCAATAAAGTCGACTCAATTAAGATGACGCGTTAGGAAATGTTGGGCCTAATGCACAAACTCCGCCAAATTGTCACAAGCAACTGATTTTGTACTTGAGTTATAAGCGATATGCCTTTGGAAAGAATAAATTTGACCACTCAATGAGCCATAATCCGTTGGAAGCCGAGTCTTCCAAGCTCAGTGGAGTAGAGGGAGATTTTTGTAATGAAAAATTATGTCGTAACCACCGGCTCAAACTTAAACTAAGGAAAATCAAAGGAAGAAATTTTCAAATTTTCACCAGAGGTTCACATTCATTTTTAAACTGCCACAAAATCATTTCAATGAAAATATGCAATTGCACGATCGTGCCACACCGCCAAAGTTACTCTGCGCGGTGAATAAAATTGTATTATTCAATAATCTGCTTGTCAAAAAGGTAACGGACACCATTCGATAATTAAAGCACTTATTTCTCGTTTCGCGTTGTTTCTTTATGTTAGAATACACTGTTCACGCTCGACCATCGGAGAACAAGCTCTTCTTTAGAGACTGCAGGCCCAAGATATTCGAACCCACTGATTCCTCCGCCGACGATCTAGGTTCCATTCACAAACAACACTCTTCACTCAACGCAGGTGAACCATTTACAACGCCAGTCTCAATCCTTCTATCTGCATGTATACTTGTGTAAATACGTATACGACTGATACTTGACTTGCAAGTTTTTACGGAATGCCTTGAATTCAGGCAATTTTAGCACAACCCTTTCTGAGCTACAAAACTTCGTTTAGTCTTAAGATCAAAATTTCCATATCTGGGACAAGAAGCAAGAAAATGATGGCCCTTACGCCAAGAACACGACTGTAAGATCGCTGTACAAGCCGTTTGCCGCATTGTTTTGACTAGGACTGACTGACATCTTGTTGAAGGAACTGGGTTAACATAAAAGGCTTTATTTTTTAGGATATCATCTCCCTCGAGCCACGGACTAGTGCTCAGAGAGAACAAATGTCGACCAAGCTTGAAGAAAGAAATTAGCTATTTTTTTTTGCTATAGATACCGGTGAACGTCTTGGACAGAGCGTCACAATGGGCAGCTATAACTTCGAGGTAGTCTAGGACTTCGTCTACCTCGGCTCCGCAGTAAACAGTACAAACAACATCAGTACCGAGATCAAACGCAGAGTAACTCTTGCCAACCGCTGTTTCTATGGGCTCAAGAGGCAATTGAGTAGTAGAGCCATCTCTCGAAGGACCAAGCTGACTTTATACAAGACCTTGATCATCCCAGTCCTCCTGTACGGCGCGGAGGCATGGACAATCTCAAAAGCGGACGAGGAAGTCCTTGGTATTTTCGAGAGAAAAGCTCTGCGTGCGATCTTTGGTCCTGTTTGCGTTGTCGGTTTCTGGAGGAGAAGATTCAACCACGAATTGTACGGGCTGTACAGCGACATGAGTCTAGTCAGGCGTCTTCGGATCCAACGCCTAAGATGCCTAGGCCATGTAGAGCGTATGGACAACTCAGCTCCGGCCCGGAGAGTCTTCGACTCCGAACCCGTGGGACAACGCAACAGAGGACGCCAGCGTTTAAGGTGGCGCACCCAGGTGGAGAAGGACCTCAACCAACTTGGCGTGCGACACTGGAGACAGCTAGCCAGAGACCGTGCTAGCTGGAGAGGCTTGTTGGTTGAGGCCCAGGTCCACCCCGGACTGTAGCGCCAAATAAAGAAGAAAGAGATACCGGTGAAGCCAATAATTTTTTTTTTGTGACAGTAAAACTACGAAACTATCTAGAGCCGTTGCTCTTACAGGTGATATGACGAAATGTAGGCCAACCTGTTAACTTGTAAGTCATTAATGACAAGATTTTGCAAACAACTCCATTCAGACCCGACCTCAGAAACCTATCACTTCAAGGTTTTTTTCTTAATGGTCGCCTTAGTTTATAGGAGAAATGAAGTATTACAGAGATATCCGACTTCACAGCTGATTGCCTCCTCGTCCATCGACAAATTTGAGTTCCTTTTTGAAAGATATTCATGAATTTCTGACGGTTATTCACGAAACAACGTGAATGCCGTCCAGTGATTGAACAATTTGGTTAAAGAAAATGTTATAAAAACAGTAGTCAAAAAGGTTAAGGGGCAAGAGAGGTAAGAGTCGGGCATCTCTCTAAAACTTCATTTCTGGTTTATAGGGACACATCGAACAAGGGTGGCTTGTATTTTACTTAGCAATTTAAGATCTGTTTCGATTACTAGACACTATCTGTCATCAATTACGAGTATAACTGCAATTCGCTTTGGAAACGGACGAAGGATTCCCACAAACGTCTCGGATCCATCTTCCACATTCCATCTTGTATTCATATTTCCCGAGTATGGCATACGGTGTCTCCAACATCACCTCCAAAATTGATATTGAAGGATCGCTTAATACCCTATTTTATGCAAGACCCTGTGTGTTTGGAATACCACACAACAAATACGCCACCGAGAAGTAGTTTATGAAAGCCTCCAACAAAATAGTTTTATTTCGTGCTTCACGAAGTTCTTTCCATGAACTGTTCACTGCAGCGCAACAGCCTAACAAGCAAACAAACTCATTCTCATCCAACCCATCAACGAAAAGCTAAACCGGTTTCCTGCATCATAAATATCTAATGAGTCGAAATTGCTTCCGCTTAAAACAATTCATTAAGGAAAGTGAATGTATGGATTGCAAAAAGCAAAGAATGATGATTGACTGGTTGTTCCTGGAATGGAAATGTGGAGGTGAACGTAGTTTAGTCTACTGCGTTTCAAATAACCTGGAAGTGTTAAAAAATACTGTTATTTTAAGTCGGAGATAATAAGCATCAAAGGTAATGATTGCGAAATACCGTCCATGTTGTCCAAACTTTTCCAAAAGAACAATTTTTGTAGGCAGAGTCGAGGCTGACTTTAGATAAACTTTTCTCTTCATCATCGTCATCTTCTGATCTAAGGATCACCAAGCCGTTGCACCATCGACTCTAGCTCATTAGAAGTTATGTCCAATCGTAAGTGAAGTTGGTCCAACCACCTCGTCCTGGTTCTGCCAATAAATCGTCTAGCTGATGAAATTGCTAGTTTTTGTTTAGAGGACCACGCGACGTTTCGTGCTTGCGCTGTCCTCTCCCTGGTAGAATCACTTTCAATGCCCGCCTCGGAAGTCGCAATGCTGTTGACAATCGTACCAAATGAACAAACCATCAAAGCAAACTTCTTTCAGTTCGAAGAAGCAACAGATCAACATTGAGTATCTTGCGTACTGTCGTGTTTTCAAAATATCGCGATTGTTTTACACACAAAGCACTCAACGGCGACTACAAAATTAGGAATTATGTGGACGAAATACCGCGCGAGGAACTCCCACAACAACAGCACGAAAAATCTCTGTAGCTTGTACTCGGTTCTTAAGTTCTTTCAATATTTACCCAAATTGCCTAACCATGAGAGTTGGCATAGCAACTGAATTTCAAACCGCTTACCTGGCTTTGATACCAAGTCCGGCCTTCCTGATTGCAGATCTTCTCGAAACTGCTTCAAAATTGCCCAAGCTTGGCAAATCCTATGGGAAAGCTCAGTATAACTCCTCCCGTCAGTAGTGAATTTCCATGCCAAGAGACCGCAAGATACTCATACGTCTCTTTGCACTTTGCTTTCATTACTAATCGTTCACAAATTTTGAGTGTACTTCTCGTCATTCTCAGAAGAAGTGAGAGGAAGACTAGGACTAGGACTATAACTAGGACAAATAAGAGAGAGACTAAGATACGATGATTTTCAACCAGAGCTTGTCCAAAACCCAATGAAATCTCGAAGTGAAAATCCAAATTAATGTGAGAATAGTTCTGCGTCCTCGATAACCGCATACACGGATACCCGGGTAATATATTTCGGGTACCGATAGCCATACGGGTACGGGCAATACATCATCCGGCTATCCGAATTATGGGCTATTACTGGGCTACAAAAATTATCTTGTACGCGCATGGTTGTGGTTTATTTATTATTACACAGGTACCCGGATACTCGGGTAATTGTCGAAACTGATACTGTCCGGGTAAAATCAAGAGCACTTCTCCAAGCGAGAGCAACCCACAATATTAGCGTCGATCAGTTTGAAGACAGTCCTTAAAAACATAACTCCTCCCTTAAAACACTTTTCAAATTTCCTCTCTTTTTCATTTCAGAACCACTTTTGAAGCCACTCACCTCCAACCTCGTCAAAAATGTCTAGTAAGTCGTCAACATCACCCCCATTATTCGACGTATAATTAACAATTTGAACAATTCCAGCTCCCGTCAGTGCAGAGCAATGCAACGTCGTCTGTCCGTCCTGTCGCAAGCAGATCTTGACGAAGATCGAGTACAGGTCTACAACTAAAACCCACCTAATAGCGCTTATACTCTGCATCGTCGGGTAAGTTGAGCACCACACCACAGATATGCCACGGAAACCTAATATCTCTCTCTCTCTCTCTCATCTCCTCCGCAGATGCTGGCCATGTGCTGGTTGCTTGTACTGCACTGGATGCGCTCGCAACGTGGAACACTACTGCCCATCGTGTAACGCCTTCATCGGTGTCTACGAGAAGTGATCGGCTAACCCTCACCAACTCACACAGGCAGTACATTTAAAACGCATAACCACCTCTAAGTGTGTCTAGTTCTTAGGTTAACTATATACATATACATATTTTTTTCTTAATTTTACAATGTCACCAAATAGAAGTAAATATAAATTTTAATCGGTTTCGTAAGAAGTGCCTTGCGCTTGTCGGCTGTCTTTACGAGAGTTAAAGATCAACAAGTCGAAGATGTGAAGAACGCACAAGTCAATGCATGCACATGTATCTTTTATCGCACGACACATTCGTACAGTGTATTTGAGAGCGGAACAAATATCTATAAGCATTCGTATTTACAATGGCGTCCTAGGTGTCTTATCTTTTTGTATACATTCGTTGTTGATATAAAATAAACAAAAAAAAGAACACGCTTTTTAGATTTTTTAACAAGTGGTTTTATTTTCGCTCGGAATCACCAAGCAATTATGGAGACGGGGAATGCAGGCACATCCACTCGCTTGATGAATACACGAAATTATGCGGCATTTATCATCGACTGTGACGTCAGAGTTGCCTGCTAATTGTAAGAGCATTTCGGTTTTTTTTTTATGGGACACGTTTTTAGTGGAATTGAATTCTACAGGGTGTTCCTTTCAATCCGACTGGGGTTGACTCTGCATGGAGCGGCTAGAGGGATTCAAATACGTCGTTTGATAAGTCAGCGACTTTGAATGCCAGTATCATCCAATCACTACAGTATACTGCTCCCACAAATACCGTTAAAAAACTAATGTCATGTCTTGGGAAATCTGAGTTATTTAGTTTGAGTCTGACAGCTGGCGTCTTTGTGAATTTTAACAGAAATGGAAACAAGAGTATTTGGTAAAAATAAAACCGTCAACCAGATCTTCTTAACACCATCAATTTCAGTGGTTCCCTGAGATTTTAGTTGGTTCCAGCTCTGGTCGTACGAACTCAAGTTATGCCTAAGGTTGAGTCCGACCAACAGAACTCGTCATGCCAGAAATCGTTGAATTGAAAACAGGAATTGAAGTGTGTGATGTGACTGATGTGCGGTTGATGTGATGAGCGGCATGTGTCTGTTAAGAGGCGACCATAAGCGAAACCTTAAGGCTATTTCAAAGGACTTGAGGGCGATGTTTTGAGCCACTAACCGAACGAATTCTTACGCCATTTCGTTACAGTAGAGGAAACATGGATCCACCAGAGCACACCAGGGACCAAAGAATAATCAAGAGAGTGGGTGTCTCCGGGTAGACGTGCACACAAGGCAGGTCTTCTGTTCAACAAGGTGATGGCCACAGTTTTTTGAAGATGCACGCGGTGTCATTCACATCGATTATCATTCCGCCAGATACGACAGAAATATTTCTAGTGCACATGTTTTTAGTCTTCTCCTTCTTCAGCTTCTTCCAAGACCCTCTTCATCCGCTTTGGATACTGTCCATGCCTCTGCACCGTAGAGTAGGACGGGAATGATGAAGGTCTTGTACGGCGTCAATTTGGTTATAAGGTCAAGCGAACTAGCCCCCAAGCCTGGGTTCTAAAAAATTGAGGTATCCCTATGAAGAATGACGTATAAAATACCTTCCTCAAACAAATAGTCACTCCATGCTACACATAAAGACAACCACTAAGAAAAGTGGTAAATCGCCTAGTCATAGTTAAATCCAATAAACACGAAGAAATGGAAATATAATTTTTGTGTTTAAGATTTGCCGTCGACACAAGAGCAGATTCAGAGAATACGTTCAGAAGGGGTTTTCAAGAGCACCGACTTCTGTCTACATGAAGAAGAGCAGACACAGCTTGACGTCAAGATTCATATGAAAAGACTTATGCCTGAAACACAATAGTACGCTGCGCCAGCCGACCTTATGTTACGATGACGCACTGCGTTGAAGTAAATACTCAATTTATCAGCTGTTCTCTCTCTTATCTACTAGATGAAAAATACTCCCGCTTTTTGCATACACTCATTTGAAATTACTTTTGTCGTTAAATTATTTTTAATCAGCTGTTTTCGTTTCTTAAATGACAGTTGATACAAAATCCTCTCAATTTGGAAGAAAACTCTCAATCTGGGAGAAAATCTCTCTCACAGCGCACCCCTCTGTCAAAAAATATTCAACATGTTGAATAATGACATGCGATGGACTTATGTTTTACGTTTTATTACAATCCTCTCAATCTCTCTCATTATTCACTGACGCAGGTCGACGCTGTGTTTTGTGCTTGGCCATTGAATTGTGTGCGTTGAAAGCCAACGCCAGCGCAAACGCACTATTGTGTTTCAGCCATTATGAAAGTCGTAAATTTGTTTGCCTCACAATTTTATGATTTATGAGGCTGCAAAAATATGAGAAGCCCAAGTTTAGAGTGTTTTGAAAGTCCATGCTGCGAATGGTCGGCGTATCCTCTAAAAGGGTAACAAGGAAGTGTTAAAAAATGGTCAACCCGATGTATATGTGCTGTGGGAAATATAAATTTCCCCAAATACTCGTATCTCATGCAATCAATTGTCCCACAAGCAAAAATTTGTTAAGTAATAAAACCCTTTACAGAATTCGATGTGCGTGCTAAACGCACATCCTTTCGATGCTAACAGGCGAAATGATTTCTCCCTGGGGGTATATGTAACCGTTTACGAAACCTAAACGGAATGTTTAGCAGAGACACTCTGGATATACCAAAAATTGCATACTTATGGATGCCAAAAGAAATAAAAATGATCTAATACATCAACCACACATGCAGATGTAAGGCACATACAGCAACCAAAATAATGAACGAATGAATTCAGGAATGAACACAAAGAAATTTATGATTGGAAGCGTTGTTTTTATCCGCGCTTATTTCTTAAGCGGCGATAGATATGATGAGTAACTTAAGCGGATATAGGACTTTTTGTTAGTGTATTTTACATGCAAATTGAAAATTAAATTTGCAAAAAAACACAGCTAAAATTACTCGGGGATTCCTACTTTCGTTCCCCCCACTCGATGAGCCAGATGGAGGTAACTATCGAGACATTGCGTCCACGCACATAAGCAAAAGTACGAACGAGCATAACCCGCACAGATGTGGAAAAGTGAACTGATTAATATGAGATCAAGCAGAGCGGTACCATGCAGTGGCGTGGCGTGGCAAATTTGAAGAACTATGTCGGTAAAAATGTTCACTAGCAAAAGCTTTCTGAAGATGGATTGTGTATTGCTATTTTGCTAATCACATACTTCACTACAGTCACTACAGGTAAAATTTACAATGAACCTAAAGTATAATAAAAGTGTCTTCGAAAGAAACCTTTTAGGCAGATGCAAAAGCAATAGCTTAAAGAAAGTTGATTTTATGTAATAAAAAAGTTACATTGCAATCTGCTTCAAAACTGATTTTTTCAAACAGAAATAAAAAGAGAAAGAAACAATCTATGAGAAAACAATACAAAATCAGCAAATAAGTCGATAAATAGTGAGTTATTTTTTACATAAGAAAGCGTGTGCTAAGCAGAGAGGAGTCAACCACAGCAAACTATGAACAGAAAACCAATTTGTTCTAACCAGCCAGATATTGTATAATATAATAATATGGGTGGCGCGACAGTCCGAGGTGGACTTGGGCCTAGCTTCTCAGCAACCACTCGTGTTGTGCGTGCTATTGTTCTCTCACGCGTGGAAGGGACCAACAGTTTTGTCCCGACTCCGAACGGCGTAGTTGAGAAGCTTTTTCTAGACAGGAAATACTCTTTGAGCATTGTCAGTGACTCGAAAGAGGTGGAGCCGTGAATTATCAAAGGTGGTAAATTCGGGTATCGAACCTGGAAACCTCTGCGTAGCAGTCGACGCACTAACCCACTACGCCACGGCGACCCAAAAAAGACATGCAATGGTACTGTGTATAGTGTATGTTTACGTAGAGCAGTGGAACGATATGACAAGGACTGACAAGCAGGTTGTGGGCTTGTGTGTTCCTTGGAATTGCCTCTAACAGTGTAGGAAACACAAATATTATGTCTTTTTTTCACATATTAAGGTTCATTACTGAATAGTAGAATATTAAAAGGAAACTCCACGCCACTGGTACGATGTAGTACAGATCTAAGCCTAGATCGGATGGAGTTGTCATCAAATTTCACACGCACTGACTAATTCCTTCTCAATCAATTTGGGTATTCTAATCTCACCCTTCTTCTTCTTGAAATGGACATCCACTTAGGCAAATACTTGTACCAACCGATCATCATGATCATGCCCCACAACCTGTTCGACAATGTCTCGCTTTGGTTAGGTTAAGGTGGCTGACTGTCAGTATACAGGCATGTTGACATAATAGGCATATTTTGAAGAAGAGAAATGGTGATGGCGAACGGGCCATCAGTTAAGGAAGGATACGCCGCTGCCTAATCCATGACGAAATAACCAGCCTTAACATCACAAAACTCCCTTTACTGGGTACGACCTTCATGCCCGCCAAACCATAAGTTCCCACTCACCTCACGGGTAACGAAAGATCCAAAAAGTGTATCTCTAAAAATAAACGCCAAACATGTTGCACATTCACAGTCTGTCAGAGCACGCTCACCGAATACTTTATCTTCCGCATGAGGTCAGACACAAACGTACGCAATAAATTCAGAACAAGACTACTTACGTACCTATTTAAAGCTAATTGTGGAAGCACCCTTCCAACACATCACAAGTGATGTCAGACTGATTGATGGGATTTTCAAAAATGTAGCCTTGAGATGCTTAAAAGTTTTTGATAAACAAAAACAATAACATACGTGCGTGCATGATGGTGTTTGTCTATCTGAGTTCAAATGTTTTTCATCTGAGAAGAATGAAAGCCACTGGCAGGGAAGATAGGGAGGAGCGATTCACGGCAAAGTGCTGACGTACAAAAAATTCATGAAGACAATGTGGAGCGAAATATTTGAAGAGGAGCACACAGCGCACGAATGACAGACTTATCTTGAAAAGTAAAGTTTTAGATGCTGCGTGTTCTGGGTCAACAAGAAATGATGCCGTAAAATTAGAAGATTTATAATTAGAAAGATTTTGATCGTTCTGACAGATTAAGCAACATTCTGTAGGTAAATAGTTTCCGAAATTCTTCAGCATTTTGCGAAAACGTCAAGGCAACTTCTTCCAAAATCTCAGGGCCACTTGCGTTTTATATACAGTAGACTCCCCCTAAGTCGAATTGTCACGGGATACTATAATCTGTTCGATTTAGAAAGGTTTTTGTACGGAAATTTGAGGGAAGTGTCTGTAAAATATGTCGAAAAAGTTCGAGATAAAGGGAGTTTCGACTTAGGGAGAATTCGACATAGAGAGAGTCCACTGTATTAGAAACAGTCTCTCCTCCAAGAATTAAATTTAGAGCCGGAATTTCAAATTCCTTGGGGATGCGCTACAGTTCAAGTTGAACGAATAATTTTAATATTTTTTTTCATTTATTTATTATTCATATCATTTTTTTTTCTTTTAGTGGTCTGATACGTATTATTGTTATGTGATCAGGTACGTGAGTGGAAGTAAGCTATTTATGCTTCACATCGATGTTGGAGCAGTCGTTACGGCCTCCATGGAGGCATTCTGACGTAATTGAAACCCACTTTACCTACCTATCCACGATATGTACGCCCAGCGGTATCGCGATCCTTTAGATACCTGGCCGTAGGGATACTGATGGCTTCCATCCTTGACGTTTGATCTGCCCACCCGTCGCCCCATCCTCGTCGAAACAACCCACTAAATGTTCGCCGTTGAGCAACGCCAGTGTTCCAGAAGTGGCCAAAAGTGTCTTAGAGGAGGAAAGAAAATTCTGATCGTCAGGCTTTGCTTCTTCTAGAGAGTCTTCCACGTGGTCTTATGGCTCCGACTAAACGACTGGATGGCGCAGTTGGTAGAGTGCCTTCCTCTGGTGAGCGGGGCCCCGGGTTCGAATCCCAGTGAGAAGCAAAGTTAATACGCATTAATCTCCATTTGCCGTTGGGATCAAATTAAGGGAACTATCACTGAAATGGTCAATCAGTGGTAGTAGTCTGACTAGGAGTATCACAATGGACCAATATGGTCTAAGTGTGCTGGTGAAGACAATAGCAGCCCCCATACCTAACCCCACACTGTGTTGTTCTGATCTTTTATTTCTCTTTAATTTTTTCCCAATTACTTCACTACTGCCATGTCCAAATGTTCAGTATAATCCAAATCATCGTATCAACTCCTGTATAATTCCACTTAGGGTTGTGTTTGTTTAGTTCAAATAAGTTTATTGAACCAGTTCGTTCTTCTAGTTCATTTAGTTGACTGTAGATTACAGTCAATGAAATGAACAGAACAGAGCTTAGCATACATGGGCAGTGGGTATTGGTACTCCTAGACGCACAGTGGTCGCCGTGGCGTAGTGGGTAAGTGCGAAGACTCCTACGCAGAGGGTGCCAGGTTCGATACCCGAATTTACCACCTATCATAGTTCACGGCTCCACCTCTTTCGAGTCACTGACAATGCTCAAAGTGCTTCTCAAATTCGCCGTTCGGAGTCGGCATTAAACTGTAGGTCCCTTCCACTCGTGAAAGAACAATAGCACGCACAACACACGTGGTTGCTGAGAAGCTAGGCCCAGGTCCACCTCGGACCTTAGCGCCACCCATATTATTATTATTAGACGCACAGCTACTAATTACTGAGTGAAATACACAAATATTTAGGAATTCGGAATCAAATCTCCTTTATTCCTCATGCATTCGCTGCGTCAGAACATCACTAAAGAACATAGACAAAGCTCCGGCAACGCAACGATACTCGATGTGCTTATCCTATTGAGAGTAAGGTATACAGGGTTTTGTTTAACTACTGAAATAAATGAAGTAAAATAGAATGATAGTGTAAGCTAGTTCACTTAGTTCGCTTGTTACTGCTGTTTTCTTTTTGAACTAGTTCGTTCGTGAACTAAACCAAGCCTACTTCCATTACTGTCAACTTGTATCTTCAGCAAAATTGCAAAATTGCTCCTCCTCATTAGCTATGCGCCTATATGTATACTCCCATTTTTTGCTTCCGGAAGTTTCCCGTACTCCTTCCAATCACTTTCAGTCAGAGAACTTACAAACCTAGCAGAGATATAATTTTTTTTATTTCAGTTCACAGTCTTGTGTTAGAGTATAGCGGGTCTCGGGTGTTCTTTTTTGGCATGTAAGACTGTTATGGGATCTGCTCCCATAGTGTCTGTATCTATGGGCTGGGCGCCTAATGTTTCTGTAGCACCAAAAAGGCTTGCTCCTCCTACAACTTCTACCTCCTTGTTGTTTTGATGCTCCTATTTTCTATTATAGTATTCTTCTCCCAATTCGTTAAAAATCCAAGCATTCTACCATGATGAACCCAAATCCTTCGACGAATTCCACACTACTCCACTTAAATTAGTTGAGAACCAAAACTTCGTCCTCACCCTGTGCCCCATTCTTCCGCAATCCATCCATGACGCACTGAAACCAATCATCATCACTATCCCCCCCAACTGCCACCCATTCAATTATCATAATTGCAATCAAGAAACACAACAGTGACCCCGAGTCATCGGCCAAAATTCAGTTCATTCCGAGTCGGGATTCTCCTGAAAGTAGTCAATCCTTTTTTCGAAAGCTGCTCAGCACTACAGCCGCCCACGATGGAGCATTCCAAGTCTGCAATTCCGCAGAATTTCGTGGCTCCGCAGCCCCTACCGTTTGCCCCACCGATGTACCCGGCAATGGAGTTCCAGCACCAACCCCAGCCACATCCACATCAGCAGAACTTGTTGCCACCCGTTGTGTTCCACAACGGGCCGCCACAACCAACAGCAGACCCCAGACCAACAAGCGTCTTCATTTTGAATGGTAAGTCGAAGATCTCAAAACCGTGCCCATGAAAACCGTCTCATTGGTCAATCTAGGAAAACCCCCAATGGGTCCGGAACCTGTGAAGGCAGTGTGCCCACATTGCCAGCAGCCGATGACGTCCAAGGTTGTCGCGAAGGTCAGTTTGAAAACTCACTTTGCCGCATTAATCTGCTGCGTACTGGGGTAAGATGTTGCACATATTTCTTTTGTATGCAATTTGCAAGAAGCTTCATTCGTGGTTCGGGGATTGAAAGTGCAGTTGAGACATTTTTCAAGTGGGCAAGTAACCAACGTGTTAAGGTAAGGATTAGGAGCCATCATGCTTGTTGCATGGCAGACGGAGAAGCACGGTCGAGAGGACCAACACTTCCAATGCAAGTTTGGGAAGCATGTTGTTTTGATGATTGCTCCACACAAATATTAAAGGTGCGTATAGGACGATATAATGTAGACGGTGTAATGTATAGTCACAAGGAAGCGACCCAATAGTGATCACAGCCTGTTTTGAGACTTCTTCTTATCCTTGACGGACAAGGGTTTTCAGTTGTAATCACTCGTTCCTTTTACCATACTTTCCGTCTTCATCTCCTTCCCGAACCACGAGGCTTTATCATTGTATGGCTTCAATTCAATTCATTAAATGGCTTCATTTGAGGCTATTTAAATTGACTGTCTGTCTGGAGAGGGGTATCTAACAATAGAGTCGCAGTCGATACTGGAAATCTGGAAAGACCGCTTCAGTCGACTTTTATACGGCAAAGAAGACACCAATGACAGCCCGACCTAGACGAAGTCAATATAGCCACATCGAGACTAAAGTCAAATATAGCTGCTGGTGCAGGTAGCCAGGCTGTCTACGGAACTATCTTAGGCATCTGCAGATGAGCTGACATGCACAAGCTCATCTGTAAGTTATGGTCAGAGGAAAGCATGTCTGACGAGTCGAGTCTCACTATTGTTTACCCAAGAACGAAGACTCATTTGACCGTACCAACTAGCGACCGATAAGTCTCCTAACCATCGTTTTGTGTACTCGCCTGAAGCTGTTTATAAACAATCGATATATACATATAGAGTACATATGGCTTCAAGCCAGGGAAGTCCCCTGTCGACCAGATCTTTACGCTACCATAGATCCAGGAAAGACCCAAGGCCAAGACCCAGTTCAAATCGACACCCACCACCTATGCGTCAATTTCAAGGCCGCCTATGGCAGAGACGGGCTATTCAAGGCAGTGCTTTGTTTTACTTACTTATCAGGCTAATGGCGATAGCTGCTTTCCATTGTTGACGGTCCTGGGCCCCATGCTTCCAGTCGTGAAGACCAAGCTGTCTTGCATCCGCGATTACTTGGTTTTTATACCGGAGATTCGGTCTTCCTCTCCTTCTCGAACCAGAAAGCTCGGATTCGAAGACCTTCTTAGCTGGAGCAGTGTTGGACAACAATGCCCTCGATGTGGCCGAGCCAGTCCAATCGACGGATCTTTGCCGGACTACATCCACATGTTTTGACATTCCTGCAAAACTCGTCAGGTTGTGCAGGATGATGATGGAGAACTCTCGCTGCTCCATGAAGATCGGCAACCAGCTCACCGAGACTTTCAAGGTGAGGAAAGGTTTTAGACAAGGCGACGTGCTGTGGTGTGAATGTTTTAACATCTTTCTTGAGAAGATCGTGCAAAAATCACTCTCGAACACCAGAGACAAGATCTTCCAAAAGTCAATGCAATTGCTAGTATACCCGGACGACATTGACGTGACTAGCAGAACATAGCTAGCCGTCAATGAAGCGTTTGCTGGCATTGAGACTGAAACGGCTTAGGTGGCCCTGGAAAAACAAAATGGATTAATCAGTAAGAAAGACGCTGTATGCAGCGTTAACTTCGAGGCAGTGAAGGACTTCGTCTACCTTGGCCCCCAAGTAAACAGCCGAGATCAAAGGCAGAGTACCTCTTACCAACCGCTGTTTCTTTGGACTCAAGAGGCAATTGAGTGACAGAGCGATCTCTTGGAACACTACGCCGAGATTAAAGACAGAGTAACTCTTGCCAACCCCTGTTTCTTTGGACTCAAAGAGGCAATTGCGTGACAGAGCCATCTCTTGAAACACTACGCCAGCATGATCTTAACTGCCAAGTATCTGCCTTTGCGAGGAATTAATTCCCTTGGGATGTTGTACTCTCTGGTGGCTTGTAGGAGCAATGTGAGTCGAAGAACGATGAGAAGACTGCATTTCATTCATGCAGACAGATGCAAGTGATGTGGCTGCTGAGAGATTTCTCTTGAACAGCATGTACATCCATAGGTTTGAATTATGGATCTTAAAAAGAGGAAAGATTTTCTCACGAGAATATCTAAAAAAAATCCTCATTATAACATTTTTTCGAGTCGATTGACAGCTTTTGTATTTCCTGAGGTTGCTCAGGCTAGGTAGGTTAGGGTGATTGCAACCACTGTAGCAGTTGTGGCACACTTAGATCCTGGTTGGATCCTTTGTACTATCACTACCCGGTGCTTTCCACCGGCTCCTCTTAAAGGGACTACTCTATCGAAAATGAAATAAACCTGGAGACTGTCTGGTGGGTATTCTGGCAGCCTACTTTGACAAATAAGCTCCTGATTTACATCCAATTCGTTTTCCTGATTACTTAGCTATGTCTTGTAACTTTAAGTGTGACATTTACTCTATGTTACTGAATAAGTAGTTGCCTAGTATAGCTTTTCTAGTTTTTGCAAGGGCTGGTTCCCTATAACATTCCTGTTTAGTTTTAGGAGTGTATTTGTTTTGTTTGGATTTAGTGAGGGCCAAGCATCGAAGTCTTACATGTATCTAATTCCATCCATCTCCGATTAGCGGAGTCGAACGCATCTGTAAGTAACATAGTGTTGATTACTTGGAGTGAGGGATATGGGGTGTCCTGATTATTTGCTAGTGGCATTTCCAGGGCATTTTCGTTGCCTGGAAAACCACAATGCCCAGGTATCCATCATAGGGTTAGGTTGCACCTAATCGCTATCTCCCTAAGAGATAGACGGCAGTGTTTTACTATCTTCGTTTTAATCGGTGGCATATCCAGAGCCTTTATGGCCGCCTGACTATCTATGTAAATGGCGGCAGATAGCCCGCCTATCGGGTTCATTGACGGTAAGCGGGCAGCCTCATGGATAGTTTTAACTTCTGACTAGGATATACTACAATTGTGGTGCAGTCAAAGAGACAGGGAAAAGGATATGTACAGCGATACCGCGAATACTCCTAGTCCGGTGCCCTCATCCGTTTTCGAGCCATCTGTATAGATCTCCAGGTAGCCTGGTTTTTGTATCTTTTTCCCAATCTTCTCTGTCTGGGATGAGTGTTTTGAACCCAAACTCGAAGTCTAAAGCGGGTGTTGTATAATTTGTATGAGTTGCTAGTCTCGCATTTCTGATTATTTCTGTGGACCTAAGCTATGTGAACTGCCCCAGCGGTTGCACTTCAGTAGCCTTAACGCTGCCCTGGTAGCTACCAGCTTCAAATAGATGTCCATGGGAAGAAGCTGTAGCAATGTTTCCATGGCGGCTGCGGGGTGGATCGGAATGCCCCTCTGATGCAGATACACGCTGATCTTTGAATACAGCTTATCAATTTAAGATTGGATTTGTTATTCAGATCTGGCCACCAAACAAGGATACCGGATGTTAAGATGGGTCTAACAACATCCATTGAGCCATTGGTTTAATTCCCCATGTGGGGCCAAGGATTCTCTTTCATGTGTAAGCAGCTGCCGCCGTTTTCCTAATTCGTTCCTTAAAGTTTGGTTTCCAGCTTAACTTGCTGTCTAAGATTACTCTTAAGTATTTGGCCTGACTAGTGAAGCTGAGTTCCTTTCTCTTCAGCTTAGGGGGCTCTATCGGATGTATGATACGTCTTCTCGTGAATAGTACGAGCTCTGTTTTGGACGTGTTAACGTGCAGTCCGGCTTTTCATGTCCACTTCTCTATTTTATTTAGTAAGACGGTGAAGAAATTTTCTCTTTACAACTAGGGCTATGTCGTCTGCATAGGCTATTGGCTTACAGTCTGTACGACTTAGTTCCTTAATAATTTCGTCCACTACCAATATCCTGAGAAGGGAGGGAGAGTACACCCCCTTGAGGGTTTACCCTGAATACCTGGTTAAACTGTGGTGACCCAATTCGGATTGGATGTACCTTCGGTATAGGACATTGCCAATCCATCTTCGCCTACTACATTGAGTCTATCTAGAGCGTTGCTTAATGCCTCAAATATAACGTTGTTAAAAGCTCCCTCTATATCAAGAAAAGCAACCATTGTATATTCATTGTTAATGAGAGATTTTTCAATGGTGCTTACTAGTGAGTGAAGTGCTGTTTCTGTAGAGAAACCTTTGCGATAAGCATGTGGGGTCGCGATTTTTCCATCTTGTTGGCAAGGGAGGTGAGACGTGCTAGGGGTAGCCCGCGTCTGGTGTGCTCGGGGTTTGCTTTTGAATTTTCTATCCTCTTTCATCGCTCTTAGTTTTTGCTTTGAGTTGCTTTATTCTTACGTTCTCAACGTTGGGTATTGGATGCATACTGTACATGTGTGAGAAAGAGATGACGCATGTGTTAGAGGGGGTAGGAAACAGTAAGGGTTCAGCATTGAGATCTCAATTGCAGAGACTGAAAGATTTCCTGTGTGAAAGTGGCTTGAGAACACAAAAGGGAATTTGAAAGAATCGCCGACCAATCTTAGGGAGTGTGAAAGCAGCCTTGGGAAGGTGATAAGTATCTGAAGCTATTTCTTTACCTGATCCACTATACTTTCAAAGGTTTTCAAGAGAAAATCTGAAAGGGTTATAGGTAAGAAAGCTTTTGGTATGAACGAATACCACCATAACCTTCCTTCATAATTTAGGAGTGTAGCTAAATCTTAAGCAGCTGTTAAAAATGGCCTTCAGCCACGGCGATAGTGAGTCCAGTCCGTGCTGTAATTCAGCCGGTTTGACGTCGTCGAGGTTGATCATCGGTCATGCTACGCGGCTTAAAACAGTTTTTCGATAGAAAAAACGTTGATTTCCTCCAGGCCAACAGACCGAAATCAAACTCTGTGGCTTCTGGACTTTCCACGATAAAATGGAAGGGGGATTGACTTTAACACGTGCCACGGTTTCCTCTTGAGCTGTCAAAAAATCGAGCAGAACAACAAACAGGAAAAAGTCACTCATTAGCTTAGTCGGTCTACAAATAGGACGCTGCACAATGATCCTCGAAGCGAGTTCACAAATATAGCCCAGCGCTACTTCAGTGCGAACATAGGTATAGTGTAACGGCGCAGCAATCTGACAACAAATCAAGTCTCAATTGTCAAATTGATTGTCACTACGAAAAGTTGTGCCAAATTCAAAATCAAACCTCTATTAAAGAATCTTTCCTTCCACCCAAAGCCCTTGATTTTCTCATAATGTGTGTCCTTCTTTTCAGACTCTTCTGTCTCGCCCCGATACCGTATTGTATGAATGCATTCAAAAATCTTCATCACTACTGCAACAATTGTGGTCAATATTTGGGACTATACACGGCAAAGTAAGCCACGAGCAAGGACGTTTTAAAAAAGAGGTTTAATGCGTTTTCCGCACAAATTCACACTGCTTTGAAATAACGTACAAACATACATATTTAGATATATGCACATTGTTGAAATTGGATTTTTAATAAATAGATTGAAATACAAGTTATCTTGAGTGAAAAAATGCATTTACGTCATTTGTGTATAAGTTTTATTGCCGACGTGGAAGTGATGAAAAGGTTTCACTGTGAAAACAGGGAGTCCATTTTGGAGTACCCTTCTCAGAAGTGGAATTCCGAATAAACATACGATGGAGTTAAATACCGGGTGTTGAATAAAGGTAGGTTATCGAGAGGAATAGAGACTGAAGTACGACAAGGCAGCATCTTATCACCGATTTTATTCCTGTTGGTTATAAGCTATGTGTTTCGACAGCCTTGTCGACTGGCAACGGAGGAATCCGATGGACTCTTACAGCGAGACTGAAACACCTGGACTACTCGAACGATGGGATAATGGATCCCCATGGAATGACATCGGGCTGAAAATAAATACGCAGAAAACAGAAATAAAATCAGCCTTGGATCGAACTCATTGAACTTAAAAACAGATGCATTACAGTCCCCGGAAGTACTGGTTCGACAGGACCTAAGTGGGACGTAGCCTCCTACCTATCTACCCACTTACTTAACAAACATTCGTCAATAGATGCTTAAGTAACATGTTGATAATTTTCTAGCCCGACCATGTCTCTAATGAACTGGTCAGGAACCAACAGGCATCAGTTGTTCATCACACAAAGAAAGGGTGATGGTATGAGAGATGGAAAGGGTGACAGTTGCATAGTTAACCAAGCTATGCAATGGAACCCCTTAACGCAGGACGGCGGAAGACTTGATGGTTCGAAGAAAACTTGGCGCAGAACGGTAAAGAGTGAAGCGAGGCAGTTAACGAGAATTGAGGTACACTAGCGTAAATATAACGCGATGGCGTGTGAAGGCGTATTTGAGCTTGAGACCCTATGCCCCAGAAGAGAATACAGGTACTGAAACCGAGATGGTGTCGACACCAAGCACCGTTGAATTGAAATATCAGCACAAGGTGCATGCTTTCGTATGTCACCCGGATTGGACGATGTCTTACTTAATTACTCACTTATCAGTCCGGTGACCCTTTGAGGATCAGAACCTGAGCAATCGAAGTAGGTTATCGACGCTGGGACTCCCTACCCAATTTATTACCAGCTTACTTACCACGCAAACTTTTACCACGGTATGGAATGTTCGACTGTTTTGAGGTTAAAACTGGGGTTCCACAAGGTTGTGTACTTAGTCCACTTTTATTCCCCTTCTACCGTGGCGTAGTGAGTAAGTGCGTCGAATCCTACGCAGAGGGCGCTAGGTTCGAAACCCGAATTTACCAGCTTTGATAATTCACGGACCCGCCTCTTTCGAGTCACTGACAATGCTCAAAGAGTACTCCTGTCTAGAAAAAGCTTCTCAAATTCGCCGTTCGGAGTCGGAATTAAACTGTAGGTCCCTTCCACTCGTGAAAGAACAATAGCACGCACAACACGAGTGGTTGCTGAGAAGCTAGGTCCTGGCCCTACGGGCTGTAGCGCCACCCATATTATTATTATTATTATATTAATCTCTATGATTGCATAATTATGTTATAATGTATTATTGTGTGTATAACGCTTGTATAAATAAAATTGTAATATAAAATGTTGTTTATAAACTTCTAAATCACAATAACTATTTAGACCCAATAACTATTTAAATCAGAATGTTCAGCCAAGCACATAAGACTAATATTTAGGACTTGAACTGAACTTCTAAGACGTAATTACATGCCACATCGGCATGATCATCAACCCTATCTGCACGCATTGCAACCGTAACGAAGTAGGGGACACTTTCTCGCGATCTGCCATATACTATTCGAATGGTGATTGCTGTACTTCGCAAAAGATTCTTCCACAATGGAAGAAACAAAGAATGTTGTAAATGGAACAGAGGGATAGAACCTGCATCTACACTTTTGCGCTCATGCCTTGAATTACCGTAATAGCTTTAATCTTTCTTAGTATCTATATTTTTATTTCTAGTTACGGCTATCATCGCAACACAATTCCCAGTCGAGTTAGAAACTGAATAACTCTACAGACTTCTAAATAATGCATGCGGTTAGATAACATTTTAGCGAAATCGACGCTAATTGACGTTTCTAGTAAGAAAATAGATAATTGACCAGCATTCATTGATTCCGCAAATGAAGCTGAATATCTGGAAATAACCCTTGAGTGGAAAAGTGGAAAGTGAAAACCCAAGTGACCGGTTTGATAACTTCTACCGAGAAGATACTTAGAAAATATTCAAAGCTTAGTAAGCTTAACTTAGTTAGTCTTGTACAATAAACTACTGTGGATCCATGTGGACGGTATGCGACTCTTGGGTTCTACCACGGCAAGCATCAGGTGATTGATGATAGAGTTTTGGAGAATCAGAAACAATGACTCAGGAATCACACCCGAGGACAATGAAACAACAACTTTTGTTCGTGAGCTACGTACTCGACGTAGGCAAATCACGTCTTTAATGTTTGAATCATACCATTGGCATTCTAGAATGGTTGGCAGTCGTCTCCTTATACGCTGAGAATATAATGTAATGTGGGTAGCTCTACAGTCCGTAGATGGACAATCTTCTACAACTACATTTGCCTATTGTTCCACCACGAGTGGAGAGTGTAGTGTCGACTCACGGGTACATCCGCACTTGTCGGTGGTCTGATCACAACTCTCCTGATACAATGTTGGATATGTACACAAGACAAGCAAAGATAAGAGGTAAGCTGCATGTCATGGGTATTATGACGTATCGAAGAACATCGACTCTACTGAAGTGTTGCCAATCCACTATGAAATGAACCGAACGAATCGGAAAATAATATTCTATAGACATAATATAATATTCCTTGAGCATTTTCAGTGACTCGAATGCCAGGTTCATATCCCGAATTTATCAACTTTAATAATTCTCGGCTCCATCTCTTTCTTGTCACTGGGTCAGTGGCTCCAAGAGCATTCCTTCTCAAACCTTGTCGTCTACCAGACCCAGTCTAGCGAACTATGTGAACATGTAAAGCCGTTTTGTACCGCACTAACCGGGACGTACCAGTGCGGCTTCCGGCCCGGCAAACCGACTAAAGACCACACTTAATCGATACACACCACTGCTTCATCGATTTTTAAGCCAGGAGCTATTATTGCAGTTCGGCTCGAGGACTTCCGACCGAAGACGCGATGCCGGAACAAGATTATGCTCTGTAACACTTTTATTTTACCCAAAGCTGGACGCTAAGCAAAACATAGTTGATTCTTGTTGCTTTCAAAAGAAAGATTCTACGTCGGATAGGGAATGCATGAGAAGACACAACCGCGAACCCTACAAACTGTACCTGGATGCGAGTGTAGTCTGGAAAGTAATAATTCGTCGACAGCACTGGCACCATCGAGCGCATGGACACCAATGCTCCAGCAAAGAGGGAGAGCTCCCTCTCCGGCATAAAGACCAAGTAATGGCGGATGCAAAACAGAAGCGTGCTTCTAAATAATTATTGGGTCGTAGAGTATGGTTCAGAAGTTTATAGACAAGCTGCGGAGAACAAGATTTGATGCTATTTACACAATCGTTATACATATAATCATCGCGTTTCTTTATACTAATCATAGAGTTTACTTCGTCATTCTGTTGTGCCACCTTAAGAAGTCTCTTCTGACTACTGTTATTCAACCTGCGCATTACTTCAATTATACAGACGGCATTTGCTTTCAAATTTCTCACGTAGATTTCAGAGAGGACTTTCCGGTAGATCATTTAATAATAATAATATGGTTGGCGCGATAGTCCGAGGCGGACCAGGGACTAGCTTCTCAGCAACCACTCGTGTTGTGCGTGATATTGTTCTTTCACGCGTGGAATGGACCTACAGTTTAATGCCGACTCCGAACGGCGAAGTTGAGAAGCTTTTTCTAGACAAGAATACTATTTGAGCATTGTCAGTGACTCGAAAGAGGCGGGGCCGTGAATTATCAAAGCTGATAGATTCGGGTATCGAACTTGGCACCCTCTGCGTAGGACTCGACGCACTTACCCACTACGCCACGGCGACCCACTACCCACTACTAGGGACGGCATACTGAGAGATAAATTGTTTCGCTGTAGGGCTTCGTAGTTCTCTGAAATGATTTTCCAATATTTTAGAACCTATACAACCCAAAAGAGTCAAACTGTTTTCCAAAAATATTTCCAGTTTGTGTAATCTTTAATTGTATAACCCAGTAATTGTACTGCAAACAGCTTGTTTATTCTTACAAATCTCCTTGGACTTTAGCGCAGCGTAGGTTTTTCTAAATAAGCAAAAGACTTATTTCGTAGTTTTCAAACCATCGAACCACACCGCTGCTCTAAAACAAGCGAAACTTGTGATTACCCTAGTATACAGCGAAAATAAAATGGGACCGACGACACTCTCCTGCGGAACTCGACTGCGATTGTACTAAGAAAAGTTCCATAAATATTATTGGGTTAATGCTCCGTCAAATATTGGTTTCGAGAGTTTCGTGATGACCTCAACTCCACTACCGATCAAGTCCACAGCGGCAGGCCCTCCGATGGGGTTACAGAAGACAATGTCAATAAAATACATGAAATGATATTGACTGACCGGAAAGTGAAGGTGCGCGAGATAGCACATATCACAAAGATTAGTACTGAGCTCACGAGGCTCATTAGGTCGGATGCCAAACATGTCAACCATCAGCTGTCAAAACAAAACTAAAGACAGTATCGCACTGAAATTTGCCATGTCTGCCAAAATATGAACGGACTTCAAGGTACCATAACCTTGTTTACTGTAGCAGTACATTCTAGTGGTCAGGGAGGTTCCCTTTCACCCCACCTAGTATGTGTTCTTTTATGTGGTCACTGTCACTGCATCTTTACCTTCCTGCTTTCTCCATCTCTTCTCCCCCACTCGTTTTCCTTCCAGTCTAGACTTAACATCAGACATTTTTCTTTTGAATACGTTATCCTTGAATCTAGCGGTTAGGATTCTTGTTGCAAGGAAACGAGTTTCACATCAAGAGTCTGTTCCAATTCGTTTGAATAAATTGATGTAACAGCCGTTGCCAAAGATGGCTCTTCACCAGCCAGATCTCCTCTAAGATGCTGTTTATGGATACACTTTGAAATCTCCTTAAATCAGTATACGGAGGCCATTTACATACCCAGCTAGAGTGGAAACCCCACCTTGTTGGAACAACATGCTGCCCATGGCCGAAGCACCATGGTTGCCGATTGATCTCAAATTCATCGGTCAAATGTATGAATTAAGTTCAATCATTGCTTAATTAATTATGCTGAACATATTTTGAGCCAGCAGACTTTTTTTCACTTAAATTATTCGGTCGCATTGCGGCTTTGTTTTAAGTCATTAAGAAAACCGATTGACCGAATTGAAGTACATTATTTTTCATTCACAAGTGTCACGGCAAATTTGCTGCTTGTGATGACATGCTCCAAGTGACCATTCAACGACTCTGGCTTCATAACTTATATACATCATTCTTAAATAATCTTGCATCCTTGAGAATAACCTTTAAACTGGAATCGGATTTGCAGACCGTCCAGCGTCTGGGGTTTGGGAATGAGCCGATAGATCAACCTGCCCATGTGGAGCCATCCCATCTGGTTTGGCCACAGCATCATCGACGCAGCTCTGTCATCCGTCCTTACTCTTCCTGCCTCCTGACGATCCAAGGGCCCCCTCAGGTACACCTTCTGGCTCTCATTTACGAGTATGTCGATGGGGACCATTCCGGCTAGAATAAAAGCTGCATCGTCGGAGACGGTTCGGAAGCCGATCTCTGATTGCACAGAGCCTGTACTGCGCTCTGGGTTCACACGAAGCTCAAGGATCATAATGGTGTCTCTGGAATTTCTCCGATGCTTGCCAGCTTAGCACGAAGACATTGTTTTGCAGACACTTTCCAGTTTCCTTGAAGATAAGCGAGAGGTTTTAGGGCAAAGGAGGAAATTCTGGAGTCAGAACGACGTCAGCTGAGTTTCGGACAACGTTTTGCTGCTTTCATGGAGCAACATTGATTGGATACACAATTTCAATCGAGACCTGGAGAATTTCTATCTAAACCTAGCTTCGAAAACCTAACATGGGCAGCAGAGGCTTAGGAAGCATTTTGACACTAAGCTTGCGATATAAGCCTGTCCTCAGGGATTGTTATTGAACTCGTCCACATTGGTACCTGTTCCTAACCTCAGCTTAGACCGAGCTTTAGAGCAACTATGAACTTGGCCCTATTCCCTGAGGCTCATCGCTTGGAGAGACGTTCGTTAGATTTATCATTTTGTCAAGAGGTTTAGGTTCGAAGCCTGGCTAGAACAAATTCACAAGGTCTGCTTGGGCTTTTAAGGAGTTTTTGTACTCAAATGCTCTTGTTTCTCTGGAAGCAAGGCTTAAAAATGCCATCAAATGGCTGTCAGCAGAAAACTAAGAGTCTGAGCTTAGCTTGGACAGGGTTTGAGAGCTAAGCTTGACTTGTTTCCTTTCTACAAGGCGCACCACACGCAGTTTCATTAACTTTGCCAGAAGACTGTCAGCACTGATGTTGGACTTGCGTCTCAGAGCACAGCTTGTTCTTGTCTGCATACTTAAAGATTGTTAATTTTCGTTGAAAGCGATTCCATCAGGCAGGCGACCACTTGGCAGAGTAGATGGTTGAACTAGCACCGAAAACTGAATCACCGGGTTCATGGTTATAGCTTTGTATTCAATAGGATCGAGGGTTCCCATTATGTTCATAACAGTGGTAAGGGAGAACTCCTTGTGCACGAAAGGGTCTTCTTTTAGGTCTGTCAACACGTGAAGAGCTGTTTCAACCGATCTGCCCTTGTTGTAGACATGCTCTATGCCTAATGTGAATGAATGATTTTCTTGGATCCTGTGGGCTTGACGTGCGAGCATTTCCCTGCCTTTGGCATGAAGGCCACGATGGTAGTTCTCCAGACCCAGGGAACATGACCGAGATCCAAGCATCCTGAAAGATGTTAACCACCCAGGGCTCTCCTGAGGTCGGCAACCTGTGAAGTCCTGCAGGGAAATACAATCTGGCCCTGCCATCTTATAGGGTTTAAGGGAGTGGCCCATATGACAGCACTGTTAGTCACTCTAAGTGCACTAGGAGTGGTATTGACTGGTTGTATTTCCAGCGTAATTCTTTGTCACTGCTACCTGGGATGTGAGTATCAATGAGAAGGCCCAGACTCTGCTCAGTCGAGGTGCTCCGGGTTCCAGCTGCTGTTTGCATTAGGCAGGGCTAAACAGCAGATCGAAAGAAGACTCTGTTTGAGTGGAGTGATAATTGCTTCTATGTATCTCAGCCTACGGCAATAAATCGCTAACAGTTTCAGTAATACTCTGCAGACCAGTTCCAGGTATTGTGGTTTGTTCACCTTCACGGTTTTTCCTTGGAAGCAACCTCAATTCGAATAAACAAACTCAAACAAGTGCGCAATCCCACAATGCTGTGTGTGCGCTCTTATTTCACAACTTCCCGGGTGTGTTATTGAATTCTTCTGAGAACGAAATCCACACTCGCAATTAGATGCCGGTGTATTCAGCACGAATGGAAAGCTGAGCAACCAATCGAATCTCAATTTACGGAAACTTGACGTCATCAGCTTTAGGTTTGACTGAAAGGCTGAACAAACATGACCATCCCAGGCTTTGATCTCTGTTTCTGAAGACCTGTGCATGGTGACAATTTATTGATGACTATTAGTCGAATATTTGTGTGGTGGCTTGTCCACTATGAGATTGATTATGTACACGTTTCACTTTATTTAGCGAAGCCAATGTATACACTCTCTAGCAAGTTCGTGCATGCAATTCAGTGGGTAATGATGTGTCATATCGAACTGTTGAGTCATTTGTCATCTCAGTGGTTTGCCGCTATATCACATGGGCAGCGTAGTTGCCCCACTGAATGATGCCGTACCTCCGACTGCGTTTCAGAGAATTAGCAAATTGTTGCGGAAATTTATTGCACATTATACGATACCCACTCAACTCGTTCTATTGAAATGAATTCTTACTCAAACTGCCCTACAGAACGGGGCTACCCTGGGCTTCAACCCACAAGCTTCTCCAAATCGCGCGATCTCCGGATAGAGGCTTGAGGTTCTTCCCTACCTGGGTATAGGTATAAGTCCGGAGTCGAAGACACTTCCTGTCGGAGCTGAGTTGCGCTCTACATGGCCACACCATCTTAGGCGTTTTTTTTTTATAATTTGCGCGTGCTCAAGGGATTGCTAATACCCTTATGTTTCCGGGGTCAAGACACAGCACGGGCCGAAGGTATAGAGGGAGAAAGGGAGATCTATAGAGGGCGTTGGATCCGTAGAAGCCTGACTAGGCTCGAGTCGCTCTATAGCCCGTACAGTTCGTGGTTAAATCTTCTTTTATGAAAACCATCAACGCAAACAGGACCAAAAATCGCACGCAGAACGTTTCAGGGAATTCCTCGTGCGCGTTAGAGATTGTCTTACCTAAAGCAACCTTGGGCTTTCGAGAGATGGCTCTATTACTCAATTGCCTCCTGAGAAACAGAGTTACTTTACGATTGCTACTGATGTTGTTCGAACTTTTTACTTTTTAGTGGAGTCGTCCTTAACAACCTCCAATTTACAGCTGCCCACTGTGACCCTCTATCTTAAGGGTCGATGTTGCATGTCCTTTCTTGAGGACAGCTTGTATTTCGTATTGCCCTCGTTCACCGCCGGACCTATTTTAGTCGTTTCCGTCTTAATACCAGCAAGTGCCTCATTGGCAGCTCGCTGTAATCTGCCAATCACGTCAATGTCATTCCGAATGACAGAGAGAGGCCAAGAGATTGCCGGACTTCTGGAAGATCGTGACTTTATTGTTGGCGTGGTAGTCTTGCACAATCTTCTCCAGGGTGATCTTAAAGAAGACACGTGACAACACGTCTCCTTGTCTAAAGCACCAAACGCATAGAATCCGTTGCATGCGTTGCGTCCTGTCAAAAAAATGTACAACCCATAAGGCCTTATGAGAGGGAGAAGGGCAGCAAATGCAACCCACAAGTGGAATCCATCACGACGTATAGAATTGGTCAACTTTTAACTTTCAGTACGGTTGACAGATGTTTCCATGGAAATGCATTCCGGTGCTCCTTATGATTGTTTTTACGATAATTTATGAATGAAAGAATACGGACCCAGCCACGCGTTGCTTTGGCTCTGTAGATATAGTACGCTTAATCAATTCCCCCCGTGCACTCATGTGGCATCGATCAATGTGTTATTGGCCAGGAAATAATTCTCAACTAATTTCTTTCCACTGTGGATAACACGTGAACTAGATAAATAAATCTGGTGTGACATAATGACGAACATACGGCATATGGGCATTCTGAGCATACATATGGCGTCGACATGGCTGCAGATGCACATTATGTTGCATTCTGCCGATTTCCCGAGTTTCTGTCAGCATCGATAGCATTGGAACGGAATCGTTTGAACCTTGGATTTGACATTTCAATTCGACCAGGAATCATAGGCATGATTGGCATCATCAAGACGTCTTCGTCTTTGTATTTCCTTTTCAAAATTGCTTCAAAATAAATTTTTTTCGGCGTACGAATTTTCAAGCGTTATGACTGTCGGCGTAGAGACAGACAGCCTACTGATAAATTCACAATCAACAATGTTTAAATGGTGGTTTATTGAGATTATCTAATTTCCTGCTCAGCTTCCTTAATATCTTCTTTCCCTAAGAACCTTTTACAAAGTTTTAGGAAAGTAAGAAAGAAAGATGAATGAAATCGTTAAAGCCGTTCTCAAGTTATGGCGTGACCAAGACCAAGATTGTTTCTGAATAACTCCTAATATGATACAGGAACTTTAGAATTTCGAATTTCTTAGATCTATACAAGAGTGGATTGTACACGCGACGTGCGTCATTGGGCTCCTCGTGCAATCCGGGAACTACAATTTTTGTGGATTACAAACGCAACGCACGCAACGGATTGTATGGGTTTCAGTGAGAATTATTGAACTAGCACAACCACTCGTCTGGTTGCGGCTGTTAAAACTAAGCATGACATTGTGTAGTTCGTCGACGGTGGGTTTCGATTTGACCTCCTTGGTTCGTATCTTTGTAATCCGAGTGGAAAAACTGAAATGCTGATTTCGGCTGATTAATGTTAAGATAATCATGAAAGCACATCCTCCTATTAATTTAATATGGAAAGTTGGAAACAAATGAGTCGAAAAGTCCCAAAGCAGGTTAATAGGGCGGACTTACCCATCGAATAAATAAACTCTCACCACCTCAACATGCGTACAATAAGGTTAGATCCGTAGTAACAGCTCTATTCAACACAGAGATCACTTAACTACAAGGAATATACCATGGTTGCGTTTCAAGATATAGAAGGCGCTTTCAACAACATCTACGCACATGCAATCATTCAGACGTTGGTAGAGCTAGACGTAGATACGGGACTAGTAGCACTAATAAGCTAACTACTTACAAGTAGTGTAATGCTACGCTAGGTAAAGCTACCTTAAGCCATACCAAAAGAGGTACATCCCAGGGGGAGTACTATCCCCTCTTTTTTGGAACCTAACAGTGAACAAACTGCTTCTAAAACTGGAAGAGGCGGGCTGCAAAACGATTGCCTATGCGGATAATGTCGCTACAACCTTCTCGGGAAAGTACCCCTCGGTATTGAAAGATTTAATGCAACATAGTCTATATCTACTCAGAAACTGGGCGACCGATAATGGCCTAAGCTAAACGCACAGAAAACCGAGATAGTCCTCTTCACCCTAAATGGCATCAGTTTGCAATTCTCTAATAAGGCAAAATATCTTGGCCTTGTATTAGAAAGTAAATTTAACTGGAAGCTCAATACTGCCGAAAGAGCAAGGAAGGCCATCACGGCCCTATACCAGAGCAAAAGTGCCATGGGGTCTTCAACCAGACATGACATATCGGCTTTTTACCGCGGTGATCAGACCCGTCCTTCTTATATGGCGTAACAGTCTGGTGGTAGATACTCAACGTCGATAAACACCTAAACATGCTGAGGAAGGTACAAAGACAAGCATGCAGCTGCATAAGTGGAGCCTTGAGAACGAAGCCATAGTAAACCTTCCCCCACAAGATATTCTTGGAAAGCAGATAGCGCCCAACTGTGCAAACCGATTGAAAGCATGCTCCTAATGGCAAAACTACACGTCCGTACATGCCAGAATCCTGATCGAACAAGGACTTGCCTCTACTAATCTGGATTAAACCTCCTGTTTACTTCTCAAAAAAAAAACTTAACTCCGAAAAGAGACCTGTGGGATGGCGGCAATATACCATTCGGTAACGCCGTACAATTCTACACAGACGGATCCAAAACGGAAGAAGGAGTAGGCAGTGGAATATTCTCTGAACATCTTAAGCTCAATAAATCAATCCATCTACCTAATCACTGCAGCGCTTTCCAAGCGGAAATAATGGCGATCAGCGAAGCCCTGTCCTGGCTGAGGTGGGACGTGATATCCGCCAGTGATATCTGCATCTTTATGGATAGCCAACATCGTTTTCTAAAACACTCAAAAATATAGGTAACCTGTCGCCCATCTCTTGCGAGATATACGAACAGTTTCGAATTCGCCTGTGGTGCGCCCGGGGTCATAGAGACATTATGGGCAACTGAGAAGCTGACAAACTCGCAAAAATCGCCTAAACACTGCCAGATGAGGGATCCTTCCTTCCCTAACTTAGGTACACTAGGAAGCTAGAGAGCTTCCTTTAAGTTACAACTCACTAAGCAAGGCATACTAGAAGTCAATGCCAGATGGAACACAGCCAATACGTGCCAAATCACTAAACAAATCTGGCCCAGTCTTGACCCCAAGACATCAGTTAGTCTGATATTAAGGATAGAGGATAAGACCTAAGGTTAGCACAGCAGTGGGTATAATCGACAGACACTGCCTTTTGGGACTACACACGAAAAGACTAAGACTGTTTTCTAACGATTTTTGTAGAAGTTGCCGAGACAAGGAAGAAGAGGGAAGCGTACACCACCTTCTCTGCAACTGCCCTGCACTTCCCTCAGCTAGAAAGGCTACTCTAGGCTCCTATTTTTCGACAATCCAAGCGAACTGAGAGAGTCATCAATGAAATCGCTATTAGACTTCATTGACATTTCATTTCCCTTCCTCTTTTAGACAAACCCACGTGGCAGTACAACGAGCCTACTTTGGCCTAAGTGAATCTAAGCCACTTACTACCTACCTACCAATTGATAGCTTGTCTGCAGTATCTTAAGGATTCGCGCCAAGTGTTCCATATCTGGAATTAGCAGATGATAGAGAAGAGTACCAACGTTTATTAAAAAAGTTAAAGCTTGTGTACCACAATATCACCCGGTTTGCTTAGAACCTGCGTAGTTTCGATCTTGTGTCCCAATTCTCTAAACGAATTTTTGGCTGCTCCGTTGATCAGCTGAATGCCTATCGATCCTTATCATTCTTACATGAAATCATCCGAAGAAGGGAGCCTGAATATCTCTTTAAAAGACTTCAGTTCTCCATATCTCCTTGGTCTTTCAGTCTAACTCTTCCGTGACACGCCTGTCTTATCTCCGAGCACACCTTTTTCGTCCATGCCACCCGTCTGTGGAACTCATTATCTATCGAATTACGAAGAATCAAAAACACAAAATACTTCAAATGTGCTCTCTTCAGATATCTGGTCATCATAATCAGTCTCATTACTTTATCTTTTTCTTTATTGAATAATTGTGTATCTATGAAGCCTTTCACTCTTATACGATTTATTTTACTATGTCAGCACAAATACATAAATAAAATCCGTCTTGTTCCAGCACATCAATTTGTTCTTCTATTTATAGCCCCACAGCCTGTGCGGCCTTGGGTTGGAATATTTTTTTTTTAGTTTCTACATTTCCTCTGGCGAGTGTCTAAAAACTTACACCGTACGCAATCGAAAAAGACACAAAGTCATTCAAAAGAGACCATCGCACACCACAAACATCAGCCACCACGTGCAGTCTCAGAAAGCTCTTCCCCACACTGGGCAACATGTTGCCAAGCATGCTTTTCAACCCATCTCGTGCAGAGGAATTCGTTCGATCTGACATGCTCACTCCCGAAGTATTCAATCAGATGGACAGTAGTTTGCGTGAAGCTTCAAGCTGATAAGCACGGCAATTGCTCCTTAGCAGAATATTTCCAAAGTGTTTAAATAAATCCAATCAGAATGGAGAAGAGCATGTACCCCCAAGTGCCGGCGTTCGGTGGCGATCCGGAATTACCCCCATCATACAATCAGGCAGTTCAACCGCCGCAACCGCCATCGGCTCCAATGGCACCAATGGCCCCGATGCCAATGCCGGCAGGACAACCACATTTACAGCCATTCGCTCAGCCACAAGCGGTATACGTGCAGTCGGGTAAGTGCGGGGCCAACCGCAAGCGAGAAGACCGAAATTAAATCTCTGTGCATCTTCACAGTGCCTCAGTTGCCGCCGCTAGGACCTCGCCCGTGCCTTGTCACTTGTCCCAGCTGCCATCAGCAGCAAATGTCGAAGATCCGCTACGACACGTCCACCAAGACTCATCTCTTCGCGGCAGTTTTCTGCGTTCTCGGGTAAGGATTTCATCAGTCTGAGACGAATGGCTCATGTTCTTTTCGTTTTGCTCTCAACAGACTGTTTTGCTGCGTGTGTGTGCCCTACTGTATGGACAGTTGCAAGAATCGCAACCACTACTGCAGCAACTGCGACGCCTACTTGGGAGTGTACAATTAAATCTGGAGTCCTTAGTGACAGCAAGTGCAAGGAGAAAATGGGCGCGGCATGCATCCTCCTGCCCGTGCAGTGTGTGCGTGTGTGCGTGTATATTTAAACATAAGTCCTTTAGGTTACATTATCCGTCTCGTCCCTCTAGGCAAAGAGGGCCTAAATGCAATCGAGAGCGGATGCAATTTACTATACATTATATTCGAGCATATGCATGTTTCTAGAAACACAGTGCTAGTGATGCAAAATAAACAGTCTAGTGAAAATCAATAAGGCCCGTGTATCTTTTGTTCGACTTGTGCTAGTTTTTTTTTCCGACTTTTGCTGGCTGATGGACGTTATCGCCTTCCCCGGCCGGTACGGTAGCGATGTTTTGCAGCGTTTTTCGCTGCCGCCGCTTAGCTTTTCAATTATTTCATTTCATTGAATTGAAATTGTTTGAAAGTCCCCGCAAGGGAATGAATAATTCAAAGCTGAGATACGTGCATGTGATGTGGCTGCTCTGCGGTTGAATAAAGTCATTACTGGGTTCTTGACCAGTGGCCGGCTGGACAGATAAGGAATACGTTGTCTTCATTCAGACTGCAAAGCTATTAACGTGACAGAATCAAAAGGTGGTCAGATGGACAGGTTCCTGAAACAATACAACCGAAAAGGGGCGGGCTAATAGGCAGTGGCTCTTAAATTGAAAAAAAATAAGGAAAAAACACGAACACAGATTTTGCTTAAATGTGCTTCGTGTTTTTATTGCACTGATTGTTTCGATCGAATCATTAAAGTCCAAATTTGTGTGTGGTCCTTTTCAATTGAAAATATAGCCGGCCTCGTCAACCTACTTTGGCTCATTGTTGATTTCCCATTAGTCTAAATTAATTTTAATTTTTTTTTATAATTTACACGTGCTCAACTGATTATCGATACCCTAAAGTCAAGACACAGCGCAGACATAAGGTATAGAGGGAGAGTACAAATTAACAGTAAACACGAATCTCGAATCGAATACTTTTTGAATTATTTTGAGTTAATTTTTATTCGTCTGGATTCTCCAAAAAGAGGTAAAGTTATACCTAACAATAAACTTAAAGGTGTTTATATAAGGATAGAGGTGGAGGTGTGCTGCTGGCTGTTCGTTCATGTTTTAAGAGCAGACAAATTGCATTATCAGATTTATCGGCTGCTATTGATCAATTGTGTGTGTGCATTGAATATTTTAATGCGAGTAATTCTACATTTTCAAACACTTATGTTTTTGTCTCATACATTACCCCGGGCTCTAATAATGCAATTTATCAAGCTCATATAACTAATATTAAAAATATTGTCGATCATCTACCTGAGATTCTAATCTACTATTGTGCTTGGTGATTTTAATTTACCTGATTTAAAATGGATTTTCTCTGAAGAAGAAGAATTGCTTATAATGTTACTGAAATTTTCGAATTTGAAGTCATCGACTCAATGAATGCTATCTACTTTAGGCACGATAATACAATTCGTAATTCAATGGAAAGAATTTTAGATTTAATTTTTGTTGATGAAGAACTAGAGGCTGTTGCCTTGGACGTTAATCATCCTTTCCTGAATAATAGTTTATATCATAAAGCACTGCTAGTTTCATTTAATATGATTGTTTTTAATTCCTTTGATTCTGGTCCTTCCGAAGATAAGCCCAAGTTGGATTTCATAAAAACTGATTACAATTTATTAAATAATTATTTCCTTTCAGTCGACTGGGATAAAACCTTAGACTTCCCAATTTTAAACGGAGTTTATACTAAGTTTCGAAACATATTAGAAGATGCCATATCCAGGACTGTTCCTATTAAGAAATCTGCTAATTCCAAAAAACCCATCTGGTTCAATCGAAGCTTATGCAGACTCAAAAATGCTTTAAACAAGATATATACGAGATCTGCTAAAGACAATTCACTGCGTGGCGTATTGTGTCGAATGCGGAAAGAATATGAATTCCTGAAGAGATTTGTTTACAGGCAATACATATTTTCTCTTGAGTCAAGGATCAAACAGAACTCAAAAACTTTCTGGACGTTTATCAATACTAAACGTAATTCTGTTGGAATTCCATTGATGACCGTAAGGGTATATGCGATATGTTTGCATCACATTTCCAGTCAAACTTTGTTGACTTAGGCATGGGTTGCAGGTCAGAACTTCGAGCAAATACAATCACAGACATAGGGCGATTAGAATTAACGAATGATGATATTCTTTCTGAGCTGTCCTCACTGGATTCCAGTACAAGCCTAGCGCCTGATAATCTTCCCCCGCTTTTTTTAAAAATGTGTAAGGACGGATTAGTCAAGCACCTGACTATCATTTATAATATGTCACTGGCTCGCGGCGAATTTTTGGATTGCTGGAAAGATTTTCTCATCACCCCAATTCATAGATCTGGACCTAAAAGTCCATAACTAAACTCCAATTAAAACCGAAATTATTCGAGGCCATTGTTAAGAAAAAAAATAGATGCTGAAGTTCGAAACCAAATATCACAATTTCAACATGGCTTTGTGAGTGGAAGATCAACTTCGACCAATATTTACAAACTTTTGCCTAAGTTTCATGGAAGCGAGACTTCAAGTTGACTCCATATACACTGACTTCTCGAAGGCATTTGACCTAGTTCAACATAATAGATAATAGCTAGAGATGATTGGTTTTCATTCTAAAATCTTGAAATGGATAACTAGCTACCTTACAAATCGCAGACGCAGTTTGTAAAAATAGGAAATGATCTGTCACGGGTAATTTTCAATTTCTCTGGGGTACCTCAAGGTAGTCACCTCGGCCCTCTTCTGTTTCTTCTTTTAATTAACGATTTGCCTTCCTATGTTTCCCAATCTAAATACCTTTTATACGCTGACGATTTAAAAATTTTTGAATCAGTGCGATCATTGGCCGATGCAATGGAGTTGCAAAATGATAACTCATCTGTACATGATCTAGGGGTTATATTCGACGTTCAACTGACTATATTATTTCAAAGGCCAACTCCATGCTCGGATTATTTTTTCGAAACTAAAATGATTTTCAAGACCCTAACACTCTTAAGCCTGTGTATGTTTCGTTAATTCGCTCTATATTAGAATACTGTTGTTTAATATGAAATCCTTTATATAACAATAGCGCTATTCGTATTACTAGGTTTGCTCTTCGAAAGATGTCGTGGAATTCAAATATGCCAGATTATAATGCTAGATGTCAGCTTATCGATCTAAAGCAACTCTATGTAAGAAGGACTTATTATTCAGTTGTTTTCGCTCATGACGTCATTACTGCTCACATTGATTGTCCGGTGCTGCTTTCCATGTTCAGTGTTTACACCCCGAGGCCTAGAGATTTCTTTTATGTTTCGAGGCATAGACAAACTATAACTAATGCTTGCATAAAATTCAACTCAGTTGCAAATGTTATAGACTTTAATATGAGTAGAGATAAATGTAAAAACGAAATCTTAAATTTGTTGAGTAGCAATTTACTCTAAATTACATTATAATTGTATTTATTTTTAAGAAAGGAAAGGAATCTTAAACACTAGGAAGAACTTGACACGTTCTCGTCGAACTGGAGACTGCCACGATTGTTCTCTCAATCTCCATTGTATCCCTTTCATGATCGGTCGCCATCGCACTGTAAGCTCAAGTGGGTGGTCCCTTTTACTATCGCATACTATACCATCCGAGCTCAAGTGGATTTACTATTTAACGATCGTTCCATTTAGTGATCGTATGACCACATCATCATTTGAGACTATGACATCCTTATCTGCTGGGGTGTGAATATGAGTAACCCCTGGACCTGTCATATTCGAGATTGCTGGCGTTGACATGTATATGACTCGCGTGGATGGTAGATTGCTGCGTCGACGAAACTGCTCCTGCGCGTGGAAGACAAGTTGACCCCATACGTTGTTGAGTGGAGTTTAATGTGACTGGCAAGTTGCTGCGTTGTCAAAACTGCTGTTGCGGGTGGATGCAAAAATGATGCGCCGGCGAAACTTTACGTATTGGTAAATTGATGTTGGTTTGTCACCACAACCTACACATTGGTCTTAAATATCTGCGGATTGAGGTAAATATTAGGCTGGGAAGAGCATTCCATATCCGCGTAGAGCGACTGTAGAAGGAGTCACTAAATTTAGCTGTGCGCCTAAAAGTAGGCTCAAGGGTATACTGATGGGCATTCCTGAATAAGTGAATTCCCGGAGAGGAGGAATGCATGCAGTCGATCTTGGTGAATCTAATGACTCTGCGGTTTGACAAAATTTTGCGGGATTTGATTGTAGTTTCACTTCAAATGCCAATAAAAGTCAAAATCAATAAAACATCCCAACCGATTTAATGAATATTTTTGTCAGAAATGAAGAATTATAGAGATAGCCGACTTCACAGCTGATTGCCCCCTAGTCCACAGACAAATTTGAGTGCATTTTTGACGGATATTCATGAATTTTTGACGGTTATTCACGAAATAACATAAATGCCGTCCTCTGATTGGTCAATATGTTTTAAGAACACGTTATAAAAACAGTTGTCGAACATTTTTAAGGACAAGAGAGGTAGAAGTCGGGCATCTCTGTAATACTTCATTTCTGATTTTTGTTTATCTTAAGTCATGCTTTGCTTACATTAAGTCCATTTTATCCAGCTGTTGTTGTCTCCTATAAGATTTACCGCTCGCTTTTGGTGGGCTTGGGACACCAGATCAGACATGAGCGTTGTACTCAATAAATTAAATTAAAAATAGAAGCGGATGATAATTTTTTTGCATCCATTAAGGAAACCTAAACATTTCGCAACTGTTTTTGACGACCTCAAATATGTGATCGCTCCAACTAAGTGTATCAACACATACCAAGGATGGAAAGTTCTCCAGTATCATCGACACAAGCGCAATTCACTGGCTGATAATCAAGGGTTCGAGTGACAGCAGATAGCATTGGGTTTTTGAAGCATTGAAATCCACTCTATTGTTTTTTCCCCAGTTAATTATGGTGTCAACATGGAATTCATACGCTGGCGTATTCCAATTCTGCGGCCAACGAACGGGGTCGTGCGTCTTGGAACGAATATGAAAAGCTGAATGTGCTGTCATCAGCGAAGGAATTGATTGTATTAGAAGTAGCAGACAAGAGATAATTTTTCAAAATGAGAAAGAGTGTCGGACTAAAGACTGAGCCTTGGGGAACCCCAGCATTTATTTGGTGGATATCAGAGTTGAACCAATCCAAAACAACTTGAATTGAACGGTTCGAAAGGTAATTTCTAATCCATGGAAGAAGAGAATCCTCGATACCATAGGCGCGTATTTTCGACAAGAGAGCTCGATGATGATGATGAAATATCAAGCTCAAAGATCTTGCTTTCGCCTGTGATTGTACAGAAGATTGGTTAGGCTTTTCAATCAGAAAAGTGACCAGATTTCAAGTGAGAAGCATCCGCGATTCAAGATATTTCATTAGTTGACGATTTATCAGCGTTTCCATGATCTCAGAAAGAAGGCACGTAAGTGCATTGGGTCGTTGCGTGGTGCGTGACGAAGATTAGATTTTTTTAGGGACGGGCTGGATAAATGCTGTTTTGCGTTTGCTCGGAAGGAGACGGAACATATAGGATAGATGAAAAAGCTTACGCTGTGGTTTTGCCAGCGGAGAAGAACACCTCTTCAGAAGTATAAGGCGAGCGGATTTGTACACGTCTAGATCTTTAAGTACTTTTGCAACTTTACGAGTGCGAAACTGGTTTTGACCCACTGTGCAATCAGCGTTCTCGAGTGCAATGGGATATAAATTGATTTGGTAGTGTTGAGCTGACTGCAAATGTGCCGCAAGCAGACAGCTGGGATGTTAATTTTGACAAGCTTCGTTCACACGATGCCAGTGAGACGCAAATTGTTAAATAAACTCTCGTCGCCAATGACAGACTCGGTAAGTCCTACTTAACAATCGAGCTTTAAAATTAAATCGCTGTCCAAATTTTGGCATCTAATAAATTTATTGTGGAAGCTAACATGTGAAGCCGTATTCACCCGAACATTTTTTTGATAATTCGCATGCAAACTCAATTTTTGTAAAGTTTTGAATATTTCTCAAAATTGTGAATGATGCACTTAATTGGCACAATTCTGAGAAATTTTAGTCTAAACTTTTTTTCTTTTGATTCAAATTCAAATTCAAATTTTTTATCATTTGATAAATATATAGATATTAAGATATTTCAGCCAATATGAATTAGTCACTGTAGCTACTGTTTTCTAATGTTTGATGTATTTATGTACTTGTGAATATAAATCAAATGTTAGTATGCTATTTTTTCTAAATTTCAATTGAGAACTTAGCAACGTTATTTTCATTGTAATTTATAATTATTCCTTTTTCAACCGCTGAACTGTTAAGACCTTTTCTCAAGAAGAATAAAAGTATCGCTTCAATTGACTTAATCTTTTAATAAAAACTATTCACATGAATAATTTGATGTACATTCGGTACTTCAGTACTTCATTGTAAGTGTTGCCGTTTTTTTTTTCATTTTAAGTTTTTTTTTCAAACTTGCCCCTAAGTCCAAGTTCCTCTTTAAAAGTTCTATAAAAAAGTCTTTGAAAGGTCATGTCTCTCTTTTAAGAGTGAGTCACTATAACCTTTTTTTTGGTTATACAATTTTTTCGAAAGTAATATTATATTTCCAACCGCGATGATTGATATTCACTCGGGCGATGTCACGGGGAACAGCTTGACAGCTATAAAGTCAGATATCTACTTGATTTCTGTTAAGGACCTTTTATTGCCTATCGCCTGTCGGATTACCACCTCTAGAATTTATCCAAGACCCATTGCCAATGGTTCCAGATCAGTCAAAGCTGAAGTTAAGTCCTTTTTTGCTGGACAGTCTGCCTTATCGATGCTACTGATCGCTCCATGTCTCTTCATCAAAATTAATGTTCCTACATTTTGAGATGTGGCTTATAAAAACACTCTAAAGGCGGATATATTGGCTCATCGATTATTTAGCGCAAGGCCATCACTTTTTTCCCCCGCACCATGACCTTCGTCCCATTAGTGTTCTTTTCCCCTCAGACTGCTTGGGCAGAAGATGTCTAAAGGTACAAAACATGCCTTGAATTACGACTCTATCACTTCCCTGTTAGTAAAAAAAAACCATTGAACATTAACTTTTTATGGCCAGAAGTGTAACTTTTTTTTTGAATACGTAGCCGCATCGTCAGAAATAATAACAAAATATTTCATAATCCCGGTGATCCCCAAACACCCCATTACCGCTGTTTACGCTCTGATGCCTAAAGTGACAGTCGAATGGTTTTTTTTGGCGTGCTGGTCTTTAATGACAGTGAATGAGTTCCGATGAATAGAGTAGTGCACGATAATTCAATAAATGTGGTAATTTAACTGGTGATTTGCTTACAGAATGAATAGATTCAATTGGAAGATAACGATTTACTAACAAACTGACCGTCACTAGACGTCTACAGGCCCAACGCTTAAGAGGCGCAGTTAAAGGACCCGCCATCCCTAAATATGCTGGGACTAAGACTGAGACTGAGACTGAGACTGAGACTGAGACTGAGACTGAGACTGAGACTGAGACTGAGACTGAGACTGAGACTGAGACTGAGACTGAGACTGAGACTGAGACTGAGACTGAGACTGAGACTGAGACTGAGACTGAGACTGAGACTGAGACTGAGACTGAGACTGAGACTGAGACCGAGACTGAGACTGAGACCGAGACTGAGACTGAGACTGAGTCTGAGACTGAGACTGAGACTGAGACTGAGACTGAGACTGAGACTGAGACTGAGACTGAGACTGAGACTGAGACTGAGACTGAGACTGAGACTGAGACTGAGACTGAGACTGAGACTGAGACTGAGACTGAGACTGAGACTGAGACTGAGACTGAGACTGAGACTGAGCCTGAGACTGAGACTGAGACTGAGACTGAGACTGAGACTGAGACTGAGACTGAGACTGAGACTGAGACTGAGACTGAGACTGAGACTGAGACTGAGACTGAGACTGAGACTGAGACCGAGACTGAGACTGAGACTGAGACTGAGACTGAGACTGAGACTGAGACTGAGACTGAGACTGAAACTGAGGCTGAGACTGAGACTGAGACTGAGACTGAGACTGAGACTGAGACCGAGACTGAGACTGAGACTGAGACTGAGACTGAGACTGAGACTGAGACTGAGACTGAGACTGAGACTGAGATTGAGACTGAGACTGAGACTGAGACTGAGACTGAGACTGAGACTGAGACTGAGTCTGAGACTGAGACTGAGACTGAGACTGAGACTGAGACTGAGACTGAGACTGAGACTGAGACTGAGACTGAGACTGAGACTGAGACTGAGACTGAGACTGAGACTGAGACTGAGACTGAGACTGAGACTGAGACTGAGACTGAGACTGAGACTGAGACTGAGACTGAGACTGAGACTGAGACTGAGACCGAGACTGAGACTGAGACTGAGACCGAGACCGAGACTGAGACTGAGACTGAGACTGAGACTGAGACTGAGACTGAGACTGAGACTGAGACTGAGACTGAGACTGAGACTGAGACTGAGACTGAGACTGAGACTGAGACTGAGACTGAGACTGAGACCGAGACTGAGACTGAGACTAATTAGAACACATCATCTCTCTTTCAACCAACACATTCTACCATTCATTTTCAGCACACGTCACGTTATACAATGATTCAGCTTATCTCGTCGAGCCTTAATTGACTAATTTTAAACACGACACAGTCCCAGGTCAATACATTGTCGCTCAGTGGCATTGTTGCGTACACAAGATCATGCAACGAGAAGAGCCTCTTCAATTCAATTTGTGAATGTGATGCACTCAACAAGGCAACAGACGTTTGTTGTGCGTCAGCAGAAGAATTGGATGTAAACGCTTCAAGATGTGGGCTTCCACGAATGGACCATTTACGGAATTTGTATTTCTTTCGTAGATTCGTTTGGATACGGAGTTGAATTTATTCCTTAAGTCGTGGAGATGTCTCACTTAAGCAACGATTACGTCGACAAGTCGTTATCTCAGAATTATCCGTTTGTCCTTATGAAATGATCTTGAGTCCGGCAACAACTGGCCTTCATCAGACATTGCAAGTTTGAGCATCAAGGGGTTTCCAACATTTTTGTTTTGTTTTGTTGCGTCCTTAAGAAGCCTGTTGTGCTTAGTTTATGATAAAGAGCCACCCATGGTGTACGAAGTCCAAAGAAAGGTTCGGCAAGGCTGCATACTTTTACCAATAATATTTCTATTGGCGATTAACCATGAATTTGATGGACCCTTACATCTGAACTCAAACACCTTGACCACGCCGACGACGTTTGCCGTCTCTCTCACAGAATAATGGACCTTTACCAAACGACAGCAAATGTGAAGAGGGAAGCAGGCGTCGTTGGGCTGAAAATTAACATAAAGCAAAATCTCAAAGCTCATCAACTTGTATATGTATTACTGGACAGGCGGTTGAGAGGGTAGAGAATTTCCAATACAACGGTTTTGATGGCGGAACGGAACTGGATAGAGCCAACCGCATAGCAAAGCTAAATCTTGCGTTTGGGATGGGAATTCTCGTTTCGTCGATTATCGTCAATTGCGTTGAGGGGAACATTCTGCCTGACAGCGGTATTGGAGTCTTCCTCGCCGTTTAACAGTCTACAGAAATGATCCTTCCAGATTCTCAGTATCGACTGCGAATCTACTACGAGTTGTGCCTCTGCGTCACGACAGGCTTCTGTCCGAATTTTGTATCCATTAGATGAGAGTTGTTTTACCTGTTGGCAGAAATTTCGGACGTCATTTCTGCCGTAACACCTCTCCACTTCCTCGATCGCGCGCTTCTCATGCTCTTTCCTTTTCTTTTTGAGAAGCCGGTGCTCTTCCCTTCTTTTAAGTTCGTAGAGCTCACGAACTGCTCTCGTCTTTCTGTCCAGCGTCGCCTTGTATGCTGCTTGCTTCGCTGAATGTGCCTCCCTGCACTCGTTGTCAAACCAGGGGTTTTTTTTGGGGTGGCACATCAGATGCAGCTTCTCTGATGGCGTTTTGACAACGGTTCCGGGTTGGACTCTCTGAGAGCTTTAGGGAGACTCGATCGGCAAAGTTGCTAGGGGTCAATTGCGATTGTAGCTTTCCGAGGTCAAACTGTTTTGGTCTTGCTCTACTCCGTTGTCCTATTGATATGCGTGTTCTTACCTTGGCTACAACAAGGAAATGATCCGAGTCGATGTTGGCTCCTCGGAATGTTCGGACATCGAGAATGCTGGAGGAGTGTCTGACGTCGATCGCAATGTGATCAATCATGTTGACGGTTGATTGATCAGGGGACCGCCAGGTCCCTTTGCGGATGTTGAGGTGAGGGAACCGCGTACAGGCTGCAAAGAGGTTTCGCCCGGTAACGAAGTCCAAAAGCCTGAGTCCGTTCTCGGACTTGTTGTCGTGCAGGCTGTGCTTTCCGATTACCCTAGCAAAGATGTCTTCCTTGCCCAGCTTTGCGTTGAAATCTCCTAGAACGATCTTGGTGTCGTAGCTGGGGCATTGATCGTATGTTCTTTCTTGGAGATCGTAAAAGTCGTCTTTCCTGTCGTCGTCTTTATCCTCCGTTGGGGCGTGGGCGCATATCAGGCTGATGTTGCCGAGTGTAGCCTTGATGCGGATTGTTATGAGGCGCTCGCTTATGTATTTAAGCTTAGGACTTCTTGCCTAAGTCTGCCTCGAACAACAAACCAAATATAATAATAAGCGAATAAGCGCTGCCTTCGCTCTTTGTAGCAATCGCCGAAGTAAATATCCCAGTTTTTCATCCTCTTTTTGCCGGGCCCATCCCCACCGCACCTCCTGAATAGCGGTGATATCTGCCTTATGAGCTTCGAGGGCTTCCGCGAGTTCATCGGCTGCACGTGGTCTGTTCAGGGACCTCACATTCCACGTGCAGAACCGAAAATCGTTGTCCTTATTTCGTTGTCCATGGTCGTCAGCAGTAGGGCCATCCGTATCCGATGCTTCTCGTCACTTCTGAACTATTCTTTTTTTTTTACACTGTGGGGAAGTTAACCCCACGCGCAACCCCCGAATCAGGAGGACCGGGTCCTGGTTTAAACCCCTGGACAAGGGGGTCGCTGCATACATTAGTTCACCTCACTGCCAGCTACTAGCCTTAAATGCCTGTCTTGTCGCCGCCACTCTTACTAATATTTTTTAACAGATCACCTGATGACTGTGCGCTCATCTGTTCGTATTTGTTGCAAGACGAAGAATAGGGTAGCTTTGGCATCTAGGTTTCGAATACGATGCTAGAAATACTTCGTTGTGGTTCAGAAAATTTGTTACCCGTGCCGTACAACAATCCGCAGGCTCTTGCGGGTAACCAATGTACACCAATATTTACCCTGCTTTTCTGCATCTCCCTCTCCCTCTACGGCCGCTCGACACTCTGGTTGGTGTCACTTCAAAAGTTGTGTGCTTTTAACATCCAGCTGCAAACTGTTGCATAGTTCGAATGATGCTTAAATATTTAATTTGCCCTCTACTGACCATGAATACTCATAAATACTCGAAATATTAACGCATTTCTTGACAAGTAATTTTATCGTGAATCATGAATCTCGGAGTCATGGGGCTACCATTCTGCCTGACACACTATAGTGCATTTGCGCTGGCGTTGGCTTTCAACACACATAATTCAATGGCCAAGCACAAAATACAGCGTCGACCTGCGTCTGTGATTAATGAGAGAGATTGATAGGATCGTTATAAAACGTAAAACGTAGTCCATCGCACGTCATTATTCCAAATGTTTGATATTTTTTGACAGACAGGTGCGCTGTGAGAGAGATTTTCTCCCAGATTGAGATTTTTCTTCCAAATTGAGAGTATCTTGTGTTAACTGTCATTTAAGAAACAAAAACAGCTGATTAAAAATAATTTAACGATGAGTGTATGCAGAAAGGCGGCAATATTTTTCATCTCGCAGATGAGAAAGAACAGCTGATAAATTGAGTATTTATTTCAGTCAGTGCGTCATCGTATCATAAAGTCGGCTGGCGCAGCGCACTATTGTGTTTCAGGCATTACCCCAAAGTAATATCGGGTACACTTCAGTGACTTTTTGCCATTTGGGTTTTCAGGCTTTCTTGTGTCAAAGTCAAGCATGCTCAGTTGGAATTTCCGTTTCATCATGCAAAACACAAAGAACGCATACAAAACGACGCATGTTAAGAATGTTTCTTATGCACTTCGAACATTCCACAGATGCATGTGTTGCCGCTGAGAGAAAATAAAATATGCCAGAAATGTTAGTTTCTGCTAGTGTTGTGTTACTCATACAAGATGCACTATAATGCACATGTCACAACACTTAAAAAAAGTATTTGTCACACTTCCATTTTTGTCATACTCAGTGTCAGTCATACTCAATCAAAGTGTCCTTGACTACGCCTGTCATATTGGTTTTTAGTTGCGAATTTTTTCTTTCTTTTGTCATTTATGGGACGCTTGCAGGACAATCCAATTGTTTAGATAATGGGTGGCGCTACAGTTTGAGGCGAACCTGGACCTAGCTTTTCAGCAACCACTCGCGTTCTTTCACGAGTGGAAGGGACCAACAGGTTAATGCCGACTCCGAACGGCACATTGTCAGTGACTCGAGAGTTTAGATAATAAAAGCAAAAAAAATGTATTGCACATTTAACTGGCATTTTCTTTTGTAAATAAAAAAAATATTCATTCAAATTTTTGACAACAATTGCAACGCCATCCAAATAACGTATGCTTATGAGACAAATTTTACACCTCAGAAGTCCCAGCATCAACATTGTACAACATTGTAACACTTCACTCATACAAACTCATCACATAAATACTACACTAGTTTCTGCATTAAAATCCACTGGAAATCGCTAAAATATCAAGGCAGAAAGTTTATATAAAATAAAGGTACATTTATTTTTGGATGTTAATTACAGGAATACCTCGATTTGAGTCGCTAATTGGTTCTGAGAGTCGCGACGTAGATCGAAAATGACTTAAACCGAGGCGCTGAAAGTGAAAAATTCAGACAAACAAACATCTTAGGTGACTCTATTTATGCAAGTATAATATACTTCTTTGCTATATTGTTTAAAGCTTATATGTGTAATTTGAGCTGTAACTTTGATATAAAATGTATTTGTATTTCACTGCATTTCATTTACATTTGTATTTCATCGCGATGAGATCTATCTTTAGATTCATCCCCGTCCTTTGTGATCTATCTGAAGACTTCCGCACTAATTCCGCGAATACACGCCACTTCTTCCACGCAACTTGTATGAACACGTTTCGATACAAGTCGGCACGGGTTCTCGTACTCCAAATAAGATACAAATTTATTTCCGAGAGTTTTATATTATATACCAGGACGTATGCGTTAGAAAATAGAAACTTCGTAAAATAAGGGACACCGTAATGTACAGTGGACTCTCCCTAAGTCGAACTCTCCCTTACTCGAACCTTTTCGCCATATTTTACATACAGTACCTCACAAAATTGTGCATACACTCACAGCTTAAACATATTTTTATCTTTTTCGCCTTAGAAAAAGTAGTTAATTAATAAAACTTAAATGCAGTTCGAATTGGCATATTCCAATTGCTAAAAACCATAAACAAAAATATGAAAATTAAAAAAAAAAAAAAACTTGCTATTTCTAAGCAAAATAAAAAAAAGGCACTTCATTTTAACACACAAAATTGAACACACACTTAAAGTAAATTCGAGTTACAACTAAAACACAAAACAAAAACAGTTACAAATAAAATTTCAGTAACGCGTGGCACCTCCTTCAGCATCTATGACAGCTTGTAACCGCCGTGGCATGGATTTTACCAGTTTTTCAGTAAAAGATGGCTGAATCCCTTCCCAAGCTGCCTGAATTTTAGCTTTTAGCTCCTGCTTATTGGAGCAGGTACTTTCTTTAACCCGAACTTTTATTTCGTGCCATAGATGTTCAAGAGGGTTAAGATCCGGCGATTGTGGGGGTGTTTTTAGCTGCTTTCGAGCGTTATAAAGCAAACATTTGCGTACTAAATAGAAGGTGTGCTTCGGATCATTATCTTGTTGGAAGTAGAAAACCGAAGGTAGACCTAATTTTACTGCGGAACTTCGTAAATTTCGTTTTAAAATATTCAAATACCCAATTTTGTCCATAGTATTTGCTATAAATTCGAACTTTCCACAGCCATTTGAAGCCATACAACCCCACAACAGTACAGATCCTCCCCCGTGTTTTTTGGTTGACTTTATATTTTTAGCTTTGAGAGCTGTATTTGGTTCCCTCCAAACAATTTGTTTGCCATCAGACCCAAATAAATTTATTTTTGTTTCATCTGAAAACAAAACACCTTCCCAAAAGCTTTCCGGGTGGTTTACATATTGTCTAGCAAACTCCAATCTTTTCTTCTTATTAACTAGGGAAATGTACGGCTTTCTTCGGGCGATCCTACCATTTAAATTATTCTTTCTCAAGACTCTGCGAACGGTTTCCGCTGAAGGAGGCTTATTAATTACGGATGACACCTCAGCCGTCAACTTTGGAACGCTAGATTTTGGATTGGACTTGATTGTCCGAACAATATACCGCTCGTTTTGTTCTGAGAGCAATTTTTTTCTTCCCCTTCCAGGTCTGTTTTTAGTGTCCCTTCATATCTATAATTGTTACCGTTGCATGCGAATTAAAACACAGTTGAGTTCGCTGGGTTGTGAGTAACGGAACACGTCCGCTCTCGTTCCACTTTATTTTCGAACTGGCTACATACAAAATTATTTCTAAACACTTAACCTAAGGATGAGGCGTCGATGCAACAAATGTCATCGATCGTCATTATCTTATCTACTAGGAATGTTGGTGACCACTTGAAAGGGATCAAAAGACATATCTTAAAATAGAATGACGTAGGTCATTAATGAACATTAAAATTCGGAATCGATCCTTCGTCTCTACGAAGGATCGAAATATAATACCGAAGGCTATTAATATTTGGACTATAAAACGAGAGAAGATGAGTGTAGTAAATGCTCACTTTAACTTGCGATCGCCCTACAGTTTCTCCAATTTTTCGCATCAACTTTTCCTCGCAAAATAGCTTAATTATGAGCATTCTCGCTGACAAAGTAGTCTGTTTTCGCATGTTTTCCATATTTTCGCACAAAGAAGAGAATATCGGTCTTTTCAGTTCAAAAGCGTGTGCAGAAATGTTCATCAGGGACATTTATTGCTTCATTCCTGAACAAATTTGCATGTATCGATTTTGCGAAGCTTGTGTATAACGCACACATGACATCTGAATGCTCAATTTTGTGTGTCGATTTTAGGGGTTGTTTCCTTTTTCATGCGAAAAGTACTGTGAATTTGGAATATACTCTTGTTTAAGATATGTATTCAGTTATGATTGTATACCAAAAAAATAAAACAATAAAGTGGTCGGCCTTAAAACAGCACGAATATGAAGTAATGATAGATGTATGCTCAATTTTGTGAGGTACTGTACATTTCCCTCAACTTTCCATACAAAAACCTCTCTCTAAGTCAAACTCTCTCTAACTCGAACAAATTTTGGTGTCCCGTGAAATGTAAATAAACTGATAAAATAATTTAAACGGATTAAACATAAATACATACTCGTACAGAAACAGATTTGTAATTAAAAATTAACAAAAGAAATTGTAAAAATGGAAAAATTAATGTGACTTGGTTTTCTTCTTCGGGGCGACATGAAGACGTGTCTTGTCGTCTTGCCGTATTATGGTTCTTGTGATGCTTAGGAGTTATGAGGTTTTGTTCAGAATAAAAAACCATGCATATCAGCATGCTTTTTAAATGCAGTTGCGACTAGTGACACATCACAGGGGTATGCGAGAAAAGGCCATTAATCTCCGTTTTCTTAGTTAAACATAAGCATAATCAAACATGGGTAGCAAATGTAATGAAAAAAACATGTTTAATTTGGTTTTACTTCCACCGGTCTCATTTAAGTATCAAATCACCAAACTATTGTACTTTTTATCTGGGAAGATAGGCCGAATATTCGGTATCCGGCATCTGGTCAAATCACTACTCGGTACAACTCTACCATGAGAACATAGCCGTGTTAAAAATGTACATGAAAAAATATATATGGGAGAAATCAATGACACGAAATGGTATACCAACTCAAATTATAGTTGAAAGCGATTTGTCAAAATTTTTTTTTTTTTGTGGGAATTTATGACAACCAAACGCTTAGGTTAGGTTAAGTGTGTGTTTAGTGAGTGTAATGGTTGAACATCACTTGCACTCGGAGGCCCATTGTGAATGCCTTCATTTGTGGAGTACACATTTAACCTATCATCTGCGAATTCCATTTGCTGACCGACAACCCTAGAAATCAGTTTGTTCTTTGTTTAACTGAACTACGCGCTTAAAAATTCACTGTTTAGGTTGCACAACAGGAAACCGCTTGGAAACCACATATGCAATACCACAGATCTGCTCACAGCCCACTTCTACACTGTTCTGTGATCTGTCCTCAAGACTGCGAAACTAATCTGCTGGGATATGTGTGCGTATTCCTTCCCGTCTGACGGCAATGACAACGCAACCAACGTGAGTGTTTAAAGGCTCAAGATGTCTCCATTGCTTGATCCCCACACGACAGCTGCTTATCAACTGTCAAGTCATGACTGCAGATACATAAATGCATCAGCACGGATCGTAAACACCCCCTCCTCCACGTTTACCTTCATCCTCTACATCTTTATGATGTTTTTTCTTTCCCATCCTACGAAAATTCAAATTTATCCAGTAGCGACAACAATGAACATCGATCAAACTCGGCACAATAACAGATTTCCCTAATCACATAAGCCAACGCTTTTAGCAGAAAGCATGCGAATTCCATGGAAAAACAAACTTCCCCACTCGCCAGGCGGTCATTTTTCACTGGAATTTCATTCGCATCCCATGACCACCACTCACTCCGTCGTCGTTGCTGCAGAACTCCTCCGAGCCGAGCCACAGGGCAACCCTAGACGATTGTAAACAACTCGTTATCGCCTCAGACAACAACAGTCACAGCCGATAAGTTCCACTCCAAGTCGAAACCCCCGCGCGAAGAGCTCCACCCACCCAAGTCAACTTGGACGGAAAAAGCTCTCGCCACTCACATATCTCCGACTCTGAGTGAATTTCGAATGGCCAGTTCGAAACGAGACGTCGGCACGGTATCACGCGCGACGACGGGACATACAAGCGAAGGACAGAAGCAAGCAGACAAAGTCACCACAACAGATCATTGAGTCATCATGGAGAAGGCAAACCTCAACAACCCCCCCATGGAGTCGTACAACGCGCCGCCCTCGTACGATCAAGCCACAGGAAGCAACAGCTCGGCGGCGCATCAGCGTGAGTTTCGGTCCACACAGTACCCGGTGCCTCCGCCTGGGTTCATCCCCGCGGACACCCATCCCCACGACCAGCAGCCGATATATCCAACCCACTTCCACCAGCAACAGGCTCCGCAGCAGCAGCAGCGTGCGCAAGTAGTGATCGTTCAAAGTGAGTGCCAGTGCGTCTGTCCAATGTCCCGGTTGACCTGAGTGTTTTGTGTTTCCTTTCAGGCATCGCCCTGCCACTGGGCCCACGGGCCTGCTACGTCACCTGCCCCCACTGCCACGTGCAGAGGCTGACCCGTGTCGAGCCGGAGCCTGGCTCAAAGACTCACCTCATGGCCGCGATTCTCTGCGTTTTCGGGTAAGTCGCAATACCGTATCCACACCCTTATCTTATCTCATCTGACGCATTTTCGTTTTCAGACTCTGGTGCTGTGTCTGCCTGCCGTACTTCATGAACAGCTGCATGAACATCAACCACTACTGCGGGAACTGCAACAAATTCCTCGGCAAATACGACAACGGCACGTAGGGTGCGTGGGTGCGACCGGCAGCACCACTCCGGGACCAGTATTTATTCGTTATCCTCTCATCCGCTCGCTATCCAGCGAGCGTCGTCGCTATCAGTCGTCGCTATATAAGACGTTAATTCCAAACCAAACTTTATGTAATCGTATACCAAACCGCATTAAATCGAGGTTCATGTGACCGAGATAAGCAACCAACGAACTGCTCTGGATTGTGTTTTTTTTTGCTTTTAATTTATTTTTTGCTTTTGTCTTTCCGGTGGATTTGAGTCGGGTTTTGAAGCAGCGCCGTGATAGTGTCATAAATATTTAATTACAGCGTTTATTTTCGCACTGGGGGCACCTACCGCTGCCCCTTAGGGCGGCGGAAGGGGAAACTACCGAAATGTGCTAAGAGGAAGTGATTTCATCGAATTTGTCAACACCGTCCACCACGGTCCGCTGACCAAGGCATGAATTATAGATTGTGGATCTAATTACCAATTGGTGTTGGCGGAGGGAAGTAAATCACTGATTTAGCCGGTAGTCCCCCCCCTCGCTCAGGAGGTGGGGCCATTAATGACATAGAAGGGCCCACTCATGGGTTCATTCCGCTCCGATTGACCCCTTAGTCACTCGGTAATTACACCACGACACAAGCGACAAGTGAAGCGGATTCCACGTCAGTTGCTCGCTGATTGACGTCTTTGAAAAGTGGAATTACTCGTTCTTGGGCTATTTCAACAAGATTTCGCGGATTCGCATTGCATACGGAAAGCGAAGGTATTTGATCTTGTCGATAAGAACATTGTATCAAGTTGGCAGGCGTCAACTCAAAGACAACTGAATCATTTGTTTATTTTGTTTAATGGAATGTCACTCAGAATGGGAGCTGACTTGGAATATGAACAGAGCAATGGATGATTGTGCAGTGGACAGCTCCTTTGGAACCGAGCACTCATTCACTACCGAATGCTTCTGTGTCAGTAAGACAATTCACCGCTGCTCAAAGTTAGCCAATTGGAACTTTGAACGTGAGTATCTCCTAATTCCACATTCTCACCAACAGTGTTGCCACCAATTGAGAAAGAATACAAGAGTGAAACTTCTCTATTGTGGACCGCAAGGTAAAGACAGCGGCACTTGTCAATAAAAGCTAGTAAATACTAGTTTTGCATCTTTTCACAGTTACTCACCAAAGTTTCATTTGGACGCGCAGTTTTTAGTTGACAGCCGTTTGAGTGAGTGGATATCTCAGCTCTTGTGCTCCATCTTGTTTCTTGCAGTCTCTTCAATTCTTTGCCTGGTACATCAGGCAAAGAAAGCAGAACTTCCCAGCGGTGGGAAGTGGACACGGATTTAACACGAATTTAATATACGCGCTCTAAGGCAGTCCCCTTTTGCAATCTTTGATAGAAAAGAAGCAACGAAGAACTATACAAGTGTGATTGTGCGGAAAATTTTAGCAGAAACTAGATTGTTGATTACTGAAGTAGTTCTGGAGACATACCCGGAACCAGCAGCATTCCAAAGAAGTGCAGAACGAAGAGAGGGTAACGTCAAAAGCCAAGACTTGATGGCGTAGTTTGTTGAGTGCATGCGCCTGGTTAGCGGGGTCCCCGGTTCGAATACCAGTGAAAGAAAAGTTAATACGCTTTTATCTGCTGTGGAGAGATGAATGGAATTAGATACACAGTCCTACATGTGGCTTATTTGGCCCTCACTAAATCCAAACAAGTCGGTGCGTAGTGGGTGTAGTGGGTAAGTGCGTCGACTCCTACGCAGAGGGTGCCAGGTTCGATACCCGAATTTACCACCTTTGATAATTTACGGCTCCGCCTCTTTTGAGTCACTGACAATGCTCAAAGAGTATTCCTGTCTATTAAAAGCTTCTTAAAATCGCCGTTCGGAGTTGGCATTAAACTGTAGGTCCCTTCCACGCGTGAAAGAACAATAGCACGCACAACACAAGTGGTTGCTGAGAAGCTACGCCCAGGTCCACCTCGGACTGCCGCGCCACCCATATTATATTATTATGAATCCAAACAAAACAAATACACTCCTACAACTAAACAGGAATGTAATAAGGAACGTAGTGGGCATTCTCACCGGCCACTGCCTTCTCGGTATCCATGCCAGAAGAATGGGAGCCCCCACAACGACTACTGCAGAAGCTGTAGAGACGTGGAGGAGGAAGAAAATACGCTTCATCTTCTCGGCACTTGTCCAGCCCTTGTAAAAACTAGAAAAGATATACTAGACAACTACTTTTTCATACAACTATATTTTCATAAGACATAGCTAAGTTTATCAGGAAAACTAATTGGCTGTAAATCAGCGCAGGAGTGGACTTGTTAAAGTAGGCCACTAGAATACCATTACGTAGTGTCAAGGTTTATTTCATTTTCGTTAGTGTAGACCCTTTTAAAAAGGAGCCGGTGGAAAGCACCGGGTAGTGATAGCACAAAAAATCCAACCAGGATCTAAGTGGGCCACAAATGCCACAGTGGTGGGAATCACCCAAACCTAACCTAACCTATCTGGTGTTTAAATCTGGTCCATTCATCAGTTACAGTTGGAATCAAATCAACGACGCTGTCACTGGAGTGGTCGATCAAAGTCGATCAATGTTTCCTGGTGAATTCACTAGCAGCTCCGCCTACCTACAGTGGCGAGCAAAACTGGTCGGATGTTTGTCAAACCAAAGATCATATTGCTGTTAAACTTGTAAAAATGACTCAATTATCTTCCGGTTTTCAATTATTAATTCTTTATTTATTACCATCATCATTGAATAACATAAAATGTAATAAAACAAAAATAAAAACAAAAATTTCTTAGAAAAAACAAAAAAAAGTCAAGCTCAGCATGCAAAAAACATTATTTTGCCGTTATCTTTGTGAAAGTTGTCAAGAGCTCATTGCGTTTCTTTAATTATTTCACCATTATAAAGTAATACGGTGAAGAGTCAACATTGTTATACCTAAAAATTGTGAAATTGTTGTTCAATTAGTGCAAAATGAAGAAATTCACTAAAAGATTTGGAAAACCGAATTGTTGTACTACTGGAAAAAAAGGAAAGCACACGAAAAATAGCTGAAAAGACTGGCGTTGGAAAGTCAACAGTAATAGCAGTACGAAAAAGAAATAATTTGGAGTCTCCGGATGATTTTGGAGGGCGACTAAGAATTCTGAAACGTATTATATGGTCTGATGAAACGAATATCATTTTTTTTTTATCGGATGGTAAATCTTATTATTGGCACCGACCCGGTGAGCAGCTTCAGCAACACCAAGTCAAACAAACTATGAAACATGGCGGCGGTAGTATAATGGCGTGGGCATGTTTCACTTGGTGGCACGTCGGTCCTATCCATAAAATAGAAGGAATAATGAAGAAGGAAGACTACCTAAATATCTTGCAAACATATTTGCTTGAGTTTATTGATCAGTGTGCGTATCCAAATGAGGAAATTGTATTCCAATAATTAGGAGACCCCAAGCATACCTCAAAAATAGTGAAAGAGTGGCTTGAAAACCAACCATTTAAAACATTAAAATGGCCTGCACAAAGCCCAGATCTCAATCCAATTGAGAATTTGTGGGCAATTGTTAAAAGAACATTGTGTCAGTACGATTCGCCTCCGAATAATTTGAACTAGCTATGGGATCGAGTCCAACTTGCCTGGACCAATATACCAAACACAACAATTGAAAAATTAGTGGAAAGTATGCCAAGAAGAGTATAAAGTGTTTTAAAAAGAAAGGGTCTCTGGTCCAAGTACTAAAATTTTATTTAAGTCGTTGTCTTATGTATGCTGAGTCTTGCGTGCAAACGCAACGCATTGACTTTTTTTGTTTTTCTAAGAAATTTCTGTTTTTATGTTTGTTTTATTACATTTTTTGTTATTCAATGATGAGAGTAATAAATAAAGAACTAATAATTGAAAACCGGAAGCAAATTGAGTCATTTTTACAAGTTTAACAGCAATAAGAACTTTGGTTTGACACACATCCGACCAGTTTTGCTCGCCACTGTACATACCAACGTCAAAAGCTGATTGACTGATGTTGATGAAAACAGTCGCGAATCGTGCACGAACTAGAGATGTTCGATGTTGAAGTCGATGTCAACATCGTTGACTGAACATCGATGACCGATAATAATCGAACCTTTTAGTTCTTTATTCTTGGCAAATGAATAGAGAAATAAAAGATTGTCTTAAGGACTAAAAAAAACGTAGATTAAGCCGAAAGGCACATTTATAACATAGATTAGATTAGCTTAGAGTACCCGCATAGGGTCAGTAGGTTAGTATTAAGAACATTTGTAAATTCTTAAGATAGTTAAGCTTGTTTTAAGTTGTTTTGTCTAGTAAGTAAGTAAAATATAGTGAATGAAATGAAATACATTTAAAAAAAAAATAATAATCGAACTCAAAACATCGATGTGAGTTAGCATCGATGCTATAGAATGAATTTACAAAAATTCGGACTAATAGTGTAAGAAACTACATACATGCATAATATGTTACCGCATACAACCAAGAATGACAGAATACAAAAATGCCAAGTAACTCTAAGCATTCTGTATACTCGGAAAATCAAATTTTGTTATGATAGTCAAGTCAAAACATTCCAAGAACTGATCAGTCGTATTTCTACGAAATGCTTTCGTCATCATGATGAAATTCCAGAAAATTATTCAAAATCTACAATAACCAGTAGGCTAACATCGAAGGCCCATGTTTTGTGCTTAGCATCAATCATGCGATATTTTAAGAACTTAAACATCGTTGTCAAACCATGCTTTGCCAATATTGGTGAACATCAAACATCCCTAGCACGAACTACAGTAATCCCCGGTTAGTTGCGTTTACTAAAATTCACGTTTTTAGACGCATTTAACCGAGGAACGCAACTACAAGAACTCCGCTTCAATGATCTACAGACGCAATAATGGCAGTCACGCTTTATTACTTATAAAACGCAATAAAAATTCTACAAACTGTTGAAGAAACTATTGCTCCAGACAACCTTATTTGGTTAATCCAAACTGTAATAGCTCCGTCCACTCGGGGACACTCCTGAATATTTTGATTGTCAGATTACAAGTATTGGGGGTCTTGGGTCGCTGTGACGTAGTGAGTAAGTGCGTCGACTCCTACGCAGAGGGTGTCCGGTTCGATACCCGAATTTACCACCTTTGACAATTCACAGCTCCACCTCTTTTGAGTCACAGAGAATGCTCAAAGAGTATTCCTGTCTAGTAAAAGCTTAAAAGCGTCGGCATTAAAATGTAAGTCCCTTCCACGCGTGAAAGAGCAATAGCACGCACAACACGAGTGGTTGCTGAGAAGCTAGGCCCTGGTCCCCCTCGGACTGTCGCGCCACCCAAATTATTATATTATGATTACAAGTCTTCGACTTTTCAAAAATGGTATCTTGATTCTGTATAATCCGATTCAGCATCGACCTGCCGCATCCATATCATCCAATCTACTTTTGTTGTTTTCCATAGCTTCAGCAATTATTCGCAACCTTTGCTTTAAAGAAAGTGAGGCTTTTTTGTTTGTTCGTGGTTGCCTGTAAGATATTGAAATGGATTCAAGCATTATTATTAATCGAATAAATGCAAAGTATGACATATGTACATTCCTAATTATTCATCCAAACACGTTATTATTCATGTCAATCCGCAGCAATAGCAAAACTTTTGGATTCAAATTTGACAATTTGGATTTTCTTAGGCTGCAAGCACATGTCAATTTGACAATTTTCAACTCTGCTTGATTTTATTTAGGTTGAAAACACAAAAATTTATTTTTTATTGCGTGTGTACATTATCCAGGAGATTTTGTATCCAGTTTTATAAGAAACTTAACCTTATTCAATGCAATTAACCGGGTTAGCAGCAGTTAAGAGGGTACGCATTTAAATGGGAAAAGTTATGTACATTTCCTATGGAATTTTTTACTTGCCTAGTTAAGCGGAGAACGCAATTAAGTGAACGTCAATTATCCGGCGATTACTGTACTAGCATCATTTGAAGCTTCCACATCGATTCCATAGATAACGGGGTCAAGAGACACATCTGACCGACACAAATGCTAACGAGTCAAAATTGAGTAACTTCCACAGACTTTGAGAAATCTTCTTCGGCGTACTCTCGTGAAATGAAACTCCGACAAGGAATGCGTTTTCCCGTCTCGCCCTCCCTATCACTCGAGTTCTGTAAATGAGAAACCTCGTTACTCCTCTGGCATCTTAAATGTATTAAATGGGTCTTAAGAAAATCTCCCCCTCCCCTTCTTCCCTCCCCCACCCATTCACGATTTAAAACGTTGACGATTTGCAATCTGCTGTTAAATGAACATAAATTACTTTTTAGGTTTGTAACTTTGCATACATTTATTTGAAGACTTAAAAAAGAACACAAAATTGTACATGATTTTTTTGTTGTTGTTCTTCTGATCAAATAAAAGCCCTTTTTTTTCGTCGGCGCACGTGATTTCCGCTCACTGGAACATCTGAAAGCAAAAATTCCTCTGGCTATGGTATGAACTAGGATTATTAATATCGCACAAAAATTTACAAAATTGATGACCTTTGAACATTTTTCTTTTTAAATCGCCTTGTTTCACAAATCAAGTTAAAAAGTAAAGAAGATCTTCACCGATCGTAGTTCATACCATTGCTATATATGTACAGAATAACGTATTCCAACCGATTGGATTAATAGTTTTTGAGTAACCTCATGCGCCAGTCGTAAAAATACCGTTTCGAGAAAAACGCGTTTAAAGTTTTGAGAAGCAAATTCTTGGGTATAAAACCTACCTACGTTCTATCAACTATGCCATATCCAAATAAAATTCTTCCGTTTCTTCATAGACTTGATTTCTCTCCGAGCAATTCTGGCTTCTCTGGAAGCCTCAGTGATGTCCTCCTCAGCCTGTGATGCGCTGCTCATCGCGCTTATCTTATATCCCTGTCTTGCTTGCCTAAATCTTATATCTCACGTAGCTGTGTATTCTCCTTCCTAATCTTTATTTCGGTAAGTAGGGCGGGATATAATCAGATGTTTCAAGCAGGTAGTCACAAAATATGCCGAAGGGGATCCCATGAAGGGTCAGGGGCACTAATGAGAGCTAGGTACTTGCGAGGTGGCCCATGCTGCAAGCGCGCCCTCTCTTTCGCATGACGCTTCTACCATACATCCGCTATATCTTCAAATGTTTTTGAAATTTTTTTTTAGTTATTGGTTATAGGTTTGAATTAAATAAAAAAAAATCGATTTTTTCAAACCGTGTATGTGGGGGGGGGGGGGGGGGGGGTGGTTTTTCCCCTTGTGAGTGATTCGTGCACATTAATGCTTCGAATAGCAAGAAGTCTGTTAAGAGGATCTATTTTTAGACGAAAGTTAAACGTTCCATTAATTTCGTCTTAACAGCTGTCGCATACTAAGTTCTTAATATATTCAATTGTTTCTCTCCACCCACGCAACCACTTTATCGAAGCTCTGATTTGGCATTCGATGAATTAAGTTTTATATTTTTTTCCCAGTGAAATACAAAAGAGCGTTAATGTCTAAAAAAATAGATTAATTTCAATTTAGAAGAGACTGCACCCAAAAATCTGGGAAGGGTTAAGTCTATTCTTGTACCGAAATTAATTTCATTTCGTCTCACTGATCCGGAACAATAGGGACTGACTTCCAGATTGCATCTTCAGCGCCACACATGAACCTGTTTACCCAAGTTGAGAATGATGTACAGGCAAATCGGAGCCGCTGACTTAATCAAATTGGTTTGTCATGCTCTCCCATCAACCGTTTGCAGTCATAGAGTATACACATGTCTTACTTAGTCAGTTAAGAGGTCAAAGCCTTCAATAAAATTTGGTAAGCAGTCCAAAGTTGCCTTTCAAGTTTCTGATTTATTACGGGAAAAGAACATGTTCTACTAAATTCGCCCAGACGTTGTTTTTGTACGGTCAACAAGATTCTAGAGGCACTTAAGCCACGATGAAGATGACAGGCAGATAGTCGACGATGAGGCAGGTTTATGTCAACCAGGCCGAGGTTAGAATGAAGAGCCATGCGAAGAGGGGAAGACAATAAAATTGTTGCTGTTTGCGAATACGTTCCGTTCGATGGTTACTATTAATTAATTAAACTTAAAATAACACAATAAAACGAAAGCTTAGATTACATCTGACGAAGCTGTCAAATTTGTGGTCTGAGCGACAACAAGGCACTTATGATTTGGTTACCATGTGACTCGTATACTCGACACACTTTCCTAGCATCCCAAAGTCATAGAGCTATTAAATCTACTTGTGGTCAAGGCAGTATGACGAAAACATGCACACGGCAATATTGCATCAGTCACTTTGCTGTACGGCGGGAGGCAAGGACAAACTATAGAGAACATGGAAAACTTGCTCGAAAAATCCCCGACTCCGAAACTCACCAACCCAAGTGGTGAAGGACATCGAACAAATTTGTGTGTTCAGACATACCAGTTACCCAGAGATCGTCCTAGCTGGAGAGGCTTGTTTGTTAAGAACAAACGAACAGGAAGAGGAGGAATTACTTAGACTTACTCCGGCCACTAGTGGGTAGGGTACGTAGTACGGGATTCAACAATTGTTGGAATTGTGGTTGTTGACATTGTGACGAGAAGAGCGTCGTCGTGAATACTGGTGCTTATCGATGAGACTGGAACAAACTAGATTGTCAGTTGGAAGTGCAACTTCGCTACACTGATAAGGGCATCTTCTTTGACCTGAACATCAACCAAAAAGCTTCATCAGTCAATGCGATTACTCTTTTATAATGCCAAAATGTCAATCTCAGAGATTGTTGCACGGATACTGTTGGACTGTTGGACATGCACAGAAGACTTGAGACCCTTTAAGATTTAGCTAGAATGAACGTGAAAATACTTAAGTCAACTTGAACAACTCAGCGGATAACTAGAAATCGTCACTGTCACTATAGCCACTTTGCTGAGCTTCGTTAAGTTTTGTTAATTTTCGTTAAGTCTATTTAACTTTCGTTAAGTTTATTTAACTTTCGTTAAGTTTATTTAACTTTCGTTAAGTTTCGTTCAGTTTTGCTTATTTGTCTGGGAAACAAAATCAGTCATTCTCTGCCTATATGTAGACAGTTGGTGTTAAACTTTTGCTTGAGTTCGTGAATTTTTCTCGTTCTGTTGTTGCAAAAACTTTAGTTGCAGTTTGATAAGCTGCACAAATTTTGTAAACAATGTTATAACTGCAAAATAAAGGTTGATATTGAAATAATGAGAACAATGCCTCGAAGAAGATCGAGCTTTGGTATGCGCGGCCATCATGATTTGTACAAATTTCGCAGGAAACAATGTTAAGGCATTAAGTTCGTCAGTCAGTATGAACACAGTGCATGAACAGTTCCAGAGACCACAGCGCCACAGCAGTTCAGAATTTACAATATGCGAAAGACTGAGACGTTTTAATTAATTGGAATATGTTATTTTAGATATTTAGAGTGCCTGCCCATAGTTAGCGGGGTCCCCGTTTCGAATCCCAGTGAAAGCAGAGTTCATACGCTTTTATCTGGTTTCCGAATCTGGTCCAGTCAGCATTTGCCGTTGGGATCAAATTAACGGGGTCAGTGGTAGTAGTCTGACTATGGGTATCACAATGGACCAATATGGTCTAAGTGTACTGGTCAATGCACTAGCAGCCGCTCTACCGAACCTAACCTAAACCATCTGATCGTCTTTCGATAGGTCAATCCCATACGAATTAAGTATATCGCTGGGCGTTTCTATGAATCTAAAAAATGAATACCATATCCTAACAAAACCGAATTCGTGTGATTTGGATGAATTCTTACTGAAACCTCAATTGGTCGTTCCACCGAGCTTAAGTGATTTCGAATGTCATTAGCTCTGAATTTATAAGCGGCCGCCAAAACAAATGTAATAAGACCTGAATTTTTAAATTTTGCAATTTTGCGATTTCATTCTGTGGCAACGTCACAGAAATTGGACGCTGAGAAGCACACAGTCATAGGCCCAGCCCTCCACTTATAACGTCAACGTCATCTCTCTTCTAACCCCTTTGTCCGAATAAGATCAATCATCAGGGATATAGACATAATTGCGCTCGTGCATATCAACCATTGACATGTGTGGGAAAAGGGTGACAAAACGCTTTAAAGGCCAAAACGTAATTGCCTTAAAGGTACTCAAGGTTATGGCGGAGAAGACGCACGAACTTACGTAAAATTTCAACAGAGTGTGTACATGCGATGTACCTATGTATATGAGCGAAACTTATCTCATCGAAGTGGCTTGCGACTAGGGCTGCCACTTTTTTACCTGTTTACCTATTTTATGATCATTGTTTAGTTAGTTCCAAGCTTCGAAAATGCTTACCAAATCTGACAGGAGGGCGCTTTTGACTCCAAGACTGTAAGACAGTACACGCCGGAACGACCAGAATGGTGGCATACGTTAGGTAAGATGCAACTGAACCATATTGTCACAACCACACACTCACAGCAGGAGACAGCTAGGAGGAGATCGTCAGGCTCAACCATGATCATCCGTCCTTGGTACACTCAATAGGTCGCCAGTTCATGAATTTGAAGTTCCCAAATGTTGGCCTTCCCATCCGTTGAAAGCCAGTTTCCTCTTTTTCACATTCGCCCATTTTTCTCATGCCGGTCGTTATCTTATCAAGAAATGATTTACAAGCTCTCATTATCGTTTTATGTCTGGTACCTTCTTCTCAGACTTCCCGGGCATTGGAACTGCTCTTATTCTTGCACAATTTTCTTATCAATCTCCTATTCATTTTCATCTCCCTTAAGCTTATTATAGCTAATTATAGGCTATTTTAATACTACAGGCTCATGTCAAGGTCAAAGTCATTACGGAATGACAAGCGGTTTCTTTTAATGAGCGCGTAGTCTCCACAATTCCCCCTGCTTTGAATCGTCACTCGATCAGTGTTAATTGATCGTCAGTGGTAGATCGGTTCTGCGTCTGTGACGTTGCCTTCAATCAATTTCCTATGACGAAAGTAGAGACTCACTGAGTCTCTCAAAAGAGGAGCGTAGTCGCTGTCAACATTGTCAAACTGGCTGTCTTATCATTCAAGCTCACCATTCTAGGCAATCCACAGACATTTCTTACAAAAACATGAGAAGCATCATACTCTGTGTCAGAGAACTCAAGAAAGGAGGTTAGACTCTACAAGAGGGAGCATTTTTTTAGTTTAAACAACAAAAGTCGCCAACAGCCTTGACAAAAAGTGGAGATTAGAGGAATCTGCGTATATTCAAGACTTAAATATGGTCTAAATAGAAATATAGGATGGACTATCAAGGACCATTGCTGTAGAAGCTAGGCGCTGACACTCAACGGGCTGTAGCTCGACACATATTATTATATTAACAATGGCGTTTCATAATTTTCCTAATGTTGATATGAGTTTACTGAAAAATTACGTTTCAAAGCGATGACGATGACCACTGAACTAAGAATAACTTTGCAACGAACTTGAGTTTAAATGACTCCTACTTCCACTTACCACCGATAAGTGTGTCCCATGCAAAAAGTTGCAATCAAGGTCAAAATAAACTCCAGTTGAATTCAAACAAGTCAACACAAGCCAGACTGTTGTAAGAGTTCGAGTAAAATTTCTGTTTTTGCATTTAATACCCACACAGGATCAACTGATAAGGTTGCGGCTTGTAACTCATTCGAATTCTCAACTTCTTAGTCACCAGCACACAGTGGTCCTGTTGTATTGAAGAGTTGGAAATAAATCTGTAACTTTTGAACCCGTAAATTGATATTAATGAAATTTAAAAGATACAAGTACAAGTGTTTTCTTATTGTGGTCCAAAAATGGTTGACGAAGCTCAAAGGGATTATTCATTAACGGAGACCACTTAAGTTTAAGAAAAATAAGAAAATAACTTTTTTTTTATTAAAATTAAAATGAAATATTGGCAACACTTCTCTAATTTATCTCTTGTATCTGTATCTCTCCTCTCACACATTCACAACGGTAATTATATCTTTATGCCTTACTGAACGGACGTGTGTACGAGGTTTTTATTTACATCCGGAGAATTAATTCATTCCAACATTTTTCAACTGCATAACATAATTATTTACTATTGTCAATTACTCTAGATTATTGCTTAAATTTAGGCTGTAATCACTTTCATAGTGATTATAAAAAAATTAAATTGTACATGAATTGGCGACGTATATTTGTTTAAAAAAAGGAAAAAACTAAGGAATTCAGTAAAACAAGGCTTGCACTTCATTGCTAAGTGGAAGCGAGTCTTTTGATTTGGGTTCAGGTCTTAAGTATGCTATCCAGAGATCAGATAATATCAACATTTGATGAATAACATACATATTCGTTGGCTGCCGTACGAGAAAATGTTCTATTATTTTTAATTTGAAAATATCTGTAATCTTAATCCGACTTTCCTGAACCTCCTCAGTAAAACAAGGCTTGCACTTCATTGCTAAGTGGAAGCGAGTCTTTTGATTTGGGTTCAGGTCTTAAGTATGCTATCCAGAGATCAGATAATATCAACATTTGATGAATAACATACATATTCGTTGGCTGCCGTACGAGAAAATGTTCTATTATTTTTAATTTGAAAATATCTGTAATCTTAATCCGACTTTCCTGAACCTCCTCTAACAATGATCCAAAGCTTAGATTCATCGTCCTCATTGAAATTTTCAATGTTTTAGTAATCATAAACTAATTCCAGATCCCCCAAAGTCTGGAATCAATTTGTTTCGGCGATAACGCCCTTATTGCGAAATATTATGCCCTTTGTGACATTTGATGCGGATATGCATTTATAGAAGTTAAAAGAAATAAATTTCATAATTCAAATAATTTTATGACCTGAAGTATTCTAATTCACAAAAATAAACATTTCCTCGGCCTGACGCACATCATTTGCACGACACATACATTGCAAGAGAAATTGTTTGAAAATGCTGAAAAATGCACGAGACTACACAGCTAAACGTCTCGTTATCTCATAGTGCAAAAATGTGCACTGTTTGTTTTTGCATCATCGAGAAAGAACACTTTTAGCTTTCAGAAAAAGATTTTTTCCCGCTCGAGCTTCTTGGAGCATTGAAATACTCTCTCAAATAATTGCTTTGATTAAAAGCCCGATAACAAAAATTGGTAAGGGGGCCGAAACAATGTTTGATGCACTTTGAGGGCCAAATGAAAAATATAAGATAGATAGATAGATAGTTATTTATTTAGTAATAAAATGTTTCATTGGTTTTAGTTATCGCACAGTATCGATTACAGAGATTTGATATATATGATATCTTACTTCTGAACAAAATATAAACATGTTTAGGAGTATACAAAATTGGTAAAAATATAAGTAAGCAACTTGAAGGAAAATACGACAAAAACCTTCAATATAAAGAGAAAAAAAAGAAAAAGAAAAAAGAAACAAGAACAATTAATAATTAATTATATTAATTAATAAAATATAAGTAAATAGAATAAATAAATGAATAAATAGATAAATATATATAATATAATATATATATAATAGATAAAAATATATATATATATAAATGTATCACAGTGAAAGAAAATGTAAATAATAAATAATTGAAAAATAAATAAGTTAATAAATATATGGGTGAATAAATAAAACTACATTACTATTGACAATGTAAATATATCTCTAGGCGTACACACAAATGTATGAAATAGATTATGGATTGAGAGGAATGTTTGTATTTAAGTTATTGACTAGAGGATTGTCAGCAAGCACGCAAGAATACATAAATTTATTTGTCAGTCTCGAAATCCTTGCAGAAATGAGTTCAACATTAGCTTTTTTGTGGAGTCTGGTGGTGGAATAATCTCGTGGATAACATCATTTTTAAAATTTTGTTTTGAGCTATTTGCAGCTTTTTAATGTGGCACTGAGCAGATTTTCCCCATATTGGGCAACCATAAAGGATTAAAGCTTGGATTATAACCTTGAGTATGATTAGTTTGTTTGACATGGACAAAAAAGATTTTCTATTTATGAAATGTTTGAGTATTATGCTCACGAAATGTCAGTTTGGTGTCGAGATGGATACCAAGGTATTTAACAGAATTCTGCCACTCAAAGACTAGAGGCAGGCAAAAAGCAAGCTTCTCTTTTTCGAGTGAACAAAATGGCTTGCAGTTTATCTCTATTTACCTTAATCCTCCATTTATCACAGTATCTATAAATTATTTCCATCGCATATTTAAGATTGCTCTCAATATTAAGAGCTAACACATGAGATGAAAAAATAGCTGTGTCATCAGCAAAAATAGCCTTTTCACATTCAGGTAGTTCGGGAAAGTCCGATGTGTACAAGTTGTAAATAATTGGCCACAAAACAGACCCTTGAGGAACACCAGCATTGTAGAACATTAATTCAGATACACCACTGTTGACATGCACTGGGAAACAACGATCAGACAAAAAACTTAATACTATATTGCACAATTAAGGAGGAAAGTTGAAATTATTCATTTTATATATAAGTCCATTGTGCCAAACCGTATCAAAGGAGTAAAATCATACCGGTCGATTTTCCAATTGCACGATTACTTTTTATATGATTACAAATCCGCATGACTTGATGAGAAGTGCTATCATTGCGCTTAAATCCAAACTGTTCATTCGGGAAAATGCGATTGTCATCAACGATTTTCATTAACTTCTCCTTCAGTACCCTTTCGTAGATTTTGCCCAAACTGCTAAGCAAACTAATGGGGCGGTAACTGTCAGGATTATCTGGGGGCTTTCCAGACTTAAGTACAGGTGTCACTTTCGCATATTTCCACTTGTTTGGGAAGTATTGCATTTTTCAACAAGCATTTACTACAAAGGCTACCATCCTTATCCCAATTTTCGGTAGTTCTTTCAGATAAATATTTCTTATTAAAGCAAGCCCACCAGATTTCCTTCTAACTAGATTGTTAACTAAGAAAGCAATATCTTCTTCGTTAAGATACTCGCTTACAGGTGTGACAGAGAGACACCAACCTAATCAAATGTACAGTACTATTCACAAGAGTATCTGTATTAATGTCACCCAAATGGCACGATATATTATGGTTACGCTCAAATGCTTGGGCAAGTGCATTGGCCTTTTCGATATCCGTAAAGTAAGAATTTACTGTGTCCCTGAGGCATGATATATGTTTGTTCTTATTCTTAACTATTTTAACTATGTTCCGAAAGGACTTTTCATTTTTGTCTAGGTATTTAAGCTTATTATTCCAAGACAAATTACGCAGTTGAGCTATAATCTCCTTGATAACCTTGTTTAGATGATTCATCTCATTTTTGTATGCAACCTGTCTGTATCGCTGCCAGTTCCTTCTATGCATATTTTTTATCTTTATTAGATTTAAGATATAAGAAGGAAGTCTAATGAAATAATTCTTTTTAACAATTTTAGGAATGCTTTCATTTGCTGAATTTACAATTTGACTTGTAAAGTTGGTAACTAGATGGTCAACATCATCTTTGCAGGCTATGGAGTCTAAATCACAATTAACTTGTCGGAGTTTCTGATTAATACTTGTTCTACATCGTTTCCAATTAGCATTTTTTAAATCTTGGATATATTGATTGACTTCCACACCTGACGAAAGAAATTTGCAACAAACAGGGTTATGATCTGAGCTTAATTCATTTATTGACACAGGTTGAGGACAATTTGTAACAAAAATATCAAGTACAGAGGGACAACCACGTAAACCAGCAGGAACATAAGTTGGACTATTGGGAAAACATTAACATAATGGGAAACACCAAACAAAGATCTGACAGCAAATTACCCCAGGCATTTGCACGTGAACAACAAAAAAAATATAACTTAATGTTCCGAAGTGCCTAATTTTTGCAAATATACCACATTTAATTTTGTTCAAGAAATACGTACATTATTGTACATTTCAAGGTCCCAACTTTGAGCGACGATTTGAAGAGGAAAACGAGGAGGCTTGTGATGCGATTTGTGTGGCACGTTCAAAGAATATCTCTAAATCCCTGGAATGTATTCTAATGCGATTGCCAACTTTAATCAAGGTCGTGTCTGCTATGAAATTAAGACTTCTTATACTTGTCTCGTCTTTTTGTGTACCTTACCTATACGGATTGAAGCTTGAAGATTTGCACTCTCCCCTTGTGGATCCTATTTCAGCTGCGTTTTTTGCAAGCGTATATACGATTAAATTTCGATTTGCATGTAAAATACACTAACAACGAAGCATATATCCGCTTAAGTCACTCATTATATCCATCACCGCTTAAGGGATAAGCGCGGATAAAAACAATGCTTCCAAACATTATTTTCTGTATGTTCATTCCTGAATTTATTCATTCCTTGTTTAGGTTGTTGTATGTGGCTTACATCTGCTGGTGTGGTTGATGTACTAGACTTGTGTGGTTGATGTATTAGATAATTTTTAGTTCTTTTGGCATCCATAAGTATACAATTTTTGCTATACCCAGAATGTCTCTGCTATACATTCCGTTTTGGCTTCGTAAACGATTCTTTTCTTTTCACGATTTTTTTTATTTTATAATTATTAAGTGTCCTTGCTTTTAAAGTGCTTGTCACGCTACAAAATCGCAAACCGAAGATTGTGACCATCAAAGATCAACCATCATCTTCCACGACTACACCCCTGACTGCTTAGCAAATGTCATAAATGTCGTCGGTGCTGCCAAGATTTAATGATGAATCATTAAGCGCCGATGATCGTTTTTTTGTGCACTTCAAAATTAGGCGTATATATGCTTGCAAAAAAACACAGCTTTCATTGAATTTAAACATGAGTATATATACACCCTGTGGTACACCATTTCCTTTTCATATGGCAGTACTGTCCAGGGTCCAGGGCCTGGGCCTCATCTAACATGTCTCGCCAGCTGTCCCCAGTGTCGCACACCAAGCCGGCTGAGGTCCGCCTCAACTTGTATACGCCACCTTGTACGTGGACGTCCTCTGCTGCGTTGTCCCACAGGCTTCGAGTCGAAGCCTCTTGACACACCATTTGCTGAGTCCAGTATCCGATCTGCTTTGCTCGACAGTTTAGGCGGGGACGCAACAATGGCATCGATAGAAAAATCACCTCTCCTCGCTCTAGAAGTTGTAGGTCACATCCTGGGGCCTATAATTTCATTAAGCTCAGCGAGCCAAATAGCGTCAGCAGTAAACTCATAATCACCAACTGGTTCCAAGTTTAGAAGTAGTCAATCCGAGTGGTATCAATACCGGCCTATTTCTGCCTAAGCGTGACTGTCCTCTGCAATCAGCCACTCCTCCTTAATTTAGCCTTACGATTGCCTTTCCTGTTAATAATTACTTCTAATTTCGCACACTGAATTGGTTGAGATCCTTCTCCAATCGTGTTCACCCCTGTAAAGGGGTGATTAAGGTCTTTTTTGTATAAAAAACGGACTCTACTACACACTTTCCCCTGGCTCCATAGTCCGTGCTGGACCCGGATCTAGCTTCTGCAGCTACCACTCGTGTGTTGTGTGCTATTTCTTCAATGAGTGGACCCACGTTGTTGCTGTTTACGTCTAAAAAAGCAACCATTGCTTTACAGTTTAAAGCCATCATTGTTTGCACAATTGATATTTTATGAGATATGATTTTATGTCCATGGTATTGTTTTTATAGCCAAGTAAACAAAAGGGTCATCAAAAGTCAACAAAATTTTGGCTATCTAGGTTCTCACATTTGTGGAATCCAAGACCTATACCATTTGGCAGAGAAAAATATGTCACTTCGGGTATTTATTTCCACAGCGGGACCACTGTCACTGGCACTCAGAAGCATTACTTCATTATTTGCGATAAGCAACAGTTCCTCTCAGCAGCAGATTTGATGGTAAAATCCATGCGAAATTTCGGTATCTGCCGTCTATTTCAGGCAAAAACACAAACTACTGGATTGTATTCTACTTCACTCAAATCTTTTCTCAAGCAGCTTTCGGTGAAACTCCGCTCCCCCTCTACTGTAATCGCGTGCTTTCTCATTGAAATTGTGAAATACTCGCTCGCTCGCTCATACATCAGCGAGCACTCAATCACGTACAAACATTTGTTGTATTTGCCACTCATGCACATGTGTTAACCGGATGAGTCATAACCAGAAGCACAGAGTCAAGGGGAGCGATTAACCTATCGTACGATCACGCTGTAGACTCATTTACGTAATGGACTTAGACCCCCAGTCGACGGTAGTCAGCGGTATTGAGCTGAATTGAAGGCACAGGCTTCGTCTGTCAATTCATTGGATTTGTTTACAAACAACTGAAGTACAAACACCACATGGACAGCACTCGGCGCTAGCCAGTCAGCATACAATCGGCACTTTTGGAGTGGCCGTTGGCAAGAGGTGTTTTTCTCTTCGCCAACACAGCCAGCGGAGTGGATGACTTTCGCTGGGGACTACATATGACTTCACTTCGTGTGATGGTCAGTGATGGTGGTTTTACCACTGCCCATAGGGAGTGATGATGAAACACGCGGCTGATAAGGGTTCGATGGAATTCCAGTGACTAACCTAGAATGAGTTCATGTCGTGAGATGTAATCATGTGACACTGGTGAAGTTTGGAGGCATCTTCAGAGTTTGTAGCAAGACATGTACGTGTCCGATAGAAAGTCGTATGTATATGAATTATACCCTTTAAGACTCAACTGTAAATGACGTAGAGACTTAAGTCAATTTAAACCACCAAGTGGAAACATAGAAATCCGTGGTGGCAACAATAACCACTTCGTTGAGTTTCGTTAGGTTTCGTTAAGTTTCGTTAAGTTTCGTTCAGTTTTAATAACTTAAGTGGAAATGAAATCAGACATCCCTTACGTATGTATGGACAGTTGCTGTTGGAAGTTCACGTAAGTTCATTGATTTTTTTCTTTCCGTTCCAACATAAGCTTAAGTTTACTTAAATCGATTGTGGAATCTGTTCGGCTTTCGTTAACACGTTAGGTTAGGTTGTAGTGGCACACTTAGGCCAAGGTAGGTCCGTTGTGTTACCACAAGGATCTCGAAGATCCCATTCCCCAAAAACAGTTTGGAACTTTTATTAAAACGATGGAGATGGTTATTAGTTATGTCAAGTCATAGAAATCTAGGGCGCCCAAGTGACCTAAGAGACGCGAAGGGACTGCAATGCAAAATAGAATAGGTGTGAAATAGTTTCTTCTTCTTGTTCACCCCTACAGCTTCTACAAAAATCGTTAGACGGGATACCTAGTCTGAAGGCGTGAATTTCAATGTCACAGTTCCCGGTTATGACGCCGATTCTTTCTTGGTGGGTGGACCTGGGCCTCAACCAACAAGCCTCTCCAGCTAGCACGGTTTCCGGCTAGCTGTCTCCAGTGTCGCACGCCAAGTTGGTTGAGGTCCTTCTCCACCTGGGTGCGCCACCTTAAACGCGGGCGTCCTCTGTTGCGTTGTCCCACGGGTTCGGAGTCGAAGACTCTCCGGGCCGGAGCTGAGTTGTCCATACGCTCTACATGGCCTAGCCATCTTAGGCGTTGGATCCGAAGACGCCTGACTAGACTCATGTCGCTGTACAGCCCGTACAGTTCGTGGTTGAATCTTCTCCTCCAAAAACCGTCAACGCAAACAGGACCAAAGATCGCACGCAGAGCTTTTCTCTCGAAAATACCAAGGACTTCCTCATCCGCTTTTGAGATTGTCCATGCCTCCGCGCCGTACAGCAGGACTGGGATGATCAAGGTCTTGTATAAGGTCTGCTTGGTCCTTCGAGAGATGGCTCTACTACTCGATTGCCTCTTGAGCCCATAGAAACAGCGGTTGGCAAGAGTTACTCTGCGTTTGATCTCGATACTGATATTATTTGTACTATTTACTACGGAGCCGAGGTGGACGAAGTCCTTGACTACCTCGAAGTTATAGCTACCCATTGTGACGCTATGTCCTGTCCAGACGTCGATGTTGTGTGTCCTTTCTTGATGACAGCATATACCTCGTTTTGCCCTCATTCACCGCTAGACCCATTTTAGCCGCTTCCGCCTCAATGCCAGCAAACGCCTCATTGACGGCTCGCTGTGTTCTGCCAATAACGTCGATGTCATCCGCGTATGCTAGCAGTTGTACGGACTTCTGGAAGATCGTGCCTCTGGTGTTGGCGTGTGAGTCTTGCACGATATTTTCCAGGATGATGTTAAAGAAATCACATGACAGAGCGTCGCTTTGTCTATAACCTTTTTCGACATTGAAGGTCTCGGTGAGTTCGTTATTGACCTTGCGAATTCTCCATTGTCATCCTGCATAACCTAACGAGTTTGGCAGGAATGTCAAAACTAGACATGGCGTTGTATGACTCGTTTCTATTCACGCTGTCATAAATTGACAATAAGGTGGTGAAATCGACAATAATGTGGTGGGTGTCGATCTGCATGTCTTGGGTCTTTTCCAGGATCTGCCGTAATGTGAGCCACACTGATATGGACCTATCAGGTTATTTATAAACGGCTTCAGGCGAGTACATAAAACGGCAGAGAAGATCTTGTAAGCGATTTTCAGGTGACTTATCCCTCTATGACGCCGATTAGAGTTCTAAAATTCGGCATGCTCATTTTGATCAGGCCGCGTGAGCGTTTTGGATGGATAGTAGTCCATAACTGTTGTTTCATGAAGAACCCAGTGCCTGCTAAAACTAACTCCTATAGTCTCTGGAGTCTCGGGCAGTAGCAATGACAATTGGAAATTCAGATCTTTAGACTAGACCCCCTTCTAAGATAAATCTGTGACAATTCGCAGAGGACCGTTCAACGTCTGGTTTTTCAGACGTCCAGTAAGATCTGGAGGGTATACTAGTAATTGCCGAGGTCAGCGTTTCCCCGAAGGGGTCCAAATTTGTCAAGTATGGTAGGGTATCCGCAGCTGAACTGTCTGCCGAAGAGATCTTTCGGCGGAAGGTTTAGGAGTGTATTTTTAAGGCTATGGAAGAGGTTGATTGGAAGGCTCCGCTGATGCAAATGCTTGCTATCCGCTGAATCCCTTTGTGCGGTCTGCAGTGGGTTTCTTTATCTAGTGCGCTATGCGGCTGTAGCGTTCGTTAGTAATATCACTCACAACTCCATGGTTGTGGTTCACAACTTCACGTGATCGTTGGTATTGACTCCTTCTGAATTCCTGACTCCGAAATCAATTCGTAAACTCATGTCGTTGTATGGGACTTTCATTCTCCTCATCTGATTGCCTACTGGGCCATGGTTAGTAAGTATACATGTTACCCAATAAGAGAGTCTCTGATCTTTTCCTGGCTTATGCTTAGCCAAAGGACATAAAGTCAATTATCCAGCTGTTTGTGGACAGCTTTTGCTTGAATGCTTGGATGCCAGTTAAAGTGCTGAAAGAGATCAGGGCTCTCATCGCGTAATTTTTCAGACGACTATCGTCCTTTTGATTCACTTCGATGATATCGTCGATGATTTGCTTCATGTTAGACACTATCGCCTCACCTATCGTTACAGTTTGAGTGCTCTGAAAATTATATATCTCACGTAAAAATGACATCTGTTCTCTAATTCCTCTCAAATTTCACTAAAACATTCTCATTTGCGACCTATCACTCTTAAAATGTCTCAAAAGTGTAGAACAAGATACGTGTACACAATTTGTTCTTATTTAATAGGACACGATACTGAAATAGGTATAGCCAAAAATCAGTCGTCGAGGCGATAGTTAATGACAGTTTCAAGCTTACGCGAAGCAGGCAAAAGCATACCTCTCAGACGCTATCGTTTTTTATGCTTCCATGAAGCGAAACTATCGTCGAAACGCTAGCGCGAGACTATTATTGCCTTACAGGATTAGAACCCAAATCTTTGGATTTATTTATTTTCTTGAGATTTTCATAGAATTCGTCAAGAATTTCGTAAGTTATTACCGGACGTATAATTGGTGTGGCCATCCAGAAGACATAACTAAATTCCCCTGTAACCAGGTCCAGGAAGTGCCACCAGCAAAGATTTCTTAGCCCCGTACTACGAATTAAATCTCCGCATTAAACACTGAAGTATGAACTTTAGGAACTCTTTGGACTGCCAACTTCAACTAAGGTTCACAGTAGTCTTTAGCGGCAAGCGATCTAGAAGAAGGAGGCTTCAATATGCATGAGAAGATCATGGCCGACTTTTGGTCTTAAGAAATCATATATTTCCTACGCTTCTTCTGTGTAAAACAGCGCTATTGTCTGAGACGGACTTGGAGCCAACTTCTAGAGCATCCACTAGCATTGTGAGTCTTCTGCGAACAGCGACGTTTGAATGTTTTCTTTGGAGAGGACATACATATTACTCTCTACCCATCATCAATGGATCTAGAAAGTTGTGGTCGGTAGTATGAAAGCTGGTGTCTCCGGGGATTGAACCATGAGTCATGATATTGAGCACCTACTCTTTCTTACTCTATATTCATTGTTCCTCGGTTCAAGTTGTAAAAGTTGGGAAATATTCGGAACCGTACCGTATGAAATCGAGGTATTTAACGACAATACATTGGCAACCCCTTCCCCATCTTCTTGTCTCCTTAAGTGGAACATGAGGCCTCCACGAGATTTCTAAACCTGCTGTATTTACAGCTCCTCTTGAGATGTCGTTCCACGTATGCTCAGTGCACGTGGAAGTTCTTCCTCAAATGTCTTTGACCATGCTTTAGCTTGAGCTCCAGGTCGTCAGCAACCATTCGGATTCCAACGAAGAGACTGTCTCGCGATGTAGCTGCTTGGTTGCATCAGTGTATTTCCAATCTGTTTTTGAATTTCGGTGACGGCCCTTTTTTATGGGCTGTGCGGGTCCAAAGTTCTAGATTATATTATATCCTGTCTGGCCACCAAATTTTAAGCATATGACGGTGGCACTTGTTTTCGTGAATCAAATTTTCACTGAGTGTTTCCATGTTTCTTGTCCACAGTTTCCCTTTCAGTCACACCTCTTCAATTTTGAATAAAAGCCCACCTAAGACAACAAGATGGGTGTCCAAATTTCACATTCTTACCATTATTTCCCCGCAATTAAACCACGGAGTTCCCCTGATTAATTTTGTGAAATGTCGACAATCCATCGCGCAATTTACTGCGCTGAAGACAAAACATCGTTAAGTTTCGCACGACACGATCCTTCTCAACAATGTGACAACACTACAAGAATCTATAACTCACGCTTTCAACGTTAAGTCTTTCCACCTTAGTTCCTCTACAGTGATTGACACGTTTCTGTTCCTTATTTGCGCAGATTATTTGCTTCCGCGTTCACTGCATTACCGACACCGAGTATAGTCCAATTCGGATAGACCACGTTTCTGTCGGCGGTCCACCAATTCCGGTCTTCCCAAATTTGCCAGCCGTTAGCAAAGATGACCCATAAACTAATCTAACGGTTTACGCAATTAATACCGCCAAACTACCACTCCCCGTGGTAGCAGTTGACCTTTCATGTCCAAAATTCTGGCAATTTAGTAAACAAGCGACCATTTTCGGTAAGCCACAAAAGAACATTAAATCGCGAAATTCGGATAACAGATTATGTCACAAAGGCTTTGCGTAACGGCTTCACCTTTCATTTCCGAAGACAGAACTGCGTGAGTCGCAAGAAAGTCCCCACTCTCTCCATGATGACCAGGATGTTACGTCAACCCGCATGCATGTCCTCTTCTGGCGACATCTAAAGGTCAGCCACTAGATAAAATTGCGCCCAAATTAGGTAACCGTCTACCCACTGACACAACTGCAGACGACGACGACGACTACGACGAGGACCGTAATCTCGGGGAATTAGAAAGGCCATAACTCCACTCCACCGCGCAGATAAATTCTGATGCGCTGACAAGAATCGGAACTGAAGCGCGTTCTAAAAGCCGATCAAAATAAACTGACAACACAGGTCCCCCACCCACCCCGTCAGTCGCGCTTAAGAGAGTCACCGGCCTTCCCAGATCGAACGAAAGGAAAAGTAAAGAGAAACCGGCGATAATGAGATACATCCACAAGCTGGATTGACAAACAAAACACAAAAAAAAAAGCTTCGGCATCAGGTAATCGGCGCTTTACCCCCACCATTTCGAGAGATACTAGAAAACCACAGCAGCTAGTCGAACTTTTAAGTCAGTAGACCAAACGCAATCCGTTGGTGATGTCCGCAGTCCGTTCCGCACGCCGATAGTTCAGAGATTGTCAGAATTCAGAGAGTTTCGCGTTCGCAGTGCAAAATTGAAGCAACACACATCACAATGGATCAGAAGCACGCCATGTTGTATCCGAGCCTGGCAGGACGACCCGACCAAGCATCGACGTCCAGTTTCCAGACAAACGAAGTGTCCTACGAATCCCCGCCGTCATACGACTTCGCCATGTCCAGCCCAATGCCACAGCCTTCCGCACCGGCGTTCACCACTCCCGTGAGCATGCCCAACACAAGGGCCTACCTGCCGCCACCGCCGCCAATCTCCAGTCAGCCCATTCATCAGCATCTCACAGCGGAAAGTTACGCGAACACCATCGCAGTGCGGTCAGCCCTACCACCAGTCATAGTCGAGCAGCCAGGTAAGTCGATCTCGAATCAGCCTCTGAGCGCGATGAGCCATGTCGACAATCCACAGGTCGGGAGCCTCTGAAGCTGGGACCACAGCCGTCGACGATAACTTGCCCCGAGTGTGGAGAGCGCCGCAAGACCAGGATGCACCACACTCCGAACCGCAGGACCCACATGTTTGCCTTCATACTGTGCCTCGTCGGGTAAGTCACCGCAATCGCATTGTGCAACCTTCGCAGACTAACTTTCAATTGTTGACCAACAGGTGGTGTTGCTGCGCCTGTTGTGTGCCGTACTGCATGAGTAGCTGCAAGACTGGCCACCACTACTGCGCCAAGTGTAACAGATTCCTCGGCACTCACAAACGAAACGATTCATAAGCCCGAGCGGCAATTATTTTGTTTTTTTATAATTTTCTTCTTTGTTACAATACTGTGAGTGCGAGCGCGTGTGTGGCTTTGAGTTGCGTGAGAGTGCGAGTGAGTGTGAATGTTTGACTGTAAATACTTAAAAAAATAAACTACTCTTATACACCGATTTTCGTTTGATTTTTGCTCGTCGCGGCAGATAACGGGCAGAGTACTCTGCCGGGCTTATGGGGAATTAAGTGCTCAGATGCGTTGGCGGCGACCAACGCCGACGCGTCGCTTTTGGCAGCAGAGTGGGTTTTGCTTTGAATCCAAGTTAATTATGTTGTTTTCTTGCGCTTTATCGCGGATTTTTTTTCTCTGCTTTTAGATTGTGACTAAACGCTCGTGTAAAACTTGTCGCTGTGCGTCACCTGTGACGGGAGCACTAATTATCACGGCTATCTGCGAATTTGTACACAAATGTCAACAGTGGCGGCACGATAAGGAGTTGTTGGCTTATCTGAAAATACACTGGAACCTCGTTCACATTCCACCGTCAGTCATAGTCTGCAAATGCAAATCTGGTGCCCTTGCCATGATTATATCAGCGCACTTATCTGAATGTGATCAAAATAAGGGATGTTTGTTTAAAGTGATTCATGTAAAAATGAGTGACGGAAAAACAAGTCAGTTTTATACCTCGTTGCCACTGAAAGAAACCTACCAGGTTCCGCCACACATTTTCAGGGTCTGCAAACCTAGCGATTTCTCATGAACCTCATTGCAGACCAGTTGAATTAATCCGTCCGGAAGAGGTTGTCAAACCGGACAAGCCTACAGCGTGAATTTGTGCCATTTTGTTTTTCATTTTCGCATTTATCTTCCTCTATTTTCTGGTGTTCTCGCTCTATTATTTCCTGTCAACAGACAGCTGTTCTGGAGGCCTGATTTGCAGAAAGTTCTCCTGTTAAGCCGCAGTCAGGCAGAATGTTCCACTCCAGACAATTGACGATGATCGACGAGAACTCCGTCCTCCACGACCTAGACGAAGTCAAAGTAGCGATATAGGGACTAAAGACGAATAAAGCTGCTGGTACAGACGGACTGTCTGCGGAACTGTTGAAGGCAGCTGGAGATGAGATGGTAAAGTACATGCACCAACTCATCTATAAGATAAGGTCGGAGGAAAGCATACCTGACGGGTGGAATCTCAGTATCGTTTGCCCGATCCACAAGAAATGAGACCAACTACCGCGGGATAAGTCTCCTCAACATCGCCTATAAGATCCTCTCTGCCATTTTGTGTGTGCTCCTGAATGAATTCGTCAACAACCTGACAGGTCCTTATCAGTGCGGTTTCAGGCCGGGGAAGTCCATTTTCATATTATGGCAGACCCTGGAAAAGACCCAAGACATGCAGATCGTCGTCCACCACCTTTTTGTCGTTTTCAAGGCCGCATATGACAGCGAGCATTGAAACGTGTGGGTCGCCGTGGCGTAGTGGGTTAGTGCGTCGACTCCTACTCAGAGGGTGCCAGGTTCGAATCCCCAATCTACCAACTTTCATATTTCACGGCTCCACCTCTTTCGAGTCACTGACAATGCTCAAAAAGAATTCTTGTTAAAAAAGCTTCTCAACTTCGCCGTTCGGAGTCGGCATTAAAACTGTAGGTCCCTTCCACGCGTGAGAGAACAATAGCAACACGAGTGGTTGCTGAGAAGCTAGGCCGTGTCCCTCTACGGGCTGTAGCACCACCCATATTATTATTATTGAGACGAGCTATACAGCGCCATGTCTAGTTTTGACATTCCTGCCAAGCTCGTCAGGCTGTGCAGGATGGCAGTGGAGAATTCTCGCTGCTACATCAGGGTCGGAAGCGAACTCACCGAGACCTTCAACGTCAAAAAAGGTCTTAGACAAGGCGACGCGCGTTCATCTGACTTCTTCGAAATTATTCTTGAGAAGATCGTGCAGAACTCACACGCCAACACTAGAAGCACGATCTTCCAAAAGTCCGTACAACCGCTAGCATACGCGGATGACATTGACGTGATTGGCAGAACACAGCGAGCCGTCAATGAGGCTTTTGCTGGCATTGAGGCGGAAGCGGCTAAAATGGGTGTAGCAGTGAACGAGGGCAAAACAAAGTATATGCTGTCATCGACAATGGACGCACAACATCGACGACTTGGCCAAAACGTCACCATAAGCAGCTATAACTTCGAGGTAGTGAAGGACTTCATCTACCTCGACTCGCAAGCGAACAGTACGAACAACACCAGTACCGAGATTAAACGCAGAATTGCTCTTGCCAATTGCTGTTTCTTTGGGCTCAAGAGGCAATTGAGTAGTAGAGTCCTCTCTCGAAGGACCAAGCTGACATTATATAACACCTTGATCATCCCTGTCCTGTTCTATGTTGCAGAAGCATGGACAATCTCAAAAGCGGATGAAGAAACACTTGGTTCTTTAGAGAAAAAAGTTCTGCGTTCAATCTTTTGTCCTGTTTGCGTTGATGATTATTGGAGAAGAAGATTCAACCACGAACTGTACGGGCTGTACAGCGGCATGAGCCTAGTCAGGCGTCTACAGATACAACGCCTAAGATGGCGGGGCCGTAGAGCGCATGGACAACACTCCGCCAGCCCGAAGAGTCTTCGAAGAGTGGAATAACGCAATAGAGGACGCACCAACCCACTACGCCACGGCGACCCACTATAATACTAAAATATTACACACAAAAAAATTAATTTTCACATACAACTGACAGATTTTTAGGATACACGTGACGTCACACAAAAAACGAATGATAAAACTAAGGTTCGGTAAGAGGTTACCTTGTATTCTGTATTCATTAGCATTACAATTGAGATTATAGGTAGGCCTACAAACAAAGGGTTACGCTGTTGGCTCAACAAAAGAGGCCCAACGGATGTACATTATTTAATTTACTATTTGGTATTATAACAGTGGACTCTCCCTAAGTCGAAACTCTCTCTAACTCGAACTTTTTCGCCATATTTTACATACATTTCCCTCAACTTTCCATACAAAAACATCTCTCTAAGTCAAACTCTCTCTAACTCGAACAAATTTTGGTATCCCGTGACAATTCGACTTAGGGGGAGTCCACTGTGTCTATTTGTCGCAGCCGAGGAGAGAAATGTTTCACATTGGGCGAGTTGAGGGTAAATCATCTTCTTTTTGCAGATAACTTAGTTATTGAATAAAAGCTACGTTAGCACTCCCAATGACTCATGCGTGAAGTGTTTTCTTTAAGGGGAACACTCAAAGTAGGTTTCATCGCTCAAATTGACGTTTGAAAACTTTGTTGACATTTAAGGCTGACATTTAAGGGTGAATGCAAAATTCGGGTAAAGATGGAAGGAAACATCTTGCGAAGCGAACGGGGTAATGCTAGTTTTACACTTCTTCTTCTTTATTTGGCGCTACAGTCCGGGTTCTGAGTCGAAGACTCTTCGGACCGGAGCTGAGTTGTCCATACGCTCTACATAGCCTAGCCATCTTAGGCGTTGGATCCGAGTTAGTTAGCTTGTTTTACTCACATTTCCCTAAATTGTCCATACAAAAACATCCTCTCTAAGTCAAGCTCCGACTGTTTTATCGGATCTCTAGGAAATCTCTCAAATTCAAGCAATGAAGGAGGGCTTATTCGACTATAATAAAAAAAATTAAAAAAAAAAGAGATATAAAATAGATTTATTGAAAAATAAATACAGAATGTATGTTAAATGTAATTTTTTTACAGGGATTTGCAAAAAGACAAAACTGATTCCGTTTACACACGATTTCATTCGATTTAGCGCGATCAAAATTGATGGTATTCGATCGGAATTTCAAAGAAAAATATTTTTATAATCGCAAGATTTAGTTAAGAAATTTTTAATTCTAAAATATGTACCCTCTTTTTGTATTAATAATTAAGCTTAAGTGTTTTTTACATGGTTGAAACTTGGATTTAGATAGGATTGGTTCCAATCCTCTTTTTTTCTTTCTACTTCATGCGTTTTCTGGGATGTATCCGTGTATAAGCCGTGTAAAACAGAAAAAGGTGTACATATACTTAAATTTCTTGACTTAAAGCATTTAAATAAAAATTCTTTTAAATTTAATAGATTTTATATCTCACTTTTAGAGTCACTTCTACAATTTTTAGGAAATGGAACAAGGTCATACCAGTTGTTCGACATTTCATTAACATCAGCTGTATTTTTTTACAAGCGTATACACGCTTAATTTTGAAGTGCACAAAAAAACGATCATCGGCGCTTAATGATTCATCATAAAATCTTGGCAGCACCGACGACATTTATGACATTTGTTAAGCAGTCAGAGGTGTAGTCGTGGAAGGTAATGCTTGATCTTTGATGGTCACAATCTTTGTTTTGTGACTGTGTAGCGTGACCATCAATTTAAAAGCAAAAACATTTAATAATTATAAAATAAAAACAATTTTATAATAATAATAATAATAATAATATGGGTGGCGCTACAGTCCGAGGCGGACTTGGGCCTAGCTTCTCAGCAACCCCGTGTGTTGTGCGTGCTATTGTTTTTTCACGAGTGGAAGGGACCTACAGTTTAATGCCGACTCCGAACGGCCAAGTTTTGAGAAGCTTTTTCTAGACAGGAAATACTCTTTGAGCATTGTCAGTGACTCGAAAGAGGTGGAGCCGTGAAATATGAAAGGTGGTAAATTCGGGTATCGAACCTGGCACCCTCTGCGTAGGAGTCGACGCACTAACCAACTACGCCACGGCGACCCACAATTTATCAAATACAATTTTAATCAAATAAAAAGAATCGTTTACGAAGCCAAAACGTAATGTATAGCAGAGACACTCTGGATATACCAAAAATTGCATACTTATGGATGCCAAAAGAAATAAAAATGATCTAATACATCAACCACACCTGCAGATGTAAGCCACATACAGCAACCTTAATACTGAATGAATGAATTCTGGAATGAACATACAGAAATTAATGATTGAAAGTATTGTTTTTATCCGCGCTTATTTCTTAAGCGGTTGTATTTGTATTTTACATGCAAATTGAAATTTAGGCGTATATACGCTTGCAAAAAAACGCAGCTATCGGTACACCGGTTTATATTTTACAGATTTTTTCGTCGCTCCCATATAAAGCTTGTTGACTTGGAGACTTGCTGCTTTCAAAGCCACACAGTCTGGTTCTAATTTATCATGAACTCGGTCAATTGAAGGTCTCCCTATTCGATTGCATAACAGCTCTGCGTCAAAATATGATCCCGCATTGCCAAAAGAATGCAGGGGCAACTCTGGAATATTTATGATTATTGGACAACCAAATCATGTTGCGAGCTGGGCGAGGAGAATCGATCCGAATTTCATGGTCTCCATGACTTGATTTTGATTTCATAACCCAGCTTTGAGAGTGACTCAGTTAAGTTCTGCGAAAAATAGCGAGTCTTTTGAATATGTGGATTTTTTTTAAAGGCCAGGTTCATTTCGAATCTCTAATAGAAATATTTTGCCTGTGACCATTGGATAGCCTAAGCCTGAGAAAAGGCTCTTTCATCGTTGACGCTCCTTGACACACGCTTCCACGTATGATCATCAAACCTTGGTGTGTCCGCTGACAAAAACGAGTTTTAAAAAACGTTAAGATCGGAATTGGAACACCTGGTCCAAATTGTGTAGTGTTTCATGCTCTAATTTATGTATTAATGTTAAAAAGGTAGACGACGAGAAAATGACTCACGCTTTATGGCATGCTACACTGTCTCGTTAAAACCACATGTCATTCATATTTAGGCACAAAAACTGGTTTCGCCTTATCCCGCAGCATTATCTTTTATTGACTGACGTAATTTGCCACTATTGGTATTCGAAGGGAAATGGAGAATTTAGCCCAGAATACGTGTCGAACAGTAACACGTTGTGGATAGCTGATCCCTCATTTGTACAGTTTTGAAAAATAAAAAAAAGCTTGAATATGAGCTCCATCATCACGGATCCATACATAAGGCACAACCCGTGTCCAGAATCCCTTTTCGGACGGGCCGAAGTTACTTTGTGGACAGACCGTGCCCAGAAAACCTTTCCGGTACGGGTCGAAATTCCTTTCTGGAAACCACGTATCCAGAAAAAAAAAGAAACACGGGGTATCCACAAAGTAATTTCGGCCCGTCCGTAAAGGGTTTCTGAACATGGGGTGTCCGGAAAACAGATGTCAGAAACAAATTGCGCGCCATACCGCAAAACCTCTCTGGACACTGGGTGTCCAGCGAATGATGGTTCTTATTCAGATTGATATTAATTGTGTTTGTAAACTCTTTGAGAAGTTGGTTTACATTTATGTTTCTCAAGAACCCATACTGGTTTTTATTAATGATTTTATATTTGGCTATATAGTCTTGTAATCTGTTTGCCATTTGATGGATCATCTTTTTTTCCGCATTTGTAGATGGGTCTAACAAATGCGATTTTCAGTTTCTTTGGGAATTGACTCTCTTGCAACGACTTATTTACAAGCTGGGCAACTACCGCAACTAAAGCACTGGCATTGTACTTTAAGTCTTTAGCTCTGATATTGTGTATCCCAGCAGATTTATTCACATTCATTTTTCTTATAATATTCCAAATTTCACCGTCCGATACGTATTCTCGGAACATAGATTGTATTGTGCTTGTTTCGCTACCATTATATGTTCTCAAATCACAGCTGTGAATAATGGATTTAATTTCTTCTGTAAATCTAATAGCAAATTTATTAGCGATAATATCTGCATTCGCATCTTAGTGATTCGAGTGATTACTTCATCAATGTTACTGGTCGTTTTGCCAAAGATGTTATTTATAAGCCTTCAGGTATTCTTTGGATCTTTTCTGTATACCGCAAATTTGTTTTTATAATATTCTGATATAACGGTTTTTATTCGTTTGTTGACGTAGTTACTGTAATATTTGTATTGAGTTTCATAACTCATGCATCTTCTATTGTTTCTCCATTTGTTATATAGCTTATCTCTTTCCTTACAGAGATTTATTATTTCCACTGTCATCCAGGGATTTTGTTTGTCTCTTCTTATTTTAATATTTATACGCGCTTTTTCATAAGCTCCATTGAAAATGTTGACAATCGTTTCATAGTAATCATCCACACTTGTTGCATTCTCCAAAATACTCCAGTCAATCCTCGATAATTGTTCGTGTACCCTATTTTCACTTATTATAGTTTTTTGCAATATTTTGCTCTGGGATTTATTATTTTTTGGTAAACCACACATTAATGTGTAGTGATCCGATATGTTTGTTTCCACAGTAGCTGCGTAGACTTTATCATACGCACTTCTTACTAAACAGTGATCGATAGTAGTACTTGAATCTCTATTGAGATCAACTCTTGTATTAGATAGAGCTATGTTTTGTAGGCCTTTAGAAGTAATCATGTCTATATATCTCGCTGCGTACAATTCTTCATCTTTCTGCACATCTATGTTTATGTTTATGTCTCCCATAACTATGATATTTTGTCTACTGTTAATTGAATTAATTTGATTTTCCATTTCTTCTATAAAGTTGGCTTCACTCAACTTTGGTGGTCGATAAATTGCTAATATGGTCAATTCTTTTTCGATTGCTTTGATTTGAATCTGTATGTTTTCAAAGTGGGTAGTATTATAATCAATTTTTTCGTAAGATATTTCTTTCCGTACGTATAGTGCAATTCCACCGCCATTTCTATTTTGTCTGTTAATAAATTCTATCTGGACACTGTGTGTCCAGAAACAAATTGAGCGCCATACCGCTAACGCCTCTCTGGACACTGGGTGTCCAGAAACAAATTGCGCGCCATACCTTTTGGTATGGATTTGCTGGGTGTCCATACCGCAAAACCTTTCTGGTACTTGTCGAAATTACTTTATGGACACCCCGTGCCCAAAACAGCGGAAATCATCTTCGCCACAAACCCATCACCAGCAAAGTGAATCGGATAAACTTATCCAAGACCGAAACTGAAAAGTATTTATCCAAACCTCTGCACTGCATTGGTTGTGATATTTGATTAGCAAGTCACTAGTCTCGTCTGCCACCTGGTGTCATTTTCCAACGGTCGGTCAGGTAGTCCCACGAATCGCTGGCAAACGAATACAAACAGAACTACCAAAGCTCCAGCAAAGCTTGCATTTTTTTCCTCCACATACCAACACAGCGTCGCCGTCAGCCCACAGCCAGGGTAAACAAATATTGATTGACCTATTTCCCCTAAAGTAAGGGTGGCGACCACCACACAGCAACCACACTCCGCGCTCCGCACCTTATCGTTCGACCGTGTTGGGCTTACGGTGGTGTGGCCACCGCACAACTCTGCACCCGAAAGGACATCTGAAGGGTGTTCGTTTGTCGGTTCGCTTTCATTGCTTTGTTGTTCTTTGCGAGGGCGACCCCCTCTGGCACGACGACGTCCTTAAGTCCATGTGAGAGTGGCGCCTTCGTTTCGCTTTGCGTTTCTCCCCCTGTCCATCGAGTGGTGGCATAATTGAAAAATGAAAAGAATGCCCAGCGGTTACTGGACGCCACCCCGCATATCGCTCTGTCGCGCGGCAGGAACTATGCTCCAACTAATTTAATTAAACAAGACAATAACAACAAACAGGCGAACACAGCCAGCCGATAGAGGAGCGGAAACAATTGCATTGTCAACAGCGAAACTTTGAAGTAATTTTTGGCAAAAAAAATTATCATCGAAGGCCGATGACATCATCCTCACCAACGCCAACCCCCCAAAAGCCACAAGCTGAAAGTCACTCTTCGCTCTATGTACACAGACCATGCGAGGGTGTGCATGGGCATGTGGGCGCGTATGTGTGCCAGTGTAACGAACATGAATCGTGAATTTTTGACGTTTCGCTTGTAAACGAAGCCAGAATTCTGGGAAAACTATTATTCATACGTTCAACCTCGGGGGGGATCGATAAGCACGTAAATAGAACGTGGACCGAGTGCGAGGGGTGAATGCAGAGGCACTGAAAAGAAGGGGAGTTTCTAGATGTTTTGTCAAAGCACACCGCAGAGGGCAAGTGTCAGGGAAATGGTTTAATTATTGAACGCTGCCGTCGTTTGACAATTTGGGAATATTTGACGAGACAACAGGATCTTTTGTGGCCGGCGAATGGGAAAGGGAGCACGATGGGGGTTTGTTGAACTTCGAAATTGCTGTTTCCGTGGTCCTTTCATTCCAGTCGAATCTGATATGAATGAGGTTGATCTTACGGTTCGATGGATTTCGAGGAGGACTACGAGTTGGAGGATGTGTTGAGACTTGGGAGATGAGAGAGAAACGATAAAAGGAGGTATTTCAGACACTAAGTTCTTCGTTGCCACTGATTATGAATATTTTCTACTCATTCAGGTAGTCCAGAAGTATGCGACTGTTCTGTCACACGCCAGAACGGTGTTAGGTTTTAAGCGTTTTGGTTATTACCTCTCAAAAAACACTCAATAAAATTGCAAAAGTGTATTCTATTTGAATTGTACATTCAATGCTTACCATTTGCTTTTTAAACATTCTTCTTATTCTTTATTTCGTTCGTGGTGGACCTTGGAATCAACGAAGATTGCTGTCTTATTTCGCATAGCAAGTTGGTTGAGGTCCTTCCCCCATCACAGACGCGGCCATCCACTACTCTCTCTTCACGCCGGGTTGAGTTGTTCATTCTACAGTCTACATGGCCTAGCTACCTTGACCTTAAGCGCTGGATCCATAGACGTCTGCCTAGACTCATGACGCTGTACGGCCCGGACGGTTTGTAGTTGAATCTTCTCCTCCAAATGCCGTCAACGAAAACAGGACCAAGGATCGCATGCAGAATTTTTCTCTCAAAGATAACAAGGACTTTCTCATCCGCTGTCCATGCGCAGCAGGACCGGGATGATCAAGGTCTTATATAAAAAAGTCCTTCGAGAGATGGCTCTATGACTCAATTGCCTATTGAACCCATGGAAACAGTGGTTGCTAAGTGTTGTTCTGCGTTTAATCTCGGCACTGTTTGCGGAACTACGGAAACGAGGTAGACGATGTCTATACCGTCTTCGAAGCAGCTGCCCATTGTGAGTCTCTGTCCAAGACGTCGATGTCGTCCTTTCTGGAGGAGAGCATATACGTCTTCATTAATCGCTAGCGACTGTCGTCCAAACAAACGCCTAATTTAAGGCTAGGTGTGTTCTAAGTGCGTCGACTCCTACGCAGAGGGTGGCAGGTTCGATACCCGAATTTGCCACCTGTCATATTTCACGGCTCCACCTCTTTCGAGTCACTGACAATGCTCAAAGAGTATTCCTGTCTAGAAAAAGCTTCTCAACTTCACCGTTCGGAGTCGGCATTGAACTATAGGTCCCTTCCACGCGTGAAGGAGCAATAGCACGCACACCACGAGTGGCTGCTGAGAAGCTAGGCCCAGGTCCGCCTCGGACTGTAGCGCCACCCATATTATTATTATTATTATTATGTTCTACCAACCGATGTTATCCGCGTATGTTGTACGGACTTCTAGAAGATCCTGCATCTATAGTGGCCGTGTGAGACTTGTACGATCTTCTCCAGGAGTTGAGGACCCACAAGACGTCCTCTTCTTTGAAAGCCTCGGTGAGCAGAGAGAATTCTCCTTCGTCATCATGCACAATCTGATAAGTTAGGCAAGGAATGTCAAAACGTGGTAATTCATAGCATCATATCGTATAAATGTTGACCGTTGGGTCATACACCTCTTATCTGGCTAATAACAAGTGAAATCCTGTCTCCCAAGGCTGCAATTAAGGCTGATTTATCAGTCCAAGCCGATCTAACCAGCCAATTACACTTGAGTTTAGGAAAGCTTTTAAGAATCCAACGCATAAGGTGACTGGACCAAGTCACGGGCAACTTCAACTCTGAGTCTGTGATACAGCAAGAGGATGCTCACGTTTACTGTAGACCACACAAATGGAGAAGAACCCCACCAACTTGGTGTGCGCAACTGTTTTTAGTTGGTTTAGTAACAAATACTTTTTCTATAATCCAAAAGTTCAAAATATAGAGTAATTAAATAAACAATCAAATCGATTGAATCGATTAAGTATTATATGGTTTGGCCAATGGCCATCTTGGGGAGATGATCACCAGTAAACTCGTATGTACTGTTCAAAGGTGCCCCCTCTCCACTACCGGAAAGAGGTGTTCCATAAACTTATTCGCGTTCTATGCAACGCAAATGTCGTGTACTTTTGTAAGTTCTCCCATCCGGGACCTCCATTCAAAATACATAAAACTTCACTAAAATTGATCATGGGCTTACCGAAGAATCTAATACGCAACTCTCTCAGTATCGGGCATCTGCCTATAAAGATTGAGTGATGTTCTGTTCTGAGCAATAGTGCAATTTTTAGCTCCGGGTCTTTAAAACAATTATTCCGCTTACAGCCACACCTAAATTCGAAATAGTCATCGAAGTTGTTCATGAAATAATCGCTATTTTTTTTTTGTGTAACATTGCTGAACTCGTTGCGCCAGCAACATACAATAATTTGTCACATAATACTTTCTTAACAGAAAAGAACTTTTGAATTCCGTAACTTTCCAAAAACAAATCTTGCAGCCCTATTTACAGAATGTAATACTCTTGAATGGTCACCAATTTATTCAACTGTAGATGTTAATAATCAAGTCAATGTTTTAGAAAACTACACGTATCTTTTGCTTAACAAACATGTTCCAATAAGAACCAAAGTTGTAAAGAATGTTAATACCCCCTGGTTTAATACAACAATCCAAACCACGATTGTGACTCGGGATCTTCTTTACCACAGATGGCGAAGATACAAGTGCCCATTTATCTTTAAGCAGTATCAAATGGCCAGGAATTCGTTTACATCCCTTATACGCAAAACTAAAAGAATATGCTATGAAAAGAATATAAATTTAAAGAGTTTAATTCTGGACAAATATAAAGCGAATAAGTCTAGCAAAGAATTTTGGAAGGCCATAAAAGAAGTTGGGATTTGTTGTGAAAAATCTGACATCCCAGAGGATGTAGATTTAGATAAACTAAATAAAAAATATACCAGCGGCGCATCTCCAAAAACGCATAAAACTGGTTTCAATTTCTTCCCTTGCAACACCACTTCACCCGCTTCCTTTTTATCCTTACAATGTGTCTTATCTATTAAGTCTAACGCAGTAGGACTTGATGGTATAAGCCCCAAATTTATAAAAATAATGTTGCCTGTCATATGTAAGCACATCACACACAACAACAGGTGTGTTTCCTCTTAAATGGAAAGTTGCTAAAATTCTTTCTCTTCCCATGTCGAATAGCACGGCCTTTAGACCGATTGCTATCCTCCCATTCTTAAGTAAAGTTCTCGACAAAATAATAAGTATCCAAATAAAAGCATACTTGGAGAAAGAGAAATTGGTGACGAAGTTAGAATCAGGATTTCGCAGCAAGCACAACTGCATTTCTGCGCTTCTAAAAGCATCCGACGATATACGATCTGGACTCGATAGTGATATGATGTCTGTGATTGTCTTTCTGACTCTGTTGATCATTCTATTTTATCACACAAGTTGAAATCACAATTTTTCTTTGAGGAATCCATTTGTAGATTCGTGGCGTCAGATCTTGATGGAAGAACTCAGATAGATGGTAGTAAATGGTAATAAGTATTGAAAAAGCTTACCCGTGCTCACAGGCGTACCGCAGGGATCTGTTCAAGGCCCACTCCTGTTTGTTTTATTCATAAACGATATCTCTCAAAGCATAAAACACTGTGAGCATCATATGTACGTACAGCTTTATAAAGTTTTCAAACTCTCCACTCAGGCAAGCGCACTTCGTGAACTCAATACAGAACTAAACTCCTTATTTATTTGGTCCCAAATGAATCATTTATCCTTAACTTTCCAAATAAGCAGAGGAAATCTGTGCAATGCCGTTCACCCAGTTTGTATTAACAACAGCACTATCGAATATGTCTCTAAAATAAAAAATCTTGGAATCATCTTTAACGAACATCTCAGCTGAAATGATCAAATAAATGGTATCGTCCGCAAAATCTATTGTGTGTTACCAGGTCTCAGTCCAACCAAACTTTTTTTGCTGTTGAAGTCAAACTAAGACTCAAGTCATTCGTAGTTCCTCTCACATTATACGGCTGTGAAATTTTTTCAAACATGGGCATTGAATGTTCTCACAAGTTAAACGTTGCGTTCAACAATTGTGCACGATATATTTCCAATCTAGATCGGTACGCCTACGTTTCAGATTTCGCTAAAAGAATTATTGGCTGGCCACTTAATGTATTTCTTAAATAACGTACAGTTCTTCTTCTTCTCCTTCTTCATTTGGCGCTACAGTCCGGGGTGGACCTGGGCCTCAACCAACAAGCCTCTCCAGCTAGCACGGTCTCTGGCTATGTGTCTCCAGTGTCGCACGCCAAGTTGGTTGAGGTCCTTCTCCATCTGGGTGCGCCACCTTAAACGCGGGCGTCCTCTGTTGCGTTGTCCCACGGGTTCGGAGTCGAAGACTCTCCGGGCCGGAGCTGAGTTGTTCATACGCTGTACATGGCCTAGCCATCTTAGACGTTGGATCCGAAGACGCCTGACTAGACTCATGTCGCTGTACAGCCCGTACAGTTCGTGGTTGAATCTTCTCCTCCAAAAACCGTCAACGCAAACAGGAACAAAGATCGCACGCAGAGCTTTTCTCTCGAAAATACCAAGGACTTCCTCATCCGCTTTTGAGACTGTCCATGCCTCTGCGCCGTACAGCAGGACTGGGATGATCAAGGTCTTGTATAGGGTCAGCTTGGTCCTTCGAGAGATGGCTCTACTACTCAATTGCCTCTTGAGCCCATAGAAACAGCGGTTGGCAAGAGTTACTCTGCGTTTGATCTCGGTACTGATAGACGAAGTCCTTGACTACCTCGAAGTTATAGCTGCTGAAGGTCTCGGTGAGTTCGTTACCGACCTTAATGGAGCAGCGAGAATTCTCCATCGTCATCCTGCACAACCTGACGAGTTTGGCAGGAATGTCAAAACTAGACAAGGCGTTGTATAGCTCGTCCCTATGCACGCTGTCATATGCGGCCTTGAAATCGACAAAAAGGTGGTGGGTGTCGATTTGCATTTCTTAGGTCTTTTCTAGAATCTGCCGTAGTGTGAAAATCTGGTCGATGGTGGACTTCCCTGGCCTGAAGCCACACTGATAAGGACCTATCAGGTTATTTATAAACGGCTTCAGGCGAGTACACAAAACGGCAGAGAAGATCTTGTAGGCGATGTTCAGGCGACTTATCCCTCTATAGTTGGCGCAGTCAAAGGGGTCTCCTTTCTTATGGATCGGGCAAACGATACTGAGATTCCACTCATCGGGCATGCTCTCCTCCGACCATATCTTACAGATGAGCTGGTGCATACGCCCAACCAGATCATCTCCAGCTGCCTTAAAGATTTCAGCGGACAGTCCGTCCGCACCGGCAGCTTTGTTAGACTTCAGTCTTGATATTGCTATCTTGACCTCGTCTAAGTCGGGGGGACGGAATTCTCGTCGATCATCGTCCATATTGAGTGGAACATTCTGCCTGACAGCGGTATTGGTGTCATCATCGCCGTTTAGCAGTCTGCAGAAGTGGTTCTTCCAAATTCTCAGTATCGACTGCGACTCTACTACTAGTTGTCCATTCTCGTCCCGGCAGGCTTCTGTCCGAACCTTATATCCACTGGATAACTGTTTCACCCTCTGGTAAAACTTTCGGACATCGTTCCTACCGTAGCACCTCTCCATCTCCTCGATCGCGCGCTTCTCGTGCTCTTTCTTCTTTCTTCTGAGAAGCCGGGTCTCATCCCTTCGTCTCTGTTCGTAGAGCTCACGAACAGCTCTCGTCGTTCGTTGCAGCGTTGCTTTGTAGGCTTCCAGCTTCGCTGCATGTGCCAGCCTACGTACAGTTCTTGCTTTACGTAAAATTATAAACCGCCAGGCACCAGAATATTTATACACAAAATTACAATTTGCGCGTTCTCAAAGGACATTGAATTTAATATCACCTAAACAAAAGTTTTTGAACACCGAAAGGCAATTTTTGTTATCGCAATTCATTTATGGAATGCACTCCATCCGGAAATTAAAAGGGTAGGTACAGGGAACTATTTTGGAAAAAAAAACTTTTTGTTTTTATAAAACGAACGTAACCACTTACGAGTAAATAACAATGATTTTAGTATATGCTTTCATTACTTTCTTACTCTCTCTATCTTCATCTGTCTCTTCTTATTAATTTTACTCCTTTCCCCCTCCTTATTTCCTTTCCTAATCTTTCCTTAGAATTAAGTTAGGTTAAGATAAGTTACAATTTGTTATTTTAAGAAAAAACCATTCATGTACAAGCTTATAAGTTAATGCTTAATTGTGCAGAGTTACCTGGATAAATAAATGAAATGAAAGTGGTAAACATCTTCTCTTTCCTTGAGTTTGCAAATATCACATTAAATAGGTACATCAGGTCAGGACGATGTAGAATGTAGCTGAGGTTGATCATTTTGCCTCTTATTTTTAAATCACACTTATCATTGAAAGTGTAAGTAATGGCTGGATGGCGCAGTTGGTAGCCCTGGTTAGCGGGGTCCCGGTTCGAATCCCAGTGAAAGCAAAGTTAATACACTTTTCTAGGTTTCAAATCTGGTCCAGTCACTATTTGCCGTTGGGATCAAATAAACGGCACTATCACTGCAGTAGTCAAACAGTGGTAGTAGACTGCCTGTGGGTATCATTGTATGGCCTAAGTGTGCAGTTGAATGCACTAGCAGCCCGCCTAGCTAACCTAACCTCATTGAAAGTGACAGTCGATTCGAGAAGTAAGACCTCTCTAGCAAGTTGTAGTCGAGCTGGTTGTAAATCTACCTATACTGCGAGGATTGTGCATTTGGCTTAACCACAGTAAGCTGACCGACTTGCGCCATCCAATATCTTTTCAAATACGTTTCTTAGAACAGCGGAACTGATGTGTTCTGGAGTCTTTACAATTTATCCACACTCAACCGCCATTTCTTCCAACTTTTTGACGAGGTTGCCTCTTGAAGTCATCATCGACATTGAGGACCACATTGGGGGAGTCTTCCTTCATCCATCTTAAGCAGCCTCAATAAATATTCGAATTGCATCTTGAATGTATCTAAGAATAGTGGGGGGCATAGAAGTTTCCAGGTGAACCATGTAAAGCGGAGAACAGGTCGGCAACCGAAAAATGGGCTAAAGGAAGTATCTTAGAAACTGCTCCACAAAATCGAACTTCCTACGAAGCCCACACTTGTGCGCATTAAAACATAATGGAGCAAGGAGTGACACGAAATATCTGTGTCTTTGTGTGCGCAACTAGATAAAGCTATTCAGAGATCGCCTAGCTGAGGAGACTTGTTGAGCTGAGGAGACTTGTTGAGATTGGAGCCTTGTATGGAAAAGGGAGAATTTAAATAAAAAAATCCTGGAATCGATTCTCATCAAGTTCCTTCTTATCGTCCTCCGAATTATCGTTAAGTAAGCAAAGGCTTCAATGTCAACTTGATCCACTATATACAGTAGACTCCCCCTAAGTCGAATTGTCACGGGATACCATAAACGTTTCGAGTTTGATTTAGAGAGACGTTTTTGTATTGGAAATTGGGGGAAATGTATGTAAAATATGGCGAAAAAGTTCGAGTTAGAGAGAGTTTCGACTTAGAGAGAGTTCGAGTTATGGAGAGTCCACTGTATGTACTTTATTGTCACCAGTGTATTGTAACAGTTAACTTGAGCCCTACACACTTTATTTCAGATCGGAATTGTGACGTAATCGTACAGAATCGAGTACAAAACTTCTACTGCGGGGATCGTACATTTCACTATTAAGACTGGCCTTGCATCCGAGCCTCTTGGTTCTAGAAAAAGAGGACGCGATCAATTGGTCTTTATGTCGGAGTAAGTGATCGCGTCCCCTTCTCTCTGGTTCTAGAAAAAGAGGACGCGATCACTTGGTCTTTATGTCGGAGTAAGTGATCGCGTCTCCTTCTCTCTGGTTCTCGAAAAAGAGGACACGATCACTTGGTCTTTATGTCGGAGTAACTGATCGCGTCCCCTTCTTCTAGAACCAAGAGGCTCGGACAAGACAGACAAGATAACTTCGTTTTCTTGACTTGAAGCAGCATGCTTGGGACGGTCAAAGAAGGAGGAGGGCTTTTGCTCTGACTTAGACCTCTCATGCGAGAGTGTACTGAGAATTGTGTAAGTGAGTTTCAGTTTCGATTCATTTCGCAATCCGTTGGATGGAAATGGGACCAAAATACTGTCTTCGCCGCTGTCCACCTAGGTTGGGTGAGGTTAGCCGGTGACGTCTCACTCTCGCATTTAGAACCATTGGGAAAATTCTGTCACCTACGGAGAGGGTAATAGAATGAAGAGTCCTCGTTACTACTCCAGTTTGTTATGAGTGATGATCCAGAGGCTCTTATAAAATAAAAAGACGAAGCAAAGGTGGTGTCTTGTAATGGCAGAACTTCTCTCCCTAAACTGTTCCATTGGCAGAGATAGAAAGCAAAATCAACTGCTCTCCTTCAACTCCTGACAGACATTTGCAGAACTCGAAAATCGGGAAATGAGGCCTGTCCCTTAGACAGATAAAGAGACCGATAGAAGAGACTCTCCCGAGCAAACAGAAACAACAGGCGTGGAATTCCCCCCGTTTCGTCATCCTCAAAGTCGTAGCTCTTCGAGAAGCAAGTGTATAGTGTAGTATTTCAACATTCGGAGTCGGCCCGCATTCTCAACTCCAGCTGCATGCACTCAGTTCCATGTGTAAGTACGCACAACTCAGCCATCAACCATTTGAATGTCATTCATTACTTTGAATTGAAAAAGATAATGCTCTCCATACGGATGTAGGTCATTAGTACAACCATCGCCGTCACGCATCCAAGTAATCCACGAAAACAAATAGACGCCGCGCAGATCGGATCACACACAAATCGTGTCTTGGCAATAAAACCGAGCACAAAAACATCTCAATCTCGAAAGGCTACCATTGAATCCAATCGATTGCACGGTCCAAAAAGATGTTTGCCGCCCGAACAAAATTTACGTTACGCATTTGAGCAGGGGATCCCCTGCTCCCCACCACCGAGCATGCTGGGCCATGGGAACGAATAGAACAGAACAGAGACGCAGAGTTTTTTTTTTTTTTACCGAGTGCTCCCTCGGTTTCGTCGGTTTTGTTTCCTTCGCACGCAAACAAGCTAAAGTACTCGCAATCAGCTAAAAATAGCCAAAGACACACAACAACACCGACTGACTACACTAGCGTGCTCTGTGCTCTCTAGCATTAGATAGTATCGCTCTATCTGAGCACCAACACTGCGGCGTTGTCCTAAATTCTCTTGGTTTGCCTTTGCTGCTGCTTGCTGATGTAAGATTAGGTGTACGCACGCACACACATGTAAACTCGCATCGGCTTGTACATGCAGAGTAAATACACACACACAGTCGACTGTGTTTGAAGATTATTACACCCCACTTTGCTGTGCCGCTCTGGGGGGGTAAGCTTTTTTTCTTTTTCTTGTGCCCCACTGAAGCACATTTGAGTCAAGCCACCACCCACCCCACCGAAGGCAACACAGTTGGACAAGATGTATGTAATTGTAACTGTTTATTAATGACACTCACACTGGCGCAGACCTTGATGCGATATGCCCATACCTGCGGGGCCGAAGGAAAGCTTTACGAAATAAAATCTGGGCAAGGAGGCAACACAAAAGATTGGTAAAACGAAAAAAAAGATACAAATTTATCTAAGGAGCGGTTTTTTGTGTTCTGCAGACCTGGCCGTATCTCACATCTGCACGAGAACCAGCACCAGCGCCAGCAGCACCCCGACCCGTCCCCTGGCAACATCACAAAAAGCACAACACAAAGTTTCGTTTTTTGGGTGCGTTTATGTACAGCCAAAGACTCCCCCCGCTGTCGTCGGCGGCGGCTCCATCTAATGAAATAAGCCAAAACTTGATTTCTAACTTAACAGATACACAAACACGCATACCATCACACGGGCTATGTACTCGCCAGGAGGCTATGTAAAAGTTTAATGAAAATAAATGTACATGCGATTTTTTTTTCTTCTTCTGGTCTTCATCTGTGGAATAGAAAGCAAATACAGCAACAAACATCTACGACAAAAAAAAAAAACGCTTTTAAGCGTGTCCATGTGTGTAGTGTCGTCTAGTTTGTTGGTGCTCCGCGCAGAGAGCCACCAACACTGGTGCTCTTCTGGCTCTGTAGCCTCAGCAGAGCACGGCTTTCAGTGGAATCATGCTTTGTTAGCTGCGTTGAGTGGAGTTGATTATTATTATGATAATGGAGGGAAAGTGGGTCAATTGCACGTGCCATAGATGAACACCACCACTCGCAATACACACACACACACACGCGCGCGCACGCAGAGGCCACGGAAAAAGCGAAGTTGTAAAAACAACTGGTTAACAGACTGGGGGCTGACACGGGAGGGAAATCGAAAAACAAACAACGACCACGATGAAAATCCCATGCCGCATGTGTAAGAGCGTTTTCGGAGGCACGCATTAGAAACCTGCTTGTAATGGGGTCATCACTGAAACTAACAGGCCTGCCATGACTTCCATTTCATCCGTTCGTCCTCACCCTCCCCGCATTCACCCCTTCATCGTCTTCCCTCAGCGCTCAGCCTAGTCACATCGAAAAGAAAGAGAAAATACTGAGAAGTCATCGGAATCGCCTCTCTGTCATCATCGCATCACTGGGGAAAAGTTTGCTCGTTGCAGTGGAATCGGAAAAAAAGGGGGGCTGCCATCGTCGTTGGTCAGAACTCAGAAGGTGCGAGGTGCAGTGTCGACCTTTTAGCGTCCGATTGATTCCGAGAAGATGGGATGTGTAGTTTTCGAATGATTACATCCACAGATCCACACACTCGCGCTCACGCACAGCAATCGATGGGAAATCAATTTTGAGCAAGTTTTCTTCGCTTTTATTTCCCATTTCTTTGGTCGAACTGAAGTTGGTCGTTAGTTGAACTGGTCACTCTCGTGTTTTGATTGTGTTGCTCGGGGGAGGGGGTGGAGTGTGGAGGGAGTTAATTTTTCGAAATATCGACAACTTTTTGTTGCCTCTCTTTTTTCTCTATTTCTATTGTTTACGTGAAGTTAGATTAGAATCGATTGATGTTTGTCGAGAAACGAACGAAACTCGTTCGGATGGACGAATGGAATGGTAAACAGTGTAACCGCATGTGATTCTTTGGAAAATTGGCCAATTGGAATATCCTGACAGTGGACGCTTTGAAGATGTTTGTGGATACAACAGATTGAGTTTCCCAATTGATTGGATACATTGAACGTTTCATTTGGGCAGCAGTTGGCTTTTGTGATTCGGTTTGTTGATTATGTTGCGACGTGTTGTTTGAAAAAGGGGCGAACTTTGAAAATGTTTGTAAGTTTGAAGAGAACCAATTTACTAGTTCGTGCCAGATATAAGAGGTATCCGACTTCGGAGACGATTGTCGCTCGAATTTGATGAATTTCTTGGTAGTTAGTCACGAATGAGTCCGAAATCATGTGAATGACACTCTCTGATGGATCCCTTAACAGATCACGTGCAGCCAAAGAACTCGTGGAGGCCCTGGACTGCTACAAAGCAGACATCACCGCAATCCAGGAAGTGCGGTGGAATGGGCCGGGCAAGAAGGGGATGAGAAACTGCGACATCTACTACGGTGATTGCAACAGGGAGAGGCGCTTATTTGGATGTGGATTTGTTGTTCGAGGCAGACTTAGGCAAAAAGTCTTAAGCTTTGTCTGTAAAAGCGAACGCCTCATAACAATCCGCATCAAGGCTAAATTCGGGAACATCAGCCTGCGCCCACGCCCCGACAGAGGACAAAGATGACAACAGCAACAGCAACAGTTCTATGATCTCCTAGAAAGGACCTACGATCAGTGCCCCAGCTTCGACACCAAGATCGTTCTAGGAGATTTCAATGCAAAGCATCGCGAAACACAGCCTGCACGACACTACATCCGATAACGGACTCAGGCTGGTGGACTTTGTCACGGGACGTAATCTCTCTGTAGCTAGCACGCGGTTCTCACACCTCAACATCCATAAAGGGACCTGGCGGTCCCCCGATCAATCAACCGTCAACCAGATTGATCATGTTGCGATCGACGTCAGACACTCCTCCAGCATTCTTGATGTCCGAACGTTCCGAGGAGCCAACATCGACTCGGAACATTTCCTTGTTGTAGCCAAGGTAAGAACTCGGATATCAAGAGATCAACGGAGTCGAGAAAGGACACCACGGTTTGATGTCGGAAAGCTACAATCGCAACGGACTGCTAGGATCTTTGCCGATCGAGTCTCCCGGAATCTCTCTCTAAGTTCGTCGCCACCTGCGCAAACAATCGAAGAAGATTGGAGGCATTGTCAAGAAGCCATCAAAGATGCTGCCACTGATGTGCTGGGTTTTACGGCACCACCTAGAAAAAACCCATGGTTTGACAACGAGTGTAGGCTGGCACGTGCAGCGAAGCTGGAAGCCTACAAAGCAACGCTGCAACTAACGACGAGAGCTGTTCGTGAGCTCTACGGAGACGAAGGGATGAGACCCGGCTTCTCAGAAGAAAGAAGAAAGAGCACGAGAAGCGCGCGATCGAGGAGAGGGAGAGGTGCTACGGTAGGAACGATGTCCGAAAGTTTTACCAGAGGGTGAAACAGTTATCCAGTGGATATAAGGTTCGGACAGAAGCCTGCCGGGACGAGAATGGACAACTAGTAGTAGAGTCGCAGTCGATACTGAGAATTTGGAAGAACCACTTCTGCAGACTGCTAAACGGCGATGATGACACCAATACCGCTGTCAGGCAGAATGTTCCACTCAATATGGACGATGATCGACGAGAATTCCGTCCCCCCGACTTAGACGAGGTCAAGATAGCAATCTCAAGACTGAAGTCTAACAAAGCTGCCGGTGCGGACGGACTGTCCGCTGAAATCTTTAAGGCAGCTGGAGATGATCTGGTTGGGCGTATGCACCAGCTCATCCACCCGATGAGTGGAATCTCAGTATCATTTGCCCAATCCATAAGAAAGGAGACCCCTTTGACTGCGCCAACTATAGAGGGATAAGTCGCCTGAACATCGCCTACAAGATCTTCTCTGCCGTTTTGTGTACTCGCCTGAAGCCGTTTATAAATAACATGATAGGTCCTTATCAGTGTGGCTTCAGGCCAGGTAAGTCCATCATCGACCAGATTTTCACACTACGGCAGATCCTGGAAAAGACCCAAGAAATGCAAATCGACACCCACCACCTTTTTGTCGATTTCAAGGCCGCATATGACAGCGTGCATAGGGACGAGCTATACAACGCCATGTCTAGTTTTGACATTCCTGCCAAACTCGTCAGGTTGTGCAGGATGACGATGGAGAATTCTCGCTGCTCCATCAAGGTCGGTAACGAACTCACCGAGACCTTCAATGTCAAAAAAGGATTTAGACAAGGTGACGCGCTGTCATGTGATTTCTTTAACATCATCCTGGAGAAGATCGTACAAGACTCACACGCCAACACTAGAGGCACGATCTTCCAGAAGTCCGTACAACTGCTAGCATACGCGGATGACATTGACGTGATTGGCAGAACACAGCGAGCCGTCAATGAGGCGTTTGCTGGCATTGAGGCGGAGGCGGCTAAAATGGGTCTAGCGGTGAATGAGGGCAAAACGAAGTATATGCTGTCATCAAGAAAGGACACACAACATCGACGTCTTGGACAGAGCGTCACAATGGGCAGCTATAACTTCGAGGTAGTCAAGGACTTCGTCTACCTCGGCTCCGCAGTAAACAGTACAAACAACATCAGTACCGAGATCAAACGCAGAGTAACTCTTGCCAACCGCTGTTTCTATGGGCTCAAGAGGCAATTGAGTAGTAGAGCCATCTCTCGAACGACCAAGCTGACTTTATACAAGACCTTGATCATCCCAGTCCTGCTGTACGGCGCGGAGGCACGGACAATCTCAAAAGCGGATGAGGAAGTCCTTGGTATTTTCGAGAGAAAAGCTCTGCGTGCGATCTTTGGTCCTGTTTGCGCTGACGGTTTCTGGAGGAGAAGTTTCAACCACGAACTGTACGGGCTGTACAGCGACATGAGTCTAGTCAGGCGTCTTCGGATCAAATGCCTAAGATGACTAGGCCATGTAGAGCGTATGGATAACTCAGCTTCGGCCCGGAGAGTCTTCGACTCCGAACCCGTGGGACAACGCAACAGAAGACGCCCGCGTTTAAGGTGGCGCACCCAGATGGAGAAGGACCTCAACCAACTTGGCGTGCGACACTGGAGACAGCTAGCCAGAGACCGTGCTAGCTGGAGAGGCTTGTTGGTTGAGGCCCAGGTCCACCCCGGACTGTAGCGCCAAATGAAGAAGAAGAAGTAACACATAAAACGTAGATGAGCATAATTATAGTTTAAACTTGTCTGAAGACTGAAGAGCCGATTTTTTATTTTGTTTTTCAATGGAATTCAAGCCATTGTAGGTACACAGAATCATTTGTTGTTCGATGAGTCTTTAAATATACACGTATTCTTGAGTATTGTAGAAAAGTCGGATTTTAATGTGGACAAAAAATTAAATACACTTCAATGTTTCACCCGTAAATTTACTGGAGTTGTTGAAAATTATAAGAAAAACAACTAGTATTATATTTGAATATTTAATACTTTATGGCATGACCTTTACTTTTCATAATTGCGCTCATTCTTTTAGGCATAGAATTAACAAGTCGCTGGCATGCCTCCAAAGGTATTGACTCCCACGCCATTCGCACTTTGCACTTTTTGGGATTTGTGCTGCCAACAACATCTTTTACTTGCCTCCACAGATTCTCTATCGGACTTAAGTTCGGCGACTGAGCAGGCTACTCCAAAAGAGCAACTCCATTATTGGTAAACCATTCTTTGGTTACCTTGGCGGTGTGCTTCGGATCGTTATCTTGTTGGAACGTCCACACCAACGGCATATTCTCCTCGGCATGTGACAGCATTATGCTCTGGAGTAAGTTAATATAAATTTCCTCGGTCATAATCCCTTCTATAAGATGTATGGGACCAACTCGATACCAAGAGAAACATGCCCATACCATAATGCTGCCACCCCCATGTTTGACGGTCTTTCTTGTATACTTTGAATTGAATTCCGTGTTGGGTGGACGTCTCACATTATGTCTGCTATCAGATCCACACAAATTGAATTTGCACTCATCCCTCCAAAGAATGTTTCGCCATTTTGTTATGTCTTGATCGCCTGACCACATTTTATGCTCAGAAGCGAACATCTTTCTGCGCTTAATATTTTTCTTTGCTTAGCATTGGAACTTTCCTTGGTGATCTGGATGGAAGTTTGGACTCCACAAGCATTCTTCTGATTGTTCTTGCGCTGATGATAAAAGGGTCCTTTTTTGCCTCTAACACTATTAAACGGTCGGTTTTCTTGCTGGTTTTTCCGTGGCTGCCCCCTGATTTCTTCTTTAGATTTTATTTTAAGTGCATTTTCCACCATACATAAAGAGCACACTAGAGTTTTCGCTATATTCCGATACGAAAATCCGTCGCTTTTCATTTTTCTTATGATATTCCTTTTCTCATCCGAACAATGCTTGCTACGCCCCATTTCTTTCTAGAAAACATTGTTAATCTATTGTAATATTTCAATATAACTATTTCTTTAAGCAATAAAACCCACCTTTTTGCTTTTTAACTGTGATCAAATACACTTTTTTTCTGTTTTTTAGTAAGGACAATTCAATTTCGATACGTGTATTTATTATTTTGACCAGCCAACAAACGACATAAAATGGCATTTGATAATTTTTCCCGATAACGGTAAGCGATCTTGCTGGTTCTTTTGTGGGATTATTCTGCCTACTACCTACCTACTTCCCAGATTGCGGGATATTTGGTAGAGGGTAAAGGAAGAAAAAATCAGAGTTGTCTGCCAGAATTATGACTGTATTTATTTTTTTGTCCATAACTGTATGTAAACGCAAAATGAGTTATGAATTTGCAACCCGATTGAAGGTGGTTAGACGCCAGGATGGCGCAGTTGGTAGAGTGCCTGCGCCTAGTTAGTGAGGTCCCCGGTTCGAATCCCAGTGAAAGAAAAGTTAATACGCGCTTACATTTATTATTGTATTATTATATATTATTTATCTGGTTTTCAAATCTGGTCCAGTCACCATTTGCCGTTGTGATCAAATTAACGGCACTATCACTGGAGTAGTCAATCAGTGGTAGTAGTCTGACTAGGGGTATCACAATAGACTAACATGGTCTAATGGTGCTGTTGAATTCACTAGCAGCCTAACCTAACCTAGACGAAGTCTTTGACTACATCGATGTTAAAGCTGCCCATTGTGACGCTCTGCCCAAGACGTCGATGTTGTATGTCCTTTCTTGAGAACAGCTTATACTTCCTTTTGTCTTCGTTCATCGAATTTTAGCCGATTCCGCCTCAATGCCAGCAAAGGCCTCATTTACGGCTCGCTGTGTTCTGCCAATCACATTAATGTCGTCCGCGTATGCGGTCTTCTGGAATATCATGCCTCTAGTGTTGGCGTTAGAGTCTTGAACGATCTTCTCCAGATAACCTTATAAACGCGAGAAGAGATTTTAGGGGGCATATTTGTTAGATCCTGATGGCCCCGAAAGAAATCTATGTCTCAACTGGTAGAAACTGGGACAATGACGGAATTAATGAAGAACGTCCTCGTTTTCCTCCACCTCGGCTCAGCCTTCGTTTTGTAAGATCGTTGGATTGTCCTATTTATATCATGGTACTTCAGACGATTATGGCCAGTCAGCGGTCCAACTACAATCGATACAAACTTTTTTGTCGGAGTTTGTCGGTGCTTGTTAAGGCAACTCTTAAATCCTGGACCAAGAGAAGTGGGTACAATAGATCTTTATGGCCGCAGTACTAATGTCCTGCTATGACGCACTTCAAGCTCGTCAATTCGATGCCGCTTTTAACTGGCTTTCTCTATGATCGTGTCATCCACATTTCTCTTAACATCCGCAAGAAGTTGTTTTATACATTGGATTGCCTGGGATGGGTCGGCTTCGAGACCTATTCTGGCAAGATCATCTACTGTTTCATTGCCGGTTCCTGTGACCCGGGACCCAGCACAGCATATACGAGTGAGATCCTTTAGCTCTGATTTCTTTGCCTTTCTGTTGCCGAAAGGGCTTTAATGCCCGCTTGACAGTCAATTAGGATGATAATATCGCCCGGTAGTCTTTCCAACATTGATATCATTCTAGACACATCGTTGATGACCAGCACCTCCCTCTGTTAGGTTAGTTTAGAGCGACTACCATCAGCAAGGCCGTAGACTTGGTCCGTTGTGCTGTCTGTGTCGAAGAAATATTATCTACCTTCTTGCCGAGATCTCACATTTAATTTGTGTTTGTGTAGCACTATAAATCTCTTTCTGCGCTACCTGCTCTCGAGGGTCCCTATTCTGTACATCGGATTTGTACACCGGACAGTTATTCATCAGCTCGTTAGTCGGCAATGTGTCTAGAGTTCTGGTCATGGCTGCTGCTGTACCAGTACCGATGTCAAAGGGAAATTGTTTATCTCCTCCTCATACTTACAAGTACAGCAGAAGTCGTAGGGCAAGGCGCTCCCATTTTTGCTTGGAACTCATCTAGATTGCAAGATGGTAGTTGCTGATTCTAGTAAACTCGCGGCCACCTCAAAAAGTGACGGATTATCCCCCTCGTGAGTCAATCCCACTGAGATGCGATCTTCTTGTATCTAAGAAAAAAAACACCTCGTGGATCATCTGCAGTCTAAATTTCGAAATTCATTTAAAAATGTGAGAATTTTTGAAAAATGTGAGAATTTTTGAAAAATGTGGGTATTTTTGAAAAATGTGAAACGAATTTGCTGAGCACATACAACTCTGCCCCGCAGTGCCGCACTTCATGGCTAAATGCCAAATAACAAACAGAGAACAAATTAGCTGTCATCTCTGTCAAACTGTTTGACGTTGGAAAGAAGTGTCACTCCCATGTGTTAAGTATTGCTTCCGATCTTCGAATTCTCGAACATAAATTTCGGCCAATTATGAAGAGCGCACACTAATCGAACAGACAGAAATAGAAATTTCCAACCGAACGTCATGAAGACGACACAGGGCTTTCTAGGTGACCCAATTTTTCATCTGCCCTTTGGTGAGATTCCACAGAAAATCCCAAAGAGAGCCAGAAGTAATTTTTCAACATGAAAACCATTCGAGTGAGCAAATCTGTGTTATCTTGAATGCCAACAGGGAATTTGAATTTCGTTATCATCCAAGGGGAACTACATCAGGAAATTCCCTGAGTGAACTCTGATAAGGATTGGATCACACTCTCGCATGGTTTGATAAGGTTAGAGCGTGTGATCTTATGCTGTGCTGCCTAAGGAACTTCTAATAATTCTAAGAGGATGTCCGGAATGAATGTGTGACTGAATGATTTCATTGACCTTGGACATAAAATGTGGGAATAAAGGAACGTAAAAACAGGTTTTTTTTTTAACAAAGTGCTCACATCAACAACCAGCTCTCATCTTTCATGATTTTAAACGTCAGTCCGGAGCTGGACCTTCAGCAAACCTGCCTTTTCATTTTCTGTGTCGATGCACAAGGTTTCTTTTTAGCTGCGAGCGCCACTGAAGCGTCTTTATCTACAGGTTTGTCTTTAAGGACTTGAAGATGAGTACATTCCACAGTGACTGCGGTTTTTGCTTGTTTAATGGCTATCCTGCTACTGGGGCTTGAATGGTGTTTTAAGGTTAACCTCCCCGGTTTTTTACGATAGCTGCAGGTCAGGTTAGATGGAACACAAACTTTTTAAAGAATATGAGATAACTAAATTGAGTCACTAAATATTGAACAGATTAAATTTGAAGCATTTTGATATTTTCAGATGTTTAAGGGAGTGAAAGGAATGATGATACGGTAGGCAATTTTAACAAAGGGTTAGACAGGTATGCAATGGATATACGGACAGAAGCCTGCCGGAACTAAAATGGTGAACTTATAGTAGACTCGTTGTCGATACGGAGAATCTTCTGTAGAGTGTTAAACGGCGAAGAGGACCCAAATACCCCCGTCAGGCAGAATGCTCCACTCAACAGGGATGATCGACGAGAATTCCGTCGCCCTGACTTAGAGGAGATCAAGACAGCCAAATCAAGACTGTGGTCTAACAAAGCCGCCATTGCGGATCGCTGAAATCCACTGAAATCTTTAAGACGATCTGGTTGAGCACATGCACTAGCTCATCTCTAAGATGTGGTTGGAGGAAAGTATTCCCTCCACAAGAATGAAGGCCTTTTTGACTCCGCCAACTATTGATATATAAGTTTCGATGGTATTTAAGGTCGTCCCTGCCGTTTTGTATACTCGCCTTCACACTACGGTAGATCCTGCAAAAATCTCAAGAAATTCAAATCGACACACACCACCTATTCAGCAACGAACTCACCGAGACCTTCAATGTCAAAAAAGGCTTTGGACGACGCGCTGTCATGTGACTTCTTTAATATCATCCTTCAGAAGATTGTGCAAAACCAACTGGCCAACACAAAAAACACGATCTTCCAAAAGTCCGGATGACGTTGGCGTGATTGGCAGAACGCAGCGAACCGTCAATGATTCGTTTTCTGGCATTGAGTCGGAAGTGTCTGAATTGGCTCTGAAGGACGAAAAACGAATTATATGATGTCCTCAAGAAAGGACACAACATCGACTTATTGGACGGAGCATCACAATGAGCAGCTATAACTTCGAGGGAGTCAAGGGTTTCGTCTATCTCGCGTCCGCAGTAAATAGTACGAACATCTTCAATAGCGAGATCAACTCTTGCCTACTGCTGTTTCTACGGGCTCAAGAGGCAATTGAGCAATAGAGCGCTCTCTCGAAGGACCAAGCTGACTTTAGGCATGGACAATTTCAACAGCAAATGAGAGAGAGAAAAGTTCTGTGTGCATTCTTTGGTCCTAGAGAGGATTTAACCACAAACTGTACGCACTGTGCAGCGGCATCAGCCTATTCAGACGACTACGAATTCAACGACTGAGATGGTTACGGCGCATGGACAACTCAGCTCCGGCCCGACGAGTGTTCGACTCCGAACAAAGCTGCAGAGGACGACCTCATTTAAGTTGGCTCACACACGAGGAGAAGAACCTCAACCAACCGTGCGAGCCAGCTAGCCGGAGATCATGCTATTTAGAGGGGCTTGTTGGTTGCGGCCCAGATCTACCCCGGACTGTACCGCCAATGCTGAAGAAGAAAAAGGGTATCTGAATGGCTGAACAACAAGACAAGCATGCAATGGGAGCTAAGGAGTTATGGTTCTCCCAATGATTCCAACAGGCCCTAAGTGAGAAATGTCTGACTCTCGTTTACGAACGCACCTAACCTAACCTAATTTACCTAAAGTGTCAAATTGTGTGTTTGACAGCTACTCAAAGAATGCAGGCTCGTACATTTTTGCCATTTAAAAATGATAAATCCGAGAGTAACACAACATCGCGCTACGTTGCCGACTGTATCATTTCATAGCTTAAAGGCCAAATCTCAAAGTCGCGATCGGGACTTAAATAGGCTTCGGGATCGTCGTTTTATAAACGCGTCAAGCTAAGTTTACCCAATCACAATAAAACACGGTAGTTTGACAAGGCAAATGTTCTGAAATACATTTTACAAGAAAAAAATGGAACTATGTGCTATAAATAAAATCCATACAATTAATTAATTACTTATATAAATAGTTGCCTCAGCCCGCCAAAAAATTGTTGCACAACAGGCGAAACGCTGGAGTTAGTAGAAGTAGCTCTACTTATAGCCTTGTGCTCGAGTTTACGATATTACAGTCTGTGAAACATCAAAGCGCGACCGCTGCATTTCATTATGACTTGTTTAATGGATTTACAGACACCCTACTTAAAATTTCACAGCCCGGTCGCGCAAATTTTTGTAATGATCGCCCATTGTCACGGGAATAACGTCACAATAAATTATAGACAGTATTTAAAAAAGCACAAGGTTTCACGCAAAATGTCACTGAATCTTCCACTCTAAGGTGGCCACAATAAGTACTACCAAATTTTTTGTGTGGTGGAGACTACTCCCCAGATACCTCGTACCAGCTGAAGGAGATTCTTTCTTATGGAATTCACATCCAAACCCCAATAACCATTGACAGTAAACTGTATGTAATAGAGGTCATTGAGGCAAATATTAAATACCATCGCATCTCCTCGACCTTCCTCAAAGCCACAAAAAACAACGAGACACTTGAGAACCTTCGCAGCCAACCTCCCCCGCGTTGTGCTTAGAAATTTGATTTCCATTTGCTCTTCATTCCAGTCACTTCGTTGTCGCCGCCAATGACGCCGAAATCAAAATCTTATTCGTATTCGCAAAACGTATCGTGCATCGTGAGGAATTTCGCGTCAAGATAATCAACAAATGGTGACTCTAATTAACGTCTTACCGAAAACATTCAAGAAAGAACTGGCTCAGTTGCAGATGAGTCAACATCCTGAGAAGGTCACCGATTTGTGACGGTTTTGGGTAAAAAAAAAACTGGTTTTTGGGCTTCAATTTGTTTTCACGACAAACATGGACATATTTTTTTCTCTCTATGGCGGCCACTGGAGGAATTTGGCAATGAAATATTTTGGGACCGAATAACGGTTTATTTCAACAATGCCACGTAGTATGTGCCGATAAATGTTCATTCCGTGGGCAAGACGTTTATGAGAACTTCTGTTCATTCAAATCAACCACGCTCTGGACGATTTACTTTGAGAACCTACTATCTCTGCAGATTACCTTTGGGGTGACGTTAATAAGTCATCGTGGATGTCCAGCTTAGAGGCTCACCAACTAGTTTAGTAGGTTGACGCGACGGGGCCGCCCCACACTAAATTTCTATTGGACCCATTGTGATGCCCATGGTGTGAAACCCACTCGCCACTCTCACATCCCACTCGCGGATGGTGAAAAAAACTCCTGACTTCAACGTTTCTGGTTATCGTCCTCCTCCATCCAACCATCCAGAGATCCTAATAAACCTGCAAAAAGGGATTTTAGTGGGATATCTGATATATCATGGAGGCTGGAGAGTTTCCTACAGTACTAATTACTGTCTCCGCACTCTCCAGCGTTGAGGTAGCTGTTTCAGGTGAGGATGTTTTTTGAGGTACTACAGCAGCTGAAGACTGAGCAGAGGCTTGCTGTATGCCCGTTAAACTCGTCCCCGGTTTATCCAGCTTCAACGGGTGACGTACCTGGACTATGCCGGGCACCGTCCTCGATGGAGTGTGCGGGAACCACCGGGGCCTTTCCCTCATCCTTTTTGGGTGATCTGCTGACTGACGAGACCGCTTCTCTCTTGTGTCGAATTGCTTCGGCCACAGGGGCTCCAGCTTCGTTGACCTTCTTCGGATCGGCCTTCGGTTGGATAGCAGAGTGCTGGTCCTTACCTACCGGCCTTTCCTTAAGGAAGTCAATAGCTTTTTGAAGCTACGCTTTCTCACCCTCGGTTACATCTGCAACCTACGTACCGTCTGCTTACAGCTACGCGATCTACTGCGAGGAAACATACGATACAGAGAAGTTGGATGAGTTAGCAACTGAGGAGGGGTCGTCATCCACTATGATGAGGCCAGCTAGACTCACGTCCTCTGCTCTGCTACCAGCTGCATCCGAAGTCTGCCTGGTGGGGGATTTTAAGAGGAGTTCCTCCTCTTCTTCCGTTAAGAGAATGTCTTTAACTGTTGAGTCGATTTTATGGATATCTCTGGTGCCCGACTCATTTGCACCAGAGTTCCTTGAAATATTTTTGTTTATGGAGCTAATTTTGGTCCCACAAGTAAGGGAGAAGACACTCACCTCCTGTATGCACTGAAGAGGACTTAACTTAAACCGGAGTACCCCATAATCCGGAGTTCATCGTTAGAAGACACGGTGACGCTGTGCCATTTGTCCCTAGGCACGGTAGTTGCACACCTGGGATTGCGGGTTTAATAGAGTTATTCCCTCTAGATCCACTATATTCGGTAAAAACAGGGGGCACCTCGTGCAGGGTGTGACTGAAAGCCACGTATAGCGGTCTTAGAGGATTGAGCCTCCCTGATTCAGATCAAATCTCGCCCCCAACTAAGCAATAGACCAAACACACAGAACTGATACACTGTGTCCAGCCAACTTCGCACAGTTTCCATGACTTTCGTTCACTTTTAGTTCTTTAAGTGGGAGCAAAATCGCCCTCTACTACGGCAATGATTGTTGTTGGTGGAAAAAAAGTCTCGTAAAATATTTATGGTCACTTAAAATTAACGATGCTTCTATTTGATCTTCGTTTGGTTCTGATATAAGCTTAAGTCAAAAACTCCTGACTCGAAGGAGTAGGGTCATGCTCTACAAAACCCTTATTTCACATAGAGCCGAAAGCTGGACGATAAGCAAAACTGCGGAGCTGATACTTAATGCCTTCGAAAGAAAAATTCTACGTCGGATTTATGTTCCCGCCTGCGAGGACGGCGAATGGAGGAGAACACACAACCGAGCTGTACCAGGATGTGAATGTAGTCCGGCAGGCAAAGATCCGTCGACTGCACTGGCTCGGCCACATCGAGCGCACGGACAACAATGCTCCAGCTAAGGGGGCTACTAATCCGAGCCTCCTGGGTCGAGAAGGAGAGGAAGACCGAATCTCCGGTATAAAGACCAAGTAATTGCGGATGCAAGACAGCTTGGTCTTGATGACTGGAAGCAGCGTGCTCAGGATAGTCAACAGTGGAAAGCAGCTATCGCTCAGGTTCGTACCCTGCATGGTTCGTCAGCCTGACTATATGGCAAGTGTTGGATAAGAAAGACAATCATTCAAACCAGCTGAAGGCAAAGATCTTCTTCGTTTCTTGAGTGGCTCTTACTCCAGCTGGGAATAGATTGCAATAATTAAGCAGGCTTAGGCCAGAGAAATATTTATGTGTCGGTGATTACTGATTCTGTGGCTTCTTCCGTCTTAGAAAAGTCCGCGAATATTTTCAGGGCAGTAGGATTCCACACTTAATCATAGTTCCAATCTGCAACGATTGCTGAGATCTAATGAAGACCCGGAAGAAAATGATACGGATTCTTCGTTTCATGGAAGAACTCCATGTTATGTCATTTTCTAGTCAGGAGCTACACCTTTACACAATGCCCCCTTTTTGTTGGTCGTAAGCTTATCCACAGATGTTCAACGAAAAGCAACAGCAGCAGCAATTCTAGAGCTTCTGAAGGTGTGAATCTGAATGCTCCCACTCATATCTTTGGATTTCTGACCAAATGCAATTTAATGGATTGTCGAATGCCCTTAAAAATTTCCATTTTCCTTTTAAAATCCCATGTTCAAGAATCTACCACACAGATGATCACTAAAAAAAACTCAACACACTAGCTGTGTGTTCAAAGCGTCAACGCCACACTTAACACAACTCTGTGACATTTGTGTCTTGTTCGCAGCTTTTACGGGAGAACGCTGCTGCGACTCGACTGCACTTCGAGGCATAAAACAACGACCAACAGCACACACACTTAATGTTTGTTTAATAATTCTAGCACACCGCAGCTCCATGCCTGCCCATCAATTGAACATCTGTTCGGGACAAAGTTGCTTCCCTCTCAGAGTCTAGAGATCAAAGCACAACAGTGCCGCGCCGTAGATTTGGTGCCACGTCGCGTCGTCACCAAGCCGTGCGTCGTCATGTCGGTCGCTCTATAAACTCTTTGTGTGGCAAGTTTATCAGATACGGCGGTTAAGAGATGCTTTTTTTTTTAGATTTTTAGGCGGCGTCATAAATTATAATGACTTTTTATTTTTTCAGACGGTTTTTTTTCTTATTTTATTCGTCGTTCGGTTTAAGCGGGTTGGGAATATGGTTTTTATGTATTTTCGGTTTCAATTTATGTATCTGTGGATGGAAATTTGCATATTTCGAACCTTTTCGTTTCCATCGGTTTCTTGGGAATACTTCGGGGTGAAGTCATAGGTGAGCTGTGTTAATTTACGAGTGGCGCGCAAAGTTGAGGGCGGGCTGTGTGGTTGCTGCGAGTGAATATGAGAGCGTATTGAATGTCTGATGTGGGATATCTGTGTCATCTATTTTTGAATGATTTACCATTTGTCAGAGGCAGAGATTTTAATTTATGCAGATTTGTTCTGCGCTGAAATGAAATGAGGAGGCAGAGACTTTTGATTCTGTCAAAGTATTGTCTAGGGGGTAGATTGAGAAGACTGGGGAACTTCTTGTTTGTTTTCCATCGTTGATGTACTTCGACGCTAATGGGACTTCGGTCCGGTCTCCACAGCAATTATTCGTGTTGTTTGTGGGCATTAAAGCCATCCTGGCGAATATTTTGAAAGTCCTAGGCAATTTCGCGATCTTGTTGAATTGGTTGTGGATACCAGTGGTCTAAGGAAACGGTAGACGTACTCGAGGAGAGACGTGCGTAAGAGATGGTCCAAAGCTACTTAGTAAGAAAAAAGTGAGATTAAGCTTTGGAAAAAATCAAAAGGAATGCCGGCCAACTCTAGTCCAATGATGTGAGCTCTGTAATCGGACTTGAACAACCCTAGTCGCAGTGAATGACCTACATAGTCGGACACATTTTGTACTTCACTTTTTCGAGCAGTGTGCTAATGGCGCCCAACGACGGCCACATTGACTACTCAAGCATTTGCAGGAACGAGAAACAGGAAAATAGGCTTGCGATTTTCTAGCTCTAATTAATATAATATATATATAATATGTGTGGCGCGACAGTCCGAGGTGGACATGGGCCTAGCTTCTCAGCAACCACGTGTGTTGTGCGTGCTATTGTTCTTTCACGAGTGGAAGGGACCTACAGTTTAATGCCGACTCCGAACGGCGAATGTGAGAAGCTTTTTCTAGACAAGAATACTCTTTGAGCATTGTCAGTGACTCGAAAGAGGTGGAGCCGCGAATTATGATAGGTGGTAAATTCGGGTATCGAACCTGGCACTTACCCACTACGCCACGGAGACCCACTAGCTCTAATTAGATGGTTAATAATGACCGAAAGAATTAAATGACGAATACAAGCTGCGGCGATGAGATTGCTTCGTGCTGCTGTGGAACTTCTTCTTGCGATAGGGTAAAAAACACGGCAGCAAGCGGGTAACAGTACTTCTTCGAACGGGAAGGGCTATACTTCGATGGTTTGATGACGTTGTTCCCATCATCAAGAGTTCCGAGGTGTGCCTCGAACGAGAGTCCCAACGATGTGGTTGGACCAAGTCCAAAAATTCACCAGGTGCGCTTGGACACAAGAGTCGATGGCGGATGGCCGAGCAGCCGGGAAATTTCTCGTGCTTGCTTTACCCCCGCGACGCTTTCCATGGATCATGCGATCAAATTCTTCAGCTAAATTCCGAAAGGTTTCCACGCCAACTAAGTGTTGTTCAAGCTACTGTCAACTGTCTTGAAGAGCTATACAGAGCTGTTCAAAATAAGAGGGAAAGGGTGAAATAGAATATTTTTCAAGGATTACATCAAATATTTGAAACCTAGCAAAAACCCACAAAATGTTTCGTTTATTTTGGCACATCATTACGAAAATGTTTTCCTTAGGTTTTTTATATTTCATATTCATATTTAATTTTATCACTATGTTAACATTCATTTTACAAGAAAGTAATAATACGAAAGAAAATAAATTTGTGTAGATTAGTGTCCCGAATGACCGCCCTTGTTTTTTAGCACAGCACTTATTCGACCTGGCATAGACTATAAGTTTCTGACACTTAATCAAAGGAATGGCCTTCCAATATTTCTCAGTTTCGGTCCAAAGGTAAGTTTTATTATGGAACGTCTGTGTAGTCAAAGATTTTTTCAGTTTTGCCCACAAATTCTCGATAGGATTGAGATCTGGGGACTGAGATGGCTATGGTAATACCGACACTTGATGGTCCCTTATTCAAGCACTCACTAATTGAGTTGTGCTTGGATTTCATGTTGGAAGTGCCATCTTAACATTTAAGATATCACGATAAACTTTTACTTTAGTCATGATGTCTTTTATTTGAAATATGGGTCCAACAACGAACCAAGAAAACCAGACCCACACCATGACGCTTCCACATCCATGCTTTACGTTTTTTTTTTTTTTGTGAATCGGAAGTGGAACTCTTTTCCCTGAGTCAGCTGAACGTTTCTACAACTGTCAGAACAAAACAAATTTATTTTGGTTTCATCACTCCAAAGAATATTACGAAACATCTCTTTGGAATGGTTTCTGAAACTTAAAGCGAACTCATTCCTTGCTCCTCAGCAATGGAACTTTGCGATCGATCCTTCCTGGTAATTGATTTTTCAGCAATCTTCGCCGGACCGCCGAGGCATTGACTATGTTGTTTATTTCTGCTGCAATTGCCTTTGATGATATAAAGGGATTATTTTTGGCTATCAACACTATACGGGAGTCATCAGTGGAAGTCGTTTCTTGGTATACCTCGTGTTTCTTCTGCTGGGAAAGTGCATTGAAAATAAAACAAACCGATCTTCCCAACTCGTCGGCAATAAATTTTAAAGTCTTTCCCTGTTGTCTGTGTTTCTTGATGATACGGCTTTCTTCTTCAGAACAATGCCTGTTACGGCCCATTTTGTAATAAATCTACAGAGGTATTCGTAAAATTAACTACAGTTCTTACATACAGAACACACAACAAACACAAACAAATACCTTTTTGAATAAAGATATCAAGGAGAAAACAAAATGCCCTATTATTTTTAACCCTCAAGAAAACACTTTTACCATACTTTGCACTATTGCACCACTTACATGAATGATTAGCTGACATATGTGCATGCACAGTAAAGGCAATGCAGCTGTGCAAATAACGGTACCGCATACTGATGCGAAAAGTTGAACAAAAATGTGTAAATGAGTAGAAATATCGATTATGCGTGATCATCCCTATTATTTTGAACAGCTCTGTAGGTTCACAGCTTCTTGTATCATGTCGACAGTTTAACTCCTTGAGCATCATCAGTGACTCTAAGTTTGTTGTGGTCTGTGAAAATTAAATAACCCACACCTAAGAGTTTACGTTTAATCACTTCGCTGTGATGGTCATGTGACGATTCCACCACATACACGGAAGTCCAATAGCGCTGATCACCTTGCTGTACATGCCATGTCTGTACCCGACAATTCTATACATTTTTTCTCCGTACGTGACATCCCTGTTCATGTCATCCCTGTACAGGCTAGAAAAGCTGGCAGACGTGGGAGAACTCTCATTTCTTCCTTTCTCTTTTGGACCGTGGACTTGGCACGATCAGCACGCAAGAAATATCACACCATACAACAATTTCCTACAATTTCCTTATTAATTAATTAATATTAATAAATACTAACCACACATATTAATACATAATTTCCTTTTTGTAACGGAGCCTCGTAGCTAGTTAATAGTTGCCCATTTTCCGCAATAGTCATTTGACTTAAGAGGCCTGAAACCGCATTTGGACATAATTTAATAAAGATCGCACTGGACGCATATGCTCATTGACAAATTATTATCCCAGAAGTTCTGTGTAAGTTGCACGTCGACTGCGTAAACGATCGAAGAAGATTGAAGACGTCAAGGATCCACCATTGAAGCTGCAGCTGAGTCCTTACGACTCCACCAACACCAACTCGTTTGACAAACACATGCAGCTAAGCTGGAAGCCTAAAATACAAACCTGCACCGAACTACAAGAACTACAAGAAAACAGAGACGACTCGAAGAGGCTGCTTGGAATGAAAAGAAAAATGCAAGAGGCACAGGATCGAGGAGAAAGACACAGTTTATAAGAAATATTTCACATCCATTTGTTTTGCAATTTAAAAGAAAGCCTGAGCAAAGGGTTGGTGGTCTTTTCAAAATTATTCACCAGATGACTCGTCTATTTTCTGAGTGCCACTCATAGTTCAGAGTGTACCAGAGAAGAAAGAAAATAGTTCAATTAGCACGTCAACTGTCATGGAGTTCATGCACGCCCTTCTGGGTAGGGTCGTCTTCAATTTTACTTCACTAATTTATAGACTTCACTAATTATAGTGGGTCGCCGTAGCGTATTGGGTAAGTGCGTCGACTCCTACGCAGAGGGTACCAGGTTCGATACCCGAATTTTCCGCCTATCATTATTGACGGCTCCACCTCTTTCGAGTCACTGACAATGCTCAAAGAGTATTCCTGTCTAAAAAAAGCTTCTCAAAACTTGGCCGTTCGGAGTCGGCATTAAACTGTAGGTCCCTTCCTTCCTTTACGGTAAAAGAGAAGAAATCACAGGGTGTACCCACGAAAGGACTTACCACAACGACATAATGGACACAGCGTCACAAAGGAGGACTATGTAAGCAATTGAGGTAGGCGCATGAAGTCTACAATCACTGTAAGAAAAAGGACTGTTTCTTTGGCCCAAGAGGCAACTGATCAATAGAGCTGTCTCTCGAATGATCAAGCCATCTTTTTACAATGAGTTTATCATCCCAGTCTTACTCTACGTCGCAGGGACAGTTTAATAAGTCGATGAAGAAGTGTTTTTTTTTTTTTTGCGATATTAAGCGACTACATGGCGCAATTATTGAAGTCCCTGCCTTGGCTAGCAGGGTCCCCGTTTCGAATCCGGTTCAATCCTACCTTCTGCGATATTGGGTCCTGAAAGCAACACAAAAAGGCTGTCCTCGTTTAGTACAAATGGAGAAATCCCTCAGCTAACTTTCAACTGAAGCTAGGTAGCCAGAGATGGCACTACCTGGAGCGGCGAGTTTATTGAAGCTCCGATCAACAAGAGATTGTAGCCTAGGCTAAAATAACTAAAAATAGTTTAGTTCAATTCAGTTTATACAAATAATTTGTTCTTCTAGTTCACTTAATGTGCAAGTGCTCCAGTCGTTAAACAAAAAAATCCTGACAAAGCAAGGCACTCAATTCAGTTCAGTTTAGTTTGATTTAGTTCAGTTGTTCTTACTGAATTACACGTTTGCAAAGTAAGGTTTAAGTGAGTTTGTAACTACTGAACAAGGTTGTTGAAGTTGTGAACTAGTTCACTTAGTTCTCATCTCTTTTGCGAATTAGTTCGTTCGTATGTTACACAAGCCTAAGCTAAGCCGTGATTCGAAGACTCCGTAAATGCTAGGACAAGGTTGAATCCAGACTTTATGTCTTGATAAGCTGAAGAGATACTTTTATCTTCTAGATGGCGGCTTTGCAGTCGACAGTCCTATCCAAGTCTTTGAAAAGTAAGCATTATTTTAAAGCTTTTTACTTACGTATCGGGTTTGTGACTCACTAGCTAGGTATCACGATGTTTTCGTTCAGAACAAAAACGTAAGAGAATGGCTGAGCAAGAATTGGATTCGAACCAAGAACCTGCAGTTGAAAATAAGGTCGCAAACATCCGCGTTGCAATCAAATACTCACAACGCATGTTTCCCTTATTTCATATCCATACGAAATGCCTAGAAGGGATTACATGACGTAATTTGTTTGTCTTTCAAAAGCCCCGTTCCCACAATGATGTACCAAGCCACGGTTACAAGAATTCGAATAGACTTCATGTCCAGCAGTTCCAGATCCCCCACTCCAAGTCAATGAATCAATCATCTTAAGTCCAGCCCAACAGTCCGTGTCGTCTATAAATCACTCATAAAATTCCCTCAAAATAAACTTCATTCCTCGCAGAGAGGCCCTGCCAAAATCATTCCCTTTCATTGCGTCACCGCTATAGCCTTCCAACTGTCAAAAACGCCCGCTGTACAGTCATACCTCAACCACCTACGCATTTCCCGCACTCAGTTGAATCAGCTAAATCTGGATTAGACGCGTCTCTCCCACTTTGACAGCCCAACTGACAGCCGTACTACAAACCTAACCTTATAATCCGCTGACAACTGACGTCAATAAAGAGCCACCATCAGAGCTCATCTCGCCAGCAACAAATATACCATTCCACAGCTCAATCAATTTCCTCCAGTCAAACGTTAAACAGCAGGACATCAGACTGACTGTGCACCCGGATCGTAATCAAATTAACAGGGTGCCTCCACATGACCGTCGTCGTCCATTTAGTAATTATCCCGTCCGTCCACAGCACTTCTTTAATTTTTGATTCTCTTCGATTGCCACCGATTGCCTGCGATGTCATGCCAATGATAAGATAATTAAATTACATCCAGCCGTGATTTATGTGTCAAATGACCCATTTTCCAGCTGTCAAAATCCGGAAATTCGATATCGACATCGAATATTGTGTTTCTGTTTTCGATAACGAAACGTAAACTCGAAATTAATTGCATGAGATAGTGGGGATTTCTGTGTGTGTGTGTGTGTGTGTGTGTGTGTGTGTGTGTGATGGGTGGGGGAGGGGGGTTAAGCAGAAAATTTTGTTACCCCCCACAGGAAAGAAGCACACTGACACTCGTCGTCCTGCCGCCTGGCAATCCATCTAATTTCACATAATTTACGACTGCAGTAAGCTTTGCTGATGAAAATTGCTGTACATACAGATTTTCATCATCAAAAATGAAAATCTCCCTCTCTGTGTGGGTGTGTGTGTGTGTGTGTATGGAGGGAAATGAGCCCAAGTGGCCCACTGAAAAGGGTGGGGTTCTGCTGGGGTTTGCTCCTGCAACACACTACCACCACCACCAGCAGCGTTCGAGTCTACAAAATTTATCGATTAGATGCGCACGCAAGTCGGCCTATTTAAATTTGGATTTTCCATATCGGAGTTGGCAGCCCTCCCCGGCACCCCCTCCGACGCGGTGAAAATGGTAGAAAAGTGCTGCTTTTTCGCTGGTGTCGAATACGTAACCAAATAGTTTGTGTATCACAGGGGGATAGCCAAAAAGAAGCGACGACGCGCAGTGAAAGGGAGTGAAAAACTTTTCCAGTACGTTTCAGAGCTTTTGTTTGCATTTGTTTGCCTTCATTTCGTTTCGTTTCGTTTCGCTTGTTGTCTCTGTCGCTCATTGGGTTCGTTTCCTTCGTCGTTTTGAAGGGTTTTCCACTGAAGTAGTGGTGTTGAAGGTTTTTTCTTGCCTTTCCACACTCGCTGGAGCGCAGCAATAAGGGAAAATGTGGGTCATGTCAGTCATGGGTATAAACAATTAAAGAAGAGCCACGAGAGAGAGAGAGAGAGAGAGAGAGAGAGAGAGAGAGAGAAAAACAAAAGAAAACTATTTACTGTGCTCTTCTCTGAATTTTCTAAACAAAGAAATGCGCTTCAGTTGTATCTGCTGGAGCGACTGTACGCACATGTGTACGAAACGAAGTAAGTGTGCCTTCAGATAATGGGCACTGGCACTGGGAATCAGGGCACTAGCAACAAACGAAACAAAGAGCGAGCAAGAGTGATGCCCTAATGCGACCTGTCAAGTTCGGAGATGGCCCGGCTTCGCTTGCACGCATCAATAAAGTTGATGTTAGTGGAATGCAGTGCAGTCGTTGTCAACAAATTGCTCTCGTACGTGTCAACTGGATGAACGAGCATTCGGCGCAAACCTTCCACCTGCCACCCCTCTGTCAGAGTTCTGCGATGAAAATGGGCTTGAGCATGCAATCATTTCGAGTATTTTTGAACACGAGCAGTAATTACTGATATGGAGAGTACCTTGTCGTCGTCTCGGATCTAACGACGAGTGCACTCTCATCAGGAATTAATCTCTGCTCGCTGGAACGTGACGGCGACTGTGCAGCTTAAGCTCACTTCAATTCTATATCGGCTGCTAAGTGATTGATTTTGTGGGACCAGCCAAACTTGTTTAACTTGAAGTTGGAGGGATTGACTTTCTTTCGAGGCAAAACGTCGCATTTTAACGGTCACAAAATGAAGTCATAAAATTGGTCGATATGCAATTTGAACTCAACAAAAATCGACTTCAGTTTGATTTACGACGGTTGACGTTCTGTGCGACGACATCGCAAACAGCCATAAAGATTCATTCAAATCGAAGCCTTCGCGGTGTGCTTTCATCCCACGATTGTTCATGCTCATTCGGTATTGAAATCGGCGACTATGAGCGCATCGCAATCATTCTGTCGTTCGGCTCGGTCTCTGCCGTGGCCTAGTCTAAGCTGAAAAAAGGCAGCAAGACTCAGCTCAGTCTGTCTGAGTCTCTTGCGGCAATTTGAATATGTAAACCGATCGATGAAAGATGAAGTATAACACTCGGAGCACTAGCAGGAGTTCAGCTAACAGCCATCTCCCACTCCAAGCCAATGACTCAATCATCGTAAGTCCAGCCCATCGTCTTTAAATCATCGTAAGTCTAACAGCGAGCTAACAGCGCATGTAGTGCTTACACATGTCATGCCTTGTACCTCAATACGTTTCAAATGCTCCTACTGCATTTTTTTTCCTTCGCGGCGGCCAAGAAAATGGAGGACAACCAACATAGGTAAGCATAGGGCTTATTTTGGATGTGTACATACACCGAGTCCACCCATTCTGACAGATGCCCCAAATACTTTCATTGCACAATTTGTAAAAATTGTTGACCCATGATGTCAACGATTGATCGATCTAAAGTGACAACCAAAATAGGCATGAGGATGCACGAGCTAGTGTCGAACTTTAACGAAATGTTTCGTCATGTTAGCACAAAACATCTGACTAGCCATAATGCGCATAGCCATATGTCAGACATTCTGCCCGTGTTTTCTTTTTTTTTAATTGGGAAAGGCAAACAATTTCTCATGTTTTCAGTTCGTCAGTTTACACCAGTTATAAATCAATATCAGCTGATTTACAAATTTTTCATATTCTCTCTTTCCTGTGTTTCAACTGTCAACTTGGCATATGCCTGGTGCGGTTCAGAGCACACTAGCTCATGCTTAACGAAACATTTGTGTGGTTGTGTGCACCTAACGAAATGTCGCAATCGTTCGTGGACTCCAATATAGTTTGACTCATGTAGATGGGTGCATTCTCTCACTCACCCATGCCCGTTTGTCACTAGCTCATGCTCGTTGCGGGCATTATAGTTGGCCCTTAATAATGAACTCGTTTATCAAACTCCCCCAAGATATCCCACAAGACGAGTCACATGCAGAATTTTTTAAGAAATAATTAGCCCGACGGTTACTATTCGCATAATTTTATTTCTAAATAAAAACTTTTTTTTTGCCGACCAGTATTATTATAACTTCGCTTCGTACCGTGAGAACGTCTAAGGCAATTTTACACCGCACTAATCGGCACGTGTGACTTCCGGCCCTGAAATCGACTATAAACCAAATTTTCACACTAAGCCAAATCCTGGTGAGGACCAACGAGTTTCAAATCGAAACGCGCCACCTTTTAATAGATTTTAAAGCCACCTACGACCGCATTCGATTATTCGGAGCGAGGCCGAATTCGGGCTCCCGGGAAAATTGATCCGGTTGTGTCAAGTATTTCCGAGTCGTTTGAAACTTGAGCCGAATTTTTCGGCTGTCGACTGATTTCTTTAATCTAGCAGTGGAGAGGATCAGTTCAACTGTTGGGATACGCAGATGATGTCGACATCGTCACTCGTACCCAACGTGACGTAGTGGAGCCTTCAAGGCGATTGAAGATCAAGTGAAATGAGCTGGTCTTGCTGTCGAGCAAGAAACGATCCGCCGCACACCCCCTAGCCAAGAGATCACAATCGACAGCTACAATTTTGAGGTAGTGAAGAATTTTGTCCACCTCGGGGCAAACTTGAACTCCACGAATGACATCTTATAGCACGTTTCCATCGAACCAAAACCGCGAGGTTCGGATGAATTTTTACTGAAACCTCAATAGGCCGTTTCTCCCGAGTTTGAAGTGGCGTCACTCTCAATTTTCGAGTTATACGCTCTCAATGTATAAGTGCCCGCCAAAACAAAAGTCAATCTCTCTCAATTTCTAAATGGCCGTCAGAACAGCTGTCTGTTGACAGGAAATAAATGTGTGAGAACACCAGCAGATAGAAAGAGATGAGAGAAAATGAGAAAATGATCACCAAAATAAACTGAAGTTCATTCAATAGGCTTGTTTGGTTTGACAACTTCTCATGAACATTCAAGGGTGCTGCAACGAGGTTTATCAGAAACCGCGAGGTTTGCAGACCTTGAACATTTTTGGCGGAACCTGGTAGGTTCGGATAAAATTGATGAAACCTCGCGGTTTCGTTCGGTGGAAGCGTGATATTAGTGGAGATCTGATGCAGAATCGCTCTTTGCAACCGATGCTACTTCGGATTGTCCAAACCACTGAGCTTAAAACTCCTGACTCTAAAAACCAAAATCATGCTCAGCGAAACTCTTATTTTGCCAGCCGTGCTATATGGAGCCAAAAGCAGAACGATAAGTAAAGCCGCGGAACTGATTCTTGGTGCCTGCGAAAGAAGGATGTACATATGGTCCAATCTGCGAGGAAGGCGAATGGAGGAAAAGAATCAACTGCGAACCCTACGGGCTGTACCAGGATGTGAAGGTAGTCCGGAAGGCAAAAATCCGGCGGCTGCACTGGCTTGACTACATCGAACGCATTGACAACAATGCTCCAGCTAAGAGGGAATATTCGAGCATTCTGGTTCGAGAAGGAGAGGAAGACTGAATCTCCGGTATAAAGACCAAGTAATCGCGGATGCAAGACAGCTAGGTCTTGATGACTGGAAGCAGCGTGCCCAGGACCGTCAAGAATGGAAAGCAGTTATTGCTTAGTCTCGGTCCCTGCATGGGTCGTCAGCCTGATAAGTAAGTAAGTAAGTTCTGTAATCAAGTTTCTTTACAAATTTTTCTTAATGAAAGTTGTACAGAAAGTCGAAAGTGTGCTTAACGTGAATACCCGGCCAATTATTGGCAAACTTTCACAACCAAACACCCACAATAACAGAGTCAAATTAAGCGTTGACCACCGCCCTGAAGAAGTATTCACCACCCCAGTAACAATTTAGTGACGCTTAAGGGCGACCACTAACCTTGCTAAGGGCGAGGCCTATCTAAGACTTCTAGCATCCACAGATCCTGGATGTTATAGGATCTTAGGATGCTATATGCTCCCGCGATTTTGGGCAACCACAGCCACCATGATACTCCCACTAGGGGGCCTACCTCTTGATAGCACGGAAAAGAAATATCCTTTCCGGGGCCTGCTGTCTCCCATGGTACCAGAATATAGCCTCTGTTCAGGCTTTCGCAACCGTGAGGTCACTTCTAGATAAGTGCCTCAACACTCAAGGCCTAGCAACCTTTTAGATGACGCACTTCGAATCAGTGAGTCGAGGCAGTGACCAAAGATCGAAATGCATCATCTACACAAAAATACAACACAAGAGGACACAATTCTGCCCGGAAATCCCAACAAGGTCAGACCAAGGTTTGCACTAACCAAATCGTTCCATACCACTACCGAAAAATCCCATTGCAGGAGAGTACAAGTACGTAAATGTAAGTTGTACAGTTAAAGTAATCTTTCTTTAAATGCATGTATTTTTAGTATAAGTCGAAGGACATAAGATAAGATCAAGTTTAGCTTAAAGTGCCCGCCGAGGGTCAGTAAGTTAGAAATAGTAAAAATGTTCGCCCAACTAGTTTTAAGCATTTTTGTATAGTATGTAAGTCTGTCATGAATTCCTAAGATAAAAATGAACGAACAAAAAAAACAGCCTAGGCCAACATATTGGTACACTCTCACAGTTGTCTGTAGATGCATACGATCTTTACACCATTAATAGAACACGATTCCAGCTTTAAGATAAACAAGGTCTTCTGGTCTTCTTGGAGTCTCTTGGAACTGTTTGTCTACAGTCGAACAAACGATAAATCACACTCCCTGCAAATTTGTGTTAAATTACGATTCTACTATACGAAATTGAATATCTCAGAGCTGCGTTCATGGATCCATTTAATTTTCTTTTCAAAAGAATACTTACATTTCTTTTAAAAATTATGACTTTTGTAACATGAACAAAGTCAAAACAATTTTTGTTTTAATCCGATACAGCGAAACAAATTTGAACGTAACTCCAAAGGTTGCAAGAAGTTGCAGCTAATCTTTTCCGTCCTGCAACTTGAAAGTATGAAGCACACTTTGATATAAGTCGCTACGCGTAGTTTGGCGTGGATTTTTTGAAACTCAAAGAGCATTCATCAAAAGGTTTTGTTTTTTTATCACCTATGTTTGAAGCTACTTATCGAAGGTATATTTGAAGATTGTTTTAATATTTGATCCACTAAAGGGTTCGCAGGGGTAAACCACGCACGAGAGATCTCCAGGCTACTCGATCCTCCGCCATCGACTCTTACTCATAAGGGGTTATGCCCAAGCGTAACCAGGCGAGCTAATGGACATGATCCAACAATCTCATTCTAGGTCTGCCAAGTGGTCGGCTACCTGATGGGATCGCATTCAAGGCCCGCCTCGGAAGTCGTGATGGATTTAATTTTTTTTTATTTTAAATCGACAAGAACAGACCAATAGAGTGATGAATAAAAATGCAGAATTTATTTTGTGAAGCTTGGGATAAAGACATGAGCTTTTGTTGAAAATATAGCTCGAAACTTGAATAAATATTTTGTTGACTTTGAGGGCTTATGAATAAGTGTATAGTATGTATGTAGGCTTTGAAATCATAAGCCTGGGTTATCAAAGAGTACTTAGACATAAAACTAAGAAGGCTAAAAAGGCCTAGGTTAGGTTAGGTAGGACGACTCGATGTATATTATTTATCCGGTTTTCAAATCTGGGCCAGTCACCATTTGCCGTTGGGATCAAATTAACGGCACTAGCTAGTTAGTGTGGGTTGCCGTGGCGTAGTGGGTTAGTGTGTCGACTCCTACGCAGAGGGTGCCAGGTTCGATACCCGAATTTACCACCTTTCATATTTCACGGCTCCAACTCAACTTCGCCGTTCGGAGTCGGCATTAAAACTGTAGGTCCCTTCCACGCGTGAGAGAACAATAGCACACACAACACGAGTGGTTGCTGAGAAGCTAGGCCTTGGCCCTCCACGAGCTGTAGCGCCACCCATATTATTATTATATATAGTAAGTTAGTTTGTTTACATAAACTTTATTTTACTTCATTTATTTTATAATTAACATTTTTTTTATCCTAACTTTCATATGGTGTAATAAGCCGTCTACCAGAGTGACTTATTATAAACTAAATATTTTTATAACTTGTTTGTTTACTAAACGTCTCTCTCAATTATACGTTGCTATATCTTAACGCAGATGCTAAATATTTGTACAACATTTCCCACCCATTTATAACGTTAACCACTTTGGCCATATTTAATGAATTTACACCAAAGTTCATTTGTCACAGTTCCTTTAAAATGGGCCACCTTGCGATGAAATGGTTTATGTCCTCTCTCTCGTTCAGATTACAGAGATTACAGATAACTGGTAAGTCTGATCGATGCGGTATGAAATTTAATTACATTATTTCACCTCTGGTCTTAAATTAAATTGAACTTATTAATTAATAGAAAAGCGGTTCTGGAAGTATTTTCTTGCAAATCAAATTGTAACTCTCTGTATACTGTTTTGGATAAGGATGATTGTGCTTCATCTATATATCTTTCATCGATTGAGTGACTCAATTTGTGTTAAAGTGATTTCTTAGTGATGTAATGCTTATATTTTCGGAAATACGTACAGCCACACCTAAGTCATATCCCAGATCTTCCCAGGTTTCAACAAGCTGCCCTCTTGTAGCTAAATCATGCTTAAGACCTGGAATCGCATTCAAGGCCCCCTCGGAAGTCGTGATGGATCTTATATTTCTTTTTTTTTAATTCTAAGTCGCCAAGAACAGACCAAATTTAATGAAGCTTGGGATATATTCGAAATGCAATTTAAGAGTGTCTAGAAACAGGGTCGTCGTTTGTTTCCAAATGAAGCATATAATTTGGAGTGTAGTTTGGCAAACAGAAGATTCGCTTCAAGAAGTATCTTAAGAATTTTTCCACTTTATCAAATTGTCTGCATCCCCAGATTTGAGCACCGTAAAGCAGAGAAAATGTCGAGGTAGCTCTAGAAGGACTGCGCACCAGGTAACTCCGTCTGACTGGAGTTTCGGATGCCGCCGTTGGCCAGACAGTTTCCAGCTCTTCCGCCGCCATCCATAAAGAGAGATGAGCCCTGGTACAGGCACACTCTCCCCCCTCTCTCGTCTGCAGCCGCCAACGACGTCCCACGGGGGTTGGTTACCCCATCTTCGATCCAAGGTGCTTGGCTCCCAGATTTCACCACGTGGAGGTGAGAGTAGGAGTTCGCTGATAGAGGCTAAGTGCAGACGCTTGTGGCAGCATGAGACGCCATATCAACGCTTTGAAATCCATGTTCCAATCAATATGGACGATGATCGACGAGAATTCCGTCCCCCCGACTTAGACGAGGTCAAGATAGCAATATCAAGACTGAAGTCTAACAAAGCTGCCGGTGCGGACGGACTGTCCGCTGAAATCTTTAAGGCAGCTGGAGATGATCTGGTTGGGCGTATGCAAGATATGTAAGATATGGCCGGAGGAGAGCATGCCCGGTGAGTGGAATCTCAGTATCGTTTGCCCGATCCATAAGAAAGGAGACCCCTTTGACTGCGCCAACTATAGAGGGATAAGTCGCCTGAACATCGCCTACAAGATCTTCTCTGCCGTTTTGTGTACTCGCCGTTATAAATAACCTGATAGGTCCTTATCAGTGTGGCTTCAGGCCAGGGAAGTCCACCATCGACCAGATTTTCACACTACGGCAGATCCTGGAAAAGACCCAAGAAATGCAAATCGACACCCACCACCTTTTTGTCGATTTCAAGGCCGCATATGACAGCGTGCATAGGGACGAGCTATACAACGCCATGTCTAGTTTTGACATTCCTGCCAAACTCGTCAGGTTGTGCAGGATGACGATGGAGAATTCTCGCTGCTCCATCAAGGTCGGTAACGAACTCACCGAGACCTCCAATGTCAAAAAAGGATTTAGACAAGGTGACCCGCTGTCATGTGATTTCTTTAACATAATCCTGGAGAAGATCGTGCAAGACTCACACGACAACACTAGAGGCACGATCGTCCAGAAGTCCGTACAACTGCTAGCATACGCGGATGACATTGACGTGATTGGCAGAACACAGCGAGCCGTCAATGAGGCGTTTGCTGGCATTGAGGCGGAGGCGGCTAAAATGGGTCTAGCGGTGAATGAGGGCAAAACGAAGTATATGCTGTCATCAAGAAAGGACACACAACATCGACGTCTTGGGCAGAGCGTCACAATGGGCAGCTATAACTTCGAGGTAGTCAAGGACTTCGTCTACCTCGGCTCCGCAGTAAACAGTACAAACAACATCAGTACCGTGATCAAACGCAGAGTAACTCTTGCCAACCGCTGTTCCTATGGGCTCAAGAGGCAATCGAGTAGTAGAGCCATCTCTCGAAGGACCAAGCTGATCTTATACAAGACCTTGATCATCCCAGTCCTGCTGTACGGCGCGGAGGCATGGACAATCTCAAAAGCGGATGAGGAAGTCCTTGGTATTTTCGAGAGAAAAGCTCTGCGTGCGATCTTTGGTCCTGTTTGCGTTGACGGTTTCTGGAGGAGAAGATTCAACCACGAACTGTACGGGCTGTACAGCGACATGAGTCTAGTCAGGCGTCTTCGGATCCAACGCCTAAGATGACTAGGCCATGTAGAGCGTAGGACAACTCAGCTCCGGCCCGGAGAGTCTGCGACTCCGTACCCGTGGGACAACGCAACAGAGGACGCCCGCGTTTAAGGTGGCGCACCCAGGTGGAGAAGGACCTCAACCAACTTGGCGTGCCACACTGGAGACAGCTAGCCAGAGACCGTGCTAGCTGGAGAGGCTTGTTGGTTGAGGCCCAGGTCCACCCCGGACTGTAGCGCCAAATGAAGAAGAAGAAGAAGTTGACAGTTAGATTCCAGAGCAGGCAGTAGCTCTCTAGCCTGTTCATCATGAGCTGCATTCCAGTGACAGATTTCGATAAAAAAAAACCATATCGTCGGCATATAACAAGCCAGTTATTTGCACATTACCGATCTTTATTCCACCTCCGATTGCCTCAACAATGTCATTCATAAATAAAATAAGCAAGACAGTACTCAAGACACATCCCTGCTGGGCTCCCATTGTGGTGCGAAAGCTTTCTGAAATGGACTCCTCGTTCCAAACGTATGCCTCGTTACTTTGGTACATTACTTTCAGTATCTTGATGATCTTACTTGAAATTCCAATCCTATAGAGCTTATACCAAAGGGCCTCACTCGAAATTGGGTCGAAGGCAGGTCAACGGCAAGCGGCAATCACTGGAGTTGGTCAATCAGTGGTAGTAGTCTGAATATGGGTAACACAATGGATCAATATGGTCTAAGTGTACTGGTGAATGCACTAACAGCCCTCCTACCTAACCTAACCTACAGAGGGCTTCATCCAAAGACCTTTTTTCCGCTGTTAACCCACGGGGCGCCATGGCGTCCAACTTATGCCCTGATACCAGAAATATATTACACAACTGTGCGGATGAAGTGACGCAGAAGTGGTTACGTATGCGAGGAAAACTACCATCACAGGGGATTTCTTAGCCACGGGTAGCCTTCAAATGCAGCAGCCCCTGATTATATCGGCCTGTCACATGTTGCAATAGAAATTGTCTTGCCAATCCAACAGTCATTCGCGAAATAGGACAAACACAAGCAGAATTAAAGCGTCAATCGATTTAACATTCGTTCACCCTTTTTTCGCATCCACTCACCGTCGTCAGTCGGCAGTCGGTAGTTGGCAGATTTTTTCTTTTTGAATTATGTCTGCATGTCACTTCCATCGCGCAACCACTTAACCAACTCCGCACGTCATGCCGCAGCTCTCATGTTCAGCATCCGATGGCAAAGGAAAAAATCCACCCGAATCGACCGCAAGTTACGTGTGTTCTGTTCTTGTTCCCGAAAAACCGGAACAGCCGTGCAATAAAATGCCAGCGCAAATGCGCCCACCATGTCATATATCACACGATATTCATAAAACAATTTTCATTATTTATTAATCCGTGTGCTGGAGCTGCTGCTGCTGCTGGTTCTGAAGCTGAAGTCGGTGCTTATGCCGATTTCGATGCTTCTGGCGCTCCGATGCTGGCGCATTGGATGCGCTGGGTTGCGAAGGGGGGCGCCGTAATGAAGCATTAATGTTGCATAATTCAACCTGAAATCTGTTGAAAATGCTGTCGAGCGCACGAGAGGGATGCGAAACGAGCCGGAGTGACGGTGGCTCCATGTACACATGATGAGCAAAAAATATAAAAACTCACGGAAAGCGAAAAAAAAAACAACGTATTTTTATAGCGTATCAGCGCAGGGAATTCAATCAAACTCGTATCTTTTTTATATCACGTCAAGCGAGGCGGTGGATGGCATCGGGTACGAGCACGACACACAGAGGCCGCATGTGGATGGTGGATGGTGGCTGTTAAACCTATCGATTGGGAGGGAGTGTGGGCCACCATTTGTCGTGGGCGAATGTGGAAGGAGATCGTATATGTCAAGGCGACGTGAGCGAAATTAAATGAACAGGGAGTGGCCACCCTATAATGTGCTGACCCAGATCTTACCGAACCAAGCCACAACGCTGGCTGTTTAATTTTGTTTGTGGATTTCAGCCTTATCAGCACGTGGCTGTGTGCGATGGTGCTTTGGGTGGGCGCAGGCGGAGGCGGCGGTAGAGGTGGTGGTGGTGGTGGAGGCGTAGGCAGGGGGTGGGGCTATTCAATTGCACCTATCATTGCCGGGAGAGTGAACACTTTATAGTGCTCCGAGGCGCTCCTTTGTGGTGCACATCATGCGAACGGTATTGAGGCCCATTGAGGGACATTCAAAAGGAAACACATCTACCAGTTGGCTCTGATGGTCCGAAGCTCTGATGGTGTATTGCGTGTTCGAGCGGGCTGCGGGAATTCGCCTCGGCTCCTTTGTTCGGCGCTGGTCATGGAGGAATTCATTTGGAATTAGGTTAACGATTCAGTGTATCACTGCTCGAGCATGAATGGGAGGATACGGTGGCAGTGAAAGGATATGCAAAACTACTCCTCGGGGTAATCGATATGGGAAGCGAAGGTCTGGATGGCCTGATGATGATTCAGTGGGTCGTTTATTCAAACTTGGGCGGGATTAGGGAGGCAAATACGTGTGAGTCTTGTTTTGTAAGCAGAATGTGATGAAGGGTCGGTTGATTTATACTGCTGAGTGAGCGGAAAGAAGTAACGAGGGACGAGTAAAAAAGTAAGGAGTAACAGGTAAAAATAAACAACAACAACTAGTAACAGCTAGCGAGGAACAAGTGAAGAAGAACAAGAAGGGCCGGAGATGGCCAAGGCCGTAGATGGCCAGGGCCTAGGTTCTCAGCAGCCACTCTTGTTGTGCGTTCTATTGTGTAAGCGCCTTACAGTTTTATGCAGACTCCGAACGGCCAAGTTAAGTAGCGTAGGGGTCGACGTACATACTCACAACACCACTGCCACGACGAGAGAGTGACGAGTGTTACGACCCGCATCGCTATGGTGAATCAGGCACAAGAGATCTTCAGACCACTCGATCCTCCTATCGACTCTAACTCATCTGGAGTTTTGTCCAAGCGGAACCAGGCGAGTTTTTCAGACTTGGTCCAACCACCTCGTCATTTGTCTGCCAATCCGTCCCCTACCTGATGGAATGGACATTTAATGATATTCATAAACGAATCTTGTCGATTCTGAGCCGCTCTAGCTTAGGCTCCATTGGCAGGCTACATATAATGGGCCAAGTTGGATCCATGGTTAGGAATCAGAAGTGGTTGCACCTTTCTAGCTACCTATATTAAAGATTCAAGTGCTAATTCAGACAGACTACATATAGATAGATGTATTGCCGACTCAATGTATTGTAATAATCACTTGAAATTATTGACTGGTTTGTTGACAGCTGTTTTTTGTTTTTGGTAGCGAATGGGCCTGTGTATCCAGGGCAAGAGTTGTTGACTGCTCTCAACTTGGCGAGATGCCAGCAACGATCCCTGTTAAATGCACAGGTCAAGTTGACTAACAGCCTCCTCGCGGCGCCCTCTGGATAGCCTTTAAAGCAACCGCTTAGAGGTGAACTAATGTATGCGGCGGCCCCCTTGTCCAGGGGTTTGAACCAGGACCCGGTCCTCCAGGTTCGGGGGTTGCGCATGGAGTTAACTTCCCCACAGTGTAAAAAAAAATAATAGTTCAGAAGCGACGAGAAGCCTTGGATACGGATGACCCTACTGCTGACGACCATGGACAACGAAATAAGGACAACGATTTTCGGTTCTGCACGTGGAATGTGAGGTCCCTGAACAGACCACGTGCAGCCGATGAACTCGCGGAAGCCCTCGAAGCTCATAAGGCAGATATCAATGCCATTCAGGAGGTTCGGTGGTATGGGCCGGGCAAAAAGAAAGAAAACTGCGATATTTACTTCGGCGATCGCTTAAAAGAGCGAAGGCAGCGCTTATTCAGATGCGGGTTTGTTGTTCGAGGCAGACTTAGGCAAGAAGTCTTAAGCTTTAAATACATAAGCGAGCGCCTCATAACAATCCGCATCAAGGCTACACTCGGCAACATCGGCCGGATATGCGCCCACGCCCCAACGGAGGATAAAGATGACGACAGGAAAGACGCCTTTTAAGATCTCCTAGAAAGAACATACGATCAATACCCCAGCTACGACACCAAGAACGTTCTAGGAGATTTCAACGCAAGGCTGGGCAAGGAAGACATCTTTGCTAGGGTCATCGGAAAGCACAGCTTGCACGACAACATGTCCGAGAACGGACTCTGGCTTTTGGACTTCGTTACCGGGCGAAACCTCTTGGCAGCCAGTACGCGGTTCCCTCAACTCAACATCCACAAAGGGACCTGGCGGTCCCCTGATCAATCAACCGTCAACCAGATTGATCACATTGCGATCGACGTCAGACACTCCTCTAGCATTCTTGATGTCCGAACGTTCCGAGGAGCCAACATCGACTCGGACCATTTCCTTGTTGTAGCCAAGGTAAGAACACGGATATCGATAGGACAACGGAGTAGAGCAAGACCAAAACAGTTTGACGTCGAAAAGCTACAATCGCAATTGACCGCTAGCAACTTTGCCGATCGAGTCTCCCTAAAGCTCTCAGAGAGTGCAACCCGGAACCGTTGTCAAAACGCCATCAGAGAAGCTGCATCTGATGTGCTGGGCTTTAAGACGCCACCCCAAAAAAAAAAACCCTGGTTTGACAACGAGTGCAGGCAGGCACATTCAGCGAAGCAAGCAGCATACAAGGCAACGCTGGACAGAAGGACGAGAGCGGTTCGTGGGCTCTACGAACTTAAAAGAAGGGAAGAGCACCGGCTTCTTAAAAAGAAAAAGAAAGAGCATGAGAAGCGCGCGATCGAGGAAATGGAGAGGTGTTACGGCAGAAATGACGTCCGAAAGTTCTACCAACGGGTAAAACAACTATCGAATGGACACAAAATTCGGACAGAAGCTTGTCGTGACGCAGAGGGACAACTCGTAGTAGATTCGCAGTCGATACTGAGAATCTGGAAAGATCATTTCTGTAGACTGTTAAACGACGAGGAAGACTCCAATACCGCTGTCAGGCAGAATGTTCCACTCAACGCAATTGACGATGAGCGACGAGAATTCCGTCCCCCCTAGACGATGTCAAGATAGCGATATCGAGACTAAAGTCGAATAAAGCTGCTGGTGCAGACGGACTGTCTGCGGAGCTGTTTAAGGCAGCTGGAGATGAGCTGGTAAGCTAAGGAACCAACTCATCTGTAAGATATGGTCGGAGGAAAGCATGCCCGACGAGTGGAATCTCAGGATCGTATCGCACAAGAGAGGAGACCCCTTCAACTGCGCCAACTACCGCGGGATAAGTCTCCTTAACATCGCCTATAAGATCCTCTCTGCCGTTTTGTGTGAGCTCCTGAAACCATTCGTCAAAAACCTGATAGGTCCTTATCAGTGCGGTTTCTGGCCGGGGAAGTCCACCATCGACCAAATCTTCACACTACGGCAGATCCTGGAAAAAACCCACGAAATGCAGATCGACACAGCTTACTGGTTGAGGCCCAGGTCCACCCCGGACTGTAGCGCCACCAGAAGAAGAAGAAGCCGAAATGTCGAATTTATAAGCTGGTATAGTTCACGAACGAACTAGTTCAAAAAGGAGCTATATCCACTGAACTAAGTGTTCTAGTCCACAATGTCATTTTATCTTAGCTACCTTACTCTGCATACATGTGATTCTGTAAGAACAACTGAACTAAATCGAACTAAACTGAACTAAATTGTGTGCTTTACCTTATGTGTGTATGGGCATTGTGCAAATCAGTGTTGTTTCTACCGCAGCGCTAGTAATTCGAATTCGAGCATTGTTGCATTGCCGGTGGTGTCTTAATGGAATTTTTAAAATGTAAGAGGACGAATGTGAGTACCTTTGCGTTATATGGTTTTTAACCGGTTTTTTTTTTTTTGTAGAGACGAATTTTGGGGATTTTTGTTCTGATTAAGTTTGCCCCTTTGTTTTTCACCCAATTCATACTTATTGGTATTTGTGGTAGGAGTAGCGCTGTTATTTATAACGATAATATGATGGTCAACCGGCGAAAGTCGCACAAGACGGAAGTTTATTGAACTAAATGAACTAAAAGAACGGGTTAGTTCAATAAACTGATTTGAACTAAATTGAGCGCTTTTTGGACTGAAATAAAATGCACTTCGGCAGTAATCACGCCTCTTTTTTCATTCTTCGCCCTGACTGTTCTCTTCCTATGGAGGATACCTAAAGCTTAAAGACCATGCCACTGCAACCACTTGTATTAACTCCCTTCAATAATTGCCCACTGGATCGATTTATTTGCAGAACTCAACTACCAACACAAACAGAACAATATCCCAGGCTGTGCTACTAATTTACCCGAATGAGATGGTTCAGCAAAGGCAGTGAACCATAAATGATTCGTTTTCCGAAAATGTATGCAAAGGTGGTTAAAATGGTTTTGGTACCGAAGGGGAATAAATCATCAAAGCAGAGTGAAGACCACTGGTCACAAGCAGAGCACTGCAGCTACATTGCAGTGCACAAACACAGATTCCCTTTTGTGGTTGGGTGTTTATTTGAACTCGAAGTGACGATTGAGTAACACAGCCTTTTTCTCGTTGAACTGAAGTCCCTATCCCCTTGAAAAGGGTGGTGATGTTTTGCTAAGGGAAGAGAACTGTCCAAATTGTGGTGAGTATTGCTGGATTTGTTGAGAGAAGAGTTTGCTCACAGTTATGGCGAAAAGAGACAAACTAAATGGCTAAAGATCTTACGCCTAGGCTATATGCAGCAATTTCACAGAAGACTCGTCAGCAAGGATCGAGTTAGCAAAGCCTCCAACTCTGCTGAGAGAGGACATTCTAGTCTCTATCGATCTTAACGAGTATAATAGACCGGGATCGATAAAGCTGTCAACTGCAACCATCTCAACGGGTTGCAAAGATTCCTTTTTGTAGCAAGCCGCCAGGGACACATTGCTTCGCATCAAATCTGACTGGCAAGCTTTAGCTATTTTTCACAGCTCCCGCTCCATTTCATCATGGAAATGCTTACACCCAAGGAAAGCCTACAATTTATTGAGTTTTAAAGGGATTTCATTAAGTGCCCCCAATCCTTAACTTTAAATTAGACAAAGTGTTTGTGGAATGAATATTATCTACATTTTATGTCGGGGATATAACATCGTTTTGTGGGTTGGTGCGTCGACTCCTGGTGCCGGGTTCGATACGCGAATTTACCACCTTCCACAATTCAAGGCATCACATCTGGAATCACTGACAATGCTGAAATGTTATTCCTGTCTAGAAAAAGCTTCTCAACTTTGCCTTTCGGAGTCGGTATTTAACTCTTTATTATTATAAGATCGTTTCCGTTGCAACTTCCCTGCGTGGTGCGCAGCCGAAATGTCCAATTTTCCAAGATTCTCGCGTATAAAGCTGGCTTGATATGACAGATGGCATCTTGCTCAAACAACCCGCGGATGGATATCTGGCACAGGATGCCTCATTACCAAACAACTTTGGCCTATGATCGATCCCAAGCGATCGCTTAGCTTGATCAGATTAAGCAGGCCAAACCTCGGATCTCTTATTGGCGTTTTAACATGACATTGTGCCATCGGAACTCACGCCTCTAGACTAACTTTCCCTGATTTCTGTAGAAGTTGCATGGACGATGATGAGGAAGAAACCATCGAACACTTGCTATGTAGCTGCAGTGCTCTCTCATCCCATTTCTTTGTTAATCTCGCTGAACTGGGCAGCATCAGAATCAGCCCTCTTCTTCGCTCATTTAAAAGCACAAATTGGTTTGCGGAATAGATACCCTTGATCCGCGTGGTCACACTGGTCTTCACTTGGCCTAAGTGTGTCTGTTGTCCGTATGCGCGGCACCTTAACCTAACCTAACCTATGACCGATGGCATGGATGGTGTTGGCTTGAGGCCATGGTTTGTGCCTTATTCGTATAGACCTTTGCCTTCAAAAAACTCTACTAGAAAAAGTCTAAAGGGGCCAAGGTTAAAGCCAGTTTACATCAACTTCGTGTTATATGACCAGGGCTCTCATCGCGTAACTTTTTAGACGACTATCGTCCTTTTGACTCACTTCGATGACTAGCTTCATGTAAGACCATCACTATCGTCTCGCATATCGTTACAGTTTGAGTGCTCTGACAATAATAACTCTCACGTAAAAATGCTCTAATTCCCCTCAAATTTCACTAACACTTTCTCATTGCAGTTTGCGAATAAAACTAATACAAATGCGATCTATCACTCTAAAAATGTGTCACAAGTGAAGAACAAGATATGTGTACACAATTCGTTCTCATTTAATTTGAGACGATACTGTAATAGGTATCACCAAAAATCAGTCGTCGAGACGATAGTTACTGACAGTTATTAGCTTACGCGAATCAGGCAAAACGATATATCTCAGACGCTATCCTCTTTTTATGCTTACATGAAGCGAAACTATCGTCGAAACGCTAGCGCGAGACGATTGTCACCTTACGCGGTTAGAGCCCGGGTCGTCGAATTGTACAGAGTTTCCAATGCAGCGTGAGCTGTGTTGTACGAGCGCCGTCCTGTTGAGATCAGAATTCGTTGGTGTTCATGTCATCCAATTCAGGCGAAAAAAAGTTCGTTAAACATTGACCGTTGACGGTCGTTTTCAAAAGAAATATCAACAACAACAGTGACCTTTTCTGGCCGCTCTTGGAGTTGGATTTCATGTGTGGAGTTGGATTTTCTTATCCCAAATTCGACAATCTTCTTTGCTGATGTAACCATTCAACATCATCGCTGAAAATGATTATTTCGATTAAAATGAAGTCCCCAGACCATAGAATCCGGTGCTTACGTGCGTTTAAATCCCACGGAAAATGTTCTTCACTCAGCGGCAACTACGCCCTCTGACTATTTTGTATGAGAATAGGTCAACTCATTCGTCTATGCCGATAATCCAGTGTCTATTGCAATTGTGTAAGGCGGAGATACCAGCCTAAATACTCGGAACAATGAATCAAAACGTGAACGTGTGGATCAATTAAAACATAGTCGTGAACACAAAATATTGACTAGCACCGCAATGGGGTTTTGCGAGCAAGTTGGCACATAAGTGCAACCTCATCAGCTTGGCATGCATAATTTACTTGGCATGCCTTAACAGCTAGCTAAGGATCGTTGGCGTCATAATGGCACACTGTGCCATGGATGGTTTCTTTTGCAACGAATTCAGTCGAATTTGAAGCGAACAAGAAATATCTGATGTACATCTTCTCTCCGTAATGAAAAAAACACTTTTCGACTTCAAGGCAAGAGATGTTAGCCATATCACCCACAAACTGGGCAACCTGATTTTCAGATTGGGAGCTATCTGCTCCCCGTAGGCTCTTGGTGGGCTAAGTGCGACTGATCTATGTAACAAAGCACTTGTCCCTTAAACAAAGATGGTCGTGTGCGGCTGGTCCTTACAGTCTGCCATATTTCATCATCATCTTCTAACCCGCATTCTCCGACTAAAGGAGTGCGGGTGTTAAGCACGCACCAGAGATCTCCAGGGAACTCGATCCTCCGCCATACTGCGAAATGTTTAGGTTTCTTTAATCGATGCAAGAAATATTTCACCCTCTCTGAATTGTCTTTTAATTTATTTGGCTTACAAGCTTGAGTACAACGCTCATATCTGCTCTGGTGCCCCCAAGACCACCCTGCACCTACCAGATAAAATCCAAAAGCGAGCGATAAAACTTACAGGAGACAATAATATCGCAGAGTCATTAGACTCGCTCGAACATCGACGTACTGTCTCTTCTTTGACCGTGTTTTATCGCGATTTCAACAAACGATGCTCAAGTGAGCTGGCCAACTGCATTCCTCCTCTCCCTGACTTCACCCGCAATACCCGCCTCGCCAGGAGTGCTCATCAGTATACTCTTAAGCCTACTTTCGAACGCACAGTTAAATTCAGAGATCGTCGTTCTTCCGCCCACTACACGAATATGGAATGCTCTTCCCTGCCGAATATTTCCCACAAACTACAACCAGCAGATATTTAAGACCAATGAGCACAGGTACCTCCTCTCCCTAGGAAGGTATAGCTTCGGCCCGAGCTTTGCCTTGAACCCGAACAATTAAGGGTGTTAGCAAACCCTAGAGCACGCGCAAAATACAAAAAAAAAACAAAAAACTCATCAGGAAGTAGTCCCAAGCGTACCCGTGGGACAACGTAACAGAGACGCCCGTGTTTAAGGTGGCGCACCCAGATGGAGGAGGACCTCAACCAACTTGGCGTGCGACACTGGAGGCATCTAGCCAGAGACCGTGCTAGTTGGAGAGGCTTGTGAGGCCCAGGTTTACCCCGAACTGTAGCGCTAAATAAGGAAGAAGAAGGAGTAACCAGGTTAGTTTATGGACTTGGTCTAACCACCTCATCCTGGGTCTGTCAAGTGGTCGCCTACCTGATGAAATCGCATTCAAGGCCGGCCTCGGAAATCGTGAAGGTGGGCACATTCGTGCCACGTGAACAAAGCACCGAAGCATAGCTCTTTCCGTTCGAAGAAGCAGCTGTCTCTCATATTTATCTTACCTAACCAAGACTTCTTCTGAAGTACAGTACTTACTTGATTGACCTATTCCAGCGGAGGGGCGGTTTTAACCCATCTAATCCATTCCTCTTGTTCTTGCCTTCGACTTTTATCTCCTTTTCTACTGACCTCTTCTTAGTTATCCTAGGTCTCCCTTATCTTCTGTTTCCTAAGGGGTGCCACACTGTGGCTTGATGGCATGCTGTTGTTTCATCTTCTTTGGCTGTGTCCCATCGAAGCAATCTTTCTTTTCTTGATGACTTCGGCCATAGTATAATTATTTTATTATAATTCATTTTTATTGTGGAATTCATAACAACTTATATACTAGACAAAAATGCTTAAAACTAGTTGTACGTACATTGTTACTACTTCTAACTTACTGGCCATAGGCGGGCACTCTAAGCTAAACTTAACCTTATTCTATGTCTTTCGACCTAACCTAACGATGAATATATATGACATCAATGAATGTTTACATGTACAGCTTCATATTTAGAAAATTATGGAAAAACTTAATTGCAGAACTGTTTTGCTTAAAACTTATATACTACCTTAAATACTACCCTAAAATAACCTAAAACTACCTTAAATAAACTTACATACACATATATATATACATGCATTGATATTGTTATACTCACATATATATATATGTCCCTTCTCTATATACATTGTGTATACACATAGGTACACTCAGGTGCACACATGTGTATACTTACTTATACATATATTTTTTAAACATTTACATGTATACATCTTAAAAACTACCTTAAAACTACCCGCCATAGGTTGCGGCTGATAGATTTCCATCTAATCCGCTGCAAGACAGAGACCGACTGCGCCCCATAAGGGGCAACGCACTACTCTTTCTACCCCGGGTCTAAAGAGTTCCCTCGCTCCCCAGCCACCAGAAATTTTGGTGGCTTGGGAGCGGCGGCTCGTTACCGCCGTACTGAACCGGAGGAGATCCTCCTTAGCTTGTTGTGCGACGGAACGGTCGTAGTTGAGTCGCCCATCCACAGTTGACCTGGCTATGGGCTATGTCTTGTAATGGGCCGTACTTATCAAAATGGAGAAAAGCTTCTGGGGGAACGAAGCCACTGTGGCGTACCCTTTCATGGTATTCTGGATTGGGGTAGTAAGCCCCTGAGATCAAGTTATTGGACGAGTTCATCGCTCTAGCTGTATTACCTCGAATCAACTTCAACAGGAAATTGTCCACTCTTATCAGGTATGCCCTGTTGTATAAGACCTCATTGGAATAGAATTTTTTTGTACTGGGACTCTGGAGTTCAATAAAGACGAAGGCAAGCCCTAAGACAAGCCCTCTCAAACAACCGAATCTTTCGCATCAAGCTTGCACTCACGTTGAACCACACAGGACAGCCATAGTTGAGCATTGGCCGGATGAGGGCCATGTAGCAGATAACCTTCACCCTCGCATCGAGTTGGCTGTTGTAAAACAGTCGCTTTGTAAGGGCAAAAGCGCCTCGGGCTCTGCCCAGAGCAGCATCTACATGTTTGTTAAAATATAGATACTGATCTAGCCAGATCCCCAGGTATCTGACTACAGTCTTTTGTGTCAGTGGTTCCCCTTGTCGTCCAACGATTGAGAACTTTCGCCAATTCTTCTTCGTATCCGCCGAGGCCTTATACAACGGCGTCCTGAACAGAATGGTTTCCGACTTCCGGACGTCGATACTCAACTTCCAGTCATCGCAACTTCTCATGAATGAATCGAAGTCACACTGCGTGAGAGTAGTGATTTCCTCGATCTTTTTGCCTGATCTGTACACGATCAAGTCATCGGAATACGCAATTGCATGAGGAAGAGAACTTAACGGATCGCTCAAGTAAATGTTGAACAGGATCGGCGAATTAACGGCACCCTGTTCGAGACCATTTTTAACTTGAAAAATACCTGTCGAGGTCACGTTGCCATTTTTGACGACGAACCGTCTACCGGTAAGCATGTTACACAGTAGGTACAGCAGTGGTTTACTAATGCCTAGCCGATTGAGCTTGTAGAAAAGACCTTCTAACCATACGGTGTCGCGGGCCTTCTCCAGGTCAATCAAGCAGGCACCCGTACATTGTTTCTGGCTCTTGTTCCATTGGATATCCGACGCCAGTTTCGACGCGGCATGAATAGTGTCATGCCCCGCTTTGAAACCGAATTGGTTATCCGGAGTAATATGTTTGTTCTCAGTCAAGTTGATCGAGGCTCTATTGATCACCTTCTCGAATACCTTGCTGATGTTCGGAAGAAGACTAATTGACCGGAGGTTGCAAGGATTCGAAGAATCTTTTCCTCTCTTGGATATGGGTTGCACAATCGCAGTTTTCCAATGCTCCGGATAATGTGCATTATTTAGAGCATTATTAAACAGGATAGTGTACATATTAACCACTTCCAGGCGGAGGTGTCTCAACACAATGTTCGAGATCCCGTCGACTCCCACTGACTTCTTCTTCTTTAGTGAGTCGAGGACCGCTAGGAGCTCTGTCTTCGATATGAACGAGGGATATTTCATTCGCTCTTCTGTCCCCCTCCGTCCTGTCTTCCGAAGTTGAGTGAAGCATCACCCGAAGAACAAGAAGCTGCAAGCTGTGTGACGAAAAATGCAGAAACCCAGCGATCACACGATTCTGCACTGTATTCAAAGATTGGATGGCAGGCTTGTGAGTAGCACTTAGAACACACAAACCTGGAAGTCATCAAATGGCCCACCTCCGGAATGAATACTTGTCGCTGGAGGTGATCATCAAGCGGCAATCAAGTACATTTCCAACAGTTGCATCTGTTGGTCCAAAAGACAAATAGTTAACATCCTTTGAACGGATGATGATTTGTTGGGGCTTTTGACCCGCACTATGATATCGGAGCAGTGACAGACTAACCTCGTCTGTCCAAAGACGAGGTATGTACTAAATCCCATGATCTTTGCGCTCAATCATACCTCCAGCAACGTTGCCACTGTTTAACAGACCCTGTTGCTCGTATCTTCGTCCTTCTGAAGTTAAACCTCGTCAGTCCATCACTGAAACAGTCGGACCAGTTGGTTAAACAATGCCTCTATTCCTTGGCAAATTTCCTGGACGCACGAGTGGTCGCCAAGATCGTGCAACTCAACACCGTTTAACTTATTCCTTTGAAAGTACATTAAAGACAATCTCCAACAACCAATATCCCACCAACGAATCAAGCAATAAAAGAAACCATCACAGTTGTTACTCGCCAAATACAACCGCAATTACGCGAAACCAGCTCGACTTAAGTACCTTTGCTTTCATAATAATGCCACGGCAAGATGTTTACGCTTCGCAGAGGAATGCTAATACTGGCCTGCGGCCAAATGGCGCAACATTTTATGCTCAGTTGAAGGCAAAATTAACATGTTCAATTTCAATGGGCGGCGGGGCGCGGCGCGCCATGCTCGAGTACGGATAGATATTTGAGTGGGATTCTCAAAGACTGCGGGAAGCGCTGAGGAAGAAGCGCCAAGGTTTTGAGATGTTTTTTTTTTGTTAGCGTGATGAAATTTCAATTATTTGACATCAGTGGAGAGGCGAGAATTGTACCCGCAATGAATATCACAGCTGGACGTCTGGATGGGGCTGATGATCTAAGACAAGTAGCGGAGCTGATCCTCGGGTTGGGCGCCATTTTTCCACATTTGACAGTTAAGGGCTGGGACCGCTATACTAGACTGATTTCTTAGTTTCAATTAGTTCCATCGAGGTCGTTAGAAGAAGTGATTAACACTCAACAATCGGGTGACAAACTGATTTCCGCCTCCCTTGACGACTTGACAGCTCAAAGACGCATAATTCGAACCGATTTGTCATGGATCACATCGAAGAACTGCCTCGTGACCATCTGCTCCACTGCTTCAAGATCCCATGGATCCCAAATATGTCCCGCACTCTGACAGGTCGTCCTTCAAACTCTCCGCTCTCCGAAGCCGCCAGCTGTCAACTGAATTGTAAAAACATCTGAAATTGAATTATTAGATTATGCTAAATTCAAAACGTCAACACATGCCCATAGTCGAATGAACGTGAACGCTCTCGTATCTCACGAATTCCCTTCCGCATCCAGATGTCAATGCGCTCAGCCCCCCTCTGCTGGCCATGCCATCTGGGATCAAGAATAGATGCCACATATGCGGAAAATCATTACAATTCGCCCATAAAAATTCCCAATCTATCCCCGTGCAGATGCAAAATATGCAAGCATTCCTTCGCGTCGGGCCAAGAACGCCTCCCCCCTACTCCATCCATCCAAAAATATACTACGCGTTGCCAGAAGTCTATCCTCTTCGTTGAAGTATCTGAGCATCTATTTCAAACAACGCAAAACACAAAGCAACCGAGAGACGCTGCCATGTCTTCTCCATTCGCGTTCCCCCTCCCATCTCCGCCGAAAGGCAATCGAGTCGCAATGACGTAATTCATAAACATTTCATTGCGCGGGAAAACGAGATTGTAAACAAGACCCAGCAGAAGAGTGCGTCTCGTTTGATTTATTTCTTCAGTCGCAGTTGTGCCGATTGAATTGTGTGTACCGCAGAGATATGGACACAGATACAGCCATTCGGCAGCAGCAAAAGACAAAGAGCAGAGAACATCTCGGTCGTCGTCGTCGTCGCCGGAAAATGGATATGAAATTGAGTTGAATGCGTGAAACCTTAGTAGCAGGGCTTGACACTCTATTATGCGAGCGTCCCTTTTCAAATTATTCCCGTCCGGACAGGATCGGCGTATTGTACCTGCCGTCCCTCAGAACAATATTTACTCGCCGTAACTTCGGTGAAGAAATGTAATGCACACTGCACAATGCTCGATTTGATTGTGCCCCGTGCATTTCATCGGACTGCTGCCGTGCGAGGGGTGAGCGTTATCTAGCCGAGACCCTACAGGATTCCGTGAGGGGTTTCGAATTGAGTTGAGGGTTTCGGGGGAAATGTGGCCAAATAGCGTTCCTTGATTCGTACATTTCTGCATTCACAGTGAAGGCATACCAAATGTAGCGGCATTTAATGTGGCAGTTACTGCACGAGGGGTGCACAATGGACCTTTCTTGTGTTAAGTGTGGTGTTTGCCATTATGGGCGATTGCCACGTTTTTGTAGGGGAAGGACCTAAGGACCAAAATCAACTCAAGCAATCGCGCGTACACACAGAAGGGGTAACTCTGTGACCAACCACTTCTCTAGGTTTCGTTGAGTTTCGTTCACTTTTAATTCTCGTTCAGACTTATTGAAACGCGACCGAAAGTAATCGCTCTCTACGTCCGTAAAAAGAAGGAGGTGTTCAATTTTTGTGTAAGTTGCAGGAAGCAACTGTGGCCACTTTAAAATTTGAGCACCCTTCGTTTCGTTGGGTTTTCAATAACTGCGCATTTAGCCTTGTTTGTGCTTTGCTCGTATATTGTCTTGCGAACGCTTCTTGCTACATTTCGTTATGTTTTAACGTACACCGAAGTTTAACGTACACTTAAGTTTACTAAAGTCCATTATGGTTAAGCGCTTACTTGTTGTTTTAAATTACCAGTGCCTTTCATTTAAAATGATAAGTAAGGTGTATGTTAAAACATAACTAAATGTCGTTAATTTTGTTTGCTATTAAGTTTCAGAAAAATCTTAATTCACCAACTTATGACTAGAACTAACTTTAGCTATTGTCAAAAATCAAATCGAGCCTAAGCTCGATCCCAATGTTTGACATATTTGATAGATATTCGGGAACGATGGTTTTCCAGTCCAGTAGTGAACGAGGTCAAAACGAAGAATATACAGACTTCCATGAAGAGCCCAGAGCATCGATGTCTTGAACAGACCATAACAATTAACAGCCCCTTTGAGTGTACTCCAGGACTGACTCGGTAAACAGTAAAAATCGAGATCAAACGGAGAACGACTCTGACAATCTCTTGTTTCTGTGCCCTCAAGAAAGTAGCAGCTAATTTTTTTAAGTACAAAGCTAATTTTATACAAGACAATCCATCTCTACGGCGCACAGTGACGTGTCCACCAACCAATTTATCTCATAGCTTAAGGCTCATAGGTAATAAAGCGCACATTTTTGTTGGAGATTAGTGAAGCAACAATAAAAATGATCGCAAAGATCGAATCGTATGTAATTTTTTGATAAAAATGTCAGTTTGAGAAGTAAGTGTTTATTTCTTTTTTTTTTAAATGGGTCGTGTTACTTTTATTGATTTTATTTTGTTTTTAAGAAAGTATATCGTAGTATATCTCGCCAGGAATGCCCATCAGTATACCCTTAAGCCTACTTTCGGACGCACAGTTAAATTCAGAGACTCGTTCTTCAGCCGCACTGTAAAGTAACGATACATTAGAAATAAAATGATGCGATTTGTGTATTCATCAGACGATAAGTTAAATTGTTCAGAGTTGTTCAAGTTGAAGGTCGTACTGTTGGAAAGCTATGTTTGTTAGTAACAAAACTATGTTTTTACAATTTGCACCCATGGACACCCATACCATATTTCGAATGGGTTTCCGAAATTACGAAAAACAAATTTGTTATATTTTGATTTCTAAGATCAAAACTAAGCCCTTTGAGGTTGTGTTTGATTTGGTATGGGATGTTGAAATAATATAATTATTACATTTGCTGAGGAAGCAATTAAATCAATAAAGACAACATTGAGAAACCTATGCTTGAGGTTTTAATGAAAATATGATCAAAAGTGGTTGTCATCTAAATCGTTTCGAAAGCACAAGCAGATTCTTGTCTCCGTCTTGTGTAAGCAAGTTTGGAAGGCCAAATCTGTGTACCAACAAGCAATGTCCTTCAGATTAAGTTCCACAGTGCCACAACAGCTGATTTTGAGAGGTAAGTAAAAGAATCAAAGGAACTATACCTTAAAATTATACCTGATATTACAGAGTGAGCCATCTAGTGATTTTTTGTTGACACTGACAGCTGTTTCCCTCTCTAGATTTTCAAAGAAAGCCAGTATCATACCTGCGCGGCAAATATTGAAAACTTATTTCCAAAGCGAGTGCTGTGTAGACAAAACAGTGCGGTTTTTGAAGAAAAGTTTTGGCCGAAATCAAGCGGTAGGCGCTGCATGTAAACTCCACAGCCACACAGCTAGCCGAGGCAGACAATTGAACGACGTTGCATTTCATAATTAACGGGAATGTTTGTTCTTACTAATAAAGCCATAATAAAAATACATGGAATTTAATTTTCTTCACTTTATTGCATTTTTAAAAAGAAACTTGTATTTGGCCCACCCTGTAATTGCCAGTAAGTGTACACAGTCTTTTTTCATAAAAAACAGATAATTTCTTCGGACAACTTTCGGAACAAATCCAACACCAAGAAACAAGAAAAATAAAACATTTATGGAATAATGGTTAAAAGCCAGGCAAATTTCACGTGCACCCACTAACATTAACCTTCTAAATAGATTGTTAACTACCTCAGATCCATTTTTAGCAAGTTTTTAGATGCTTTGAAGACGTACTTGGTCTTCGGGAAAAATCCAGGCATCTACGTATCCAGGTGACTAGACCATGCAAACCGTGTGGAGAACATGGCTGCGAGCCAGAGAGTCCTTAACTCCGTGCCTGTGGGACAACACAACGAAGAAGAACCTCAACAAACTCGGTGTACGCAACGTTCGGCAATTGGCTAAAGTTCATTTGGGCTGGGAGGCATGTTAATTGAAGTCGAAATCTAGTACGGACTGTGGCCCCAACTAAAAAGAAGCTTCGCTTTATTGCGAATAATCCTGATGAGATCGCTTCTGTTTTCAGACTGAAAAATACTGGTACCCATGACACAGTCCTTCACGTCACTCACACTGTCCGCCTTGTCTTTGTATTCATTGTCATTCATTTGTTTCACCGTGGATCTAGTACTAGTTTCTGCAGCAACGACATGAGTTGACCGTACTATTGCTCCCTCACCTCTGGGTGTTATCTTAAAAAGTATCTCCTTTAACTCTGGCTTGTATTCAAGATACCGCTTGTCCCCATTGACAGCCACTTCAACCAAAGTTCTGACAGTGATCCGTAAGACTGGCCATTCCCCCTACAGCAACACTCATTCGGTAAACAATCATCAAGTGGATCAATTACCTGGGAACCAACGTCCAGAAGGACTCCTCTCATCAGATTCTGTCACAAAACTCAAGATCAACGCGTGATTAATGAACAAGATCGCAACACACATTTAACCAAGGTTCCCTTCACAACTCTGACATATTGCTGTTCAGGGGAAATGAGGTGTTTAACCGTTGCCCTAAATTGACGTACATGCGCTGCGTATGCCTCATAATCCACCCTACATTCAGGACATGGGACAACTTCAAAAGCAACTGCAACTGCGTCTCATGACGGACGGACGCAATTGTGGTTTCCAGTCATTTGAAGTTCAATGATCCCCGGGCAGCATGTTGTCATTTTCTCTCATTTGTTTGTGTGTGGAAATTATGTCTGCCCGCCTGCCCTTACCTGGGAGACATTTGAAAGTGTGTGCTCTTTCCTTTCGTGCATTTCTTTTTTTTTTTTTCTGCTCTGCGCTTGGTTGCGATCTTTATCGCGACAGACGCATTAATTATTCAAAGACACTCTCTTTTCCATGAATCGTCCGAGTGGTGAGTGCAAGCAGGCCGGCTTGTGTGAGTATTTTGCTGGCTGATTATCGAAACGTGCCCCAAATTCGCTTTTAGTCACTCAAAAAGGAAACCAAACATTGCACGGGATCTTAATCTAGAATGATCGCAAGGGGGCCAATCGAAAGTACAAAGCGGGACCGTTGCAGTGCAAAGAGAGGACAAAGTCGGTGTATTTTTCAATCTTCAAAAACGTCTGACGCACTAAAAGAGGTTTGAACTGCTGTGGGAACATGGTGCAGAGCAAATGATGCAGATTCCAGTGGCTTCAAAGTGAATGCTTTTGAAGTTATGATGATTCCATGAGTTTGCCGGACTAGCAAACACAGACTAACCCCAAGATAGATTTTGAAATATTTTCTGAGGGGACACTGTTTGTCTAAAATCATGTACTATGTCTTATAACACATAGTTCATCGAGACCCAGGGCTCAGCTTTTAAAGCAGCTATTATTGTCTCATGAGTGGATGGGAGCAACAATTGTCTTGTGTACCGGAAATCAAACCTAGACACTATTGGTTCAAGTGCGCAGGAATCGACGTACATACTCACTATACCAAGGCTGAGTGTGGTCCCGTTGTATGGCAGAGTTGAAAATAAATCTGTAACTGTTTAGTCCGTGAACCAATCAAATTATAACGTTGTAAATTTCAAAATCCCAAATTTGAGCTGATTTCGTCCTGCGGTCGGTCGTCGTCATGACTTCAAAGTTGAGGTAATTAATTTCCTCGTGAACAATTTTGGGTGTGTACTCACTTTGTGACATAAAGTCACCGTTCAGACGGAGATAGGTGCGAAAGGAACAGAACATAGCCATAGCGCCGCGCCGTAGCAGCCAGACTCTTGAGTCACCGGCGATCAGCTGAAATGGGACTCGTCAGATAGGCCTCAAAGCTTATTTTGCGGTTGGTTCTTGGCCTCCAAGTCTGAGCTAGCGCAAGAATTATAGACGGACGACCAATGACAACGCCGTGAGTTCGGGCTCTGAAAATGGTAGCCGCAGTTCTAGATTTTGGCCAAAAAATAATCTTCTCAGCGAACACAATCCACAAATATTCGATCAAGCATCAATTAATTGAGAAGTATGTTGTTTGGATGGCCACATCTCGGACCATATTTTTTCGAAATGAGAAAGGAGATAGGTGTACCAGCCAATAGCCTCAGGTAAAAGGCGCAGTTTACAGACTTTCTGGGGCCAGAGATCGACACTATGGATATAGGCAAGCTGTGGTTCCAACAAGATGGCGACAAAGGACTTACCAGTTTAACAACACACGCGAATTGTGAAGACGCAAATTGACAGTTTCGTTATCTCACCGCAAGCTTTCACCCATTGACAGCCTGCCTAATAGGGCTTCTGGGGCTACGTAAAGCGCTTGGTCTACGCTTATAAGCCAATCACTTTAGACGAGCTCGAGGGCAACAATCGGGACCCTACTGCCGAATTGCATTAATGACCAATAAAATTGACCGGGTTTTTGAAAATTGGACCGATCACTGCCAGCGAAGACATTTAAATTTATTTTCCGATGGTTCTTGCATGGTCACCCTGTACCTACGAATCTGGCTGGCGTTAATAATAATAAATTGCACTCCAAAAAGGTGTTACACACCAATGGCGCTACAGACCTAAATCGTTGATATAAGTGAGCTGCGACTGAAAGAGTGTGGCTGAAAGCTTAATATCTTTTTAAAAGAAAAACTATTTATTTTTTTTTTAATTCCATTTTATTGTTCAACATAGTAGCCATCGAGGGCGATACACCCATTTAGCGATATTCCAACTTTTCAATGCCATTTGTGGTATACCTACTATTTGTCTTTTGCTTCAAAATTGGCCCAGTCTCGATTGCCTCTTATTCTATACCGGCGTTAAATTTTTCTAGTGAGCATTCTTTTCTGGTTTGAGAACTGAAAAAAGTCACTGGTGACCAGTTTTGGGGAATACGGTAGATTTTGAAGCAATTCGAAGCCCAATTCATGCAATTTTGGGATCGTGCACAGAGCTTTGGCATACCCAAATATTCATGAACGGTATGTTCCTACGACACGCTCCTTTGATATCTTTTGAGTGTCAGCTATGTCGATCAACTTCACTTTACGCTCTTCCAAATTCATTTTGTGGATTGTTTTATGTTTTCGTCCTATTGGTCGTCCTGTCGATACGGGATTTTTCACACCATCTAAGAATGGTTACTTCAACTGGCACAGAGTCCGGTTAGCACTTATCTAGCCACTTTTGGATTTCAGGAACTTTTTTTGCATACAAAAAAAAGTGTTTCATTTACAGACGAAATTCCTTTTTATCCATTTTTTTTCCAAATAACAAAAGCACATGCACAATGCTGTATACTACAACTAACAGTCTGACAGCAGTCAAATTTATACAGTTTACTTTTGTATGTTGGCACACACTGAATTCTAGTGGCTCCCATAGGAACCATACGATCCTTTCTCAGCCGACGTGGAAGCAATCCTACAAATGAGCCGATGAATGCTTCCAACAATTCCCCCAACTTATGTTATTCATTAAATGTTGGTATCATCTGATCCCTGGATTGCTTATTTTTGTTAAGGCCTGAACCAAAAACAAAAGATTCGCTACCACTTAGTACTGAAGCGCAAGCCTTATTATACTGAATTGCTTAGTTTCTTTAATTCCAAATAAAGTGTACGTTACCAAAACTTGTAAAATTGAATTTATATATATATAAATAGTAATTACAAATTTGCTTAAAGTCCCAATTTCGAGTCATCGACAGTAATAAATAATTATTTTATGCATTTAAGCAAAAAAAAGTGCTTTTTTTATTTTGTTTACCTTCAGATTACTCCGTTAGCTTATGAGATACAGTAACCATTTTTGAAATTTCATAATAAGATCTCGTAGTACTTGCACTTTGTTTCAAATTTCATTAAGATCGGTTCACAGGTTCAAAAGTTACAGATTTATTTCCAATTCTCCCGTACAACGGGTCCACTGTGCGCCTTCCGTACATCTTTGACCTGCTTAGTAAAGAGCAATGATCTTTTCAGAGCTCATCTGAACACACCCTTTTTAAATTTGTAATTTCATATTTATTTCAATAAATAATCTAATTTTTTGTATAATAAAATATGAACATAATGGGATCTGTTAAAAAAATAATCCCCACACAGTAACATATGTCAGATGACGATCTTCAACAATGACAAATAGGACTTTCTCAATTAAAAATCTAATCCTCAACATGCACTTCACCACAATCTCAATTCCTTCGTCAAACCATCTTTCGTTAAAAATTTCCCAAACGCCTGTTCGGCTTTTGTGACCCTCTACTGTTCCCGCAGGATGCATTCACTCACATCAACGACCAGCAACAGTTGCCGCACACAAGCACAAAATTAAAATAAATTTAAGGAAGACTTAAAAAAGGGAACGGGAACACAGAAAACGAAGGAAAACATAAAGACAAGAGCAACAACAACAAGCGCAAACTGCATTTATGAGATTTTTCCATGAACCCAGCTGAAGAATACAGAGGGGGAGGAACCCCTCTCAAATTGACGTCGCACATGCAACGGCAACCTCGTGTTACAGCAACAGCCCATGTCCAACCAGTTACAGTGGCGCGCGGTGTGAGGCTAGGGTCGTCGACCTTCCCTATTTTTTTTTTGTTCTGTTTTTGTTTTTTTCAGCCGCTCATATGACAGCATCCTTGGGTGTGCACGTGGATGGGTGCACGTGTGTGTGTGTGTGTGTATTGAAATGACATTCCCTAACGGGAATCTCGCCGGGCAATGCACGACGAGTACGAGTATCAACCGTCACACGGGGGATACCGCCAGTCAATTGGGCTTCCCTGGCAGCACGTGTTCTCGTTCATCTGGTGGCAGTGGCAGGGCGATGCATAGACATACCTGGTGCAGCTGTCACTTGCGGGAGACCGTAATTCACATTGAGCGGCCATAACACTCTGAGGGATGTCACCTCAAGGGCGATGCAACGACCAACACACGCGGTGCATCCTCGTACTTCACCTTCGCGCGATCGTGTTCCCTGACACTGCCACCGACTGTGTGGTGCCGGCCGAGGTGGTTTCGTGTGGTGTGGTGGTTGCGTCGCCATCGTCGATGGCAAAGGGCAACGAACGAGCGCGTTGTCTTCTCACACCGCACACACTCAATCGAATCGCGGGTAGCGTCGTTCCCTTTCCTAGACGGCTGGTTGTTGTTTTGTCTCTGTTGCCGTCGTCGCGTCGTCTCTGTGGATGACGTCGACAGATGGGTGTGATGCAATTTTCGGACGCAACGGAAAACTGAGATTGTGACCAATTAAAGAGAAGAAGCTGCGGACAAAGAGCGTCCCTAGATGAGCAAGGCTGACGCGTAAGTCTCAGAGGCTGGCTGCTGTTGTGGCCCTAATCCTACATCGTTTCGTGCTCAGTCGTGTGGAATACAATCATTTTTTCTGGTAGACTACGTGCTGGTGGTCAACGGCGCAACGACAACCACAACTGAGATGACGACATAGTCATAGCGACCGCGGGATGAGTGGGGTGGGGGGACAACAAATGCATGCAACAAGCGCACAGGGGTACGCAACGCACAAATTCCCACACCCATACACATCCGCTCACGAGAAATCGTTACGAATACGACGATGGCGCGCGGTGGGGGGTTGCTGTAATTAAATGCGACGCAGAAGAAGTTGCCCGCGATGATGACGACATTCAAATTGCGTACGGAATCAAGTCGATCCTCTGGGATCGTAAACTTCCTCCAGAGGCATTAGAAATGCCGCATTAAGCCTTAATTAGTCACTCATTTACGACTGAAATAAGTGGGCAATGATGGACTTCGACGAATTAAGGGTAATAGCCTCTTTTTCTTTTCCGATGAGAGGCCGGCTCTTGGTCGTTTGTGCGGGGCTCAGCTCATGCCGACCGCCATCCGCCGCGGCTGCTGGAGTGAAGTGCTGTGTGTTGCGAGTTGTGAGTTGTGACACATCAAGTGTAATGTCAGCAGAGACGAGGATGAGTGATTGAATCTTTAGCCGTTACCGCTCAACTGGATTACCACTTGAAAGGGTTGCCCAAGGAGGTACTAAGCATTAATCAATTTGTACATGTGCGCTTGTTGAGATTTTGGGTCTGGCTGTCGGTTTCCGATTGACAGCAGCGAATGGTTGACACTTGACGCAGCACGTTTTGAAACAACAGCTGGTCGTTTTATTGTTATGGTCATAACTTAAAAGCGAGGCATAAATATACGGCCCGTGGGGGCGGGGATTGAGATTAACTTCACAATTAAATGCAGGGGCCATAAAATGGGCGGACAGCGATAAAGACTTTAGAATGTTTCAGTAAACTTAATTTCGTCGGATTAGTTTTCCACTGTTGACAAGTGGTGGGGATGGGGACTTTATGGCGTCCTGTGACTCACTGACTGCCTCGCCAGGGGCCGGACTGGGTCGTCAAGCGACAGTTTTTCGCCGTCAATATCCTGTCACACAGTCGAGAAATGGGTGAAAAATTTCATCAAATGTGGATTCTGTAATAGGAACACAATCGTGCTCGGAGCAAAATGTGACGATGAGAGAAATCCTGTGGACTGGCAGAAAACATGTGCATTCATCCGCCATTCCTATGAATCGATAGACATTTTGGATACTTCCACCGGTGCGTTGTCTGGCTGACTGACACTGTGAAGATGGATTTGTACTTATTATCCAATTGACTGAGGACCAAGTCAAACTCCCAGTTGAAAGTCAACTGTTCGTTGAGAAAAACCACTTAAAACCGAGCAACAAGAACGTCAGCATGAGTCAGAAATAAGGTAAGTTCTAACATTTAAGTGACAGATTCTTCCCGTGGACATCAATGGGAAGCTGGTAGCTACCAAGGCAGTGTTAAATTTACGGGAGTGCAACCACTGGAGGAGTTCACACAGCTCAGGTCATACAGAGATAATCAGAAATGCGAGACTACAACGCATGCAGATTATACAACACCAGCTTTAGACTTCGAGTTTGGGTTGAAAACACTTATCCCAGACAGATAAGATTGGGAATAAAGATCTGGTAACAAAACCAGCGATGACAAGAAAACTGGTAAGAAAACGCGGATGACATTGACGTGATTGGTCGAACACAGCGAGCCGTCAAAGAAGCGTTTGCTGGTTTTGAAGCGGAGGCGGCCAAAATGGGTTTAGCGGCGAACGAGAGCAAAACGAAATATATGCTGCCATCGAGAAAGGACGCACAACATCGACGACTTGGCCAAAACGTCACCATCGGCAGCTATAACTTCGAGGTAGCGAAGGACTTCGTCTACCTCGGGTCGTAAGTGAACAGTACGAACAACATCAGTACCGAGATTAAACGCAGAATTACTCTTGCCATTCGCTGTTTCTTTGGGCTCAAGAGGCAATTGAGTAGGAGAGTCATCTCTCGAAGGACCAAGCTAACATTATACAACACCTTGATCATCCCTGTCCTGCTCTATGGTGCGTAAGCATGGACAATCTCAAAAGCGGATGAAGAAGCACTTGGTGTTTTCGGGAGAAAAGTTCTGCGTTCAATCTTTGGTCCTGTCTGCGTTGATGGGTATTGGAGAAGAAGATTCAACCACGAACTGTACGGGCTGTACAGCGGCATGAGCCTAGCCAGGCGTCTACGGATTCAACGACTAAGATGGCTGGGCCATGTAGAGCGCATGGACAACACTGCTCCAGCCCGAAGAGTCTCGAACCAGTGGGACAACGCAATAGAGGACGCCCACGGAACCTATGGCGCACCCAGGTGGAGAAAGTCATCAATCGACTTGGTGTGCGCAGTTGGAGACATCTGACAAAAGATCGTGCCGGCTGAAGAGGCTTACTGGTTGAGGCCCAGGTCCACCCTGGACTGTAGCGCCACCAGAAGAAGAAGAAGAAAACCAGGGAGGAAAACCAGACGAGGGCACCGGACTAGGAGTATTTGCGATATCGCCGGACATATCCTTTTCCCGATCTCTTCGACTGCCATTGTAGTGTATTCCAGGCAGAAGTTAAAGCTATCCAAGAGTCTGCCCGCTTACTGTCGATGAACCCGATAGACGGGCTATCGATCGCCATTTACATAGATAGTCAGGCGGCCATAAGGCACCATCAATTAAATCGAAGATGCCGTCTGTCATTCAGGGAGATAGCGGTTAGATGCAACCTAACCCTATGATGGGTACCTGGGCATAGTGGTTTTCCAGGCAACGAAAGGGCCGACGAGTTACCAAGATTAGGGGTGGGACTGCCAGTGGCAAATAATCAGGACACCCCATATCCCTCGCTCCAAGTAATAAACACCATGTTACTTACAGATGCCGTCGACTCCGCTAATCGGCGATGGATGGAATTACATACATGTAGGACTTCGAGGCTTATTTGGCCCTCACTAAACAAAACAAATAAACTCCTAAAACTAAACAGGAATGTAATAAGGAACGTAGTGGGCATTATCACCGGCCACTGCCTTCTCAGCATCCATGCTAGAAAAAATGGGAGCTCCCCACAACGACTACTGCAGAAGCTGTAGAGACGAGGAAGAGGAAGAAACTCGGCACTTGTCCAGCCCTTGTAAAAACTAGAAACGATATACTAGGCAACTACTTTTTCAGTAACCTAGAGGAAATGTCACACTTCAAGATACAAGACATAGCTAAGTTAGAAGGAAAACTAATGGGCTGTAAATTTGCACAGGAGTGGACTTGTCAAAGTAGGCCACTAGAATACCATTAGGCAGTCTCTAGGTGTAGTCGCTTTAAGAGGAGCCGGTGGAAAGCACAGGGAAGTGATAGCACAAATGATCCAACCAGGATCTTAGTGGCCCACAACTGCTACAGTGGTGGCAATCACCCAAACCTAACCTAACATTTAAATGAAGTGCATTTTCAAATCTGACGCGTTCTATGAAAATGCGATCAATCCGACCTCGAATTCAAAAAGAAACGTTAACGCTCTGAATTAGGGATGTTCGATGTCCATCGATGTTGACAAAACATCGATGTTGAGTGACCAAATATCGATGTTTTGCCATCCATGTTCAAGTTCTTAAAGTAGTCGCATAATCGACGTTAAACACAAAACATCGGCCTTCAATGTTAGCAAAAGAAACCCTACTGTTAATTGTAGATTTTGAATAATTTTGTGGGATTTCATCATGATGACCTAAGCATATCCTAGAAATACCACTGCTCCTTGGAATGTTTCGACTTGAGTCTGATAACAAGATTTGATTTGCCGAGTATACAGAGTTTGTATTTAAGTAACACTGTACATCAAGTATAAACTTATAACTAGTACAGGACAATAAGATTTTAGAAAAAAAAAAAGATTAAGAAAACAGGTAAGCTAGAAAGACACCAATAAAATTGAAAATTATGCAAAAAAACTAGAAAGGATAGATTAACAATTAAAGACAAAAACTAAAAAAAGAAAATGAAAAGCTATCTCAAGACGGGATAGTGCTCTAAACAGACACTAAGAAACCTTCTTTGTTCAACCTCAGACTTCACATGATTGGGTAGTGCATTCCAGACTTTGACTGCATGAACTAAAAATTGAGGTTAGAGGTTAGACATTAGTATGTAGGCGGTCGTAATACGATAAAGCGATTAGAATGACATAACGTTATTTTTTCAAAGAGATACCTAAGCTCTCTCTTGTGAATAATTTTGAACAACAATGCGCAACATCGATATTTAAGGAAAGCGTCCAAGCTGCATCCAAGTAGCTGACAGGCTTCAAGAGAGATATGGTCAAATCTACGACGATCGAAAAGGTTGCACGCAATAGAATTAAAAGCGATATTGAGTTTCTTGGATTTTTTTTTGTATTCTTTCATTCATGGTTTTTCATGTGAAGTTTGCGATAATGGATAATGCATGGAGGAACTACAGTGGACTCTCCCTAAGTCGAATTGTCAAGGGATACCATAGTTTGTTCGAGTTAGAGAGAGTTTGACATGGAGAGAGGTTTTTGTATGGACAATTAAGGGAAATGTGTGTAAAATATGGCAAAAAAGTTCGAGTTAGAGAGAGTTTCGACTTAGGGAGAGTTTCGACTTAGGGAGAGTCCACTGTAAATTCATTCAATAGCATCGATGTTAACGAACATCGATGTTTTGAGTTCGATGATTATCGGTCATCGATGTTCAGCCAAAGATGTTGACATCGACTTCAACATCGAACATCCCTACTCTGAAGGTCCCATTCGCCAGAGATCAAACTGCAATTCGAAACAGCGCAAAAAATAAAAGAGCTTTTTTCCATCTCTAGTTTACACAAAATAAAACTCCACAAGTAATTTGCCGTTGACTTACAGCTGTCTTCGAGCTTTTCGTCTACTCTCCATTGATCGCTGAAATGTGTCCATTAAATACGATTTGGTCAAACAAGCTGACTATATTATATCACTATTTCAATAATATAAATGCCTATCATATTCTTTGGAAATATACCTACAGTGGAGTCTCCCTAAGTCGAACCTCGCTCTAACTCGAACAAATTATGGTACCCCATGACATTTCGACTTAGGAAGAGTCCACTGAAATTAGAAACAGTGGGAAATTTGTATTATTTTACAGTCAATATTTGTTTTTATAGTGGGTCGCTGTGGCGTAGTGGGTAAGTGCGTCAACTCCTACGCAGAGGGTGCCAGGTTCGATACCCGAATTTACCACCTTTCATATTTCACGGATCCACCTCTTTCGAGTCACTGACAATGCTCAAAGAGTATTTCCTGTCTAGAAAAAGCTTCTCAAATTCGCCGTTCGTAGTCGACATTAAACTGTAGGTCCCTTCCACTCGTGAAAGAACAATAGCACGCACAACACGAGTGGTTGCCGAGAAGTTAGGCCCAGGTCCACCTCGGACTGTCGCGCCACCCATATTATTATTATTATATCCGTTCGTGCTAAGGAAAAAGATCTTGATTCAGACTCCCTGATGAACAACAACTTTCATATACTCGACAGCTCTCTTGGGTCACTGGAGAACGCGAAAAACTGTGGGGAATAGTTTCTCAAGATTCTTTCTATTTAGACTTCGAAGTCGTTTTAAAACTGAGGCTTACCTCTAGAGATACATGCTAGAGCTGGAGAATAGTTCCTCATAAGCTATCCAGCATTATTTTGTTATATGGACACCCCTCATCTGAAGACCCCCCCAATTAAAGCAAGAAGCCCCCTCTAGGCGAACGAAGTCCATCCCTCTTCTTCTTTTTTATTTGTGACTGCAGTCCGGGGTATACCTGGACCTGAACCAACAAGCCACTCCAACCCGCACGTTCTCTGTCTAGCTGCCTCCAGTGTCACGCGCTAAATTGGTTGTACTCCTTCTGCACCTAGGTGTGCCACCTTAAGCAAGGGCGTCCTATATTGCGTGTCCCACAGACGAAAACGAAGCCCATTATTTACCCGCCAATTTTCTTGCAAAAATTAAGTACAAGTAAGATACAAATCATTATGAACGATGTCATTTATAAATAAAAATAAGTATTGGACCAAGAATTTAACCTTGAGGGACTCCTTCCGTAAGATACATCCTTCTGGAAAAATCTTCACCAATGACAACTCAATGGGATCGATTACTTAGACAATATATGACCCAGTTTCAAGCACAACATTATGATTAACCTTATCAAAAGCCTTTGAAAAAACAAGTAAACATAATATTGTAAGAAAACCTTGATCATATTTCAATCGAATATCATACAGTACATTGACCATAGCAGTCGCAAAACTATGTCCAAGCCAAAAAAAACCCGAAAGGCTATCGATCACACAGTGAATTGTGAACATCTCCATAATCCCACATTCTCCCAAAAAAGAGCTCTAATACTTCTTCCATTCCCATGTCTTCCACAATCAATCCACGAAGGATCTAAGTCGTGGTAAAGGTCTCCTTCGAGCCTGCCCGAGGCTCACCATTTATCTCCATTAAATGTGCATATTAAGATGTTATTCAAAACTCCACCGAGTCTATGATAAATGGCCGAGCTACAGTTTCAAAATCGTGTTCAGAAAATCATTCCCCTACATTACCCAATCTGAGCTGTCGATAAGTCCACTCATCATAGCATCAGCCCCGCCTAAATGGCTCAGATGTCCTCGTCGTGTTCGTCTTTATGGCGTCTTCCCCCACCGAAGCAACGCATTACCTCGACAAGCTCTGCACATTCCATGTCAGCGGTGACTGTTGGGCGCCATGTCAATTCGTCATCATCCATTAAACCGAAAACCCTCAGTTCCTCACTGATTCACGGTTAATTTGTCCGTCAGCGGGAGGTTTCTGAACACTCATTATCTGCGGAAGACATCATCCATTCTTGGTTGCTCGATTGCCTGTGACCTAGCAGCCGAATATTCTTTGACAGGCAAATCTAGGCCACTAGAAAAACTGGTGAGTTCTGCGAACACGTGATGATTGCGCTACGCTCTTACCCTATTTGCTTGGTAAATACTTTTGCAGTTGCACAGCCCTCCCCTCTTCGGGCAAGCCATTCCACTACAGTAGCAGCAGTAAAACATTAGCTTCCTTCCCGTTCAGCCCTTAGCCAGTTCACGTGGAACGAGGGCGAGCACTCAGCACTCAGCACACAGCGCACAGCACATCGCCAAACCCGTCCAACAACAGCAGCGCGTCGCCGAGAAGAATGAAACAGCAGAGGAGAAGAAGAAACAAGACCATGAATATGCAGCAACGCGCAAGCGCATTCAAGGTGAATGTGTGTTGGTATGAGAAATTCATAAAAATCACATGACAGTCTCTTGCATGCAATCGAAGGGAGTCAAGAGGAAAATTTCATTTCATCCCTTGTTGAATGGAGGGAACGAAACAAAGGAAAAATCCCCAACCCTCCCCAAATCATCCCTTAAAAACGTTTCCCTCAACAGGGGTGGAAAACACTCACTCATCATACAAGCCAAGCGACAAGAAATTCGGAAAAAGGAACCGAACAAGAAATTTATGCGCACCATGCACCCCGAATAACCCTGAATCGTGTGTATTTCCTTGAGTAGTTTCCGTCCCTCTGCGTCCCCATCCCTCCGTCCATCCCTTCGCAGATAGTTTCTTTTTCATTTTTTTTCCCCAATAAGAGAAGAGCAGCACTAGCGGTGTCAGTGCAAAATGCAACACCATCTCGCACAACTATTTCTATCGGCTGCATGCCGCAGCACCACACAGTTTGACCCCGGCAATCGTTCTCGTTGGGTGCGCCATATTTTTCCCTCTGCTCTGCCTGGTTGATTCTAGTCGTTTTTTTTTTTTTTGTTTTTCCACCACTTCCCCACTGGCTTAGGTTCTGCGCCGAGGCTTGAGATTGTGTGTTGTGTTGTTATCGCCTCTACTGTGTGTATTTCGAATATTCATTTTCATTTTGTCGTGTTCTTCTTGAGGATTTTGTTGCTTTTTTTTTGTTTTTGCCTTTCGACTTTTTTTTTTGTGTGTTTTCTTGTTCCGAACCGACACACATTTTTGTTAAAATAAAGTCGCGTCGGAAAGCTCATTTTGTCGCAGTACGACTTCGACTTGATACAAGCGATGGTGTCCTGGTCTGGCTGGTCTGTCTTTGGTCTTTGGCCGGACTGAAGCTAGTTCTTGTTTCTTTTTTTTTTTTTTGTTTTCATGGAGTTTATGCTCTGCTCGCATCGGTGTCGTTTGTCATTCGTGTTGAGTAAGCGGATTGACGAGGTCTACTCTACTGGCTTGACAAGTTCTTCGAACAAATTAAAATCGGATTTATTTTTTGTGGGATATGACCCGAAAACTGTATACTCTTTGATTAACAGTGGTGCTTGAACGTTGTGAACTGAAACAATTTACATATTTTAAGTCGATAAAAATAAAAACAACCGGAATACTTGCGGAAAGCTGAAAAATGTGTTTTTCAAAAAAAATAAAAAAATTAAAAACGAACAAGATTAGTGAAACAATATAGTTAAAAAATATAATAACAAACCAAGTGAGCGTAAGCGTAATTTTTTGGCTTAAAAATTAATTTTATGTTGCCGTTAGTTTTTCTTTTGATTTTAATTTCATTTCAAAACTTGACATTAAATAATAAGTGACTCTTGTGAGAAAACAAAAAAACGAGAATGTAACCTCCCGCATGGATTTTACTGCCTTAATCTGTGAACAGAACATCATCAGCGCAAAATTCGAACAAACAAATAGGTCCTGAGTTGGATAAGAACACGAACTTATTTCAAGACAGATGTCCAAACGAAGGAAACTCATGTGTCGATAAATATTCCCAAGACTTTATTTTCCACAATCCTATTTTAAAAATGCCCTCAAATTCTGTCAAAATTTGCAGACAATTCTAAAAAAAACGGAAGCTTGAAAAATCTTCATAAATTCAAAAACAAGTGTAAACATAGACTTGGATTCTTGTTTCCGTGCACATCGAAATTAAGTAACAAAGCATGTGCACAGAATCCACAGGCATTCCCCCAAAAACTTATCTCATCTTTGGCTAGGCGTCACATTACATTTTCAACATCCGCTAACGCGCATGGTAACAGTACTCAAAACAAAATTAGAACCGTGCACACATTTCCTCTAGAACTTGCTCTATGATCAACGCCCTTAAATAAGCAAAACACTAAAGAAAAAGCTCATAACATCCAAAGCTCAAAATGCACATCATCACCAAGTGTGCTGCATCATTTTGAAAGAAAATGGCGCCCAACAATCTTCATTAGAATTTCAATTTCAACCTCTACCCTCCTCCCCGTCATCACTCAGCCAAAAGTGGCGAGCATAGTTTTTGTTCAAGGTTTTGCAGTTTTGTTTGATTAGCGACACGTCATGGTTACATGAAGCCCAACTGTCAGTCATATTTTTGTTTGACCATGCCACTTGATTACGCAATGAGTTTCACTGTCATCGCAAACAAAATGTCAAACTGATATGTAGTCTATGTTCAAACCCTTTTAACCTCCCAAACCGAACGAACACAGTCCCGTCCGAGCGAAAGAACGAGGTTATATCACTACCAGACCACAAAATTCAATTAAAATAAAAAAGTGATCTAACGATCGTGTGGTAAAAATGTATTACCTGCTTTCGTGTTAAGTACAGTTTATGAAAAATTACTCGAAAAAAAAAAAACGTGACTATTTGTACACAACAGCGCGCAATTGCACAATTCTGTGTTGGTACACTTTTTCTTCCCTCTGCTGTACTTCGCTTTACCCTCCTCCCAGCGCTGTTCACACTGCCGCACCTTGCTACACACACCACCACAGTCCTCAAATCTATTCTCCACAAGCTCTGCAAGTGGATGGATGTGTATTCGAAATGAATTTAATAACTATTAGTTTCTAGTTTCTCAGCGGGGGCTTTGTTCGTTAAGTGTGTAGTGTGAGAGGGTACAGAAAAAAAAAAAAAACGATTAGTGGAAAACCTTGAAATTGTAAAAAAAACGCTTCTCTCGCGTCATTTGAAAATTATTTGTGTCACTGTGTTCGTTACTGAAACTTGTTACAATCTTTAGTTTGCATCGAGGCTAGAGGCACTTAGACGTGCAAGTCACACTTTGGATTGTTTCTTAAACAAAGAAATTTCAAAAGTAGGTGTACTTGTGTATTTTTTTTTTTGTTTTTTTTTTGTAACGTTTTCATTTGTCAAATAGTGAATAGCTTTGTGAGTTTTATTGTAAAATTGATTGCGTAAGTGAATATGGTTCTTTTGACAGACTTCAAATTTACATGGAAAGTGACTAGTGTCTAGCTGGAGTTGGAAATTGTTTGCAGTTTTTGTTAACATTTTTAAACCTTAGGAAATATACTTGATCTTGTTTAAACATCTGATTCTGGTAGATTTTGCTGTCATTTGACAGTCGTCGAATGACTTGTCAGAAAATGCATTTTTAGACATTTCATCGAGTTTTGAGATCGTAATCACATAAAAATTGTCCACTGACCCAGATTCAATCGATTCCCAGAACAGAAAGGATTCCAAAGCATTCATCTGTCAAACTATGTCCTCTTTTGAGATTTCGAACAAAATTCTCCTTCCTATCAGCAAATCCCATGGCAACAAAAGCAAACAGGATTTTTTACACGGCCTTGTTCCTTCTCAAGAAGGACCTAAGCTTTTTCCTTCAGATTTTCCTATTGGAAAAAAAATATATGTCATGCCAACCTCCCCATTCCCTTTTGTCATGTCAACTATTTGCGCAAGAGCTTTCTGTCATTCGACAGGGTGTTCCACTCTCGTGTGCGAGTGTGTTAGCATACAAAAGAGAATCCTTTGACTACTTATTTCTTGCCGCAACTGTGGTGTGGTGTATACCAGTGAAATAAAACTCAAAGCGGCCCAAAACGAATATGCTAATTTTTTTCAAGTGTGTGTAAAATGATTTTCCCTTTTCTCCTCAAAATTTAAGTTGTTCCTTCCATTGGGCTTACCTTTCTCATGCGCTCATGTGTGTGTGTGTGTGAAGAAACAGGGAAAAAATGGCGCAAAATTTGTTTATTTAATTTTTCCATCTAATATTTGTTCTAGACACTCTCTCGTTGGGTTGGGGCAAACACAAAAAAGAAAAAAGAAAAGGAAAAAAAAAAAAAATGGGGGAACAAGTGAAGAGGCCTGCTCCCTGGAGTATTGGGGGTTCGCGGAGGAGAATTGCGCAACAAATAAGTTTCTACTGTCAGAGACAAAGCTTGTGCATTAGTAGTTGGACTTCAGCATTTTTTTTTGTTCTGGATGTTGAAAGATAGACTCCCCGAGTCGGGGGGAAGAATTGGGGAAAAGAACACGATAGGAATGGATGATGTCATTTTTTTCTGACTAACGTGAGTGTTTTTTTTTTCTTCTTCTTCTTTCTTGTGCTTCGTTTCTCTGTGTGTTGGAATTTTTTGTAGTTCTCCCTGTTTTTTTTTTCTTACACATTTTGTGGTTAGGAAATGCTTGTTTTCGAGGGGGATGGTGACTAGAGAAGAGTGGGTTCTTTGTGTCTATTAATTAAAAACAGAAACAAAAAAAAAGAACAAAAGGGAGTGTGAGTATGTGTGTTGTTGGGAGAGTGTGAGAGAGAGCGAGAGATGAAATGAGGCGAAGAGTTACCAGATGAGTGACACATTAATTAGTGTTAGACAGAAAATCAATTTCAAATAACTACTAATTTGTGATGACTTGAAATGGTTGGTTGTTAGTTAGTTAGTATTTTGTGAAAACGTGACGTGTAGCTGTGAGGAAAGAGAAAAGTCGATCTTTGGATGAACTTTTTAACCTTGGATCGATGAAATTCTTTTTGAAAGAGGTTTTTTTGGGGTTTTTGAAGAAAATAACGGGTTGTTTGGTGCATTTTCAGGTTCGAATTGGGTAGTTTGACGAGAAAGTACTTAACTCTTGTGATCTCTTCCTTGATCGATACTTCGAAGAATGGTTTCTGTTCTTTTGAGGGTAATCGTAGACACTCCTTTATTTCATATTTGAATTCACAATTTACGGACATATACAGTCGAAATTATGACTTCACAGTCCCTGTCTAATTGAATAAGTTGTCCGCTTCCATGCGTGATGTCCCCCATCTTATCTCTTGTCTTGTTTATCTTTTTGGAGCACTCGAGGTCAGAATGCCATCAAATTAGTGTGACCCAAATTAGAGTCATTAATTTGTGTGTTGTCCTAAAGACGAATGACCTTAAAAGAGACCACTCCAACATCTTGCGAGTGTGTAGAGTTTTGAGGAAGTTCGAATTTGTTAGATCTTGTTCATAGATTTGTTTGGTAGTCTGTCATCAGTTAAATCGAGTTAAGTCAGTGTCAGACAGTTCAATGATAAAAGGGAAGTTTTGATTTGTCATTCACCTTCAAAAACAGAAGACACCGCCGTCATTTCTTTTGCCTTCAAAAACAGGATTACGATTCAACTTCATAAAACAAACTAGAATTCCTTCGAAAACCTTGAACCAACACATTTGGAAAGCAAAGTCTAATTTATTCAAATCCAGTCATATTTCCAAAAGCATGTGCGTCAGTGAGAGGTGTTGCCATAGCTCCTCTCTCTCTCTCTCTCTCGAAAAAAAAAAACGTTAAATCACGACACGACTGAAAAAGAAAATTCAAAGTTACCTTTACGTGGCTTTTCTATTTGTCTTATTAATCAGGCGTTCACTGTGTGTGGAAAATTACATTCATCACCCCATCTCCCTCTATTTTGTAGCATAATTTCACACAAAATACACATGAAAAGCTCATTAAAAGCTTACAAAGAAAAAAAAAACCAACCGTTTTTCGTTTCTGTAAAATTCCTTGCAATCAATAGGAATTTTGTTTTCATAAAAAACTAAAATTTCACACAAACCTTAAAAAATGCAGAAAAAGAATGAAATACTCGAAACAAAATTGATTCCAAAGCGAATGTGAAACAGACGGAACACAGAAACAAGAGAAGAGGACACAGTGTTCATTATTTTCTTGTATCTGTATTTGAAAAACTAGGTTATTGGCGCAAAAGTAGTAAAAAAAAAAAAAGAAAAAGGAGAACGCGCCAAGAAACATATGCGCATTGTTAACGGGTTTCCAACTTGCTTCTTCTCCTCTCTCTAGCTTTTTGTCAGCAGTGAGTGTGTGCGTTTTCATTTCCATTTGCTCCACTCCACATTTGAAAACGAACACACAGCCGCTAGGCACACGAGGCTATTTACTTATCCGCAGTGGAGATAGCTTTTTTTTTTCTTCTTCTGGGGCAGAGGAGCTTTTAGTGGTGTTAGTAGTTGTGAGGTGGTGTGGGGCAGTGATAGAGTTGAAAACCGGAATAAGGGGAATTGTTGTGTTGTACACCAAAGGAGGAGTTCCCCTTCGGCGAGTATATACACGAGCAGAAGTGTGCGCGAGTGTGTGAACGGTGGATGGTGAAGTATATAGAAAGCTCTGTGCGGTGGCTTTCATATATGTGTTTCCCCGTTTTAAGCGTTTTACACGCGATCTGTTTTTCTGGGTTTCATTCGGTTGAAGTTAGTTGTGGAGTACGGTCGGGTTCTTCGATAGTTGCGCGTCACTTCGTGTCTGTGTGATTTTTTCTTTCTTTTACAACAGCTTGTGGAATTACTTCTTTTTTTTTTCTTTTTCTTTGTGTGTCTATTCCTGTAACACATTTTATTCTTCTCTGCCTTTGTGTGACGAGTAAAGAAAAAAAAACTATTTTCCTTCGTTGAGGATTTATTTCTATTTCCTGAATTATATTTTTCATTCGACGCAAGTAAAGAGGAGTTTCTCTGTTGGATTGTTCATAAAAACGTTACGCAATCGATTTTGTTGGAAAATATATTCTCTTCATCTCCTCATGTGGTGGCTCATCCGTGTGGGGAGGAGACGGATTTCCATGAAAATCTCGTCAGCGTAACTCTTCTTCATCCACTTTACAATTTGCTGCCTTTCCTTATTTTCCTATTCGTTAACTTTTTTTTTCTGCTGCTTTTAACTTCACTTGTGTATCATGCGACCTAATTTCCCACTTCCGCATGATTCGTGTAGAATTTCTTGGTCGCGCGGTGATGATTTCATTTTGTGGTCGCCATTTTGCTAGAGTGAGAGGGAAATACTTCGAAAAAAAGTGTGCTTTTATTTTATCTTTCTCTCCTCTTCGGGTTATATGATGGTTTTTTTTTTTTTGTTCTTCTTTTCCTTTTACACATTGTCGACTTGTTTCTAAGCTTCCTCGTGGCGCGCGCGCTTGCTGAGCTAACTGACTGGTTGGCATAATGGAAAATTTTTTATTTCGAAAAAATAAATCGGTTTTGTCTTTCATTTCGTTTTTGTGATCCTCTCGGTTCGGCACATGCCTCGTGTTGTGGAAGAAAGAACATCTTCAATAGTTTTTAGTTTAACTGAATTAATTTTATTTTTTTTTCTTGTGACACGTAGTGAATTGAAAAAATTGCTTCATCAACGTTCTGCAAAATATGTGGGAGCGAGTTAAGGGCTTGCTGTTGATTATTAATACGAGTCAGTCTTTTTCTCTCTCCTATACAAATTGCGGGCGTCCAACACTTGAAAAACTTATCATACAACATTCATCGACAGCAAAGGAAACCGTTGAAAACAGTGAATCCTTTCTTCAAAGCGGGGCTAACATGAAGGATGTGTTCGGTAACATTTCTTCGTCCACGTAGCGAGTCGTCTTTACAGTTGGAACAACTGATTCGCAATCTCTACACTGCACGGGAGCCAAATATTACATAAATTTGAAGAGGCACAGAAAAAATGGCGGAAAACAACCGCGCGCGCTTTTGACTTCGCACCTCAGATAGAGAAGCAGAGATGGAAGAACCCAGAAAGTGGAAGAAAAAAATACGCGCCTTTTTGTCTGTACACCCAGCACTCGTCATCGGAATTCTCCACTGGCCGAAGAAGTGTAGAGTGAGAGAGAAAGCTTTTTCAAATGACGGATGTCGTCATAACGATGACACACAGAACGAACAGAAATACAAAGCAAAAGAGATACACGATGGAAAGATTTTCTAATTCCGCATTGCATCATTCTTTTCTTCCCTTCCTCTTTCTCTCTCTCTCCCCCCCTCCCACAGAAACCAACCCAGTCTTCCATCCCATCAATCTGGTTACAATCCGTCTACGAGGCAAGAGGCAAAATGTTCCCCCACATATACAAGCACAGCTCGTACGGTGATGTGCCACCATGTGTGCATGTGAATGAGAGAAAGCGAGAGAAAATATTAGAAACAAACGCTGCTAACGGAAGAGAATACGAAAGGGGAACAAGAAAAAGGAAAAAAAACGACAAACATCGCGCGCTTTTGTTGCTAGGCGAAGTAAAAACAAGTCCAGAATACCGAAGAAGCAAACGAAGAAACGAAACATAGGGAGGAGGAGAAAGAGCCATTTGGATAGTCTACAAACTGCCCGAATGTGAGTGAATGTGAAAATCCCAACTACAACAAAAAGAAAAAACGAGGTACACACAAAAAGGGGAAAGAGAGATGGGGAGAGTGTGGCTCAGAGGATTCCCCCTTTATTTTGTTGCTCAGAAACTAGCACGACATCGAACGAGTGTCGCAGAAAGAAACGAAAAAAAAGCCCCCCGATTCGAACGAAAATCAATACGAGAAGGGAGAGGGAATTTCATTTCATTAGTTCTCGTTCTCGTTCTAGGAAAAGTCATGGAAAAAAAAAACCAAATGAAATGCGGGGGGAAATGATTTTGTTCCACTTTTTCCTCATTTGTACGAACGGAATACGTGACAATGAGGATCGAAGAAGTAGGTTTCTAAAGCTGGCCTTTTTTTGTGGCTGCAGAGGGGAATAGTGTTAATAGGTGTTAGGATATTTTTTTTCCTCGTTTCTGGTTATTTTTATAATTTTAGTGATCGTCGTTTTTGACGACGAAGATGTAAAATTTAATTAACGGTGAAAGGAGTTTTGTTTAATGGCTCTTGTAACTAATTTGTTTAATGACTTGGGATTCATTTTTTATGCTAATTAATGCACCGAGCAGATTTGACTGAAAGAATTGAACTGCAACGGGTTTTCTCTTGGGTAAAAACATGATTTTTATATTGCGTTTTAAGATAGAACTTGCATTCTTTTCAACAGTTCAAGAAAATGGAATGAAAATGGGAAATTAATTTTATGGGGAACCTCACCTTTTGGACATTTTAATTATTAGTCATATCCTCGTCAACAAAAAGTCCCTTTTCTAAATCCACCTGAAAAGTGGGATTGAAAGGGATCCTTTTTTAATTATTATATTTACAGAAATAAAAAGGGAACAAAACTAATTTTTTAACGTCGTCTTTTATAACGTCTCAGCCCAAACGAATCAATCAATGCCATTAACATTATTTTGCGAATAAATTTCAACAGTTCGTGAATAAAGGCTACAGCGAATAGAAAACGTCGCGTGGGTGCGTTTAGATCCAACAGACATTTTTCTTCACGCAACGTAAATAGCCGACCAATGAGTACATTGCGTGTGCACTCTACTTTTGTACAAATCTAAGACATTTGATATTTTAAAGTGAATTGTTAGTAATTAATCAAAAACAATTTCCAGCAAAACGTATTCATTCATTCATCAAATATCGTTAAGACAGACATAAAGAGCACCCGAATGAATTTCTATAGGAACGTCTATCAACCGTACACAAAGTTCGCGTACTTTCAGAAACAACCAAGTTATACACAGCAATAACAAAAATGTATACTTCTTAGTATGCAAAATGATGTGGATTGAATAATCGAGTCTTTTTATCGACTAAAATCCCAAAAAAAAAGTAATGAGTTTATTTTATTAATGATTACAAATTTTTTCTCTACAAATCAATCATTCTCTTTGCGAACTGTGTGAACTTAAATTCGCGATACACAAGATTAGAAATGAAGTATTACAGATATGCTCGACTTCTACCTCTCTTGCCCCTTAATATGTTTGACAACTGTTTTTTAAATTGTTTTCTCAAACCGAATTGACCAATCAGAAGATGGTATTCACGTTATTTCGTGAATAACCGTGAAAAGTTCATGAATATCTGTCAAAAAAGTAGTCAAATTCGTCGATGGACTAGGGGGCCATAAGTTGTGAAGTCGGCTAACTCTGTAATACTTCATTCTGCAAGTCATCCACAAATTCGCGATGATGTGTGCGTTTGCTCAAATTGTACCTATTGCTCTCCGCGAATGAGAAAACTACATCTGAAACTACTACATCTGCCCTTAAAAGTTGACCAATTCCATCCGTTGTAACTTGTGGGCCGCATTTGCTGCTTCTTTCCTTCTCACTCGGGCTTATGTGGTGTCAATTTTTTGACAGGACGCAACGGATTATATGGACTTGGGCCTAAACTGTCAAAAAGTTGCTCAAATTCTTCGATGGACTGTAGTTGACTGATTGTATAGAACTAGCTTTTTAATCTAAGCCAAGAATTTATTTTTCGTTTCATTTATTTCTACAGTTCTTAAAGAGTTTACCACCGTCGACATATCGCTCGCCCCCAGTACCAGAAGTTAAGATCCTACATCTACCTCTCTTGAAGAGATAGCTTACATCTACCTCTCTTGCCCACTTAAATTGTTAACAACCTAGCAACCATTCACGATTAGTGCATAACCGTCGAAAAATCATTCAAATTGGTCGGTGGGCAAGAGCACAATCAGCTGTGAAATTGGTCATCTCTATAATCCTTCATTTCTGTTCGGTACAACAGCGCGGTAATTGAAAAAATGGCGTTTCGAGAAACAAGGAAGCTCAAATTTAAGAAATTCAATTTGACCTGCATCTTTTTTGTAGTCCATCATTTTATGCGTGGCAACGGCAAGTACCTTAAAAAACGTAATTCGATCGCCAACAATTCCTGATCCTTAACTCAAAAGCGCAATTTTCGTGACTTATCGCTCTATTGTAATGAGGGTGCGATATGTACTCGCCAGTCTGATAGTTTTTGAAGCACATACCATTACAGAGCCAACGATGTCTAATGGCTAAACCTTCCTGGAGGAAGGTTAGAAAAAATAAACCCAAAAGATGCCGCCGCAAATTAGTAATTTCGAAAACTCACCCAAATTGTCCATGCACGTCGCTGCTGTTACAAAAGAATGTTTTTCTTTTATAAAAGATGTTCTATTGAGAGAAAGCGAAGCTTACTCATAAATAAAAGGCAGGGCTCTCATCGCGTAACCTTTCAGACGACTATCGTCCTTTTGATTCACTTCGATGATATCGTCGATGATTTGCTTCATGTAAGACCATCACTTTCGTCTCGCCTATCGTTACAGTTTGAGAGCTTTTATTCATTTTAGAATTGTGCGAACAAAAATAATCCATTAGCGACCTATCACTCTTAAAATGTCTCAAAAGTGTAGAACAAGATATGCATACACAATTTGTTCTCATTTAATAGACGATACTGAAATAGGTATAGTCAAAAATCAGTCGTCGAGACTATTGTTCATGACAGTTTTCAGTCTACGCGAAGCTGGCTAAACGATATCTCTCAGACGCTATCGTTTTTTTATGCTGATGTGAAACTATCGTCGAAACGCTAGTGCGAGACGATTGTCGCCTAACGCGATTAGAGCCCAGTTAATAAATGTATTTATTTTGGTAAAAGGATTTTGATACAAGTTGTAAGTCTTATGTTTGTCAACCCTAGCCAACAAGCCTAACCAACAATCCTCATTGCAGTATTTAATCTTTCACTCATTATTCATTCATGACAAAAATTCTAAGCCCAGCTTAATTAATAAATTACTTCTTAGTGGCTACAGTTACTGGAAGATTTAGGTTCAATCCTTTAGTTTACTTACTTTTATAACTTACGGCTGGACCTCTTGAGAGATTGGCAATGTTCAAAGAGTACTCCGTGATAAAAAAAAACTCACGAGTGGAAGGGACAATTTTATGCCGACTTCGAGTGGCCAAGCTTGAGAAGCTATATCTAAACAGTTATTACTCTTGGAGTATTGACAGTGACTCGAAAGAGGTGTGGCCGAGAGAATTACTTTTGTCGTACATGGAATAGAACCTAGGCACTGTTGGTTTAAGTGCGTATGAGTCGACGTATGGGACCCACAATCAGAGATAATGGATGATAGAGATATCCAACTTCGGCCATTTTTTCCCCTAGCCTACAACGAAGATGTAGTGGTAATCCCTTGTATTTCACTTATACATTTACAACGCTCGTCAATTCACCACAATATGGCGGCCGATTCGTGAATTTTGTGGGAAAAAGCGGCAGATTCATGAATTTAGTGGGAATCCATGTACTTTCCATGTAACGTACATGGGTATGTTGTTCGGGGGGTGTTCAAAAGTTGACTAGTATTTTTAAGGGAATTTTCTTACATTGTTATATGGAATTTCGTGAATAACAATGTATTGCAATGTCCATTTAACTGGAACTATTTGACCTAAAATTAATTCTTAAGTGTATATATAGCCTATTCATAAACTATACCTGACAAATTAACTCAAAAAATGAAGCCCGCTTTATACGCTTCAATCATGAATTTTGAAAAACTCATGAATTCAAAAACTCATCAATGGCAATGTATATTGCAACTTTTACTAATGCTAAAAAATGGTTGTCAAAACATCTTATTTGTGATTCACGCTTCAATAATATTTTTATTATTGGTTAACTGAATGTGTGAATGTATTATTAATTTTTATTCATATGAAAAAATTCACACTATGTTGTGCATTCGTTAATTATGTCCAAGTGTTTCAGATTGTAAGTTGCTCAAAGTTTTAATGAATCGACTTCATGAACATAAGCTTTGTTCGTTCGTTTACCCCTCCATACTGTGTTGAAAATTGAACACCGAAATTTGAAAAAACGTTCAAATAACGAGCGAATTTTCAAATAAGAACTCTAATTCACCCCATTACTAAGGTGGGGAAGGGTATCAGCTGTGTCCATAGCTGTTCTCAAGAGCTCACACGTATTCACAGACAGGGGACCAAAAGTGTATAAAAAACGCTGTCAGATGAAATCAAGGAGCAAGGGAGGTAGAAGTTGGATATCTCAATTATAGGTTATCTCTGCCCACAATGCCACGGCGGAGAACTGTCAAATAAAAATCATACAAACATAATTTGCTAACGAAAATCCAACTGAAGGCATTAAATTTCCCTCAAATGTCATATCGTGACTGCCCTTCACTACCGGTTGGCTTATATTTCGATGTCATTTATTCGTTTCCGTTACATTACATTCAACATACTAATTTTCATCCAAAAGTACATAATTATGTATGTTTTGTCACGTCTTAACTAATGGGTGAGGTCATTGGATTTTCAGTGTTCTTATGCGTGTTTGAGATCTCACGCGAACTTTGTGACGTGTACACAAGACAAAGATGCTCAGTTCGCATTGCCCTTTTATAGGAAGACTTACATCATGTATGTATTAAAAATTATCGAGTTTTATTATCGAAATTCGTGCTATGTGAAAAATGTTCGATTTCGTTGGGCATCTTTATCCCTCGTGGGCCATTGAATTGGTGGGCTAGATCGTGGGAATTGACGCCTGTAGGCTTTTTATGGGCATACATAAACAAACATCGCACATCTGTGGCAATAATGACACAAATGACATGTGTTGACAAATGACGTTCAAAGTTTTCTTCTTCTATGAAACAACATTGTGAACGAACAAAATACATAAAGTGCCTTCTTTTGGAAGCTAGAGAAGATTCAATTATGACGTTTTTAAACGAACTGGAAATTTAGAAAATTATACCGTTAGATATTAGTGCTGTTTCAGAAAAAATGTCATTTGCGTCTATGCCAACAAGCCAGCGTTAATTTCTGCGAATGCCCAGCCAATGTGCTAGAAAAAGAGACTCAAAGTTAGACTTGGTATGGGTCACTAGGTTAGGTACGGTTAGGTTGAAGTGGCTGATTGCTATGCAGAAGAACAACAGTCACACTTAGGAGAGCTTGAGGCCCATTGTGCAGCCCAACACGCAGATCCTCTTCTTTCTTCTTCTTTATTTGGCGCTACAGTCCGGGGTGGACCTGGGCCTCAACCAACAAGCCTCTCCAGCTAGCACGGTCTCTGGCTAGCTGTCTCCAGTGTCGCACGCCAAGTTGGTTGAGGTCCTTCTCCATCTGGGTGCGCCACCTTAAACGCGGGCGTCCTCTGTTGCGTTGTCCCACGGGTTCGGAGTCGAAGACTCTCCGGGCCGAAGCTGAGTTATCCATACGCTCTACATGGCCTAGCCATCTTAGGCGTTGGATCCGAAGACGCCTGACTAGACTCATGTCGCTGTACAGCGCGTACAGTTCGTGGTTGAATCTACTCCTCCAGAAACCGTCAACGCAAACAGGACCAAAGATCGCACGCAGAACTTTTCTCTCGAAAATACCAAGGACCTCCTCATCCGCTTTTGATATTGTTCATGCCTCCGCGCCGTACAGCAGGACTGGGATGATCAAGGTCTTGTATAAAGTCAGCTTGGTCCTTCGAGAGATGGCTCTACTACTCAATTGCCTCTTGAGCCCATAGAAACAGCGGTTGGCAAGAGTTACTCTGCGTTTGATCTCGGTACTGATGTTGTTTGTACTGTTTACTGCGAAGCCGAGGTAGACGAAGTCCTTGACTTGTTGAAGTTATAGCTGCCCATTGTGACGCTCTGTCCAAGACGTCGATGTTGTGTGTCCTTTCTTGATGACAGCATATACATCCTTTTGCCCTCATTCACCGCTAGACCCATTTTAGCCGCCTCCGCCTCAATGCCAGAAAACGCCTCATTGACGGCTCGCTGTGTTCGACCAATCACGTCAATGTCATCCGCGTATGCTAGCAGTTGTACGGACTTCTGGAAGATCGTGCCTCTAGTGTCGGCGTGTGAGTCTTGCACGATCTTCTCCACGCAGATCTATGGATACCTATTCCGCAAACCACACAGTGCTTTTGATAAAGCGAAGCAGATGGCTGACTCTAACATTGCTCAGTTCAGCCAGATTATCAAAGAAGTTAGCTCCCAGGAGAGCTCTGCAACTACATAGCAAGTAAAAACATCCATAAAGATGTAAATGACAAGTTTGTCTACTCCAATAAAAATTGTATACGCTTTTGTAGTTTACAGCACTTCCAGAAGCATGTTTGCTTGGAAATCATCTACCTCTCTTGCCCACTAAAATTGTTGACAACCTAACAACCATTCACGTTTCGTGAATAACCGTCGAAAAATCACTCAAATTCGTCGATGGGCAAGGGGAAAATCAGCTGTGAACTTGGTTAAATCTCTATAACACTTCATTTCTGTTCAGGGCAATAGCGCGATAATTGAAAAAACGACATTTCGAGAAAGACGTAGCTTTAAATTTAAGAAATTCAATTTGACCTGCATCTTTTTTGTACGCCATTTTTTTATGAGTGTCAACGGCAAGTACCTACAAAAACAGGTATTTCACCACCAACAATTCCCGATCTCGAGGCACTTCCAGAAGCATCCCTGCTTTGAAAGCCTCTCTCAGTTGTTCCAGGAAATGGCAAAGAAAACATTCAGCTGGTGTAATAAATACAAAATTGCCAGCTAAATGCGTGTTCCTAAGCTGGAATAGAACGTTAAAATCCAGCGTGCAGACAGCTAAGTTTTGAATAGTGGTCTCAAACAGTCTTAACTCTGAGTGAGTTGAATAGATTACCAATGGCAGTGTGAACTAATGGGAACGCTTTGAGTGAAATCTTAACTGTTGCCCCTCAGTTATGTAACCATTGTCTGTAGGGAGTATTGCAAGTTTATTTCTCGTTACCCTGCAGCAATAGAAGATATAGCCTTCCGTCTTCGACTCTAAGCCTGTGGGACAACACAATAGAAGACGGCCACGTGCAAGGTGGCGAACACAAGTCGAGGTGAACCTCAGCCGGCTAGGTGTGCGAAACTGAAGACAACAACTGGAGATAGGGGCGAATGGAGTGGCATGTCGAGTGAGCCTCAGGTCCAGCTCGGACTATAGCGCCCTAAGAAGAAGAATTCTAACCGTCCGTCTGAACAACTATCCTTCGCATCAGCTTCAGTCATTCTATTGGAAAGGTTGGACTACAAGATATTTCGTTGTCAAAATTTGAACACATTTTTGAAAGGAACTACAACGTTTAGGCGGCGGTAGATTGGTCTCGACATTTTGTAATCTTTAGCGAAGGCAGGTGAGAAGTGCTAGGGGTGTGTTTGAAATTTAACGTATTCTCATTTCTCTTTCTTCGTTTTTCCTTCAAATTGCTTTATTCACGTGATTTCAGTGTTCGATATCGAAAGCACAAGAAGCTTCTAAAGAAGCGGTCCTAGAAAGTGTCCAAGGCACATTCTTCGTTCTTGAGTTGGTTGTAACCAAATTCAGAAAAGTCAGCAAACATGTATATTTATGTATTGTACACAGGGTGGGCCAAACACAAGTTTATTTTGAAAAATGCAATAAAATATAATATAAATTTAAATAAAAAAAAAAATTAAATATTAATTTTGTCCATGTATTATGGCTTTATAAGTAAGTAAGAACAAACATTCCCATTGCTCATGAAATACAACGTCGTTTAAGTGGCTGTCTCGGCTGGCTTCGCAGTACCGCAGACTGTCACCCCAATTTGCCAAGACCTTGTTGATGGCTTCGGGCTGTAGCTCACGGCTGAGCACACGATTTGAGCATTTGGTGCGCAAAAGAGCGATGGTCATTGTCCAGGATGATAATCCAGGTCTTCAATTTCAATAATTAACAAAAAGTCGTTGACCGAAACGTTGTCCCCACCCTCATTTTCGAAGGAAAACGGTCCAATGCTGCTCTCGGCCACGACGACGGAGACCATGAGTGTTCGTTTCTCCTATTATAACAGGACTCTAAACTCTGATAAAATTGAAAACTACTGTTTCCTATTCCCAGACAATTTTAAGAACATTTCTCCCCTAACTTCACATTTTTTAACCTAAATACAAACTCGAAACGCAACGCTAACATAAAATTACATCTCCGGTTTTCCAGTTTATTGATTAGGAGTGAAGTATAACTGACTTTACCATTGGGGGGACTTCCTCTCATTTCAGTTATTTCACAATAGTTATGAATTCAAATTCAAATTATACAGCTATGGTCTAAAAACTAGGTGTGGGTATCATTCACACATATCACATCTGTTCTTTTTTCACAATGATTGTTATACCGTTAGCTACATTATACAATGTACCTGTGATAAGTGGGAAATGAATTCCGTTATGTTTAAAATTAAACTTGTCACATTTGAGTAAAGCTTTAAAAAAAAAAGTTGGAAATTAAAATAGGTGCGATGCTAGTCTTATGTAAAATTAATTGAGTTGATCACCTAAGGCCCTTTGGTGCTCTAGTTATAAAGGTAAAATATAATTACAATTGTATTGTTTGTCAAAAAGAGTGTTAGTGATTCATATCCTAAGTTTATTTCCACATTGCTCGAAAGATGACTGATTTTGCAGCAAAGAACGCAAATTAAATCATATTCTGGAATTTCAAAGTTAAAAAGCTTTGAAGTCGGCAAAAACTTGATGATTAACAACGCAAAACGCCAAGAAATCCAAAAGAACTAATCTGGAAATTGTTCAAATCTCTAGGACTGACCCATTCAAGTCTCGAATTGATATCGCTAAGGAAGTAGAAGACAATACCCGCGCCAGAAGTGAGAAGTGTTCGGAGACGAATAAATGAAACAAATGTGACCTGCAGAACGGCGAGAAATGTTCCCTACATGACGGTCGGAACTAAGATTAATTTAAAAGGTCTCGATGGTAAGACGGTAACCTAAATGCCGGTATATGAACCATCCATATGAGCTAACTACTAATAACGAACTTCTCAAACTCTGACACTTCATTCAGATGGAGTTTTCTCATTCGCAGAGAGCAATGGGTACAATTTGAGCAAACACACACATCATCGCGAATTTTTTGGTCGTGAATTTGTGGATCGCGTTTGCGTCTCTTGTGTATTGTGAACTCAGCTTGACAGTTCGCAAAGAAATCGATTGATTCGTGGAAAAAAAATAAATGAAAGTCGTTAATAAGGATACTTACATCCCTATTCTGGCAAACCTCAGTGATGTGTTTTAAGTCACAAGAACCTCACAAGAGCATGGTGAGTCACAAATTGTGAGGTTTTCGTATTCTGAGCAAAACCTCACAGCTTGTGAGCATCACAAGAACCGTCAAAATTGTGATGTTCTCATGAGGACATCACAAGGAAAAATAGCAACAAAAGAACTGTGACACACAAGGAAAAATAAACAGATGTTGATTTTATTTTGGCGTTTAGCTCATCTGCGAATGCGGCCCAATAATTCTGCCTAATTCCTATTCGGGTCAGTTGGATAATTTTTGCCCAGAAGAAAATCAGCATTCATTTGCAAGAAATTCGTATAATGGTCCAACTGCTCCTGGGATGTAGACTGATATTTTCTTGTTGCTGCAAAATATTCATTATTAATAAATACTTATACATATTTCATTAATATACACAATATTACATTGTTCGCTACGTTCTGCCTTTATTTTGTAGATACGCTCAGTAAGAAAAAAAAGCGCGAATATAATATTTGTAAAAAAAACAATTTTTGACATGGCAACGAATTCACCTCACCATGGTGACTATTCTTGTGTGTTTTCTTGTGAGGTCTTCGCCAGAATACCAAATAGCTGAAAACTCACAAGGTAGGCATCATAATTTTCGCCTCACTGACATTCGTGCGTTGTGACCACATCACAACCAGAATAGGGGTGTTAAACAAATTATTGTTGATATTTTAGTCGATAGAAAACTCGATAATTCAGTCCCCATCTTCTTGCATACCAAGATGTATAACATATTGCTTGTAGTTTCCAGGGAATTTATTGTTTCTAAAAGTTCTCGTTCGCATTTCGCTTTTATACGAATGACCCCTTACTCCCCCTCCCTAATACAGGAAAAACTGTCAAATATGATAGGGGCTGTCAATTGTGCGGGGGATGTTTCTTTTTTCTTCTTGTTGGACATAGCTGTAATTTGTTTGTCGAGGAAAGAACAAAGAGAGATGCAATGTATGATTCCCTTTTTTTTGGCGGCTGTCCCCTAATAAGGAAAATATATCGTTTTGGGTGTTTGTCCAATAAATTTCAAATCTCCTGTTACTTTAGTAAGCCCAGAAGGAGAATGAATGAATGTTATCCATACCACTCTAATGCAGAAACTTGCGTACAGCAAGTTTGGTGGGTGTTTAATTTCTTTTCAAAAAACCCACTGTTTGGGCTACACTCGTAAAAGCAACTCATTTCGTTCGGCAGAGGTATATACTGACCATGGTGGAAGGACAATAAGGTATGCTGCATAGCTTTACAGAGGCTCTACGTGAAGTCATAGCGGGAATTTTTATGTCAACTGAAATGTAAAGGCGGAAAGATCTTAAAAGTGAAACTGGACTCCAATCATTACGCCTGAAACACAATAGTACGTTTGCGCTGTTGTTGTCTTTCAACGCACACAATTCAATGGCCATGCACAAGATACAGCGTCGACCTGCGCTAGTGAAAAATGAGAGAGATGAGAGGATCGTAATAAACGTAAAACGCAAATCCATCGCACGTCATCATTCAATATGTTGGATATTTTTTGACAGAGGGGTGCGCTGTGAGAGAGATTTTCTCCCAAATTGAGAGTATTTTGTGTCAACTGTCATTTGAGAAATGTCATTTCAAATGAGTGTATGCAGAAAGGCGGTAATATTTTTCATCCGGTAGATGAGTGAGAGAATAGATGATAAATTGAGTAATCATTGCAATGCAGTGCGTCTCCGTAACATTAAGTCGGCTGGCGCAACGCACTATTCTGTTTTAGGCATTATAGCTTCTACAACAATTCACTGGATATTATGGCATTTTCCTACATAATATCATTTCTAAATTAATTAAATTCTTTCATTTTACATCAATTTGCAATTCAATTTCTGTTTTTTATACATTTGGTTTTTTACAAAATGGAATTGTGATGTAAGCTTAAGAATCACATCTGTCCAATGTCAAAAACGTACTCTGAGTGAGGTCATAAAACAAAACCATGATACTGACTTTCTGTCAAGATTTCGACCGGGAAACAGCCGTCAGTGTCAAAATAACCTATGAATTAAAAATAAACCACTAGATGGCCCACCCTGTACTTCCGGTATTGAATAAATTTCACTATCTCGTGAAGACTTTCAACGGCGCATATGTCCATTAATTGTGATGTAACCGACTTAACGCCATCTGGCAGAGTTCTACTTGTCGCCGAATCGAAGAGAACGACAAGAACAAGCCTTAAAGGCATAGTTGATTTCCAAGATTCGCCAGTGATCAAACTCAATTAGCAGCCCCATCAGTCAAGAGCTTTGCCAGAAAATTCTCGCTGTGTTCTCACACTCCACGTTACAGCGGAAGAGACCGGTTCGGGAATAGTGTATCGAAATAAGCGCGACGCGAGACGCCTCCTATCAGATATTGCGCCAGCAAAACGGGCGATAACTCGTATCACTCACTCATGTACACCCACTTAATTTTGTCTAGTTGCCCATGAAGCATCGCTCTCTCGAAGCGGGGCGGCGGCGAGGGAGGCGATTCCACTCATCAATCAATTAATTGTCTCGAGCAGTGTCAATGTTGCTCCACTTAGACGGAGGAGTTTTAATTAATAGGCTTTTGTGTGTTTTCTGTTTTGCCGAAATGACGCGTTGACAGCGTGTTAGATACTCGTACGAATTCCATGCAACGTGCAAACAATTTAGCAGCACGTACACACATCCACGACGAACCACATGTTGAGATAAAGCGCTGGAACTTAGATAACGTCGAGATTAAAACAACATGCTGCTTGTTTAGTTTCGAGATAAAAGAGTATCTGGCCATGCTTTAGCGGTTTTGTTTGTTTCGAATAGGAGGCGAGGCGGGGTCTGAAATGGGGGTTGCCGCTGCGCGGCTGGGGCGTTTCATAAGCCCCAAATGCGGGTGTCTGGGGGTCCCTTTCAACGCAATTGTCTGCCATACGCTGGCATATGTTCGGGGCATTTCAAAGGTATCTACTCTGTGCTATGCGTTTCTGTATCTTTCGGCGAAATGAGCTCGTGGCCAACATTTGAATGGTACGTGATCAGATCACCATCTAACCGCAAAGTTTTTTTTTTTGTTTCCAAATGGCAGCCGTTTGGGGTGAGCGTGGTGAGGTTGTTGGAATGAGCGAAAAGCTGAAGATCTAAAATAGAATAGCCTACATACGATTTACTCCGGTTTTTGGATGGGGTACGCCAACTTTGCGTCGGAAGGAAACCAGGCAAGATCTTTGTTTATCATATTTAACTGTCACGGGGAATCCCACGAGCTGTAGTGCCAAGGGTGGGAAGGAATTCAAACAAAAAGTTGGGTTTAAACAATCTGTAATTGCGTTCATGTGCTTGAAGGTGCAATTTTTCAGACAAGCTACTGTGTCAACCAAAAAATGACAGGTTCGACAGGTAGACGAAGTCCTTCACTACCTCGAAGTTATAGCTGCCTATGGTGACGTTTTGGCCAAGTCGTCGATGTTGTGCGTCCTTTCTCGATGACAGCATATACTTCGTTTTGCCCTCGATCACCGCTAAACCTATTTTGGCCGCCTCCGCTTCAAAACCAGCAAACGCTTCATTGACGGCTCGCTGTGTTCTGCCAATCACGTCAATGTCATCCGCGTATGCTAGCAGTTGTACGGAGTTCTGGAAGATCGTGCCTCTAGTGTTGGCGTGTGAGTCTTGCACGATCTTTTCCAGGATGATGTTAAAGAAATCATATGACAGCGCGTCGCCTTGTCTGAAACCTTTTTTGATATTGAAGGTTTCGGTGAGTTCGTTACCGACCTAGACGGAGCAGCGAGAGTTCTCCATCGTCATCCTGCACTGTCAAAACTAGACATGGCGTTGTATAGCTCGTCCCTATGCACGCTGTCATAAGCGGCCTTGAAATCGACGAATAGGTGGTGGGTGTCGATCTGCATTTCTTGGGATTTTGCCAGGATCTGCCGTAATGTGAAGATTTGGTCGATGGTGGACTTCCCCGGCCTGAAACCGCACTGATAAGGACCTATCAGGTTGTTGACGAATGGTTTCAGACGCTCACACAAAACGGCAGAGAGGATCTTATAGGCGATGTTAAGGAGACTTATCCCGCGGTAGTTGGCGCAGTTGAAGGGGTCTCCTTTCTTGTGGATCGGGCAAACGATACTGAGATTCCACTCATCGGGCATGCATTCCTCCGACCACATCTTACAGATGAGTTGGTGCATGTACCTTACCAGCTCATCTCCAGCTGCCTTAAACCGTTCCGCAGATAGTCCGTCTGCACCAGCAGCTTTATTCGACTTTAATCTCGATATCGCTATCTTGACTTCGTCTAGGTCGAGGGACGGAATTCTCGTCGATCATCGTCAATTGCGTTGAGTGGAACATTCTGCCTGACAGCGGTATTGGAGTCTTTTTCGCCGTTTAACAGTCTACAGAAATGATCTTTCCAGATTCTCAGTATTGACTGCGAATCTACTACCAGTTGTCCGTCTGCGTCACGACAGGCTTCTGTCCGAATTTTGTACCCATTGGATAGTTGTTTTACCCGTTGGTAGAACTTTGAGACGTCATTTCTGCCGTAACACCTCTCCATTTCCTCGATCGCGCATTTCTTATGCTCTTTCTTTTTCTTTTTGAGAAGCCGGTGCTCTTCCCTTCTTTTAAGTTCGTAGAGCTCACGAACCGCTCTCGTCCTTCTGTCCAGCGACAGGCATGACTCACCTCGGGTATATTTTAAGCCCTACCTACGAATGCGGATGTAGATAGTGACATGTACAGAGGAATCCCGTTCGCCCTTCGATTGTTTGCCAAAACAGAATGTGCTGTTTAAGACGATTACATCCAGATGTTGGCCCCGTTTAGCATATTTAAACCAAGTGTCCTTTCCATCCCTGGGCTTATTAGCACATCGTTTCTGATGAGTTTTTGGCGTGGTATGCTGTATCTTGAGCTGTGCTTCCGAAAAGTAACACATCTCTAAGAATCTATCAAATACACGAAAATATAAATATTTTGTTACAAGGAACTTACCTTCTCTTGCATATTTTTTTATGGATGGAGCGACAATCCGAGACGGACCTGGGTCTAGCTTCTACAGCACCCACTAGTGTTGTGCGTGCTCTGTTCTTTCACGAGTGGATGGGACGTACAATTTAATGCCGACTCTGAACGGCGAAGTTGAGAAGCTTTGTCTAGACAGGAATACGCTTTGAGCATTGTCAGTGATATACGGGTATCGAATCTGTCACACCCTCTGCGTACGAGTCGACGCACTAACCCACTACGCCAAGGCGACCCACAACCACCTTTTTACCGAATCGAAAGAAAAAGGCTTAAAATTTCCCAATAATGCAAATGTGTCAACAGTTGACAGCACTGCTTTGGACAGAACTCGCTTTGCTAGCGCTCAACCCCCGAGATCATCAAATGACAATGATCGCCTGATAAGTCGATCTTCAATTTCCGAAGTGAGCCACCCAGATGAGGTCCTAAAATTATAAGCAGATCTATGACTCTTCTCTTAGCTATCAGATGTAAATGGTGTCAGTGTAGTCACGATGTATTTTCACAGAAGCACATCAATCATTGAAAAATTTGCAATTATTCGTCAAGTATGAGTGCGTCCACGCGGTGAATCATTCAACATTATCCAAATTAAGGGACATGGCATTCATGTGCGGCATGAGTTTGCCAAATTCAACTTGCGTCATCGCTGAGCAGCACGCAGCAAGACCATGAGTCTTCGAAAAAACAAAACACCACGACTTCAAGTTGCGTGAGAATCATGAAAAAACATTGCTGATCAGTCACCCAGCAAAACAATGACTGGCTGTCAGTGATGCTGTGCAATTATTGGGCATGCAATTCACTCGTTCCGGATATGAAGCAGGAGTGATGAGTCAAATTAGACATGAATTGCTTTTTTTTCCCCTCAACGCTTCCAGCACTCTGTGCAATCGGCTTGCAGCTTTTGGTTACGTAAGACCAGCTAATGACTGCAGATGTCCGCCTGCAAATGGCGTTTGCGCGGCACAGCGAACAGGTCGATCATTATTGGAATCATGACAGTGATGACGATGACCTAATCATTGCAGTTCTAGCTAAGTCCAGTCACAGTCATGTGGCACCTGAACCAGAACGACTGAAAAAAAGAAACACTCATAGGACAATTATTGCAATTAAGTAAGTGCACGATGGCTCAAGACCTGCGTGCTTGCTAATTATGCCCATGCCAAGTGCTCGAACTCACTTTCGGAACCACATCTCGCCTGAATCCAGAGCAATTCACAGAAGCATGTCGCAGATGGGAATACACAAAGCCCCGCATACACTTGAAACAGCTTGACAGCCCTGACAGTTGAAAGTTCAATCCGATCCGAGCTCTGGGGTTTGAGAGCGCGCCAGAGAGAGAGAACAGTGCGCATAATCTAAGCCAAGGTGAAGTCAATTCATCAACTGCGCTCGCCGATTAACAAAACAACGAACGGCGAACAACGAAACAACGACGCTGACGGCCATTTGTTGTTGTTGCCGCTGGTAGTGGTGCTGGTGGTGGTGGCGTGCTGATGGTGTATCCCCCCGAACTGACAGCTGTGCCAGGGGAGCACGGTCTTAGAAAGTTGAATGTTATTTTTTTTTTCTGTTTCATTTAGCGTTGGTCTCGGGCTTGATTCAAGGTTGGTTGGGAGAAGATAAAAAATCGTGTGGATGGCAGATTTGTTGTAATTTTTCACTTCAAAAGCAGATGAAGTTGGCGTCGTCGGTGTGTGGTGGTGCGTGCGTGTTTGTGCCTGCGCTGCGGGCAAGAGGAGTATCACAAATGTCATGTCACGTATTTTATGATGTCAGCCATTTTATGCGCCAAACGGGGGGATATGCAAACGTTGCGGTCGCTACGAGCGAACTTTTCTACACAGCCACGACGCGACGGTCTGCAGCATCATTAGTTAGTTGCGACGGAAACCCGTTTCGCAGTCGTTCTGTTCTAATGGAGTCGCGATGAGCCAGACACTTATGGTCACATGGATGTTTATGGCACTGAGATCCTACCAAATAAGGTTTTTAGCACTTAAGAACTTCGTTTGAATAATTGGCGTATACTCGTATTCGGTTGACAGTGCCAACGCGTCGTTGCATGGCTCGAGCAAAAAGGAAAACTGATGCTCAGAGCTTGATTTTATTGCCTTCACTGTATGGTTTCATTGGCATTTACGATATTTACGATCAGAGTTCTGGGGGCTTTCAAGAGGAGTTCTTCCTCAAATGTCGCCGTTGTCTGGAAATATTAACTTTGTCGAAGGTGACACTTTTCACTTACGACACATTTCGAACGACTTGCAGTTATCAACAAATGCTTGTTGAACTTCAGGGAGTTGAAGTTGAACTTCAGGGAGCGTGACATTCAAGCCACATTCAGAGTTATGGGTCTTTCGATAACAGGAGGAAAGTAGCGTCCGTCTCTAGATTCTATAAGCTCCAACTAGAAGATTCTAGCTTAAGATTCATACGTTGTTTACATGTTTCAGCTGACGTACCCTTCGTTTAAGCTGATGTCTTAAAGAAAGAAAGGTAAGGCACGGGCTCTTGGACTTTGTTTTACCTTAGCTTTTATCTAAATTCTAGCGGAGTCGCTACTCGCTAGGCAGACCACATTAATATAAGAATGAAAAACACTCGATTAACTGTTAGTTTTTCCTATATTTTATATCTTCATATTTTGTCTAACTTATCAGGCTGACGACTCATGCAGGGTCCGAGCCTGAGCGATATCTGCTTTCCATTGCTGCCGGTCCTAGGCACGCTGCTTCCAGTCATCAAGACCAAGCTGTTTTGCATCCTCGATTACTTGGTCTTTATACCTGAGATTCGGTCTGCCTCTCAGGAGGCTCGGATTCAAAGAATCTCTTACCTGGAGGATTGTTGTCCATGCGCTCGATGTGGCCGAGCCAGTGCGGTCGACGGATCCTTGCCTTCTGGATACTTCCACATCCTGGTACAGCTCGGTTGTGATTTCTCCTCCATTCACCTTCTTGGCAGACGGGATCATATATCCGACGTAGAATTTTTCTTTCCAAGGCACCAAGAATCAGCTCCGTAGCTTTGCTTATCGTCCAACTTTCGGCTCCATATAGCAGGACTGGCAAGATATGAGTTTTGTAGAGCATGACCTTAGTCCTTCGAGTCAGGAGTTTTGACGCCAGGCATTTTTTGTAGGATGCCCCTATTTTATGGTTGACCCTTGACTCATCGATATCCTTGATCTGGGAGGTAGCGAGAGACCTTTTCTTCAGGTTTCTTCAGGCGTAGAAGCTTTTTCTTCTCCCTTCTTCTAGCCCGGTACGTCTTCTGCGCTGATCTAGTTTTTCGTTGCAGCGCCTTTTGGTATGCCGTTTCTTATGCTCACACTCGCCATCATACCACGTGTTCATCGTCGGAGGTGGTAGGTAGCCTAACGTGGTCTCGGCTACCTCTTTGGTTGATCGGCAATGCAACCACATCTCGTTGGCATATCGGAGAGTCTCTCACTTGGTTGCTCTTCGTAGACTCTGGCAATCTCGAGTGTGCTCAAGAGTCCAATGTCAATTTTTGTAGACGTTCCTCCGGAAAACTGCGAGAATTGCTCCTAAAAAATGTGAGAGGAGTTGGGTCTGAATTCTGAATACGTACCCGGAGACGGTGAACGTGTACCTACGTACATACAGAAGACAAACCATCATGATGTAAGGCAAACCAGGTGGGCTTAGGGTTGCTAGAGTTTTTTCGATGCTTAGTGGGACAAATCACAAAAACGTGGAAAAAATACAGGGCTTTTAAATTTTTACCCGGGACAAATAAGAAACTCTATTTTTAAAGAAAAATAATGAAGACATTATTATTTAAATACTAGATTTCGTACCCGGCTTTGCCCGGGTTTGTTTCTTCAACCGGTACTTTACCTGTAGTGAAAATATAGTTTTTTCAAAATATCCTGAAGAAATGTGTTTAAAATAGTAAAACGCCAAGAAAATTAAACTTTCTACTTTTTTTATTATAAAACTTGTCTAATGTAAGGCAGTCGCTCAGCTTCGATCTTGGCATACATGTCCACCAAATATTGATGTAAAAGTTGGCCGTAGTTCAGCAATCTGTTCTCTTTCGGCATTACCATTAAGCCCTTCCAGTGGGTCGCCGTGGCGTAGTGGGTTAGTGCGTCGACTCCTACGCAGAGAGTGCCAGGTTCGATACCCGAATTTACCACCTTTCATATTTCACGGCTCTACCTCTTTCGAGTCACTGACAATGCTCAAAGAGTATTGCCTGTCTAGAAAAAGCTTCTCAAACTTGGCCGTTCGGAGTCGGCATTAAACTGTAGGTCCCTTCCACGCGTGAGAGAACAATAGCACGCACAACACGAGTGGTTGCTTTGAAGCTAGGCCCAGGTCCGCCTTGGACTGTAGCGCCACCCATATTATTTTTATTATTATAGTTTGATCTACAAAAACCATAAGCGAATTTAAGCAGCACTCAGGGATGCTCGAGTTCAACTCTTTGATAGTGGTTAGAGAAGAAGGTTCAAGCCTCAATACTGTGGACGTAAAGACTCAGCGCCAAAGAAGATCAAGCTGAATTAAAGGAGCTTCAGAATGCATTCGCACCAGAATGGACAAAGACTATATAAGGCAACGAAGGACATGATTAAGACGCCGAATTGAGGGGGACCTTGACATGCAAAGCTAGAGCTAGGGAAATGTGGTGACTGTCCTACAATACCCTATCGCGGGTACACAAATTAAATATATTCCCGACAGCGTCTCGGCATTCAATGACAATCTTCAGTCAGTACAACAGTCAAAAAAGGTGTCTCAAACTTCGTCTTTCGGAGACAGATGTATTTGCCCTCCCACACTCATAAGAAAAGCCTCAACAAAAATGAGCGCTTTGGACTGCTGGGAAAGGGAGTTGAAAAGCAACACCGAACTTTAAAGCCTCTCGAAGAAAAGGCAATTCTAGAAGTTTGACCGTCGATCCAATAAAAAAGGAGGCCCATTTAATTGCGCGACAATTACAGAGGGATATTTCTCCTAAACTTCGCCTATTAGATCTTCTCTGCCGTTTTGTGTGATCGCTACCGTACATAACGCGATAGGTCCTTATCAGTGTGGTTTCAGGCCCGGGATGTCGAAGAAAAAAATAACCCAAGAGATGCAGATCGGCACAGACCAAGTATTCTTCGATTTCAAGGCCGCATATGACAGGATACATAGAATCTAGCTATACAACCCCATGTCAAATCCAAACATACCTGCCAATCGCGTTATGTTGTGTATAGGGATGCATCGATGGATAGGGTACATCAATGTTTGCAAAACACCGATCTTTCCTTCATGAACATTGATATTAACATCGTCTAACATGTCTATGAACACGTGTGTGTCGGGGTAATCCCACTACACTCTGTTTTTTTTATTAATTCCGGGATTACTGATACCCTTAAGTGTCCGAGGTCAAGAACACAAAGCCGTGAATGAGGACAAGACGAGGGTATAAGTTATAGTTTCCTTCGCGTTGAATTCGAAGCAAAACCTTATATTTTTCTTTTAGGACAATTACTGTCCGCTTTATTGTTCTCAATCAAACTGAACTTAAGATCTAACTTTCAGGTATTTATATCTACGTCAACCATCGATGTGACATGCATGGATCAGCAGTTTTATTCTCAAAATAATGATGTTGCAACATTGCTGATCGAACTTCTCGAAATTTGCTGGAGTGTCTGTGGCGTATGGCCGTTTGGGTGCGCAGGTACATCGGACGTTGGCCTATTTTAATTGTTGTTCTTGGAGTGTGAGCGTTTTAAGTCAAGTGAGAGTATTGCACCTGACTGATGGAATGCGAATTGTAACTTTGTGGTGTTAACTTATATACTGTCTTCAAGGAAGGACACAACCACAAAGCACCAGAGACAGGTACAGACACTTCCAAGCTGTCTAAGACCTTTCTCACATTACTTCCTCACTTTCAATCACATTACACCGACGTTCAGCTTCTGCCTTTTCATCGCCAAGGAAATAAATTTGTAAACAATTTAGTTTCTTCATTTGGCAGTGGGAGAAGGGAACCAGCCTGACCCTGAATCTTAAACGTTGGCATGAAGTTTGTTGCATGTTGCATTGGCACTGAAGTACCGAATGAAGTCATTTGAAAAGAGGAATTATATTTACGGATCATGCTAAGAAATTCTTTCATCAAACTTTTCAGAGGCTCCGGCAAATCTGGAAGTTCCCGTAAGTAGACTTTTCCTGCGGCACAACACAAACTGGGAGTCTCTACCTCAAACTTCATTGCTTGGCAAAAATTACACGTCGACGACATGCGACCAATAGAGAGTTGTGGAAAGTTGAAGTATTCCAACGATGGGTCATAGTTCAATGCTTCTTCTTTCATATACAGCCAATGGTTAGAACGTAACAAGTATGAAAATGTTTATTGTTTCCTTTTCGTTTGGTGACTCAGGCAGTAGTTCGTATATGTTCGATTGAGACGTAGAAAAAAATGAATGGTTGCACCAAGGGAAAATATGAAAAATGTGTGTGTATATATGGAAGTTACAACACACTGGGGGATGGTTGATATCCACGACTACGCAACTTGAAATGGTTTCATACCGGATTGATGCAACCACCCTTATTTTGAGAATTTAATTCCCGTTTAAAAAGTGCTAGTAACTTCCGAACCGTATGTCGTACCAACAAAAAATCTAAATCTTAGAATGATTTTTGTTGAAAATTTCAGAGCTCTGCGACGTGTAGTTTCGGAGCCTTTGTCGGTCAGACACACAAACTTTCTGCTTTATAGTTAAGATTAAGGAGGTGTTCACACTGAGTTTACCCAGAAATTAATGTGTCCCGGTGGAAGAGTTGAATGTATGTCTAAGAACCGGGATGTCCCGGAAAAAAAGATGATAAGTCCGCCATTCTCTTTTATCTTGTGACTTCACTCCGGGGCAATACTTGCTTTCCATAAAACATAGCACACTGCTTTAGGAACTAGATTGCAAAGAGTTCTCTTCGAATTACATTTTATGAAAGGCATATTGTTTAAATGTATAGTCTGCTGTGTTCTTCTTAAAATCCGATCCTTGCGCCTCATTGGTTAATCACTCAATTCTACAGAGATCACGTGAAGTAAAAGATGAATTTTCTACAAGTCCACAACGCCACTGCATTTGTTTGATTAGTGAAGAGTTATTAATTCCACAATTCCACACTTTAATGGGACAAGTTGTAAGCCGTAACGTGCGTCCCACTTTTAGCCATAATTCACACAAGTTTATTTCCCCCACGGTCGACATGGTTACGATCAAACTCACCTGTGGACCAGTGCTGCCAGTATTTTCAAGTGGCATTCACCTCACGGCAAAAGAAAAATTACCAAGAACAGCTTACGGAATTTAAGAAAACAGAAGTATTTCCAAGGACATTTTGAGAGAGCAATGCCTACCTCTACTAATGAGACTTCAAATCTCCATTCATCCATTCACTATTCCACTCGGGAGAGAATAAAAGCACGCACAACACGAAAAGACTGCTGTAGAAGCTAAGCCCATGATCATGCATCATTCATAGTATTCTTAGCAGCACTGGCTCCGTTAATTCCATCCCCACACGACAGAAGTCCAAAGCCTTAGATCACCCACCGCATCCGTTCCCAATTGCAGATTACTCCCAAGCGATATTCGCGTTAAGCCCACCTATCTGGAACTAATTGAGGAATGATGTGAGCGTGCACTTAATGAACGGCAGCCACATTGTCCGTCACCCATCGCGGCATGATGAAGTGCCAACCAGCAAATTACACCAATTTAAACCTGTGAACTCTGCTGATCGCAGATATCCAGCAGATGTGCCGCCTTCCTCGCCGCACAGCCCGCACTGCATTAACCTAAATTAGTTGCGACAATTAAATGCCTTTTGTCATAATCTAACCACGACGAGCCTGGCCGGGCCGGGCCGAGTGATAGACCGCCAAACGAAAACGCAAACGATCGCCGACGACCGATCGGTGGCAGTTGCATAATCGAAAGCAGAACGAGGTGATTGCTGCTTAGATTCACACACAGCGATCGGTGGCGGCACGGCGCGACGCGGCACAAGGCGAAGCGGTGATCGCAACAAATCGCATGCCAACATATGTGCAACATGAAAAATTCCAAGCCTAATGCGCTGAGCCTTCTGCGCCCCCTCCCTTCTTGTGGTCTGCCTTTCCTTCTCATTTCACTTTCAAATCCACTCGAGTGGTCGCTGTGCAACCGCCACCAGGCAACCGGACGGACGACAACGGGCAAATTAACTGACAACAACTCTACGGCACGGGAATAGCAAACCGAGACCGCAAGGCAATAAACCAACCAGCGAGCAGCAACTCCGTGGCGTTAGAGCGCGACCAGAGCGACCAGAGCAACCAGCGCACAGGTGATCAGGAGTGGAGACATGAAAGCATTTTTAAGCAGGTTGCACAGGTTGCTGGTGCACGGTGCTCTGTCACTGCGCCGCGCCGCGTTGGTGCTTTGCTGCGCCAGTGAGCCTACCAGCCGGCTAGTCAGCCGGAGGCATGTGCATGTGAACCCGCTGGCATTTTGTGCGACACGGGCAGTCACCGTCACAAGCCTCTCCCCGTAATCGAGACGATTCTATTTGATTTTCGCAATTGGACGAAATCTCCCATACGACGGCGGCTGGGCTGGGGATTGATCGGCAGCGCGGCGCGGCGCAGTACAAAGCGTGTTGAGGGTACCCTGGCGATGTTGGAAAATGTGTGTTTTGTTCGATTTTTCGGGTTTTCCTGTGGTCGGTTTTTCGAATTTGTATTCACGGCGGATAGTGGGCGCGAAATGGTTGATTCCACCCGCTGCCGCTTAGCGGCTGGACGGGATATCGCCGCGCCGCCGGAGGCATTTCTGCATGACAGGGTATTTCAATGCGAACCCCGTGATTGTTGTGGGAATTTAATTTGCCTGACAGAGCGCAGGTAGGCGCTGCTGGTGCGGACCTTTAACCTTTCTCTCTGGCTTTGTCTGTTGAATATTTTTGTTCCCCGAAATGAGAGGACTTTTGATGAGAGGACGCCCGCCACGTGAAAGGGCGTGGGCTCTCGAGGCATACGAGGATTTGCTGGCTTGGGTGTTGACATTCATTTGATGTAATCGTCCCTTGAACCGAGGTGGATAGGCCGGAATGGTTTACATCGAAATGTGGGCTGAAGTCAGTGGCCTATGAAGATGTACTCCTTGTGGGCGGATAATGGAAGTCGCTATTAATGTCAAAGGGAAGTAGAAAAGTGGGCCATCCATATTTAAGAGGGTAGGGTTTACAATGTTGTTCGGAGGGGTATGTGCATGAAGGTGGGGTTCGAGAGGAACCCAATTAGCACAACAAAGGCCTGACAAGTGGTTATGACGGTCTATTGTCAACACCATCATGTGAGGTTCAGGAAAAGCTCAATGGTGGTAGTTTTTGGGATATCCTGAAGTGAAGAAGAAAATATATTTGGGAACCATCTTCGAGTTCTTCCCCGAAGGGCTGCTTCTTTTTCAAGGCAACAGAGGACGACCGCGTCTAAAGACCTCCACCAGCCTGGGGTTCGAAATTGAAGGCAGCTTCGCATCACGCTAGTTGAAGAGACTTCTTGATTGAGCTCTTTGTCTACCCACGACTATAGCGCCATACGTAGTAGAATCTTCGGGTTTCTGCAAACTCTAGAAGGAGGCTCAACAATGTTTATCAGTATTAGTGCTTCGTTGCATCTGCTGCAGTTCGACGGGTGAAGGATGGCTAGTCTGCAGGCGTTCGTTCGATCTTCTCAAGTATTAGATTGGTCATCATTTGCCAGAAGTAACACGGTTGGTTAACCGATCCCATCTGAGGGTGGTCGTATATTATGGATGAGATTCTTGTTTTGACTAGGCCAATCGGAATGTGAACACCAATCGCAGTCGAGCAGTCAAGAGTCCAACCTAGCCTGGCAACTTCTCCAGCTTTCGGTTAACGAAGTATCCTGCTCTGTGCGAAAGCTGGAACTAACATTATGATTCCCTTGGTTTACTATCTAAAGGAGCATAGATCGAGGTAAATGTACAGCACCTGCTCCAGTGAAGACTGGCGCCTACATGCCTTTAACTCTAGGTCAAAATTCCAAAAACTCTTCGCAGTACATCAGACTGTGTTTGGACAAGAACGCCTTGATTATTGCCTTTCAGTTTGAAATGTCGTGTCTGTACCGCTCACCGTTGATTGAGACGTTTTGGTGGTCATTCTCATTCTTGAAGACATACATACATGTCAAAATCTTGTCGTAGAGTTAACCTAACGGTGACTTTTTTTCGGATAACGTTGCTTCGACAATACCTTTGGTTTGAGTTATCCGAATTGAACCATGTTTTTAAAAATAAATTTGAACAATTCTTGACGTCTTTCAGGAGTGGAGTTTTTCACGATAAATTGATAAACCAAACTAACGTCAAAATGAACGGGAACTGTCACTTCGGATGTCGCAGAATTCAATCTTGGCAATTTAAAGGTATTCGCCTATAAGAAATCTTTATGAAGCCAACTCAATCATATTCTAAAGCCTATGAGAACAAAGGGCTATGAGTACTGCTAGTCGCAAGCGAAGCCCTCGGCTTAACATGGAGTGGAAATGTCAAATTATTTGCCGACGTGTTCGAGCAAATGACCTTGTGCTATGTTCCCAGAAACGAAATCGTGAAGTTTCTGGAAAAAATAAAAACAGACGAGCAACTGCAGCTTTTCGACTTACAACCGGGGTGCTCATTCTCAATATCCCTTGTATTGTGCCCTAGTTTCATTAAAATTATCCAAACCTCCAAGATTTCGCCATATTTTTTTTCATACCCCGCGCTTTCAGCGAAATCTTGTTGAAACCCCCTTGAGTTCATCCGTCCACGAGATTTGTCAAACCGAACAAGCCTATAGCGTGAACTTCAGTTTATTTTGGGCACTTTGATAGTAAATTTCTCTCTCTCTCTCTTTTCTACTGTTCTCAACATATTTATTTCTTGGCCAAGATGTTTTACCTGTCAGTTTAAAATTGACAGCTTAAGACATTTGAATATACTACCAACTCGGTGGGAATGACTATTTTTGTGGATGTCCTCGTGACACGAGAAGATTGCTCAGTAATCTGTAGCTTTGTAGCCTAATGTAAAAGATTAAAATAAATAAATAAATGGAATGAAATTAAATAATCTATTTGTACTGATTTTCAACATTGACCGCTGGAACAATCAACATTCGTAGCCATAATAATAATAATTTGGGTGGCTCGACAGTCCGAGGCGGACCTGGGCCTAAGCTTCTCAGCAACCACTCGTGTTGTGCTATTGTTCTTTCACTAGTTGAAGGGACCTACTATGCCGACTCCGAACGGCGAAGTTGAGAAGTTTTTTCTAGACAGGCATACTCTTTGAGCATTGTCAGTGACTAGAAAGCCATACAGACTGTAATTTCAATAATGTCTGAGATCATATTGACTCGGATAATTTTCCTACTGTCGGCTCGTTGCAAGGGATATCGAGAATGAGCACCGAGGTTGTAAGTCGAAAAGCCGCAGTAGCTCGTCTGTTAAGATCTTTCCCGATGGAGTTTCCCAGAGATTCCTCGTAGTTTCGTTTAGAAACAATCTCTTCCTCGATTTCGATTTTACAGCCTCTCCGTTAAAAACACATGTTTTGACAACGAGTTTAGGCAGGCACATGCGCCGAAAATGGAAGACAACACTGGTCGTGAGCTCTACGAACAGAAAAGAAGGGAAGACACCCGGTTTCTAGGGAGGAAAAGCCGAAGGGCTTGTGACCGAGCAGTTGCAGAAGCACTGTGGCGGAAATGATATCTCAAAGGTGGAGATAATGGATAGTCGAAAAAGTCTTTTCGTATTTCTAATCAAACTTTTTTCACAGACAATTCATGTTGTACCCACACACCGAGCTTTTTTTTTGTAGCCATCCTTTTTTAAATGGTTCAAATCCGTTTGGTGATGAGTGTTTAGTTCCTGGGCGATGTCATGGCTGCTTATGTGACGGTCCTGGTCAATCTTTTCAATAATTTCATATACTTTTTCAGCGATAGGTCGACTAGAGCGAGCTGCATCTTTCACATCGAAATTTCCAGAACGGAAGCGAGCGAACCATTGTTGTGCTACACGAACTGATACAGCATCGTCTCTGTAAACTTCACTAATTTAATTTTTTATACTAAAATTTCGAAATATAGCGAATTTCTTCATTATTTTCACTCATTTTTGAACAGCTGTAACGTTTTTTCAACTTCTACGAATTTTTGGTTAAATGAAGCTTAAAATATCACCTTTCCAACAAAATATGGTATGACACAATGTGATTGATAGCACTGGAGATAGACGACTCCAACGACATCTATTGACAAACTACGAAAATATTTTTTCGACTACCCATTATATTCCTCTCGGAGTGATCATTGACATACATAATTCAGTACCTTTTTCTGTGACTACCCAATTTCAGATTTAAAGGCAAGGCTAACTGTGGCATCACCCATAAAAATTTAAAATTAAACCAAGCCCTAAATACATGGTGGAGCAAAATTGTTCAGATGTTATAAGCGTTTGCAAATGGCGTCGTACGTCAATCATATTTGACATTTGTGAACTAGATAGCTGTAGTATACAAACAGACAATCAATGGAAGGCTATACTCCGCAAGAGCCTGGAATAATTGTGCCGATTTTTTTCAACCAGTAATCGGTCGGTGGAGTTAGCACAGTGTGAATTTAGATGGACCTTATGGATCGAACTACAGGACACCATGCAGGGCGTGGCCGGATTGCGAGCAGACTCATGGAAAATAGGATAAAACGGGCAACAATGTGTATCAATACTGGCGGCAGCCAGTTGACGGATATCATCCTTTCCACATAACCCTTGAATAACATCGTAGAAATTTCATACACTTTTACAGTCGTGGGTCCATTGGAGCCATGTCTTTTGATCAATCAAGAAAATAAATAAAAGTATTAGGTTTTTAATTTTTTTATAATACTTAACCTTAAGCAATAAAAAGGAAGTTTTAAAAAAGTTAACCATGAGAACTTTAATTTAAAACACTTTAATTGAAGTATAATGATGCAAATGTGTAGTAATGTGCGTGGGTTTACGACCTAAGTTAAGTGTTAACAGAAAAAATAATGATTTCCATCACTCAAAATCATTTTTTTTGCTTATTGAGTAAAAAAGTAATTCAAAAACAAATTTGGATGATTCATTTTGGTCCACCTTGTATACTGACGTGTGTCATATCTTTCCAAATTACCGTTATTTTCTTGATTGAAATTCACTCACTTTATTAAGGGTTGACCGTATATCCAAGGAGCATATTATTTTGCTTTGATATTAAAGACATTTCAGTGAATTGATCAGTTCTCTTAATTACATTGCACTTTAACACCATTTTTTCAGTCAACCCTCGAGTCTAGTGCCACCAAAAGGCACCACAGCGCTTTAGAGTTCTGCCCTAAGCCAAGAGGAAACCATCATACCTCACATTCCTCACAATCCTCCCTCTGGATTCCTGCCAGGATGTTTTTCTCACGAACCATGATATCTATTGACTCACACGTACAGCCAGTGCCGCTCGTCAATGTGCATACATGATCGACTACCTACGCTCGATTCGAAAGACCAAAGTTCAAAACATTTCGGAATGACGGTTAACATATCGAATGCACACACATCGAGCACGTGTATCGCCCGTCAAATATGTCGAATTTCTCAAGCGAAATAATTTGCCAATTTTATACACCCTGTGCTACCTCCTACGTGACAGAAAATCATTCGCAAAGCTCTCTCCCTCCCCGCAGTCAAGCATGAGATTCCAAAGCCCAAATGTCAAATCTACCTGAATCGCTCTGCACGCAGTCAAGTACCTGGCTACGGCTCGAGCGACAACCCTCGAAGTAATCTTTAAGTCGACAACACAAAAAAAAAAAGAAAAAAGAGGAGTCGAAGAAACCGAAGCGGACAGCGGCTTAAATAACTCTAAATAAGCGTGATCACCTTCAGGGTTTCCAATTGAAACGGTTGTTACCTCTTTCACAAACGAACACATGCCAGCCAGCGTCGGTGTGCACTCGCAGCCAACAACCACTGCCTACCTACCCACCGCCAACTCCAAGCCAGCTCCAAGCCGTGTGAACTATTGGAGCTCACAATCTGCAAGGCTACGAGTGGGTTAGATTCCTACCTGTGGATACGTGTATCTGTATCTCTTTTTGTTCGTTTCTTGATTTTTTCGCCTATCGAGGAGGTTGTTGTTTTAATTAAAAGCTGTGAGAAAAAACCGCATTTACAGAGAAGTCAGTTGGTCACATGAGCCGAACTGGTTTATGCTTCCATGGCGCTTCCACGGCAAAACGAAAAAAAAACCGAGCGGACACGGACGCAGAGTGACATCAGTAGGCTTTCATGCTTACAATCTGGTCATCTCGTTCCACTGCTTCCTGCTAACGATGCTAATCAAAGGCATCGCGGCTCTGCTTCGAGAATCTGTTGACGCTTGACGTGTATAATTTGATAAAAGGCACTCATTAATCGAACATTAAATTCCAATCGCTGACGCAAATTTAGACAGAGACCAGTCTGGACATCAGAAAACTGGAATTTCTGATATTCGGAATTTTCGATTTTTATTTTTGCATCAAAAAAAACTTGATTCCCCCTCCAAAGCATGACATAAGAAGCTGCGGATAAGCCAAATGCGGATTCTAACCGTAATTCTTGGCGAATTTAAAACCCTCCATTCAGATTGGCCGCGCCGATATGGCGGGCGGCGGATTCACGAATCCTCGAGTGCTGCATTCGTGTCGCCGATTGTATCGAAAAAGCCGCTCACTACGGGCACTCAGTGGACTAGATCTAGTGACTGCACTCAGCGCTGCTGTCGCGTTCGGTGAATTATATGTACGAGCAGCACGACAGGAATCATAAAAATGATCTGCTTGTGCTTTGTGGCATTGTTAAATGTCAATTGTCAGTCACTTTGCAGACGTTGTTAACTCATTTGCGCGATCTAACGCGCGGATAACCGCGATACTTAAAGAAGAGAAGAATTTTTTAATGACACAACTTTCCATTTTTTTCTTCTCCTTTTTTTCCAAATGAAGCAGTCACGTACGCCAATGCATGTCTAGCAATGTCACATGCCGGGCCGGCCCTCAAGAGATGGATGCACTAAAGCGGGATACAATGGGGTTTCGCTAACGCTATCACGGCGAATTCATTTACATTCCGCGTGGATAAATGCGTTGGTGCGCCAATTTCCACTGAAGTTTGACATTTGTGACATAAGCCAACTCTGCGAAGTCTCAGGGCGGCTGACATTTTTTGTTTAAAAATGCGAACACTCCCTTTTGTTTTGTGCGTGAACCCTTTCACATTGCTTCACTCTGGGCGGCTCGGTAAATCCGGTGCCGAGGGGATGCCCTTTGGCGACGTCGAGATACACAGGAAATCATAAAATGAATTCGCAATAAATCAAAATGTCAGTGTGCGGGGAATTCCTCTCGTTTACGTCGAATCTATGCGATTAGGAAATAATGAATACACTAAGCGCACAATAAACATTGGTAGGCGTTCTTATATCCTGTTTCGGGCTACCGTAAGCGTTATTATACATCGCTTTGTTGAATATAAACTCTTTTACAGTGGGGTTGAAAAAATGTGTGACACTTGACTTTTAAATTAATTTTGTGCATGATTCCAAGGATGATGTCTTTTTTTTTTTTTAAATAATCTTCAATTGTATTAATTTTTTGTGCTGTGACTAAGCTAAAATGTTTAACATTGAGAAGAACTAAAAACAGATATCTTTCATATTTTAAATAAATTTTCTAGGAACATAGGACCACTTTAAGAGAGGCCGACAAATTTAGACAATGTTAAGCGTGGTAAATGAAGTCTCTAACTAGTTCGAAGAGCAGGACGGTCAAGGAGAAACAATTGCCAATACTCGCATTTGCTCACATTGCCTGCAAGATACGAAGCAAGCTATTTATTGGGCGTCGGTTGGGTCTGAGATTTGGTTGAGCTCTAGAAAGTAAATGTCATTGGATTCCGCTTTATTGGAATACATCGGTCTAAATTTTGTTGGTCCAATAATTCGAAGTGAAGAAAGAACATAGAGAAAGGCGGAGTAAGTTTTCGCTCCTTGTCATTTGACCTAGATAAGAGTTGTCATGATAAAGCGATGTCCCAATTAAGCGGGTGTACATAAGGTGTGTTATTTTTTGGCGAATCTATAATCAGTTCACTTTTACTTTTTACGCGAAGCAACTACAAAGCAAAAGTGAGTATAAAATGAGTATAACTTACTCAGTAATCAAAAGTGAGTATAGCGCTTTGAAGAATCTGATTCACAGGTGGCGCCTCACCTAAGATTCAGATACCACGACTGAATAACAGATGCTGCCGACAAAACTTCTTAAAAATACAGCAGAATAATCGGTATTGGTGTTCTAAGTTTCGACGTAGGATAACGTATCTCAATATGTAATCCATTTTTTTAATATACAAATGCTACTAGTGAATTTTAAAATTTTGAATAAACCAAATTTGTAGAAACACTATAAAACATATTTGTTTCATTGGCAACCACCTAGCAAAACTATTTAGACGTCTAATGCCATGAGAATAAAGGCACATACCAACATTTGACACAAAAAAATAAAGTGAGTATAAAGTGAACAAAGTTAGGGTAAAACGAAGTATATGCTATCATTAAGAAAGGACACAACATCGACGTCTTGGACAGTGTGTCGCAATGGGCAGCTATTACTTCGAGGTAGTCATCGACTTTGTCTACCTCGGCTCCACAGTAAACAGTGCAAACAACATCAGTACCGAGCAGAATAACTCTTGCCAACCGCTGTTTCTATGGGCTCAAGAGGCAATTGAGTAGTAGAGTCCTCTCCCGAAGGACCAAGCTAACATTATATAACACCTTGATCATCCCTGTCCTGCTCTATGGTGCGGAGGCATGGACAATCTCAAAAGCGGATGAGGAAGTCCTTGTCCTCTTCGAGAGAAAAGTTCTGCGTGTCGACAGTATTTATAGGGACGAGCAATGGAGAGCAATGTCTAGTTTTGGCATCCCTACCAAACTCGTCCGTTTGTGCAGTATGACTATGGAGAACGCATGCTGCTCCATCAAGTTCAGTAAAGACCTTAGCGAGACCTTTGATATCAAAAAGGATTCAGACAAGGCGACACTCTGTCATGCATATTCTTTAACGTCATTCTTGAAGGAATTGTTCAAAACTCGCACGCTAACTCGAGGGGGACAACCTTTCAAAAGTCTGTCCAGCTACTTGCATATGTCGACGATAATGACATTATCGGAAGAACTCAGCGTGACTCCATTTTTGCGGCTTCCGTCACTAGACCCACAAAAGGTGCCATTGACAACCTTTTGTGAGTCTAGTGAAGGATGCCGCAAAAATGGGTCTAACGGTAAATGAGGGCAAGACTAAATATATGCAGTTAACGAGAAAGAACACCCATCACCCACGTCTCAGAGAGAATGTCACAGTAGACAGGTATAGCCTTGAGGTAGTCAAAGACTTTGTCTGCCTAGGAACCGCTATAAATTCAGACAGACGGACGATACCAGCGCTGAAATCAAATGAAGAATAACTCTTACCAATGGTTGCTTCTGTGGGCTAAGAAAGCAGCTGATAAACAAAGCCCTCTCTCGAACGACAGGAGTAATCCTCTATAAGACCTTAACCGTCTCAGTCATGGCATGGATTTTGTCAAAAGCTAACGAAGTTGCTTTTGGTTGCTTTGAGAGGAATAGTCTTCGGGTGCATAGAGGGTGAGTGGGGGAGGAGATGTAACGACTGTTCAGAGACATCGACTTAGCCAGAAGAGTGAAGATCCAACGATTGAGACGACTAGGTCATGTAGAGCGGATAGAAACCAATGCACCGTCCTGGAAAGTCTTCGAATCCATCCCGAGGAACGGCGTAGTAGAGGAAGACCGTGACTCATGTGGAGCCTCAACCAACTATGCGTGGGAATCTGGAGGCAGCTAGCTAAAGACCGAGCTGGAGACGTTTGTCGGTAGAGGCCCAGATCCACCCCAGACTGTAGCTCCACCATAAGTAAGTAGGGAACTTATCTTTATCTTAAGAGGCCTTGAGCACGCAGATGGATCTCTTCTCGTAAAAATATTTTTTCCACAATTTTACACGACGAACGGCTTGGGCGACCGACCAATGCGATGTTATGTCAGAAACGCATGAAATACTCAAATTTTTCAAGGGGTTTCTGTTGCTAAGAACTCGAATATCCACGGTCCACGGTCCACTACAACCTAATTTAGTCTACTAAGTTGCAACGACACCTGTTGTTGAACGATTCTGAATTGTATTTCAGCCCACCTTCAGGTAGGACAAAGGTCTGCTGCGACTGCTTCGGCTTCAACACGAGCCTGATTTAGTCAATGGCTAAGGGCCGATTTTTCAATAGTCAGATAAACAGTCAGATTGCTAACTAATGAATAAGTTTATTCTAGTCTTTATCTGCTAGATCAGTAGTTTGAGTTTTTCAATCAAAAAATAACAGCTGGATAGTTATTTGACGGTTTTTGCAGAACTACATATATGAACTATGTCTAACTTCACATGACTCGGGTGTGAATGAAACAGCTTCATCATGGTTATATATATAGTTAGGAATTTGTCCTTAATTTGTCGTTTCGATTTCAAGTCTGATTAAAATTGTAGGAATGGAAAACAGTACAGGCTGCATCTTTCTGTAACCTGAATCTTCGTTTTAAATCTGCGTTTTCCCATTCCGTATAATCGGTCAGGTCAGGTCTCTGTCTCACTACTCTTTCCTTTCTTGAATATGGATTGAAGTAATTATGCACAAATTCTTCTTCCTCAATAAGAATATCTTCGATGATATCGAAAAAATCCATTAGAACAATATTTCGCAAGACAACTTCGTAAGCAAACTTTTTAAATTTGACAGTTCGCTTACCTTAACTGGCGAATTACATTTTATCTGCCTCTGAATCGGGCAGATAACTTTATTGGACAGTTAGATGATATATTCTTCGAATAGCTGCTAAACGAATATTGAAAAATGCATTTATGTCTTAACTGACAGTTAAGTCCTATCTGACTGTTTATCTGACTATTGAAAAATCGGCCCTAAATCAGGAAGGCAGTTCAACCAATTTTTACGACTTTCGGGAAATTTAAGTGAACTTTAAGTTCAAGTTTATTTAAATAAAAGCTTTGTTAATTCAGATTTACATTTTTTTAGTATTTAGTATTTAACTTCAAATTAAATAGATCAATTTAGAATTTGTACAGATTTTTCTTAAAAACTCTGGGATGTGGGCGATTATTTCATGGGTGTGTGGAAAAAATAAGGGATGGTTGCACTTTTAAAATCTTTGTGATTCGATAACGATTTAATATCAGGAGATAAAGAGGTCCATAGTGGAACAACAGTTATTGCGATAAGTTGCTTTATTTTATTATTATTTTTTATATATTAGATATTAAAGTTAAGCCTGTTGAAAAAATACTCCAGACTGCGACTGTGAATCATTTTGAGGAGGAAAATACGATAGGCCTTAATGTACTCTTGAAAACTGCACCTCCGTAAGTCCCTGGCATAAACAGAGATATGCTCATATCTGCGAAAACCGTAAATATATCGATCATTAAAAGCCACATGTAACTAGTGCGTGGAGACCGAGTCAGGATTACAATATATTAATTCACCGTATCTTATGAGAGGCAGTAGTAGGGCAGTCATAAGTTTTTTGAGCGTGTCTTGCGGAGTGTAATAAGCACTGGGCCAGAGTTTACGGGGGCAGCCATAGGTGCGACCAACAATCATATTGATTTGATCATATCCAGATAGATCTTTGCTTATTACATATCCAAGACTCATTGTTACTTCAAGGGTTCTAATTTTAGAGGAACCTAGCAAGTTCGGGGATATGGTCTAGATTAAGCTTGAGTTTGGAAATAGGTACTAGCAGTGACTTAATTGGATTTAGTTTTAGCCCGTTTACACTTGACCAATTGTAAATATGTTTTAAATCGTTGTTCATAAGAGTCGCAAGTTCATCAAGATTTGGAAAAGGTTTGGCCAGAGGCAATTGAACATCATCAGCATACAATTATAATGAGTTTAGTTTAGATGCCGAAAGGCAAATAGTAAATTAGATTAGAATATTTTAGAGTACCCGCTAAGGGTCAGTAAGATAGAATTAAGTACATGAATTGTTGATATTAAGATAGATTTTTATGTCATTTTTGTCTAGTATAAGTTGTCCTGAGAATTAAATAAAAATGAAATTATAAAAAAAAAAATATACTGAGCAAGCCTACACATGGAAGGTGAATCATTGGTTAACATGTAGAAGAGAACCGGACCTAGTATGGAACCCTGCGGAACACCTTGTCCTACTTCCAAAAGACAGGAATGGCTTTGACCCATTACTACTTTTTGCCATCTCCCTGAACTTTATATAATCTTCTCATGTACCTACGAGTTGAAACACTCCTGTGATCCCTTCTCTAAGACCCATGACCAGCGATGAAGGACGCCATGTCGTTTCCCCCATGAACCGATGAATTTGTCAGAAATGTCAAAGGAATACATAAATCAAAATTTGCTCACAGTAGACTTAAGAATGCGACTGACAAACGCAACTGTCAACGTCCACTTGTCGCACCTCAATCCATCGGCAGAACATCCAACCGAACCTCCTGCGCAAAGGCACATCCGCAATGCATTTGACTAGGCATTCAACAATGTGCAGGCGCCCCGAGTGTGTATCATCTGCACGTGTCGACAATAGTGTCCGTCATTTGCGAAATTATAACTCAAGGTTGTTTAAAAAAAAAACCCCAAAAGAAGACAAAAACATTCTCTAAAAGCGACGGTCATCAGCTATAATTTGGGGAATGCATTTAAAAATCACCGTGGAGCCGTTCCTATTTTTCTTTTTTATTTATGCTGCAGTGAGTATCCTTTGTCATGAATGCGGCCGCTAATAATAACTTGCGCTCCTCGTCCACCGTGTGCAAGTCTTCAAGCGTCATTGTTGTCTCTAACATGCCTGACTGCACTTCATTCTCGGCGCACAACGAATTATTTAAATTTAATAGATATTTATTTTTTGTTCCTTTTCACAGTCGTTGATTATTTTTCTTGCCTTGTCGGTGTGTGTGTGTGTGTGTGAGTGAGTGGTTTGCTTGGATCCCGGTTTTCTTGCAAACTATCATTGACAGAACGCTTATTCATTAGAATGGGACATGCTAGCACACGAGTACGGACTCGTGGTGTGCGGTGCTATATACATACAGCGAACAGCATGTACTGGCTGGGCAGTATTTATATACGAGGAGATGATGAAATAATGATTTTATGCGAATGAATCATTCGGCTCGTTTTATTCTACCCACTCGCGCTTTAGTCGACTGTTGAGAGATAGAAATGTCACTTCTTGACTATTGAGGTGTGTTCCGGGAGAGGAAAAGGATGTGAATACAGTGCCTAGTTGTGGATGTGTGAGCTTGTAGCTACTGGCACGTAAACACTGGCCTGGGGAAGCTTTGATCGAAGTCATAGGGACACGGAACGACGAAGAAGTCGTTAATTTCAAGAGTATCCTGGAGGAATCCTTGGAATTTTTTCAACTAGAGAGGGGATCATATCTTAGGTTCGGCTTTGTTTGGGTGATTGCCACAACTGGAGCAGGTGTGAGCCACCTACTGGTGCCCTGGTGGCCTATCCACTCCAATGCTGGGTTACTTGGTGATCTTATCTAAGTTCAGAGTCTACAAGTATGACATTTCTGCTAGGCTGCTGAAGGTGGAGTTGCCTAGAGTATTATTCCCTGTTTTTGCAAGGTCTAGACAAGTACCCAAGAAGTGGAGCATAGTTTCCAATTTCTCCTCGTCTCTACAGCTCCTGAAGAAGCCATTGTGGGGAATCGGCCGAGGAGGCATTGCCCGGTAATAATGCCCAAGACACTACTTATTTCGTTCCAGTTTAATTTTAGATCTGTATTTGTTTTATTTGGACTTCTTGGGCCAGATCAGCCTCGAAGTCCTACAAATGCCTGATTCAATTTATCTCCGATTGGCGGTGTTGATGGCATCTGTAAGTAACAAGGTGTGCATTACCTGAAGTGAGGAAAAATGGTGTCCTGATCATTCAATGGCAGTCCCAATTTTGTTCTTACTAACTCGTCGCCCCATTCGTTGCCTGGAATACCACTATTCCCAGGGATCCACCATAGGGTAAGGTTGCATCTGAACCTTATCTCCCTAAGAGATATACGGTAAGTCTTTACCATGTTTGATTGGATTGATGGTGTATCCAGAGCCATTATGGTCGCCTGGTTGTCTATGTACATACCGATAGATAGCCCGTCCATCGGCTTCATGACAGTAAACGGACAGCCTCTTGGTAAGACGAGGATCGTCTGACGACATCGTTTCGACGATTGTATTACTTCGTGTAACGCGAAAAATATTTAATCGTCTAGTCGACGTCGTTTTTGACGATTCGCTATTACTTCGTATAACTCAGAAATTAAGTATCACAGAGATGGCCGACTTCACAGCTGATTGCCTTCTAGTCCATCGACGAATTTGAGTACTTTTTTGACGGACATTCATGAATTTTTGACGGTTATTCACGAAATAACGTAAATTCCGTCCTCTGATTGGTCAATTTGGTTTATGAACACGTTATAAAAAACAGTTGTCAAAAATCTTAAGGGGAAAGAGAGGTAGAAGTCGGTCATCTCTGTAATACTTCATTTCTGGTATAACTCATTGAACTGTCAAAAGCCGGCGATTAAACGATTGTGATTGAAGGATTGCTATTTTATAATCGTTTCACACTTAGTGGTTGGTTGTTGTTTAGTTTCGTTTTTGAATTTATTGATAAAAACCGAAAAAAAAATTCGTTGGAATTACAATGTGTTGTTTTTCAATGACCGAGAAGTGAATATTCTGTTGGACTATTGCAAAAGCGAAGGACGCTTAGAGATGCATCAGATCCTCTTTCACTTTTACACCAAAAGGAACAAATATTATTTATTTTTAAGCAATAAACTTGCTAAATTGCATTTTGCGTTTTAGTTTTATTCAACGTTTTCGTTTATCAAGAGAGGCGTTTGTACGGTAAACCCAAGGAGCGGCTCGCGGGCAACATATATCTTTTGGAGATCCTAGCTGGAGGTGGCTACCAATGGTTAGTTCGCATCTTCATCCGTCTCACAGTTCGCTCTGTTAGGCTCTCCATGCACTTCAACCGCACCGCACATGGCAATTCGGACTGCTACCTGTCACAGCACTCCGAAGTGCAGTCATCTGAATTGCTTTTTCCTCCAGCTCGGATATTGGAATTTGATCAGATGTTTTTTTTTTTTAATGAAATCAAATTTTGGCTGCATTTCTTTTTTGGTCGATATTTGAAATCCATCCATACCTAAAACAAATTAATTGAACTTTTAACCTGAACTTGTGATGTTCTAATTGTGAGACAGACTAATTGTGTAGCCCAATGGCATTCAGTTTTTGAGCCAAATCTGCACACAGCTTGTTAATAAACTGTGCGGTTGTGTACTTCTTGGCATGCAATTTTTTCCCATTTCAGGATGCTCGTCCGTGTAATGAATGAGAAAGCCCATTTGCCTTTTTGTCAATTAATTGACAAAAAGTGAATTATTACTTACATGTTTTCCAATTTAGATTTCAAATGAATAGGCGAACGAATTTTAAAAGTGACAGCATAAATTATTTAACGTGTTTAGTAGTTCTCAAAGTGCCTACTATTTGAACGATTGACGACACGACTGGACGATTCGATTGCAGTGTTACACGAAGCCAACTTTTGACGACGTCGTTTAATACCATCGTTTGAGCGACGACCGTCTTAAGAGTTACGCGATGAGAGCCCTGATATCTTCGGCGATGTCTCGAGCACCTCTAGCCAGGTGACTTTCTTCGTGTTTGAAGTCACCGGATTTTCGTGTAAATTTTCCGAGTGGCAGATTTCCTGACTCGAAGTCTGAAGAAGGTGCTTATAATCTGTACGCGTCGGTATCTTTGCACGTTTGATTATTTCTGGGTTGCTGCCTTGGTAGGTTTTAGTTCCTTTTAGGTGTTCATGGGCTATAACATTATTTCAATGGCGGCTGAGGATGTGGAACGATGCGTCCACATGCGGATACACGGTAATATTTGAATATTACTTAACTTTTTAAGATTGGCTTCGGCATTCAGTGCTGGCCACCAAATAAGGATGCCGTATGTTAAAATTGATCTGACAATAGCTGTATACATCCAGTATGGCCCGAGGATCTTCCTACATCCATAAACTGTATCCTGCCTAATGCGCTCATTAATGCTCGCTTCCAACTTAACTTGCGCCTACGTATTTGGCTTGAATAGTGAAACTTACACCCCTATTCTGGCAAACCTCAGTGATGTGTCTTAAGTCACAAGTACCTCACAAGAGCATGGTGAGTCACAAATTGTGAGGTTTTCGTATTCTGAGCAAAACCTCATAGCTTGTGAGCATCAAAAGAACCGTCAAAATTGTGATGTTCTCATGAGCACATCACAAGGAAAATAATCAACAAAAGAACTGTCACACCCAAGGAAAAATAAACAGATTTTGATTTTCAAAATGGCGAAAATAAAGAAATAAATCGAGGACATTGTTTTGATTTTGTTACTTATTGAAGAAGGAGAAAATAGAGACAAAAGGTAATTCGCTTTTATAATGTTGTAGACAATTAAATAATGTAAATATTTTTAGACTGCAACCAGAGATAATGGATGATAGAGATATCCAACTTAGGCCATTTTTTCCCCTAGCCCACAACGAAGATGTAGTGGTAATCCCTTGTATTTCACTTAAACATTTACAACGCTCGTCAATTCACCACAATATGGCGGCCGATTCGTGAATTTTGTGGGAAAAAGCGGCAGATTCATGAATTTAGTGGGAATCCATGTACTTTCTATGTAACGTACATGGGTATGTTGTTCGGAGGGTGTTCAAAAGTTGACTACTATTTTTAAGGGAATTTTCTTACATTGTTATATGGACTTTCGTGAATAACAATGTATTGCAATGTCCATTTAACTGGAACTATTTGACCTAAAATTAATTCTTAAGTGTATATATAGCCTATTCATAAACCATACCTGACAAATTAACTCAAAAAATGAAGCCCGCTTTATACGCTTAAATCATAGATTCTGGAAAACTCATGAATTCAATTTAAACAATTTGATAAGAACAATGGCAAGATATTGCAACTTTTACTAATGCTAAGAAAATGGTTGTCAAAACATCTTATTTGTGATTCACGCTTCAATAATATTTTTATTATTGGTTAACTGAACGTGTGAATGTATTATTAATTTTTATTCATATGAAAAAATTCACACTATGTTGTGCATTCATTAATTATGTCTAAGTATTTCAGATTGTAAATTGCTCAAAGTTTTAATGAATCGACTTCATGAACATAAGCTTTGTTCGTTCGTTTACCCCTCCATACTGTGTTGAAAATTGAACACCGAAATTTGAAAAAACGTTCCAATAACGAGAGAATTTTCAAATGAGAACTCTAATTCACCCCATTACTAACGTGGGGAAGGGTATCAGCTGTTCCACAGCTGGTCTCAAGAGCTCACACGTATTCACAGACAGGGGACAAAAAGCGTATAAAAAACGCTGTCAGATGAAATCAAGGGTCAAGGGAGGTAGAAGTTGGATATCTCTATTATAGGTTATCTCTGACTGCAACGTAAAATGATGTTAAGGAACTTCCGATATTTGATATTATTATTATTATTATTGATATTTTCCTATTCCTGCAAAATATTCATTATTAATAAATACTTATGCATATTTCATTAATATACACAATATCACCTTGTTCGCTACGTTCTGCCATTATTTTGTAGATATTGCTTTTCCAAAATCAAGTATTTGTAGACCGGTCAGTAAGAAAAAAAAGCGCGAATGTAATAATTGTCAAAAAACAATTTTTGACATGGCAACGAATTCACCTCACCATGGTGACTATTCTTGTGAGGTTTTCGCCAGAATCCCAAATAGCTGAAACCTCACAAGGTAGGCATCATAATTTTCGCCTCACTGACAATCGTGCGTTGTGACCACATCACAACCAGAGTAGGGGTGTTAGTTCCTTTTTCTTAAGCTTTGGCCCTATTGGAGGTATTTTGTGTCTTCTCGTTTTGTCTCGCTCTATTTCGGAGGGTTTAACATCCAGGCTAGTCTTGTCTCTCTCCTTTCTCCAATTCATTTATGAAGTATCTATAGTATCTCTAATGGTGAAAAACTTGCCCGATACGATTAGGGCTTTGTCGTCTGCGTAGGCAATTGCCTTACAGTCTACACGACTAAGTTCACTACAAATATCCCGTGAAGAGGGGAAAGGGCTCCCTCTTGTGGGGTTCCCCTGAGTAACCTTCTGGTTATTATCCCTATTACCGATGGCGAGTCGAACGTTCGCCTGCTACCGAACTGTACCGAACTGTACTTACGGTTCGCGAGCTTCTTTCACCTGAATGTAACTATTGCCACCATGACAATGGAAGAAAAACCATGTAAAATGATTCATGATTCATTCTCGTCTGAAATGTTAGCGCATAGTATAATGTGTTTTCAGATTTTTTAATTAAACAGAATACATGGTGATAAAAATACGTAATTCCTGTATCCTAGTTTATTTCTACATATTTGCTTCACGACTCTATTTGCTTCGATTCTCAGTGATTCAGTTTGTTGCTGAAAGTTCGCCTTTGGTTATTTCTTTTTGAGTTTAGTAATCAGAACTGAAAAAGAACAAAATGGTATAAAACATTGTAGATTTTGTTAAAAATCTTACCTTTTTTTGTTTACTATCGACATTAGCGATGTCTACATTTGCTCCCATCAATTGCACCTAAATTTAAAACGAATCATTAAATTCAAATCATTTCTTGTCGTACTTTTTATTTTCTGCCATATCAATCATTTTTTTTTACTTATTTGTTGTTTAATTTCTTTTTTTTTTTTGACACTTCGTCCATCAGTCACCAAATATTTCCATTCGCATGTTTCTGATATAAGAGTAACTAATTTTTGCGAACATTCGCCAACCGTAATATGGTGATCTTGCAGTTCGCCTAGTTTCTGACACTTGAGGCGATTGCGAAATAATACTAATTTTCAATAATTGGCGAATTTTTCGTTCGACTCGTCATGGGTAATAGGGGTATATATTGAGGTGACCTAGTTCAGAATGTATGATTCTTTCATAGAGGAAATTACTAATCCATTTACGAATACTACTTGTCACATTAGATAAGTCTTTCCAGAGCGCTATTTATTACGTCAAATTTGGCATTTTTAAAATCACACTCACAACATTATTAAGCGATTTTACCATAGTGCTGACTATGAAGTGAAGTGCCGTTTCTGTTGAGAAACACTTGCGATGAAAATGCTGGGTAGGTGTTAAAGATCTAGAGTTGATCCGCTATCCTTTCCATCGTTTTCAAAAGAATTGAAGAAAGGGTGATGAGTCTGAAGTCCTTTGGTAACCTGTGTGTGCCTTTCCCACACTTTGGTCTGAATACCACTCTAGCTTTCCTCCACAGTTTTGGAGTGTATCTAAATCTTAAGTACGACTACCTAATCACTGTAGCGTCTTTTAGGCTGAGACTATAGCGATTAAGGCAACCCTGGCTTGGCTAAAAAACAATGTAATATCGCGCACAGATATCGTCATCTGTTCCGATAGCCAGGCAGCGATCAAATATCTGAATTCTGTCACTTTAAGACTTCCCTTAGTTGCCACCTATTTCTTAACGAGATGGAAAAGTTTTTTAACATCCATCTTATGTGCGTGCCGGGACACTGTGACATTGCAGAGAATTGCGAAGCGGACGAACTTGCTGGAAAGGGCACAATGTCTGTACTCTTTCCGGGTGGAGACCCACCCTCGGCGCCTATCGCTAATATAAAACATCTTCTCTAAAGCTTGAAACGCTTGCTAAACTGCGGATGGACATCTGGCACTGGATAAAGCATTACCAAACAGCGATGGCTTATAATCGATCCCAAGCGATCGCTTAGCTTGATCAGATTAAGCAGGCCAAACCTCGGATCTCTTATTGGCGTTTTAACATGGCATTGTGCCATCGGAACTCACGCCTCTAGACCAGGCGTTCCCTATAATGATTTAAGTAGAAGCTGCTTGGACGAGTATGAGGAAGAAACCATCGAACATGCTGCAGTCGAATGTAGCTGCAGTGCTCTCTCATCCCATTTCTTTGTTAATCTGGTTGAACTGAGTAGCATCAGAATCAGCACTCTTCCTCGCTTAATAAAAAGTACAAATTGGTTTGCGGAATAGGTACCCTTGATCCGCGTGGTTACACAATCGGCCTCCGCTTGGCCTAAGTGTGTCTGTTGTCTGTATGAGCGGCAGTAAGCCACCTCAACCTAACTTAACCTAAGTCTTACGTAGCTGTGAAAGTATCTCAGCTAGTATCTCTAGGGCATGATGTAGTTCTATCGGCCTGGGGTCATCTATTTTGTAACGCTCGAAACTGCTTACCGCGCAGTCCATCTTGGGTTTTCTTATGAGTCCAGCTTGCACGGTTCTACTGTAATGCAGTTCGATTTGTTAATTATTCCCGTGGAAGAGTGTGTCGATTCGGGGTTTTAGGGCCTCCTCAGCGGATTCCGTTCGTACTCCTTCAGAAGATTGGATATACAGAGGCGTTGTCGGAGACTTCGAGCGTAGGTGTCTCAGCCGATGGCACTCCTTATTATTGTCTATGTTGCCACAGAAAGTTCTCCAAGCTTCTCTTTACGCAGTATTGACCTCGTTCTTGTAGTTCTTAAGACAACTTGTAGATGTCCCAGGCGCTGTTTCTTAGTTGGAGACAATTTTCAGGGAAATCTGGGGAATTTTCTGGCCGGAGGACGTAGTTTTCTAACATCTAGAAAAGCAGTTGGCACCCTTCGCAGCCCTGCGGTAATCCATTATCCAGATTGAGCACATATCACTTGGCTGAAATAATTGATTGAAAAAGAGAAGCAGCCCTCAATCTCCGATTAAATGAGCCTAAGACATGCGGAGCAGCAGCACAAAACCAGCGATAATCTCTCTAAGACCATCCTCTTAAAGCGTTAAGTAATCGTGATGGCCTGCTTAATGAATTCATATTGATTTCCACTCACTCCGCCGACTCGGGGCCACAACGCCACCACAAGTAAGTTCAGCTGCCACTTAACCCCTCTTGGATTAAGTGATTTACAGAAGAGAGAGAAAAAAAAAAAAACCACGCACACTTAACATCTAACACCATATGTTGAGTCAATCACCCCCACACGCTGCTGCGGTCCCTTGATTGGTTAAATAATTGCAGTCGGTATCTGCCTAAGGGTATCGCCGCAATACACTGCACAGATGATTGGAAATAGTTCCTCTGCTTTAAAGCGCGATTATTTGTTTATTTATTCTTTTTTCCTCAATCCGCCTTCCAGTCATGATGATCATTAAAATAATTTTAATTTTTCATTCGTGGGAGGGTCGCAACTGCTGACGGCCGGGTATATGGGGATTTTTTTTTCTGCGGACACATATGCACATAGATACATGTCAAAATCTAGCTTTTGCATGTGCTTCATTCGAGTGGGGATCTGGCTTTATTTGTTTTGTTCTTTTTTTTCGAAAAAAAAAAAACAAAACCCATATTGGATAAACGTGACCGTTTTTTTTAAAGACAACGGATAGAAGCGATGTTTATGGAAATGCTGCTATGTGTTTGAGTACAGTGGTGAGTGAAGGTTTGCTTTTGCTTATTCTACAAAGATTATTCTCTGTTGAGATTAATAGGTCCTATTTGCAGGAAGATGAATGGAGCAGAAGACATAACCGCTAACTCTAAGAGCTGTACCAAGATGTGGATGTAGTCCGGAGGTTATGTAGCCGTCAACTATGCTGTTTCGGACACATCCAGCGCATGGAACCCAATGCTCCAGCAAAGAGGGTCTTCTATTCTGAGGATCCTGGTTCTAGAAGGAGAGGACGACAAAATTTCCTGTATAAAGATCAAGTTATTGGGTACGCAAGACAGGGCTCTAAACGCGCAAGGCGACAATCGACACGCGCTTGCGTTTCGACGATAGTTTCGCTTCATGTAAGTATACAAAAACGATAGCGTCTGAGGGATATCGTTTTGCCTGTTTCGAGTAGACTGAAACACGTCATTAACTATCGTCTCGACGATTGATTTTTGGTGATAACTATTTCAGTATAGGGACGATTAAGTGAGAAGAAATTGTGTATACTTATCTTGTTCTACACTTTTGAGACATTTTTAGAGTTATATGTGAAATGAGAACGTATTAGTGAAATTTGAGAGGAATTAGAGCACAGGTGTCATTTTTACGTGACAGTTTGTATTTTCAGAGCACTCAAACTGTAACGAAAGGCGAGAGGATAGTTATGGTCATACATGAATCAAATCATCGACGTGAATCAAAAGGACGATAGTAGTTTGAAAAGTTACGCGATGAGAGCCCAGGTTTTGATGACTGAAAGCAGCGTACCCAGTGCTGGCAGCAATACAATTTTCATCTCGGATAAATGTAACTTTACATCGGGCGTGCCCCAAAGTAGCCATGTGGGGCCTTTACTATTTCTTTTGTTCCTCAATAATGTTCATGAAATTTTCAAATACTGTAGAATGTTAACATTCGCAAACGACTTTAAATTGTATTTAACTATAAATAGTTTCATTGATTGCATTAAGTTCCAAATGGATATTCATTTACTAGTGGAATGGTGTAAACACAGTGGATTAGAACTGAATATTCAAAAATGTAATGTTTTTACTGTACACCGAATTACATCTCCCATTACCTATGATTATTTCATATATGATCATAAATTTAATCGCAAAGGAGAGATTAAAGATCTCGGTGTAAGTTTAGATGCTAAATTAAATTGTTCATAACATTATGATTATTATACAATTAACTAACACTGTTAGGTTTTCTGAAAAGAAATAGTAAACATTTTCGGGATGTGTCCAGGTCTAAGTCCATCTATTGTTCGTTAGTCAGACCATATTTAAAATACTCACCCATCATTTGGGATACCCCATATGACAGACAAGATCTCAGATTCAAAAGAATTAAAAAGAACTTCACGAGATATGCTGTCCGGATATTCTATTCCTTCGAAGAACTTCCTAAATATGACAATCGATGTCAAATAAGAGGCTTGCAAGCCTTAAGTATCAGGCGTAAGGCAGCGTCATCCGCGAAACTATTAATTACCGTGTAAATTCACCAAAATAACTTTTTTCGGGAATACATATGCGCCCCAATGATCTATTCGGGTGAGAAATTTGCTCTACGATAAGAAACATAGAATCAACTGTGGCCTTAAATGAACCTATAACATGATGTATAAGCACTTTGTCTCGATTAGAACTTAAAAAATGTATCCACTACACCATTCTTTAATTACCAACGATTATTTGATGTAATCTATGAGATGTATAATCGGTAGCTGATCCTTAGTCGCACACCAAAAATCTGCTGTGTAAAGCGATACTGACAGTAATACCCTTAGAGACCGTAGTGTTTTGTGTGCATTGTGATAAAAAAAAAACACAAGAACGCAACTTTCGCTTAAGCTCAGACTCTCTATGGGTCCGAGGCCTGACAAGTAAGTAAAAATTGTTGAACATCTGTAAGTATGTATGAAAATAGACTGATAGGCATTTATAGTGGATTGAGCTGTAGTTTGTGCCTCTGAACACCGCTTAGGTAGGACGATTGTGTCAGCTAAATAATTCCTGATAGCACAAGACTTATTTGTATATTGTTATATGCTTTCTTCGTTATTGTACATCTGGTATGTTTTGTTACTGGGTATCTATTATTCTCATACCCAAATTAGAGAGCACAATTCTATGTCAAGGTTACAAGATATAGACAGTGATCACTTAAAAACCCTAGCGGATCGGATGCACTTTTGGCCTCCCTTGAGTACGCATTTCCCAGTCTGGCAGGCACAATCGTTCCATTTAAAAGGGGGTGAGAGTATCATGTCATGTGGGTCGCCGTGGCGTAGTGGGTAAGTGCGTCAACTCCTACGCAGAGGGTACCAGGTTCGATACCCGAATTTGCCACCTATCATAATATACGGCTCCACCTCTTTCGAGTCACTGACAATGCTCAAAGAGTATTTTCTGTCTAAAAAAAGCTTCTCAAATTCGCCGTTCGGAGTCGGCATTAAACTGTAGGTCCCTTCCACGCGTGAAAGAACAATAGCACGCACAACACGTAGTGGTTGCTGAGAAGCTAGGCCCTGGCCCAACTCGGACTGTCGCTCCACCGATATTATTATTATGAGAGCATCATGTCAACCTTTCTGAACTTGAGAGATTAAGCAGGTAAAGGAGAGGACCAAGTATGTTTCCTTGCGGGACTCCAGCTTAAATGGGATTGAATACCGAGATCGGTTTCTATGCTTAACACGATAAATTCCATCCATCTCTGATTGTTGTTCTTAATTCAAGTTTTCCCTCTCAATATAGTCAAGGGTTCGGAAAACATGAAGTGGAGAGGGACCTCAGCCAACATGGTGTGGCAAGATCAAATCTAACTGCTGCGTAGATTTATTTATATGTTCAAAAAGCTTTGACAGGTCGTAGTGGCCATTGTTAAAGTTGAGGAGAAGCAAGAGTTGAATATATTCATCTGACGTCTGTCACTGGTATACTATCAGCACTAGTTGTCAATTAAGGTCAGAATCATAGGGTGCAAGACTAAAGGACATCGACTGAGAACCAATCACATCTGTTAACTTAAGGCTTTCAACTTGAATGACACTCGGCCCGTACTCAAGTGTGACTGTTAGAATACTTATTGTCGAGGGCTTGGACGTTCAGCCGCATGTAATTGGATTTATTATCTTGAGCTGCGCTTCTAACGCACGTAATGTGCACTAGGGGTATCCAAAACAACCTTCAATCAACTTCTTTGTGTTTGTACGTACCTACGTCCTATACACTCTATATTATCAAAATAAATGTCAACATATGTTTATTTAAAAACAAAATTATTTCAATCTCCACAACGCACCACTGCCACGATATTCAAACTTGAGTAATTTGCCTATAAATGAAAAATGAATCAAGACCTCTATAAGAGCTTAGTGAAGAGTACATTCTGATGACCAGGGTATTTAATGCATTTTTATAGAACTGACTCATGCTTACTGACATTCTTCTAAAAATTGTATTCGCATCAATTAAGAATAATTGTGATTAAAAATTATGAGTTGTGTGGGAGTCTGTGACATGAAGTAAGTAAACTCGCCTTTCCTTAAACACGTTACTTGTTCGATTTTGAGAGGTTACTCAAGATCTTTGTGCAGTTTGCTGCGACAACAGAAGTATTTAAAGCACTTTGAGAGAACTGATTCAGTCATGACTTTCTTCTAGATGTATGATTCACATTCATCGAATAGGCGAATATAACTTGCATGTGCATGACTAGCAATAATGACTCAGGGTTAAATCATTAATTAAACATTGTGCATAATGAATGGGATATGCGTTGAGACTTTTTAAATTCATTTTTATTTCTCAATTCATTACGTATATGCTTACATACTAGACAAAAATGCTTAAGCTAGTTGGACGAACAAAGATTCTATTTTAACTTACTGGCCCTCGGCGGGCTCTCTAAGCTAAACTTAATATTAAACTGTCTTTCGACTTAACCTAACTGCCTGTTTAACGAAATGAAAATCAATTTGAATATACAACTTTATATTAAGAAAAAATGACAAAAAACTTAATAAATTAACTGTTTTAGTAAGAAATTTATTTACTAACTTACATATTACCTTAAAAATAACTTACACTAACTTAAGCTAAACTACATCCATATGCATATGTATATATATGAAGATATATACAAATGCATACCCATATACTAAAATATATACATTGTAAACACATAGGTACACACTCGTATACGCATGTGTATACTTACTTTCTTTTTATTTTTTTTATTTTTTTTTTTATCTTAAAATCTACCTTACACTACACTAGACTATGTAGGTATGCCATAGGTTGCTGCTACTAGATTTGCATCTAATTCGCTGCAAGACAGTGACCGACTGCTCCCGCACGGAGCGTTGAGACTCCAAAGCTAGAAATATGCGGCTTCTAAAAGTGTTATAAAAATCCAAGGCGATGGGACAAATGTAAGGTAAGGGAGTTGGGGTTCAGCCTCACACAGGCCTTTTGGTCCATAATGCTACCACTTAACAGAGTAAATCTAGTTGTAGTCTTATTTAAGTAAAAGGGCCTGTTCTATGAGAATGGTGACTCACCAGGCTGCAACCAGTAATGATTCATACTAGTATACAGCAGCAGAAGATTTTGGTTTTTTGGCATGAATTAGTACTCTTCCACTTATTCTTTGATGAGAGTAATAACAGTGATATAGGCACCAAGTGTTCAAAAACTCTTTTCGGTACTGGCGGCAATGAGTTGCTGGACACTTCACTAAAGTTGCGATGTTTCGATACAGGGTGACCAAATAAGGCCGATAGGAAAAGAATTTTTAATAACGCAATAATGCTGTGAGTTTTTTATTTCTTGATTTAGGCTTGAGTTGGAAGCCGCATTTATCCCATTGTGCATGGACTAGCTTCTCGTTCGGTCTCGATGATAGTGGTTCAAGAGGTCCCCCAAATTTTTGTGTGTATCTAATATCGCCTTCGAGCTCGACTAACGTAGTTGGCTTGTTCGCGTAGAACAAGGACGTAACCTAACCCCCTCGAAATAATTGAGTGGTGTCAATCCACATGATGGAGGTGGTCAATTGGTTAACACTCGCCGTAAGATGACCCAGTCGCTAAATTTCACCCTCACAACTTTGAGCTTTACGTTGCCTGTATAGCAAATAGCGCCGACTTGTTGAAACCACAGCTCAAGCTCCGGCCACTGAAAGTCTGTTAACCTCATGCAAACGACTGGATGGCGCAGTTGGTAGAGTGCCTGCCCCTGGTTAGCGGTTCGAATCCCAGTGAAATTAAAGTTAATACACTTTTATCTCGTTCTCAAATCTGGTCCAGTCACCCTTTGCCGTTGGGATCAAATTAACGGCGCTATTACTGCAGTAGACAATCAGTGGTAGTAGTCTGACTATGGGTATCATAATGGACCGATATGGTATAAGTGCTCCCCCTACCTAGCCTAACCTAACCTCATGCAATACCTAATGCCATGGAAAACTGTGTAGGTCCGAATAAGAATCTGGGTCTCTAGCCAGTGTTTACAGCGTTCAGTTAGAGAATTCACGCCGTGGTCTACGGTCGTCTAATTTCAATCCTTGGGGCAGTTCAATCTTGTATGGAATTAGGCCCAAATCAAAAAACGACAATGTCCAATTCAACTGATCGGCCGAATCGACATTCACAGCCGCTACGGCGGCTATGTTTTCTTCATTTTGTAACAACCTCTGTCTGGCTAGTTGCTTAAGGTCGAAAGGAGTGTAATCACGCTCAAAAATGTCCACGGTTCGACCTGTTGCCTACTCACTGAAGCCCTGATGACGACCGATCTCATGACGAAGTGCACAAATGGGAAAGCGTCCAATACGTTCGCCGATTTATTGGCATCCAATACAGTGACTGTACTGGCCGCATGCGTACCAAGGCTGAAAGTTTGATAATTTTTTTTAATAACTTTCCCATGTTCCGCATGCTTGATTAAATGACAAGCACTAATGGCAAACTGACAGCTGGATTTTGTTGACATCTGCTGAAACATAACTATTGGAAAAATCATCATTGTTACCTAGTCAGCCTTTAGCACACCACTTAGTCCAGCCCAATATGAACATACATTGACGCACAACTTGAAACTTTCGAGTTTAGAAGAGACACATTCTATTAACTTCACCTTAGAACGTATGTATTGTACAAAATGTATCGCCTATCTCGCGGTGGTGGTATGCACTCGCACCCTTTTCCTGGAAGTGGATTTTAAGTGGCAAACATATTAGGTATCGCATGCCAATTTCTTTCAGTAACCTACTTGCAAAGAGTTTTCCAATAGGGACTTCAGAACTTTGAATTTAATTTGTGAACGCACTCTTTCACAAATCATCAAAATGTCACTGTTAATTTATTCAGTAAACTGAACATATTCATCATGGTAAAGTATACGAACGAGCAACGTCTGCAAATTATAAAAATTGATGATGATTTCAACTTTAAAGCCGTTAACTCCAATTTTCGGTCGAAATTCTTCTTCCTCATTTTTGGCTCAATGGGTTCGTCAATAAGCAAAATATTCGTTATTTGTCGGGTGAAAATCCACATGTGCTTCATGAATCACCACTTCATCCACAAAAAATAACTGTTTGGTGCGATTTGCATGCCGGCGGCGTTACGATCGTCACGTTACTGTGAATGGTCAGAGTTATCCATGATTACCGATTATTTTTGGCCCGAAATGGAAGATATGGACCAGCACGACATGTGGTTTCAACAGGATGGTGCTACAAGCCACACAGCACACGTTACAACCGATTTATTGAAGAGTAAGTATGGTATTCAAGAAATGGGCCAGTCGATTGGCGGCTTCTTTCATGCGGCTTAACGCCGCTTGACTATTTTCTGTGGGGCTACGTAAAGTAATTGATCTATGCCAACAAGCCGACGACGTTGGAAAAACTCAGAGCCAACATTGAGAGTGAAATAGTGGCCGTTTCGTCCGAAATGTGTGTCCGAGTCGTTGAAAATTGAGTCCAACGAATCGACAGCTCCAAACGTGCCCGCGGTGGCCATATGAAAGAAGCCGATTTCTACTCAAAAATTGTTTGATTGTACTTCAAGTCGCTACTAAAGTTTTTGAAATGTCTCAAATGGTTTGCGTTTTATTTAAAAAGAAGTTGTAAAGTCCTTATTGGAAAATCCTTCACTTGAAAATGGACTTGAAACGTGTAGAGTTGGACGGCAAAGGTTTCCCAGGAACCAGAACAATGCTCGGCAAAAAGCTGTTGTTGTAAACATACACAAAAACTGAACACATCCCAATGTCCAACATTGCGCCACATAAGACATAAACGCTAAATAAGTATCACGCGGGAACAAAATATTAAACACCTACATATGTCAACGCTGACCCCACACGCCGTATTGCAACGCCGTCACAGTGAATCAATGCAATACATAAACGAAAGCGGTGTTGTGTGCTCCTGAATTCTGACCCGTTCAAGCACGATCCATATTAGTAGGCTGTTGTTTGTTCTTTTTAAATAAAATATATATATATATATATTTATGTATATAAGAAAAGGGAAATCTTGTTTCCATTTCTCCTAAGCCGAGAATGACTTCCGTTCCCGTCCTTGTCTTAACTATCATTTTTTACAATTCAAATCGACAAATCCAAATCAAAAGTTTCGATAGATACTCATTATGCATGGTTCCAGTCGAGACTATCCTGGATTCCCAGATTTTCCAAGAACCTTGGCCGCCGTGGCGTAGGGTATGTCAGTCTACTCATACGCCTGGAGTGTCAGGATTAACCCCCGAATTTAAATACTCTCATAATTCACGGCTCCACGTTTTTCGAGTCCATCGCAATGCTCTAAGATCCCTTTCTAGAAAAAGCTTGTCAAACTTGGCCTTGCGGTCTAATACTGAGAATGCTTTTAAATATCCAACTTCGACCCCGAGGTTAACTCTACTTGAAGTGGGGAGTCTGGCCCCCAAAATGATGTACAAGTGCGAAGAAATCAATTGGTTAATCAGACACAGACTTCACCGCACCATGAATCAGCTTAAGCAACGTCATCCTAAGTGTTTGACAGTGTCGCTGAGATTTCAAAAAAAAGGAAGGGAATAGATTAAAATCAAGTAAACTCTGTCAAATTGAAGAGTCCAACAAGTGCCATTTGGAGCCAGTACACCCTGACACACAGGAAAACGACTAATTACGCCGCCAGCTGCCACAAACTTCACTACAACATGCCACGATTGGAACGCTTACTCGAAAGTTCTTCGGAGATCGATCGGCTAATCTCTCCGCATCAGAAGTCAGCCGTGCATATTTATGTAATTTATGCACCTCTTCGAACACCTGGCTTATCATGACAATGTCGCCTACCGCCGAGCTTATCAATCAATCGGCAAAGTACAAGAAGACGACGACGAACGTACTAGATTTCTCCTCCGTCAAGTCCAGACAAACAATTCCATTGTTCGCCGCCGCACAAAAGAACACCCGTGCCGTGGTCATTCAAGCAAATATGAAAATACTTATCTGCTGGTAAATATTCGACACACAACCGATCGCTCATCATTTGCATTCCAACGAACTGTCATTGTTGTTTGAAAGGAATAGAGTCTCCCCGCTCCGCGGGTGGTTGTGGAAAAGCACGGCATCGAGCATAACTCCTCAGAGGGACATCGCTTCGTCAAACTCAAAACGTCAGCTGCAAACAGTGTTTCCTCGGAAAATAAACTGTCAGCGTGATTTTAACTTGACACATTCGTCTCGTCTCTCGTCTCTCGTCTCTCTGTTGCTATCAGTCGCGCGGCGGGGAGAAGCGGGGGTTTTATCGGACGAACTCCCGGCCTCTCACTTATCATCTTTCGATGACGGCAACATTCAAGGTGGGCTACTATTACTCGTAGACGCGATAGGAAACGTACGAGCGTCGCGTCGGCACTCGCCGCTGCAGAAGAAGAAACGAATGAAGCGCAGTCATTGTATGTGCAGGCGAGTGTGAGCGCTGCTTGCAACGTCTCATTTGAGACGTTTATCTCAAAATAGGTCTCGCATTGTTTTGCGCACAGCAGTGGTTCTGGCTACCCCAGCGGAATGCGATGTTCTTGAGTACGTGCTATACAAGTGAATGCTAGGACCGTTCCATTCGTTTGACACTTGAGGCCGCGTGTTCTCTCTCGCGCCAGATTCTGCATGTTTTCCGTTTTGTTTTTAATTACATACTTCTTGCTCTCAAGCGGGTCGCAGTAAGAAGTTAAGAGACACTGAGCTCCTTCCCCGCCCACTGCCCATCCAGGGGCAGGACTCAATTATATTACGAGATGTATGACCCAAAAAGCGCTTACAAATGCAGGCGGCAACACTTCGGGGGCGAAAAACAAACACACAAGGATCTGGGTCACCCTGCACGGCCACTTATCCGATGTAACACTGGAAGCACTACAATTATGCGATTCTCGACTGTGTGGCGGGGCGCGGCGGTGACCTGTCAAATCGCAGTGGATGCGTGCAGGCGGACGGTTGGAGCACAGCAAAGCACAGAGGCGCTCCTTGGGACCCTCCACGTACGGCATTCGTGTGCATTCACACGAAATTAGAGGACATAGATTCAGGTCGCACCTTTTGTGATCGCGGCGCTATTTGCTTTGCACAGTCAAGCGGGTGCCAGTGCAGTAATGTTTCCCTTTCTCGTGCAACATGAAAGCGAGCTGCCAGCGAATGGAGCCAGGCAGGCACAAAAGGATGCTGCCTCAGTGAGTCACAGGGCGAGTGGGAAAGGGGGTTTAATTAAAAACAGGTTCCCATCCGTGGTTGAACCATTCGTGAGACCGTGTCTTTCTATCTCATTTATTGCCTTTGCAATTTTTATTTCCTCTCTGCGGGCGCATCCACTCTTCCGGTCTTCAGCCGTTGATGAGTGAGAGCGAAAAACACACAAAAAATAAAAAAAAATCGGATGTCTACTGTGTTTCATTTCCATCCGCTTGCGGTTTCTCTTATTCCTTTCTGAAGTGCACTGCAATCACTTGGAAGTTTAATTACTTCGCTCTAGTTTATGGAGATATTTATTTCGTATCCAGATAAGCAGGTGATTAATGAATAGATGTGGGATGAGATTGAGATCCTTTTTATTTTTCAATTCATCCACAATATCAAACCGCAGACTTGGGGTGAGCGTGAGAGGGCGAGAGAGGGGGCAGCTTTAAGGAGAGAAAGGACAAAAGATAAATGAAGCTCCTTTAGTTTGTGCAATGCTTTGGGAAGCATTTCTTTTGCTTTGAGGTTTCAGTGCGGAACTCGATGATAATTAGCTCGTCGCTTTGATGGCTGCCGGGATGCTCTAGTTTTGTAATTCGTTTAACGTCGACAAGTTGCTCGGGAAATGAGTCAAACTGTCAAAGAGTTTGATCCACTCTCTGATGTGAAAGAAGGAAGACTCTGTATGTCTATGGCTAAGATCACTTGCACAGACTATAGGACTGTTTGTGCATACCTTGTGCTGGGATCATTTTTTGGATGATCCGGTTGTGTTGCACAACGCTAATGCATGCGCGAGGCACCTTGTATTTTTGACATAGGAGCTGTTTGAAAGTTTTTGAAAATAAACTTCGGCGGATTTGTATGATCGCATGTTGTGTGATTTCTTCAATCGGGTACTGGGCATACGAGTTCGGTGGGCTGCTTTAGTTGTCCAGCTGATGGCTTGTGAAGAGGACATCGACATCGTCGCGCATTCCCAAGAACACGCGAAGCAACCTGCTCTTAAGGTAAATGAGAGGAGAACAAAATATAGGCGTCTAGCATGAATAGTTGCGTCACACAATAACTGAGACAGCACTATCAACAGCTACAATTTTGAGGTAGCAGAGGAACTTGTCTACTTCGGGGCAAACATAAGCTCTCAAAAGGGCTTGTGGAGAATAATCACCGACGAACAGGTGCTAATTCGGACTGGACTCAAACCTCCGGACTGGTAGGACCAAAATCATGCTCTAACAGTTCTGAGTCGCAACCTGAACGATAAGCGAACCAGCAGGCGTGACCCCAAATTACTTCGAAAGAAAGAAGAGCAACTGTCAGCGAGGAAGGGTGAATGTACGAGAAAACACAACCATGAGCTCCATGACCTGTACCAAAATGTGAATGTATCTGGAAGGACAACACCCGACGCCTGCATCTAGCGAATGAAGACCAAAATGCCAGCTAAGAGGGTCTTAGAATCCGAGCTGTTTTGTTCGAGAAGAAAATAAATACTTATGTTAGGGCCACAAGAAGGAAGGAGACCCCTTTGACTGCGCCAACTATAGACGGATAAGCCTCCTGAACATCGCATACAAGATCTTCTCTGCCGTTTTGTGTAATCGCCTGAAGCCGTTTATAAATAACCTGCTTCAGGCCAGGGAAGTCCACCATCGACCAGATTTCCACACTACGGCTAGCACAAAGGATCCAACCAGGATCTAAGTGGGCCACAACTGCTACAGTGGTGGAAATCACCCTAACCTAACCTTCACATTACGACAGATCCTGGCAAAGACACAAGAGATGCAGATCGACACCCACCACCTTTTTGTCGATTTCAATGCCGCATATGACAGCGTGCATAGGGACGAGCTAAACAACGCCATGTCTAGTTTGGACATTCCTGCCAAACTTGTCAGGTTGTGCAGGATGACGATGGAGAATTATCGCTGCTCCATCAAGGTCGGTGACGAACTCACCGAGACCTTCAATGTCAAAAAAGGTTTTGGACAAGGGGACGCGCAGTCATGTGATTTCTTTAACATCATCCTGGAGAAGATCGTGCAAGACTCACACGCCAACACTAGAGGCACGATCTTCCAGAACTCCGTACAACTGCTAGCATACGCGGATGACATTGACGTGATTGGTCGAACACAGCGAGCCGTCAATGAGGCGTTTGCTGGCATTGAGGCGGAGGCGGCTAAAATGGGTCTAGCGGTGAATGAGGGCAAAACGAAGTATATGCTGTCATCAAGAAAGGACACACAACATCGACCCCTTGGTCAGAGCGTCACAATGGGCAGCTATAACTTCGAGGTAGTGAAGGACCTGATCTACCTCGGTTCCGCAGTAAACAGTACAAACGACATCAGTACCGAGATGAAACGCAGAGTAAATCTTTCCAACCGCTGTTTCTAAGAGCTCAAGAGACAATTGAGTAGTAGAGCCATCTCTCGAAGGTCCAAGCTGACTTTATACAAGACCTTGATCATCCCAGTCCTGCTGTACGGCGCGGAGGCATAAACAATCTCAAAAGCGGATAAGGAAGTCCTTGGTCTCTTCGTGAGAAAAGCTCTGCGTTCAATCTTTGGTCCTGTTTGCGTCGACGGTTTCTCGAGGAGAAGATTCAACCACGAACTGTAGAGCTGTACAGCGACATGAGCCTAGTCAGGCGTCTACGGATCCAACGCCTAAGATGACAATGGACAAAGCATGGACAACTCACCTCCGGCCCGAAGAGTCTTCGACTCCGAACCCGTGGGACAACGCAACAGAGGACACCCGCGTTTAAGGTGGCGCATTCAGGTGGAGAAGGACCTCAAACAACTTGGCGTGCGACTCTGGAGACAGCTAGCCAGAGACCGTGCTAGTTGGAGAGGCTTGTTGGTTGAGGCCCAGGTCAACCGCGGACTCTAGCGCCAAATAAAGAAGAAGAAGGCCAAGTCATAGCGGATGTAAGACAACTTTCAAGCGGAGTACCCGCAACCATCAACGATGGAAGCCTGGATTATACAAGGCTAGTAGGAAGTAGTCAAGCTCCTTTTTTTCAGTAGGTACTGTTTGATATATACTAGGCCTTGGAGAAAACGACAGGCTGACGCAGTTGGTTAAGCGACAGCTGTGGGGCTGGTATTGGGGCTAGCAGCAAAAACCTGGCATGAAAATATTCGTCATTGGCTTCGCTATCGATGTATAGAAGAAAGGTCCTGAGTCGGAGGCACCGTTTTACGAGATTTGGGCGCTTATTCACAGGTATGTGTTAGCGATTATTCCTCTCCTAAACCACCTTCTACTCCGCCTATTGGACTCCTTTGGGGCTGGTATTGGTACAGTTCGAATCACAGTGAAAGGAAAGTTAATACGCTTTTATCTGGTTTTCAAATTTGGTCCACTCACCATATGCCGTTGGGATCAACGGCACTATTGCTGGAGTGGTCATTTAGTGGTGGCAGTCAGTCAGTCTGACCGTGGTTATCACAATGGATCAGCATGATTTAAGTTTCCTGGTGAGTTCACTTGCAGTCCCCCATAACTATTTATTGCGCTGGCTCTTGCAGCTTGAACGGTTACTTCTTCTACATAGATGTTCAAGTGGATTACCAATGCGATTATTATTATTATTTATTATTAATACAGTATGAGTTTTTAGTTTTACATTGTCATCGCTATGGCACAATTTACAGAGATTTGGTTAAATAACCTTGCTACTGACAATATATATTTTTTTAACAATCTGTATAAGAATTAATTATTTATGGCAGAGGAAAACCTGATAACAAAAACCTTTATACAGTAAAAAAAATTACATAAATATATGAATACGATTAAAAATGGACTTAGAATGGGAAGGTGGTGCTGTTCTTCCTTGATTTCAAGTTATACACTTAGTAAAATAAATATATCCATTTTTAATAAAATAAATAAATTATTAATTAATTAAATAAATAAGTAACGCAATAAATAAATAAATGTGATTGTTGCTATCAATGTCCTGACTATGCGAATTAGGATCATAATTATGTAGAGCTACGAAGGTTGTAACGAACTACTTGGCCTCTAGTAGTTTCAACACTTACAAAGATTTCCACTTCCAAAATGACTTTCAGCATTCCAAATATTGATACCAAATGATACTCGTGTGGCTATAAAAGATGTCATCCTGAAAACTTTTTCTAATCTCAAAAAGGACCAGAGGCAGGTACAGTGGGTGTCATTAATATTCGGTTTTTTACTCAAATGTGTGAAAGACTGGAATTATAGGTTAACAGCGAATGGTTTTCAACCCAATTTTTTCCTGCTCGGAAAGATCCTTAATTTTCTTCGCGACTAGCAATTTTTTGAGTAAAAAATCCTTGCCATTACCACAAGATATTGAATTTACACGAAAAACTTCTTCTTGCGCCATACCATAACCCATCCATCAGACCCGAAAAGGTTGAACTTGTCCTCATCTGCGAAAATTAAATCTTCCCACCATACTGGATCTTTTTCTTTGTAATCTTTAGCAAATTTTTGACGAATATTATGGTTGCCGTGGCGTAGTGGGTAAGTGCGTCGTCTCCTACTCAGAGGGTGCCAGGTTCGATACCCGAATTCACCACCTTCTATAATTCACGGCTCCACCTCTTTCGAGTCACTGACAATGCTCAAAGAGTATTCCTGTCTAGAAAAAGCTTCTCAAATTCGCCGTTCGGAGTCGGCATTAAACCGTAGGTCGGTAGAGTGGTTACTGAGGAGCTAGGCCCAGGTCCGCCTCGGACTGTCGCGCCATCAACATTATTGTTATTATGGTTGCGCAAGTTGTTGAATGGCTTTTTTCTAGCTATTCAATCGTGTGAACCCTTCTGATTTGATAATTCTCGAACCATAGACTCAGAAACACGCTTCCTGCATTCAACCAACAGCTGACTTACTACTTTAGGAGCACTAAGACGGCTGTTATCTTTTTCTTTCCTTATTATTATGCGTTCTTCGCGCTGTGTTAATTTCTTGGGCTGCCCTTTTTGCTTCTTGAATTCGATACGGCCTTCATTCTTGAAGTGTCTTATGATGTTACCTACTGTATTTGGCTTCATTTTCAAATTGTCCACAATTTCATTGTAAGTTTCACATTTTAAATGGTGGCTTAGCACCAACTCCCGTTTTTCCAGCGAAGTGTTCTTTCCTTTGCGGCCCATCTTATTTCTTTTTGATCTTAAACAGGCTGTTACCAAATAATGTTGTAGGAATGATAATTTCAAACAGACTAACAAATCTGAGCATAGGGTTCTTAAATTTAAACCTTTTCATAGTTTTTCATGTAAATTCAATATCTTGTGGTTATGGCAAGGGTTTTTTACTCAAAAAAATGCTACTCTCGAAGAAAATTAAGGATCTTACCGAGCAGGAAAAAAAATGTGTAGAAAACCATTCGGTTTTAACCTGTAACTGCAATTTTTCACACATTCGAGTAAGAAACCGAATATTAATGACACCAACGGTATATACCGTTGCAGATTTATATAAACAAGACATAGTTTTCTTGAAACACTTCGTGTGATTTTTTTTAACATTTTTTAATATTATTAATGTGTAGACAGACATTATAAATGTTCATTGTAATTTTTTTAAAATCAAATATTTTGTTGGTAAACGTCGAATACAGTGAACTCTCCCTAAGTCGAATTCTCCCTAAGTCGAAACTCTCCTTTACTCGAACTTTTTCGCCATATTTTACATACATTTCCCTTAAATACATTTCCCTTAACCATACAAAAACCTCTCTCTAAGTCAAACTCTCTCTAACTCGAACAAATTTTGGTATCCCGTGACAATTCAACTTAAAGGAAGTCCACTGTATATGCTTCGTAATCCTATGCTTTTGACGTTTCGACTGCTGTGTTCAGAAATGAAGTATTACAGAGATACCCGACTTCTACCTCTCATTCCCCTTGAGATTTTTGACAACTGTTGTTTATAAAGTGTTCAGAAAGCAAATTGACCAATCAGAGGGAGGCATTTACGTTATTTCGTGAATAACCGTCAAAAATTCATGAATATCCGTCAAAAAGGCACTCAACTTCGTCGATGGACTAGGGGGCAATCAGCTGTGAAGTCGGCTATCTCTGTAATACTTCGTTTCTGGTTGTGTTGTTTATTTTTGCAAAGTTTGCGTTTCCGAATAGAACCTTTATGTAAACCGTGTTTTTTTCATCGCTGAGTGAAGTGAAGTGAGATGCAAAAAAACGAATCGCAGTGGCTTTGATTCTTATCTGTCAGAATATATGAATAAAACAATTTACATGTTCGAAACGCCGTCAAAATATATGAAAAAATATTCGAAGTCGAATTTTTATCGGCAGCCACTTTTCACTGCCGACATTATAGACAGTTATTGCCAGTAGGTTGTTGTATGTGCTTTACGTGCAAAATCATACTTCACTATTTATAGATTTGTGAAAAAATGTGTACTTGTACTGTCATCTAGTTTCGTCTTGTTGAGTGGATGTTCACATCTTTCTGACGCGAACAAATTTCTAAAATCTGACATCCCTAACTCCATCACCTTCGGGGGGAAACACATTTTATTGCCATGTACCTCGAGATTCACTTCCCTAACGCAGTGGCTTATAAGTTATTCACGAAAAAGGATATTTGTTATTCTTTATTCTGCTGCATTGTGCTTGCAAGGCTAAGTAAGCACTTGTCTTAACAGTATGTACTGAATGACTTAAGCACTGTTCCGCTGGTACACCGTACGTGTGTACACCTCGCATTTTCCACCCTCTTCTCAGCATAGGGCGTTCACAACGCCTGCGCTCTGTCAAACACGGACTTCTGCAGTGCAATCCTCCTCCATGTCGGTCCAGATTGGATCCGTGAACTCCTTCCCGTGACACAATTGAATACGAAACTGGTAATTGTGTCTGAAGGGGTTGTGTCAAAGGACCACCTCATGAGGTAGATCATAGATTTTCTCAAAAAACACCAAAGGACGACCGAAAGAGAAAAGTCTGTTCAAATTTATGATCAAACACTTGCTAGTGACCAAATTCCGTTTATTTTCACAACCATTTGTCAACTCACATCGAAGCCATTTCCTTGAAATTGCTACATGCACTCTCCTTGGCAACGTCTTCAAGCGAAAATGAAAAGAAAATAAACTTTACAAAGCCACATCCTTGAACGTTTGCAGCATAATTTATAGACACTCGCACACTCTGCACTATTGCGACAGATTGCAAACATGAACATATTGCAGACACTTGATGAAACTGGGTCAACTATGAGTCGATGGCACGCCGAAATGTGCGGTAACGTCATCTCTCTCTTTCTCTCTGTGTCCCCTCTCAGGCCCACAAGGCAGAGTGGGCCACACCCCACATGTAGTCAATAATTGAAAAACACAAACAGAAGCAGCGCTGTGAATAATATTAAAAGAAACGAGGCACTATCCATGGATTCCCTAAGGATTACAAAAGCTTCTATGTCTGTGCATAAATACCGTTCAACTATTCGCATGAACTCCGGGCAATGGAACTGTGGAACTAGGACACTGGGTCAATCGATATTTTCTATGTACGCTACGCCGCGCCGCACCCTTATTTTTCGTTTTCGTTCTCGTTTTTTTTTTTCGCTGTCACACCATTATCCACGAGGATATGTTCCATTTCGAGGAAGTCTTCTTTTTCACTCTTCTCCTGTCCTCTCAGCCACCGGAGAAGGGTTAATGCATTTTAAATTTTTGAATACTTGCAGAGTGCCGGTTGTGGTTGCAATAGAGGCGGCATATGGTCGAGTGGTTGGAGGGCTTGGAAATGATTTGGAAGCGTTGTTAATTGGTATGCATTTTCAGAATTACTTTTGGGATGTTACTTTGTTTCAGTAAAGATGCTGGTTCGGCGGGCATTGATGATATTTATGTTATGTCCTTCAAAGTGGACGACGTGGCTTAAGTGCGTCCTCGTATACAGAGTCCATGTATGGTTATCCATGCATCGATCAACGTCTTTGGTGGACCTCTCGAATATTAATATCAGAGTACGTCTTCTCAATCCTACTTCAGCAGCTACTCCTTAGTTCACCTCGAATTCCTTCCATCCGCAGAAGAACGAGGAACTATAGGTGTGTTTTTTTGCAAGCGTATATACGCTTAAATTTCAATTTGTAAAATATACATGTAAAATACACTAATAACAAATTCTATATCCGCTTAAGTTACTCATCATATTTATCGCCACTTATGAAATAAGCGCGGATAAAAACAATGCTTCCAGTTATTTTCTGTGTGTTCATTCCTATATTTATTCATTCATTGTTTAGGTTGCTGTATGTGGATTCCATTTGAAGGTGTGGTTGATGTATTAGATCATCTTATAGTGTTTTTGCATCCGTAAGTATTCAACTTTCGGTATACCCAGTGTGTCTCTGCTATACATTCCGTTTCGGTTTCGTAATCGATTCTTTTCATTTGAAAAAAAAAATGTTTTTATTTTATTGCGTTTTTGCTTTTAAAGTGATGGTCACACTACACAATCGCTAACCGAAGATTGTGCTTATTAACGATCAACTAGCACCTTACACGACTCCACCCCCCGACTGTCACAACTGTCATATATATCGTCGGTGCTGTCAAGATTTTATGATGAATTATTAAGCGCCTAAGATCGTTTTTTGTGTACTTATAATTTAAGCGTATGTACGTTATAGTGTTAGTTCATTGGATGGGTAGATATACGAAACTAGCTGGTAAGGCTCCTAACGAATTAGCCAAGGCAAAGGAAATTATGAAACGACGGGCTTGAAAACTCACAGCTCATTTCTATGCCTAGAAGATAAACATCTTATGTCAATTGTGTACAATTTGCCGGCCTAGCTTCTACAGTACCCACTCGATTTGTGCGTGCAATTCTGCTCTCTTTTATGCCGACTCCGACCGGCAAGGTTTGAGCTTTTTCTAAACAGGCATATATCGAATCGAAAGAGGTGGGGCAGTGAACATTATTTTTGTCGTCCCAGGAATCGAACATTGACACATATGTTCAAATGCATAGGAATTGGGGCATATACCCACAATGCCCTAGTCGCCACTGTACAATTGAGGCTATCATCGCAAATATGGCGTACAAGCCTACAAAACTCGACAATTACCAAAATAAAGCCTCAATTGATCGATCGCTTGTTAAAAAATGAGAACAACGTAGTACCACGTAAAAACTATTTCACAGAAATGAAGTATTACAGGGATGTCCGACTTCTACCTCTCTTTCTCCTTAAAATGTTTGACAACTGTTTTTTATAACGTTTTATCAAACCAAATTGACCAATCAGAGAACGGCGTTTACGTTATTTCGTGAATAACCGTCAAAAATGCATGACTATCTGTCAAAAAGGCACTCAAATTCGTCGATGGACTAGGGGCAATCAGCTGTGAAGTTGTCTATCTATGTAATACTTCATTTCTGGTAATCCACAAAAGTCGTTCAAAATGTTCAATATGTTGCGTGTGTTTTGACATTTCCCACACAAATTGAGAGTTTTGTTGTGTGTCAGTTGACTTCTGAGAAATTCAAACAGAGTCTATATCTCTCTTGCTCATTTATATTTTTTTACAGCGATATTTGTAACATTTCTTCGGACCAATCAGAGGGATAATAAACTGTCAACTAAATTCTCAAATTCATAGGTAGACAATTAGCGTTGGAGTCGGCAGTACAGTAAATACAGTACTTGATTCCAGGCCTTGAAATAACTTTCACGAATGAAATCTGTCAAGTAGGTGTCAAGTCCATTACGTATGACCGCAAGGAATTTTTGGGTGCCAGACTGGACAGAGGATGTACAATTTTTAGTACAGTTTTCATAACTTCGAAACTTTGAAATCGCGAGATTCTATTAGGTTTCGCCATACATTATCGGGGTTTCGAAAGTAGACGATTTCATTGAAATCTAGTTGAATCCCCCTCGAGTACATCCGTCTGGGAGAGGGTGTCAAACCGAACAAGCCAACGGCGTGAACTTCAGTTTCAGTTTTTGGTCAAGTTGGTGTTCATTCTCTCTCTATTTTCTAGAGTTCTCACGTTATTATTTCCTGTCAACAGACAGCTTAGTTTTGGCTGACATTGAAAAATTGATAACGAGTGACATTTGAAATCAATTAAACTCGGTGGAAATATCCTTTTGAGGTTTCAGTAAGAATTTTCCAAATCACTCGATTTCGATTCGGTGGAAACGCGGTATTAACTGCCAAAAAATCTCTCAAGTCCGTGTGTTTACGTAGTTGTTGATTTCTGTTTCAAAGTATGCCCGAGGGGCAGTTTGGATTTAAGGAAGATTCATGACATCAAACCTATTGACATTCTCAACGAAGTTTCAAAGTAAGACTGCCACTGGGGACAAGGTGATACTACGCAGCCCTCGGAGATTTAATTCTGAACTTTTAATACAGAGAATGTCAAACGCTGACTTAACACACGCCCTGCAGCCTTCCATTATCTGAATTTGAAACCAACATTCGCCTTGATGGCAATTTTTTCCATCAGTTTCATCAACGTTCCATTGGAATCCGTACCACAAAAACCAACATCCCTCCACATGGCGCCCAACCAGAGGACGCATCTGCATCGATCGAAGTTGCTCCGCACAGTCATCTGCAGAAGATATTAAGCTCCAAAGCATGTGTGCCACTGGATGTAAAGGAATGACACTAATTTGTATTCCATTTCACACCAGAGGAGCGCAACGAGAACAAAAACAAAATGCACGAGTATCTTTCATGCATTAACAAAACATCTCATCTGGCCTGGAAACCTATTTCCCCACATATTCCCGAATCACACCGCTACACAGGCCCATCTATCCACAGATACGAGGCACAAAGAGCCCGTCGTCGTCGTCGGTGCTGTTTTCATTGGCCAAACTCGGTTTTGGTGGCTTTGCGTGTTCCACAAAACTTAGTTCGTCTAATAAATAATACATGTTGCATAACTTGGGTAAAACATTTTTTTTGGTGAATAATTTGTTATGGTTCCGCTGCCGCTGCCGCGCCGTGTATCGGCGGAATGCGGAGCAGAGGCGCAGCGCTCGGCAATTGTTTACAAACAACTAGCGTAGTAAAATTAATTGAACATTCTACTTCGTCTTCGTTTCTTTTTGCTCGCCCGTGTGTTTCGTGAGTTTCGCTTTATTCATCAGCAATTGATGGACACGAGGGCAGTGATGATGATGTTGGCGATGATGAAACATGATGCAGGCATGTGGGCTGTTGTGGTGTTGTGGGATGGAGAGTGCTTTCGTAGTGGGCTGCCCGAGAGTGTGGTCTTGGAGTTCCGTCTGTCCGTCACGCTTGGCGGTTGGCACACACAGCGCAACACTTCAAGGTTTAGCGGGAGCCATGATTAATTGAAGCTTTGTTATGCGCGGGAGGCATCCCGTTGAAAGATCACACAGAGATGCAGGTGTTTGGGTGGATTTTGAAAGTACGTACATGCTGGCGGTATTGGGTTTGTTTACAATGAAGACGTTCAGTCTATGGCAGTGACGCGGAACCCGCTAAGTGTCATGAAAGGTTATCAAGTGCGGCGACATAGAAATCCGGAGGCAGATAAAGGCTGGTCAGACACGTTCAATGGATGTGTACGAGAGAGAGACTGAAGCGTGAACTGAAAGGCAAGCGGATCAGTAATCGCGAATTGTTTCATTCTTATTCCTATTGGACGACTTGACTGATAGTGAGATTAGACAGAGCCGTAAGTGGAAATCGCCGATAAAGTGGCTGTTGGCGGATAGACCTCGCAGTAGTGAGTGATTGAGATAATGGAAACGAGGTTGAATGATTGTACATCCAGGTTTAGTTTTGGTGCTTAAAGTTAGGAACTCAAAGCTAGCGTCATGAAGGAGAACCTACCTGCTTTCCCCTTCAAGTGACATTAATGCTGGGAGCAGGCTGTGGGGGAAATCGCAAGTTTCAGTGGGAAATCCCATGTAAAACCCTGACCCATTACCAGTATATTTAGGTTACACCAACGGAAGTCGATATGAGCATTTTAGTTTCGCGACAATCTCTAGAAACTATAACTTCAATAAAATATGTACAGTAAAACTTCTCTAGACCATCTATATTCTCAGTTATTTGGGCGCGTCCGGTCGGATGGAGGTGAAATACATGAATACCTTCAGACCGGGGCCATGAAGAATTGTCCATGAAATGAGGTGTTCCTTATAGAGGGGTGTCTGTAAGGTGAAGTTTCGCTGCAAGTCTTAGTAGTCAGCATGTCATTTCCGAGAAGTATAAAAAGAGTCGGGGACAAATCTGAACCTTGGGGTACACCAGAATTTACATTTTATGAGTTATCCTTGACTTTACGTAGAGGATCTGACAGACAGGATCTCGATCGCAGAAAATTTCTATAAATTTTTTCTTCTGTTGCGCTATAATCCGGGGTGGTCCTGGGCCTCAATCCACAGGTTTATCCAACTATCTCGATCTCCGTATAACTGCCCCAGTTTCCCATGCTAAGTTGGCTGTGGTACTTCTCCACTTGGGCGACCTTAAATGTTAGCCTCTGTTGCGTTCTCCCAAAGGTACGGATTCGAACACTCTTCAGCCTGGAGCTGAGTTGCCCATGTGCTCTACAGTCCTCAGCCACCTTAAACGTTGACTCGAAGACTCCTGACTGAGCTCTTGTCGACCATAGAGTTCGTGGTTGAATCTTCTCCTCCAGATCCCATCAACGTAAACGGGACCAAAGATCGCACGCTGAACTTTACACTCGAATACACCAAAGACTTCTTCATCCGCTTTTCGGATTGTCCATGCCTCTGTGCCGTACAGCAGGACTGGGATGACCAGTGTCTTGCGTATCTTAAGCCACCTTGTTACTTCAAAAGACGGATTCATTACTTAGTTGCCTCTTGATCCCAAAGAAGCAGCAGTTGCCAAGAGCTTGTTTTCTTTAAACGGAATCTATTCGAGTCAAGTGGTTGGTGTCATAGTTTGGCTACGTCGATCCCATGGACACCAATTCTCCAGCGAAGAAGTTCTTCGAGTTCGAGACTCTTGGTTCGAGAAGGATACCAAGTCTCTGGTATAAAGATCATGTTATCGTAGACGCTTGGTATTGCTGCCTTGACGCAGCGGAACAAACCCTCCTTATAAATAAATAAGTTAGAAAGCGACCAATTACAACGGAAAGCAGTCTTAGCTCAGTCTAAGAGACTTCATGGGATGTCGGCCTGAGAAGGATGTATAATTGAAGTAGAAGTAAGTAAGATTTGTTTCTGATGGCTGGAAGCAGTGATCCATGGACGGTCGGTTGTGTAAGATTCCATGCCGGGGCATGTTGGAACAGTTTTCGGGGGTAAGTTTAAACGTGTTAGAACTTTAATAATATATTATGAGTGGCACGATAATCCGAGTCTGACCTGGGCATAGTTTCTACAGCAACCACTTGTATTGCACATGATATTGTTCCTTCACGAATGGATTGGACCTGCAGTTTTATACCGACTCCGAACGGCGAAATTGAGAAGCTTTTTCTAGACAGGAATACTCTTTGAGCATTGTCAGTGATTTGAAAGAGGAGAGGCCGTGAATTATCAAAGGTAGTAAACTCGGGTATCGAACCCGGCACCCTCTGCGTAGGTGTCGACGCACTTTCTTTTTTTTTCGATGTAAATTGCGTTTTATTGTAATGAAATAAACTTACTTGCTAGACAATAACTTATACAATAACAATAACTTAGTTTATTTAATCCTAACTTACTGACCCTATGCGAGTACTCTAAGCTATTCTAATTTATTTATAAATAGGCACATGTGTGCCTTTCGGCTTAAACAACGTTTTTTTTTAGTTTTAGAGACAACATTTTATTAATTTTAATTACCAAGAAAACTTGAAAAACTTGGTTTAACCTAGTTAACCTATGAAAAAAATAAACTAGAAACTTAAGACTAACTTAATCTAAAATAAACCTTAACCCAACATAACCTTAAAACTACCTTAAATATGTCCGTAAGAGACAGACGTGTGCACCAGGGCGTATATGTTATGTATATGCATAGCATATACATCTATACGCCGTGGTTCACCTTTTTTTGGATTTTTTTGATTTTTGTCTTAAACTAACTTAAATTGAATGTAAGTTGGCCACCATGGTCAACTGTCTCGCCGTTTGGAAGAGCCAACGCCAGCGGAGACTGGTTCTGTCCCGAGTAGAGATCGCTCTACTGAATCGGAGGAGATCCTCGTGGCTGCTAGCGATATCCGGCTCGTATTGGAGTCGCCTGTCCCCTGTTCGGCGAACGACATGGAAGATCAGCGGGCATCCCTCCGTATCCTGTATTAGGCCAATTTGATCGAGATAGAGGAATGCTTCAGGTGAAATAAGGCCGTTGAGGCGCACTCTTTCATGGTACATAGTGTTTAAGGTAGTAAACCCCAAAGATCAGACTGTTGGAAGAGGCCATAGCTCGTGCAGTATGCCTTCTGATCGGCTTAATAATAAAATTATCTATCCTGTTCAAGTTTGCCCCGTTGTACAGGACCTCGTTAGGATAGTACTTCTTGTACTCAGACTCGGGTTTACGATACAGACGGAGACAGCGCCTAGGACACTGCCTCTCCAACAACCTCATCTTTTCCATCTGAGAAGGACTCACGTTGAACCACACACGACAACCGTACGCTATAATTGGCCGTACGAGGGCCATGTAGCAGATTACCTACACTCTGGTATCAAGTTGGCTGCTGGAAAACAAACTCCTTGCAGCAGCAAAGGCTTTTCTGGCTTTCGTCAGAGCAACTTCTATATGTTTGTCAAAATGCAGGTATTGATCCAGCCAAATGCCAAGATATGGAACTACACTTTTCACGGCTAACGGCCGACCTTGCGGGTCAACTGTGCCGAACTTGCGCCTGTTTTGGCGCATATCCCTCGGCGCCGTGTACAACGGGGTCCTGAACAGGGTAGTTTCACACTTCAGGAAGTTGATAACCAACTTCCAGTCGTCGCAAAATCGCTGAATTTTATCGAAGTCACGCTGCAAGAAGATATTTATTACCTCGATCTTCGGACCTGTTCTGTTCGCAGTCGACGCACTAACCCACTACGCCACGGCGACTCAAAAGGTATTAAACTTTTAAAATAGTAAAAGCAGCTTGAGTGAAGATGTACATATTGTAATAGTCCTGATAATGTCATTTGGAGATGCCATATAGATCAGTTAATAATATAGACTAAACATGATACTCCGAAGCAACCGGGCATCGATAGTATCACGGACTGGGAATTTTGCCAAAATGATAACCATGCAAATAAGTCTCCAACAAGTGGAGACGTGTGCTTAGATGTGTTCGAATCCGAACAACACTTACCAACTGCAGAGTCTGAGCAAACAAACAATTTTCACAGCAGTATTTCAGGCGGATCAGAATTGGACTTAGAGATGCATGATGCGGGTTCTAAATTGAATGAGTCAAATACAACACTAATTCTGATCGTGATGTGTGTGCGCAAAAGGAATCATGGTTTGGAAGATTGCGAAATAGAAACAACTGAAACACAAATTAAGGGGATGATCGTTGTAGAGTATGAAGTCAGCCTTAGCTTTTTGAAGTTGGCACCAATGAATTTAATGTAATTGAAAAACAATTCTTCCTGTTTTGTAAATTGAATTCAGTAATCTAAATACAAGTGGATAATCGTTGGAGTAAAGTGTTTTATTTCACAATTAATAAAAGTTTCAACAGTTACAACATGCCCCATATACGGCAGGTTTTAGCAGCGGGACTTTTGTGTGCACTGAAAAATGTTGGACATATTTCGCTGATCTTTTTTGATAAATTTGTGGTTAAAACATACATTTTTAATAGAAAGGCTGTATCATCATCATCTTCTGACCCACCTGATCCACTGAGGGGACAAACCACTCACGAGAGATCTCCAGGCAACTCGATCCTCCCTCATCGACTCTAACTCATGAGGGTTATGCCCAAGCGTAACCAGGCGAACTTATGGACATGGTCCAACCATCTCATCCTGGGCCTGCCAAGTGGTCGCCTACCTGATGGAATCGCATTCAAGGCCCGCCTCGGAAGTCGTGATGGTGGGGACATTTGTGCTACGTGACCAAACCAACGACGGTAGGTAGGTAGTTGGGCTGCTATTGAATTCACCGGCACTCTTAGACCATATTGGTCCGTTGTGATTGCAACAGGCAGACTACTACCACTGATTGACTACTGCAGTGATAGTGCTGGACCAGATTTGATGACCGGAACCAGATAAAAGCGTATTAACTTGCTTTCACTGGAATTCGAACCGGGGACCGCGCTGACTACGGGCAGGTACTCTACCAACTGCGTCATCCAGTCGTCGCCAACGAAGCATAGCTCTTTCCGCTCGAAGATGCAGCTGCTCAACGCTGAGTTCCTCGCGCACCTTCGTATTTCTCACCCTATCCCGACTAGTAATTCCCACAACAGCACGAAGAAATCTCATCTCAGCAGCTTGAATTCGCGATCTTATTCTTTCCAAATTTCGTAACCATAGGCATAACTTGGCTTTCACACTTAGCTCGGCCTTCCTGATTACAGATCTCCCAAGCTGTGTCAAAACTGACCCAGCTGGACCAATCCTACAGGAAATATCAGTATTACTCCTACCATCACTCGTGAAGACGACCCCGAGATACTTAAACTTCTCCACCTGCTTCAATGGGACTGCACTAACATGTAGAGTGCATTGAACCATAACCTCTGATTTGTCCACGTTAACCTTCATCCCAGAATCAGCACAAATCCATCGACTGCACGCTGGAGTTTCGATAGTTAAGGTGTGAGGATAACTAGTCATCCGCAGAAAGAAGATAACTTACCCGAAACTCTCCCAATGTGGTTATCTCCAAAATTCTAGGATCAGAAACGTGTCAAGTAATTTGAAGCCCAAGGAATTCTGTTCAAATAGGGCGTTGAATTTTCAAGGTCAAGTGTGTTTCTTTAGAAACAACGATGCCTTGTCAGGTCTCGACATGGAATTCCTCTAGCTTTCTTCTTAAGTTTCATTGCGTCCTTGTTGATAAATTGATACACAGACTTTACAATTCTTACATTCCTTCTACTGTCAACGGAATGTTAACAACCACTTTCTCAGATCCACCCTTACCTTTCCAGACGTTAGTCGTGGAATACCATAAGAATGAAGGTTCGCACAGGTTATAAATACACCCAAGGAATGCGTTCTATTCTCGGATCCGCAGCCGCACATACTATGCGCCCCTGAGCCATCCCTTCGTCCGTGCTCCTAAATAAACGATGCCGGCAATTTATTGCCACAACCCAAACTGCAACCGCTCTCGAATAAAAATTGAATTAACATGTATGAACGTCGGCCTTTAAATATGCAAGAGGTGCAAAAGGACAAACAGCCCGTTCACCAAATTAAAAATTAAATCCCAACTCGAAGCACATACCCTCCCGCCGCAAGTATTTCTTTTAATTTTTTTCATTTATTTTTTTTTACAGAAAAACATATCCACCCTCGCGCTCGAGGGGAGGGAAAACTTTTTGGGGAAGCTTTTTCGGTGGATTATCCAAAAGGAAATGATATCCAGTGAAGCGTTATCGTGAAAATAGGTCGACATCGCTGTTAGCTTTGTCGTCTTTGTGGGGCACGGATACTTGAGCACGAATATAATTTTGAACAATTTGCTGTATGCGCTCACCAGGGCATCAGAGCGAGAGCAAGAGACAGCAAACAGAACGGAAGTCTTGTTGCCATGGCATCATTGGAAAACAGGAAGTGCTTCAATCCTCCACACTTCTTCCGCTTCTCCTGGTCCGTGGGTGTGTGTTCGTGCGTTCCGTTCGTGTGTGTGTTTGGTAGTAAAAATGAATTCACCGACACTTCCAAATAAAACGTTCGGTAACTTCTTCTTCTTCTTCTCCTTCACCCCGACTTCCTCCCACCCAGAGACTTTGTTCTGTAACCAGAGAAATTTTGAAAGTTATTTCTCAAGGGTGGCACCTCGCAACTGTACGTGTGTCGTAACCTGGGTGTGCCACTTGCTACACCTTCACGGAGTCCTCCCCGCACTATATTTTCCACCGAATAGAGATTAGCATGTATCTCGGTGAATTCGGGAAACATTATATCTGCCACGGTAGTTTTATTTGTTTCGTGGCGGCAGTTGCCCCCAGTCGACGGAGGGCGCTTCATAACTTGCAAAACAAATGTACGAAGGGAAGCGATGTGGATTTAGGTCAGGATGCTAATGCCTGTAGTTTTTTTCCCCCTCCTCTCCTTTGCACCCTTTCGGAGTCCACAGAGTCTAGAGCATACGCTGACGTCGTTAAAAATTCATTAAAATTGAATTTTGACATTACTGGAGCACACGCTCGCTCCAAAGTAGGACGTGGTTCTCCTCTGGGGCTCGGGCGGTGTGCAAGTCTGCTGGGCATCTGGAACGATAAACCGGACCAGGGATATGCTCGTAATTTTCCATTATTAATCAGAGCTTTTTGTGCATTTTCAAGAGAATGGCGACACTTAACTTGATGGATATTTAAAGTGACTTGGCAGGGACAAAGTGCAGTCAAAGTTTTCAGCTTTCCCGAGCTGACTGACTGTCGGATTGCTTGTATAAATATCTGAAATTAATGAATTCAATGGAATTGTGTTTTGTAATTGGTTTTGTTTCGTTTGACATTCTGCATTCGACTGGGGGCTTCTTGGGGAGAAATGAATAAATTATTTAATCATGCTCCTCTTTGGTTTCCTTGTGGTTACTCTACTAATGCTTATCTTGACTGGGATGCAATTTCATGAATAGATTATCATATCATAAGACGCACGCAACTGCTGAGTTACCTCTTCTGATCGCAGTGAGGATCAGGCAGGGGTGTGAGGTTTTTTGAAATTAAGGTAGGCTGGTAGTGAACTCACTAGGACAATGTTGGTTTTATTTTTATTTATAATTTGCTCGTGCTCAAGGAATTGCTAGTACCCTTATGTATGCGGGGTCAAGACACAGCACATGCCGAAGGTATAGAGGGAGAAAGGGAGAGGAGGTACCTGTGCACATTGGTCTTAAATATCTGCGGGTTGGATCAGTCTGTGGGAAATATTAGGCTGAGAAGATCATTCCACATTCTTCAACCGCACTGAAGAACGAGTCTCTGAATTTAACTGTCCTGGCGAGACGGGCATTGCGGGTGATTTCATGGAGAGGAGGAATGCAGTTGGCTAGCTCACTTGAGCATCGTTTGTTGAAATAGCGATAAAATACGGACAAAGAAGAGACGGTACGTCGATGTTCGAGTGAGTCTAATGACTCTTGTCACTTATAAGTTTTATCGCTCGCTTTTGGATTAGGTGCAAGGTGGTCTTGGGGGCATCAGACCAGAACTGAGCGTTGTACTCAAGCTTGGGGCGGATGTAAGCCTTATAAATTAAAGCCAAATCAGAGGGAGTTAAAATATTTCTTGCATCGATTAAGGAAAACTAAAAATATCGCAGCATCTTGGAAAGTTTTCCGGTTTCATCGACACAAGCGCCGTTCATGGTTAATGGCTGATTAACAAGGGTTCGCTTGATTGATAGCAGACAGCATTGATTTTTTTCCCCAGATAATTATTCTGTCAAGATCGGCATTCAATGTCCTTAACATATCCAATTCTACTGCCAACAAGCGGGGTCGTGTCTCTTGGAACGAATATAAAAAGCTGAATGTACTGCCATCAGCGATGGAATAGATTGGATTAGAAGGATTAGAAGTAGTAGACATGAGATCATTTGTAAAAATGAGAAAGAGTGTCGGACAAACAACTGAGCCTTGGGGAATACCAGCATTTATTTGGTGGATATCAGACTTGAACCAATCCAAAACAACTTGAATTGAACGGTTCGAAAGGTAATTTCTAATCCACAGAAAAAGAGATTCATCGATGCCATAGGCACGCATTTTCGACAAGCGAGCTTGATGCCAAACTCGGTCAAATGCTTTAGAAATATCAAGCGCAACGATCTTGCTTTCGCCTGCATTGTGCAAAGATTGGTTCCACTTTTCGGCGAGATAAGCTATCAGATCACCAGTGGACCTGTTGCTGCGGAAACCATATTGCATGGTTATTAAGAAGCTTCCGCGATTAAAGATATTTCATAAGCTGACAATTTATCAGTGTTTCAGCTTACGCAGTGGTTTTGCCAAGGCAGAAGAACACCTCTTCAGAAGTATAGAGGGAATACCATCCGGGCCAGCGGATTTGTGCACGTCGAGATCTTTCAGTACTCTTGCAACTGTACGAGTGCGGAAGTGGATTTGTCGCATGGTGAAATCAACGCTCTCAAGTACAATATTTATCCAATTGGAATCTGGCAGTGTTGAGCTGGCTACAAAATTAGCTTCAAGCAAATTAGCTTTGTCTAAGGAGCTGACAGCAGTGGGTCGCCGTGGGTTAGTGCGTCGACTCCTACGCAGAGGGTGCCAGGTTCGATACCCGAATTGACCACCTTTCATATTTCACGGCTCTACCTCTTTCGAGTCACTGACAATGCTCAAAGAGTATTTCATGTCTAGAAAAAGCTTCTCAACTACGCCGTTTGGAGTCGGCATTAAACTGTAGATCCCTTCCACGCGTGAGAGAACAATAGCACGCACAACACGAGTGGTTGCTGAGAAACTAGGCCCTGGCCTTCTACGGGCTGTAGCGCCACCCATATTATTATTAAGGAGCTGACAGCTGGAATGTTTTTGTAAATGAGCGTGGGAATTAAAGACGAGGCGGAATTCTTTATGTTTTTCACAAATGAACTAAAGTTCTTGCTACCCTTGGGACATTGTAGCAGTTTTTGCCTCAACTTTTCATAAGAGATAAGCTCATAAGAGAATTTCACACGTCTGATAGTTGCATTGTAGTCATTTCTGGGCCGTTTAAGCTTGTTCCGGTTTTCCTCAGTAGGGTTGGCTTTGTACATATGTCCGGAAATTCAACTCTCTAATCCTGATGGCATCTTTACAACTCGAGTCATACGTATGCATTTGCTTTGGGCTTGATACTCTTCACTCTGTGAGGAATAAAAGTTCTGATGCCCAGCAGAAGAATGCTTGTGATCATATCCACAGGTGACAGTATGTCAACAGAATAGTCATCAGGATGAGAGATGAGAAACCAGTCCAGGGTGTTGGCGGAATGATCTGCAATGTCAGGTATTCGTTTACTAGCTGAGTCAGAATGTTTACCTCAGCAAAGATTTCGACATACCTTCCTTTGGGTGTTGTCTGGCCTGAATGTCGAAGCCAATTAGAATTGTGTACATTGAATTCGCCCGAATTACAAGTCGTGTGCACCGTGAGTTAAAAAAAATATGAACTTTATTTCACGTAGTCAAAAAACAGACTGAAACACAATATTTTAATTTGAAATCAAACCTAACTTTTGCCGAGGTGATTTCATGACTTTGCGTATCGGAAATTGGCTAGACACTGATACATCGCTTTCATGAATTCACCTTTGCAATTACAATGTTTGCACTAATTCTTAAGAGTTCGACTACTACCACTGATCGACCAGATCTGAAAACCAGATAAAAGCCTATTAACTTTGCTTTAACTCAGATTCGAACCGAGGACCCCACTAACGAAGGGCAGTCACTTAACAAATTGCGCCATCCAGCCGTCTTTCCATTTTTTTTTGGCTTGATTTACGTCTGATTTTGGTCGCGTTTCTTAGTCTGGGTTAACTTCAGTTTGTGTTCAGCAGTGTCGACCGGAAGCAATGGCAGGAACAAATGGTAATATCAGAGGGCAGAAGGTGAGACTGTTCTCTACACTGAAGTCTGAATGACGAGCGTCTTCTATGACCTCTTCGAAGTCCTGGCTTTCTTTGACGATTGCAGCGTCTTTCAAGCTGAGCTGGCTGCTACACTACTTTATTGGGACATTTTGGACTAAATCACTTTGTCCCAAGAAAGGCGAAGTAAGTTTCCGTTCCTTTTCATTCGTGTCAGTTAAGGCCGCTTTCAAACTCGATAAGATTCGTAGGCGATTCTTTCAAATTCCCTTTTGTGATCACAAGCCACTTTCACACAGGAAATCTTTCAGTCTCTCCAATTGAGAACTTAATGCTGAACTTTTTCTGTTTCCTACCCCCTCTCACACATGCGTCATCCCTTTCTCACACATGTACACCCAACATTGAGAACACAAGAATAAAGCAACTCAAAGAAAAACGAAGAGAGATAAAAGAGAAAAGAAAAACCCAAAGCAAACCCAAGCACGTCTCAACTCCCTTGTCTACAAGATGGAAAAATCGCTGACAAAATTTGTCTGTGTATAAGCGGCCTAAGAGGCTGTCCCGATAAAGCAATGTCCCAATAAAGCGGCCCCAAGATCCACTGTACATATAATGGTTACCATGGTTGAAACATTTGAGGGATCTTAACCAAATCAGGGTGCTGCCTTGGCGGCAATTTGCATTCATTCGGAAGAAGGTTGCCAGCGACTGTTGCGTCACGTGGAGGAGAGCAAGTTTGGGACGACGTTAGTGAACACGTCCTTTTTGTTCCATTATTGATTAACTCAACTTATAGCGCGTGTAACGAAACAAAATAATGCTCGTTAACATACCGTTAACATCCACCCACCTAACAGCAGTTTGCTTGTTGAACATCATCGAAAACGATTTCGTTGCTCAAAGGACTTTAATTTGATTACCCGCAGTTTAACGGCAATTTCCATGCATACCAAATTAAATTTCGTCCTTTGTCACACAAACGCCAAGCCACACGCTGTAAAATTAGGGCGTTTTTAATCATCGTTTGGCCAAGACTCGTTATTTTTTCCCCACTCATTACCTCAACGCAAACACGAATATCTGGTGTCCCCACCACGAAACGCACGAAATTCAGCCACAAAGTGACCACACACACACACATAAACGCACCCACCCCCTCCGCCATGGAAATGCATGCTTTGCATGCACAGCGAGAAACAAATATGAGAACGCTCATATCCATCCACCCACACCGCAGAACTAATTTCAACTTTAGCACATGCTGCTTAACCTAATTATTTAATTATTTCTGTTGGTTTTTCTCCTTGAAGTTTCCCCGAGCTCGAGCCGTGAACCGTGTTTTTCCTTAGGTTTTCCACTATCGGGGCCGCACTTGCTTCCATGCCGTGGTGGCCTTGTTAGCAACGGCATTTCCATTCAAACTCTTTTATTCACCTTAATTTATTAAGTACCTACACATGCACTATGGCTGTGTGGAAGATATCATCTGCGGTACATGCCAGAGCTGCAAAAAGGTCGGGCTTATGTATCTGATTGCGCGCCTGCACACAGTCTCTTCAGGTTTTCTGGTTCCCCCGTATCTTGGGGGGTTTGCACAGAAATAGATGAGACGTTGAAAAATTCAAATATTGCACCTGCAGCTGCGGAGATGAATCTTCAGATATTCGGATGATGGAAAAAATAAAATTCAGATGACTGCATCAGCAGCCGAGTTATGTTCTATTCGACGTACTCGAACTCATATTTGCTGCCTGCACAGCTGAAGCATTGATTTTCTATTCAGAATCTACGTATCTATTGAGGAATCGTTTCTATTGCCATGCCAATCTAAAAATAAATGAACTCGAATGCCATAAACATCGGGGATGTACTCGCATATTGATTTTCTAATTAATCACTTGACTGCTCGTGTAAACGGAAATCGGTTGAGACTTGTGAAAGGGTTGGTTGGTTGGTGGAACTGATTGACTCCATGGGGAATCTGTTTGAATACATAAACACTTCAAATGCTAATTTATCGAGAAAGATTTTCGAAGAGATTCAGTTTTGCAGTTGGAAACGAAAGCACACGACACTGACAGTTCTTTCCAAACTGTCACATCTAACGAACGTTTGTCGGACGTCTGGCGGTCGGGGGAGTGACAGAAAGTTCGGAAAATTCCATGATTTTCTCGGTCATTCTCGGCTGTCTGGCTGTCCGCCAAAAAGAGCATCTCATTTCACTGACAACTCCCACACTCAAGTCTACGTCAGCAGTCACTAGTTAATAGACTCACTTCGCAAATGAAAGTGTGAAAATGCATTCTGGAAGGAAAAAGTGTTTTTGTGTGTGACCTAGGACTTGAGAGGGAATTTATGGACGTGGACAAGACTGCTCCAGCCGACTCCGAACTAGTGGGACAACGTGACGACGCCCACGAAATGATTGGAGCACACAAGTGGAGAAGAACCTCAACCAACTTGGAGTGGAACAAATTGGAGGCAGCAGGCTAAGGACGGTGCCAGCTAGAAAGGCTTGTTTGCTGTAGCCCAGTTCCAGGCCATAACTGTGGCCTGAAAAGCTGTCGAATCGTACTTCCCAGCCCCTAGACGCACTTGACGAGCATAACGTGGGATGATGTGCCCGGATTAATGCAGAGTCGTTGTTATAATGGTCAACAAATTCAGCTGATTCCGAGAATAAAAAAGAAACACTAGAATCTGTCAACCTGTGGTTAGCTGAATAGTCTACGAAAAAAATGGAACAATCGAGTCTCTTGAGGTGATTACCGGTGAATTAAACCCACGGACCCTCTGAAGGATATCTGGTCTGGACACAAGACGCTTTCTTTCAAATCGCATGTCAGTTACAACCTTCTGCCCTCCTGTGTGTATTCTTTCACGAGTAGCTAGATCCTGCACTGCTCCTATTTATAGAGCAGCAAATGCTGGATACCTTTCCAAAGGATTCTATCACCAGATCTGTGTAATAAAGGCCATTGTCGGCATCATATCGATTTCAAACGTTGATGCGATCGAGTATTCAAGTCGGAAGGATCCCCACTGGCATCTTGGCAAACAAGAAAGTGCATGAAATATCCTGCACTGGAATCTTGGCTAAATGCATAAAAGTCGAATAGAAAGCAGGATCACTGACGCTTCACTAAATTATATGAGTGGGCAGCAAGAGAATCCGATCTAATTATGAGGTTATAATAAATAAATCCGCTTTTGAAAGAGTTGGCGTTGCGGAGAGTTTTTTTCCTTTTACCAAGTTTTTATCAAAACGCGTTTGTGTAGGTTATGTTAGGTTATATGGCTTCCATCGAAAGTTATGGGTTCACGTAGCAACACAGGGGTCCATTGTGTTGTCACTGAGCTGGTTAGCGTCCATTACTCCTGGAACCATTTTGTGTTTTGGACGAATGCCCACATTGATTTGACATCCTTTTCTGATATATCCGTTAGTTCATTGATAAAGAATTCTCCCAGGGCTTATTTCCTCATGGAGGCCAGTGCAGGGCAGTTGCAAAGTAAATGTGAGGGGTTTTTCTCTTCTTCCTCATCTATGCATCTGTTACAGAAGTCGTTGTATGGTAATTCTAGTCTTGCGGCGTGTCTACCCACTGCGCAGTGTCCTGTGAGAATTCCACCTAGGTTACTCAGGTTTTTCCTGCCTAGACTGAGTATGGCTTCGGTTGTCTGTAGGCTCAGGTTTGGCCACACTTGTTTCGGATATAGGCATTTGTTAAGATTATTTCATCTTTCACGAGCACTGCCGATCGCCAGCTCTGTGATTTTTGTGTTTTGAGTTTCTATTGGTACCCAGATGTTCTCAACCATGGGTCCAAGGATTATTGTTCCGTTTCTAGCTAGCTCGTCTGCTTCACAGTCTCCTGGGATATCTCTACGTCCAGGAATCCAACAAAAATGTCCAGGAACAATAACTCAATGTTCCATACAAAATCTCTCTCTAAGTAAAACTGGTATCCCGCGACAATTCGACTGTATTTTTCCACGGGGGAGTCCACTGTATTTGTAATTGAATTCTTGAATCAGTTGAGCTTTTAAGTAAACTCAAGAGTGTACCTGCGAAATCAGATGCAAAATACATCATAATAGAATCGTGAAATAATTAGATTCACATCCTCTTCAAAAATGTCACTAACGACAGCCATATTTTCTGTAGAGCCGTCTCAAAACATCTCTAATTAGAGGAGAAGCCATCAAAGTCTCGTATCCTTTGTAATTTCACAGAGCCCGTCCAAGCAATCACTCAATAGATGTTTCGGAAATTCGATTGTTGGGTAGATACAATACACACGAGATTTTCTCATTTGTTCATCTCTCTGGAGTTAGGTGAACTCGAAAAGGATCATGCATCGGATCCCCAAGACACACTTGACAAGCACGATGTGTTCGGATACAAGCAATGTAAAGAAATCCAAGTTAAGCCATATACTCCCCAGTGTCCTTTCTTTTAGGACACTATATTCAATATTTTTTTTCACATATTAAGTCAAAATAAAAAAAAAGTAAAATTAAAAAAAAATTAAATATAGTGTCCTGAAAATAGGACACCGGGTAGTAATGGGTTTAAGGTTCTCCTGAGGATATACGATCGGATTCCTTTTTGTTTTCCTTTTGCAAATCAAGATCGAGTTAAATTTGGATAAAAAGTCAACACACATTTTTTCGATCTTGTAACATTACGCTCAGTTTCTTAAGTTGACATACGGCTACATACCTCCATTATGGTTCGCCCTTAACATACAAAAACCACAATTTTCCATTTGATTTTTTGTAACCTTCAGCTCAATCAAATCAAGACTCCGTTTTTCGTAAGAGTCAACGAAGAACAGCCTTGTTAAATAAATCAAGGAAAATCAGTAAAGTTTGTTAAACAAATAGACCGTCGATCAAGCCAGGGCAACCAGAAATCAGCTATTATAGACATTATCAACCTTAGAGCCGACTTGTCCAACAAATTTTAGGGACTTTTGAGTGTTCATCTCATCTTTTATTTAATCAGAGAAGAGCGTGGGACAAACAGTAACACTTTTTACTAAAAAGTATGCCGCCCCTGCAATTTTGGAGATAATTCAACCAAACCTTTTTCCAATTAAGAACGCATGTTTCAACTACAAATTTATCAAAAAAAGTCATGCTGTTGCAACCTGTCGCATGTTGTAAGAATAACCTAAAAATGAATACAGTACGTTCTCGATTAATGCAACTCTCGACTCACGCAACCCCTCGATTTTTGCAACAGCAAAATTTAATTTTTTATCCTTTTTGTCGCAGTAATTTCAACTTTTCAAACAAACAGAAACTCGGTAATTGCAACTACGGTAGTTTCTGTTGGTGGTTGCCATAATATAAAGCAAAAGTTAGGTTAGATAAGGTAGTGGGGTTTCCAGTGAATTCACCAGCACACTTAGATAATGTTAGTCCATTGTGATGTCCATAATCAGACTACTACCACATATCGACCACTCCAGTGATAGTGCCGTTAATATTATCCCAACGGAAAATGGTGACTGGACCAGATTTGAAAACCAGATAAAACCGTATTAACTTTGGTTTCACTTGGGTTAGAACCGGGGACCCCTCTAACCAGCGACAGGCACTCAACCAACTGGGCCATCCAAATCAAAAGTTAAGTGAAAACACATTTTAATTAAGACACGTCTTCCAAATGGCTGTTAATGCAGGCCTATAAAAGTTTGGATCCTTTTGTGCATTTGGTATGCGTTTACTTTTCGCACGATGTACACTGCTCTGCAACAGATAAGGTACAAAGATTGCTCATCTTCGTCCTCGGACAATGAATCTATAACCTTTCTTTCTCTAGTAGTCGATTTGACTATTTCTTTTGATAAATCTTTTATTTTCTCCTCTAAGGCTTTCTCCTTCTTTGGCTTTTCGGTATTCGTCTATTGTTCCCGATTTCCTTGTAGTGTTCTGATTTCTTTGCTCCGCCTTCGGATAAAGCCCTATTTCCTCTGGATTAAAAGTAACTGATTGAAGACCCTATCGGCTTGGTAAACAGTGGTCACGTTAAACCAATCGATAAAAAAATACCAACGGGGTAGCTTAGAACTTACACCGGAAAAATGTTTCAACTTGCCCCACAATGGAATTTTAAACAAACAACTATAACAACTACATCTGACGAGACTTGGCAGCACTAAGAAGAGCTTCTCACAGTGTCGCAGATAACGGAAAGAATGCAGAGTGATCAGTATTCTCTTTAGGGCACCCATCGCAGATCTTTCTTCCTCGTTGATGAATGAGCAATTGGAGCAGACAACTCGAAAGGTATGCAAAAACCAAAAATTGTTCTCTTTTACATGTTTCTTATTTCTGGGAGAAGCACTGCTTTCTTGACTGTTACTTTTTACCCCGCTTACAACTAGCACCGCTCTCCCCTAAATGGCATACTCTCATTGATCCGCTGTCACACATTTTAAGGGGCAAGATATCCGGTGTCTCTGTTGTATTTGATGTCTGACTGCAACTTATTTCTCTTTCGAAAGTGTTCATGTATGAATTGCAAATTGAATTGTTGCCAGAATGAGCAACTTCAGCGTTATCATTTTCCTTTTTTTTAGAAACAAGAGACAAAGAGAGAGAGAGAGAGAGAGAAAGAGACGAAGAAACCTTCGTCCTTGTACCAGGAATCCTGGTAACTGGCCGCAACTTATAGCTTTTCGACTTTCAGCAACTTTCGATGATATCTATTTATGTTCTGCGAATTGGGAATGACATTTTCACGGAACTCAAAGAAACAAGTTGACGTGTGCCAAAAGCCATCACACAGCATAAAGAATGATTCATGAATCATTTAAATCACGATAAAAATAAAGACATTCATTTGTGGTATTCCTCCAAGTCTTTCGCTTCACCTTCTGGCGCAGCGTTTGCCTAGAAACATTGGAATTTTTGCAGAGCTGGTGAAAGACAAACGACTGGTCTATATTTTGATGATCGAAATTTGCACAATTTGAAAGTTAAAGTATACGAGACTAAATGCCATTTGAAACCTTGAGATATCCACGAATGTCGAAAATACTAATTAATCTGTTTTCAATCCAAGAGAGGGCCGAACGGTTGAAGTTGTAAAGAAATCAATGAGACTCGGTGAGAGAGAGAGATGAAGGGTGTCCTTCCGGGCAAAGAAAAACTCATTTCGATTTGCGAAGATTTATGTTTTTGAATGCCACACCTACTTGCCGAGAGCTTTCGTATTCTCAAGGGACCCACGAGCCAAATGTTCCTCCACAACTCTTGGACTTTGCTTTTTCTCCACAGATAAGATACTCGTTTGTCAAATAGTTAGATTTGTTAATCTGCCCAATAGTAATAGAAGGGTGGCGGGGGGAACAAGAAAAAAATATTGCAGCAAGGCTAAAGGGAGCGGGGATCAAGGAATAAATGAGAAGAAGTTGTGAAGACCGAGGACCGAAGACCGAGTGTCCAACAAAGACTCACATTATGGTGCATGCTGCTGCTGGTGTACCTTATGTTTGCCCAAAGAGAAGAGCTCCTGGTGATAGAAAATCGCCTAGAAAACTGGGTCAGATGGATTTATTATGAGTGAACAGCCACGGCTACGTGTGCGTTTGTGTTCACTCGCTTGTGTATGTGTTGTGTGTTTTAATGGCATAACGCCAACAGCGCGCGTCCCTCGCTTCTTGGTATTCGCGGCCCAGTGTTAGTGTCGAATGGAAGCTATGTGAGTCAGAGAGAGTGTATCTACACATTAGCTCGATATCGACCCAAGCTATGTGAGAAAATCCCAAAGGTGATGGCGGCGGGGGGGCTGGTCGGGGGCGGTGGGGTGATGGTAAAGCCAGCATAAAATGTATCTAACAGATACCGACTTGTGTATCACACACAGTGCGCCACTTCTAGGCATGCTCCATACAGTGCCGTGAGCTTATGTATTTCCCTCGGTTTTTTTTTCCGTGTTGGTCTTCCTTTTTTTTATTGCTTGTTCTTCTTTGTATCTATCAAGTGGCAAGGTGGGGGACGTTGTATCTACATGTGCACGTATGTACACATCTAAATTTCGAAAGTTTTCGTCTGTTTCTTTTTTTCGTTTCGTTTCGTTTCTTATCATGGTTTGCTTTTAAGTTTTAACGATTGAATACGTTGCTATGTACCGGGCCAGCAACGGCAGGGCAACGCGGCGGTAGTAGCACGTTGGAGCGAAGCTTGGCGCTTGCGAGCTTTTTTCGTCTCATGTACTCATGCTGCTCATGCTCTATGTGCGGGCTGCGGCTGCGGCTGGGACTGGGACTGGGGCTGGGGCGCGTTCGGACGAAATGGGGTGGCCATTAGTTGGTGGGCTACATAGAAGATATCCCCACATTTGTCACTGGCGGGGCATGCGGCAGGCACTTAGATACAAAATCGTGCCTTTTAGTCATTTTACTCTCTCTCTCTCTCTCTCTCCTGTTCATCTTTTCCGTGATGGGGCCATTATGCATATGTGCACAAGAGAGGACCGATACATACGGGAAAAGTGTGTTAGATACATTATGTGGACGGTTTATGGGTTTGTGATGTGATTACTTATGTGCAAGCGGGTATATTATATGTACTGTGCAGGAGATGGAGCTGTAGGTGGTTTCTTGGTCGGTCGGTCGGTCGGTTGGTTGGTGGGTCGGCGGGCTGTGTTAGATGTGTTTTGTTTCGATGAGCGGGGCGGAGGTCGGGTGGCCAGATAAACGAGTTTTCGTGCTGCATGCATTATGGTTGAGGATTTTATTTGTAGATCACATAATAACTTGGCATAGGGGTAACAGTCGATGCGGGAATTAAGTGAACATCTTGTCGTTGGTCTCTTGATGGCGAGTGTGAGGAAAATTGGTGTGTGCTTTAAGGAGCTTCATTTAGTCGGAAAGGGGCAACGATCAAATCATGCTCTTCGTGTTCTTGTTTGTTGTTCTGTTGTTGGTAACATTTGGTTCGTACTGTGGTCTTTTTCAAAGGGGTAACCATTGTGGAGACCGTGGCCTACACAACTTAACCTCGCTGACTGGGCCGGTACGACAAGAAAACAATTTTTCAAGGTCCCACCTTTTCGAGTCACTGACAATGCTCAAAGAGTAATAACTAGAAAAGGCTTCTCAAACTTAGCCGTTCGGAGTCGGCATAAAACTGGAAGTCCCTTGAACTCGTGAAAGAACGAGAGCACGCACAGCATGAGTGGTTGCTGAGAAACTAGGACCTGGCCCTGTACCGGCTGTAGCGCCACCCATATTATTTTTAATAAATCTATTGTAGCCGAAAAAGGAGAAGTTGCAAAATACTTTCGACCAGCAGATAATGAAGGAATTATGCTGAACAAAATTGCTGGACACTGTGAATGTTTTTTACGGGCAACCAAAATGAACGTACGTACACTCAGGGCAATGTCCAAAACGAACGGAAAGTAGACAAAACCATCGGCAACTTTCAATGTCCTCACAATTAGGTCTAGGAACTCACCAAAATTCCAGCTCCAACAGTCACTTACTTACGTGGAGATTGACTCCACACCTTCTCATCATCATCATCTTCTGACCCCCATGATCCATTAAATCGGTTGAGGGTGTAAACCACGCACGAGAGATCTTCAGGCAACTCGATCCTCCGCTATTGACTCTAAATCATCAAGCGTGACTAGGCGTATTTATGGACTTGGTCTAACCACCTCTTACTGGGTCTGCCAAGTGGAATGCCCATTGAACTTTACACCCCCTAAGGAACAATTCTTTCCCACTTTGCTGATACCACGCTTAAATCCACTTCATAGCCAAGTTGCACATAAACCTTAAGTTCAACTTTACCTATTCAGCGTTGCTAGTAAATATTTAAGTCGGGCTTAGCTATGATGCGGTGTTCTTTAAATGCAACCAACTTCACTTCGGCTTTAAACGTCAAATTTGTTACTTTTTTATGAAAATGTGTATGTAAGTGAGAAACTGATTGTGGGTTCCATAGATGGCGTCAATCACAGATGGAAAGAGGCTATCTGAAAGAGATATTTCTTTGCATTTGCCATAGCTGTGTTCGATACTTTTATGTGTTTATATCAAAACAACCCTGGAATCACTACAAACGTACATTCCTTCGAAATGTAATCCTTTGTAAATAAGTTCTTATTAAATGAACCATCAATGTGACAATAGTTGATTGATGGGTGCAATCGAATTATTTCTTGAAAATGTATATTCATCAAAAATTTGCATTAGCAAATGAAAAACGGAACACCATAACAGTTGAAAGGACTTTCTAAATATGATCTACTGTATAATAGGCATGGCTATGTCTTTGGTTAGTCGAAAAGGTTTGTAAAACGAAAGATCCTCAAAAACACAAATATTAATTTTTGTAAAAATAATTATCATTTTATCATTTTTTGTGTGCTCCTTTTCCATTGAAAGTCCATCCAGATTCGTTTTCCTCTTATTTTTATGGCGAAGTCCGGAGCGGACCTGGGCCCTACTCAACAAGCCTCTCCAGCCGGGGTCCGCCTGCCTCCATTATCCAGTTTCGCACACCAAGCCAGCTGAAATTCCCCTCAACTCGTGTGTGCCATCTTGTACTTGGACGTCCTCTGTTGTGTTGTCCCAAAAGCTCAGAGTCCTTTGACTCTGTTATTCGGGCTGGCGCTAAGTTGTCAATACGATCTACATGCCCTAGCCATCTTAGGCATTCGATCCGTAGACGCCTGACTGGGCTCATGTCGCTGTACAGTCCGTATAGTTCCTTCAACCTTCTTCTCCATATGCCATCAAAGCAAACAGAACCAAAAATCGCTCACAGAACCAACTTCGGCCATTTTTACCCCTAGCCCACAACGAAGATGTAGTGGTAATCCCTTCTATTTCACTTAAACTTTTACAACGCTTGTCAATTCACCACAATATGGCGGTCGATTCGTGAATTTTGTGGGAAACAGCGTCAGATTCATGAATTTAGTGGGATAATGGCAGCTGATTTGTGAATTTTGCCCACAATCCATGTACGATCCATGTAACGTATATGGGTATGTTGTTCGGAGGGTGTTCAAATGTTGACTCGTATTTTTGAGAGAATTTTCGCACATTGTAATATGGACTTTCGTGAATAAAAATGTATTGCAATGCCCATTTAACTGGAACTATTTGATCTCAAATCAATTCTTAAGTATATATACAGCCTATTCATAAACCATACCTGACAAATTAACTCAAAAAATTAAGTCCGCTTTATACGCTTAAATCATGAATTCTGAAAAACTCATGAATTCAATTTAAACAATTTGATAAGAACAATGGCAAGATATTGCAACTTTTACTAATGCTAAAAAATGGTTGTCAAAACATCTTATTTGTGACTCACGTTTCAATAATATTTTTATTATTGGTTAACTGAACGTGTGAATGTATTATTAATTTTTATTCATATGAAAAAATTTACACTATGTTGTGCATTCATTAATTATGTCCAAGTATTTCAGATTGTAAATTGCTCAAAGTTTTAATGAATCGACTTCATAAGCTATGTTCGTTCGTGTACCCTTCCATACTGTGTTGAAAATTTAACACCGAAATTTGAAAAAACGTTCAAATAACTACCGAATTTTCAAATAAGAACCTTGATTCACCCCATTACTAAGGTCGGGAAGGGTATCAGCTGCGTCTACAGCTGTTCTTAAGAGCTCACACGTATTCACAGACAGGGGACTAAAAGCGTATAAAAACGCTGTCAGATGAAATCAAGGGTCAAGGGAGGTAGAAGTTGGATATCTCTATTATAGATTATCTCTACACAGAACGTTTCCCTGGAAAAGACCAAGAGCCTCTTCATTCGCTTTGGATATTGTCCATGCCACTGCACCGTAGAGCACGGCGAGGATGATCAAGGTCTTATACAGAGTCAACTTGACATTTTATTTAAAAGCTCATGATCCTTAAATGTACACAAAAATGATTAAATCTATATTAATAGCCGTGTTTTTTCACAAATCTATAAATAGTGAAGTAGGATTGTGCGCGTAAAGCACATACAACAACCAGTGAAAAGTGGCTGCCGACAAAAATTCGAGGGCGAATTTTCTTCATATATTTTGACAGCAATTCGAACATATAAATTGTTTTCTTCATATATTCTGACAGATAAAAATCAAAGCCACTGCGATTCGTTTTTTTGCATCTTACTTCACTTCACTATCGATAGAGATGAAAAAAACACGGCTAATATCTAAACAATTCATGTTCTTAAAATCTATCCTTCACAGGTACTGTAAAATAATCTAAACTTACTTATCTATTTTCTATTCTATATTTCGGCGTCTACACTACTAATTGCTTTTTTCCAATCCATATGGACAATCTTTATTGTTTTTTCTTACTGGCCAAGAAAACTTAGAAAAAACTTGGCGCTCTAAACATTTTTTTTAAATTTTGTTAAAACTAACTAAACCCTAATAAAACGTAAGCTACATGATGACATTGCGGACGTGTGCACAAGAGCGTATACGTTATTTATATGCTTGACATATATAATCTACACGCCTTTGTACACCTTCTTTTTGATTTTTTTTTGTCTTTTTTTTTTGTTTTTGATGTTTTTATTTTTTTTCCGCTTTTTATGTATTTTTTTTTAATCTAACTTAACCCAACTTATACCTATGTAAGTGGGCTGTTGTCCAACAGACTGACTATCATATTAATTTCGGCAGGCGCTGGCGATGGCGGAGCCCTGTTCTGGTGTAACCACCAAAAGAAGTGCCGCTCCTTTGTACTCTCTCTCCTATCTCGAGCGGGGATCGCTCTACTTAACCGGAGTTGATCCTCGTGTTCACGAGCAATATCCTATTTCTAGTGGAGTTGCCTGTCAACTGTTCGGCGTACAGCGTGCAAGATTATAAGAGATCCACTCATGTCCTGAATCAGTTTTAACGAATCTAAATAGAGAAAACCCTCAGGTGGAATAAAGCCGGTGTGGCGCACCCTCATGATACATAAATTGCTGGTAGTAGGCCCCGAAGATCAGACTGTTGGTAGACATCATACTCCTTCCAATGTGTCGTCGCGTTAATGAAATTATAAAATTGTCTACTCTTTTCACGTCAGCCCCGTTGTACAAGACCCTGTACTCGGACTCAGGTGTCCGATACAACCGAAGACAGTTCCAGTCAACTTGATCTTCCGAGAGAGAGTTCGATTACTCAATTGGCTTTTGAACCCAAAACAGCAGAGTTACTTTTGGCAAGAGTTAGGTAGACGAACCGAGGCAGACGAAGTCCTTCACTACCTCGAAGTTATAGCTGCCTACAGTGACGTTCTGGCAGAGTCATCGATGTTGTTCGTCTTTTCTTGATGACAGCAAATACTTTGTTTTGTCCTCGTTTACCGCAAGACCGATTTTAGTCGTTTCCATCTCAATGCCAGCATACTCCTCATTGACAGCTTCCTCCGTTCTGCCAATCACGGCAATGTCATCCGCGTATGTCAGCAATTGTGCAGACTTTTGGAAGATCGTTCCTCTTGTGTTGGCCAGTCAGTTTTCCATCTTCTCAAGTATGATATTAAAGAAGTCACATGACAGCGCATCGCCTTGTCAAAGTCCATTTTTAACATTAAAGGTCTCGGTGAGTTCGTCACCGACCCTGAAGGAACAGCGAGATATCTCTATCCTCATCCTTACCTGAGGAATTTGGCAGGAATGTTCAAACTTGACATGGCGTTGTATAGCTCGTCGGTGGTTGACGTCGAAATTATTGACGAATGGTTTCAGGCGCTCAAACAAAACGGCAGAGAAAATATGGCACGACTACGGTTTCCGCGGCGCCAAGGTTTGAAAACGCCATTTGCTTTTACTCCTTTGCTCTCATTGTTCAAAAGATAGAGACCGTTTTAACGATTAAAGATTAAATATAAATTTTGTGGCACAATTATACAACGTTATACCCAACCGAAAAGCATGATACTTATACCATTGAAAGGTAATTTCGCGTAGATGTGCACTATTTAAAGTTCAATTTTTACGTAACCCATGTCAACTATTCTGTGTGTGTTATTCCTGATGGTCGTCGAACTTCGATAAGGGGTGAGCCTAGTAATACCAATATGGTTGCCCCCAGTGCTGCCATGCCTATTGAATTTAAAACGTAGCGATCGTTACGCACACTGTTTACATAGCATCCATTCCTTTCGAAAATACTGCCATATGTTCAGCAGTTAATTTAACTTACATGCATGAATTGAATTTGGGTCCTCAGAGGAAACTTTAGAAATTGGCCATTCACGGAACTTCTTTTACACGGCATCATTTAAATTGATTTTCGTTGTTATCCACGAAATTACTTAGGACACGAGTAGCTATCCCCGATTTATTACACGTGTACTGTGTTTACCAGTTTATATTGTGGCCCTATTTGCAAATTCAAGTTTTTTTCAGTCAATGCACGGGAAATCGTAGGCTTTCGTCCGTGTTGATGTGAAAATGTAAGAATTTGCCTTTGCCTCTCCTTTGTTGGATCTCAACGACAGGATGGCTCAGTTGGTTAAGTGCCTCCCCTTGGTTAGCGGGGTCTCCGGTTTGAACACTGGAAGCAAAGTTAATACGCTTTTATCTGGTTTTCAAATCTGGTCCAGTCGCCATTTGCCGTTGGGATCAAATTAACCGCACTATCACTGGAGTGGTAGGAGTCTGACAATGAACCAACATGGTCTAAGTGTGGTGGTGAATTCACATGATGTCCAGTCCCCTCCAGCATAGGAACACAAAGATGCATTCTGCTTTTCTTCAAGCATCTCGCTCCAAGGCCGTTTAAATTTTCACGTGATTGTTCCTCTTCAAGTGTGATTACCAGGATGTAGTGTTTACGACTTTCACGCTGGGAATTATTTTCATAAGTCGGGGTCCGACACTAACCAGAACAGCACGACAGCTATTCAAACGTCGCCATTCGGAATCCCTTTGCGTGAACATAAGCAGGCCCCAGTCAACTTGGACGTAGTCGTACTCCTCTTCCTCTCACCAACCGATAGGTGTATCAATATTTGTGGTTAAGAACGAACAAATTTGTCTGACTGAATGCCCTTATGACTGTCTTTATATTATCATTTCAGACATTATAAATAATACAACATATTTTATTTACACTGAAACGGCACCTGGTTGTCCGTTTTCAGAAAATTGATCCAAATGAAATAAATGTGATCCATTAATTGTAATTATGATAATATTTCCACACACCTGCAATGCCTCATTATTAGGTCTCAGAATATGAACACCATGTCCCGCGCTCTAATTAAGCCCACAAAGGCGATTTGGCCGACTTTGAAAATGAGACGAATTTTGATGAAGATGATGCTGATGGTGTGTGGTCTGCACATTTACTCAGTTTTTAATGGAGAGTGTTGCCAAATTCAGTGGCTCCGAGTAAGTTACCCATAAAGTTACGCGTAACTGATTATAATTAGTAGCGCCTCATTTTTCACATAACGTATGTACGTAGTTAAATGATAAGCAAAGTATAACAAAGCATTCATAAATAAGAAATACCTTTATTCTATAAAAATCACTTTTAACAAAAGATAGAACATGTTACGAATTAAGAGAATGTGTGTAACTTAAATGCAAATCAATCAATTTAATTTGGATAAATTCGTATCTTCCATCCTTAAAGTGTCATATGGCCATACAGAAACATGACATTCTTTGAACACCGACTCATCAAGTGGGTTTGAATTAATGATCATCTTTAAAAGTATGCGGAATTTCTGATAAAACATGTTTGGCGTTAGGACCGTAAACTGGCACTAATCGTGCATCACTACATACGTGTTGGATGTTTCTACACTTAGACGATGTTACCAGAGTTATACCTATCCTCAAGGGCCAACCATAATGGACGTAAGTAGCCTTAGCTAGCGCGTATGCGGATATAATTCACGCCCTTGCACGTAGTCCCCACTGGACATAAACCATGCCTGGTTCATGAACATGATGTAAAAAATTCTAGTGGAGACAAACATCCATATCAACATATGCATCGATTTAAACAGCTTTACTTTGATAGATTACTTGAATAGAAAAATTATTTTACAATTGAGATTACAACCAGACTTACAAACTAAAGTAGAGGGTGTTGGCTCAACAATAGGTACTGATGAATATTGTTTAATTTAAAGTTTTTTTCTATTTTTTTTACAGTGGCTTGTGTTTACATCGAGTTGTTCAAATCCGTGGAATGGAGTGGTAGCCGATTTAGCCTCTATGAGGATTGCTATCGGTGCTCTAGTAGAATCCATGTAGCTCGTTGTTCGACGTCGTTGGAAAGTTCTGCTCTTTTAACAGATTTAGCGCGTTAAGGTAGCGTTGTCCGGGGATTGTGTTTCTGCGGTTCCTGATTTCCTCCTTAGGATGGTAGTTGATGTCTAGTGGCCGCTTTCTGAACAGTGTCACCATGTGCAAGGAATGATGTGTTTTGGTAGTAAAGCATCTTTGTGTTGTGATGCCTTTGACGATTCCTGTCGAAGGTGAGTACGGTAGATATTCGCAGTATTTTCCTTTCAAAAATTGCGAGCTTCTTCATGCTGGTCTTAGAGATGGTGTGCCATATTGGGAAGCCGTACGTCATGAATGTTATTTTTTGGCAATCATTTTAGTATCATTTTGATCGGTCGTCCCGCGATATCGACCATCTGGGCACCAATGTTGAAGTGAAGTGGCATGACATATCTTGCCCACGAAATAAAAAATGGCTGTTCAGATTGTGGTTGCGATGTTGAGCAGAAATATGTCCAGGGGAGACGGTGTGTCTTCGACTCCGAACCCGAGGAACAATGTAACAGATGACGGCCAGCTTGGCTTGCGACACTGGAGAAAGCTAGTCAGAGACCGTGTTAGTTGGACAAGCTTGATGGTTGAGGCCCAGATACACCCCGAACTGTAGGGCCAAATAAAGGAGACGGTGTGTTATTCCCTTAGTCGTGTCACGTCACTGTGACAAATTTGCTGTCTTATTCACTTTGTGACTAATTGGATACAAATTTGTCACAGTTACATGTGACACAACTAAGAGAATAATGGTAAATATTTCTTTGGTTAATGGAGATTCATCGAGAGGCTCATCTATAAAAGGCAACCTCAGAGTGGCCATAAGTTTTGTTAAGCATGAGTTTGTCTGATTCGAATGGCTCCGAGCATATCCGAATTTGCCACACGACACAAAATATATAAACGAAAATTATCAAAGCCACTGATATTGAATTAGATGTTTTGAATCCTTAAATTTATTGATATCCAAACTGTGGTATTTGCCAAGTACATTAATTGCTATTGTTTATGTGCTATTGCTATATAATATGCTCGTGATGTTACAACATATTCAAAGAATAGGAAATGTGCCACTTATGAAGCTCCACAGCACTTTCAAAATATCGATCTAAAGGTTTTCGATGAACCTGTTTCAGCTAATGATTCTAGTGGAGATGGATCAAAAAATAAATGGAATCGTTGTTGTTCTCTTCGTAGGAATTAATTAGTTTCTGTCCATTGCCACTACATTATATCCTAAATTTAATAAAAATTTAACATCTTTCGATCCTTGTTATATGTATTTTTATTTCCACGAGTTCTTCCACTTTTGTTGAAAAATTTAGCTAGTCTAATTGCTTCGTATCTTTAGGTTGCCAAAAAAGTGACTTGAGATTATAGGATCGTACAGTTCTTTCTGTCATACAGCTGAGTTCTGCGGTTATTCACAGTCAAGTAGCGCTGTCTGTCAGGGTTGTTACTGGTACAATCGTTGCTAGCAGAGATGTTACAGATTTAAATTTTATACTACAACTCGGTCAATCTGAACTCTAGATCGCGACTATCGACCGAGTGCTGACACCGCGAAAGTTCTGCTCTTGTGATCGGATGACAACAGATTGAAGACTGGTATCTGAAGATGGCTGAAGACGGAAGATGGCTGAAGACAGAAGATGGCTGAAGACGGAAGATGGCTGAAGACGGAAGATGGCAGAAGACGGAAGATGGCTGAAGACAGAAGATGGCTAAAGACGGAAGATGGCTAAAGACGGAAGATGGCTGAAGACGGAAGATGGCTGAAGACAGAAGATGGCTGAAGACGAAAGATGGCTCAAGACGGAAGATGGCTGAAGACGGAAGATGGCTGAAGACAGAAGATGGCTGAAGACGAAAGATGGCTCAAGACGAAAGATGGCTCAAGACGGAAGATGGCTGATGAATGAAAACTTAAGATAGCTGAAGGTTGAAGATGGTTAAAGAATAGTGATGAATAAAGCCTGAGGATGGCTGAAGACTGAAGATGGCCGAAGACGAAACATGACTGAAAACGGAAGATGGCTGAAAACGAAAGATGGCTGTGAATGCAGATAACTGGAGACTGGTGGCTGTAGACTATACGCAGTTCTTATGTGTATAGCTGGTTCCTCTACAGTGGGTGTAAAAGCCGAACGGACGTCTGTTTCGGTCACTCATTAGAAATGTGGCCGTAGTTGGAACAATACTGCACCAGAGAGTGCATGTGCCTGTTGATTTGAGCCGACTGAGGTTGATGAACGTGCTTAAGTTGAAGATTGAAGACAGAACACTGAAAGCTGCGGAAGGCTGTAGACTAAAGATCTATGAGTGATGTTTGAAGACAGTTCGACGGTATCCAGATCTCGAGCTAATTCTTCATCGCTGGACCTCAAGGAATACACAACTTTGACAGCAGTTTCACATGTTTGAACACAAGTTATACCAAAAACTTGCTATATAAACGCCGTCGTTTTACATTTACGAACCCAAACTCCGGACGGCTGTGGTATTTTTACAATTATAAGCTCGATCTTTCACGTTCATTAGAAGAAATAAGAAGGCATGGTTTACGTCCAGCATCATACAAGCATATGCGGTCGATTTCTTTAAAACAAGGCTAGAAATAAGCTATATAGCTTTCAGACAGACAACAAATGCTTTTAATCTTTTGTACAAATACACATTATTACGCCATACCTTGTTTCTTCTTCTGGCGCTGCAGTCCGGGGTGGACCTAGGTCTTGGCCAACCTACCTTGGTTAATTTTCCACGCGTTCATTCGTATCAAAATAAAATACAGATGATTTAAATTTTTTGTTTGCTATTATTATTTTATATTAGTACAGTAACTTATAATATTTTAATTTCATATTCTCCATTTTCCTTGTTTTCTATTTCTTTTCTCTTTTTTATTTGATTTTACAATTAATGTTTATATTCAAAATTATCCTATAGTATAGAATTAATCCGATCTTAAAAGTAATTCTTCAATTACTCGATTTGTTTTACTGATTTTTAAATAAAATCCTACTGCAACGAAATACATGTATGTAGTGTATGAGAAAAAAAAAAGAAACAATTCGAAAACAATGATAAAGAAATGAGAGAAACATTCTGATAATCCAACACGAGAAAAAAAAGACCGAATATAAAACTAAATCGCTCGCGCACAGATGCATAATGCTGTGGGTTTCTTTATGTTTATATAATGTGTATATATAAAATCTAACTCTCCAGATAAATCAACAACGGACATTTTGCAGTGTGCTTCATTTGCTTATACTTTTCTGTTTTTAAAATACAATGAATGTGTATACAATAAGTTCTCTCTTTATGATCAATTTGATTTTGTTTTTGCACTTTCTTGTGTGTTTTTTCTCATCGAATTCTTTTCTCTAATGAGTCTATGCAACTAGATAATATAATGTAATTATAAGTAATAGTAATCATTAAAAAAATGTTGTGTAAAACAATAAAAGAAAGGTAATAAGGGAGGAAAAAAAAAGTTGAATAAAAATATAAAATAACATGAGTGAAAGTGAAAAAGAAAAAATTACATTTTATATATGAAAGGAAGTAAATAAAATTAAATCAATCACTATTTATATATATATACGTGTAATTGTAATTTGTTATCATTGTTGTTGTGTTTATGTGTTTGTGTTCGCTTCTTCTTTATATTTCATATTATTATGTACCAGTTAAAATATTTACACATAGTATTTGATTTTTTTTATTTGTTATATTTGTTCGTGTCTCTTTAAATTTCTTTTGTTCGAATGTTTCACTTACGAGGTAGACAATGCGAATCAACGACAATGCTGCTGAAGTTGCAATGCAAGCGCTTTGTTTTTCTTGGTAACTGGACTAATATTTGTTTTTTTTTTTTCGTTTTACTTGCATTGGAACAGTTTTTATGCTCGGTTCTTAGTTGTTGCTTGCTCTGTGTGGTTGTTGTTATTTTTCTATTTTATCATTTATTTATCATACACCAATTTAACTCTCATCATCATTAATTGTTACTTACAAAATTAAATAATAGAAACAAAATGCATTTCATTGAATTATCATACATTGAGATAAGAACTTAGCAAATATACAAAAAAAAATATTAGTTTAATTACCAAGAAAATGGGATATATAGAAACGCCGCATAACGACCTAAAAACCATGCTATACAGCGGAAACTATGCGCAAGTTGTTTTGGCCAGCGTCTGCAAACGAAACATTAGAACAGAATAAATTCAATGAAACGCTTCTTCTATTCTTTGCACAGGAAAGTCTTAGTTAATTGATTTCCTGGATTTCTCCATCTAAGTTAGTCATCTGCTGTGGATGATTCGATTTTACCATGCACGAACGGGCAACGGACTTGAACAGACTGCGAAAAAAAGACTTGGTTTTAAAGGGGGTATTTTTTAGGTTTTCTGCTTAATTCTGATGGTTTGTTTTTTTTTTTTTTTTTTTGTTTATGAAATGTAAATATTTTCTGGGTTAAAGTGGGAGATATTGTATATTGATGGGCACATTAAGCTAATTTTCAGCTATTTTAGCTAATGCAGGCGCCACTTTAAACTCGATTAGCTGTAGCTGTCAAAAAAATTGTGTTGACGGGGTGTGTCACGTTGTTTTGATTCTAAAAAGTTTGCCGTAAAGTACATCTGAACAGGATCTACATAATTGATCCGTAGTTTTTTTTTCCTTTATCGCACTACAATGGAGCACTCAGACTCAAAAACTGGTCCATTGTAGTGCCAGGCACCAAACGACATTTGCTTTGATCCGTAGTTGTAGAGAAGTCAATTAGAATAGCACACACGTCGCCGGCTCTTTTCTGGGGGTACCAAAGATGAGCTGAACCCTCTCGACACTTCTTATGGGATGGAAGCCTACAAAGGGCTATATGTTGGACATGTGATTATCACTAATGTGGAAATGTGAATCGTTTTATTGTAACACGTGGTCCTTGAGCAGCTTTGACAAGATCTGGTGATCACAACTGAAGGGCGATTCATTGACCGCATCTAGGATTCAGTTTCAATTTCATTCCTTTAGATGCCGCTACAGTCCCAGTTGCTTGCCTTGGCTATATATGCTTCTCCAGCGTGATTAGCCACTGAATTCTTTCTTGAATAGAAAGGACCACGAACGACTAAAGGTCCCATAATAATGCGTGTACGTAAGGAAAACTAAATCAACTCAGCAACCGAGCGAATACACAGAAGTGATAAACTGCGACCGTTAATTTTTCCTACTTAAGCATGAGTGAGACCATTTGCTCTAAACGACAGTTAGTGTTGGAATTTGGCACAAATTCCCATAAACGCTTTGAAAATACGCCACTTTTCATTCGACTCGTTCTCTCGAAAGGTTGTGACGGAACGTTCGCTTGGCGGTACGTTAGAGTTACACTCTGAGCATTGTCAGTGATACAACTGAGGCCGAAACGAAAGCTGGTGCCTTGATTGAGATCTGATTCTTGGAGATTCAGAGCAGAAGTCGACGCATTTGTAGCGACCATATGATCGAAAGCAAGTTCGGCAAAACAGCCACGATCTCCCCAACATGGTCACTGCATTATAAAATGGCTTGTCGGAAGAAGTGTCTTGTTTAAAGGATGTCGATCAATATAAATAAATAATGGCACCTACTAGAGGTGATTCCAATTATCCAACACGCAAATGTTTCGATTACTGATATTTATTGTCATTTATGAAGTAATTTGAAAACAGAATTTTGAGATCATTATATGTGTTGTCCAATGCGAGCGTTGATTCCAAACAGACAACATCTTGAGTGCCACATCGTAGTCAATGCAATCATCAAAAACGTGTGTGCACTTGCTTGCTCACGTGATATATGGACTGCATGTCAGCAGATGACAAACGTTTATAAATGGATTGGGAAAAGCACGTCAAACTCTTTAAATCCCCTAAATAAATACCCAACAATAAAGTCATATGAAGATGAAGTAATCATGAGTAAATATAAATAAATATGCGATGAATGCACTTACTTTTCAATTTCCGGAGCGCAGTGTACAAAGTCATGATCCCAGAATTTGTATATGGGATTCTTTATCAGTTCGATAAAAGTGATTAGCAGACCCCACGGATGTGGACGATTCACAATCAAACGTTCCAACAGCACACGTGTTATTTGCTCTTGAATAGCCTCCGAATTGGCCTCCGCAAACAGATGCAAAACGGCGCAGCTAAAGTAGTGCGTGTGGCTGTTGGGATAACGCAATTGATTTGCAATCGCATTCAAAAATAGATAACGTCCCTCAGTGTCAAGGTCCACCGCCAGATTTTGGTAGATGTCCATGTGAGCGCTGTGTGCAATGTTCGATGTGTTTGGAACGAAGTTTTTGCTCCTGAAGATGAGAGAGAGAGGGTGTTATACGGGATCTGTTTCTCACAATTAATTTGAACTTACCTAATGTGCGCAATAGCTTGGGTTCCAACGTAGAGCACGAGTGCGTTCATCAGTGGGATGTTGTACCTTGATCCAGGTTCATTGGATATCTGGAGATGACTTCTGAATTCGGACAAGAATGTGACCGGAGAGCGTGCCTTCAGATAGGAATCGAGATCCTTCTTGAAGCTAGCCGGCTGGATGTTGACGACGTAGTTTGAGAAAATCTTTGGAGCAGTTCCCGTGTCGGGCAACATGTCGACCTTCAAATTCGGTGTGAATGGATCGGGCAGGCGCATATTCCTTGGAAATGCGGCCAGGATGATGTTTCGCATTTGAATGCAGTTTGGAGGGATCGCATCACAGAATCCGAAATGATAGTCGCACAAGAACTCCGGGAAATCATGTAGCAAGACCAAAAGGACGCGCAATGTGCCCTTGTACAGCACTTGCACGGGTTTGGCAAGCTCAGCGTTGCGTAGGAATGGCGCCAGGTACTTGAATAGATCCATCAGAAGTTGGGCGTACAGCGGCCAACCTTTTTGCTGTGGAATCTGTGCCAAGATGCGTCCCAGGAAGATGCGATGGGATATCAGCTCCAGCCAAGCGTAGCAGAAGCCAGCAGCTCTGGAGGGGTTGAGCAGATGGTAGGTGTGGGAGAAAGCAGTCACAATGCTCTGCATTAGGCTCTCCAATACAGCGTCGGGAGAGCTCAGCTCGAGGAATAGCATGATAAAGAAACGATGATAGCCCAACTGTTGGAAAGAGCTGCCATGCATCTCTTGATCCTGCAACAGGATGCCGAGCACTATTCCAAGCACTTTGTTCAGCAAGTTTATTTTCGTTGTGGGATTTCCCTGGTCGCCGGAGTGCCGGACGAGCAATGCAATCAAATGAACGAAAGCATCGATCCAGTGGAAAATTTTCGTCTTCGCTACCGACTGATTGGTCGATGAATCATTCATGATCCTGTAGACGAGGTCAATGCAGAATTGCGTGGCTTGTCGGAAGAAGCGTGTAATCAAATCGTCCGTCTTGAGGATGCCGTAGAGGTTCATCTTCTGAACGAACGTTCCGAAGTTCTTTGTCTCGCGGGAGAGGTTGTTGGACTGCGAGTAGATGGATACCCAGTCTTTGAGAAGGAATTCGGTCTTCTCCTGGAGGCCTGGTGGATCTTCGCCATCGTTGGACTGCAAAGGAATTTCACATAAGTACCTGAAAACTGTATACGATAAATGTTTCCACTTACGTGAGACAAACCAGTGTGAATGTATTGTGTTGCTCCAGTGGAATAGCGCTCGGCCATAAAGTTGCTTGAATCGTGGTTGCCCCACAGCATCTCGATCATGTGGGTGAGCGCCTCTGGATAACGGTGACGATGCTGTGGCAAGCGAGCCAGCATTTCGATGGTTCCAATGAATTCGCTTTCGGGGACGATGTGACTTGGACGATCGTCGACCAGAAGACGCTCCATCAGTTGCATTGCGAACGTGACGGCCATGTAGTTGTTGCCATTGTCCATGGCGTCGCGCAGCAAAATGTCAAACTGCTGCACATTGACCATGTGCGATGAGATGAGCAGCTTGATGGCTTCCACATTCCAGCGAATGTCCTCGCGCATTTCAAAAACGCACTTAGTTACAGCGCGCTCTGTGGCGACGGCGCCGAAGGCAGTTTGGAGAAGGCTCAGGATACGCAGATGTATGTCGCGGTATAGCTTCATGTGAACCTCGTGCTCTGGGATGTTGACAAGGCCTTCAACTAAGCCCTCAACGACACGCGTGAGGAGGTTCAGGGCACTTTCGTTGTCCCGAATGCGGCGTGTTACCATAAGGGCACTGTGGAGTGTGTGCATCTTGCTAGCTTGCACTTGGAGCGTCGATATATTCACGATGTTGTTGAGGAAGCCCTCCATGCGGCTGGCCAATTCGGCGTACATCAAGCCCAGCTCGTCATTACCGAAGGGAACCTCCTGAAAAGAAAACCTTCGCATGAGCAACCAATTGCGGGGAAGTTATTTGTTTGCACTTACCGGAACAGTTGTCTTTGGAAGAAAAAGAGCTGCATCGCGCTCCGACATAGCCTGGAAGCCAGGGATGTTTCGAGCGAACTCGGTGTAGACGGCGAATGAGTTTGCTGGTATTCCGCCCACCTTCAACCGGACTGGTTCTGGCATTCGCTCTGACTGATACGCCAGAGTGTCGGCATCGACGAAGCGTCTGGAACAGTTACAAATTGGAATCTATGGCTCAAGCATTGGTTGAGTGAAGAGACTTACCTTCCTTCCTCGCGCGATATTTTCCTGGTTTCAAAATCGGCTGCCAGACGGCGGTCCACCTCTGGGGTGGCCTTCTCTGCGGCTGTCTTCTGAACAAAGGCACACGCCAACTCCACGTTATCGTTGGTCAGTTGGATTGCGGCGGCTTCAATTTCTTGATACGGTGGCCCGGCAGACAGAGCCGACATAAATGCTTTTCTGATGTTGCCGTTGAGTGACTGAGTGATTTGATCTTTGCATGTGATCATCGCCATGCCAGCGGACAGATTGCGGACCATCTGATGGGCTGCATTGCGCATGCGCGCCTCGTCCGGGTCCAAAGCGAAGTCCTTGCGCACAATTTGCTCGGTTGTGCTGGATGCAATGCGAACGCTCCTATCGACAACCGGCTGCAGCCAGTCGGTGATGGTCCGCTCGATGGCACTCAACACAATGTGCTTCAGCGATGGATTGGTGTGGAAAATCGCGATGTTCGGCGAGATAACCACGTGCTGTGCAATCAGGGAGAAGTTGGCCACGTTGATGTCGACGTAGTTGAAACGTGGCTCGGGCGGGCTGATGGTCATTTGGCCGGCACTCTCGTTGCTAATGCCCGGCGAGGGGTTTGCTGCTGCGTTGTTGTTCATCGCTAAAGATTGCTCCACGTCGATGTTGTTAGTGATTGCTTGCTGTTGTTGCTGCTGCTGCTGCTGCTGTTGTTGTTGCTGTTGTTGCTGCTGCTGTTGTTGCTGCTGCTGCTGCTGTTGTTGTTGTTGCTGCTGCTGCTGCTGTTGCTGCTGTTGTTGTTGTTGTTGCTGTTGCTGCTGTTGTTGTTGTTGCTGCTGTTGCTGCTGCTGTTGTTGCTGCTGCTGCTGCTGTTGTTGTTGCTGTTGTTGTTGTTGCTGCTGCTGCTGCGGCAGGTTGACCACATCTAAGACTTTGCTCTTTGGCTGTGCCATCTGGTGCTCAATGTTCATCGAGCGACCGGGATCCTTCAAGTATATGATCGGCTTCAGCTTTGAAAGTTCGATGTTCAAGGTCTTGCAGAGAACCTCGATTTCGAATTTAAGATTGAGCTTCAGCTCTGGCTCTTGGTGCAGCTCGCCCAAGACATTCATGATTGCCATCGTCCATGGGTTGGGAGATTTGAACACTTTGCTCTTACAGCTCGATTCGAGGATCTTCGCAACGAAAGGCACCACGAACAGTAGCTCCTGCTGGCCTTTGTGATATGCCTCGGCAAGCAGTGCCTTCAAGTCGAGATCAACTTGTAGAATGGGCCGGTTGCGGCCAAGGGTCATCATTCCCAACCAATGGCCGAGGTTCTTCAGCAAGCTTCGATCGGAGAAGTTGACGACGCCCTTGTCGGAACGAAGCAGGACCTTGATGTTTCGCAATGTCTCCTTGGTGACGTATTTGTTGATCTCTGGGTTCTTTAGAGCGTCCAGAAAGTTGAAGTACAGTGTGTGGAAGTTGAATTCCATTGAGGCTCGTTTCAAGACCAAGTACTGAGACAACCAGGGCCAGTATTCTTTGATCATGATCTCCTTGATCTCCTCGCACTTCTGGGGTATGTTCAGCTGGCTAAGATTGTTGAATATGAACGCGGTCTTGTCCTGAACACCCTCGGGAGGCACTGTGATCTTCTCCTCATTTGCCACAAGAAGGGTGTCGATGTTGGTTGCGCTCGCTATGGACTTGACTCTTGTCACCACCATTGGCTTCTGTTGAGCTGGTGTAGTCACGATGTTGCCGGTGACAGAGTTGCTGCGGTACAAGGAGTCCGGAGCGGTTTGTGGTCCTTGCTGGCCGGGCATTATTTGAGACATCGAACCCGGCAAAATGCTGGCCGGTGTTTTGGACGGCGGTTCTTGTTCCATGAAGCCGCACTCAACGTACTGGATGAGCAGTGGTGGGAACTCCTGAAAGTGTGGAATCGATCTGATGAACTCGCAGTACTTGTTGTATGTCCGGAGGCGAGTCTTGAAGCGGTCCAGTGCCGTTATGCCGAAGTAGTACATTTTCGATCCGACAGGTTTACGCAACGCATCCAGGACACAGCGCAATGCGAGCCCAAGGGTGAAGCAGGTCGGAGCCAGATTGCGCTCGATGATGCCCCCGAAAAGTTGAGCGGTGGTTTGGAGTTCCTTGTCCGGGTACTGAGGGAAGAATCGATATTCTTCGAACAGATTGCGCAGCATACACTGGTAGACCTCTTGTTCGCGGCGAATGTTTGATTCCTTGAAGCGTTGCAGCATGTCCAACACCTCGTCGATGGAGAGCGTTGGATGTGGTGGATGGTTGTAAATGCGTTGAAAATAGCTGTTGGCTTCGTCCTCGACTTCCTTTGACACTGGCTGGGCCAGGTCGGCGATCACTCCTTGATTCGCGTTTGGAGTCGGAGGAATGCGATTGATATTGTTCACGTTTGGCGGAGCCTGGAGTGGCATAGCCATCGGGTATGGACTGTTTGATGCTGCGGCAGCAGCGGGGTTCATCATTCGGGAAGGCGATGCCGGCGTAGAGACGAGGTTTCCTAGAACATTTCCGAAATTAATCGTCCCATTGGGACCGAGGTTCAAGTTCGCAATGTTCGTGCTAAGGTTTGAGAGGGTTTCCACTGAGGGGCCGAACATTTGTTGCGCATTTAAGTTCGCATTGAATGGGGCCGGTTCGATGCCGCGGTGTGTTCTGATAACTCCAGGCGGCGGTGGTTGTTGTTGGCGCGCCTTGTTCGCAATCAGTGTGCAGTTTGACGTCATTTGGATTATCACCTCGCAAAGCTCTTGAGCTACATTGGCCGCACACGCTTGTAGGCACGTCAACATGGTGGTGAGCGTCTCATGCGGTAGCTGAGCAGCCTTTGGTATTTGGTCTTCAGGGACTTTTGAGCCGAATATTTGCGGACAACGACGTTGCAAGAACTTGATGATCGCCTGTACGAACGGTTCACCGTGCTCCCGAATCTTGTCGCTGAGCCACTTCTCGAGCTTGAGGTATTCACGTCGCGACGCCAGACATGCCAAGTCGATGACAAACAAGAAGCTCCTGGCGTTCAATAGGCTCGACAGGGCTTTGAGATCTTGTGCCACATCCAGGATGCGTGACAGCCTGGACTGGTCGTTCTCGCCGCGCAGGTAGTAATCAGACATGGCGTGCATGATGGTTGGACGCAGATTCATCATGAAGTTCGACGAGTTCCAGGCGTGATGCAAGATCACCCCGGAGTTGGGGTGGTTGGCTATGAACGTTGGTATCAGGTTGTTGAACAATTCCTGTCGAAAGCCCGTTATGGGAGTCGTTAGCTGCAACAGTGCCAATATCAAGACATCTGGACAATGCTGTGCCGGGAACTTGAATATCTCCGCAACCTGAGTGTACGGTCCGTTCTCCCCGAGGTACAAGAGCACCTCTACTAAATGCAGGGACTTCCATGTCGCGATTTCCTTGTTATCCGTCTCTGGGGGCGTCTTCAGCAATTCCACAGGCACAGGAGTGAATATGTAATCAGCAAATGAAAATAGGTCAGAGTTTTTGATCATCATCGAGATGAGCGAGAACTGTCCCTCCACATTCTGCCAGTGACGGTAGACACATTCTGTGGAGAACACACTCGACTGTGTGCCAAGGCGAAAGATTGTCAACAAAAGATTAAGGCCAATGCGGTCCTTGATTATGAATTCCTGATGGTCTAAGGCAAAGCAGACATCCTTCCAATTCAAATTGGGCACAATCTCTTTCAGTGCCTGCACGAAAACGTCCGGCTTCCATGTTTGTGTAGCATCTGACGCGGATTGTGATACCTTGGAGTCCTTCTTTGGATCACCAGCACTGTTGCCGCCTCCAATGGTTGACAGTGTGGTATTGGTGGTGTCGTTGTTATTGCTTGCATTGCTGTTGTTTGTATTCTGGCCTGGCCAGAAGTTTGCAGGTGTTGGAAGATTTACATTACAGTCAAGTAGTGAGGTATGCGTACGGCACATCAAACCGATGATTTTAGCCACATCTTGAGTTTGGAGATCTGCGCGTCCACAGCGTAAATGGTTCTTGCAGTCGTCGACGGTCGAAGTGAATTCATAGCCGATTTCTAGGATTAAATTAATCCAGGATGTGTCCATAATATTGTTCGCCTGCGTAAGCGTTTCGGCAAGATTTTCATAAACTTCCTCAATTGAAATCTCTTCTTGATGATGCTTTTGATAAAGGAATGATGACAAAATCAATGGAACACCTTCTCGAGGAAAGTCTTCGCGGAGTTTTGTTATGAATCCCAAGTAGGTGTCCTCACTCAGACCGTAATCACTGTACGTATCCGGTCTGAATAGCGAAAGTATAAGCTGAAGGATATTTGGCAAAATATCGTTGAGGCTTCGTTCGGTTGGTGTTGATGTCTCGTTATTTGTGTACGATTCGATAAGTTGTGGTATCGTTCGTTTCAGATGTTCGCGGGCGTATGTCTGTACCTCAGCATCGGATGAATGAGTGAGTGCTAGAGCAACAATCACTTCAGTCAACTTTGAAATGCCAGTTGCTTGAGTGATTTGGGTGAGTAAAGTCGGTGAAGGTTTTAAAGTCTAAACGAAAACACACACAAAAACGAACAGGTGAAGAAAAAATAAACAAAAGATATATATATATACAGTTTGTCACTTGTAAGCCGAGTGGATAATGGAAAGCAAAGAATTATGAAGAGCTTACCTTTTGCGAAGGAAAACAATTATCGACTGAAAAACAGATGTTTGATATTGCCGGGGTTTTGTTCAATTGTTTGTTCAATTCGATGCCGAGTAGTTTACAGTGAAACGGTGTCGACGTTGGATCCGTAAAGTTAACTATTGAGAATAGGCAACGCAGATAATGGCGATCCGCTTCCAAGCCAAATTCGTCAACCAACTGAAAATAAAAATCATACATGTGTTAATCCCCTCATTGCCGCTGATTTGGATATTTGGTATAATTGGAAATGTACGTATTTGTTTGAGTGATGTCTTGCCAGTGATATCTACCTAAGAAGTGATCACCCTTTCTGAGATCAAATCTCTTCTCTCAGTGGCGTCGATTGATGAGTTTATTTTGGGTACAACCAGGTACACACTGTGTATACAAAAGTCACAGATGATCATTTAACATGGAGGACAGGTAAAAAGTCAAGCTAATACAGATAAAACAAACGAGAATACTCAAATGAAGATCAAAGGCGGATAACTCTGTGAATGGATAGATGTGCCTTCGCAAATCTTTTTTCTGAGGAACAAACAGTAGTTTTACTGACAGAACGAAGGAATTGGCACTGCAATGTATGGCCCTAGAAATGAATGTAGCTCTTATCTGCAGCGGACTCATATCGACAAATGCAAATATTCTTCTTACATATCTTTGAACGCAATCCAAAAATATCAAGAGGAGCAAAAACAGATAATATACACACAGCATCACATCTGCTGGTTCAAAATAACCATCATCGGATGCTTTCTCGCTCTTCATTCGCTTCCATATGTTTCTTATTTTGCAACTCATCAATTCTTCTTTGCCAAGAGGACGTGGATCATGCACTCAGCGCAGCTAACAGCTTGAGTAACTCTCCACTCACAGAGGAAAAGAAAGCGACTCTTTCAAGGTTTTTTTTTCTTTTCTTTTCGTCTCCTTCTCTTTTTCTTTCGCAAATACACCATACCATCATACCTCAAAATTAACCTGTTCACACTCCAGTGTGTACTTGAATTATGAGGAAAATCTATTTGGTTGCGAATTGGAGACAATAGTTGCTGCAGCACCGGTTGTTCGGAATACAAATTCAACGGTCAATTAATTAATTATTTATCACATATAGGGTCTGTGACTGGGCGCACAGGTGAATGGCAGGCAATAGACATAAAGGCCTCCAAACTCGACAGCATACTTATAAACCAGGAATTAAAATCGCTTTGACTGTTGTTCTTTGGACTACAAAGGGTCGACGGGGGAAAAGCAAATGAAAGTATACGAAGAAAACTACGATGGTTTGGTTACTTGTACAATTTGTTGGTTTGCTTGGCGGCGCGTCAATTGTTAGAGGAAACAGAAAGAAATTATCACAAAACATAAGCATACACACATTACACACTCTCTCTCACAAATGTACATACATAATAAGATAAACCATTATTCAATGTGCGATGCTCTTACCTATCTAATTATGTATTTTTTTGATATAATTGTTTTCTCTCTATAGTTCGTATTGTCTTTTTGTTGAATTATGAACGCTTTTTATTCAGATTTTGAACAAACACAAAAAAAAAGAGAAAAAAAAACAGGGGGAAAGAAAATGCTGCTTTTTAAGAAACTTTTAACACTTGATACACTTTTTGCAAGGGCAGCAGCAGTCGTTCTTCTTCGATACACAAAGAGCAGAAAAACGTCAAATAAAATAAAACAAAGTTTTTACTAATTTTGAACATTTTTTCAAACATTTTCACTGAAATGAAATACTCCGAATGCTATGTATCCGTTAGATACTGATGGAAATCCATTTTGAATTGATTTTTAAGTAAAATTTTCAAATTAAAACTCGCGACGACGACAACGGCAATGAATAGAAAAACCCTCAAACGAACATGGCGTCGGCGAAAAAAAAAACGATGAAGAAGAAAATACCCCAGCAGGGGATTCAAAAACATATATGCTATCCTTGTTTTTGAAACTTATAATGCTGTCTTTGTCTGACTGTGGCTTTGGCTATGTGTTGAAGCAGCAACGTACAATGTTTAAGTGCTGATCTGTCAAAATGCTAAATATTCAGTGATGCCAAATTTCTATCTTTTCTTGTAATGTAAAGGGACTATTGTAATAGATCAGGAATATTTTTCTGTTTAACATACGAAACGAGCGATATTTCAACAATTTTATTTAAATACTTCAAAAATACTGAATTATCACTGCAAATAATTTTTTAGGTTTATAAAATAAACCACTATCAAGGTATTTGTTTGTAAAAACCTAAATATTACGAAAACCATTCTTCAAATGAAGTAAAAATAAATATAGCACACGTCACCGATACGATAGAGGGTATAGCATGTTCTTCAATAGAACACCCAAAATGTTTTCTTCTATTCAAGGATTGCTTACAAGAAGAGAATGAATGATGGTTATGTTTGTGACGAGTAGCTTCTACTAGCTACATATACTGAATGTAGCACATTTCTCTTTGAATCTGTGTTTTTAAGCGGTAGAGTGGAGACTGATTGTTAGAATTTTTCATGAAATGATAACAAATTTACTCAAACTATAGTAACACTCTCGAAAATAGTAATTATTTGATCACCATTCGGCGAATTGCTGCATAAAGACATCTATATAAAAGCTAGGTGAGACGTCTATGTAGGTCTAAAACGTGACACCTCGCTTAAACATATTTTCCCCGACGCTGAGACATGCTGTATAGTGTGGAGGTACAATTGTGACAAAACATAATTTCCGAACAGAAACTGTGCTCATCAGCTTTTCGGTATTTTGAAATTAATATTTGGAAATGTCAGCAGCGGCTGTCTAAGGAAACTAGGAAACTTTTATTTCTAGACGAAACAATTTAAGAGGTCTAGCAACCTAGCCTGTGGATAATTAAAGGTAGGTCGTTATGAAACAAGAGGTACCACCACTCACGTGAGACATGGATCTAGTCAGCCACTTGCATTATGGATCCAGCAGTGGAGGGTATTTTTTTGACTATCAACGAAATTTGGAAAATTGTCCTCTATAGTGATTCGAAAGAGGATTTGGCGTGTACAATGATTGATTTGTTCATTAATCAATTCATATGTGGTTTGCTGATATCCCTCCGAAAGATTGTTCGTAAGTTGTACCCAGAAATCTATTACTAGAGTCAGTCGACATCTACCTCACCAAAAGAAAAACACATAGTTGGACAATAACTCGATGAATCTGATTCTGCCTGAGGTTTGGTTATACATATTTCAAAGTTTCAAAGCAGCGCAAGTACCCAACTGAAATGTTATTTTTACATCTATCTTATGTGGATGACCACTGGTCACTGATATCCCAGAGAATTGCGAAGCGGACGAACTCGCTAGAAAGGGTACAAGATTTTTACTCTCTCCGGGTGGCGATAAAACCTCAATGCTTATCGCTACTATTAAAAATCTACTACAGCTAGAATCACTTGTTCCAATAAATCGTACATAGTCAAGGATGGCATAGGGTGCCTCATTACCAAACAACACGATTCTAAGCGATCGCTTAACCTGATCAGATTGAGCAGACCGAATCTTAGTACTCTCATTGGCTTTATAACTCGGTACTGCGGCATCGAAACGTATGCCTCTAGACAGAGACGGAGACGAAGGCGATTTTACACCTGCTATACAACTGCAGTGCTCTCTCATCCCGCAGATTTGGAAGCCTATTACTTTGATATCATGGCTGAACTGTGTAGCACAAGAGTCAACAATCTTCTTCGCTTTATTAAAAGCACTAAGTGGTTTGCGGAATAGGTATTCATAGATTCGAATTGGGCCTAAGTGTGGCTGCTGTCTTTCCGTACAGCAGTCAGCCACCGCAACCTAACCTAAACCAAAGTGAAAATAAATTCTAGTTCTATTTGGAACTATGAATGGAGTCTGTAGGACAGAAGACTGTAGCACTTTTTCGTGTGGCACCTTGCTTTGGGATTATATTATACATTTTAGTGCGACATCGACTATAAAACAGTTCTAATAAGGACAAATGAAGGATCGTTAAAGATTGATGGAGAACTGCTTTTGAGGTATTGAGATACAAAAAAAGAAACAAGCCGAAGTTCCCTAGCCAATCTGGAGGTAAAACGTATCCCAGCACGTGTGGCTGTCAAGCAGAAGTCCGCACTCACGCCGGATGTTTGGGTTGAATTCCCGAAACGCTTACGGCTTCGCTACTTATCCCTGGTAATCTCAAACTTCGCCTTTACGAGTCGGAATAAAATTGCAGGTGGATACCATGGGAGAACTGGGTTAGTACGCCCAACACAGGTATTTGTCGTGAAAGCTAGACCCAGGTCCATCTGCGGCTGTAGTGTCACATAGCAAGCATAAATAGGTGCACGGTGTCTACTATGTTCTACAGTTACGTGGTCAATCTTTGATTTTGTTTGCGTTGACGGTTTTTGGAGAAGTAGGTTCAACCATGAACTGTGAGGATTGTACAGCGACATGAGCCTAGTGCCAGGCGTTTTGTTTTGCATTGTGTCCAGGCATCTTAGGCTTTGGATCCCACGCGTAAGATGGCTACACAATCTATACACACTGCTTGAGTCCGAAGAGTATTCCACTCCGAACCAGTAGGACAACGCAATAGAGGACCCCTACGGAACCGTTGGCACACACAAGGGTAGAATGGCCTCAACCAACCTGAGGTGCAAAATTATAGGCAGCTGGCTAACGAACGAGCCATCTGGAGAGGCTTATTGGTTGAGCCCCGGATCCACCGCAGATTGAAGCGCCCTTAGGTGAAGACTGCTCTTTGATATGCCTAGATGAAGAATTTCGATGGAAATTTGCAAAGTTTACACTTATGGGATGTTGAGTACCAATATCATTCCCGCCTGACCTACGTAGTGACGCGGTTTCTGTTTGCCATACAGCCAGCATCCGATTACAGTAACATGTCTCTGCATTTCTAAGGCTGCAACCGATTGTAACGTTCTTAATTAGCGCCAGTAATTCAATTATGCTGCAATAAATCAACTGAGAAATACAAGTCATAACAACAGCTACAGCATCTCGCATACATAGCTTAAATCACGTATTGGTTATATTCTTAATACACAGATCATGCACTTGGTCATTAAAGAGCACAGAGACGTGACCTGTTGCAATAACGATTACAAGAGCAGCATACTTTCACCGCGCCATATTCAAATTCATCGTAATACTTGGCAATTACATAAAGAATAACATGTAGTAGTTGTTAGTTCTTGCTTATTCTTTTATATCTACTGATAGTCATATCGGTATAAATACTACAATCTAATAGATTGGAAACAAAGAAACGTTCATAGAATTTTCAGCTAAAATATACGAAGCTGGCATGCAGAAGATAAAATCGCATAACTTGGCAGCACTGTTCACTCTGTCGATCATTGCGTAAATACCGATTTCTAATTGGATATTGGGGGGAATATACATGATCATCTTCATGAAATTACGAACATAACCGTACTCTTTTATGCAGTTTGAAAGCGCTATTAGAGGCACAGTGCAAAACTAAAGATAAGGAACAAATGAAATGAACTGTTTTATGCGCAACTAATGGTTAATTCTATGGAAAAATAAAGGTCCACGAAGCACTTTCAACTCAGTCTACTACAATTTACACACCATCAGTACTTCGACAGTAAAAATATATGAACAAAAAGACTTCCCACAATCACGGCACGACAGATGACGAATGATTTATTTTTTCTTATGAAATTGATTGTATATGCTTACCTTGTTTAGACTTTCACACGACTGAGTGTAGTTCTTCTTGTTCAGATTTTTCACCAGTATACTAATCTGCGTTAGCGATAAATTTAGAGGCTCCAGGTACATAATTCTCCCATCAAATTCGTCGATTGCACTGTGGGTTAAGGCTTCAATCGCAGTTGAAGTTCCCACTGGCGCCCGAACAACAAAATGCACAACAAAAGGAAAATAACAAAAAAAAAAATACTAATTCAAAACAGAATTGAAGAGTTGTCTATATCGCCTTCAGCAAACAATATTCTTATCGTATCTGCTGGATGGCTACTTCTTTTTTAAGATAAAAAGCGCCCAAAGAATCCAATTCACATGGATGACGAAGAGCTCGTCGCTGTCACTTTTATTCGTAGCAGACGTGCTTATGTGCTTCAACTTCTGCTATTGTTGCTGCTAGCTGGTGCTGACGATGATGATTATGATGATGATGATGGTATCGATGATGATGTTGGTGCTTTAGTTAGCTGCCTTTTGGCCCCAACATTTGGGGCCAAAACTGTTCACTTTCTTTCCCTCTGAACAATCCGTTTGGTGACTTTTCCTTGCCCTCGATTCACTTTATACACTCATCCACGATTCACAATATTCAATCAGGCTTAGGGCTAGATGGAAATTGTTGCTTTTTGATTTCTCCAGTTTGAGTTCTAACTTCTTATTATTCTTGGTTGAACAATCAAAATCAAAGAATTAAGAAAAAAAAAATTCCTTCGCGAAAATTCAATGGGAATGAGGGAAAAAAAGTGTTCTCTCCACTTCGAATGTCCGTTTTGTCTCCGTCACACTTACTTCTAATTGCTTTGTCGTCGTCAATGATGGGAAAAAATAAAGGTCATTGACGGCCGAGCAATATATGGATGTGAAGCTGTGTACGATTGCAATGAAGTTGGATGTGATTGCGTTTTGCTAATAGTATATTTTACACCGAAAATTTGCGCTTATTTTTGGTCTTACTTTAAAAGCTTAATCAATTATTTGTGATATTGGAGGTATAATTAAAACTCGACTTGTTTTCGAATGAATTTAAGACATTTTTAACGACTAAGACGAATAAAATGTTTGAAATCTTCTGTTTGAATAAATAGTCACAAAAATATAAAAATATGGATTTTTTGAACCTATTGCTCTAGATTCCCAAGAACCATTGAAGAAACAATTATGATGCCATGGCGATAAATTCTATTTTTAATCGATTTTTGCGAGACTTCACATCTGTGCTGAAGAAGCGGAAGGGTCGTTCGCTTTTTAGATCTTATGATCTAAGCAGTTTTGCAGAAGTTGTTGGGAATGAAACCTAGTCTTCTAGAGGCAGTGGCCTGTAGTAACGTGACCGATGTGTAATCCATTCAAAGAGAGCAGTTCTTTAGAGCGATCGCGATCCAGTATACTTACTTACTTATCAGGGCAATGATCCTGAGAGGGTCATGAAGAGGCGGTGTGCATACATCTGAAGCTCGCTAGTCTTCGCCAGGATTGACCTTAGTGTGACCATTTGGTCTCGAGCGCATTAGTTGGGCGGGCAGTAATACGAAGTACTTTCCTCTAGAAGCGACCAAGAATTTCCTCATCTTCAAGGTCTTATAGTGATTCTGGTTTTGAGAGAGATCGCTTTATTCCTCAATTGCCTTCGGACAAAAGCTCAACGATTATGGTGTCATTGCTTGAGTTAACTTCGGAGCCTATGTTTCTGAGTCTAAAACCACCGCCCTTATTTTTATTGTGACTACAACTAACTGAAGTACTTAACCAATAGTTTGTATTTCATGATTTAGACACAATTGACAGGTTGCTCTCCAATGAAAGTTCCTGCTAACACCGCAACCATGCGCGGATGTAGAGTATCGCACGAGATCTAGGGGTCTAGTCCTTTAAAGTCGGCGCAAGACATTAAATTCCTCCATGATCGGGTAAACTGCAGAGTTTGTATACACTTCCAGGCTTGCGCTTATGGATATAAGCAGCGTTCTTAACTTCATCTTGAATTGGTAATATTGCAAGATCTCTATGGACATCGTCGTTTGAGATATACCATGGTGCATTACCGAGTTCTTAGCTTTGGTGCAACCTCAAAGTTGTACGTCATACGTGCAAACAGGTTTTAGGATTTGATTGTGTACAAGCAATTTTTTGTCAATACTTTGTTGATCAATAAGCTAGTGCATATCTTTGTATTTCATGGAAATATGCACGTTTCTTCTTAACTTTCTAACTTCTTCTGCTAACGGTATTTGCACACGATATAATAAGACTTGTAAGTTATTAAAGCGGCTATAAGTAAAATATATATGAACTGCTTTGTTTTCATTTGAGACAATTCGCCAGAAGTTCATTCGTGTATCTGATCTAGCGCACGTTGCAATTTTGCTGTAGACTCTTCAACCGTTTAAGCTGTTACACAAAATGGCAGTGTCGTCAGCAAATGTGCTTAGTTCTTCTTATGGTAAGTCACTAGTATACATTAACAGTATAACAGAGGGCCAAGAACTATCCCTTGCGGTACACCAACATATATATTCCTAAACGCAAAGTATTCATTTGCATATTTCACACGGAAGTTCCTATCAGAGAGATAGTTCGCTGAAATATTATAAAGTTTTTTTGATTCTCTTGGGGGACTCTGCTTCTCGTGACCGGTACACTGAGGCGAACTTGCAAATTGGCTGTGCGAACAGCTAAAGAGCAGTCTTGGAAGGAATTCGCCGAGAAGTTGGAAAGCGACCATAGATCTGCGAAAAAGGTGTTCTGACAAACCATTCACCGATTTCAGAGAAAGAAAATTCAACATCATCGAAGGAGTCAAATCCAAAGATGGTGTCCATGGTCCAATGAGGAGGACATCTGGCGCAGATGGAGCGAGTTCTTTTTGGAGCTGCAAGGCAATGGGTAAAGAGGAAGTTTTATGGCTCTCTCGTGTTAATAAGGTGGCCTTATTATCCCTCTTTTTAATAAAGGGGGGCAAAAGAGACTGCTCCAACTACAGGGGCAAATCACTCTTAAGTCTCCCCGGGAAAGTCTACGCTAAGGTTTTCGAAGAGCGTTCTAGAGCTATGGTCGAGTCAAGGATAGGGGATGAACCGTGCGGCTTTCGTCCCGGCAGAAGTACAACCGACCAGCATTTTCATTCAATCTCTGTACACAAACTGTTAACGGTGCTAAATCAACACCTTTCACCGTGGGAGTTGGACTTCGCCAAGGGTGCGTCTTGTCACCTCTCCTTTTCATTGTTTATATCGATTGGATGTTACAGTGCAGCCGAGGCGAGGAATGTTTCATATTGGGAGAGTTGAGGGTAAGTCATCTTCTTTTTGCGGATGACTTAGTTATCCTTACATGTTCCCAAACGGAACTACAGCGGGAACTCGATAGGTTTGTTGCCGTATGTGCTGATTCTGGGATCAAGGTTAACGTGGACAAATCAGAGGTTATGGCAATTTCCAGAACGCATGTTCAATGCACTTCACATGTTAGTGGAGTTCAATTGAAGCAGGTGGAGAAGTTTAAGTATCTCGGGGCCTTCTTCACTAGTGATGGGAAGAGTAATACTGATCTTTCCTGTAAGATTGTTCAAGCTGGGTCAGTTTTGACACAGCTTCGGAGATCTGTAAGATTATTGTGAAAGCTAAGTTTGCAGTTTTCAACTCAGTATTTGTTGCAACTCTCCACCTATGGTCATGAAATTTGGTTAATGACGGAACGAATTAGATCGGTTGGTTGGACTAAGTCCATAAGCTCGCCTGGTTACGCATGAGCATAACCCCTGATGAGATAGAGTCGATGGCGGAGGATCGAGTTGCCCGGAGATCTCTCGTGCGTGGTTTACCCCCATGACCCTTTAGTGGATCATGCGGGTCAGAAGATGATGATGATGAGGTTTTTGATTGTTTGATATTGCAGATTAAGTGTATATTCAAACAAACCAAATAAAAACAACCACATCTATCGAACACATTTCGCAAGAGGCAGAATCCAATGAAATCTACACGGTCACCCAAGAATCTAGCCTTCATCCAAAATGAAATGCTTAAGCTGTATCTGTGTTCTTCACTCTGTATTGATAAAGAAGATTCATATCTCCTTCAAAAATGTTCAGGTCACCTTAAATGGAATATTTAGTTCGTACACATTTTTTTCAAAAGCTCTGCTCTTTAAAATGTTCTCCTTAATTGTGACCACTAGCATAAAACTTCTCCCCAATATAATCGTTGATATAGTTTTCAAATACAGTTCTCATTTCGGTTGATAACATATCCATACTCTTGCGAATCTTGTTGCAATCGAAATTGAAATATTTTCCAAGCGCCATTAGATCCAAGGCGTACGTTGCTTTGGCAATGTACATCGCACTTTTAACGTCATTCCTGTATTCGATTACATCAAGCCAATATTTGACAGCGTCACCCACTGCAGTGAATTCCGAGTTACTCAATTGCATTCCCTCTAAAGTAACATAAAGAATGAAAAATTTTAGAAGGAGCTTCACAATGAGTTCTCTGCTTACCTTTCAAAGAGAGAAAAGCCATGTAGGCGACGTTTTCACACAAATGGGCTCGCAATTCGCTATGACCAACCAGAATCTTTTCAGCGTACTTAAGCATTCGAATGAGTTTGCTTGTTTCGGTTAGAGCACGTGCCAGACAACACAATTGCCAATACCAAGTCAGATCCAGTTTAGCTCTGCACTTGGTGCATGTAACAAAAGGCAATTCTACATCCTCGCGCAACCACCATTCTTGGTCATCTATTTGAGGTACAAAAACTGCATTGCAGGATGAGTTCTGACACCGGTATCTATAGAGTTTAAGCTGAAAAAGAGGACTTGATTGAACAGGACTATTTCGATGGCTTTGATACTCACATATGCGTCATCGTGGTAATCATCGGAACAGTATTTGCACTGGCAGTCGAAAGTGAAGATGGCTTTCAAGTTCTCTTTGCGCTTAGCTTTCGGGTTGTTTTTGCAGTCCGGAATGTATGAGTTGTGAAGCTCGGCCCCTTGCTTCAGCTGACGACGTGCATAAACTGTGACAGTGTCTCCGTCAAAATTCGGACGGAAGGAGGGTTCACATGAATGATTGCAGACGCTTAGATGCGGAAAAATTCCCGCATAGGTTTGGCGAAGAAAGGAAAACATGTGCAGTTGTCCTTTCTTAATATGACGGCACTCCCTCCATACATCACACAGCGGCAGAAATTCATCGACCTCTTCCGCCAGAGATAGAGTCTGTGATGTGCAGGCATTGCACATCATTTGCAAAATATGCCGTAGTATAAGTGCAGAAGTAATCAGTGTCCATCGCAGTTTTGTACAATTCGATCCCTTGAATAGGTCAAAAAATGTTGTAAATTCCATGAGGTAGAATGCGATCATAGCCGCGACTGAAGAATTAGAGCGGAAAATTCCAGGTTCTAAGATCCCTCTGGATTTGAAATTTGTGGCCAATGCGAGGACCTCGGCGTAGCCCTTGTCGCCTGAATGGGATATCTTTTCAATTCGTTCCCATATTTCGTTTTCATTTGTGCAGCTTTTCATGCTTTCAATTAACGGTGGGAAACCTTTCAGAAATGTGACCATAGCCAAGTGTGCAATGCCAATGGATGTTATAAATCCACATCCATATGAATAGCACTCATACTTGTGGACCATTTCTTGTTCCTTTTTGCATTTTAGTGAGCAGTAGAAGACCTTCGAGCAAGTGTTGCAAGGGAATGGAATTATGTTTCGTACAGCACAATTCCTGCAAATTTTCAAATTATCAATAGGCACCAGAGCAAATGCCTTTTCTGTCAGCACCTTTTCGCCTTGGGCTATGTCCTGGGATGCGGTCAAATAACGCCCCTTCTTCGGATGGAATAAACTAAAAGGATACTTATATAAATTAAATTCTCATATGGCTTCGCGTACCTACATTTCTTGTCGTAAGTAACTCTCTTTGGTTAATTTTTCAGTTTTTGACGCCTTGGCTTTGCTTAGCCTAATCAAGTCTTCTTCAAAAGTCGCTTTTTGCGCCTCAAACGGTTTGCCTAGTACCATTGCCCTCAGTTTTTCCACGCAAGCCTTTAACTTATTGTAGTCTTCAAGTTTATTGGCGCAGAAAGCCTGTCTTGTGATTAATTTCTCCATGTTCTCTTTTGGATATCCATTGTCAATGGCACATTCGCAATCCTCATATGCTTCCTATAAAAGATTATCTTTCATTTCTCCGAACGAGAAACTTGTTATAGTTACTTTATAGAAGCCAAGTTCTGATATCGAAGCGGACCTATTCGCGTGAGCCAGTGCCAATGCCTTGCTACCATCTGGAGCCGCAAGTATGGCATTGGTATAACACCGACTTGCTGCGACTGCATTTTGCTTCTTATTTGCTCTAAACAACCGATTCCCAGCTTCACGATGATTGTCTGAATTCCCACTTGACTTGTTCGAAGAATCAAGTTTCCATTGTTTGAAACATGTAGTTAATGCTTGCCTTAAATAACAAAATTGCATCAATAAGATACTGCTTCAAGGTTCTCACCACTTACTCTATGTTTGGCTGGGTGTGAAATAAAAACTGCATTTGTAATTCATTTTCCACTCCCAAGTGAAAATTCGGAGGCAAATTGGACAAGGAGTACATACGATTGACACCGTCAAATCCAATAAGTACTTCCTGAGCCATTGTTTAAAGTAAAACTTTTATGCGGGGTATTCAAAAAATGTTTCCCTGGCAGCCGGTCGAAGAAATTACATATTCTGCATAACTGTCACATATGTCAGGAGAGGGTTGCCGATATCTCCCTTAAGAGTACGGAAGAAGTATCTTCTTTATCTTTGACAAGCAAATTTACTTACGTGTTACTTGTATTTTTGGTCCGAATTTTTTCCTCAAAATTTTGCATTGAGTAATATTTATTAGCTCTTTAATCACATCGCATTTAACACACAACCCATGTATTAACCCTGCAAATTCTACTCGTGTGTAAACGCAGGCAGATATGTACGTCAAATATGACGTTTGCGACAAACTTCATCACTTGTTCGTGTTTGATGACTGGTTCGTGGAATTATTTATTTAATTTTTCAAAAACAAATGAAAATAATTAAAAAAAAAAGAGTTTCATGTGATAAATTAATTGCTTCAAAATGGATTTAAAACAACTGGAGCAAGAAGCTCGAATAGCCGCTCTGAAAGATGTGAAAAACATGCTTCAGCGACCGGGTCAACTAGAAAAAGTCGACCAATTTCGTCATCGAGTGGGGCGTAAAAAGGTCTCTGTCGAAGCGCTGCTCAAGACAGGAATGCAAAATCAATTGGACGGCGTTCGGGTGGGACTGAAACAATTGGAAACATGTTTAGAAAATGTAAAAGATGTAATGGGTATTATCAAACAAGTTGATCATCTACTATCCGGTGTCCCAGAAATCTATGACGCTTTAGAAGTTGTTCGTGAGGAAAACACGAAACATTCTCAATATGCTACTGCAATGGAAAATCTCAAGCACATATTTAATGTTCAGTCGAGTGTTGCGAAAACCATGCAGTTGATCGATGAGGATAAATTACTGAACGCCCATCAGTGCTTGTCAGATTTGGAGAACTCTCGTGATGACCTATTGTATGAACTTCACAAGCAGTCGAAACAACACGCTAGTGACAAAATCACTCTGAAGCGACATTTTGAGAAAGTCGAGACGGTTTCACAGGCTTTGGAAAAGAAGATTCGTCTCATAATGAATCGGACATTGAACACTGTGCGGAAGGAACCTACGGTGATTGTCACCGCCCTGCGAATCATCGAAAGGGAGGAGAAAAGTGATCAATTTGCCTTGCAGCAACAGAAGGTGACGGGTTTCTTGCCCCCAGGAAGACCGAAGGGCTGGCGAAAGATGGCGATGAATGTATTAAAGGAAGCAGTCGTTACGCGAATCGAAGGTTCGAAAGTCGAGGAGCGGGTCGATAATAAATTGTGGCTCGTTAGAGATCTGGAAATAACACGGCAGATAATTCTTGAGGATCTTCGCGTAGTGAAGTCTCTCTGCATTCCTTGTTTCCCGCCCCACTACAATATCTTCAATGAATACGTCAAGCTTTACCACCAAGGCCTGTCCGACTATGTACACATACGTCTCAGCTTAAGTCGAACCAAATTAATGTACTTTTTGTCTTTCAGTTGGACAACATTGCGAAATCCGGTCTAGAGGGCAACGAGTACGTTTCACTCCTCTCGTGGGTGATGAACACGTATCCTGGCGTTGAGCTGATGTCACATCCAGACCTGAAGGTTGATGTCAACACTGTAGTAGGTCCCCTATTGCGACCAGAACATTTGAAATCACTGGAAGGAGAGTATCTTAGCAACATGCAGAAGAACTATCAAGAGTGGATGAACAAAGCCTTCGAGACCGAAAAACAGGAGTGGCTGTCCGATAGTCCTCCAGATCAGGACGAGCAGTACTATCAGACCTCTGCTCCGGTCATTATTTTCCAGATGATCGACCAGCATTTGCAGGTCACGAACACGATTCACGTCGAACTAACTTTCAAAGCCCTTGTGCTGAGCATACAGCAAGTAGAGATCTTTGGCCAAAGCTATCTTCAAGGTGTCATCGAACTCAAAGATCATCACTTCCGCAACCGTGACCAGGTGAAGTTCTTCACCCACTACATCATAACCATAGTCAACAACTCCCAGCAGATGATCGAGCTGGCGCAACAAATGAAGCAACTGTACTGGCCCAAGTCGCGAACTGAGCACTATGAAGATTTCGAAAAACTCCTACATACTTTCGAGAACATTAGGGCCCATGCTGTGGGATATCTTCTTGAGGAGGCTTTCCTCGACATGGAGGTGCACTTCAACGAACTGTTCACTTTAAAATGGCTGCAAAGCACAATTTCTGCGGACACCATTTGTGCCACTTTGGACGACTACTTTCAGGACTACAATCATTTGCGACCCAACAACTTTGAGATGGTCATCAACGAAGCGCAAAAGTTGGTAGCGAAACGCTACATTAAAGCCCTTCTATCGAAACGCCTCTCGAAGCCACGTCAAGAATGTGATGCTATAACGAAGAAAATCAACCAAGAAGCACGTCGCTTCAAGTTGTTCTTTGAGAAAATAGCCCCCAACCTCTCAATGTCCGAGTCACCAATTGATTTGATCTCAACACTGGCTAACTTGCTGGTGTGTGACATTGAGCTGTTGGTCCTGGATCTGCACACTTTGCTTGGCAGTTGTCCGTCACTAAGTGAAGACCAAATCGCAAGATTATTCTACATTCGGAGCGACGTGAAGGCAGCCGAAGTTCGCGAAAAGGTTCAAGACGCAATGAAATCGAAGAAGTCAATGGTTAGCATTGCAAAACAGGATTGTATCTTTAAGGAAATTGTGTTCAACGATAAATTATGGTAAACTGGTTCATAGAAAATGCTTCATGTAGCACTTTAGCAAGCGATAAATAAAGAATTTTGAATTCCATATCAGGTGTTTTTCTACCTTATTCTATATTTGAAATGATCAACAAGATTAATTGTGTACAACGACCAGGGATAATGTACGCTGCTCCATCAAGGTCGGTAAAGATCTAACCGAGATCCTTGATGTCAAAAAAGGATTCAGACAAGGCGACGCGCTGTCATGCGACTTCTTCAACATCATTCTTGATTGATTTGTTCGAAACTCGCACGCCAACACCAGAGGAACAATCTTTCAGAAGTCCGTCCAACTACTTGTATGTGCCGACGAAATTGACATTATTGGAAGAAGGAAGCGTGATGTCAATGACACTTGTGAGCATCGCGACGGAGGCCGCGAAGATGGATTTAACGATATATGGGGGCAAGGCTAAGTATATGCTGTCAACGAGAAAGGACAAGTTTCGGAAAGAACGTCACAGTAGACAGATATATGTAACTTTGAGGCAGTCAAAGACCTTGTCTACCTAGGAACCGCTATCAACTTAATCAGCGCCGAAGTCAAACGAGAAATAACTCTTGCTAATCGCTGCTTCTTTGGGCTAAGAAAGCAACTTATAAACAAATCTCTCTCTCGAATAACCAAAGTAACTCTCTATAATACCGTAAGTCCTAGTCCTGCTATGTGGCGCAGAGGCATGGATTTTGTCAAAAGTGGACGAAGTTGTTCTTGTTTGCTTTGAGAGGAAAATTCTTCGGATGATTTTCGATTCCGTCAGAAGAGTGAAGATCACCCCCGAGGGACGGCGCAGTAGAAGAAGATCGCGACACGAATGGCGCACGAAAGTGGAAAGGACCTTTCGAAACTGCAGTCTAGCTGGAGACACTGGACATATTTTGTAATCCGGTGTGCAAAAGACTTACAAGCAGAAAATAAGGCAGCAGAAGTGTTTTCACCAAGACCGATTTTACTTTTTGCAGTCCACAAGGTATATACCTTGACGACCATTGCATTGAAATGTGTATCCCAAGAAAGAGTGCGATTATATATCACGCCAAGATTCTTATCAAAATCAATTCATTCTATGGGTTGTTGATTTAGTGGAACAGACAGGAGGCCTGTTGGGTCGAAAGCGCTACGCTACGGGCCATAGAAAAATTTCAAATTACCAGGAGTTGAAATAACGAAGACGGAGGGAGAAAAATATTCAGATAAACAAAACCTTGTCTAAAAATTGTGATTTATTATTATTATACAATTATTCAATGTTCATTTTGAAGAAAGTCCATAATGTTGTGTGAGTGACCGTCTTCCCTCAATCATTGCCCAATGAATTTTCGATAATGATGAGAGCTGAAAACAAAGCGTCACTTTTGTCGGTTCTGAGGGCGTAGCAGCGTGACAGGACACATTGCCTCTCTCAATGTGACATGAATTAGCAGTCTTCTTCGTACTCTCCCTAGTCTTGATCTAGAGTGGCCAAGTCTACCAGTTCAGCATCGCTGGACTCTGAAGTCATCGTCTACATGAGGTTCCTACTCAAAAGTTAAGTCACCGAACTCAAACGACTGGATGGCGCAATTGCTGGCGGTTCGAATCGAAGTGAAAGCAAAGTTAATACGCTTTTATCTGGTTTTCAAATCTGGTCGAGTCACCATTTGCCGTTGGGATCAAATTAACTGCATTAACACTGGAGTAGTTGATCAGTAATAGTAGTCTGACTATGGGCATCACAATGTACCAATATGGTCTAAGTGTGTTGGTGAATTCACTAGCAGCCGCCCTACCTAATCTAACCTAACCTAAGTCCCAGATCTCACTCATTCTCTCTTTCATGCAAACACTCGACAGGTCTGTACATATACCTGTGTAACAAATGACAGGCCTGTGCATGAAAACATTTCAAATTATAGAGTGCAGGGGAAGCCCGACCACAAGTTATTGACTGTCGGCAGGTAAGGTGCTATTCTTTCAACTTCAAATTACAGAGGGGATATAACAAACACGTTTGACTTAATGGGATTTAGACGCACATCAAGTTTTAATGACCACTTTTACGGCCTAAATCTATCGCATTATTACTCTCTCTCTGTGGAAAACTTAGAAGAAGTGGGACATCATCAGCATACATGTGGATTTTGCAGTGTTGAATAACTCTGGGTAAGTCATTGACATACATTGAAAACAGTTTAGGACCAATAATGGATTCTTGTGGTACCCAACTTTGTGCACTAACCAGCCTAACGAATTTCAACAGTAGTCACACTCCATTTCTCGATGGAGATGAAAACATGAAGGCACCAGTGTTGCGACTTTACCACAATTGTGGCAGATCTACCACTATTTTGCGAAATTTTCATATCTACCTCATCCACTACCTAAAGTGCAAAATCTATCACACATTTTAATTCTTCCCTTTTGTTGTTGTTTTCTGAAACCTTTGCCAAAAAACAATTACAAATGAAAATATGGGCAATGGCTTACAAAGAATAGTTATTAGTACTCAACAATCTGAACCAATGGGAAATTAAGGAGCTTTTTTATTCAAAGCGTTAATTTTGTAAATCAAATTTCTTTGATATTGAGTAGGTAAATGACATCGTCCACCACTCATTTTTTTCGGGATCTACCACCCTTTGAAATTTGGCTTTTTGAGAGCCCAACAGTAGATGTCACTTCGGAGACAGACTTTTGTTGCACAAAATTGAATGATCGATTGTGTCAAACGCTTTTGAGAAGTGTAGTAACGTTAACATTGCTGGTTGGCTTTCATCTTGGTCCTCTTACTGCGACTTCTTTTCGGAGAAAAACCAGATGATTGTTGCTAAGAAGTTTGTTCAATGATAGATGCTGCCGCATTTGGATCAATATGAATTTTTCAAAGACCTTTGAAGAAAGGATGGTTATGAGTATATATTCTACAGCATTTATTAGCCTGCTGTTAGGGATGGGGACGATCTTTACTTGTTTGCACTAAGGCGGGAAGTTAGAAGAGAACACTTAAAGTTAAACGTATTTCAATGTACTTACACGGCAATACGGCGATGGCATTTGACTTTATCGATAGAAATAGATTCTGCTACATGGTCGTGGCGTACCATATTGAAGAAAAATGAATCTTCACTATAGTCTTTAGGATTTATCTCGACGTGGTTGTTAACTGATGGTAAGCCAGATGCAGAAATAAACTCAGGATTTACTTGTCACAGTCCACATCATCACCGACTTCCCAAGGCCAAGTTACAATCCTTGCCATGGGTAGCGCGATCTCCAGATAGCTGGTTTCAGTTGCGCACATCAAGTTGGTTAAGGTCCACTTGTGTGCACCACCTAAAGGGCCAGATATAAGTGATAATATTTCTATTTATCCTTTATCTCAGTAAAGGGCCATTAATATGAGCTCACTACGAATAGCGAACTTCGCAAACTCTGACACTTCGTTCATATGAAGTTTTCTTATTCACAGAGAGCAATGGGTACAATTTGAGCAAACACACACGTCACCGTGAATTTTTTGGTCGTGCATGTGTGGATCGCGTTTCCCTCTCTTGTGTATTGCAAATTTAGCTTGATAATTCGCAAATATAATGAATGATTCGTGGAAAAATAATAATACTTAAACTAATTATGGGTGAGATTTTCGTCGATAGAAAAACTTGATAATTCAATCCCCATCGTTTTGCATACGAAGAGCATACATTTTTGTTTATATTTACCGGAAACTGGTTGTTTCTGAAAATTCGCGTTCGCAATAGGCAATAGGTTCTCTGCTGTGTTGTCCTAAAACTTCGTATGATCGCCTGATTAGATTGTAAAATACGTAGACTTGAATTTTGTGATCAATATACAACTAACACAAATACTTCTGTTTGTTGCACTGTAGAATTATATTTCAAATTGTAACGACAAAAGAGAAAGAAGAGACGAGAACGAGAAGGAGACCAAGATAGAAGGAAAAATATAAAAAGTCAGGCAGTCGTTGATAGACTTCCGATAGAGACAGATCTTTAAGAAAAATAAATACTTTGATATAAATAAACAGTTGTTGCGTTGAAAATCGTTGTGTTGTTAAGTTGTGTATTATAATATTGGTTGTTACACGTTTAGTTTTTCTTTTGTCTCATTCTAACTGGCAGTTCGCAGTTGAAATTATTTTTGTTCGTAAAAAAATGATATAAGTTATAAGTTTTCCAGATGATCGACCAGCATTTGCAGGTCACGAACACGATTCACGTCGAACTAACTTTCAAAGCCCTTGTGCTGAGCATACAGCAAGTAGAGATCTTTGGCCAAAGCTATCTTCAAGGTGTCATCGAACTCAAAGATCATCACTTCCGCAACCGTGACCAGGTGAAGTTCTTCACCCACTACATCATAACCATAGTCAACAACTCCCAGCAGATGATCGAGCTGGCGCAACAAATGAAGCAACTGTACTGGCCCAAGTCGCGAACTGAGCACTATGAAGATTTCGAAAAACTCCTACATACTTTCGAGAACATTAGGGCCCATGCTGTGGGATATCTTCTTGAGGAGGCTTTCCTCGACATGGAGGTGCACTTCAACGAACTGTTCACTTTAAAATGGCTGCAAAGCACAATTTCTGCGGACACCATTTGTGCCACTTTGGACGACTACTTTCAGGACTACAATCATTTGCGACCCAACAACTTTGAGATGGTCATCAACGAAGCGCAAAAGTTGGTAGCGAAACGCTACATTAAAGCCCTTCTATCGAAACGCCTCTCGAAGCCACGTCAAGAATGTGATGCTATAACGAAGAAAATCAACCAAGAAGCACGTCGCTTCAAGTTGTTCTTTGAGAAAATAGCCCCCAACCTCTCAATGTCCGAGTCACCAATTGATTTGATCTCAACACTGGCTAACTTGCTGGTGTGTGACATTGAGCTGTTGGTCCTGGATCTGCACACTTTGCTTGGCAGTTGTCCGTCACTAAGTGAAGACCAAATCGCAAGATTATTCTACATTCGGAGCGACGTGAAGGCAGCCGAAGTTCGCGAAAAGGTTCAAGACGCAATGAAATCGAAGAAGTCAATGGTTAGCATTGCAAAACAGGATTGTATCTTTAAGGAAATTGTGTTCAACGATAAATTATGGTAAACTGGTTCATAGAAAATGCTTCATGTAGCACTTTAGCAAGCGATAAATAAAGAATTTTGAATTCCATATCAGGTGTTTTTCTACCTTATTCTATATTTGAAATGATCAACAAGATTAATTGTGTACAACGACCAGGGATAATGTACGCTGCTCCATCAAGGTCGGTAAAGATCTAACCGAGATCCTTGATGTCAAAAAAGGATTCAGACAAGGCGACGCGCTGTCATGCGACTTCTTCAACATCATTCTTGATTGATTTGTTCGAAACTCGCACGCCAACACCAGAGGAACAATCTTTCAGAAGTCCGTCCAACTACTTGTATGTGCCGACGAAATTGACATTATTGGAAGAAGGAAGCGTGATGTCAATGACACTTGTGAGCATCGCGACGGAGGCCGCGAAGATGGATTTAACGATATATGGGGGCAAGGCTAAGTATATGCTGTCAACGAGAAAGGACAAGTTTCGGAAAGAACGTCACAGTAGACAGATATATGTAACTTTGAGGCAGTCAAAGACCTTGTCTACCTAGGAACCGCTATCAACTTAATCAGCGCCGAAGTCAAACGAGAAATAACTCTTGCTAATCGCTGCTTCTTTGGGCTAAGAAAGCAACTTATAAACAAATCTCTCTCTCGAATAACCAAAGTAACTCTCTATAATACCGTAAGTCCTAGTCCTGCTATGTGGCGCAGAGGCATGGATTTTGTCAAAAGTGGACGAAGTTGTTCTTGTTTGCTTTGAGAGGAAAATTCTTCGGATGATTTTCGATTCCGTCAGAAGAGTGAAGATCACCCCCGAGGGACGGCGCAGTAGAAGAAGATCGCGACACGAATGGCGCACGAAAGTGGAAAGGACCTTTCGAAACTGCAGTCTAGCTGGAGACACTGGACATATTTTGTAATCCGGTGTGCAAAAGACTTACAAGCAGAAAATAAGGCAGCAGAAGTGTTTTCACCAAGACCGATTTTACTTTTTGCAGTCCACAAGGTATATACCTTGACGACCATTGCATTGAAATGTGTATCCCAAGAAAGAGTGCGATTATATATCACGCCAAGATTCTTATCAAAATCAATTCATTCTATGGGTTGTTGATTTAGTGGAACAGACAGGAGGCCTGTTGGGTCGAAAGCGCTACGCTACGGGCCATAGAAAAATTTCAAATTACCAGGAGTTGAAATAACGAAGACGGAGGGAGAAAAATATTCAGATAAACAAAACCTTGTCTAAAAATTGTGATTTATTATTATTATACAATTATTCAATGTTCATTTTGAAGAAAGTCCATAATGTTGTGTGAGTGACCGTCTTCCCTCAATCATTGCCCAATGAATTTTCGATAATGATGAGAGCTGAAAACAAAGCGTCACTTTTGTCGGTTCTGAGGGCGTAGGAGCGTGACAGGACACATTGCCTCTCTCAATGTGACATGAATTAGCAGTCTTCTTCGTACTCTCCCTAGTCTTGATCTAGAGTGGCCAAGTCTACCAGTTCAGCATCGCTGGACTCTGAAGTCATCGTCTACATGAGGTTCCTACTCAAAAGTTAAGTCACCGAACTCAAACGACTGGATGGCGCAGTTGCTGGCGGTTCGAATCGAAGTGAAAGCAAAGTTAATACGCTTGTATCTGGTTTTCAAATCTGGTCCAGTCACCATTTGCCGTTGGGATCAAATTAACGGCATTAACACTGGAGTAGTTGATCAGTAATAGTAGTCTGACTATGGGCATCACAATGTACCAATATGGTCTAAGTGTGCTGGTTAATTCACTAGCAGCCGCCCTACCTAATCTAACCTAACCTAAGTCCCAGATCTCACTCATTATCTCTTTCATGCAAACACTCGACAGGTCTGTACATATACCTATGTAACAAATGACAGGCCTGTGCATGAAAACATTTCAAATTATAGAGTGCAGGGGAAGCCCGACCACAAGTTATTGACTGTCGGCAGGTAAGGTGCTATTCTTTCAACTTCAAATTACAGAGGGGATATAACAAACACGTTTGACTTAATGGGATTTAGACGCACATCAAGTTTTAATGACCACTTTTACGGCCTAAATCTATCGCATTATTACTCTCTCTCTGTGGAAAACTTAGAAGAAGTGGGACATCATCAGCATACATGTGGATTTTGCAGTGTTGAATAACTCTGGGTAAGTCATTGACATACATTGAAAACAGTTTAGGACCAATAATGGATTCTTGTGGTACCCAACTTTGTGCACTAACCAGCCTAACGAATTTCAACAGTAGTCACACTCCATTTCTCGATGGAGATGAAAACATGAAGTCACCAGTGTTGCGACTTTACCACAATTGTGGCAGATCTACCACTATTTTGCGAAATTTTCATATCTACCTCATCCACTACCTAAAGTGCAAAATCTATCACACATTTTAATTCTTCCCTTTTGTTGTTGTTTTCTGAAACCTTTGCCAAAAAACAATTACAAATGAAAATATGGGCAATGGCTTACAAAGAATAGTTATTAGTACTCAACAATCTGAACCAATGGGAAATTAAGGAGCTTTTTTATTCAAAGCGTTAATTTTGTAAATCAAATTTCTTTGATATTGAGTAGGTAAATGACATCGTCCACCACTCATTTTTTTCGGGATCTACCACCCTTTGAAATTTGGCTTTTTGAGAGCCCAACAGTAGATGTCACTTCGGAGACAGACTTTTGTTGCACAAAATTGAATGATCGATTGTGTCAAACGCCTTTGAGAAGTGTAGTAACGTTAACATTGCTGGTTGGCTTTCATCTTGGTCCTCTTACTGCGACTTCTTTTCGGAGAAAAACCAGATGATTGTTGCTAAGAAGTTTGTTCAATGATAGATGCTGCCGCATTTGGATCAATATGAATTTTTCAAAGACCTTTGAAGAAAGGATGGTTATGAGTATATATTCTACAGCATTTATTAGCCTGCTGTTAGGGATGGGGACGATCTTTACTTGTTTGCACTAAGGCGGGAAGTTAGAAGAGAACACTTAAAGTTAAACGTATTTCAATGTACTTACACGGCAATACGGCGATGGCATTTGACTTTATCGATAGAAATAGATTCTGCTACATGGTCGTGGCGTACCATATTGAAGAAAAATGAATCTTCACTATAGTCTTTAGGATTTATCTCGACGTGGTTGTTAACTGATGGTAAGCCAGATGCAGAAATAAACTCAGGATTTACTTGTCACAGTCCACATCATCACCGACTTCCCAAGGCCAAGTTACAATCCTTGCCATGGGTAGCGCGATCTCCAGATAGCTGGTTTCAGTTGCGCACATCAAGTTGGTTAAGGTCCACTTGTGTGCACCACCTAAAGGGCCAGATATAAGTGATAATATTTCTATTTATCCTTTATCTCAGTAAAGGGCCATTAATATGAGCTCACTACGAATAGCGAACTTCGCAAACTCTGACACTTCGTTCATATGAAGTTTTCTTATTCACAGAGAGCAATGGGTACAATTTGAGCAAACACACACGTCACCGTGAATTTTTTGGTCGTGCATGTGTGGATCGCGTTTCCCTCTCTTGTGTATTGCAAATTTAGCTTGATAATTCGCAAATATAATGAATGATTCGTGGAAAAATAATAATACTTAAACTAATTATGGGTGAGATTTTCGTCGATAGAAAAACTTGATAATTCAATCCCCATCGTTTTGCATACGAAGAGCATACATTTTTGTTTATATTTACCGGAAACTGGTTGTTTCTGAAAATTCGCGTTCGCAATAGGCAATAGGTTCTCTGCTGTGTTGTCCTAAAACTTCGTATGATCGCCTGATTAGATTGTAAAATACGTAGACCTGAATTTTGTGATCAATATACAACTAACACAAATACTTCTGTTTGTTGCACTGTAGAATTATATTTCAAATGATATAAGTTATAAGTTTTCATATTTCAAGAGTGCCTTGAACTTCAGTTCTTGAAGCACATGATGGTTTCCAGCTGACCAACGGCCCGTTAAGAACAACCCTCTCCGCAGCTCTGAACATACTCATCATCAATCGGAAATCGGAATGAAATCGTTGCATACGTGAAAGGAACACCGAGTTCACTCTCCTTGACAGAAACAGATCCGTACCAGGAGACATTTCGATTCCGTGAGCACGTGAAAGAATTTTACATGAATAACTGTCCTTTCAAAGTGCCACCGGAAATAAGCTATATCTCTATCTCTAGCGTATCTGAGAAACATTGAACGTTTCGGAATTGAGTGACTCCGAAAACTTGCTTCGGCGCTCTTTCGTGCGTTTCCCATATGTTTTCTCTCACTCGGCAGTGACAGTTCTTGCGAGTGCCAGCCGCCAGGTGCCTCAATTACGGAAGCAAATACATCTACCTACTAGGACAGAGAAAAGGAAACAAAAAAAAAACAAAACTGCAATTGCACTCCGTACTGAGTCAAACCACTCGGTCAATGATTGCATGTGAATTCCATTTACTGGCCTCCAAGCAGTTGCCTTAAATTTCACTCATATTTCCAAGGTCAATTACTATGTTTTAGGACCTAATTCTCGAATCGCACACATCGATTTCGGTCCACTATCGAGGTCGAGGTTGTACTTCAAAACAGGCTCTCAATTTGTTTGTCATGCGAATTTCCACTTAGCCGCACTGGGACTGTCACTGTCGCCTTCGGAGTTTTTCATTTAGGAGTTAGTTTTCCATTAGTTGCCGTCTCGGTACGTGTACTTTGTCCCGTGTTTTTGTGATAAAATATTCGTTTGCATGGCAAAGAAAACCGTGCAAGAAAATAAAGCAAAAAGAAAATAAACAGAATCGAAATCAGGGAATAGATTCTATTTATATATAAAACAAGGTAAATCAACTTTGTGGGCTCATAAATGAATGAGTGAGAAAGAGTCTCTCGCCGTAGTCGTCGCACGAGTGGGTTGGTGCTGCGTGAGTTGAAAAGTGTTCATTGGGAAGCAAATTCAAAGGGCTCTCGTTTGTAGAGCGGTTGAGTGGAATATTAAGGGGTAGTTAGACCAGACGGCTTGTCTTGTTTATTGTGAGAAGAAAAGGGTGAAGTGTTGTGCATAATAAAATCAAAAGGAAATTTTCCTTCCTACCTACAGTGAGCCAGTACGAAATGTGTAAGTTTTTAGCACGTGTTCTGAGAGATATGTACATAGAAATAATGGAATCGAATAGAATCGTTTCACTCTTTCATGGGAGAGCAGAGAGTGGTTTGACAGCTAGTACTGTCTTATGTGATAAGAATGGGTGCTGTTTTTTTTTTTGCGATTGTTTTTATCTGTGTTGATGCCGCGAAATGTTTTACTGTTCAAGAGCCTTACACATTCTAATCGATTATGTTATTCTTTGGTGTATGTGGTTTCAGCCTGACCCTAAGTTGAATCTGCCTGCAGTTAATTTTTCTGCTGACTTATTGAATTAAGTGCAATCTTGTCAAAATGTCCACATGTATTGCAATCAATTTAGTTTAGTTCGCTGAATCGATCACATCTCATTACAAAAAATTTATTTGATTTCAGACACAAATTTGAAATCAATAGTTTAGAACAAATGAAGATAAGTTCCATGAATGCAAACGCTCAGTCGACAAGGCAAATCACTGAAAATGTGTGCATGGGTACATAGCTACATGTGTGTGCATTTACTTTGTGATGACTTGTTTGTTTATTTTGTTAATAAACACATGCCGTTCATGTTTACTTATCATTACACATGCATTCACATGTACTACATGTGAAAATTATAAATTTATAGTGAGACTGCATTAGCTTTTGTTTTATTCATAGCAGAATATTTCTTTGTCTCCGATGGTGGGAAAGCAGGGAGTCATTTCATTAGAACGCATTTTTGTAAAATAGAAGAAGAGCGCTATCTCTGGGTCTTTCGGAAGGCTGATACCCAAAAGCCTACAAGACTTACAATCGTGCTTATGACGGGTTAGGTATTATTGTTCTAAATTAATGCAAATAAATTGTGTAGACTTCTGTGACTTTTGTTGACGAAGATGTCAGTCAGTCATTTGTCTCATATTTGCCTGTACCCGTATTATTCTCGTATCTCTTCTTGTATATACCGGGCGCCACTTTTTCGAGGCCCAGCTCCCGGCTAAAGCCGACAATAGTAAACATAACTGCTAAGACTAGAATAAAGTAAGTTCACAATCCTTCACGAATCGTTGAATCCGAGTAAAGTCATTTAATTTTAAAATAATTAATTAAAAAATGCCGAGTGCTATAGTCAATATGTTAAATAGTCGCTGTTTGAAGGAGGCCTTGGATGAGTCTGATGAAACGTTTCAGTAGCTGTAGGATACACTCACATGAATCATGAGGTTGGATTCAGTTCTACATTTCTTAAACTTATCATTGCCGAACGTGGAAAACAATTTTATTCCATATACTGATCGAAACCGTACATATACATATGTTCCTTCGAAGCGGCACTTTTATTTTTACGAAGGCGCTAAAATTCGCTTGATTCATGATTGGTTTTTTATTCATTATGTTGTTGTAACAAAGTCGACGATTCATATTCACACATCTATTGCTTCCTGAAAACTTTACTTAAGCTGTTTTTATTTGTTTTGCTTTCAAAATAAATTACATGCGTCAGACAACGAATTTTAAATTAAGATTTCAAAAGTATCTGTTGTGAAATTTTAGTGAAATATCTTCGAAACAAGATCAGTGTCCCGGTAAGATATTTTGATTTATGAGCAAATTCTTCCACAGGCGTGAAGTAAATTGTGCCTCTAATTCAATAGCAGAAGTAATGACTTAAGGCCCAACCACAACGCACTAAGGAAAACTCAAACTTAGGTCAGAACAGAACCAAAAGTATCTAGCCATCGTCAAATGTCAAAGTGTTTACAATTACTTCTTGGGAGGACTCGTCGAAAATTCCAACTGTATTAGACGTTCGTAGAGAACGAACGTAACTTAACGAAGTTGTATTTATGATCGAAGTATATAAAGGCCAAAACACAATGCAGCTTTCGCGCCTTTTAGCTTTAAAAGTCGTTGGTACCCGTTTTATCGAGTTTATTATAATGTTATACGAAAACGCGGCAACCTCAGTTTTTGAAATTACAGTACAAAAATATGTTTTCACAAGAGAAAATGCACAAAAATAAGAATTTTTGGGTTTATGATTTTTGAATAATGAATTTTTGTTCAGATTTTTTTTTTTAAATTAGACAGATAGGAACAACGGATGCTAGTTCTTTAAGATATTTTTATTAAAAATCATGCACTATTTGGAAACATAGTTGAATTAATCTATATAATTCCGAAAACATATCTGGGGAACTCCGTTATTTAGTTTCTTGTTTGTTTGTAATCCACTTATATGGTGCCTGGGCTTAATTCACGACACTATTTAGTTTCAATGAAATTTGCCATTCAAAATTAAACGTCAAAATAATAGACATCATACAACACTTCCAGAGAAATGTGAGAAATACAAAATTATATGTTGTATGAAATGTATTTGATCTTTGATCTGTGATATAGGCCCCTGATATTGATATTGTCAATTGTGCACGAACCATTGATCGTTGTCCATTTGTCCATTACGATTGGAGCCAAAGTGGTATTGTGTGTATCTATAAAAATCATTTTTTCTGATCAGCTGTACGAAAATGCTAACACGCATTCACAGATTTGGGTCGGTGAAGACCTTGTAAAAACAGTTGTCAAACAATTTAAGGGGCAAGAAAGGTAGAGGTCTTCAATCTCTATAGTACTTCATTTCTGGTTTTTATTTCTCAAAATCAGAGATAACCTATAATAGAGATAACCAACTTCTACCCACCTTGCCCCTTGATTTCATCTGACAGCGTTTCTTAAACGCTTTTTGTCCCGTGTATGTGAATACGTGTGAGCTTGTCAGAACAGCTGTGGAACAGCTGATACCCTTCCCCACCTTAGTAATGGAGTTAATATATCAAAATTCGGTCGTTTTTTGAACGTTTCTTAAAGTTTCGGTGTTAAATTTTCAACACAGTATGGAGGGGTAGACGAACGAACAAAGCTTATGTTCATGAAGTCGATTCATTAAAACTTTGAGGAAGTTACAATCTGAGATACTAGGACCTAATTAATGAGTGTACAACATAGTGTGAATTTTTGCATGTGAATAAAAATTAATAATACATTCACACGTTCAGTTAACCAATAGTAAAAATATTATTAAAGCGTGAATCACAAATAAGAAGTTTTGACAACCATTTTTATGCATTAGTAATAGTTGCAATATCTTGTCACTGTTCTTATCAAATTGTTTAAATTCACAATTCATGAATTAAGCGTATAAAGCGGACTTCATTTTTTGAGTTAATTTGTCAGAAATGGTTTATGAATATGCTGTATTCACAAACTTAAGAATTAATTTTAGGTCAAATAGTTCTAGTACATTTTTATTCACGAAAGTCCATATTACAATATAAGATAATTTTCTTAAAAATACGAGTCAACATTTGAAAACCCTCCGAACAACATACATGGATCCTACATGGATCGTGGGCAAATTAAGTAATCTGCCGCCTTTTTTCCCACTAAATTCACAAATTTGCGTCCATTTCCCACTAAGATTCACTAATCGGCCGCCATTGCGTGGTGGATTCATGGTTTGTGTAAGAGTATTTGTGAAATACAAGGGAATACCAATACTTTTGTATGTTTCTTCGGTGTAGACAAGGGGAAAAATGGCCAAAGTTGGATATCTCTATTATCCCTTATCTCTGCTCAAAAAACCAGTTGACGCAAGAAGCTGTCTATTCGCCTTCAATTTCGTAAAGTCAGCTTTTCCGAAAGCCTGAAAAAAGAAATCGTTCGTCTTAAGTTTGACATTTTATTATCTGCGCATAGATGAAATAATTATTTCGTTTTAATTATTTCATCTAATCAAGGTTCGTCAAACTTATAGAAATATACATTTTTATATGTAACTATAACATCATCATCAAATTAATCAAACTATAAAAAATTCAGCATTCGTTTGTTATTCAAAAATTTCTCCAAGGTTGTATGTATGTCCCTATACGTGTTACAGTACAACTGATGGGCTTATGATCCACTATTTCCTTCACTTAGTTTCATTTATACTTAGCCGGCCTTACGATCTACTTTTCCTTCGTGTAAACCGATCTTGTTAAGTCAAACTTAAATCGCTAAGTTGAGTATCGGCATACGGCCCTTAGTCACAAAGGCAAGAAAATATGTGATTCGTATTTTAAACCAGTGCTACGGAAAGAGATAGCAAACATAGTATGACGCAGTATTTTGTCCATTGACCTTGCACACGACGTTGTCTGTTGAATGACGACAGTTGCAGCAACGTATAATTGTGTTCCAGGCATAATTTCTATGCAAGTTAGCTTCAATCTCTTCACGTTCACTATCGTTTCACTCAAAGGAACGGTTGCTGATTGTATCTAAAGTTTGTACTTCAATTATTCTCATGCCTCTAAAGCAAATATCTGATACGCAAAATGTCACCAGTCTATGGTCAATGCCTTCTGAAATGCACTTCCATTTGAAAAAACCATCCACTTTATCATCCGTAGTGCATAATTTCGTCCTTTTGCATTGTACTTTTCTGTTCCATCATGCACTTCAACTGCTCAACACATTTCTACTTAAACTCTTGCGGCATTGTGTGCGGAAGCATGGTTCCGCGTTTCCTCTATTTCCTCTAAGTTTTTGTGACACAATAAAAGGATGCAACACGAATAGGAAAGTCTTCTCAGTCCTCTCTCACACGTACACACGTGGCATTTGCTCTTCGCAGCAAAGTAGAAGAGTAAACTTTTTAAATTCGCTCAGCCGAGCAGTAAATTATGAAATTCTATTCAACCGAAAATTACTTTTCATCATCAGATTAAATGGGGTGAAAAGGATGGCGCTTGACTGGGTGCATTCCCCCCTGGGGGGGTGGTTGCATCCAAATACCATGGAAGCTGTTTACATTGGCTGGCTCTTTTCAGCCCCCGCTGGGGATTTTCTGACTGTGATGCAATAAATCGTTCGACCTCGACCCCTTCCTTCACTCCTTTCAAGCGAACATAATCCTCAGTGCTTTATGTGCATCTACTAATTCTCTTGAGTGCTAGTGATGACTAAATTAACTGTGTTCACTGAGTTGTTTGCACAGTTGCATCTTAGATATTATGCACCTTCGGCTGTTGGAGAATGATGGCAGGCTGTCTGAGATTAAAATTATTGAAGTGCAAAACTGACACTTTGGACGCTGGAGCGAAAAAATGCTAGACAATGAATTTCTATTCCCAGTCATAATCACAGCTTTCTCTCTCTTTCCTAGGCCATCACAGATCACCAAACGAGACGACCATGAAGAGTGCCAAAGTGGTCGTAATAGGCGCCGGGCCATCGGGCATAGCAGCCGCTACAAAACTCCTAGAGCTTGGATTTCAAAAGGTGGTTCTTCTAGAGGCCGAAAGTCGGATTGGCGGACGCATACACACGATACCATTCGCGGATAATGTAATCGACTTGGGGGCTCAGTGGTGTCACGGGGAGAAGAACAACGTTGTTTACGATCTGGCGAACCACCACGACCTGCTCGATTCGACCGGGGATGTGTACGAAAGCTACGAGTGCATTCGTTCGAACAAGGAGATTGTGCCGACCAAAGTGAGCGAGCGCCTGAAGGACATCGTGAACGACAGCATGGTGACACGGAAGGTGGACCTCGTTGGATACAGCGGGTCGCTAGGCAACTATATTACCAAGAAATTCTACGACGCGTTACGCAGGCCGGAGAACTCGGATATTGACAAGGCGATAGCAAAGGAGTTCTTCGAAAACTACAAGAAATTCGAGAATTCCGTTGAAGCCTCCGACACGTTGGACGAGGTTTCCGGCAAGGGTCACCTCGAGTACTGGGATTGTGAGGGCGACATTCTACTGAACTGGAAGGACAAGGGATACCTGAGGTTCTTGAGGCTTCTGATGCGATCCGACGAAACGGGCAGCGATCTTGGAGTACTGAATCACCGAGTGTGCTTCGGCAAACGTGTGAAGACCATTTGCTGGAATGACGGGGAACAAGTTAAGGTGAAATGCGAGGACAACGACGTAATCCTTGCCGATCACGTGATTACAACTGTTTCCCTAGGAGTCCTCAAGGAAAGGCACACAACACTTTTTGAGCCTCGCTTGCCGGTGGAAAAAATCCGTGCAATTGAAGGCATTGGATTTGGCACTGTGAACAAATTTTTCATCGAGTTCCCCTCGAAGTTCTGGCCCGACGATTGGTGCGGGTTCACTTTGCTTTGGCGAGAGGAGGACCTCGAGGAAATTCGTGTAACAAGTCTGGCTTGGCTGGAGGAGGTCTTCGGCTTTTACGTTGTGAGCTATCAGCCAAGGATCCTAAGCGGTTGGATAATAGGCCCCAGTGGACGGCACATGGAGGAATTACCTGAAGACGAAGTGCTGGCTGGGTGCATGTACCTCTTCCGCAAGTTCCTGCGATGGGATATTCCTACTCCTTTGAATTTCAAGCGAACCGAATGGTACATCAATGAGAACTTTCGAGGATCGTATTCCTTTCGTTCGATGTTGACCGAAGAGCTGAACACGGGTGCCAATGATTTGGCGCTGCCTTTAAAGAATTCCGCTGATAAGCCAGTGGTTCTATTTGCCGGCGAAGCGTCAAGCGAACACTACTACTCGACTGTTCATGGTGCAGTTGAGGCGGGGTGGCGAGAGGCACACCGGGTTGCTAGATTCTACGACAATGCCAACGCAAAGTCGCAATTATAACACGTTTAGGACTTTAAACGCCAACACAACTCACCACAGCAATAATCCGATCTATTCCATTTGAGGCTGAATGTCTACAGAAACAAAAAAAAAACAAACACGGAGACAAAATTGATGTAACGTTAAGGAAAAGGAGGCTGCCATAATGTAGTTCATGTAGTGAATCAAATTGATTTAGATTAATCTTAAATAATTGCGACAAGAACAATGTTGCCAATTGCATATACTCGTCATCGTTGACGCTCGTTTTGTAAATTTGTACTAGAATACAAGATAAAACATGATTTTCATAATTTCGTGCTGTTAGCGTATTTTTGATAGAACACGTCATTCTTTTTTACTCGCGCGTGTAAGCACGTATACACAGTCTCAGAGGTTACATCGGATTATGTTGGCGTTTAAGGTCCCGATTATCTAACAAATATACATATTATATATTTTCTGGTTTTTACAAATTCATTACGAAAGCAAAGTTGTACAAGTTTTAACGCAGTCTGTTGCTCAATCCACAAATTTCTTTACTAGAACAAATATGCTTACATTATTCTACAGACAAAATTGATGAAAAATATACAACAGATCATTGAAGAAGAAATAAAGACATACTTTAATGCACAAAAAATGCTTTTGTTTTATTAACACCGGCTGGAGAGAGCACGATCCGCAAGAAATGAGACCCCTACAACTGCGCCAAATACTTAGTCTCCGAAGCATCGCTTATTTTCTCTCCTTCTCTGGGTTTGGGAGGGGAGCCACCGCACTTTTTGGTTCATCGACTTGTATTTTAAGGTGAGTTGAGCCAAAAGCGCTCCAAGTTAGGGGAGCACAAATAGTTCATCAGATGTCAACAACACGCGGTATTCCCAAGCGGTCCTCCCTCCATCCAAGTACTAACCACGCCCGATGCTGGTATTCGGACGGGAACCAATGGTTTTTTTTTTCATTGTAATTTTGTTTTTATTGTTATTTAATAAAATTACTGCTAGATAAAATATATTTAAAACCAGCCTAAATATCTTAAATAACTTATTGTATTGAATCCTAACCTACTAACCCTATGCGAGTACTCTAAGCTATTCTAATTTATTTATATCCGTGCCTTTCGGCTTAAACGACGTTTTTTTAGTCTTTAGAGACAACATTTTATTAATTTTAATTACCAAGAAAACTTGAAAAACTTGGTTTATCCTAGCTAATTTATGAAAAAAAAAAAAAAAACTTAAAACTAACTTAATCTAAAATAAGCCTTAACCTAACTTAACCTAACATAACCTTAAAACTACCTTAAATATGTCCGTAACAGACAGATGTGTCCACCTCCCTAACTCGACTCCCCCTCGGACTCCCCCTAAGTCGAATAGTCACGTGATACCAAAATTTGTTCGAGTTAGAGGGAGTTTCGACTTATACGCTGTGGTGCACCTTTTTTTTTGGATATTTATGATTTTTGTCTTCAACTAACTTGATTCTATGTTGGCCACCATGGTCAAATGTCTCGCCGTTTGGAAGAGCCAACGCCGACGGAGACCGGTTCTGGTGCAACCACCAATAAAAGTGCCGTTCTTTGGCACACTCTCTCCTGTCCCTAGCAGAGATCGCTCTACCGAAACGGAGGAGATCCTCGTGGCTGCGAGCGACATTCGGCTCCGTACGCAACCATTATTGTGGTGCCTCGTTTGAATCGTCAAACAGCGTCGAATAGATGATGGTTTTGGAGCTGAGCGATCTGCCTCTGGATAGAGAGCAGGACCGTCTGCATATCCAACTTTGCTTCAGGTTGCCTGGCCACGGACCGGGGCAACCTTCGGCACTGTCTGTTGTACCGCCTGTCTACCTGATGCCATTTGGGCATAAGAGACGGCTGGAGTAATAGTGGTAGCTTGAACTCGGGGCGTTCCTTTCGAGAACCTTATCCGTTCCTAATGGGCATTCCCCTTTAATGAGTGTTTCTGCTCATTTGAGGCAGCGAGTCTCCATACTACAGTTCGCTCCGACATGCCCGAACCTTTGACAGCGAGCACACTGGAGTGCATGCTTTGTCCTTTCTAATGTTGCCCATTTGACTTCAATAGTGCCTAAACGATTGATGCGCTTTAGGCTATCTACTTTGCTAGCTGGGCTGACCTGGACTAGGAAGAACGAAAGCTTCCTGCTCTCTCTTCTCAATGCCGCAGTGATGAAGGGCTTAACCCCAACAACCTGGACATCGTCGCTCTGCGCTTGGTCCAGCATAGCGAGGATCTCCTCGGGATCAGTATCGGGATCTACGTTCTTTAGGAGAACGGTTTTAAGTTATTCCCCTTTTGGTGTATATGAAAAGAACTCGACCCCGGTCGTCGTTAGATCTTCTTTTACGGCACGGTAATCTGCCACTGATGAACAGTGGAGCGAAAGCCTTAATGGCCTTTTGTAGCTTATGTAATAGGATGTATTTTTGTTGGCCAACTTACATAGTTTATAAAGATCCTGAGTCTCCAACTCGAAGACGTTGATTGGAGGGAATCTCTCCTTTTTAGCTGCCACTGGTTGCAGAAGTCGTTGCTTCCGCTGTTGTTGCTGTTGCTGCTGCTGCTGCGACTGTTTCTGCTGCAGTTGCTGCTGATGATCTTTTTGTTGTTGTTGCTTTTTCTCAGCTGATGAACGCTGCCCATCTGGCAGCTGTTGGGTGGGAAGTTGTTGCTGCTGCTTTGGGGTCTACTGTTGTTGTAGCTGTTGCTGCTGCTGCTGCTGTTTTTGCTGCTGTGGATCTGGTGCTGCTTCTGCTGCTGTTGCTGTCTTTTTGGCAGTTGTTGGGTGTGTAGTTGTTGCTGTTGTGTTCCTTTCTGGAGTTGTTTCTGCTGTTGCTCCTGTTTTTTGTTTTTGTTGCTGCTGCTGCTCTGCAGCTTATTTGGTCCCTTCTCTGTTCGTCAGTTTTTCTTGGAGGAACTGGATATGTGCGTCCAGCTCCTCCCTCTCCCTCTGGCTCTTAAGCAGCTTCTCCCGCTCGTCTTCTTCCTCGTCATCCGACATGGATGACGTCAGAGCACGGTAGAAGTTCTCAGTAACACCATACTAGAAACTCACCCCGCCACCTGCCGGCTGGTGTTGTACATGGTCGGTGTGCATTAGAAGTTTTTAGCCAGCGAATGCTACATTAGCTACGTCCGTAGCTGTTGTAGATATTGCTTCTGCTGATGACGTTGCAAGTGCACCTACAGCAACTTTAGCATCGCGTGAGGCAGCCGTGTAACAGCGCTTCACCAGATTTGGCTTCGGTTGAAGCTTTTTCCGTTTCTTCTTTCCCCCCTCTTCTTGATTCGACTAGTGGCCTGATGTACCAGCCACCTGTTCAGCGTCACGTCTCTAAGGACGAGAACCAATAGTTCCAGTTTGGTCTGGTCGTTGACAACATTTTTATTAGCACATCAAGCACATAGTGACACTTAGGTATTTTGCAAAATCTACTGAAAAATCTGGCTCGAAGGATCAAAATCGTGCTCTTCAAAGCTTATTTTGCCACTCCTGGTTTACGTAGCGGCGGACATTGGAAGTTGCACCAGGATATGGATGTATTCCGGAAGTAAGAGATTCGTCGGTTCCACGTGGTTGGCTACATCGAGCGCATGGACAACAACACACCAGATAAGAGGATCTTCGAATCAGTGCCTTCACATAGCAAGTCATCGCGGACCGAAGTGGGACGACTGAAATGAAAGCCCAAGACTGTCAGCAGCCCTCCATGAGTCGCAGTCAAGACACATAAGTAAGATATTGTAAGTGGATATAATCAAATTGCTTTCTCTATAGGGCTAATTCAAGGTGAAGTATAGAAGAACAGGTAGCTAGGTGACTTTTGGGTTAAATATGGAATCGTACTCACTTAGACCAATTGGTCCATTGTGCTGTCACATTCGGCTGTATTTTAACGTATTTACCCTTGCTGTGTTCTCTCTCTAGCAATTTTTTGGCTTTGAGAAATATTAGGATGTCCTTTAAATTTATGTTTTCCAGATCTTGGAGGCAGTGGAAGTAACACTTGCCCAGCACTATACTTCTGGTTTCTGCAAGTGCAGGGAAAGTTCCGAGGTACCGCAGACTTGTTTCCTCTTCTTCTTCATCCCTGCATTCTTAGCAAAAGTCGTTATACGACGCCCCAAGTCTTCTGGCCAGGTTGCCCATGAGACAATGGAAAGTTAGCACCCCTATTATTTTACTAATAACCTGCCAGTCTAACTCCAGGAGTAATTTAGTCCTTCTTTGGTTTAGTTAAGGCCAGATCGCTTTCGATGTCCTGCATGTGTTACTTTCACTTGGAATACACTGCAGTGATCCGGTAGCCGGATCGCCTCAGAGAACTCTGGCATACAGGCATAAATGCCTGATCTCGCGGTTTCTTCCTATTTCGACCCGTCAGTGTAGATTTCCCATGCAGTTGGGTTACGGACTTTAACTTCGTTCCATTCTTCTCTCGTCGGGATTAAGGTCTTGAGTTTGGTTTCCTTTTGTTCCATCGGTTGCATTCCCTTAGTATTATGGCTGAATAGGTGGCCACAAGTTGTCCATAGGTGATGGAAAGGAGATGTATTATAATTTCCAGGGCGGCTGTGGGTGTGGTTCTTAGTGCCCCTGTTATACAAATGCATGCTGATCTCTGTATGCTCTTTATATTGGTAAGATTTTGTTTTACTTGTAGTGCCGTCCATCAGACTAGAACGCCATACATCAATATTGGACTTACTACGGCGGGGTAACACGTTCTGCAACTCAATCCGTGGAATCGTCGGAGAGATCACAGGACACTGTCCCATCGGATCAATGCTTCGACAATGGAATGCGGAATCCAGCGATCTCTGGCGGAGCTGCGGTGACGATGGAATGTGGAATCCAGCGATCTCTGGCGGAGCTGCGGTGACGAAGAAGAGACCGAAACGATCCAACATCTGCTTTGCCACTGCCCAGCTCTCCAGAATCGGCGCCTAGCTTCGCTGGGCCAATGATTCTTCGCAGAGACTGCGGACCTAGCGAATGCGGACATATCGGATCTTATAAAATTTGTAAAGAGTACAGGGTGTTTCGAGCCAGAATGTGTACCCCACAGATGAAGGGACTCACAATGGGACCTAAGGCCTTCGAGTGGAAGTGATGTTCTACCACTTCCCTTCCTTAACCTAACCTAACCTAACCTATAACACCTAAGTATTTGGCGTGATCAGTGAAAGTTAGCTCTTTTACCTTTTAGCTTCGGTGGGGCAATGCTAGCGATTTTATATCTTCTCGTGAACAGCACGAGTTCTGTGTTTGATGGGTTCACATTCAGTCCGAGTCTGTCCATTTTGCTATGGCTTTGAAGGATATTTCCATCACGTCCCTGATGAGTAGACAACCGCAAATGCAATGCCTTTCACCCGATCGAACATAGTCTTTTTAGTAGACAATCAACTACTATGATCCACAGTAGAGGAGATAGGACACCGCCTTGTGGTGTGCCTCTGAAGACTCTTCTTTCCGTACAGTATTTTCCTGATAGGAATTCAATTTTTCCGTAGTTCAGGTCGTTGTTTTTGTCCATTCTCTGATAGAGATTCCAACGTAGAGTTTACTTATGGCGCTGTCGAATTTTATGTTATTAAATGCTTCTTCCGTATTTAAGAAGGCTGGCTTTGTATACTCTTTGTTGCGAGAGACTTTTCGATAGTGCCGACCAGGGAATGGAGTGGTGTTCAGAAATAAAGTATTACAGAGATAGCCGACTTCCGAGGTGATTGCAATCGACGCCTCGACGAATTTGAGTAGTTTTTTGACAGATATTCATGAATTTTTGACGGTTATTAACGAAATAATGTAAATGCCGTCCTCTGATTGGTCAATTCAGTTAAGAACACGTTATAGAACTATTTTAAGGGGCAGGGGAGGTAGATGCCGGACATCTCTGTAAAATTTTATTTCTGGTGCTGTTTCCGTTGAGTAACCTTTGCTATACGCATGCTGGTTCGGAGATATTTGTTTAAATAGAGTGTTCTCAATTATAAGCGTGTCCACCAGTCTCTCCACGGAGAGTGTGATGGGTCTTTGGGACTGTTATGATTCGCTTGACCACATTTCGGTCTGAATACCACTTTTGCTCTTCTCCAGAGTCGCGGAGTATGGCAGCTTCTGGATATAAAAGTTAGCCTTGACTTTAATGCCTTAAAGCCATTTTGCAGTTGTCCTGGGGACTTGTCAGGTCGTGGGGACTTGAAAGGATCAATACTGTTCACTGTCCACAGGTGTTATATGTTTTGGATGCGTCTTCCACCCAGTCTCAACGGGAATTTCAGCTTTTCCTTTATCCATTATCGAATTTATAAAGGTCAAGTACAATTCCGATCACTAGCTTTACTCGTATGTTTGTCATGTGATAAAGTGGAAGTCATGATAATTGCAAACTGACCTCATGGCTTATGGTTCTGGCGGCTACGCGAGCTGTCGATAGTATTATGGTTGTCAATTCAATTTCTGAGTTTTTTTCTCTTTCCCTATGTGCGACCACAGAAATTCAATGTCATTTGATTATCACATTCGCAAGCAACTATAAATTGCCCTTTGAGTAGCACGAGTAAATCAGTTCAAACTTTTCCCTTCCAAACAAAGGTAACAGTAAGACTTAAACGTTCTCCAACCATGAGCAGCGCCAAAGTAGTCATTATCGGCACCGGGCCATCGGGCATAGCCGCAGCTACGAAACTTCTAGAGCTTGGCTTCCAAGAAGTCTATCTCGTGGAAGCTGAGAATCGCATTGGCGGACGAATCAACACTGTGCCGTTCGGGGACAACGTCATCGACCTGGGAGCACAGTGGTGCCACGGCGAGAAGGGCAACGTTGTTTACGAACTGGCCAACCCACACAATCTTTTAGAACGGACTGGAGATATTTATCATAAATACGACAACATACGCTCGAACAAGGAGAAATTGTCGGCTAAAGTCAATAAACAGCTGAAGGATATACTTGATGGCATAAAAGCGAAACGTGACGACCTCTCTGGCTACAATGACTCCTTTGGTTCTTTTTACAGCAAACAGTTTCTCGAGGCTTTGGAAAAGCCCGAGAACTCAGAAATCGATTTGGAAACAGCAAAGGAGTTCTTGGCGGCCTATAAGAAATTGGAGTGCTCAGCTATAGCGTGCGATACTTTAGAGGACGCATCCGGGAAAGGACAACTCGAATATTGGGAATGCGAAGGAGATCATTACCTACATTGGAAGGATAAGGGATACATGTCACTCCTTCGCCTGCTGCTGAAGTCCGATGAAAAGGGCACCGAGCTTGGAGTCTTGGATCAGCGAATTATGCTTAGCAAGCGAGTTAAGACGATCGTCTGGAATGAAGGCGAGCAAGTTAAGCTGATTTGCGAGGACAACGACGAAATTCTTGCCGATCACGTCATCTCAACTGTTTCCTTAGGAGTCCTTAAGGCGAAGCACTCAACTCTCTTCGAGCCCGAGTTGCCGGCAGAGAAGATTCGTGCCATTGAAGGCCTTGGATTTGGAACAGTTAACAAGGTGATCCTGGAGTTCCCCAAGCAATTCTGGCCAGACGATTGGTGCGGATTCACTTCACTTTGGCGAGAAGAGGACCTCAAGGAAATTCGTGGGACAAACCTCGCCTGGTTGGAGGATCTGTTCATTTTTGATTCTATAGAAGACAAGCCGAGGATCCTATTCGGTTGGATGGTGGGACCCAATGGACGGCATATGGAGAAGTTATCTGATGAGGACGTAATGAATGGGTTTATGTATCTCCTCCGACGCTTCCTGGAATGGGACATTCCTACTCCGTTGAAGCTAATTCGAACAACCTGGAACAGTAACGAGAACTTTAGAGGATCCTATTCGTTCCGATCGATGTTGACGGAGGAAATGAGTACCGGTGCTGTCGACTTGGGGAAACCCCTTGAGAACTCCGCTGGAAAGCCGGTAGTTCTGTTTGCTGGTGAAGCTACGAGTGAACATCATTATTCCACTGTTCACGGAGCAGTCGAGACCGGTTGGCGAGAAGCAGAGCGATTGGCAAAGTTCTGCGAAGGTGCAGCTTCTGAAAAGCAAGCATAGAAAAGGCTGGATTTCACATGCTTTATGACAACGGCAATCTCGATTCCATTTAAGGGAAGGGACTTCAAAATATTATTCACAACATTGGCCATAATGACTCTCACATTTGTTGTTTGCTGCAGAGGAACTTATAACTAAATAAAGTATAATTAATCGATTGCACTATTTATGTCAATGTTTTATTCTCCCTGGAAGTCTTGTTGTCCACGTTTTATCTTAGTCATTGGATCAAATTAGTTTTGTTAGTTTAAAGAGCCGAACAATTTCATCATTTCGGTAATGCCCCCGTCTGAAAAATGTGTTGGCGGATGTCAGAAATATTTTAAATATTAATTATTTCCCTCAAGTGATCTGATGCATCAGTGAGTCAAGGTTAAAGATATTTCCGTAAGACTATTGCCTTACACGCAGTCTTTAGTGGACATGGACCATACCGGGTTGATGTGAAAAAAATGTAGTAGAGGCACTTAAATCCACACAAGCATCGTCCATCGTGTCTATCTCTTGATGAGCAAGCGAAATGGATTAAGAGGACTAAGCTGCTGCTCTACAAGGAGCTTATATGCCCCATCTTAACGTACGGCTTCCTAATGTGGCATACCATCTCTAAGACCTGCATAAAGAAGCTCGCAATTTTCGAAATGGAAATACTGAGAATATATACCGGACTCACCTTCGATAGGGACCGCCAAAGACACCACAGCAATAAAAAGCTTTACGACCAAGCACGCATCATCCCCCTGCAACAGTACATGGGGACACTGTTGAGAAAGCAGTTATTGGACATCAACAAAACGACTGGAAGGCACAGTTGGTAGAGTGCCTGCCTCTGGTTAGCGGGGTCCGCGGTTCGAATCCCAGTGAAAGCAAAGTTAATATGCTTTTATCTGGTTTTCAAATCTGGTCCAGTCACCATTTGCCGTTGGGATCAAATTAACGGCACTATCAGTGGAATAGTCAATCAGTGGTAGTAGTCTGACTAGGTTTATCACAATGTACCAATATGGTCTAAGTGTGCTGGTGAATGCAAGAGCAGCCCAACTACCTAACCTAACCTAGACATCAACAACCATCCTAATGAGGGAATTTGAGAAACACAATCTACGGAGAACTCTACCTTATCGCGCTAAATCTGCTAAACGAGCAGAACTTTCCAACGACGTCGAACCACGAGCTTCATGGATTCTACCAAAGCAGCGATAGCAATCACCACCGAGGCTAAATTGGCTGCCACACCACCACCCCATCCCAAAAGGATCACCATCGACACACGGATTTGAACAACCCGATATAAGCACTAAACATTGTAGGGCATATAAAATAAACAATAAAATGTTAAAGGTCCCTTCCACACGTAAAAGAATAATAGCACGCACAACACGAGTGGTTGCTGAGAAGCTTGGCCCTGGCCCTCTACGGGCTGTAGCGCCACCCATATTATTATTATTATAAATCAGTTGGGCCCCTAACCTTTAGTTTGCAAGTCTAGTTGTAATATCAATTGTAAAAATAATTTTACTGTTTAATAAAAATGTTTAAATCGCTCAAGCATCGTGTCGGAAAATCTCGATTTTACGACTTTGGACAAGATGTGTGGAAAAAAGTTTTGCTTCTAAAAAGCATGACAACACTATCCCATCCGCTTCGCTAAACGTTTCCTTTATTCGTTTCATGAATTGGAAAACATTTTTATTTATTTCTAATGAATTTATTGTACGGCTCTGTGATAACTAAAATTTTTGGCTTCTCCTTCATGTGCGAACACAATAAATCAGAATGTTGAAAGCGATACTTGTTGTTTTGTTAAAATTCTGTCCCAGGAAGGATTTATAAGACTTTTGGCTGAGGCTAGTTTTTTTTCGAGATGGAGATTGAATTTTAAGTTTTGGGGTAGTATTGTAGCAACATGTATGTAATCGTTACTCAGTAACGAGTATTCTATAAAATACCATGTAACGAAACGTTACACCTCAATGTATATCGTTACTCTAAAGGTTTTGTGTTCTTTTTTGCCAACATGTACCATCGACAAGAATGCGAACATCCCAAAGCATACAGATTATATTGCGCCCGTCGTAGACTTTGAATTTGGGTATAAAACACTCATCCCAAATAAAGAAGACTGGTCATCAGTCGTAGTCAGAGAAGCTACCTATCTGGATTATCCTATCTGGATCCAAAACGGAAGAAGGCACTAAACTAGGAGTATTTGCGTCATCGCATGAAATATCCTTCTCTCTGTCCCGTCGATTGTCCAACCACTGTAGTATATTCCAGACAGAAGTAAAAGCTATCCAAGGGTTTGCCTGCTTACTGTCAATGAACCCGATGGATCGGCTATCTGTCGTTATATACATAGACAGTCAGGCGGCCATCAAGGCTCTGGATAGACCATCAATCAAATCAAAGATGGTAAAACTTTGGCGTCTATCTCTTAGGGAGAAAGCGGTCAGATGCAACCTTACCTGGGTCCCTGGGCATAGAGGTATTCCAGGCATGATCGTGATGCTCTTCGGTCGGTAGTGATGTCGGCGGCATGTTTGGTATTTGTCCAGATTGTTTCGGACGTGACTGGAGCCTTCTGGACGATAGTCCCACGAACCAGAGTTCCATAGCCAGGCCGACGAGCTAGCTAGAACAGGGGTGGGATTGACAATGGCAAGTAATCAGGACACCCGATACCTCTCCCTCAAGTAATAAACACTTTGTTACTTGCAGATGCCATCAACGCCCCCAATCGGAGGTGGATGGAATTAGATACTTGCAGGACTTCAAGGCAAATATGGCCTTCAACAAATCCCAAAAAAACAAGAGCACTCCAAAAACTAAATAGAAAGCAATGTAGTTGGCATTAGCTGCGTTTTTTTGCAAGCGTATATACGCCTAAATTTCAATTTGCATGTAAAATACACTAACAACGAGTCCTATATCTGCTTAAGTTACTCATCTATCTATCGCCGGTTAAGAACTAAGCGCGGATAAGAACAATGCTTCCAATCATTAATTTCTGTGTGTTCATTCCTGAATTCATTCATTCATTGTTTAGGTTGCTGTATGTGGCTTACATCTGCAGGTGTGGTTGATGTATTAGATCATTTTTAATTATTTTGGCATCCACAAGTATGCAATTTTTGGTACACCCAGAGTGTCTCTGCTACACATTCCGTTTAGGTTTGGTAAACGATTCTTTTCGATTGATGAACTTTTTTTTTATTTTATAATTATTGAGGTTTTTTGCTTTTAAAGTGCTTGTCACGCTACAAAATCGCAAACCGAAGATTGTGACTATTAACGATCAACCATCACCTTAAACGGTTCCACCCTTGACTAACACAAACGTTATAAATTTCGTCGGTGCTGCCAAGATTTTATGATGAATCATTAAGCGCCGATGATCGTTTTTTTGTGCACTGTTAAATTATTATAGTATATACGCTTGCAAAAAAACACAGCTATTACTGGTCTTTGCCTATTCGGCTCACACTCAAGGAGAATGGGAACCCCCTACAGTGAATTTTGTAGGAGCTGTAGGGACGAAGAATAAGAAGAAACAACATTTCATTACCTCGGCAAGAGGAAGGAAAAGCACGTTAGGCAGCTATTCATTTAATATCCTTGAGGCAATGTCTGGCATTAAAATTCTAGACATATAACTTTATAAAATTTATAAAAAATACTAATTGGCTACAACCCAGCAAAGCAGTGCATTATCCAGGATATGCCACTAGCAGTAGATATCTTCAGGTGTCTTAGTTAGTACCCAAAGAGGAACTGGCACGTGAGCTGCCGATTAGTGATACCACAATGGATCCAATCAGGATCTAAGTGGCCCAGAACTGCTTCAGTTGTGGCAATCACATAAACCTACCCTAACTTAACCTAACCTAACCACTGACAACCGACATTCTCTTGTCTTTCAGTATACATTGTCTATGTATACTAGACTCTACTGTTTTTGATGTTTTGTGCAATTTAACGAAACATACAACAGAGTATGAAAAATCAACGGACACTTACGTAACCTTACAAATTGCGACGAAACAATATCAAGACTCGAGAACCTTTCTATAATTGTATGAACATAAATTCGTACGTGTGTATTTACATAGAATAGCTTCAAAATATGTTCGCATTTAATACTCTGCCCGCACTATAGAGGCCCCATTTGGAAATATAAAGGTGCCTGGACTACTGAACTATCCGGGGTCCGGAGCGAGAGTCCGGACTTACGAGGCTCTACTGTTACTAAATGTAGAAGAGTTAGAGAATGTAATTTTTTGACATCCCTTACAGAGAGATCTACGTCATTGATTGGTGGTTGGTTGGCCGCTGCTTGATGTTGACTCTCTCGCAGCCAACGTTGAAGTGAAGCGACATGGCATCATATCTTGCCCACGAAAAAAACCAGCGCGGGTGTATGTTCAGTGGTTGTTAAGTAAGGCCAATCTCTTCCAAAACAAAATAAGTTTCCTTTTCCTCAAAGAGTTCTCCGTTGGTACTAAATCAACCAAGAAAGTTATAAACTTGATATTTGGCACAATTACGCTTGGTACCATTGTGAATTCATTGTAGACATTATTTATGGCAAAGTCCTATTCATATTGCATAATGCACATACATAATGATTATGTTTTCCATCATAAACTAAACAAGCCATTTAATAAAACCACCTGAGTAATCTGCTTCCAAAGCGAACTACGACCAGAGCTTCCATCATAGCCCCATGAAGAGTGTAGACACATATTTTTGAAATCTGCGGACATAGTAAATCACAGTAATTAAGTGTTTGGACGTCACACTATCAAAATGCGGTCAGAAAACCGTGCCAAGTCGAAACACAAGTCGTTTCTATCCTGCAAATGACCTGAAACTGCCTCTTTTTTTTTTTTTCAAAAGTGCAAGAATACATGCTCCAACACAACAATCTTTCAGCGAAAGAAAAATGTATATGGGTTACATTTCTGACGCATTGTTTAGAAAGGTCACACTATATAGCCTGAACTTTGATGGGCGCTGCAGAGTTCTCGCGGAATACATTATTAAGGTGAATGTAGCGCGTCATTTGCATGGTCGGTGAAGGGTCGTTAAAACCGAAATGATCCCATTTCAAGTATCGCGGAGGATTAGATTGACTATTTAAAAGGGAATGGAACGAGGTGTCTTATCATTAGTCAGTTAGTCGAGCATTTGCTGCGAGCATGAAGTTCTTTGCGTGTGTGATTTTGTTTGTTGCGTTAAGCGGATCTTGGGCGGAGGAGGATACTCCCGGGAGCAGTTCAGTAGCGAAGGCACCGCCGAGGCACTCGGATATATATCCCGTGCCATTTTTTTCGATAACAGTCTACGCACCGGGACACGGTTCGCAGTGGGGCCAAGGATGGACAGGATCTAATCTTTGGGGATCTGGTCCATGGGTATCTGGTTCGTGGGGCTCTGGTCCACTGAGTTCCGGTTTATTAGGCTCGCGTCCATGGAGCTCTGGTCAATTGGGCTCGGGTCCATGGGGCTCTGGTCCATCGGGCTCGGGCCCATGGAGCTCTGGTCCATTGGGCTCTGGTCCATGGAGCTCTGGTCCATTGGGCTCGGGTCAATGGAGCTCTGGTCCATTGGGCTCGGGTCCATGGAGCTCTGGTCCATTGGGCTCTGGTCCATGGAGCTCTGGTCCATTGGGTTCGGGTCAATGGAGCTCTGGTCCATTGGTCTCGGGTCCATGGAGCTCTGATCCACTGGGCTCGGGTCCAGGGACCTCTGGTCCATCGGGTCCATGGGACTCGGGGCTATGGAGTTCTGGTTCGTGGGGCTATCGTCCAGGAGGCTCCAGTCACTCAGACTCTGATGGTCGTCCGAAACCATCTGTACCAATACCGAACATGCCGCCGACATCACTACCGACCGAAGAGCATCACGATCATGACCACAATCGGCCGCAGACACCAACATCTCCACACGATGGCCCAGGACTTGGCGAGCATGGAGGTTCCGATCACGAAAACCCTGACCGCCCTAGATATCCAGGTCCTGGTAATAGTGACCCTGGATTTGCCGCCCCTGCAAACCACGGAACTGAAAATCGCAGACCTGGATATCCTGTCCCTGGATATCCCGGCCTTGGATTTGCCACTCCTGGTAATCGCGGCCCAGGATATCCCGACCATGGGTATCCCAACACTGGACTTGGCGATCATGGAGGTTTAAATTATGAATTCTCTAGATTTGGATATGCCGGTCCTGGAAATCACGGCCCTGGATATCCCGGCCTTGGATATATCGGCTCCGGCTTCCCCAATAACCAATGGTCGTATGGAACGCCCTGGACTTTCGGATTGCCAAAGCCTGAGGAATGGTCGCCATACAAGTGGTCACTTAAACGAAAATAAATGTATTTACAGTTGAATGGGTTTTGTTTATTCTGAAAATTTCTTCATTTCAACGTAGGCTACCTCATCGGGGCGGCAACTCTCTTTCCACTCGTTTCGTTCTGACGCCGATGAGCAGTAAGGTTGCGACGATAGTCATCGTCTTTTAATTCACAACCTGCAAAACATCAAGACAACTCGCCGCAAGTTCCAGTGCTATTCAGGCAACAGACGAACAATCAACGTTCTTGCAAAAACAGCCATCTGGCGAATTTCCCCTTTCACTATGCCTGGAAGTTGGAAGACGGCCCAACCTCTAAAAACTCAAGGCTCTCATTCAGTCTTAGCCCATTGACTCTGGAAGGAAGATCTGAGAAGCCAATAAAATTGCGATGCGCGTGCTTGGTAAGTCTTTATTTACACATCATTGAACTGAGGTTGGATTAGTAATTCGTAGAATGCGACTCCAAAACCATTGTTCACTGCAACTCAGGTTCCAATACAGAGCCTTGTGGGATTCCTTAAAAAAATGTTCTACTTGCCGATTTCGACGATTAAAGTATGATGGCAATCATGAACAATGCCACAAATCTGAAACAATTAAAGACTGGGATAGCAAAGCGTTTGAGAAGTCAACTCGCCTTAAGCTTTATAATACAGGGTGGGTCATACATTTGCACATTTGAAACAAAATAAAACTGCAAGGGTTATTTTGTTTATTACAAAAGGTAAATATAATCGAGCACGACATGGGCTTCTTCTTGTTCTTTATTCGGCGCTACTGTCCGGGGTGGACTTGGGCCTCAACCAATAAGCCTCTCCAACTAGCACCGTCTCTGGATAGCTGCCTCCAGTGCCGCACGCCAAGTTGGCAAGTTGGGTGCGCCAACTTAAAGGCAGACGTCGTCTGTTTCGTTGTTCCAGAGGTTCGGAATCGAAGGCCGGAGCTGAGTTGTCCATACACTTTACTGCTTCTGTAGGCGCCTGACCGGGGTCATGTCGTTGTACAGTTCGTGGTTGATTCTTAATCTCCAAAACCTTCAACGCAAATAGGACCAGATATCGCACGCAGAACATTTTTCTCAAGGAAACCAAGGATTTTTTTATCCGTCTTATGCCTGATTTGACAGCGCGAGCTTAAGTGTTGACCCATCGCTATACTCAGAATCAACATTTTACAATGCCAGTCAATCCATGACTTACCTATACCACCCGTAAATATTGAGTGTGAAAATATTCTCGAGTGTAGTTTCAGTTCGATCCTACATTTATGTAGCTAAAGCAGCAGATGAGGTTGCACTGTGAAATCTGGCAATAGAGACTGTCTATGCGGCCTAGGCGTACAGCAGGACTGGAATGATCAAAGTCTATAAGTCCAAGTTAAGTTGGTCCTTCGAGAGATGGATCTACTACTCAAATTGGGTTCAATAGACCCATAGAAACAGCGGTTGGCAAGAGTTACTCTGCGTTTGGTATCGGTAATGATGTTGTTCGTACTACTTACTGCGGAGGTGAGGTAGATGAAGTTCTTGACTACCTCGAAGAATAACCCGTTGACGTCGATGTTGTATGTCCTTTCTTGATGACAGCATATACTTCGTTTTGCCCTCGTTCGCCGCTAGACCCATTTTAGCCACTTCCGTTCCAATGACAGCAAACGCCTCATTTACGGTTCACTGTGTTCTGCCAACCACGTCAATGTCATCAGCGTATGCTAACAGTTGTATGGATTTCTGGAAAATCGTGCTTCTTTTGTTGGCGAGTAAGTTCTGCACGATATAGTGGAGGATTAAAACTGGCTCAACTTGAACCGCGAATGGACACTAATGCTCCAGGTAAGAGAAGCTTCCAATCTGAGCCTCCTGGTTCGAGAGAAAGAGAGGGAGAATGAACGTCCGCTGCAAAGATTACGTCATCACGGACGCAAGACGGCTTGGCCTTGGTGACTGGAAATAGATTGCCAAGGTCCGCCAGCGATGGATCCCTGGCCTTGATCAAATAAAGACCAAGTTAGAAAGCAAAGAATTGCGATTTAAGAAAAATGGTGTTGGTTGTTTGGCAAGGACTTCTTCTTCTTTATTCGGCGCTACAGTCCGGGGTGGACCTGGACCTCAACCAACAAGCCTCTCCAGCTAGCACGGTCTCTGGCTAGCTGTCGCCAGTGTCGCACGCCAAGTTGGTTGAGGTCCTTCTGCACCTGGGTGCGCCACCTTAAACGCAGGCGTCCTATGTTGCGTTGTCCCACGTGTTAAGAGTCGAAGACACTTCGGGCCGGAGCTGAGTTGTCCTTACGTTCAACATGGCCTAGCCATCTTAGGCGTTGGATCCGAAGACGCCTGACTAGACTCATGTCGCTGTAGCAGAAACCGTCAACGGACACAGTACCAAGGATCGCACGCAGAGCTTTTCTTTGGAAGAGACCAAGGACTTCCTCATCCACTTTTTACAATGTCCATGCCTCCGTGCCGTACAGCAGGACTGGGATGATTCAGGTCTTGTATAAAGTCAGCTTGGTCCTTCGAGAGATGGCTCTACTACACAATTGCCTCTTGAACCCATAGAAACAGCGGTTGGCAAGAGTTACTCTGCGTTGGATCTCGGTACTGATGTTGTTTGTACTGTTTACTGCGGAGCCGAGGTAAACGAAGTCCTTGACAACCTCGAAGTTATAGCTGCCCATTGTGACACACTGTCCAAGACGTCGATGTTGTCTGTCCCTTCTTAATGACAGCATAGCCTTCGTTTTGCCACCGCTAGACTTATTTTAGCAGCTTCCGTCTCATTGACGGCTTGCTGTGTTCTGCCAATCATGTCAATGTCATCCGCGTATGCTAGCAGTTGTACGGACTTCTGGAAGATCGTGGCGTGTGAGTCTTGCACGATCTTTTCAAGGATGATGTTAAACAAGTCACATGACAGCGCGCCGCCTTGTCTAAAACCTTTTTTGACATTAAAGGTCTCGTTGAGTTCGTTATCGACCTTGATGGAGCAGCGAGTATTCCCCATTCTCATCCTGCACAACCTGACGAGACCTGGCGTTGTATAGCTCGTCTGTAAACAAGATATCATATGGGGCCTTGAAATCGCCAAATAGGTGGTCAGTGTCGATTTGCCTACGGATTTCACGAAAATACCAGACGTCGTTGATTTCTTCGTTATGAAGGGTATTTCGCGAAATTATCTTAAACTGGAAGAAAGCTTTGATCTCAGTTCAGATCATTCTCCAATTATAGCTGTGTTTTTTTGCAAGCGTATATACGCCTAATTTTGAAGTGCACAAAAAAACGATCGTCGGCGCTTAATGATTCATCATAAAATCTTGGCAGCACCGACGACATTTATGACATTTGCCAGCAATCAGGGGTGTAGTCGTGGAAGGTGATGGTTGATCTATGATGGTCACAATCTTCGTTTTGTGACTGTGTAGCGTGACCATCACTTTAAAAGCAAAAACACTTAATAATTATAAAATAAAAAATGTTCATTAAATAAAAAGAATCGTTTACGAAACCTAAACGGAACGTATAGCAGAGACACTCTGGGTCTACCAAAAATTGCATACTTATGGATGCAAAAAAATTTAAAAATGATCTAATACATCAACCAAGCCTGCAGGTGTAGGCCACATACAGCAACCTAAACAATGAATGAATGAATTCAAGAATGAACACACAGAAATTAATGATTGGAAGCATTGTTCTTATCCGCGCTTAGTTCTTAACCGGCGATAGATATGATGAGTAACTTAAGCGGATATAGGACTCGTTGTTAGTGTATTTTACATGCAAAGTGAAATTTAGGCGTATATACGCTTGCAAAAAAACGCAGCTTATATTGAATATGAGCGATACGCTCGTGAAAAGGGAAGAAGAAATGTAGGCGGCATTAACTAATCATCGTCACCGAAACGAGTGGGCAAAAGAAGATAAAGACAAAGCTAATCTCTTTGCAGACTACTTGCAAGAAACGGAACACTTACAATTGATTTGACGTGTACAACGACAATTATGTTCTGAGAAGTGCTACTTTGGCAGAGCTCAAGGAGGAACTAAAAAAGCTCAAACCTAAAAAGGTACTGGTTACGATTTAATAATATACAGGAGAAATTCTCAAAGAGTTACCTAAGAAAGCCGTTCTTAAGTTACTCTACTTAATTAATGCCGCGCTTAGACTTGACCACGTCCCTAGTCAGTGGAATGTGGCAGAAGTTATAATGGTACCAAAACCCGGAAAACCACCAAAGGATAAAAAAAAGTCCTATAGATCTATCTCACTACTCCCGATAATGTCTAATAATAATATAATATGGGTGGCGCTACAGTCCGAGGCGGACCTGGGCCTAGTTTCAAAGCAACCACTCGTGTTGTGCGTGCTATTGTTCTCTCACGCGTGGATGGGACCTACAGCTTAATGCCTCCGTTAAACGACTCCAAACGGCCAAGTTTGAGAAGCTTTTTCTAGACAGGAAATACTTTTTGAGCATTGTCAGTGACTCGAAAGAGGTGGAGCCGTGAAATATGAAAGGTGGTAAATTCGGGTATCGAACCTGGCACCCTCTGCGTAGGAGTTGACGCACTTACCCACTACGCCACGGCGACCCACTATTTACTGATGAAGCGACATGAAATTCCAGGTAGGTTCCAAAAATTGTATTTTCTACCGTTTGATGGAAAACCCCATTCTAATGAATTCCTAGAAGAGGGCAAAAAATGAAAAGAAATAAAGACATCTTGGGATGGACACGTGGTCCTTGGCTGGACATGGACCTTGCATCCAGGCCAAGAAAGTGGAATAATTTGACAAGCGCTGAATTTGATGCATTTGTTGGAATGCTTCTTGCGCTGGGGCATCACACGAGAATTTGCAAGAATTTTCAGTGTTGCAAGAAATTCATAAAACATACCTGCATCTTATACAAATTGGTTTCTAAATGGCACATATCTTCATACAAATATATATAAATTGTTACAGGCTTAGCCAGGCCCCATGTGTCCTTTGGAAGGTTTTAAAATAATTTTCCGACGAAGGGTTAAGCATCGTCACTTAAAGAGATGCGAGTTTTGAATTATGAATGCTGCTCATAACCTACAAAACTCTCTAAGGGAGCTGAAGACAAGTTGGTAGGATACATGCACCAACTCTTCGTTAAGATATGGTCGGAGGAAAGCCTGCCCGACAAGTGGAATCGCGGTATAGTTTGCCCGATCCACAAGAAAGGAGACCCCCTCAAAAGACGCGCAGTTGGTTACTCTTGGTTGGTGTAGTCCCCGGTTCGAATCCCAGCGAAAGCAAAGTTGATACGCTTTTATCTGGTTTTTAAATCGGGTCCAGTAACCATTTGCCGTTGGGATCAAATAAACAGCACTATCATTGGAGTTGTCAATCGGGGGTGTTAGTCTGACTGTGGGTATCACAATGGTCTAAGTATGCTGGTGAATGCACTAATACCCCCCCCCCTACCTAACGTAACCTAGACCCCTTCAATTGCACCAATTACCGAAGGCTAAGTCTCTTAAGCATAACCTAACCTAGACCCCTTCAATTGCACCAATTACCGAATGCTAAGTCTCTTAAACATAGCTTACAAGATCTTCTCTGTCGATTTGTGTACTCTCCTGAAGCCGTTTATAAACGACCTGATAGGTTCAAATTAGCTTGGCATCAGGTCAGGGAAGTCGATCATCGACAAAATCCTCAAGCTACGACATACCCTAGAAAAGACACAAGAGATGCAGATCGACACTTTTTTTTCCGTGGGTAGGTGGAAATCTTCGACAAGACTCTATGGCGAACGTTCACACATAGAAGTGTGAGATTCTTACTCACTAAAACCACTTCCCTTCCCAACTAAGTGAAGTACTCAACCAGTAGCTTTTATTTCGTAATTTAGGTACTGATCGGCAGGTTACTCTCCAATCAAAGTTCCTGCTAACACCGCAACCATGCGCGGGTTTAGACTATCGCACGAGATCAAGGGGTAGAATCTTTTGCAGTCGGCGCAAGACTTTAGTTTCCTCAAGGATCGTAGGAACTGCAGTGTTTGTGTGCTCTTCTACGCGGCGGTTATGTTTATAAGCAAATTTCTTAACTTCATCTTGGATTGGTAATATTCCAAGATCTCTGTGAATATCGTCGTTTCTGATGGACCATGGTGCATTAACGATAGTTCTAAGCACCTTATTTTGAAAAGTCTGTATTAAGCTCATATTACGTGCTTTAGTACAAACCCCAAGTTGTACGCCATACGTCCAAACAGATTTTGGGATTTGCTTGTATACAAGCAGTTTGTTGTCAATACTTAGCTCGGATTGTTATATTTCATGTCAAGTTCTGCTCGTTGCTTCTTGAGTTTTACGTCAAGAGTCATCCCGAAGTATTTCGCTTCATTGCCAAAAGGTATTTGGACACGATTTAAGAAGACTGGCAAGTTATTAAGTTGCCTATAAGTGAAATTAATATGGACTGATTTGCTTTCATTAGGGACAATTCGCCAGAAGTTCATCCATTCGTGTATCGGATCTAGTGCACTTTGTAATTTTGCAACCGTTATGGCTGTTACCAAAATGGCGGTGTCGTCAGCAAATGTACCTAGAACAGTGTGTTCTTCTTGTGGTAAGTCACTAGTATACAGTAGGTATAGCAGAGGGCCAAGAACACTCCCTTGCGGTACACCAGCATTTATATTTAAAAGCAGATTATTCATTTCCATGCTTCACACGGAAGATCCTATCAGAGTGATAGTTCGCTAAAATAATATAGAGTTTACGGTAGAGATCAGCATAGGTTATATTTAAGGCCCTCATGCCAAACTTTGTCAAAGGCTTGAGAAACATCGAGAAATGCCTTTTCTATTACATCAGGTATACGATGTACTTGGTCAATAGTTGAGTGTTTACTTCTAAAACCAAATTGGTGATTTGGTATGAGATGTTTTTCTTTCACAATTGGACTTAAGGGTCTAAGCAGAATTTTTTCAAATACTTTAGACATTATCGGTTCGTCGTGGCGTAGTGCGGTAGTGCGTCGACTCCTACGCAGAGGGTGCCAGGTTCGATACCCGAATTTACCACCAATCATAATTCACGGCTCCACCTCTTTCGAGTCACTGACAATGCTCAAAGAGTATGCCTGTCTAGAAAAAGCTTCTCAAATTCGCCGTTCGGAGTCGTCAATAAACTGTAGGTAGCACGCACAGCAAGAGTGGTTGCTGAGAAGCTAGGCCCAGGTCCACCTCGGACTGTCGCGCCACCCATATTATATTATATATATTATATTCATCAGTAAATAACGCATAGAAATGAAATGTGCCTGGCCAGACCCTGGTTTCGGACGGAGGGTTAAGCTCGTACGACACCACGTTTTTCCAGAAATGTCAAAACACAAGCTGACAGCAGCTGAAAAATGGAAATGTGGGGTTTCATTTTAAATGCAATGTTCTTGACATTTTCGCATTTATGAGGCCAATGCGCACGCAATCATACTTAATTACAATTTCAAGAGTGAACAGCTTTATTTTTTCTTTCGTTCAAGAAAAATATTAATTTTTATTACGGACATCTTTACATAAGGAACTACGGAAATAACGTTGTGTCGTTCTGACTTTATGTGTAATTCGCAGGCAGTCCTTTGTTTGTGCTGCTGTTGAATCTCGCACCTCCAACACTCGAGAACGGGAACAAACAGTAAGAAGCACATTTTAAAAATAATGACACCACTTTTTAAGAGAAGGGAGAAAGCAGAGGTCGCAGCGTCCAGCCTGAACTTGTGATGCACGCTGAAGAGTTCTCGCAGAATATATTATTAAGGTGAATGTAGCGCGTTATTTGCATGGTCGGTGAAGGGTCGTTAAAACCGAAATGATCCCATTTCAAGTATCGCGGAGGATTCGATTGACTATTTAAAAGGGAATGGAACGAGGTGTCTTATCATTAGTCGGTTAGTCGAGCATTTGCTGCAAGCATGAAGTTCTTTGCGTGTGTGATTTTGTTTGTTGCGTTTAGCGGATCTCGGGCGGAGGAGGATACTCCCGAGAGCATTTCAGTAGCGAAGGCACCGCCGAGGCACTCGGATATATATCCCGTGCCATTTTTTTCGATAACAGTCTACGCACCGGGACACGGTTCGCAGTGGGGCCAAGGATGGACAGGATCTAATCTTTGGGGATCTGGTCCATGGGGATCTGGTTCGTGGGGCTCTGGTCCACTGGGTTCCGGTTTATTAGGCTCCCGTCCATGGAGCTCTGGTCCATTGGGCTCGGGTCCAGGGAGCTCTGGTCCATTGGGCTCGGGTGCTTGGACCTCTGGTCCATCGGGTCCATGGGACTCGGGGCTATGGAGTTCTGGTTCGTGGGGCTATCGTCCAGGAGGCTCCAGTCACTCAGACTCTGATGGTCGTCCGAAACCATCTGTACCAATACCGAACATGCCTCCGACATCACTACCGAACGAAGAGCATCACGATCATGACCACAATCGGCCGCAGACACCAACATCTCCACACGATGGCCCAGGAGTTGGCGAGCATGGAGGTTCCGATCACGAAAACCCTGACGGCCCTGGATATCCAGGTCCTGGTAAAAGTGGCCCTGGATATGCCGCCCCTGTAAACCACGGAATAGAAAATCGCAGACCTGGATATCCTGTACCTGGATATCCTGGCCTTGGACTTGGTGATCGTGGAGGTTCCAGTCACGAATACCCTGGCTTTGGATATTCCGACCCTGGATATCCCGACACTGGATATGCCGCCCTAGGAAATCGCGGCCCTGGATATCCCGGTCTTGGATATCCCGGTCTTGGATATCCCGTCCCTGGATACACGCCCCCTGAATTTACGGGCGCCGGCTTCTCCATCCCTGGATATCATGGCCAATGGTCTTATGGAATGCCCGGGACTTACGGACTCCCAAAGCCTGAGGAATGGTCGCCATACAAGTGGTCACTTAAACGAAAATAAATGTATTCACAGTTGAGTGGGTCTTATTTATTCTGAAGCTTTCTTCATTTGAACCTAGGCTACCTGATCGGGGACACAACGTTCCACTGGTTTCGCTTAAACTTCTTCTTTATTTGGCGCTACAGTCCGGGTGGACCTGCGCCTCAGCTAACAAGCCTCTCCAGCTAGCACGGTCTCTGGCTAGCTGTCTCCAGTGTCGTACGCCAAGTTGTGGAGGTCCTTCTCCACCTGGTTGCGCCACCTTAAAAGCGGTCGTCTTCTGTTACGTTTCGCTTTAACGTCCATGAAGAATTAGGCAATATTGGAGCAGCACTCGAGTGGGGGTTACCTTCAATTGATACAATGTTCCTAAGTGACGCTCTGACTGGCCGCAGCACAGAATGGCGCAGTGAAACAACGAAATGTGCAGACTATGTAAAGAACGAAAAGTACAACCACACTAAAGAAAGTCTAAAGGGCGTACTAATCTTGATAAGAACCCTAGAAAGAAAGTTAAAATCAATTTCACAGGCAAGGACGACCCACCTTGCGGATTCCGCATGTTGGCTATCAAGTTTCTAAAAATACTCAAGTCAAGTTCTATGGTCAACGATGAGATTCGCACATGTAGCAGCAAAGTGACCTCCTTCGTAGATGTTCTTATTCCCTACTATGCCATTGGGCTATCGATCGTATCAGCATGGTTGTGGTTGTCCATTGCAAATGCATTTACAGCGCTTTATCTTCTTTCAGTCTGTGCAACCGCAGGAGCTCAATGCCATTTATTTATCACACCAGAAAGCAACTATAAATTGCATTGCCTCTGCTCTGGCAACTCAGTTCAAACTCTTCCCTTCCGCACAAAGGTAATAGTAAATACAAAACCGTTCTCCAGTCATGGACAGTAAGAAAATAGTCATAATCGGCACCGGACCATCAGGCATTGCCGCAGCAACAAAGCTTCTCGAGCTTGGCTTCCAAAAAGTCTACCTCGTGGAAGCTGAGAATCGCATTGGCGGACGAATCAACACCGTGCCGTTCGGCGACAACGTCGTTGATCTGGGGGCACAGTGGTGCCACGGTGAAAAGGACAACGTTGTCTACCAGCTGGCTAACCCGTTAAATCTTCTGGAGCCAACCGGAGATGCTGTGGACGGATTTGAAAACATCCTCTCCAACAAGCAGAAACTGCCGGCTAACGTGGAGAAATCACTGAAGGACATACTCAACAGCGTTAAGGAGTCGTTTAATGAAAATCTTCGTGGATACGATGGATCACTGGGCGCCTATGTCAAGCAACATTTTTTCGAAGCGTTGAAAAAGCCCGAATACGCCGACATTGACTTGGGAACAGCAAAGCAGTTCTGGGAAACTTATGAGAAAATCGAGTGTGTACCCATTGGGTGTGACATCTTGGAGGACGCTTCCACGACAAATGAACTCGACTATTGGATCTGCGAAGGAGATCAGAACTTAATTTGGAAGGATAAAGGGTACAAGACATTCCTTCGGCTGCTGTTGAAGTCCGACGAAAAGGGCACTGAGCTCGGAGTCTTGGATCAGCGAGTCATTCTCGGCAAGCGAGTGAAGACGATCGTGTGGAAGGAAGGCGAGCAAGTTAAACTGATTTGCGACGACAACGACGAAATTCTCGCCGATCACGTCATCTCAACTGTCTCCCTGGGAGTCCTTAAGGCGAAGCACTCAACTCTCTTCGAGCCCAAGTTGCCAGCAGAAAAAGTGCGTGCCATTGAAGGCCTTGGCTTTGGAACAGTTAACAAGTTGATTCTGCAGTTTCCGACACAATTCTGGCCAAACGATTGGACTGGTTGCACCTTGATTTGGCGCGAAGAGGACCTCAAGGAAATTCGTGGAACGAACCTCGAGTGGCTGCAGGACATCTCTGTCTTCAACTGTGTCAAATACAAGCCACGGGTCTTGTTTGGCTGGATTTTGGGATCCAATGGACGACGAATGGAAACGTTGCCGGAGCAAGAAGTACTAGACGGGTGTATGTACCTCCTTCGTCGGTTCCTTAAATGGGACATTCCAACTCCGTCGAAATTCATTCGGTCCACGTGGCATAGCAACGAGAACTTTAGAGGATCGTATTCGTTCCGATCGATTTTGACGGACAAGTTGAAAACCTGTGCCGCCGACCTCGCAAAACCACTTAAGAACGCCGCTGGAGAGCCGGTGGTTCTGTTTGCTGGGGAAGCAACAAATGATCATCATTTTTCAACTGTTCATGGAGCTGTCGAGACTGGGTGGCGTGAAGCTAGGCGGTTGCATGAGCTCTATGATGCCCACAATTAAATGGAAAAACGGCGACAATTTAAACTCACTCGATTTACTTGGCTGAATAAACAGAAAAATACCATCCCTTTTTGCAGATGTGCTCTTCACAACTTCACATTCACCTCAACATTTATAGCAATTTTATGAATTCCTCAATGAATCTTAGACAAAAAACAGTGTCAACATTTCAGAAAATTAAAAAAAAAATAATAGTTAATGTTAGTCATTAGATTATGAGCTGCAGGATAACGACAAAAAGAAAATTAATCAAAATAAGATTCAATAAATATATACACTTGCACAATATATTCTTCTTCTTCTTCTGGTGGGGCTACAATACGGGGTGGACTGGGGCCTGAAGCAACAAGCCTTTCCAGCTGGCAAGATATTTAGCCAGCTGTCTCCAACAGTGCACACCAGCTTGGTTGAGGTCCTTTTCCACCTGGGTGCGCCATCGGTTAAGTGGGCGTTCACTATTGCGTTGTCCCACTGGTTTGGAGTCTTTGAGGGTTGTCCATGCGCTCTACTTGGCCTAGTCATCCTAGGCATTGAATCCGTAGACGCCTGGCTAGGCTCATGTCGCTGTACGCTACAATATTTATGCTTATGGTTTATTAATCTCGCAAGAGTTGGTTCTGAAGTTCCAATTTAGTGTGGAGAACAAATCGAAACTGTTAGAGTGGGAAAAGGTCTTGTAACTAACTAGCTGCCGTTAGAAATAAATATTAAATATTATACGTACACTGCAGACCAAAAGTTTGAGTCCAACTTTTGTTTACAGACTTTGTTCAATAAAATACATATATAAAAACCTAAAATACAAATATAATGTGAAAAAGGTATAGTAATTCATCAATTGAGAACGGATGGCCCTATTTTTTTCCGTTGATTGTAATTGCCAAAAAATTGTTTTTCACGAAAGAAAATTTTGGGAAAAAACCCTCCGGAAAAATTACACTGTTGTACAAACACTACGACCAATTGAAATTCAATTCTGGCATTCTTTCAGAAATTAAGTTTACCCGTAAAAAGTGAGGTTACTCAATTTGATCGCGGGCATTTATTGCGAAACATTCATTCCGAAAGTTTTTGCAGAGAATTTTCTTTTGAATAGGATTAGTGAAAAACTACTTCTTTTAGGGCGAGTTATTTGTTTCACCAATGAATCCTATTAGAGCAAGGATGTGTAAGCTTTTTTTTTTCTTTTGGTCACATTGGAAGAGGACATGGTGTTTTGGGCCACATGTATTTTACCATAGCTGGCGAGAGTAAAAAAAAACGTAAAATAAAGGGTTTTCCAATAAGGACTTAATAATTTTTTGTTTAAATAAAACGCAAACCATTTGAGATATTTCAAAAACTTTATTATCGGCTTGAATTACAATCAAAACATTTATGGATGAAACTCGTCTTCATTCATATGGCCATTGCGGACACGTTTGCAGCGCTCCATTCTTTGGACCCAATTTTCAATGACTCGGTCACAGATTTGGGCTGAAATGGCCACTATTTCGCGTTCAATGTTGGCTGTGAGTTCTTCAAACGTAGTCGGCCTGTTTTGTATAAGCTAATGACTTAACGTAGCCCCCAGAAAATAGGCAAGCGGCGTTAAGTCGCACAAACGAGGCGAACCATCGACTGGTCCATGTCTTGAGATAACTAGCTCACTATACTTACTCTTCAATAAATTGTAACGTGTGCGGTATGGCTTGTGGCACCATCCTATTGAAACCACATGTCGTCCAAGTCTATATCTTACAATTGCGGCCAGAAATAATCGGTAATAGTGGCGCGATAATGCTGATCATTCAAAGTAACGTGAAAAAATATGGCCCAATAACGCCGCCGGCATACAAACCGCACCAAACAGTTATTTTTTGTAAATGAACTAATAATTCATCAAGCACATGTGGATTTTCACCCGACCAATAAAGCATATTTTGCTTAATGACAAACCCACTGAGCCAAAAATGACCTTCGTGGAAATTGGTCACCAAGTTGAGGTCACCGATTCCGAATTTAGAAAATTAGAAAATTTTTATAATTTGTGGACGTTTCCCGTTCGTGTACTTTGCCATGAGGAAAATGTTGAGTTTACTGAATGAATTTTGCAGTGACAGTTTGATGATTAGTGAAAGAGTGCGTTCACAAATTAAATTCAAAAGTTGTCAAGTCCCTATTGGAAAACTCCTTTTACATAAACCGCTTTGAAGACATCTAAGTAGAAACGTTTAGTTTGCACTAAAAACAATACAAATTTGTGGTGTAAACTTTGTTTGAATTCCACAAGACAGGAGACTCCTTTGACTGCGCCAACTATAGAGGGATGAGTCTCCTGAACATCGCTTACAAGATCTTCTCTACTATTTTGTGTACTCGCCTGAACCCGTTTATAAGTAACCTGATAGGTCCATATCAGTGTGGCTTCAGGCCAGGGAAGTCCACCATCGACCAGATATTCACACTACGACAGATCCTGGAAAATACCCAAGAGATGCAGATCGACACCCACCATCTTTTTGTCGATTTCAAGGCCGCATATGACAGCGTGCATAGGGACGAGCTAAACAACGCTATGTCTAGTTTGGACATTCCTCCCAAACTTGTCAGGTTGTGCAGGATGACGATGGAGAACTCTCGCTGCTCCATCAAAGTCAGTAACGAACTCACCGAGACCTTCAATGTCAAAAAGGTTTTAGACAAAGCGACGCGCTGTCATGTGATTTCTTTAACATCACCCTGGAAAAGATCGTGCAAGACTTACATGCCAACACTAGGTGCACGATCTTCTAAAAGTCCGTACAACTGCTAGCATACGCGGATGACATTGACGTGATTGCCAGAACACAGCGAGCCGTCAATGAGGCTTTTGCTGCCATTGAAGCGGAAGCGGCTAAAATGGGTCTAGCGATGAATAAGGGCGAAACGAAGTATATGCTGTATATGCTTCGAGGTTGTCAAGGACTTCGTCTACCTCGGCTCCGCAGTAAACAGTACAAACAACATCAGTACCGAGATCAAACGCAGAGTAACTCTTGCCAACCGCTGTTTCTATGGGTTCAAGAGGCAATTGTGTAGTAGAGCCATCTCTCGAAGGACCAAGTTGACTTTATACAAGACCTGAATCATCCCAGTCCTGCTGTACGGCGCGGAGGCATAAACAATCTCAAAAGCGGATAAGGAAGTCCTTGGTCTCTTCGAGAGAAAAGCTCTGCGTTCAATCTTTGGTCCTGTTTGCGTCGACGGTTTCTTGAGGAGAAGATCCAACCACGAACTGTACGGGCTGTACAGTAACATGAGTCTAGTCAGGCGTCTTCGGATCCAAAGCCTAAGATGGCTAGTCCATGTAGAGCGTATGGACAACTCAGCTCCGGCCCGAAGAGTCTTCGACTCCGAACCCGTGGGACAACGGCCGCGTTTAATGTGGCGCACCCAGGTGGAGAAGGACCTCAACCAATTTGGCGTGCGACACTGGAAACAGCTAGCCAGATATCGTGCTAGTTGGAGAAGCTTGTTGTATGAGGCCCAGGTCTACCCCGAACTGTAGCGCCGAATAAAGAAGAAGAACTTTATTTGAATTAACCCGGGTTAAGCCTAAACCGACTCAAAGCGAGTAACATTTATTTCAAACCGAATTGGCAAAACCGATGAAACGAACCAAATACATAAAAAAAACTGTAGACGGTAAAACCCGGTGTGAGCATATGATGCCGAACCGAAACCAACCCTAAATCGATCTGCGCAATACAAATCGATTTGCCTCATTCCATATTGATTCAGGTCGTAGCCACCACAGCAGCTTTTGCTTTTTATAAACAATTTGCCCGTGTCAAAGCAAGTAAGTTCCGTTGCGATGTGCGAGAAGAAAATAAGGGAGCAGAACAATTTAAACAATTTGCACACACACAGCCGGTATTGGCTTGGCTACCCCGTGCGCCTATCGCATCCCTTGTCGACACAACCGTCTTAGGATACACATAGAACACCGGAACCAACCCGAAACAAAATAGAGTTGGACAATACAACTCGACTTGTCCCATTCCATAATCCATATTTTTCGATTCATTATCAAACCGACTTCGTCAACCCGGGTTACAACTCGGTCTGTTTCTATTTTAACCCGGGTTAACTCTTGTCTAACTTGTAAGACATTCGGGTTGGCACATCACTAATACAAATCTGCATATTTTGATGTCATCAAAGCGATTTCGGACTGAAACTCTGCCAAACAATGCAGAATATCTTGATGGTCCTTACACCGTTGTTGTCACGGATAGCGACTTTGTCCCTCCTTTTAATTATTTCGGCGAGTATTTCAGGTACTGTTTTCGTCTATTTCATTTACTTGTAGTTCCTATTATTCTATCATCAGTATTATAACTCAGGGGAGTCCTGAGCGTGGTTTTGAAACTTCCGGTTTGCGAGAGTTGTTCAATTGTAACGTAATTTCCCGCCCTCGATTTTTTTGTCCAAGAAAAAGTGTACTCACGCGGGGACTTGTAAACGGCGCGAAGCACAAATTGCGTGTATAGTGAAGACCACCGACCGATACGATGTACACTTGGCTGCATAAGTCTGCGTACAACGCAAAGAAATGGGAAATATCAACTTCAAACGCGTGTATCTCAGGTAATATAGTTGGGAGCTTTACAGAGCCAAAGTGTGTACTGAAAATAGTTGCTCAGTTGTAGTCCTAATCTAATTAATGTGTTTATGTAATTAATGTAAGCTTAAGAAACACATCTAGCCAATGTCAAAAACGGGACCCGAATAAAGTCACAAAATCACTAAAGGGGGGTATAACAAGCTGTCCAGCAGAACGTGTGCTCTCTGCAGCATGCACTAGAATCATTTACAGCTGATGAAAAATACTTGGTAAAACGTCGACAAAATTTGTGCAATGAAGTTTTTATTGAATTTATCTTCTTGATTGCTTTTAAAAAGTCACATAAAGCGAATCGAATTTAAAATTGTTGCCGTTGTCATTGCCCACGTGAAATCCAGCCTTTTCTATGATTGTTTCTCAGAGGTTGCGCCTCCATAGAACCTTGCCAGTCGCTCTGCTTCTCTCCATCCAGTCTCAACAGCTCCATGAACAGTTGAAAAATGATGCTCGTTCGTAGCTTCACCAGCAAAGAGAACAACCGGCGTACCAGCGGCGTTCTCAAGGGGTTTTCCCAAGTCGACAGGACCGGTATTCATTTCCTCCGACAACATCGATGGGAAAGAATAGGATCCTCTAAAGTTCTCGTTGCTAGACCATGTTGATCGCAAAAATTTCGACGGATTAGGAATGTCCCATTTGAGGAACTTCCTGAGAAGGTATACAAACCCGTTGAGTACCTCTCCCTCGGGCAACTTTTCCATTCGTCGTCCGTTGGGTCCCACCATCCAACCAAACAAGACCCTTGGCTTGTATTTCACGGAATCAAAAACGAACAGGTCTTCCAACCAGGCAAGGTTTGTTCCACGGATTTCCTTGAGGTCCTCTTGTTTCCAAAATGGAATAAAGCCGGTCCAATTTTCTGGCCAGAATTGTGAAGGGAACTCTAGGATGATCTTGTTTATAGTCCCAAATCCAAGTCCTTCAATAGCGCGAATCTTCTCTGCTGGTAACTTGGGCTCGAAGAGAGTTGAGTGTTTCGCCTTAAGGACTCCCAGGGAGACAGTTGAGATGACGTGATCGGCGAGAATTTCGTCGTTGTCCTCGCAAATCAGTTTAACTTGCTCGCCTTCATTCCAGACTATCGTCTTCACCCGCTTGCCAAGCATAACTCGCTGATCCAGGACGCCAAGCTCAGTGCCCTTCTCGTCCGATTTCATCAGTAACCGAAGGAACGTCTTGTACCCTTTGTCCTTCCAAATTAAGTTTTGATCTCCTTCGCATTCCCAGTATTCGAGGTCTCCTTTAGCGGATGCCTCTTCCAGGGTGTCGCAGGCAATAGAGGAGCATTCCAATTTTTTCTCAATTTCCAAGAACGCCTTTGCAGTTTCCATGTCAATCTCTAAGTATCCAGGCTTTTTTAACGCCTCGAAAAACTTGTCAGTGACATAGGCGCCCAAGGATCCCTTGTATCCGCGGAGGCCTTCAGTGAGTGTGTCCTTAATATTGTTAAGTATTTCTCTCAATGGCTTCACAACCTCGGCAGGTAAATTCTCCTTGTTGGGAAGTAGGTATACAAATTCAGACAACATGTCTCCAGATCGTTCTAGCAGATTGAGTGGGCTAGCCAGTTCGTAAACAGCGTTGCCCTTCTCGCCATGGCACCACTGTGCTCCCAAGTCAACGACGTTGTCCCCGAATGGCACGGTGTGGATTCGTCCACCAATGCGATTTTCAGCTTCAACGAGGTAGACTTTTTGGAAGCCAAGCTCTAGAAGCTTCGTAGCTGCGGCAATGCCCGATGGGCCGGTGCCGATTATGACTATTTTCTTACTGTCCATGACTGGAAGATGTTTTTTTTTTCGCTTTTTGCGCGAAAGGGAAGAGTTTGAACTGAGTTGCCAGAGCAGAGGTAATGCAATTTATAGTCGCCTTCTGGTGTGATAATCAAATGACATTGAGTTTCTGTGGTCAGTAATATCAATCCTAGCACTTGCTGTTCCAGTCGCAGTAACCACAAATTTACGGGGTCGATTGATAGACTTGTAGTCCTCAGAACACCTCATACATACTTCAGCTTATCACGTGACACAAATAACTGGTGGTCAAACGTGTGGTTCACCTAATTTTAGAGGATAGGTGTTATCTTTTGCCTTCCACAGCAGCTGTGTTTTTTTGCAAGCGTATATACGCTTAATTTTCAATTTGCATGTAAAATACACTAACAACAAGTCCTATATCCGCTTAAGTTACTCATCATATCCATCGCCGCTTATGAAATAAGCGCGGATAAAAACAATGCTTCCAATCATTATTTTCTGTGTGTTCATTCCTGAATTCATTCATTCATTGTTTAGGTTGATGTATGTGGCTTATATTTTAGATGTGGTTGATGTATTAGATCATTTTTAATTATTTTGGCATCCACAAGTATGCAATTTTTGGTATACCCAGAGTGTCTCTGCTATACGTTCCGTTTAGGTTTCATAAACGATTCTTTTCATTTAATGAGCATTTTTTATTTTATAATTATTAAGTGTTTTTGCTTTTAAATTGACGGTCACACTACACAGTCAAATTGTGACCATCATAGATCAACCATCACCTTCCACGACTATACCCCTGATTGCTGGCAAATGTCATAAATGTCGTCGGTGCTGCCAAGATTTTATGATGAATCATTAAGCGCCGATTTTTGTGCACTTATAAATTAAGCGTATATACGCTTGCAAAAACACACAGCTTGTAACAGCTGTAAATGATATTCTGTGCGAATGTTTTCAACCTTCATGGTTGACTTGGTTTAAATTTAACTTCTGCGACGATTAGAAGTAGTAGTAGTAGACACAAGTAATAATTTTTACTTATTGATTTTGATAATAGATTTTGACATGATACATTGACAGTGGCATAAGTTTGGGTTTAAGGATTAATCTCTCTCTCTCTCTTTCTCTGCCACTGAATATCTAAATTACACCATCGGACGTATTTATGCTGCATTCCGAAAATTCTTGCTATCAGCTGATTTTACACATCAGACTTATTAAGACATCGCTTCTCCCTATCATTGATAACTTTGCAGTGATCTATTGCGATTTTGATTTCCAATCACAACATAAACTGCAGGTCGTATTCTATAACATGGTACGATACATTTATGGGCTCCGCAGATTTGATCATATATCACTTTACCTTCAAGCCGAAGGTATGCTCGGACGTACGTTAAAAGACTTCTTAAATGTTAGATGTTGTACTTTCATGCTCAAAATTATGCATACTTAAACTCTTCTAGTTTATTTTGCATCTATCAGTAGGCTTTGGAACATCCTCCCAGCACAAGTGCAACAATTAATTGCTGCAAAACTGTTAAAAAATGTTTACAAATATTTTATATATATGTTTTTTTTTTTAAAACGGTTATTAAATGTATTTACTTTTTTTATTTCCCTTCATTTTCCTTGCCATCTTCACCCCCTCCACTTCCTTCTTACATTTACCAAGTTTGAGATTAGTTTGTTGTAAATATATTTGATCTTTCTATTTGCATATATTTTTATATTGTACTATAAGAGACAATAATGTCCTACTTGTACGTGGAAATAAATTGAATTGAATTGAAGTGCATAAATAAGGGCTTAAGTGCTTGACCAATACTTGCAAGTACTTACTTGCGAAAGTAGAACACATTTTGTCTGAACAAAATAATAATAATTCAAGGAACTGGTTTATTAAATAAATAGAACTGTTTAAAAACTTAAAAAAAACGAAAAGGGTAAAGCTGCCTTGTACGTCTGAACTATTTGAATGTTGTCGGCACACTGCCGTCAGGGTTGGTATCTTATTCGAAGATCACATCAGACAGGGTTGTCGAGCGTTAACTTCGTGGCAGCGATGACAAACGCTTACAATCGGCTTCCTGACCATTCGTGGCGTCCTCGCACGAAGCATTGTCTGGGGACTGGTCATCTTCGGATTCGGCATCTTCATCACTGTCATCGAGGGGTATTTGGCACCACGGTTTCATCTTGTCGGATGCATATACAGATTTGTAATGTCGTTGTGTTCGCTCAGTATGCGGAATGTCTTCAAGTAGGTATCGGTCACGTGGAAGGACTTTAGTGATGATGAACGGACCCTTATAGCGAGGCTCCAGTTTGCGTGACGTACCCGTACTGGCTGGTTCATTTTCGACCAAGACTAGGTCGCCTGGATCATACACTGTTGGCTTGGAATGCTTCGCGTCGTACCGTTTCTTTGCTTGTGCTCGATTTTCATTAACCCGGGATGCGGCGTTAGCTCGGAGCTGTTGCAACTCAGCGTCAGTTAGCAAATGGTCGTCATTACGATACAGCGCTTTCACTAGTGTGTTTTGCAAAATATCTCGTGGCTCATAGCCATAAAGAAGCTGAAAAGGAGAACAATTAGTAGTTTTATTTATCATAGTATTGATACTCCATTGTATTTGATGCATCTGTTCATCCCAGCGTTTTTCGTTATCTATGGTAGGCAGTAACATTGACAATATGATGCGATTGGTACGTTCGACATGTCCATTTGCTCTTGGTGTTCGAACTGCGTTTAAAACTCGCTTGATGTTGTGTTCACGACAAAATCTTTCAAAGTTTTTTGAAGTGAAGGCTGTCCCGCGATCAGATATTATTCTTTCAGGCATACCAACATAGCTAGTTACTTCACGTAGAATATCGATGACATGTTTTGTTGCTGTACTTTTTACTGCACGTGTTATAGTGAACTTGGTAAATGCGTCAACGATCACCAGGATATGTTCATTGCGTTTGGAGCTCCTAGGAAAGGGCCCCAAATGGTCAATGTGCACCGTTGAAAAAGGTATTGGCTTGATGTCATCATAATGGTATTGTCCCTCTTGTCGTCCACCTCGTTGTTTATTCAATGCACAACCTACACAAGACTTTATGTATCCTTTGTCGTAATTCCTTGTTCGTGGAAACCAAAAAATATTCAGAATCCGGCTCATCGTCTTATCAACGCCCATATGACCTGATTTGTCATGACACTCATATAAGATGTCATAAGCGACCAAGCTCGATGATATATTCGTCGTTTTCAGATTTCCCTTCCGCTAACATATTGTTCACAATGCGTTTAATATTTTCATCTTGAAGTTGTATAGCGAACAACCAATCAGCTTCATCGATTATAGTTTTGGATATTCTTAAATCAGCAGTTTCCATTTTATGCGCATACTCATATGGTGCTCGACTTAAAGCGTCGACATGCTCCATACGAGAACCTGGACGATGCACTATTTCGATGTCAAATTCTTGTATGCGTAACCACCATCTTGCAATTCGTGGTATCAGTTCTCGTTTCTCCATAGTTTTTCGTAAAGCGCTGCAGTCGGTAATCACTCTAACTTGTTTCCCGTAGATGTAGTATTTAAATCGCTCCAGAGATTCAACGACTGCTAATGCTTCTAGCTCGTAACTGTGAAACTTCTGTTCGTTGTCTGTGGTAGATCGGCTAAAATATGCGACTGGATGCAGTTGGGCATTTTCTTTTTGTAGTAATACTCCAGCTAAACCAATGGAACTGGCATCGGTGTGGACTTCATGTGCCGCATTGACACTATAGCTGATAAGGACCGGTTTTGATATTAAACATTGTTTGAGCTCGTTGAATGCGTCGTCTTGTTGTTGTTCCCATTAAAAAGGCTGGTTTTTACGCAGAGGCTTACGTAATTGTTGGGAGATAATAGAGTATCCAGGAACAAACTTCCTAAAATAGCCACTAAGGCCCAAAAACTTTCGTATGTTCAACGTTAAACCGCATTTTCGTAACACTTGAAGTAAACGTGCGAGCTTTTCATGAGAATTTCGTATGCTGATTTTCTTATATATATTGATATCCCACTTCTGAACTGAAAGTAAAACACATTTTGTCTGAACAAAATAATAATAATTCAAGGAACTGGTTTATTAAATAAATAGAACTGTTTAAAAACTTAAAAAAAACGAAAAGGGTAAAGCTGCCTTGTACGTCTGAACTATTTGAATGTTGTCGGCACACTGCCGTCAGGGTTGGTATCTTATTCGAAGATCACATCAGACAGGGATGTCGAGCGTTAACTTCGTGGCAGGGATGACAAACGCTTACTCTTGTACTTGGTTCAAATAAAGTACCAGTACCAGGGTACTGAAGTGCAAGTAAAATTCCAGGTACTGGTGCTGGCACTTCGACTTGCACTTGTTTTTATACAGCCCTGATCAGCATAACTTAGTCTTGAGGAATGTGCGACTAGATGCAGTATCTCATTTTGTATATAGAGAAAGTAAGAGAGGACCCAGAATTGATCCCTGAGGTTCTTCGCGTGGTTGACAGTGTCGAATGCCTTCGTGAAGTATCAAGAAGGCTACTTCATCTTTGTCTACACTAGATAAAACATCTTTAAAATTTTTTACCATGGTATGGTATGGTATGTGGGCAGGCGCAGTAGGCCACGCCTCACTTAGGTAAGTTTGGTTCCATTGTGATACCCAGTTTAGGGGATTTAGGGGGTTATTCCTACTCGTCGACCTGCAGGTGTTGTTGGTCATTCCAGCCATCCGGAAGTCCTGATGATGTTAAAGAAATCCCTTCCAGCGCATGTAAATCCTGCAATAAATATGCTCCCGGTGTCCTACGTCTCAATGCAGAGAGATTGGGTCAGTGACAAAGAAAGCGAAGAGTATCCTATATTTCTTCTTTGTCCCTGCACATGGTATCCTGATCATTCGCATTCTGTTACCATGATATCTCAAATGGTTTTGTCCGGTCAGCGTACCCACTACCATTCGCAGTACTTTTTTGTACAACATTGAAGGAGTACGTTGGTTTTTGCTCTCCTATAACCTGACCAAATCATTCTGGTGGTCCAACAGGTGAATAGGGAGGTGTACCTATTATCAGCTAGCTCATTGATTTTGTCGTCCCCCTTCTTCCTGACATCAGCCAGGGGTGGGTATATACATGAGATTGCCTGGGACGAGTCGGTTTCGGCCCCATTCCTGGCAAGCCCATCAGCTGCCTCATTGCCGTTAATGTCCCTGTGACCCGGGACCAGCAAAGACAGATCGTGCGCTGTGTGCCAAGAAACTTAAACTCTTCACGACAGCTTGTGACCAGCATGGACTTGATTACTAACGCCGTAATAGCTTTGATGGCCGCTTGACTGACAATTAGAAGGGTCATATTAGTCCGTGATATTTCCATCAATGAAAACATTTTGGCTGCTTCTTTGACCGCCAGGACCTCCGCCTGAAACATGCACAACTTTTACCATAGCAGTTGTAGAACTGTGTTTTGCTTTTGCGACTGTCAATATAAATATAAAGGAGTGACATCGAAAAAAAATTATCGACACTCATTTCGAATTTACTTACTTTACTGCCCAAAAGTTGAAATGCTTGGCATGCTTTTATTATTCTTAAATCTTATGTCATTTCTGTTGGATAGTTAACATAATCAACATGGAATCTGAATTGGATTGAAGAGAAAATTATTATCAAGTGTCACTTAGTATATCCAGGGCGGGCGTTCCTAAAAATCGCAAAGGATGTAAATGTTAATAGGAAGCCAGTTGTTATTGCTATTAAGAACTATAAAGAGAAGCAGTCATTTGAAAGAAAATAAAGGGATCTGGTCGAATTGCCGGTCTCATGAACCAAACAAAATTTCACTAAGGCCCCCATTGCGAGTATCAACTATCGATTGAAATGATGGTCGACAAATCTATTGATTGATATCTATTTTGATATTTTGTAACTTTTATTATTGTGAATTAAAAACGAGCATATGACAAATTTGTTTACTTCTGACAGTTTATGATGTCAAATTTATTAATTCGTGTTTACACAGACGTGAGACGTGAGACGTGCTCGAATATTAGGTAGAGAGAGCTTGTGAGATCCCACAAGTTAGAGGGAGATGGGTGGTCAATGCTGACTCAATGCGATCAACCACTTGTGTGTGTTTCTAAACAAATCATGAATGCAAATTGAAATAATAGATTTTTGGACAGATTTTATTCGTGGTTTTCATTGTTATTTTATTTCCAACTCTCATTGGTTGAAATGAAAGATAAAATATGAATATTTTGAAGATACAACAATATAAATTAAATTACATTTACATCGTGAGAAGAATGTCTATTTTATAATTGTCTGTCGCACAAAAACCATCGATCAAAAATTGTTGAACGACAAAATTTGAAAGGAAAATTTTGAGCCAACATTTTTACATACAAGTCTAGAACGACGTGATGGAGCATTTAATCCGTAAAAGCAGATCACTTTCGTCCTAAAATTCTGAGTCTTTGCTTCTTATTCTCCGCAAGAAGCAGCTTACGTATGTTTAAGCTAAGTTGATGTCCAAGACGAGTGTTAATAACTATTCTCCAAAAAGTAGGTCTTCCACGGGTTTCAACAACAGATATTCGTGTCATATGATAAGCTGAAGTGTAGTGGGTTCTGGGGACTATTTAGCTATCAATCGCCCCAGTCAAGTTGTGGTTATAGCAACTGCAGCTGCAATTGTTTATGCTGCGTGACCACAGGATCTCAATGCCATTTTTTTATCGCACCAGAAAGCAACTATAAATTACATAGCAAATGTACGACTAACCCAGTTAAAATCATTTCCTTTCCCGCTCTCCAATCATGAGCAGCGCCAAAGTAGTCGTAATTGGCACCGGGCCATCGGGCATTGCAGCAGCTACAAAACTTCTAGAGCTTGGCTTCCAAAAAGTCTACCTCGTGGAAGCTGAAAATCGCATTGGCGGACGAATCCATACCGTACCATTCGGCGACAATGTTGTGGACATGGGAGCACAGTGGTGTATGGGCGAGAAGAGTAACGTTATTTACGATATAGCTGGCCCACACAATCTTCTTGAGACGACTGGAGATGTCTCGGATGAATTTGACTACATACGCCCCAACAAGGAGAAATTACCGCCTAAGGTGGACAAACTCTTGAAAGACCTATTCGGTGGCATTAGAGAGTCGTACAAGGCCGATCTCGTTGGATACAATGGATCTTTGGGCGCCTATGTCACAGACAAGTTTTTCGAGGCGTTGAAAAAGCCTGAATACTCAGAGGTTGACATGAGAACAGCAAAGGCGTTCTTGGAACTTCAAAAAAAGATAGAGTGCTCATCTGTAGCATGCGATACTTTAGAGGAGGCATCCGGCAAAGGCCTGATTGAGTTTTGGGACACCGAAGGAGATGCTTACCTTATCTGGAAGGACAAGGGCTTCAAGACATTCCTTAGGCTGCTGCTGAAATCTGATGAAAAGGGCACCGAGCTTGGAGTCTTGGATCAGCGAGTTATGCTTGGCAAGCGGGTGAAGACGATCGTGTGGAAGGAAGGCGAGCAAGTTAAATTGATTTGCGAGGACAACGATGAAATTTTTGCCGATCACGTCATCTCAACTGTCTCCCTGGGAGTCCTTAAGGCGAAGCACTCAACTCTATTTGAGCCCAAGTTGCCAGCAGAGAAGATTCGCGCTATTGAAGGCCTTGGATTTGGGACTATAAACAAGGTGATTCTGGAGTTCCCTTCGGAATTCTGGCCGGAAGATTGGAACGGCTTCATGTTACTATGGCAAGAAGAAGAGCTCAAGGAAATCCGTGGCACAAACCTTGCCTGGCTGGAAGAACTATTCGTCTTTGAAACTATTAAATACAAGCCCAGAGTGTTACTCGGTTGGATGGTGGGACCCAATGGGCGACGAATGGAAAAGTTACCCGAGGAAGAGGTACTGCACGGGTGTATGTACCTTCTCAGGAAGTTCCTCAAGTGGGACATTCCTAATCCGTTGAATTTCTTGCGATCAACATGGTCTAGCAACGAGAACTTTAGAGGATCCTATTCGTTCCGATCGATGTTGACGGATGAAATAAATACCGGTGCTGCCGACTTGGGAAAACCTCTTGAGAACGCCGCTGGTAAGCCGGTAGTTCTGTTTGCTGGTGAAGCCACGAGTGAGCATCATTTTGCAAGTGTGCATGGAGCCGTTGAGACTGGGTGGAGAGAAGCAGAGCGGCTGGCTAACTTTTACAAAGGTGCAACCCCAGAGAGTTAATAAGTAGAGGAAGCCGGATTTTACTCAATTGATGACGATGGGAATTATTAAAGTTCCAACATATTTATCGCATTGATTCACGACTTTGTTTGCTGTATAAGTGAGAAATTAAAACAACATCAATATTAAATGAAAAATGTAAGCTGTTTGTACTGTATTCGATTTTGAATGTATGGGTGTGGCAATGTATGGAATTTCTAATTAAGATGTTTATTGGTAGAAAGTTGCCTAAGTCCGTATGACACAACATTTTTTCAGCATTTTAATACAGCTGCACAGACAATTTGCGGGGCACTCACATGGTGTAAGAAAAATAAGGTGCACTGGACAGCTTGTCAAAACCGCCATCTTCTTGTTTTGTGACGTCCCTCAACAACGGTTTTTGACATTGGACAGATGTGTTTCTTACATCACATGTAAGATTTTTGTTTCGGTCATATATGTATGTATAAACAAGAGAAAAATGACGCAATGGACTGCAAATTGATATAAAATGAATGAATTTAATTTATTTATTTGCGATATTATAGCAAAATGCTATAAAAAGTTTAGTGTCATACGGCGATATTAGAAAAGGTTTTTTTCCAATAGGAACTTGACAACTTTGAATTTAATTTGTGAACGCACTCTTTCACTAATCATCAAACTGTCACTGTCCATTTATTCAGTAAACTCAACATTTTCATCATGGTAAAGTACATGAACGAGCAACGTCTGCAAATTACAAAAATTGTCTACCGAAATTCGGAGTCGGTGACCGCAACTTTAAGAGGGTTGGATTAATTAGAATTTTCGACGAAGTTCATTTTTGGTTAGTAACCAAATTATGCGTTATTGGTCGGGTGAAAATCGACATGTGCTTCATGAATCACCACTTCATCATTTGGTGCGGTTTGCATGTCGGCTGCGTTATTGGGCCATACTTTTTCGTCGACGATAACGACCGTCACGTTACTGTGAATGGTCAGCGTTATCGCGCCAAGATTACTGATTATTTTTGGCCCGAATTGGAAGATATGGACTTGAACGACATGTGGTTTAAACAGGATGGTGTTACAAGCCACACACCTCACGTTAGTATGGTGAGTGTGTTATCTCAAGAAATGGACCAGTCGATTAGCCGCCTCGTTCGTGCGATTCAACGCTGCTTGACTACTTTCTGTGTTATTACGTTAAGTCATTGGTTCATGCGAATCGAATCGACCGCCGCAAACGTGCCCGCAGTGGCACGAAGTCAAGTTGCATTGATAAATGTTTTTATTATACTTCAAGCCGATATTAAAGTTTTTCAAATACAGTGGAGTCCCCCTAAGTCGAATTGTCACGGGATGACATAATTTGTGCGATTTAGGGGGAGTTTGACTTAGAGAGAGGTTTTTGTAAGGAAAATTGAGGGAAATGTATGTAAAATATGTCGAAAAAGTTCGAGTTAGAGAGAGTTTTGACTTAGGGGGAGTTCAACTTAGGGAGAGTCCACTGTATCTCAAATGGTTTGCGTTTTATTGAAAAAAAAGTTGTCACGTTCTTTTGGAAAATCCTTTATTACATGGAAGAACAACCAAAAAATGTTTGCTTTCGCATTGCACATGGGTGCATTAGAGGTGACATACTTCATTTCTGATGAAGCGCCATCTACTTGCAGTAGAATGCACCTCATCAATGGTGATGATATTAGCTTAAGTAGCTAACGGAAAAAGAAAAGGAGAAAAATAAAAACAAAAAAAGCAAATAGGTTAAACCGTGGTTCGAAATACATTTTCATCCGGAAATCTATTAAGCTAACTTTTCTAAAGCTTAAATCCTTACCCAAGTGTTTGGACTTTATCTAGCCACCTCGTCCTGGGTCTGCCATCTACCCGACGGACTCTTACTTAAGGCATTATTCGGAAGTCGGAATGATTTCTGTCACGGGGCCAAGCCACTAAGCGAAAGCCTTTCCTTTCGAAAAAGCAGCTGTTTAACATCGAGTTCCTCGCGCACTCGCGTGCCTCTCACTCTGTCATGAGTTACTCATCCGAAATAGCACGAAGAAATCCCTTCTCGGCAGCATGTACTCGCGATCTTATTCTTTCGGTCATCCCCCAAATTGAATGACTATGGGTGAGAGTTGGTATGAATACTCAGTTGAATAAGGCTTGGTTTGACACCATGCAAGCTAAATCAAAATTGACCTAGCTCGACCTAGGCTATAGGAAAGTTAAGAATCACTCCTTACATAGTTTCGTGATTTAGAAAAGAAAATGTCTACTTTCAATGTGGCTGGGTCTACTTAGAGGTCTTTATTTTATGTTTATAGAGTCGGTTATATATTCGCCGAGTAGCTTTGTTCTCGTTTTTGATAGCACTGGACATGTGTTGTGGTAGTGGGCGACCATTGTCCCCCTCCTCTTCCCAACCCTCTCTGCAGAATTCATTATAGGCGCACCCAATACACATGCGCCTCGCGTGTTTGCTTGTAAGACAATGTCCGGTAGAGATTTAGCTCGTTCGTATTTATTGAAAGGGTTATGGTTATGGTCCCTTTTAGCTCGACCGAGGGCCACATTAGCCTTGTTGTCTTACATGTTTCTGTTTGATGTCGCTCGTGATGCCATATGCTAGTAGTGAACATCTCGAACCTGTTGGGACTATTATGTCCCAGTCAATGTTCGCAGAGTGCCAACATTTTATTCCTGTGCTAAAAGGAAGTAATTTCAAGAGATTCAATAGAAAATGATTGATGTAAGTTCACTGACGTGCGACTATATGGCGCAGTTGGTAGAGTGCCTGCCCCTGGTTCGAATCCCAGTGAAAGCAAAGTAAATACGCTTTTATCTGGTTTTCAAATCTGGTCCAGCAACCATTTGCCGTTGGAATTAAATGAACGGCACTATCACTGCAGTAAACCAGTGGTTTAAGTGTCCGCCTACCTAACTTAACCTAAGTTCACTGACTGCATTGCTGGCCGCAAGGGTTAATAAGGGAGCTCTGTGGCCTGACTGACTGTCAGTGATAATTCGTCGTTCTACATTCGGAACATGTCAATTTTGAACTCTTTGCACAAATTGAAATGTCAGCGACGACTGCGTGACATCAGCATGAATACGAATTTAAATTGAATATTTTTCCACGTCTGCAACGCAGATTATTATCAACAAAGAGTGCTTACAAAACACAACAAAGTTATCAATTCTAATTCTGTTTAATTGACAATAATCTAAGATCGCTCAGACAAGACATTAGGTAAACACTGAGAGCGATACATTTCAACGCAGGCGCATAACGTCATCTAACGAGCTTTTTTTTCCGCTCAACTTGAAAGTGTTCAAAGTTTTTCCTCCCCCCCTCCAACCGAATTGCAAGCACAGCCAACAACGAGCAGATACTTTCACTTTTTTCACCCTCCCCTCGCAAGTCGAATTCTGTGACATAATTTGCTGACACACTCCCAAGCAGGGGCGCCCATCAGCTGGCAAGCAACTCAGTTCGCCATCGACGTTGCGCTGAATCTGAAGTACGAGTATCAACGGGAGCTTTGAATTTTGTTTGCGTTCACTATCGACGAAGGGGAAGCATTTATTTCATTTATTTTTTCGCCACACAACGTCCCACCCACTAAGTCAACCAAAACATTAGATACTCGCATCTAAATATACATTTTTTTGAAAAGATATTCGCTCAGGGAGACCGAGCTGATATTCCAAGATAAGCGCAATCAGTGAACATATTTACAAACATCGTTACGCAGCGACCTCAAGACGTGCCCAGTCCAGTAAGTGGATCAGTTCAGTTTCAGTTGTTGACGCGACTTCAGTTTCAATGTCGGGCGGTAATTTGGGAAGCCTTGAGGAGTGCTTGGAGAAGTACATTCCAGAGAACGAGCTGAAGGAAGTGAAGCGGATTATTTACGGCCGCGGACACGAGTGAGTATGGGCGCGTTGAATTTTCGACCGATGTGGTGAGATCGCGTCTATTTTCAGTTATGAGCTGGAGGTGCCATTCGCTGCGGAAAGTATTGCGGCGGAGAATGGTTTTGAGATAAAGGCCTACAAATTCACAGCGAAGAAGGAGGAGCTGCGCCAGAGAAGGATTGTGCGCATCGGGGCGATTCAGAATAGCATTGTGCTCCCCACCACCGATCCCATTGAGCAGCAACGCAATGCCATTCACGCGAAGGTCACGAATATGATCAGGGCGGCTGGAGAGGCAGGAGTCAACATCATCTGCACCCAGGAGGCGTGGAGTAAGTCTGTGCGTCGCAGCTGGCCAAATGTCATGAGTAATCATTGACAATTCATTCCGTAGCGATGCCATTTGCCTTCTGCACCCGGGAGAAGCTGCCCTGGTGCGAGTTCGCCGAGGATGCCGAGACCGGACCCACCACCATGATGCTCAGCGAGTTGGCCAAGACCTTCAACATGGTCATCATCTCGTCGATCCTTGAGCGAGACGCAGACCACGGTGACACGATTTGGAACACCAGCGTGGTCATCTCGAATAAGGGCCGGTACCTGGGAAAACACCGCAAGAACCATATTCCACGGGTGGGTGACTTCAACGAGTCCACCTACTACATGGAGGGCAACACGGGCCATCCGGTGTTCGAGACGGAGTTCGGAAAGATTGCGATCAACATTTGCTACGGCCGTCACCACCCACAGAACTGGATGATGTTTGGCCTGAACGGGGCGGAGATCGTGTTCAATCCGTCGGCGACTGTCGGTGAGCTCAGCGAACCCTTGTGGGGCATCGAGGCGCGCAACGCGGCCATAGCGAACAGCTACTTCACGGTCCCGATCAATCGTGTGGGCACCGAGCTCCTTCCCAATGCGTTCACCTCTGGTGACGGCAAACCCGCACACAAGGACTTCGGTCCATTCTACGGCTCGACTTACATCGCCGCGCCTGACGGCACCAGGACTCCGGTTTGTTTGAAATGCGTACACTTAAGGGCTTCACTGACGGAGAGGTTTTGTTTGCTTTTTCAGGGACTCTCAAGGCATCGGGACGGTCTTTTGATAGGCGACCTGGACTTGAACTTGTGCAGGCAGGTCAAGGATTTCTGGGGATTCCGAATGACCCAGCGGTTGCCCTTGTATGCAGAGGGATTTGCCAAGGCATCGCAGTTAGATTTTAAGCCACAAATTGTTAAGGAATAGTGCGTTGGTGTTTGTTTGTTGCACACATGTGGGTACACTTGTGCTGGCGTTTGTCATTTAGAGAGTTGCTAAATTCATACGCAAATTTTGTTTTTTTTTTTTTTATAAGAATTGATGTGAAAATATAATTATTTGAATTTATGGTTAAACTTCTTGGGGTGTTGAGTAATGTTGAGTTGGGACGTTTGGAAGAGCGGGTAAGGGAGAAAAGTCTTATCATCTCACCAGATATTGGCGAGTGGCGTACCTATTACAGTTCTAATACGCAGAAAGTCGCGCTATAAAGCTGCACTATGTCATTGCAGTTGAACTACGCAGAACGTCCGTAAAAAGGGTTCTAGCTTTGGTCCTAAAAAGGGTTTGTATTTTTTATCATTTTTTGTTTCATCATCCTCTACACACGGAAGAAATACAGATAGCTTTTGTATATGTATATGTATTTGTGTTTTACTTGTAGCGGGGTGCTAGTGAATTCACCAGCACACTTTAACCATATTGGTCCATTGTCAGACTAGTTAATTGATTCCAACTGCAAATGGTGACTGGACCAGATTTGAAAAAAACCAGATAAAGGCGTATAAACTTTGTTTTCACTGGATTCGAACCGGGGACACCGCTAACCAGGGGCAGGCACTCTACCAACTGCGCCATCCAGTCGTTCATGAATTTTTGATAAGTGTGTCGAGTCCCGGTCTGCTCTTTTTGTTAAAATTCGTCGCAGGGCAAGTTGTAACATATTTACAATTTACGAAACAACATTTCCTGATGAACAGACTTCAGGCAGTCAACCGAGTTCTTCATTGCATCCTCTGTGTCCACCGATACTTTTAGGATGTTAAAATGTTCCCCCTTTTCGTTAGGCCTTAGAGAAAGGCAGATCAAAGAAAGAAAAAGATTTCGTGCTCGACAAGACATTCAGCATTTTTAACTCTTATACTCCAGAAAAACACCCACTTGTAGCGCTCACAGAATTATAAACAGTTCTTTCATTATTGTTACATTTTGCTCCAACCTGTGTTACAACAAACCCCATGATAGGAGTATGCGGTAACACCACACCTAAAAACCATCCACTTGAATCACTCTATCTACTGATGAAAACTGCATTTAAATCCGTTGCGCAGCTTAAAAGATATAAGCGTACATTCGAAAAAAACGTTCCTGAAGAATTCATGTTCTACACTGAACAATTGAAGAATATATTTAAAAATAAACAACAGCATAATTATAATGTAGAACAGGAATTGTTGATTTCTCGAGCTCAATGCTTCTTCTTCCAGCGACTTACAATTTCAAAAGTGTGGTATTCACACAAAAGTGCGTGGTCCCTTAGAAAAAAAATACCGTGTCTTGAAACGAATGAAAAATTCATCGGAATTCATCCGCGAGCTGTGCCAGCATGTGGATATAGTCGAGGATTAAAACTGGCTCAACTTGAACCGCGAATGGACACTAATGCTCCAGGTAAGAGAAGCTTCCAATCTGAGCCTCCTGCTTCGAGAGAAAGAGAGGGAGAATGAACGTCCGCTGCAAAGATTACGTCATCACGGATGCAAGACGGCTTCGTCTTGGTGACTGGAAGCAGCTTGCCAAGGACTGTCAGCGATGGATTCCTGGCCTTGATCAAATAAAGACCAAGTTAGAAAGCAAAGAATTGCGATTTAAGAAAAATGGTGTTGGTTGTTTGGCAAGGACTTCTTCTTCTTTATTTGGCGCTACAGTCCGGGGTGGACCTGGGCCTCAACCAAGAAGCCTCTCCAGCTAGCACGGTCTCTGGCTAGCTGTCGCCAGTGTCGCACGCCAAGTTGGTTGAGGTCCTTCTGCACCTGGGTGCGCCACCTTAAACGTAGGCGTCCTATGTTGCGTTGTCCCACGTGTTAAGAGTCGAAGACACTTCGGGCCGGAGCTGAGTTGTCCTTACGCTCAACATGGCCTAGCCATCTTAGGCGTTGGATCCGAAGACGCCTGACTAGACTCATGTCGCTGTAGCAGAAACCGTCAACGGAAACAGTACCAAAGATCGCACGCAGAGTTTTTCTTTGGAAGAGACCAAGGACTTCGCCACCCGCTTTTTACATTGCCGTGCCGTACAGCAGGACTGGGATGATTCAGGTCTTGTATAAAGTCAACTTGGTCCTTCGAGAGATGGCTCTACTACACAATTGCCTCTTGAACCCATAGAAACAGCGGTTGGCAAGAGTTACTCTGCGTTTGATCTCGGTACTGATGTTGTTTGTACTGTTTACTGCGGAGCCGAGGTAGACGAAGTCCTTGACAACCTCGAAATTATAGCTGCCCATTGTGACACACTGTCCAAGACGTCGATGTTGTCTGTCCCTTCTTAATGACAGCATAGCCTTCGTTTTGCCCTCATTCACCGCTAGACCCACTTTAGCTGCTTCCGCCTCATTGACGGCTTGCTGTGTTCTGCCAATCATGTCAATGTCATCCGCGTATGCTAGCAGTTGTACGGACTTCGTGGCGTGTGAGTCTTGCACGATCTTTTCAAGGATGATGTTAAAGAAATCACATGACAGCGCGTCGCCTTGTCTAAAACCTTTTTTGACATTGAAGGTCTCGGTGAGTTCGTTACCGACCTAGATGGAGCAGCGAGGAATGTCCAAACCAGACATGGCGTTGTTTAGCTCGTCCCTATGCATGCTTGCAATCGACAAAAAGGTGGTGGCTGACGATTTGCATTTCTTGTGCCTTTTCCTTTTCCAGGATCTGACGTAGTGTGTACATCTGGTCGATGGTGGACTTCCCTGGCCTGAAGCCACACTGATATGGATATGGACTGGACTTAGCAAGGACAGTTTTGCTTAAATAAAAAAGAGAAAATGTAATATACATGAACACCGGCAACATTTTTTCTTTCCAGATGATTGCCTGGGATGACCTTTAGTACACCAAGTTGGTTGAGGTCCTTCTCCAATATTCTGGACCGAAGACTATTCGGGCTGGAGCAGTGTTGTCCACATGCCCTACATGGTTCAGCCGCCTAAGGTGTTGAATCCGTAGATGCTGTTAATGGTTCGATCTCGAAGATTCGAACTAACCCATAAATGTTGAGCAGATGCTTCTTCGAACGTAGGGCTATGATTCGATGGTTTCTTGTGTTGGCGAGTCACATTGCGTCGCCTAGTGTCCATAAATCCTTTGTTTTTTGAAGACCTTGGTAAGTTTGATTCCTAAATTGATGGAGCAGCTAGAATTATCCATCGTCATCCTGCACAATATGACGAGGAACAGGAATGTTAAAACTGGACATTGCGCAGCATAGCTGCACTCTGGCATATGCTTAAAATCAACGACCAGGTGGTGTTGGTAGGTCCAGGACGTAGATAATGGGAGGATAGTTTCAGAAGCTTACACAAATCGGCAGACGTTTATGGGACTCTAAACCCAGTACTCTACCAGCTCGGGATAGACAAGTTCTTAGTGACTTTTGTTCACCGACTTCTCTATAATGGGGCAATAAGCTTGGTGATGACAACATCTGCAGAGCGGTGAATAGAGGAATTCCACAAGGTGGAGTGCTATCTCCCTCTCTTATAGAACGTAGGAATAAATGAAGTTCTGGACAGTGAGCAAGGTCATTGCCTATGCCGATGATGTTGCCATCGCGGCTTCTGGTGAATTCATATCCACTATTAGGTATATCATTCAGTCGGCTATTGTCAATTAGGAAAATGGACTAGAAGTTGCGGTGTTAATTCGCAAAAAACAGATTTAGTCATCTTTACTAGGAAACACAAAATTCCTGTCTTAGATCCCCCTAATGTCAGTGGAGTCCCCTTAATATAAAGCAACAGTGGGCCTTATTCTGGACGCCAAGCTAATCTATCCAGGACGCCTCAAAAAAGCCTATACGGCTCTATACTGCTGTAAGAAAGCTATAAGGTGCAAATGGGGTCTACATCCGCGAGTGGTTCACTAGTTATTCGTTTCAGTAGTCAGACCCATATTATGGTGTCGCGGTGTGTTGAACTGGGTTAAACAAAGTCACAAACTGCGCCGATGGCATGTATCAGTGGAGCAATGCAATGCCTCTCTTCGGCAGGCAAGTCGCTGCCAGCATTGCGATTAGATTAAAATCGTTGTATATGTGGAAGGAGCTTAGTTCCGGACACTCTACAATACTCGAAAAATTTGGATCCTCACCAGGAAACACCGACTTCACGATACCTAAGCTCGATACAAGATCCTACTGGACGTCTGAACACCAGACGCTGGACGGTCCTTTGCAAATCTTCTCAGATGGATCTAAGATGGACGAAGGAGTGGGTGTGATAGTCTACTCTAAGGATCTGAATTTTCAACTGTCATTCCGACCACCTTTTCACTGTAGTATCTTTCAGAAACTATAGCTATAAAAGAAGCTCTGTCCTGGCTTAAAAACAATGTAATATTAGGTACAGATATTCATCTGTTCGGACAGCCTTGCAGCGATTAAATGAGTGTCATATTTAATACCAAGACGTCCCTCAATTGTCGCATATCTCTTAACGAGATGGCCAAGTACTTCAGCATTCAAATCATGTGGGTGCCGGGACACAGTGACATCCCGGAGAATTGCGAAGCCGACGAACTCGCTCGTAAGAGTACCAACTCAACACTCGTTCCGGAAGGGGAAATGCCGTCCATGCCTATCGCTACTAAAAAACACCTACTAAAGCTTGAAACGCTTACTCACACCAAATGTAGACTGTCCTCTGGCACTGGGTGCTTCATGAGAAAGCAATTATGGCCTAATTTCGATCCAAAGCGCTCACGCGACCTAATCAGAATGAGTGAGGCCACATCTCAGAGCTCTCACCGTCCCTTTGGAATTCAGGCCTCAAGACTAGGTTTACCCTTTAAGCATTTCTATAGAAGTTGCAGGGATGAGGAGGAAGAAGACCCCATTCCACACCATCTTTGTAACTGCAATGCCCTTTCATCTCGCAGACTTATTCACTTGGGCGCCCCATATTTCCATGACCTGACAGAACTAAGTGAGATTAGCATCAGCCAGCTCCATCGCCTTGTCAGAAGCTCCAGATGGTTTGCGGATTAGGATCTTCTAGATGTGGTAGCACAACGGGCCTACCTTTGGTCTAAGTGTGGGTACCTTTCAGGTAGTCAGCCACCCTAACTTAGGAGACCTATCCCTCTGAAATTCGCCCAGTTTGAAGTGGCCTCGTTTTTTTGCGAATCGGGTAAAATATTTAATTCAATTCAAAAATGTTCAAATAAATTGTTCCTTTTATTGTTTTTAATGAATAATCAATAACCACGAGAATACGTTTAATTATTCTAATTCATAAAGTCTTTCCAAAGTAAAAGAAATAATACAAAAAAAGGCGAACAAAATCGAACTAAATACCAACTAAAGCTTAAACTTAAATTAACATAACCAACAATAACAAGTTTTGCTTCTTTTTTCTTTTCTTTTGCAATTATATATATATATGTTTTTTTTTTCTTTTTTAAATAATATCTAATAATTTATTTAATATCATTAATTATTGTTTTTCGTTTTATTTCAATGTGAAGTTAAATTTTGTATTTTCTTGGACAGGGATCTTGAGGACGAACTTTTGTTTTTTTTATTTTGAAAGAATATTTATATTTTTTTTTTGCTTTATTTCGTATAACATTCAGTAAGGAAGTATACGATGGTCACTATACATTAATTTTTCTTAACATCATTTTTATTGTTTCTCTCAAAGGTACGCAATTTTATTTTATTTTTTTCTTTCAGTAAATTTAAGTTTTTTTCTTTGTTTTCTTTTTGTTTATGTAAAAAAATATCCAAAGCAGCTTTAGATGTTTTGGAATTTTTATCAATGGAGACATTTGGATACTGGACAATGAGGCTTATTTAACTGTTATACATAATTTATGTGTGTGTGTGTATATATGTATTTCTTGTTTTTTTGGCTTTGAAACATTTAAATAGTTAACTACAACTGGAAACAGTCCTGGTAAGTAACGAGTTACGAGTATGTATGCAAGTGTGTGGCTTTTCAAAAAAGACTCCAAACTTTCTATTGGATAAACAGAAAAAAAACCGTCTCACTTTACTCAAATCGAAGACAACAGAAATAGAAGATTTGTGAATTACTGAACCCACGAGGCTGGCGCCCACAGTGGTTCATTTTCGGCACGTTGAACACAGTTGACGAGCTTCTCCAGGGCCGTTGCCAGATCATCGTTGAGGATCTCCTCGTCAAAGTAGTGGCCATAGAGGAAGTCTATGCGCTCTCCGTGCTTAACCATGTCCTGGAACTCTTCGTCCTGAAATAGAAAATCCCCATGAAATACTCGATCATGAGATGGAGAGGAAGGGACTTACCGTGAATCCTCTAGAGTTGGTCTCGTCGAATGTGGACTTGGCTCGGGAGGCAGTTCTGGTCTCCTTGAGGACCTCGAAACTAGGCGGTTTTATGTGAATCATAAATGGCTTCAGCTGGATAGTGCGCAGCGCCTTGATGGCTTGGTAATGAGGGCTAAGAACACACACGCAACCCGCGTTGACAATTGACTTGACACTCTCGGCCGATGTCCCGTAGAGGTGTCCCTTGTACTCGCCGTGCTCGATGAACTTCCCCGCTGCCACGTCGGCTTCCATTTTTTCCCTGGACACAAAGATGTACTCACGTCCGGGCACTTCTCCCTGGCGCATCGGACGAGTGGTATCTGTGAAGAGGATGAGAGAGCGATTAAAAGGGACTGGTTCATCTCCTCCGCGGGATCGGCTCACATGGCACGGGGCTTCTGAACTTCTCCGGATCCCTCGCGGTGAGCCTTCGCTTCAGTTCGTTCCTCCCGATGCCGGGAGCTCCGATCAGGACGACTGGCCGAAAGACACCTGGTCTGGGATACAGCTTGGCTACTTCCTCGTAGGTGGCAATCATCTCCCGGTCAAAGTCATCGTTCTCCGCTAGGTCGTACATAATCTTTTTAGTCTTGGGCTGGCGACACGACGATGTACTACTACTAGAGTTAAGCATTGGCGAGCTGGGTGGGGTCGTGCAAATGGACGCGCATGAGCCTTCTGTGCATGAGGTGACAGATGACAGACAGAGATGAGGTGCAGTTAGTTGGTAATGAGTCCGCATGCGTTAGAAATTGAAAATTGAACGGGGGGAGAACATGAGATTGAGGAGATAGATCGGACAGGAGGAACTTACTTTTCGACTCTCCATCGGTTGTCTCGCGTTGCGTCCGCTCGTGGATGACACGGCGCTCTTGCAGTGCTCTGCTCGGGATCAGTCCGGCTCGCGCTGTGCGCTCGGATTCCTTCCTCGCTTGCCACCAGTACGCATCGTCCTAGATCACGAAACGAATGATCAGATCACAGATTCCAAGCTCGATCGAGTTGCCTTACCTGCGAAACAATGTGCAAGATGTCCCCACGCTGGAACGCCAGTCCGGCCTCTTTGCACGGGATATAGGGATCGTTCTCCGGGCTGTAGTCAAAGTGGGCTCGCACCCGAACCTTGCTCTCCCTCTGTCCTGACTTGCCATCCGAAGGGACGAGCTTGAATGTGATCGTGCCTTCGGAGTTTTGCTGCTCAAAGTGAAAGGATTAGAATTGGACTGCGGTGTGTGCTTAAAGGACTTACCAAAATTTGAAGGACATCACCTGGCGTCTTGCCCTCCACATTGATCCCGTTCACCTCGATAACCTCATCGCCCACGTGAATCAGGCCCGATCGATCGGCAGCGCCCCCGTGCATTATCCGGGCGATGATTATCTTTCCCGTCTCCTCGTCCGTCTTGATTGTGGCTCCCTGCAGAAAGAACCCACACCCGAGGGGATAAGTGAATTTATTTCATGTGCACCCAGGCAATGCCGACGAAGAAATGCTAGATTATTTCACTTAGAGTAAACAGATTTACAAGACTGTGTATACAACATGAATTCATTTCCCAGGTAAACAAAATAAAAACATCGATAGGTGAGGTAATAAGAAACGTAACTCAACTAAGGTGCCGCCAGATTGTGTGAGGCTGTTAACGTACAATTGAATGGATTTCAAAGAGCTCATAGACAAACGGATAGATAAAAATTCAATACAAAGCGATCAAAACGATGGTCGACGATTTTTATGTGCTCTGCTGATGATGTATAGATAGTTGGAGATATCCCTAAGATGTAGGATCATAAAAGGGGTCCTAAAGTAAATCGACTGCTGATCAACTCCGCAACGGGTGGTGATCGCGATCTTGTAAGTTAACAGAGTAATCTCTGGCGGATGTCGCCTCGTCTCTTGACTACATTTACAGAATGATATCTGAGGTAGGTGCATTCAGATCCGATCGCTTTGCCGTTCGCATCACTGGAGTGTAGTCCATAAAAATCCGGAGTTGAGGATGCAGGGAAGTCGCTCAGTCTATTAGAGATTGCGTTGGTATTCGCTGTTAATTTAAACCAGACCCATCGCAATTGGAACAGACTATGCAAGTTTGCGGTTGCTGTTCCACATATCTCTCAAGAGAATGTGTTGCTTCGTTACACCAACAACAGGACGACGTTCTAGTGACGTTCTAGTACGATCGGCCAGGTCAAGTTGCAGCTTCGGCTTTTATTGTTTGTCAGTCATATCGTGTTAGTTTATCTCGTCCCTGGTCTTTGTAACACGAAGTTGCAGGTGAGGATGGGGGGTGTCTCTCTTGAGATTAATTCAGTGGAGTGTGACTAGATCAACTGCCTGGATCTTCTATGTTTGGGCCCGGCATTTATCGGAGGCAAAAGTTGAGCTGCTTAGTCATCTCAGTTAGAGATGAAGTGGATAATGATATCGGGTGTCGGGAATCACTATCAATTTTAATTCATTTAAAATTCGAAACAAGCTCTGATGTAGCCTGGGCATAGCTGGAAATAAAGATTCTTGAATATGTTGACCATTAGTGACTTAAATTTCTCATGATGCATGTAGATAACAGGCCCTTAAGCTTGACGGCGAAAGAATTCGAAGACAAGACGTTTCTTGTTCTCTTCTATTTGTTTTCATTTTCAGAGTGGATCACAGGAGATTTTGACTTGGTAATCATTCATTCTTCGGTTTCAAAGACGTCAATCAGTTATGGACAAAGGACGAACCCATGGCTTAGCTTAACTTCAAGGAGGATTTTATATAGGAGGGCAACGCCACAAGGGACGATCACAGAATCAGTATGTGCCAAAAGTCGATTATCGAAAATACATGAGCAATTTATGACAGTCTTAAAGCTGGCCATACACAGCACCCTTGTGCGAAAACTTCGGTGCTTAAATCGGTGTCACTTTCCGCTACACACGTCACACAATTTAAAGCACATATCACACTTTGCGGAATAAAAATAAAAAAATTTCAATTTTGCTCAGACAAGGTGGACCTGGGCCTAGGTTCTATTGCAAACCCTCGTGTTGTGCGTGCTATTGTTCTTTCACGAGTGGAAGGGACCTACAGTTTTATGCTTACACCCACGGAGGAGTTGAGAAGCTTTTTTCTAGACAAAAATACTCTTTGAGCATTGGCAGTCAGTATGGTGCACCAAAAATCCGTGGGGGAACTAGCCCACTCACCGAACACCTTACAACACAAGTGTACGAACAAGTGTGCTGTGTATGGGCGGCTTAAGACCTATGCCAAAAGTATAAGACAATTTCAGTATTTGGTGATAAGTTTGAATGACAAAATAACATAGTTTGCGTACATCCAGAAAATATGCAGACTTAAATACAAAATTTAGTGGAAGTCGATTTAGATACAGTGAGCATAATGAACTCGAGTTAGGCGAGAGGCGAAGCGTGTAGATGAAACCGGAAAACTTTCCATTCTTGGTATGTGTATCAACACAACACTAAGTTGGATGGATCACATATTTGAGGTCGCCAAAAATGCTGCGAAATGTTTAGGTTTTCTTAATCGATGCAAGAAATATTTCACCCCTTCTGATTTGGCTTTAATTTATAAGGCGTACATCCGCCCCAAGCTTGAGTATAACGCTCATATCTGGTCTGGTGCCCCCAAGACCACCCTGCACCTACTTGATAGAATCCAAAAGCGAGCGATAAAACTTATAGGAGACAACAATATCGCAGAGTCATTAGACTCGCTCGAACATCGATGTACCGTCTCTTCTTTGTCCGTGTTTTATCGTTATTTCAACAAACGATGCTCAAGTGAGCTAGCCAACTGCATTCCTCCTCTCCATGAATTCACCCGCAATACTCGTCTCGCCAGGAATGCCCATCAGTATACCCTTAAGCCTACTTTCGGACGCACAGTTAAATTCAGAGACTCGCTCTTCAGCCGCACTGCACGAATGTGGAATGCTCTTCCCAAGCTAATATTTCCCACAGACTACAACCTGCAGATATTAAAGACCAATGTGCACCGGAACCTCCTCTCCCTTTCTCCCTCTATACCTTCGGCCCGTGCTGTGTCTTGACCCCGGACACATAAGGGTATTAGCAATCCCTTGAGCACGCGCAAATTATAAAAAAAAAAAAAAAACAAAGCTGAAAATGCTTACTGATGAAGGGCCTATCTTATCATAGTCTACAGAGACATGAGTGATAAAATAACAATAAGTAAACGCAGCGAGTGGGTCGACTCCTACGCAGAGGGTGCCAGGTTCGATACCCGAATTTACCACCTTTCATAATTCACGGCTCCACCTCTTTCGAGTCCCTGACAATGCTCAAAGAGTATGCCTGTCTAGAAAAAGCTTCTCAAATTCGCCGTTCGGAGTCGGCATTAAGCTGTAGGTCCCTTCCACTCGTGAAAGAAGAATAGCACGCACAACGCGAGTGGTTGCTGAGAAGCTAGGCCCTGGCCCTCTACGAGCTGTAGCGCCTCCCAAATTTTATTATTATTATATATTAAACGCAGCGAGCAGTGGTCATGATAAGATTCTTATGCATTTAAGGCACTTATCCAAAAGATCGTAAAAAGGTCTGAAAGAGTACCGGTTTTATTGAGCTATACGCAAAATACTACTGTTGCTGGTTTGCATCATTTTTAGTAGACCTATAAACTATACATCAACCAGAAATTTACATCAGTCCACCTCGTATAACAGATGAATTTTATTGGTAACCTGCACTCAAGCTCCCTTAAGACACATCATTTTGATCGCTTTTCGCAAATAAAATAACACTTAAAAAAATGATATGCAACATTTTTGAGAAAAATAGAAAAAAGGGGTGACATTAAAAAAATCAAGCTTACATGACATTTTCACATTCACAAAGTCTATGTATTCCTATGCATCGAAAATGATTGTATTTTGAACACCTTCGACATTGACAGAATTTGGTGATTTGGCGAAATTAGTAAGAGAGCGTTTTTGAAAGACATGGTATCTTGTTTATTTTTGTGGTGAATCTAGTCTGGTAGACAGGCAGTCTCCAATTATAATTCTTTCGAAAATATCCTCCGATAATCATTAAGACCATTGTTTACTGTAATTTTTGAGCTAAAAAGAACAGCAAAATGAAGAATGGGGTCTAGAGAGTTTCTGTAGGTTGAGATTTATAAGAACTCGCGCAACTATTCATTTGGATTGGACGCATGGTAGAAAGGAAGTCCTCGGAAACGTCGTGGATGTGAAATTAACAGAAAGTAAAATGTCATTGGCTTAAGATGTGACAGCTCTTAATCTCATTGTAAAAGACTGTGTGTATTGAAATTAAGTCACATCATCATTTCTAAGGCCTCTACAACGCCTACACTCCATCGTTCGGTTTCTGGCAATACGCCTCAGTTCTCCCCAACTCATTCCCAGTTGCCGTGCGTCTTTTTCGAATATTCTTCGACTGTTCGACTTTGGATTAAGTGGATTCCATTGCATCACGTGGTTTGCTATGAAGTCGTCACATTTTCTTTTTTGAGTATTGAGTAGTAGAGTCCTCTCTCAAAGGACCAAGTTAACATTATATAACACCTTGATCATCCCTGTCCTGCTCTATGGTGCGGAAGCATGGACAATCTCAAAAGCGGGTGAAGAAGCACTAGGTCTTTTCGAGAGAAAAGTTCTGCGTTCAATCTTTGGTCCTGTTTGCGTTGATGGTTATTGGAGAAGAAGATTCATCCACGAACTGTACGGGCTGTACAGCGGCATGAGCCTAGTCAGGCGTCTACGGATTCAACGTCTAAGATGGCTGGGCCATGTAGAGCGCATGGACAACACTGCTGCAGCCCGAAGAGTCTTCGACTCCGAACCAGTGGGACAACGCCCACGGAACCGATGGCGCACCCAGGTGGAGAAGGACCTCAACCAACTTGGTGTGCGCAGTTGGAGGCAGCTGGCAAAAGATCGTGACGGCTGGAGAGGCTTACTGGTTGAGGCCCAGGTCCACCCCGGACTGTAGCGCCACCTGAAGAAGAAGAAGATAACCCTTTACATCATATTAAATTCAGTTTCCTGTGGAATTTGTTTTCCTGATTTCTTGGAAATGTCTTAGAAATCCATATTTTGACATTTGCTGTATAAAATGCTTAATATTGCGTTTTCTGAATTTGGAAATTTTTGGACATCAAAATCAAATTCTCTGCCTCAATCAATTTTAATCGAATAAAATGTTAATGCATTTTTACATATTTATTCAATTTTAACTTAAGCACTTTTCTTGAAAATCACATTTTCTGAAAATCAACTCAGAACAAAAATCTTAGAATTGGAACCTCCACTTTGTTTGAAAACTCAGTCCACAGCAGACGTAACGTAACATTTTACCGACGCATATCCACTTGCTGAAGCTCTTGTGGATTGACATCGGAAATTTTGTTTCTGGACGCACCCTTTAACTCGAAAGATGATTTATTGCTAAAATCGGAATTTCGCTTTCAATTACTCTAGAAACTTCTCAACAAACACAAGGTGTTGTTTTCATTTTCAGGCGCTAAAAATGTCTTTGAATTATCGACTATCATGATTTAGACATAATCTTACGGACAGAAATCGATGTCAGATCTTGCATTTGAATGACGGTCCGAGCCTAGTTTCTATAGCGTATAGGAGTATAGAGTTTAATCCCGACTTTTAACGGCGATGTTTTTTCTAATCAAGAACACTCATCCTGATTCTCTTAGTTGTGTCACATGTCACTGGGACAGATTTGTACGCTAATATTTATTGATTTGTACTCTTTAATTTTATGTGACATTTAAGTGACTAAAAGAATACGAATTCGTCACAGTGATATGTGACACGACTACGAGAATTATTGTGACCGTCTGATCAGTCTCAGTGATTGGGAAGAGGTGGAGCTGTCAAAAAAATCTCTTCAGTAACACATCGCCATTTTACGTAACTTTCCTCATCATGGGAAGCAATTCAAGCAAAAACCCATGTTCATGAAATTTCCCGAAATTCAGTAGATAAACCTCACACAGTCTGTCAATGTGAAAGTGTAAAAAAATACTTATTCAAATTAAATAATTCATTCATCCACGAATAAATGAATTTTATAAAAGAAAAATAATTGTGCAAAGGAAACTGAACATTTTTTATTTTGCTGACAGAATAAAAGTAAAAAATTTTGGAAAAAAGACTATGCTAATATAATAACAAATTTTTATTTGTTTTTTTTTGTGTTGAGTATATTGTTTATGTACACATATGTATGCGGGGGGGACGGTTACTTACAACAATTGGTTCCGCACTTTGTGCTCCTGACTTCATTATTTTTTGTTTTTTTTTTTTTTGTTTATTGTTAATACATGTGTTTTTTTTTATATAGAATTACATATATTTTAGTAATTGACAAATCACATTGTTAAGCGGCAGCAGAAATAACGATATACAATAGTCGATTTTTAACAAATTCACACATAAAAGATACACAATAGATTGATTTGTCAGAATGCATATAGAGAAAATGTATGACGATGTGGATGAGATGAAGTGAGTCAAGGGATGGGCTCTAAAATGATGACTATACAGATGTGAAATGGACTGTGTTGATGGATTGCAGGAGGCGGTGAATGAGGTTAAGTTCGCGTCGAAGCAGAATCATCAGGTTGACTTGGCGAGAGGAGCAAAAGAATTCTACCTCTACGATCTGTGTAGGTTCATCCAGTTTAACGCAACTCCTGATGAAAATTGATAGAAGGGCGAAAACTAGAACTTTCAGCAAGAGCTTTATTTGTTTGCAGATTTCGAATTTGTTTTGAATTATGGTTCTTAATGTGGAATCGATGGCAAGTAATTTTGAGCCACGTAATTCATAAGGAACAAGAACCAAAATCTGTGGAATTAAGACTGTATGTATATTTTTAAGGTGTTAAGTTAGGTTGGCTGTAATGTCTGAAGGAACAAAGTAGACACGCCTTCTAATCCTAAGACCTGTTATTGATTTCTATAGTGACTTAGCCAGCTTGCGCTGAAGGTAATCAATTCGCTCAAAAGATAGTAGAACTAAGACCGAGAGGGGGATTTAGATTCCATTCGAATAGAGGGCGTTATACATGCGGAAAAAGAAGGTGTATTATGGTTTCGACGCCTTCCTGTACCCTAGAGTATGGGAGAACATTCCCAAAGCATTTAAAAAAAAGCCTAGTGTCATACTATGAGGCCGATGAGTTTTGGAGCCTGGAGATGATATTTAATGCTTGGGAACGTTTATACAGTTTTAAGAGAAGTCTTTTATCTCCATTGTCTCACAGTCTTTTATAACTAGGGTCCACTTCATTGGCCCCACAATATTATCGAGTGGCCTCTTCTTTCAGGAATACGGAAATTTTTTATAACGCAGGTTAAAATGAAATCTCCTAGCAATCTAAACTGTAAGGACATTTTTTTAGAGGTGTTTTCTACAAGGTATAGCCGCAGAGCATGTATTGAGCTCTTTTTTTCTGAATTTTCATTGAACCTATTTTAAGAAGGACACAAGTCTATAGTATGTGCCACATCATGGAGAAATTCACAGGTGAAGGAGTTCTTGTTATATCTCCCCAATTGCCTCTGTATTTTTTTAGAAAGTTTACAAGCACGTTAAGACAATATAAGTCACACAGGGATTTGCTGCTACTGCCTGTAATAATAATAGGAGTGCCGCTAAAGCCCGTAGTGGGCAATGGCTTAGGTTCTACAGCAACCACTCGTGCTGTCTGTGCTATAGTTCTGTTCTTAAAATCTTCGCACAACTTGGTTTTATAATATTTCACGGGCCAGAGTCAGAGAGAGAGAAAGAGAGAGAGGGGGAGAAAGAGAGACAGAGAGAGAGAGAGAGAAGGAGGGGGGGGGATAGGCAGAGAGAGAGAGAGAAAGGTGGAAGGACGAGACCAAACAAATGTTTGCGTAAAAATAAGGCTTTATGCGTAGAAGGAATTAAGCCCGGAAACACGACTTCCACAACTTCTGGTCTTGGACATTTTTTGAAAGTGTTTTTCTTTAACATTTTCTCGTAAAAAATGAACCAATCAGAGAACGCCATTTTCATGATTTCCTATTTAACTGTCAAACAGGTCTTCAATTTTGTGGATGGAGTGCTTTTCATGCTGTCGATGGTTCAATTCCGGAGGTTTTTCATTACGAATAATCTGCGCCGCTGGCAGCGAAAAACATAATAATCAAACAAACTCGCGAGGTTCCATTAAATTGCTCCATCAGCCTCCGATGTTTCGACATACATTTACGAGATTTTCCAAACTCGGGTTTTCGGCGAAAGCTAGTTGAATCCCCCTTGAATTCATCCGTCCACGAGAGTTTGTCAATCCTGTCTCATCTGTCTTGCTTTTCTGATGTTATTAACACTATTATTTCCAGTCAACAAATAAATGACATTTGAAAACACTTCAAGCACGGTGGGAGCGAAAAGTTCATCCAAACCTCGAGATTTCGAATACTAATCATTAACTGTCAAACTCATTGGTGGAAGAGGGTGCTGGTAAGATGAGCATATCACTGTAGTTGAAGTCATAAGCAAAACAGGCTATAAACCGATGTCTTATGGTCTCAGTATGTTCTCAAGATAAAGGGTCCCAATTGACTTTGTCTGAAGGTTGCTAGACCTGACCAGATGGAGAGAATGATTCCCGTTCTCTCATCATTCTGCAGATTCAATGTTTTTAATCTACAGTTTTGAATACTTGGAACGATATCTGCCTAAAGCCGTCGATATATGTTCCAACTTAACTGGCTTAGTAGCAAAAGGCGAAATGAAGGCGAATTTGAGTGACTTGAGGGCGAATATGTATTTTATCAACAAGCAGCCTTAGCAATGGGATTACATTTTTGTTTAAGAAGTTTGGCATTATTTATATTCAGTCAGAATATAAATAACTTCTACCCCGTTACAATTCTTGACAAATGTTTCGTATAACGATTCCTTAAACCAAATTGACCAATCAGAGGAGGGCATTTACGTTATTTCGTGAATAACCGTCAAAAATTCATGAATATCTGTCAAAAAAGCACTCAAATTTTGTAGATGGACTAGGGGGCAATCAGCTGTGAAGTCGGCTATCTCTGTAATACTTCATTTCTGTTTTAAGTTAAGAAACTGCTTTGCGCTAGAAATAGTCAAATGCTTGGATTATTGTCATCTTGCTGGTGACATAATGAAAGCCCTGACAGCGCTATGGCGATTCGGGAATATGAACACAATTCCTGTGGACTAGAGATTTAAGCCAAAACCAGCTAGGATTTCTGAAAGCTGATTTGCCTGAGAATTATGGTCTGTAGAAATTGCTGCAATAGTCAGAGGATGGAATTTTGATGAAATTTTGACAGTAAGTCTGTGTATGGGACATGGCAGGGATATTTTTACTTCTTGCACGACTGCATCGTAAATGATCTTCACCAAAAAACTTTGACAGTTTACCTATTTAGCAGACAACTCCTCCATTGAGGGCCTCAATGGGAAAATTAAAGCAGCGCGACGTTTCTTTAACGGCGGGAAGCTGAAACCATTCGTTTCTCGGTCTGATGATTTTGAAAAGCGAACGACGAAACAAATGGGAGCTCAACCGACAAAGTTGAATGCAGGTTCATTCACTAAATTAGTCCTTAACTAAGACGCGTCTTGGAACTGTCAAAGGTTCGGAGATAAAACTTCGGCGTCTCACTAAACATAAAGTCGGACAACATTGTTGATTCAATGTGTTCTAGGCCAAGGACAACGAATCCTTTTTCGATTTTGAATGGCTTAAACAGAAAACTGCGTACGTCTCCAAGGACAAGCTATGACCTCTGAGATAAGCAATTCAAGGAAAGAGTCAAAATCACGCCTCATTCCCACAAGGCGTTTCCTTCAAAGAAGTTGAAGGCAGGCATTTCATAAAAATTGAGTAGGTGCCTTAAATGTGAATCAGAATAAATCACTCGAGAAATTTCCCCCACTCACAGCTGTTGAAACTGAAAGGAAGCCCTTCGCCTCCGCAGAAACGCAAACACCAGTTCCACAAAAGCAAAAAATTTTTAAAAAATAAATAAAAGAGAATACGAGTAAAACCGACGTACTTTAGTGGAAAATCGGGCAAAGTTGCTCTCTTGGCCGGAAACAGAACGTAAACGCTGTGCAGCTCCAAGGATATTCAGGCAAGTAGCCTTTGAAGTTTTGAACATTTTTCTTTGGGTTCGCCCTTCCGCCCCTCCATCAGACCACACAATCTTTCACTCAGTCTACAACACAAAAGGGAAATCGACTCAAAAGGTAATGTGTGTAATTGGCTTTCAGCTCTAGGTCCGCTTACACAATACACACTATCAAGTCCTAAGGGAAATCGAGGACAGTCCCCCTCCTCAGCAGCACTAAAGACTGTGTTTGCCGTGCTCTCTGAATGGGAATCGCTTCTCTGTCTCATTCAACGACCTCGCTATTTATACAGTATTTTATGCATGAAATAATTTATGAGAATGATTGTATGAATGAACTCGCACACAGAGATGCGCACGCCAAAAGGATGCGGACACACAGTCAAATCGAAACCAAAGCAACTTACCAATGGCTCATTACTTTTCACCAACTGAACTATTTTAATCGTTTCCTCGTCCTCGTCCATCTCAATGGGGATCTCGGGCAGGTGTGGATAGAAGTCCTTTTGGGCGATGGCATCGTGCGCACAAAGCAGGCTCTGGAGAACAATCGTTTCAACATGTGCTGGGAGGCTCGGAGTTTTGTTGATTCAATGTGTGTACGTACCTGCAAATGCGGATTCTGTAGAAGATAGAATGCTTCCTTGCATAGCGGTGATATATGACATCGCTGGGATAGTTGCTCCAGGACCTCGAGCAGGATCTACATGATAGAAGTGGGTTTTGTTAGATTCGGCTTCTGTGGGCTAACATGAATGCGGTTACCTGTGTTGATGATGAGAGGAGCGGCGCTAATTTATCGTCTCGTCCGACTTTCGCAACTTTACTGTGTACGTTCACTAAGGCGTTCAGCTCCTTCGACTCGAGGAGTGATTTGAGGAAATCAATTTCCTGCTCGCTCGACAGACTTTCGGTTTCCTTAAGTGATGAAATCAATTTTGATAAAGCTGCAAGTGGAAGAGGGGGAGAATGAGAATAACAAAAGGAAAATCCATTAAGTTCGCCTTGTTTGTTGGGAAAGGAGGGGATGTTTAATTGAATTGGGCGGTGTTTACTCATCACATTCACCTTTTGTTCGAATTTTAAGATTATTTAAGAATTGTACTACAAGGCATTTAGTTTGTTTACAAGTCTGTAGTGCGAATGATTTGCTATGGAAATTAGGTAAGAAGTGGGCACACAGAAACTTAAAGGCTGAATTGCAAAGGCGCGTTGTCGAGTAAAATGAAATACCAGTTTCTTTGAGGTTCTGCGATAGAACAATTTACTTTCAAAATATTATCGCACATAGCAGACATGGGAATTGTGTCGGGCGAGGTTCGTGCACCTGATGCCATTGTGATGTACACAACAGTTTCTTACAAGCTGAAGACAACAATTCTGACAAATTCCTGATATCGACTATGTTTGATGATGTACATAATAATGGGTAGTCGAAAAAGTCCTTTCGTATTTTGTCAATAGATGTCGTTGGGGTTGGTTATCTCCAGTGCAACCAATCACATTGTGTCATACCATATGGTCTTGGAAAGATGACATTTTAAGCTTCATTTAAACAAATTGAAGTAAAATTAAATTCGGAGAAGTTGAAAAAAAAGTTACAGCTGTTCAAAAATGAAGAAAATCGCTATATTTTGAAATTTTGGTATAAAAAAGAGACGATGCTGTATCAGTTCGTGTAGCACAACAATGGTTCGCTCGCTTACGTTCTGGAAATTTCAATGTGAAAGATGCACCTCGCTCTGGTCGTCCTTTCGTTGAAAAAGTCGATGAAATTATGGAAAAGATTGACCAGGACCGTCACATAAGCAGTCATGACATCGCCCAGAAACTAAACAATCATCATCAAACGGTTTTGAACCATTTAAAAAAGGCTGGCTACAAAAAGAAGCTCGATGTTTGGGTACCACGTGAATTGTCTGTGAAAAAAGTTTGCTTAGAAATACGAAAAGGCTTTTTCGACTACTCATTATTATATTACTCGCGCGGTCGGTCTTTGATAGGCGTTGCTACGCATTTTATCGAGCTTACGAGAATGTTGTGTCAAAAAGCGGCAGCTTCAGTTTTGCATAACGAAATGAATGCGCGCGTTTAGTCCACTCAAATGGTTTGAACTATAATTTTCAAGAAAAACATGAATAAAACTCATAGAAAAAATTAATTACTTGCGGAAATAATCGTTTGCCAAAAATTCTAACTAAGAGATAAATTTAAAAAAATTGTTTCACAAATGTCAAAAAGCCCGATTGACTGGATGGTAGCTCCAACTAGAAATTTACGCTCGCGCTTACGATATTACGGTCTGTAAAAATTGCAGGCGCGACCGCCCCATTTCGACTTTAAAATATGATTCCTGCTGATATCATACTGAAAACGTCAAAGCCCCAACGCCTGGACGCGATATGGGAATAATTGATCACCCAAGAAAAAAACTAAGCCATTCCATTAGGGTCTTAGAATCTGTCGATTCCTTGATTTCGGCTTTTTTGAGACTTTAGGTATTCCAGCAGTTTTATTAGGCCGGAATCCTGAAGACGAACCCGCAAGGTTGGACCTAAAAACAAGGTAAAACCAAATTCATTCAGGTAACTTAAGGTTCCGGCACAAAGCATAGATAATTTGCTTGCGAAACTTTACATCCGTTGACGGCGAAGTAGCTGACGCTAGGGTTGAAACCATAAATGAAATATTACAGAGATGACCGACTTCTACCTCTTTTTCCCCTTAAGATTTTTGACAAATATTTAATAATATATATTTAATTTATTTAATAATATTTATAACGTGTTCATAAGCCAAATTGACCAATCAGAGGACGTTATTTCGTTTCGACCACGATATTTACGTTATTTCGTGAATAACCTTGACGGTTAAATTCATGATTATCTGTCAAAAAGTACTGAAATTTGAGGGGGCAATCAGCTGTGAAGTCGGCTATCTCTGTAATACTTAATTTCTGGTTGAAACAATAGGCGTGTTTTATTTTTTGAGATACTCAGATAGCTGACTATGAAAGTTTTAACGCAAAGCACCACCAACCCCTACTGAAATGTTTCCTGGAAGATAATTCTGCCTGCAGCCTTTACTCAAGGTTGTGCTTTGAATAATCTCAAACATAGGTGGCGTTTCAGATACCAAAACTGAATCACAGATGTCGCTTTTGAAAATTCTTGAAGATGCAGTAGAGTTTTACATTGAATTGACATAGGATACCGTATCCCAATTTGTAATCCATCCTTTGTTTAATAGACAAACGCTTCTAGCGAATAAAACCATATTTCTACAAACATCGGCATTTGTACGTCTAGTCAAATTGTAAAGCAAGGTTACAAACCAACTTTTGACGCACAAAAGCGTTTTTTTGAGATTTCACTTACTGTGCTGTTTCAGTATCTCAAAATCACGCCTAATGTCAGCTTTGTCTCTCTATAGACGGATACAACTAAATTGCTTCTTGAACCCAAAGAAATAGAGGATGGCAGTATTTATTCAGCGTTTATTTTTCGGTACCGCTTGGGAGTCGAGGTAAGCAAAGTCATTGACTATATAAATGTTATATCTGTCTCTGTTTACACGATATTCTCTCTATTCTGTAACAACTTTTGAAATTCATGGCCTTGGTGAGCTTGTTTCCAAGCTTCAATTGAGTAACTTGGGGTATATCAGACAGACACTAGTACTGCAACCAAAAAGATCTTTTGTAGCCCCTTCTTTTGGATTTAAGTGCTGCCTTCACAAATTTTAATTTTTCTACATGTGATTTTTGTGAAAATCTCTGCATATTACGGATGTTCTGTTTATAATTTTGTATCTTTCTAGGGCAAGGCTTGGGTAGTCGATTACTAGGTTGTTCATAGTGCCAACAGATTTATTTACTGGTAAGACCCATATTATAGCGGTGGTAGTTACTTGCTCCGTGTTTAGCTTTATATATATATATATTAGCTTTATTAAGTTCTAGGACTTCTATACTATATATTCGTCGTTTTGGGTTGTAGTTTTGTTCCATGAACATTCTTGAGTGCTTAATACCCTCCGAGGTGTTCCAAAAACGGCTCATTTGTTTAATTACTCATTTGTGTAAGGGAATGTTATTCTCCGTATTTGTTGAATTCACAATGGAGGGAGAGCCCAAGGATATCTGAGCATCCGCCTTGGCTTGTGTGTCAGCCTTTTCATAAGCTTCATGTCCCGGCACTCAGATTAACTTTAGTCTGTTATTTTCTGCCAGTGTTGCTTTGGTGTTAAACGTGTAACTCTTTAGCGCTTTAGGAACCACTTGGCTATCTAAGAATATGCATATTTTGATATTGCTGTGAATAATGGGAAATTGTTGTTTCCTTTCAGAGCGAAGTGTGTAGCTGAATCTTAGCCCTGTCAAACCAGCGCCTACTTTGTTTCCAGATTTCGACGTTTCCAACCTTGATGGGCTACCGAGAATTCTCCTTCGTTATCTTGTTCAACTAAATGAGCTTGGTAGGAATATCAAAACTAAACGTGGCGGATGTTTCTACAAAATATGAATAGAAACATAGTATCTAGAGCTTAGACAATGATGATATTATAACAGAATCTGCTAAAGCTTAGACTAGATAAGTTAGACTCCTAAATTGAACTACCAAAACGGAAGAATGGGGCGCTAAACTAAATCTAGGGCTTACAAAAGGCGCTCATTTGGGTTGGCCCAGCCCTGGCCGCAGCGTACTAATTTGGTCAATTCAGATTCTCGGCTAATTTCAAGAGCGAAAATAAATATCCATTTTCAACAAACTATATCTCTGCTGGTTGATCAAGGTAAAATAATTTGCTTCAGGAATTCAGGATAAACCAGTATGGAGTTGCAGAAACGGAACACCGCTACCGTAAACACTCATTGTCGTCACTGAAAAACTTAGCAAGATTGGTTGGAACCTATAAACCAAGACAATTTTATGACAACAATAAATTCGTTTCCACTCTTTAATTACACAGAGAGTAGAGTATGACGCCAATCTCGAATAGGAGCGCTTTAGTCATGTGAATTAATAAAAACGAGGCAATTTAATTCGAAAAATATTGTTATGGGATACGCATGTTATAGTCAATTTTGTTCTTTGCTCGAACGTCATCCAGCTTAAATGGGGTGCGTTCGTTTGTTTTGTCACTTTGACAAAAATGTTTTAAGAATGAAAACACTCAGGGGCCTATTTCACAGAGAACGTATATCTCATACATTGTATGATTCTTTCACTTCTGCTGTATGATTTCTGTTTCTCAGATTTGTTGTGCCGTTGAAATACAACATGTATCACTGGAAATATAGGAAAGTTGTATGATTCTGTTTCACAGAAAATATCATACACATCATACAGAAGTTTTTTTTTTTCAAATTTGAACATACATTTCATACAGCACTTAAAACTGCTGTAGTCACTACAAACATGATTTTTAAAATGAGAGAATACACAAAAATAAGCATTTTGGGCTTATGACTTTTGAATAATGAATGATTTTTCATCTTTTTTTTTTTAAATTAGACATGTAGCAACAAGGAATGCTAGTTCGTCAAGAAATTTTTATTAAAAATCATGTACTATTTGGGTACATTGTCTTATAATAGCTGAATTAATCTCAATAATTTCAAAATCATATTTTTCTTCATTATTGAGGAACTCCATTATTTAGTTTTTTGTTTGTTTGTTATCCACTTATATGGTGCCTGGGTTTCATTCACGAAACTATTTAGTTTGAAATGAAATTTGTTACTCAAAATTAAACGCCAAAATAATAGACAGCATACAACAAAGAACATATCATACAATACTTCCAGTGGAATCTGTGAAACAGAAAATTGTATGATGTGTATGATGTACGACGGTTTTGTACGTTGTATGTGATGTATGGTCTGTAAAATAGGTGCCAGATTGTAAGACAAAAATCAACTAATAATGAGATATTCGATTTCAAAGCCGATTGACACACAGATTTTTTGACAGTTAATCATGAAGTTATATACATGCCATTCTCTGATTAGTCCGAGGGAACGTTTAAAAAAAACCGCTGTCACTCAATTTAAGAGTAAATGGAGTTAGAAGTGGGTCGCCGTGGTGTAAGTAAGTGGTAAGTGCATCGACTCCTCCGCAGAGGGTGCCAGGTTCGATACCCGAATTTACCACCTTTGATAATTCACGGGCCCGCCTCTTTCGAGTCACTGAGAATGCTCAAAGAGTGTTCCCGTCTAGAAAAAGCATCTCAATTTCGCCCTTCGGAGTCGGCAATAATCTGTAGGTCCCTTCAACTCGTGAAAGAACAATAGCACGCACAACACGAGTGGTTGTTGAGAAGCTAGGTCCAGGTCCGCCTCGGGTTGTCGCGCCACCCATATTATATTATTATATAGAGTTAGAAGTGGATTTTCTCTAAGATAGTTGATTTCTGGTGTAAGGAAAACCCAGTGTGTTGGACAGATTTGTCGAGTCGAGGCCTGATGTCCAGAAGTTAGATCGCATGGAGATATCCAACTTCTACCTTCCTTGTCCCTTGATTTCTTCTGACAGCATTTTATATACAAAGTTTTGTAGTCAGACACGGAGTGGAGCGAGTAAACATAAAAATCCGTCCGATCAATTCAACTGGTATATTAAAAAGGAATTCAACATAAAATTAGAGTATATGTATAGGCGTTCCATTTCAAATGACATTTGCGGGAAAAACGAAACGATCAACGAGAAAAAGTGAGGTTATCGGTTCGAAATGCTGATGATTGTTGAGATCGCTTTAGGTAACAATTACATCACAAAGTGTCTGCAAATACGTGTGAGTTGTAGTGATCAGCTGAAACCCTTCTTTTACTGGGGAAGCTGGATCCATGGATTTTGTAAAAGGACTTGCGAAATACAAGGGAATTCCACTACTCTCTCATTTTCTCTGTGGTCAGACGTGGACAATTGGTAATTTTTGCCTAAATTTGATACATTCTAGTCATGACTGGAATTTTCATGTCAATAGGCAGATTAAGGTGGAAACAAAAACATTTTTTGAAAATGTTTGATTTTCTATAAGGTTAACAACTGAACGGAGCAGTTGGTAGAATGCCTGTTCGAAATCCCAGTAAAAGCAAAGTTAATACGCTTTTATCTGGTTTTCAAATCTGGTCCGGTCACCATTTGCCGTTAGGATCAAATTAACGGCACTATCACTGGAGTTGTCAATCAGTGGTAGTAGTCTGACTATGGGTATCACAATGGACCAATATGGTCTAAGTGTGCTGGTGAATACACTAGCAGCCGCCCTACCTAACCTAACCTAACCTATAAGGTTACTTGGTCGTTATAGTATTTTAATACTTCATTGGATTGCTCTTCGAAACAGGGTAAAAGGTAACCTCATTACTGACCCGCAGGATGTAGTGCATGAGCTTAAGCAGCACTTCCAAAAGCTGCTTAGCGGGCTTGACCAGGAGAGAATGATAGCGAACCTAGGAATTCCAACTCCAGTCGATTAAGTGGTTTTCCCACCTAGCTTTGAAGAAGTCGGCATAGCCATTAAAGGGCTGAAGAACAACCAAGCCGCAGGATCTGATGGCTTACCATCGGAGTACTTCAAGGCCGTTGGCGATGTTCTTGTAGGGAGCATCCACCAGATCATCTGTAGAATTTGGGAGCTTCAGCTTCATACGTCCCATTCACAAAAAAGGCAATTCTACCCCTTGCAACAACTATAGAGGTATATTCCTGCTCATCGTCGCCTACAATATCCTGTCCAACGTACTGTGTGAACGTCTAAAGCCACATAATGTACACATACAAGTGCGGGATCCAGCCCGGCAAATCAACTATAAATCAAATCTTCATACTAGGTAGGGGAGCTGCTAGTGTATTCACCAGCACACTTCCACCATATTGGTTCATTATGATTGGATCTTCTTCCTAAGACACATTCTGGAGAAGACCAGCGAGTTTCAGATCGATACACACCACCCCACGACAGCATTCATCGCAAGGAGGTGTTCGATGCAATGGCTGACTTCCCGGAAATCTGATCAGGTTGTGTCGCACCACGCTCACAAGTACTTGATGCACCATGTAGTTCGGCTCAAGGACTTCCGAGCTGTATGAAACATGCACCGGATTTTGGCAAGGAGATGTGCTGTCGTGTGATTTCTTCAATTTGGTACTGGCAAAGATAATGCGGCGGGCAGCTGTAAACAAGGAAGCCACTATCTTCTACAAATTAGTCCAACTGTTGGAATATTCAGACGACAGCGACATCGTTGCGCGTTCCCAAGGAGCCATAGTGGAGACTTCTACGGCGATTGAAGAACAGGCGCAGCGAGCTGGTCCTAAGGTCAATAAGGATAAGACTAAATATATGCTGTCAAACACCACCTATGTCACATCGCAGGCGCAGCGAGCTGGTCCTAACGTCAATAAAGATAAATATATGCTGTCAAACACCACCTATGTCAGAAGGAAGCTACAATTTCGAGGTAGTCGTTTTCGTTTGTCGACCTCGGGGCAAATGCGAATTCCACACGCGAAGTCCTAGTGGAAACCCGCCTTTGGTAACCGATAATACTTGGGTTTGTCGAAACAACTGAGTTCAAGACTCCTGACTCGAAGAACCAAAATCATTCTCTACAAAACTCTTACTTTGCCAGTTTTGCTATATGGAGCTGAAAGCTGGACGCTAAGCAAAACGGCAGAGCTGATTCTTGGAAAAAATTCTAAGTCGGGTAAATGGTCCCGCCTGCGAGGAAGGGGAATGGAGAAAACTCTACGAGCTGTACCAATATGTGGATATAGTCTGGAAGGCAAAAATGCATCGACTGCACGGACTACATTAGCGGCCATCGTCTAGTGGCCAAAACACTCCAACAGTCAACGGCAAACAGGTTGCAGAAGGTACAACGAATTGCCTGTCTTGGAATAACAGGTGTCCTGCGCACGTGCCTCACAACAGCTCTAGAAGCTATAGTCGGGCTAACTCCTCTACCGATCTTCGCCAGGAAGTTCGCTGCCAGATACGCTATTAAACTGCAGCTAGGGTACAATTACAAAGCAGGTAACTGATATGATTAAGATTAGAGAATAAGTTATTGTATAAGAATTAAGAAATAAAGAGTTAGTCTCAAGCCGAACAGTGAACTTGTGGTTTTATTTCATCCTCTCGGGTGGTAATATACATCAGTCACCTAACCGGTCACCTTAGTTTACTCAACTCAATCGCTAATAGAGACATGTTTTGTACAATTCCGGATACCATGGTCAGGCAACATTTTTTCGCGAGGCTTTTCGAAGTGGATATCTTCGACGGAGAAAAGTGGACCAATGGTATCCTAACACTAGACCATAGAACTCTGGTTTGGTACACAGACGGATGCAATATGGATTCTAAGGTGGGGCAGGAGTCTTTGGACCCAACACAAGGATTTTCGTACCAATGGGGTCGAGTCCTATAGTGTACGATCTGCGCCAGACATAACCTCCAACAAATATTCTCAGACAGTCAAGCAGCACTAAAGGCGCTTTCGTCCAATCTAATGGACTGCAAAACAGTCAAGTGCTGCTATGACGCCTTGCAATCCCCTGCCATATACAATAAAAGCAAAACATGGCTGTGTCCCTGGACATAGAGGGATTGAATGCAGCGAACCCGCAGATGAGCTCCCGAGAGCTGGCTCTGAATCAGCGCTCATCGGTCCAGAACTGTTCTGCAATGTCAATTTGAGAGCAGCTACAACTATGATTAACGAATGGGAAAACAAACTTCGCCTAGACCATTGGACACAAGGTCATGGTCTTAGGCAATCCAAGAGATTAATCAGGAACACTCCATCTTAATAAGGATAGCTTAAGATTGGTAATAAGCTGTCTTAACAGCCTCTGCGGCCTGAAATATCATCTTAACAAACTAAACCTTTGTTAGGTTAGGTTAGGTAAGAGGGCTGGCATTCACCAGCACACTTAGACCATATTGGTCCATTGTGATACCCCTAGTCAGTCTACTATAACTGATTGATTACTCCAGTGATAGTGCAGTTAATTTGATCCCAACGGCAAATGGTGACTGGACCAGATTTGAAAACCAAATAAAAGCGTATTAACTTTGTTTTCATTGGGATTAGAACCGGGATCCCGCTAACGGCACTCTACAAACTGCCCCAATCCTTCGTTCAAAAAAAAAAAAACCTGTGTTAAGACACAGCCTGTCGGCTTTGGCTCGAAGAGGTTGAGACTTGCGAGCACATCATGTGTGAATGTCCTGCAGTAACCTGATTAAGAAAACATACCTTCCATAGGAAGATACTCCACTTCAGTAGAATTAAAAAACTCCACTATAAAAAAGATTTACTATCTTTCATGAGGGAAGTGATTTGTCTTTTGTCTTAAGTCCAACTCTTCGATACAATAGATCTACCCTGCTCGCGGTATCGTTGTCTATACGGGAGGGGCTGTACAAGTGGAAAAAAATACGATCGAGCTAAGAGGGTCTTCGAACCTGAGCCTCTTGGTTTGAGAAGGAGAGGAAGACCGAACCTCCGGTATAAAGACCGTCATCGCGGACGCAAAGCAACTTGGTCTTGATGACTAGAAGCAGCGTGGCCAGGACCATCAGCGATGAAAAGCAGCTATTGAACAGGCGCGGACCCTGTATGGGTCGGCAGGTTTCATTTTCCTACAAAATGTCATGACTAAAAATCAAATCCTTTCATCTGTCATCAATTCGTTGTCTTTGCTGTACATTCCACTTGGCTATACCAGAAATCAATTTGCGTTTGAATCTTAAGGAGACATGCCGCTCCGTTGTCAAAAACAGACGCCGAATGAGGTCACAAAGTAAAACGAAGCTGGTTTTGACAAACTGTCAAGCACACCTTGTTTTCCCTGCACCATGACGCGGCGTGAGCGTGACGAAAGCGAGTGTCAAATGAATTTCAAACAAAAAAATATCTTGCGTCAAATAGTCACCCTGTAGATTTCTAATTCTGAAAAATCCCAAAATACTTTCGGGGTGACATTCGTTAGTTACAGTTACCTCAGCGGTGATCTAATTGTGCTTTGCGTGTTAAAGGGCAATCGGTTGCTCTTCTGAAACTTACATCTTCAGTCAGTGGGGGGAGCTAGCCTCCTTAACTGCGCGGCGTCCAGAGACTCACGTCATGGCTATCTTTAGAGATTTTATCGGAGCGGTTGCTTTCAACTGAATTTATTATTAATTTATGACACGGAATGTCACCAATGGGATTGTTCCCTATTTACGCTCCCTCCCCATAAGCTGTCACAAGGACGACACCCCAACTTCTCCCGCACTGACCAAGGACTCACTGAAAGGCCTATAAACAGGGCTATAAGCAACGGCCGTCGATATCTTCAGCCATGAAATCCTTCAAAGAAGTGATGGCTTTTAGAAAAAAAAGTCACTGTCGCTGAGAGGGTCTTTCTCCCTTAAGAGAGGCATTCATAAAAACTTTACACCGCAATTCTATAACTCTTCAAATAGCCCTTAAAATGGGACCGAAATAGCTCAGCGCATTCAAAGCCGACCTGCCCTTAGAGCGAATGCACACAAGCGCCATTGTATTTCGAAGGATTCATTTTCGAATGTATATTCGCCCAGCACAACGATTTCACTTTTTAGCTTCATTGAAAGGCTTTGAATACACGGGTTACACCCTTGCGAGGGGCGATGCGAAATGCCTCTAAGGTACTGTCGACAAATGACTTTCGAGTGAACAGAAAAACGGGCGGCATTAAACATTGGAGACGAACAACGTGTGCGTCTGTAAGAAAAGGGCCTCAACACAGTTCCATCATTAGGAGCTGTCCTCGAGGCCATAAACAGCAGATGAGATGAAGCGAAATTTGTGTAAGGATAAAACTGTCCTCAGATATGGACGATGCGGGTATGTGTATTTGCCCGAGGATGCAGTGGCAATATTATGTGTACTCCTTGAATGAGAACAAATGACACGGGAGACTAGGACTCCCTGGAAGATATTCAATTCGCTTGAAAGGGAAATCGTGTGAGAGGAATATTAATGCGCCGGACACACGAGTACGAGTGAAATCAAGCGAGCTTTGTTTTTGGGTCACAACAGTGATTGCGATTGGAGTGGGATGAGATGTTGTCAGGCCATTAGCTGTGGATGTGGGCACATAGCCATGGTACGTGTCAAATGTACACATATTCAAAGGGGCGAAGTAATGTTTGCCATTAAGCAGGTAGTAGGTATCTGCAGCACGATTCCTTTTCGGAGCCAAGCCGCAATCGCAAACATTAGCCTGGTTGGAGGAAATGCCTTCATTTTGTCTACAAAGTGGTCGTTTTCATAATATTTACGCTTATTGGTGGTGTAAGAATCACACTTACCACCTCGAGATTGTGGCTTGACATGGCAGCACACAAATATTCACAGTGTTTGTGCGAATTATCGAGCAGGCACTGGTTGAGGGGACGATTTGAATGTGTGGGGTATTGTTAACTATACTTCGTGATTGAGACAGTTGAAAGGAAGTGGTTGTAGTTTTTTGGCAGTTTCAATATTCAAGGGCTTTTCTAAAAAAAAATCTGTTTGAGTTATGAGACGCAGAAATGTCATCTAAAGGTTTTAGATACAGGAGAAGCTGCAGAGGAAATAAAAAATATAGGAAAACAGTGCGGTATCAAAGAATACCTTGCAGAAATGTGCGGCATGCCCGCCCCCACAGAGGAGAAAGATGGCGACACCACCAAAAAGATGGAATATGCCTGTTATGCTGCTTAGTAGCTTCTATGAGCTCTTGGACAAAACGTACGAGCAATACCCTAGCTATTGATGTTAAAGTTGTCCTAGGCGATTCTAACGCAAAGCTAGAAAGAGAGAGCGTCTTTGGTAGTGCAGCTTGCACAACACCACATCCGATAACGGATTTAGGCTGATCGACTTTGCTGCAGGGTGAGACCTTGTAGTAACGAGTTCACGGTTCCCATTTACAAAGCAACATGGATATCTCCTGATCAACCGTCAACCAGATTGATCATATTGCGATCGACGCAAGGCACTCCTCCAGTATTATAGATTACCGAACGACCCACACTGGCTTGGATCACCACCTTGTTGTAGCCACACCCCCAAAGTAACGAGATCAACGTCGGCGGGCTACAATCGCAAGAGATCGACAAATCCTTCTCCGATCGAGTCTCGCTTTACCTCTTAAGAAGTCTTACGCCGCCAACACCAATCATTGAAGACCAGTGGCAACATTGCCAAAAGCCTCTCTTGCCCCTTAAGATTTTTGACAACTGTTTTTATAACGTGTTGATGAACCAAATTGAACAATCAGAGGACGGGATTTACGTTATTTCGTGAATAACCGTCAAAAATTCATGAATATCTGTCAAAAAGGCACTCAAATTCGTCGATGTACTAGGGGGAATGAGCATTGTCAGTGACTCGAAAGAGGTGGAGCCGTGAATCATCAAAGGTGGTAAATTCGGGTATCGAACCTGGCACCCTCTGCGTAGGTGTCGACGCACTTACCCACTACGCCACGGTGACCACTCTTTGAAAAAAAAAAAAATTAAAACCTTGCGTGGGTTTATCGTAACTTTTCAAGAAATTCGTGCCAAATTCGCCGGTCAACGACGGCTATTGTCAGCTGTAAAGTTGAGCATCCCCTTGTAGTCGAATTCTTCTTGCCACTTTAGCTAAATTTAAACGCGAAGAATTCGAAATGTTCTTATTAACAGACGTCTATCTACTAAAATATTTTCTCTTCACAAGAAATACCTCTATTAGTGGAAAGTGTTCATTAAACCCACAGCTTAGCGAACGCCAAGTGACGAAAGACAAAAAATCAATACCTCATCGATAGCCTTTGCCACTGTTCATGTCATAAACAATAATTAATCGTTTCTGAAATTGTTCAAAATTTCAACACCACGCCAGATGAGAAGAGGCAAACGAAAGCAGAGATCTAGACACATATTCTTAAATTATTACTCCGACGGGAGGGCAGGTCGTCATGCATGCACCACCGCCAGAGGCAGAGTGTCGGTGTGAAATATGCCTCGCTAGTCCGGTGAAATGATTTCGAACACCGACATCTACGAGGTATTTTTAGAAATACAATTCGCTAAATATATTGAAAATAATTTGCTGTTTTGGGCGCAGCATAAACTTACGCAAGCCTCCTGTGGTCGGCGTGGAAGTGTGGAGCCGCGGATTAATTATTTGTCTGCCTGTCTGGGGGCAGCGGGTTGTCGTCGCGTTGACACAAATTGTGTGCGATACAAATAAACGCGTGTATATTCGTGTCTTGTTTGTTGGTTTTTGCGACTCACTGAATGTGTTTTCCTTGGCTTCGGCTTGCTTCTCAGCAGGATTTCAGTTTTATTGATCCGCCAGTCAACCTGTTCGGTCGATGTTGTTCACTATGCAATTAACCTGATTACAAAACTTCTCCTCCTCATCACGGAAGGACATTTTCTCGCCGCTTAAACAAGCACATTCGAGAGATGAAATCAATAGTTGACTCATCCCACAGACAGACTGACTGCGGGGCGAAGCATCCGGCGCCAAATGGAGCATGCATGATGTGATGAATTTTAATCATTCCCCATTCCATTCGACGGCGAATGGCAGTTCTTCGAGTTCCATGAAAATCATCTAACAGCGTCGACAGAGCGATGTCGAAGAGAGTTATTGCACGAGGTAAAATAGCGTGCGCCGCGTTGAGGGAAGCATCTGAAGTTACTCCAAGGACTCGGGAATACACTCCACCACAGCAATCAAAGTGGTACGTGCCCACCCAGCCGAGGGGTGGGCACGACGATAAGTGGTTTCTCAAATTGCGAATTCTCGCAGCTTTTCAAATGGTTCGGCGAAGAGCTAAATATTGCTGCCTTCGGACGGCCGTGGCTGCTTAGCCAGGGTGCCCAAGTCGCAATGATGTCATATTTTATTCTCCTCGACTCGTGAGTTCGTTTCACTTCGTATTCGGTTCCGTCTGTTTGCGAAAATCGGGCATTGTTCGTTCAGCTCGTTCGGAAATTTATGATGGTTGAAGTTAAAATTGTTCTGGCTGAAGTATTTTTGGCCAAGCCACCTTTGCATTCCGTTCCGTTTACAACTGAAGACCGGAAAAGGAACTCTCATGGTTGGGATTTTTACTGCTTGTTCTAGTTTCAGCGTGGTTAATCAGTTGCAAGACGTTAGGTCATCGGAAATTTGCCTCCGCGAGGATGTCGTTATTCGTTTCCTGTTTGCAGTGGTAGAGACTGTCCTATTTTGGGATTGTGTGTCTGTATCGACCATTGCAGGAAAGGGTATTCGCTTTAAAAATAAGCAAAGAGCTAAACTTAATTTATCAGGTTCATACTTTGATTGTTTAAACACATAAAATGTTTTATGTCAATATGGTGACTGACCCGGATGCAGTCAAATATTTCCTGATCCGCATTACAGAATGTCTATGTATGTGTATTTTCTGCTGATTTTACTGTGATTTTTCGAGATCAACACCGAACTAGTCTTAATTGATTCGAGGTAGCAGGACTTTCGTCAGGTGGTGCCGGCACAAAGTGTCGATTGTCTAAGATGTGGAATGGGATCCTGTCTCCTCCTTCTCATCCACACAGCTTCTCCAGCAATCGATCATGACGCCATCTGCTTGTAAACAATGTCATGTTACAAAAATGCTAATATTCGCTTCATTTACAGACAGCTACTTCTTGGAGCGTTTGGGGAGAACAACTCGCTTGGTTTTTAATAATAAGTGAGTTTTTAAGGATTTATTCATGTCCATATTGTCCAGGACTGTATTTTTTGTAAGAGATTTGCACCGCGATTGCAAAAATAACTAAATGCGTACAATGACAGAACGTTACTCTTTATTTTTCTTCATCGTTCTGAATGCCGCTGCCGTTGAAGGTCAGCGCATTTATACATTACAAGCAAAAAATATCGGTTCTTGTTTTTTTTTTAATTCCAGAACAATTAACTGTCCGCACTGAATTTAGTGCATTATAACAGTGTCTTGCGCAAAAATGTTCACACCTAATATTTATTTTTCTACATTAAATTTTTTTATATTTTTATTATTTTTATATCATTTTAATTAAATATGTATATAATTTTTCTCAATATTTATTTTCTACATTTTATATGTCCATGCAGATGATGGAATTTCGACTCACTTTCTTGTCGAGCATAGTGATTGGTATAGTGGGGCGCCATTACCTTGTGGGTCTGGGCGTCGACTCCTATGAAATTGAACTTCGCTGCCTGGGTTCGATTTCCGCTACGACCAAAATCATTTTTCACGGCCCTACCTCTTTCTAGTCACTGACAATGCTCAAAGACTCTTTCTGTCCAGAAAAATCTTCTAAAACTCGGCCGGGCGGAGTCAGCATAAAACTGTAGTCGTTCCACTCGTGAGAGAACAATAGCACGCACAAGACGAGTGGTTGTCGTAGAAGCCCTTGACCTTTACAGGCACTACAACCACCCATATTGTTATTATAATTATTAATGATTGGTGTCCAGCTTTTATTACGTATAGTGTACGTACATGTCAATGAAAAATGACAAACGATATGACGTATGCATCTTTATAAAGAAAATTAGTCTATAGGCCTATAATAGCATGGTATCTAGTCGACGTACTCACTGCTGAAATATGAGAGATAAAAGGAAATAAATAAATAACTCCCAGAAAATTGTATGCTGTTGTTCGGCATCAATTCCTGGGCGAATTGTATTTTCTAAGGTTTTAGACCAAGATCACAGCGTGTCCTACTGCGGCACATGCCACGAATGATGCGTAAGCTTTCAAAAATAGCACACCGCATCGAGTTCCAGGAACCCAGCCATTAGTATTGGTCAAAAGCGTTGAATTCTCAGGCAGCAGTAGTTTATAAGCGGTGGAGATTCTTGGTTAGGAAAATGTTTGAAAGCTCGTGCGCTTCACATTTATCTAATCTCTGTGGTATGCTACCCAACGCAAGCGAATTTTAAACAGTTCGGCTACTAACGAGGCAACACTCGAGACTTTCTCTTCTCTTCACACATAACCCACGACATTTTCTGCAGAACCAGATGAGCTTCATTGGCTCTGAGCTCAAGGAGGCATAGTTTTGGAATGCACTAAGGGAACGCGTGCATTATAAAAAAACACACTCCTTGCATTGGCAACCAACTGCCAAACAACCATCATCGAACTTCTTGTTCTTCTGGTGGCGCTACAGTCCGGCGTGGACCTGGGCTTCAACCAAAAAGCCTCTTCAGCAAACACCAAGTTGCCAGCCAAGTTGGTTGAGGTCCTTCTCCACCTGGGAGCGCCATCGGTGCCGTGGGCATCCTCTATTGCGTTGTCCCACTGGTCTGGAGCAATGTTGTCCATGCACTCTGGCCATGGCTTAGCCATCTTGGACGCCTGGATATGCTCATGTCGCTGTTCAGCCCGTACAGTTCAAGGTTGAATCTTCTGCTCCAAAAAACCTCTACGCAAACAGGACCAACGGTTGAACGCAGAACTTTTCTCTCGGAGAGACCAAGAGCTTCTTCAATTGATTTTGATATTGTACAGGCTTCAGCGCTATAGAGTAGGACAAGGATAATCAAGGTCTTATATAGTGCTAGCTTGGTCCTTCGAGCGAGGGATTTACTACTGAATTGCCTCTTTAGCCCATTGAAACAGAGATTGGCAAGAGTTATTCTGCTCCGAGAGAGATGAAGTCCTTCACTACCGTTATAAAAGGACTTCACAACTTTGAATTTAATTTGTGAACGCACTCTTTCACTAATCATCAAACTGTCAATTCATTCAGTAAACTTAAAATTTTCGTCATGTTAAAGTACGTGAACGAGCAACATCTGCAAAGTGTATACATTTTCTAATGTTCTAAATTCGGATTCGATAACCGCATCTTTAAGAGCGTTAACTTCAATTTTCGACGAAGCTCATTTTTGTCTCAATGAGTTGTCAATAAGCAAAATATGCGTTATTGGTGGGGTGAAAAACCTTCATCAAAAAAAAAAAAAATAACTGTTTGGTGCGGTTTGCATGCCGGCGGCGTTATTGGGCCATATTTTTTCGTCGACTATAACGATCGTCACGTTACTGTGAATTTTCACGTTACGATTATTTTTGGCCCGAATTGGATGATATGAACCTGGGCGACATCTGGTTTCAATAAGATGATGCCACAAACAACACAGCTCAAGTTCACGTCAAGTATGGTGGGTGTGTTATCTTAATATATGGACCAGTCGATTGGCCGCCTCGTTCGAGCGATTTAACGCCACTTGACTACTGTTGTACGCCAACAAGCCGACGACGTTGGAAGAACTCAGAGCCAACATTGAACGCGAGATAGTGGCTGTTTCGGCCGAAATCTGTGCCCAAGTCTTCGAAAATTGGCTCCAACGAATCGATCGCTGCAAACATGCCCGCGGTGTTCATATGAACGAAGTCGAGTTAAATTCATAAATGTTTTGATAGTACTTCAAGCCGATAGTAAAATTTTTGAAATATCTCAAATGGTTTCCGTTTTATTTAAAATAAAGTTGTCAAGTCCTTATTGGAAAACCCTTTAGCTGCCTATGGTGACGTTCTAGCCGAGGCGTAGATCTTGTGCGTTCTTTCTCGATGACAGCATATACTTCGTTCGTTGTCGTCGTTCACCGCTAAACCCATTTTGGCCGCTTCCGTTTCAATGCCAACAAAGGCCTCATTGACGGCTTACTGCGTTCTGTCAATGTCGTCCGCGTATACGAGCAATTATATGGACCTTTCTAAGATCGTGTCTATTGTGTTGGCGAGTGAGTTTTTCACGACCTTCTCAAGGATGATGTTGAAAAAGTCACATCCATCGTCTAACACTACATGCAAAAAAAATCTTCCACGTATAGTTAAACGTCAATCTCGCGTCCAACTTTTGAACAGAGCTCATGTCATGGCGTAAAATTGAGACTGTCCGACACGATGTTTGTGTGGACATGGATTCTTGTGTCTACACTAAATTTGTTCAAATCGAGTTCATTAACCGGTCATAGTTTACGTCCAGTGGAGACGGCGTATGACGTACAAACGACGTCGTTCATAAACAGGCCGGTGACTTATCTGTTAATCGAATGTCCAAACAAGTAGCTTTGTGTCTTAATGCAGTGAAATCCTGGTAACAACTAAGGAGCTCAACGGACCTCAACTTGCCTTAATAAGACATCTTCAAAAGGGAATGTGACATTTTTATTCACTACGCCGCACCGCTGTTACGTGTTTTAGAATTCACATCTAGACTTTCCTTGCACCCTCACCTTCTTTTATTCAATTAACTTTTTAGAATTATATATTTTCATTTATTTTTAACGAGTACATATATAACGAGTGTGCTAGAAATCTGACACCACCCCGCTTGTTTTAATCGTTCTTAAGCCCAAGTGACACTTGATAAAACTTCCAGCTGCTGAATATTTTACAGACGAACTGTCATTTCAAGAACTCCTTTCACTCCTCAACATCAACAGAGTCACTGTGTGAAACTCACCTGGGTCCCAATTCGAGTCTGCCGCCATCACTTCAGCTGTCATCCTTTGCTGGGCTTCGAGAAGAATTCAAAGTTTCTGGAACGAGTGAAGAGAGACAGAGAGAGAGAGTAATGCAAAATTCATAAATATGTTTATTTCAAATAATAAAATATGTACATGAGAATGATTCCAACACACAGAACATGCAACCGAATTCCCAAAATACTTCCACCCTGTGGAAACGATGCGAATCGCCCCTCCCCTCCCCGTTTCGTCAAAGGTCTTCTGTTAAATTCCTCTCCCTCGGCGTCAGCACATACGTATTTTTAGAAAACGTCGGTATAATTACAAGATTCGGTGGAGACTTTGAGGCCGTAATTTAAATTTCAGATTTTCATCAAGTGGACCATGACTGCAGTTGGCAAGTGGAAACAACAAGTGACGCTCCCGAAAACCGTCGACGCTACCCTCAGACACCGGTCCTGTTGACGTTCGGTTCGTCTCGTACAATTTGTATCTGTATTTATTATTTTGCCTTCCGTGTAGTGTTTGTTTTTTTTTCTTTCATTTCATGTAGCGTAAACTGTGTCAGCAAAAATGCACGTTGAAGATAATAATTTGCGATGTTTATTCCTTTTCTTTGCGGTGAGTGGATGGCGGTGCTCTGGTGAATTTCCGCTGGGTCAAGTTGCAGTAGAAAACGAAGCGATTGCTTCCGATTCAGTGCTGAGATTGAGATATTATGGAATGTGTTTAGCCAGTTCGGGGTTTGTTTACTCGAGGTGGAGTCTTCATTTCATTCAGTTACAGTCAGAACCGTAAGACGGTTGATGATCTTTGGAAATGAGTTCAAGGCACAGTGGTGACGAAATAACATGGGCGATCTTCACATTAGTTTGTTAACAATTCTAAGTTTCTTCTGTGTTGTTTGAGTTCAATTTATATTTCTTTACCCAGAAAAGAAAAGAACAATGGTAAGTGATTTGAGGCAGTCATTGAAAATGATTTGTTGTTAAAACCAATTCCGGAACTTATGCTTTTAAGAAGATGTTTAGGATTTTGTTTGCTTGTTATGTTTTCTATAGTTTATCTTGTAACTAGCTTAGGTTAGGTAGGGGGCTGCTAGATAGTGATACTCCTGTTCAGACTACTACCACTGATTGACTACTCCGGTGATAGTGCCGTTAATTTGATCCCAACGGCAAATGGTGACTGGACCAGATTTGAAAACTAGATAAAAGCGTATTAACTTTGCTGGCACTGGGATTTAAACCGGGGACCCCACTAACCAGGGCCAAGCACTCTACCAACTGCGCCATCCAGTCGCCTGAATCTTGTAACTAAGTTCGATTCCTTCTTGTATGACGCTGCAGTCAGAGGAGGACCGGGGGCTCAACGTGAAAGCATCTACATTTAGGAACTTTTTGAAAACTGTCAACTGAGCTCAAGTCAAACTACGCAAGATGCCAAGTGAGAAACCGAATGGAAACAACGTAAGTTCAAATACGTAGAAGGCGCCGCTCGTACAGGGTAGGCAATCTAGTGTTTTTTTTAAATCATAGGTTATTTTGACACTGACAGGTGTTTCCCGCTCGAAATCTTAACAGAAACTCAGTATAATTCCTCCGCCGAACGAATTGAGTCACTTTAAGACTGAAAAACCCTGGGAAATATTATATAATAATAATATAATATGGGTGGCGTTACAGCCCGTAGAGGGCCAGGGCCTATTGTTCTCTCACGCGTGGAAGGGACCTACAGTTTAATGCCGACTCCGAACGGCGTAGTTGAGAAGCTTTTTATAGACAGGAAATACTCTTTGAGCATTGTCAGTGACTCGAAAGAGGTGGAGCCTTGAAAATATGAAAGGTGGTCAATTCGGGTATCGAACCTGGCACCCTCTGCGTAGGAGTCGACGCACTAACCCACTACGCCACGGCGACCCACTTGGGAAATATTGAAAACTTATTTTCAAAGTGAGTTTGCTGAGTGAAGTGCTGAAAAGATAGGCCCTGGCCTTCTACGGACTGTAGCGTCACCCATATTTTATTAATATTACTTCCAAAGTGAGTGCTGTGTAGCCCAAACAAAGTCGGTTTTTGAAAAGTTCGAGTCGATGGCGGAGGATCGAGTTGCCTGGAGATCTCTCGTGCGTGGTTTACCCTCGTGACCCCTTTAGTGGATCATGCGGGTAAGAAGATGATGATGATGATGATTTTGGCCGAAATTTTTGGCAAGCACCTCGAATGCTGTACGCAAGTTTGTGCAAATAGTTCGTGAACCTGGTACTCTCATGGTCCCCGTCGCCATAAGTTGCGCACTGATGAGAATTTGGTTTGTTTTTTTTTTATCGGAAATGAAGCTGGGAACGTTAAAGAGCCTAACAGAGCCTGGAAAGCCAAGCGAATTTTTTTTTTTTACAGAATTTGAAGACATGGATGTGGGCGATCTCTGGTTCACGTAGGATGGCGTGCCATGCCACAGAGTCCATGTGACAACGATCTTCTCCGCACCAAATGCTCAAGTCATGTTATCCGTCTTGGGGATGCTAATTGGCCGCCTCGGAGCTGCAGTTAGACCCTTTGCGGGAAACCATGAAGCACCGATGTTATCATACCAAGATTCCGAAAATAATTCAGGCATTCACTAGCTTCAGCCCAAAGCCATCGACAAGGACTTGGAAAATTGGGGTTACAGAATGCAGTTAATGGTAAATTTGTTCTTACTAATGAAGCCATAATACATAGAACAAATTTAATTTTGTCCCTTTTATTGCATTTCTAAAAACAAACTTTTATTTGACCCACCTTTTATGTAATAATATACATAATACTTAACTTAAGCGAGGAGTCTATTTCAATAAAACTTTATTACTTGGTGCCATAAAATCGATGTGGTTCGGTTCGATACCCGAATTTACCACCTTTCATATTTCACGGTTCCACCTCTTTCGAGTCACTGACAACGCTCAAAGAGTTTTCATGTTTAGAAAAAGCTTCTTCAATTCGCCGTTCGGAGTCGGCATTAAACTGTAGGTCCCTTTCACTCGTGCAAGAACAATAGCACGCACAACACGAGTGGTTGTTGAGAAGCTAGGCCCAGGTCCACCTCGGACTGTCGCGCCACCCATATTATTATTATTCTTATAAGCCCTTCAACAAATCTGACAACTAACACAAGATTTTTGGCAATCGTATGGCTCATACATATCTTGCTGGTATCCCTTACGACATAGTTTACTTTAATTTGATTTCCTTTCTTCTTTGATCGCCCGACTTTAGCCTCGACTTCAATTATTAACCATGTATAAGTTTGGTTAGATTAAAGTGATTTGCTCCAGATAGTAATCAATACTGGAATACGCTTTCTGCTGATGCCTTTTAGTTCGCTCAAAATAATCAAATTAATGTAAAAGTAGCGGGCCTGCACTAAAGAGGTATCTAAACAGTACAAAATATCGGAAAATACTCTTAGCAATATTGTATAAAAACACAGTAAAACAATTGTAAGAATATTAACATTAAAAGAGTAATATTTAAGCCTACACATGAACGTAGGTAGGAAACATTTCATAATTACGGGTCATGCTCTTATAGAAAATGCTGTGATGTTTGCCCCAAAATTAGAAATTCATGACTTCAAACCTAAGTCAGGATGGTCAAAACATTCTCCGTAAAAATCTTGAAAGAGAATTTTTTTTTTGCAGATTTTGAAATTGAAGATCGCTTCAAGGGAAATGTCATTTCTACTATCCATCAAAATTATACAATGAACAACATATAAAGCTCTGAAGAAACTGGACTGTTGTTCAAGTTGTGTATAGCTTCAAGGTGCCTTTTTTGTTACGTTTTCTCAATAAAAACTTTCCTTTTATTTTTTTAGAAACCGTGTTTTTTTATATCCATTTTTCAGATATAATATATACGTATATATCCGTTTATAAGGTATAAGACGTATATATGACACAAATTTTAGGCATTATTGAACTTTCTTATAAATGATACATACTGTAGTATAGCTGATCAAGTGCGAATATAAATCGCTTTTGAATTTCCCTCCACACGGATTCTTTAAAAGAACCAATCGAAATACATACACAAGACTTGGATGATATTTTCTGCGTTTACATATAACCTACGCAATTTTCAACCTATTTACTTGGTTTTTCTAAGCTATTCAATTTTTTTCAAAAAAAAAGGAGATAACCTTTTCATTCAGAAAAATGCAAAATGATTATTAACATACATGACATTCGAATTCAACGGTTTGCAGCAGAAATGAAGTATTACAGAGATAGCCGACTTCACAGCTGATTGCCCCCTAGTCCATCAACGAATTTGAGTGCTTTTTTGGTAGATATTCATTAATTTTTGACGGTTATTCACGAAGTAACGTAAATGCCGTCCTCTGATTGTTCAACTTGGTTTATGAAAACGTTATAGAAAATAGTTGTCAAAAATCTTAAGAGGAAAGAGAGGTAGAAGTCGTGCATCTCTGTAATACTTCATTTCTGCTGCAGTTTCCAGTGAGATTGGCCTTTACAATGACCATCAATAAAGTGAAGGGAGAATCTCATCAAGCGTGTGGTTTTTGAATTTGGAAAATAATTGCTTCTGACATAGATAATTGTGTGTGGCCTGCTCACCTATAGGAAGCTCCTGCTGATTTGTCTGTGTTCGCACACGAAATAACGGAAAAAACCAAAAATATTGTCTATGACAGCGCCTTACAAATGAATTCATTTCGAAGAAAATATAAACATTTTCTGATTTACCGAACAAATAAAGGAAACATCTAGCGAAGCAGAAAGAGTAACACTAGTTCTGGATATAAAACTGCGCCTTCAAACAATTTTTGTTAAATTTACTGAATTCACTACAAACTTTAGCCCTAACATCCATACAACATTCGTCCTTGGCGTCATCTTGGCGACGGTCTACGCTGGCAAGACTTTTTTTTTGTCTCCGTAAAGTGTTTGTTCAATCAAACGTTTAACCCTTTACTGCATAGCATATAATATATGATATAATTTTTTTCAATTCACGTTCTCGCTCATATTTTAACGGTAAATTTCCAATCATTGAGTGAATATTGTCACATACATATTGTCACAAACAATGTAACTTCATTTTCACCCAAAGTAGGCTGTGTTTTATTTGTCCCAGCATTTACAGTAAACCAAAAAGTGCGAAGAGTGACGGTTTGTGTTTTTAAATTCTAGTGGACATTTTTCATCTGTGCTAGTAATTAATAAATAAAAGGGTTGAGTACTTATGTTCTTGGTATTTTTATATTACAACACTGTTATTATTTGATTTTTATAAAGTTTTGAGTTTAATTATTATAAATTCTGAAAGAAACACAAACATAAAGTCAATGATATCATATATGATAGTCCATGCAGTAAAGGCATATTTTTTGTTAGATAACAATGGGCTCAAGAAATATCTCTGACGAAGAAATTGTAAAGCTAATAAGCCATTGGGATGAATGTGAAGGTGGGAATGATATGGATGATGCTGATTTTTATGTAGAGTCACGAAGTTTAACTCAAGCTAGAAACGAGGAGCCAGAACATTTAAATTCTGCTGAAGATTTCGAGGTCGAGGAAGAAATCCTAATCGATACTGAGCTCTTTTATATTGCGTCTTTGCTTTTATCATCGCGGAAAATGTAAAGGCCGTAATAGAAAAACCATCGCCAGCTGAAGAACTAAATACCATTAAGGCACACTATTCAAAGATGTTATGGAAGAAAGTAGAATTTCATGATGAAAATTTCGAATTACGGGGTAGTTCGGAATTACTTAAGAATATCTTGGTCCTAGACACACCCTATAATAATAATAATAATATGGGTGGCGCTACAGCTCGTAGAGGGCCAGGGCCTAGCTTCTCAGCAACCACTCGTGTTGTGTGTGCTATTGTTCTCTCACGTGTGGAAGGGACCTACAGTTTAATGCCGACTCCAAACAGCGTAGTTGAGAAGCTTTTTCTAGACAGGATATACTCTTTGAGCATTGTCAGTGACTCGAAAGAGGTGGAGCCGCCAAATAGGAAAGGTGGTAAATTCGGGTATCGAACCTGGCACCCTCTGCGTAGGAGTCGACACACTAACCCACTACGCCACGGCGACGCACCCTACGCTTTCTTCTGATTCGGACATTGTAGCATCAATAGTAACCGAGTATAATTTGTATGCTTGCCAATGTGTTGCAGGCAAACAGATCACTGTAACGGCAGTAGAGATTCAGAGATACATTGGCATATGCATGCTTATATCAATTTTGCAAACTCCTGACATACGACGTTCTTGGAAACCGATTGTGGGCAATGAACTAATTAGAAATACAATGTCCATAAATAAATTTGAAAAAATTCGTCAATTTCTGCACTTTAATGACAACTCAAAAATGGTTCCGAAGTCGGATATTGGTCATGATCGCATCCACAATATCCACCACACAACTTCCAAAAAGTTTCCTTTGAAGAGTTTTTATGTGAGTGTGAGCAAATGTGCTCAACAAAAGCGAGAAACTATATGAAGCAATACCTCCCAGCGAAACCTCACAAATGGGGCTACAAGTTTTTTGTTTTGTCTTGTGCATCTGGGTGTGCTTACAACTTTGAGCTCTATACTGCTCAAGAAAATGATCACCACTTACGATTGTCCAGCATTGATGATATGGATTTGGCTGTAGTTGCTTGGAAGGACCCAAAAGTCGTTACGATAACTTTGGAGCATTTCATTGGAGAGAAACCAATCTCAACATCTCAGTGACACGAAAGAAAAACACGTAGGCATCAAAGAAATAAATTGCCCAGCTATTGTTAAGAACTACATAAGTTTATGGGAGGTGTGGACTTGGCAGACTTATACCTTATAAGATAAAAATCAGGTCGAAGAAATGGTACCACCGAATATTTTACCATTTATTGGACGTTACAGTTTGCAACGCGTGGCTTTTGGGCAGGTGAGTTAAGGCTTAGTTAAATTTACATATTGTAGATTAATTAAATTACAATTAAATATTAGGCGTGTTGAAACAAAAAAAAATCCAAAGAAAAATCATGTCCCTAGCCGATTTCAAGATATCGGTGTGGGAAACACTTTGTCGTTTGGAAGCGTGGAAGGCCATCGACCGAATTGGGTAGGCATATAGAAGCAAAAAGAAAAAAAACCAACTTCAGCACCTGCTCCTTCGAAGGAAGTAAGGGTTGATGGTTTTAACCATTTGCCACTTTGGATGTCTCAACGCTTAACGTGCAAGCTACCTGGCTGTGGAAAATTAACATTTGCCAAACGCACAAAATGTGAAACAGCGCTTTGCTTCAACAAAGATAGAAATTGTTTTCTAGATTTTCATACCAAATAACTTCCTTTCGCTTGAAAAACTATATTTCTATTGTATTATGCGAATGTTAATAGTATATTAATGTGTTTTTTACAACAATTTTTAGTTTTAAGATCGCAGCGCCATGGCGATCGTGGCATTTACTAGGAACTGCCTTCTTTAATTGCTAGGGCTGGGTATTCGCTGAACAGGTTTTGGACAGATTCCAGCTTCAGCAGAAGTAGCCATGCAGTTTTATTTCGTGCGAGGTGCGCAAACTAGCAATGCAAGCAATGTTTTCATTATTTGCCCCGTTTTTTATTAGTGGACCACCAATCTATGTGGCAATGCTCAGTAAGGAGCTCAGCAAGCTTAATCTCAGCAAACGGAATGTATAGCTGAAACACTCTGGGTATACCAAAAGTTGCATACTTATGGATGCAAAAACCAACAAAATTATCTATACATCAACCACACCTACAAATGTAAGCCACCTACAGCAACCTAAACAATGAAAGAATAAGTTCAGGAATGAACACACAGAAAATAATGATTGGAAGCATTGTTTTTATCCGCGCTTATTTCATAAAGGGCGATAGATATGATGTGTTACTTAAGCGGATATAGGATTTGTTGTTAATGTATAGTATATACGCTTGAAAAATAACACACCTAATGCTCAAAGAGTATTCCTGTCTAGCTTCTTAACTTTGACGTTCGGAGTCGGCTGAAACTGTATGTTGCTGAGAAGCTAGGCCCAGGTCCGCCACGGACTTTCGCGTCACCAATATTATTAATACATTATTTAAAACAAACAATTAGAGACTTTCAGTGGCTCTTGTTATGCGTACCTTTCGTCAGTCACACAAAATCTCATTATTTTTTTAATTTTGTTTATTTCTTAATAATACTTTAAAATAATAATATTAAACGATGTAAGTCGGACATGAGAACTAATATCTCTGTCTACTAGCCAGAATTATAACCAGGGTCGAAAGGGATCGACGAGGGAGCTCTTTCTTTTAACCACCAGTATGTTTGGTGTTGCTTACTCACATCTTGAACATCTCGGAAAGATACCGATCTACTGAATCGGAGAAGCTCCTTACTGCTAAGTGTTATGTCTCGACTGAGTGGTATAATTCACAAGGAAGCATTCCATCTACAAAGCCAATGACAGCCTGAGGCCATTTCGCACTCTATCGGGAGGACTCTCACTTATCAGCAACTGTGCCAAGTTTTAAATATATTCTTTTTTCTAACATAAAACACATTAGCAAGTATGACACGAATAGACTTGTGCTGCAAAATGTCATATGTCATATGATGGAGGCCAAAAATGAAGTTGAATTTAAGATCAAGGCTATTTCAGAACATATTTGAATTCAATTGGGCTTAAAAATTATCTTTCTCTGTGGAAAGTGAAGTGACGGAGAAGATGCGCAATAAGAAAAGTGAATAGAAAGCAGTTAGAGAAAAATTAAAGTCAGGGAAAATTGCATCATGTATAGAATAAAAATTCAAAAATTCATGAATATCTGTCAAAAGGGCACTCAAATTCGTCGATGGTCTAGGGGCAATCAGCTGTGAAGTCGGCAACCTCTGTAATACTTCATTTCTGCCATGTATATATCAGTTTTCAAATGATATTCCTTCCTTTATTGTCATTGTCATTTCTTAGTTTTTTTTTTTTGATGTATTTTGTGTCATTTAAAGCAGTGAAATAAGACCACAAAAAAAAAATGTTCTCTGCATGATATATCATATATGATATGCATACAAATCTCAGAATATCTCAAAAACGCCTCAATATTTTTAAAAATCGTTATCATTTTCGTAATCAGGTCGATGAAATACACAACGCTATATTTTTTCCTTAAAAAAAATCATGCAGTAAAGGGTTAAAACTATTTATTATGGAATTTTTCACTCCAAACTGCAATATGACATCATTTGTTGGGGAGGTTCCTATTTTAATAGTTTACGGCCGTTGTTAATCTTACAAAATTAAGAAGAATATGCAACAAACATCGCTTACATCTTCTTTAAGGATTTGAAGATTCTTCCAGTCGGACATCTTTATTGCTTTAGTTTTGAAAACATTTCTCTTTAGATCCGGAAATCTTAACTCTAGAGTGCTATAAAGAATTTTCTACTCTACCGACTGGCACCTAGTAAATATACCCGTACCACTGGATATAGAAATTTGTACAATATAGTTGCATGTTGTCTATTCAACAAACTACCACTCAGAATAAGAACTTTACGACAGCCATGAACTTTCGTCAAACTTCTTAAATCCTGGCTACTTGGGCTTGATTATGTTCTGTTGGAATCTCTGTTAAATATTATGACTTAAGCTCTGACTTTTTTGAACTTGCCGAATTAAAGATTTGTCTAACTTTTCTTTTCTCTTTTTTTATTTTGCTTGATTTTGAAGGGTCGTCCCACCCCTTTTGTAGAATGAGCAGCTTTAGAATCTATTTAAAAGACATTTAACTCTATTCTCTAATTAAATATCAAATGTCATTAATATTTATCTGGAATATTAATTATGTTATCACTTGTATTTATTTGAATTGTTTTTGTTTTTACTGATATCAACAAGAAATAAATATAAATGATGAAATGAATGGAAAATGGTTTTGACACAATTTTTTGACGTGACATACTGTGGTACCAAAGGTAGGCCACACAGTTCTCAAGTTAATCGTCGATGAAGAAGCCTTCGCTAGTCCCAAGAATCATACTGGCGGTCCTACTCCCATCATCTATTCACAACCAAACTTATCCTCTGAGTGCCCGGCAGAGAAGTATGAATTTCGATTACAAAGCAAATGTTTTCCTGGCTGAATAATACAAAAATCTGACAGCAAGTCAATTTCAAGACAAAGGCAAGAAGTGGGAAAGGTAAAAAGTCATTGACCCACCACAATGCCCACTAACAACGGGCGTATCTAAATGTTATCAGCCCCATCGATTTCACTTGAGACTTTTTTCTGATGAAACTTAATCCGCCATTCATGTGAAAACTTATTCCCCATGCCTCGGAGCTATCCTCGCCCAAATTTCATTTCCACCCCCATCCATCCACTGACCAGTTTGAAATTGATTCAAAGAAAAAGTTAACCATCGCGGTGCCGAGGAGGAGTGGGGGGGGGGGGAGAGGAAACGGCTATAAGGGGACTAAAATGAATTTGCCTGGCTCCTTAGGCTAGCTGGATGATAACTCAATTACCGTCGATGTCAGCGGAAAAGTAACTGCACAAGGACACGACATCATTCATCTTGTGCTCCGGAAAGCCGGTTCCGTTTCTAAAGTCATGAGGACGCTCCCTGAAATTGAATTATAACAAACTCACAATTCGATATTGAACAGAAACACAGCCCTTTGGTTGTGACGACGACGCTGAGGGGGGGGGGGGGGGGGCTGGGTGCAATTTTGAGTCACTGGCCGGTGGGCATGAAGGAGAAGAAACTGTTTTTTGGCGTCCACCCAAGACGAACCCGAACGAGAAACCGAAGCAAAGCAGCTATCAAGGCGTTCCATAAATAATAGATACCTACGCACAAGCCTCCTGCGCGCCTCCCCAAACGACCCCCCACACTGTGAATATCCATTTGTTCCTCCACGCGCACAGTTTCGAGAGTCTCTTCGTTGCCTGGCTGCCAACCAAGAGGGGATTTTGTAGAGTTCACTGTGGACATGGAGACTAGCATTTGGTTTGGCATGGATTTGCACCGCCTGCTGCTGGTCCTTCTGGCTCATGTGTGCGCTGTGAGTAGAGAGAAGGTTGTTCACCCAGCTTATTTTATAAAAGGACTACCAACTAATGGCGTCCTCGTTTGCTCAGCTTAACAGCATTTACATTTGCATTTGCCAACGGCGCTGGGTGGGGTTGCTGTAAGCGTGTGAGTGTGGTGTCATTAAAATTTCACAAACTTAGCCAGAGATGTTGGCTTGGATGGGATATCTCAAATTTGACGTCACCGCGACAGAGTTGTGCAGTAAATTAGGATGTTACTGCCAGCGCTGGGTAGCATTGTGCAGCACTTATTGGGGCACAACAATGGACGGAGGGCCCTTGAAGGTGAATGCGACGCAGATAGTTGTCCCATTAGCGGGAACTGGGAATGGTTTCGTGGTAATCCGCGTTGAATGAGGATGTTTCGCATTGTCTGAGGGGGTGCTTGCGGATCAACGGGCGTATTTTTGTTTAAGTGTTCAGCTTTAGAAGTGGAAGTGCTCTGAAATGGAGAGCATTGTGTGCTCTGCTCTGAAATGGAGAACATTTGACACAAAAGGAGGTGTGCACAGGAGCTCGGAATGGTATCCTTTATGACAACGCGCTTGATGACGGGTTTGTTTCAGTCTCGGCAGACTTGTAAGTCGGTTATCAGCGAAGGTCACAGCAAAAAAAGCACTCAATGACGCCATGATCAGGCAGAAGATAAAATAGGAAATGACAAACCTTTTGATTGCATGCGAGGCCCGCCCTCAGCTGTGCTAATCATTTCCTTTCGTTACATTTGCATAATTCATGTCAACCACAGCCGCCCACTGGTGGTTTCCTGAGAGCCGAAGAGGCAGCCATTCCCTGAGCGAACCATTCAATTAGTTGTAGCAAATCGATTCGGATTCGATTCGCGTGGTTGTTTGTCATTGCGATGGCCTTGTGTCTGGCATAACTGTCCTCCCCTTTCGCATGCCTTATCTAAAACAATCGCTCACATCAAATCGGATGTCCTTCGAGGCTGCCCCTTTGGGCCTCGCCGAGAGATTGATGAATTAGTGCACACAGGGTGGGGTCAGAATCGAAGCAGAGCCATCATGTGACAGTGGACGACCTCGAGATGTGTGCGTGTGGGTAAATGTAGCTGACGTCAAACATCATACAAATCCACCCCCATGCCGCGCCATGGCGTGTCATTTGCAATTAGTGTCCATTGGAGGGACAGACAACAGAAAATCCTTCTTCAATGTAAAATTAGTTGCCCCCGTTGAGAGGCAGGCAGCGCAAGGAGCTCGCTCGCCGAATCGACAGAATTGTTTACGTGGCCACCCCACATCGGGGGTCGGTTAGTATAAATAGACACACGAGCACACGAGGTGAGTAGTCGATTCGTCAACACACCACGAAGTCGACGTCGAAAGTCTGATATAATCGCACAAGTGCACAGGTGTCTTGTTTACGCAGCAGCAGCCGGCAATCACACCCCTCACACCCCTCACAGACGAGTGTATCTCGAATTGGACAGTTGATTGATGTCTTGACGAAGTCGAACGCCTGCAAGACGGGTCAAACGATTCGCTGTTGGTATTTGATCTCGGAAATGAAATGACCCCAAATGTTTACAGTTCTGATGATGACGATGATGATGGTGGATGGGCGTGGCTGCTGTGTGGCCCGAACGCTTAACGTGTTTCCAACAGAACCCTCAAAGTTGATTTTCTCAAACAATTTGAGGCCGGTTAATGGAAACTTTTACGATTACGTCTTCTGTTTGCTTTGTTAAGATACAATGTCGGTGGTGGGGGGTTTCTCCTAGAGGACTGGATGGCGGGCCCGAGTGTCCCAATTCAATGATATCACTTGTAAGTATTTTTGGAGACATTTTGAGAGGTTTGTTATGACGAATTGCCAATATTGGTCGCCGTAATTGATTCAGCACACTTTACAGCACCCAACGATGGGATTGAAATTTAAGTAGTGGCCGACAGAATTTGAGAGTTTGAATGCGAGTTTGTTGTTGTTCTTGTGGGACCATAAAAAAAAACCCAGTGAAACGAGGTCCTCGGCATCGAGCAAGATTTACGTCGACCTAGTTGATCCCATCATGTCTTTTAGGTAGGTAGGTAAATGGGTGTCTGATGGCGATGTAGCCGGGGCTCACTTACAGATACAGATTACAGAACCATTTGAGTCCATTGTGCCCATGCTCCCAAGTGTTCAACTACCGTGATACCTACTGCAGTTCAAAAATCAACCAGCTTCATGCTTGAATCTTAGGAGGGTTTATCAGTTCAACTTCCCTTCAGTCTTTCAGCTGTATGAAGAGGTGTTTTTCCTGGAAAATGGCTTCTTTGCCTTGTTAGGACTGAACATTCGCAAAGCAGATGTTTGACTGTTTCTGTTCCTTTCGGTGTCCTCAACTCTGCCGCTTCTGCAAGAATCGTTGTGCTGTATATTTCGTCGCATTTCATGTGTACCTCTGCCCCGGTGTCCAGTAAGGGCTCCTATTAGCGTCCGTACGACTAAACCGGATTAATGATGTTGATCTCCTCTATCCCGGCATCGAGCATAAAGTCCTTGGTGTAGGTCCAATATTCAGGCAATCCTAGCGAGTACTGGCCTAATCCAGGGCGTCTCCTTCTAGATTTATCTTTAAGGAGGTAAATTATAAGGGATTTTTAGAGATTCTCCCAACTCGGAACCCTCCATCTCGTGACTGTCCGTCGTTTCATTTTCTTGTACACCAGTGTCAAAAAATTACCAAAAAAAAAATACTAAAGCATACATAAATATAAACATGCTAGTCAAAAGGTACTGTATGGCTTTAAATTGCTGTAAAAAAAGCTATACAGTGTAAATGGGGTATACTGCCGCGTGTGCTTGACTGGGTAATTATATTAGTAGTCAACAGGCAGGCCGCTGCTATCACGGCGATCCGACCGAAATCGCTGCTTATATCCTTAACGCTACCATCCTTGACAATTCCGGATCCTTACCATTAAACACTGACTTCAGGATACCTAAATACATCTTTAAACAGCATAACCTCCGGATCCTACTGGACGGTCCTCTGCGAATTTTCACAGATGGATCTAATACCATGTTTCGACCGCACGAAACCACGAGGTTTTACCAACTCCCTCCGAAGCTACCAGGTTCCACATACATTTTCAGCCACTTTGAATTCAACCGTCCAGAAGAGGATGTCAAAACGAACTTCAGTTTATTTTGATGATAATTTTCTCATTCTATCAGCTGGTGTCGTCACCCTATTTCATTTTTCCTGTCAACAGACAGCTGATCGGGCGGCCATTTAAAAATTGAGAGCGAGTGACATTTGTTTTGGCGGGCAATTATACATTGAGAGCGAATGACTCGATAATTGAGAGTGAAACCACTTCAGCCTCGGTGGGTACGGATTATTGAGGTTTCAGTAAATCTTTATCCGAACCTCGGGGTTTCAGTTCGGTGGAAACGTGCCATAAGATGGGCAACGGAGAGGGTTTGTAAGTCCACTTTAAGGGCCTGCATTTTAAACAAGTCATTCCGACTAAGAAAGCACTGTAGCGTATTTATGGCAGAAACTATAGCGACAAAGGAAGTCCTGTCCTGGATAAAAAAACAATGAAATATTAGCCACAAATATTGTCATCTGATCGGACAGCCAAACAGCAATCAAATCTCTGAATGCAGTCACATTTAACTTTCCCTGAATTGCCGCCTATCGCTTAACGAGGTGGCTGAGTATTTCAACATCCTACTTATGTGGGTGCTGGGATACAGTGAAATCCCAGAGAATTTCAAAGCCAACGAACTCGCTAGAAAGGGTACTTTCAGCACTCTTTCCGGATGGAAACTTGACGTCCATGCCTATCGCTACTGCAAGGCATCTACTAAAGATCGAAATGCTCTCTCATATCAGACGAATATGTTCTACTGGCACTGGGTGCCTCATTACAGAACAATTATTTCTTACTCTCGATTCAAAACGCTCACGGGCAGAGTTGCCGCTATGTGACTTTGGTCGAAGTTTGACCCTTTTTTGACGCCGAGAGACCGTGGCACGGCTTAAAAAATACCTACATTTTGACATTTTATATATTTTCCTGGACGACTCTTGGAGACTATTTTATGAGAGACATATTTGTACTTAAACAGATTCGCAGTCGGGTTTTAATGACACAATATTTGAAATTAGTTTGAAATGGAATTTTTTCAAAGGATAGGAAATGCGACTTCCGTGGATAAGCGACCATTCTGTAATGTATGTTCACTATTATTTTCAAGCCTAATTTTTTTTTTATAATTTGCGCGTGCTCAAGGGATTGCTAATACCCGTATGTTTCCGGGTCAAGACACAGCACGGCCGAAGGTATAGAGGGAGAAAGGGAGAGGAGGTAAGTGTGCACATTGGTCTTAAATATTTGCGGATTGTAGTCCGTGGGAAATATTAGCTTGGGAAGAGCATTCCACATTCGTGCAGTGCGGCTGAAGAACGAGTCTCTGAATTTAACTGTGCGTCCGAAAGTGGGCTTAAGGGTATACTGATGAGCATTCCTGGCGAGACGAGCATTGCGGGTGAATTCATGGAGAGGAGGAATGCAGTTGGCTAGCTCACTTGAGCATCGTTTGTTGAAATAACGATAAAACACGGACAAAGAAGAGACGGTACGTCAATGTTCGAGGGAGTCTAATGAGTCTGTGATATTATTGTCTCCTTTAAGTTTTATCGCTCGCTTTCGGATTCTATCAAGTAGGTGCAGGGTGGTCTTCGGTCACCGGACCAGATATGAGTGTTGTACTCAAGCTTTTTGGGGGATGTACGCCTTATAAATTAAAGCCATGTCAGAAAGGGTGAAATATTTCTTGCATCGATTAAAGGAAGCTAAACATTTCGCAGCATTCTTGGCATTCCTATTAACCTAATGAACTATTTGAAGCACAAAAAACATTTGGAAAAAATTAAATTTGTTCAAGTAAAGAAGATGCAACTAACAGGCTGCATCACTCCTAAACATGAAGAAACGTAGAGAATGCAGAAGTCAAACTGATCTTTGTATGCTCTGAAAAGACCAATTCTTTAATTGGATGTCGAAGCTGGCAAAGCCACATACAACCATATACTCGGACTGGAAAATTGCTCAACCTGTTCGTATGTTTATTTAGTTGATGGGGTTAGATTTCTATAACACTTCATTTACAAATTAAGTTTGAGAAGATCTAGTCGCACGTTATCTTCTGCTTTAGGTATCCGTGGCAAGACCAAGCCATTGAAATGAATGAAATTCCTTCTTTGTTAATAGCTTTTTTTCGACTATTTGTGCTCCGTGGCACTTCTTTTCCGACTTTTCTCAATTTTTCGCGTCATTCAATGAAGTGTCCTGCTCAGAATGAGTAGGCCGAATCTTAGCACACACATTGAGGCTATAACCGGGCATTGCGCCATCGGTTCTCACGCCTCCAGAATAGGTATTCCCTACAACGACTTCTGTAGAAGTTCCAGAGATGAAGAGGCCAATCAGCTGTCAAAACAAACAATTCAGTGCATTCAGTAATTTTTGAACATTTTTATTTGAGCGAATTCAGTCTAATACTTTTATACATTCACATGGAATGGTGTACATATTCAATCAGTTTGTTACGCAAAGTAATTCATTTCACTAAGTTCTTCACATAAGTTCAAATTACCGAAAGTCCCACAGTAAAAAAAAACGTCACCAAATTTGGTTAAAAATTACCAAACTGGCAACCATGAGTCTAGGATGAACCTTCGCGGGTACCATCATACAGACAGACTAGAGCGGCCTCTGGATAGCTGCCTCCGGTTTCGAACAATAACTAGTTTGAGGTTCGTCAAACCTAATCTGTTGTAAACCGGAGTCAGGAGGAGTAGACCCTTCTGGCTAGACCCATACATATTTGTGCGGCACGAATAGTCCTTCTGCTATAAGGATAAGATCAACGTGAACATGACCAAAGATCCCACGCAGAATTTTCCTGTCGGAAACAATTAAGTCTTCTTCATGCGTTTTGTTATTGTAAAGCATGCCTCTGCACATACAAATCACGAATAGTCACGAATGTCCTTAAATACACTCAATTTGAGGGCAAATAAGTCATATAAAATTTAATTACGTCGTTACCATGCAAAACAAATTAAAACCAAACAATATAAATAAGGCAACACAAATATTGTGACGACTTTAATGAGTCAAGAAGAGCATTAAAAGTTTAATGCTTCGAAAATCTGTGAAGTCGAATGGGTGTACCTATAGTCATTAACACAAATTCACCTACACTCAGTTGGGGACCGGTCTAAGTACGGGACGCATCAATGCATGGAAATGAGCCTGGTCTCGAAGATTGTGGCTGATTCCGAGCTAAAGGACTTATGCACAACACCCAACTAGAAGCCAAACTGGCCTTTCTTGGAGACTGATTTGAAATCACGCTCCACAAAGAGCACTCAGCGTAGACAATTTAGAGAATTAAAAAAGTCCCGATTTATGTGTCCATGAAATACATGTATGTATGTCAGCTGGAGAGAGGAATCGCGACAACTTTCGTTTCGACTAGTGACGCCTCTCTTGGCCCTAAAACTTGTTTGACCGCTTTTTCGGTTTTTATAGTGTTCTCTCAGAACAAACAGATCAATCAGAGAATGTCATTGACACAATTTCGTGGTTAACTGCCAAAATCCCTTAAATTCATTGGAATTCGTCGGATTCGTGGAGGGTCAGCTGTGAAATTGGAAATCTGTTTGGTCCCACCCAGCCCACAGAATCCGTTGCGTGCGTTGTGTCCTGTCAAAAAATTGACAACTCGTAAGTAGAGTTATTAGAGGGAGAGAGACGGCAATCCAGCCCACAAGTGGAATCCATCACGACGGATGGCAACTTTTAATTTTGAATGAATATGTTTTGTTTTGTTGAAAATTATTTTTGAATAATACCTAATAGTTCAGTAACTTTAAAATTTCGAATTTCTTAGATTTACACAAAATTATAATAGAGAGGAATATTTTTTGTGGGATATCAACACACTCACGCAACGGTTTCCATGGGCTAGGGTGTTAAGATGTGACTTCTGCTGTAATTGATATGTCCACATTTGTGATGCCCACATTTCGCAGGTGGCCAGATTGTTTGACGTGTTCAAAAAGAGTGTGTGTAATGCAGAAATACATACAGTGGCGAGCAAAACATCATTTCAATTTCTGTGGTTTTTCGCCAATAAAATTGTTTGTTCCTTACTACGGATTTGATTGACATTCAGAGCTGTTTTCTTGCTTAATTACTAAAAAATAGATAAAAGAAATCGTTTAATTACAAAGGCTGGAATAAAACAAAAATCATGAGGATTCGATGAATCCAGTTTTGCACGTTTCATTTTTCCTTTCTTCTTTTTGCATTCACTGTTAGGTATTAACTTGGCGTCTCACACTTAATGTTAAATTTAGTCATTATGATCTTGGCACTATACTTGTCGAAAAATCAGGATTTCTATTTCAGGAGTTTAAGATTTAACCTTAAAACAAATAATATAGATAAAAAATACCCAGAACAACATCGTTTTACAATCTAAAAAAGTCTTTAGTTATGCGAAAAGTGCCCAAAGCTGTTTATCTTCACCTTAATGAGATCGGTACGGATTCCACAAGCGGATTCCACAACAGCAAAAGCTATTGCGAACATTACGCGAGAGGACTCTTACAAGGACCCTGGGTAGAAATCGGCTATTAAAAATAAAAAAAAACACGAAAAAACGATACGTACGAAAAAAAGAAAATATATACAAAAACTATAGGTACGATGAAATGTAGAAGAGAAGAAGAGAATAAAAACTGAATTTCAGAAGACTATAAATGAGTCAAAATCAACAGGTTCCATTCCGACGGAAACTGAACACTTAAATCAAATCCGTCGTAAGGAAACAATTTTTTAGATGAAAAACCAGAAAAACTAAAATTATGTATCCAGTTTTGCTCGCCACTGTACATGCCATTATTTAAAAAAAAAAAGTCTACAATAATAGATCTACAAGCGATTAAAGTGCTATTCAAAAATCCGTCATTCTATTTGTGAATTTTCAAACAGAGAACGGAATACACAAAGAAGACAAACGCGATCCACAAATTCATGACCAAAGAATTCGAAGTTCCAGTTGGCTTGGATTCGACCCGTGGTTCAATGGGAATGAGAAAACTCCATATGAATTTAGTGTCAGAGTTTGCGAAGTTCGCAATTCATAGTTTGCTCATATGAATGGCACTTAAGTCTTGAAGGTTCAGCACTCATTCGAACAGAAGTGGAAATGTGAGAATCGCTTCCATTAATCGCTCATCTCTTCTTCTTATCAAGTTGTTAGATTAAAAGAATGTATACCGCAAGATATTATCGCTTAAACAATGGGATCTTATTCCGCATGCATCATCAGCACGTCTTCATCTACTGTGAAAACTGATACCCCAACCTTCTGGTCGTCCATATGCTGGCCTTAAGAAATAAAGCTATCTTGGCGATAGTTCCTTTTTGACTTCAAGAGGTAAAATAAAACGGAGATTGTCAAATAAATTCTGTGTAGTTTAAATAACAAGCACATTTCAACGTTTGCAACTAAATGCTGGCTGATGGCAATTTGAGCTTTCTAGCTGAATCAGAAATCAAGTACTATCTTGTTGCCCCTTCCCCTGTTATTTTTTGTATTCAGCAGGTAGATATAGGGGAGCCACAAAGTTAATCTGTGGCAAGATGTCTCAATGTATATGAAAATAAGTCTGCACGAAGTTGTCTTAAAATCTCAGTATTTGAACAGTCATCTGTGGCCGACTGAATTCTTGAAAGCAGCCTCTTGACATTGAGAAAAGAATGACAAATCAAAAGAATACAACTAACAAGTGAACGGTCGAACCTATATACTGCACTGACTACGCTTGAATAGGCTTGAATAGGCTGAATCAAAATGAGATAGACGCAGATGACGTTGAGTGAGTGGCAACAATGTGAGTGGGCATACAAGGGCTGTTCGATAAGTTCCACGAAGGTGCTAGCACTGCATGATAATAATAATGGACGGCCCTACAGCCCGTAGATGCCCAGGGCCTATCTAAGAATAGGTTAGGTAGAGGGGCTGTTAGTGAATTCACCAGCACCATATTGGTCCATTGTAATACCCACAGTCAGACTGTACCACGGATTGACCACTCCAGTGCAGTTTATTTGATCCCAACGGCAAATGGTAACTGGACCAGATTTGAAAACCAGATAAAAGCGTATTAACTTTGCTTTCACTGGGATTGGAACCGGCGATCCCGCTAACTAGGGGCAGGCACTCTACCAACTGCGTCATCCAGTCGTCTCGACATTTGGGTTAGTTTGATAAAATCACTCTACAATAATGCTTTTAAGTTGATGTTAGATATGCATAAATATGTTTATGGATGACGAAAAGCTTAAGTCGGCTTTTTGATTTAGGTCAAACTAAAGAGGAAGGCTGACTATGAATTTGGCCAATATTCGTACATTTATTTAACCTTTCGTTTAAGGAATATTACGAATTTTTCGATTTAAATAATACAACTGGACATTATATCATACGTTATACTGAACCACCACAGTACATCTGTTTTCTTCTATTTGACAAGGATTAGTCAGTGATAGTAGTGCATACTTAGCGGTATGACGGTATGGATTCCCTTCTGCTTTATGACTTCAAAATATAGAAAAAGATCAATTATTTACAACGAGGATGTCACGAGCTATAACTAATTTATTTTATGGGCAAGCCTAATGTCTTGTTTCGGTAGCAGAGCTGACAACCGAATGGTTAAATGTCTTCTAGACTCAGCCAGCAGGCAATTTGAAGAGAGACTGATAGAAATCAAAGCAATCGAGTGGTTTTTGTGTCATGCACGCATTTCAAACCAATAATTTCGCTGCATAAGATATGATCCATAACCTTTTCAAATTGCCCCAGCATTAGAGATCTAGAAGTGTGCAAATTCAAGATTGCATTTGACAGCTACGCAACTCTCCAGACAGCTGACAGCACCTCTCCCAATTGAGCCATCAAAAGTAGTCGCCATCTACCTTCCCGACCAACAAATTGACTCGAAAATATGTACATTTCAACGCAAGGTCAAAACGGCATCCAACAATCTCCCAAGTTTTCACTTTTTAGACCAATCCTCTATTTTTATGAATATTTCGTAATAACGAATAAATTATGGCCGTCACGGCATCTGTCACCAGACTTCTCGAACGATGCCAATTAACTTGAGCATCTGGCAACAGTCGGATTCTACACGAAGGACAACACGAATTTCGTCTGCACGTCAGTAGACAACAATGATCTGTCAACGTCAAACCCGTTGTTCCTAATCTGTCATGGCACAGGCAAGTCCAAAATGTTACAGCAGCCCCGATGTACACAGTTGTAAGCGTGCATGTGTGTATTGGGATTTGCTCATTGCACATGATGTTTGAAATTTTCTCGTTTCACCTTCGAGTGTGTACAAGCGAATACAAACGTCATTCTGTCACTCCTCCCTCCCGGGACAAGGAGAGCAGGGAATACGAGGGACCTTGAACTAGTTAATGCACAACACTTCGCCACTCAGGATCCCCGGAAGTCCTTCCGAGGCGCAGCCACAGCCACCGTCGCACCGCCGTTGTCTATTGATGTGGAAAACAAAAAAAGAGAAGAAAATTCCCCAGCGATTCCCTTGACAACTGACATCCCCCGGAATAACAAGCCAAGTCACGGGGAACACAAAAGCGATGAACACTATCAGTTGCCACTGTGGAACAGTGGCAGGCAGAAAGCAAATGTCATCATGCGTGAGGAAGGGTAAGGTAAGCGCAAGGGTTGTTACGACGACTTGCGACTTAAGGGACACAGGTTGAGTTTTCCGGAGAAGGAAATTTCTGAAGGATGTGCGCCTGCATTGTGTGCCGCTCATCCTGGGGGATGAAAGTGCTCGCGTTGTAACACAACCAGCATCAGTTGGAAAAGTGGTCCTTTCAAGGCAGCTGCATCATCACCACACCACACGGCACTCACACATTTGTGTGCGTGTTGGTTTTTTACTCTCTTCTGAGTTTTTTTCGTTTTTTTTTCAGTTTTTCACGCGAACTGGGCAGACACAGGGAATTGCACGCGTTTGCGGAAAATCAATTTCCCTTTCGATTTTGATGAATTCCACAATTTGTACGAGGCCTTCTGGGCTCACAGCTGAACGCGGGGTGTCCCCCCGGATGGGGTTGTTCTTTTTTTGGAGAGGTGGAGAAGAGAGGGTGAATTACCTATTTTTCACTTTCAGCACATCCCGACTGCTGTGACGTTTCCACAAGATTTTCCTTTCCGTTCGCACTTCACTTTTCACTTGTAACTCAGCACAGGGCCACTGGCTCCAAATTAAAATTCGCAAAAATAACGTCGAGAGCACACCGTAAGAGAATGAGAGCAACGAGGGGATCTGCTGTTGTTGTTGTTTATTTTATTTTTAGGACTGCTGAATTGCACCGTTGGGGATTCGCGTTGGAAGCGAGAGCGTTCTGAAAAGCGTCCGACCACGATATCGTGTTTCTAACAACTGATTGGGGTTAATCCCTATCCGAGTGTGTGTCTAGACAGAGGGAGGATATTTTTTGAAAGTAATTGTGTTGTGGTTGGTTTTTTGTTTTTGCCAGTGAGGCGTGGTGAATATGGTGAGTTCGTGGGGCGAAATGCGCATGCGGCAGATTGCAGTGACAGGGTGATGCGGTGCGGGTTTTTTTTTTAAGAATAACAATTTTGACGTTTATCTAGTGCGCGATGGCATTGAGGGATGTGATTGAATATCTGGTGGGGTTAGAAAGCCTTGGTTCGTATGCAAATACATTTCATTTACATCTCTAATCAATTCGATTTACTGACTGAATAGGACGGACGATGAACTTACACATGTGTGAACGATAAGGTCGGAGGACTAATTTGGGACTGATGGAGTGGGGGAGAGTCCAGTTGGCTTGGGTTGGCTTGTGGGGGTGAACGGGTGAATGGTCTCGTCGGCCGTAAAGTTTGTCTTCCCCATGGTTGTTCATCGGACTGTGTGTGTCCCTTTGGATGTCAACTTTTGATGGTAAATATTTGTTTTAGCACGTTGCGACATCTTAGAACAAACTAAAGGGATGGTTTTTGGTTAAAGAGGCATTGATTTTGGAGAGAGAAGCACAGAATCCATGCACGGTGGTTGGATTTCTGAAATAGTGAACCTCTGGTCAGATTCTGTGCTACATAACGAAATGAATTAGTTTTCCAAATGAAAGCATCGCGACTAACATTCAATGTTACCGGTACATTATCTTTTGTCTTTTGTTCAGTATCTTTTGCTATATATGTATACGTCATACCGTGGGGTACTTGTCCGCAAAATATGGCGGAAAACCCACATTATTTAACAACTCAAGACAAAAAATGTACGCAGGCTTCAAATAAAATATCGTAGCTATGAGAAAGGGCTATCAGACGACAAGATCCTGTCCAGCGTAATGTGTGAACGTCTAAATCCGTTTTGTGCCGCACTAATCGGCACCTACCAGTGCGGCTTTCTGCCCAGCAAATCGACAATAAACCCAATCTTCAAATTAAGGCAAACCCAACGAATTTCAGATCGATACCCACCAACCCTTCATCGATTTTAAGGCCGTATACGACAGCGTCCATTGCAAGGAGCTGTTCGATGCAATAGCTGACTTCCCGGAAAAACTGATCCGGTTGTGTCGCACTAACAAACACGCGATGCACCGTACAGTTCGGCTCGTGGACTTCCGAGCCGTTTAAAACATGCACCGCGTTGCGGCAATGAGATGCGCTGTCGTGTGATTTCTTCAATTTGGTACTGGGGAAGATAGTGTGGCGGGCGACTGTAAACACGGAAGCCACTATCTTCTACAAGTCAGTCCAACTGTTGGGATATGCAAACGATAGCGACATCGTCGCGCGTTCCCAACGAGCCAGTGGAGACTTTCACGGCAACTGAAGAACAGGCGCAGCAAGCTGGTTCTAAGGTCAATGAGAATAAGACGAAATATATGCTGTCGAGAAAGAAAACAGCCGCCGAATACTACCTGCGGCAAAACATCACAATCGACAGTTGAAATTTTGAGGTAGTGATGGAATGTGTCTTTCTCGAGCCAAACTTGAACTCCACAAGCGAAGTCCTAATGTGGACCCGACGTAGAACCGCCATTGGCAACCGGTGTTACTTCGGTTTGTCACTGGCAACTGGCTTCAAAACGCCTGACCCAAATAACTAAGGCCATGATCTACAAAACCCTTATTTTGCAGTCCTGCTATATGGAGCCGAAAGATGGACGCTAAGAAAAACTGTAGAGCTGATTCTTGGTCGGATATATGGTCCCGTCTGCGAGGAAGGCGAATGGAGGAGTAGACACAACCGTGAGCTCTACGAGCTGCACCAGGATGGAAAGGAAAAAATCCGTCGACTGCACTGGCACGGCCACATCGAGTACCAACGATCGAGCTAAGAGCTAAGGTCTTCGAATCTGAGCCTCCTGCTTCGAGATTTAGAGGAAGACCGAATCTCCGGTACAAAGACCAAGTCATCGTGACAGCAACACAGCTTGGTTCTGACGACTGGCAGCAGCGTGCCCAGGACCGTCAGCAATTTCCCAGGCTCTGACCATCCAGGGGTCGTCGGCCTAAAAAATAAATAAGCACGAGTTTGGACATGAAAAAGAAGCATTATAATAATAATATAGTACAATATGGGTGGCGCGACACTCCGAGGCGGACCTGGGCCTAGCTGCTCAGCAACCACACTATTCTTCTCTCACCCGTGGAAGGGACCTACACTCCCTGTGCCGATTTCGAGCGGCGAATCTGAGAAACTTTTTCTAGACAGGAATACTCTTTGAGCATTGTCAGTGACTCGAAAGAGGCGGAGCCGTGAATTATCAAAGTGGTAGGAACCTGGCACCCTCTGCGTAGGAGTCGACTCACTTACCCACTACGCCACGGCGACCCAAAAGCAGCATTATAAGTCACTCAAAACAAACACTGGATGGCGCAGTTGGTTAAGTGTCTGCCCTTGTTTAGTGGAGTCCCCGGTTCGAATCCCAGCTTCTATCTGGTTTTCAAATCTTGTCCAGTCACCATTTGCCGTTGGGATCAAATTAACGACACAATCACTGGAATGGTCAATTAGTGGTAGTGGTCTTACTGTGGGTATCACAAGGGATCAACATGTGCTTGTGAACTCTCTAGCAACCCCGGTTACCTAACTCAATCACTTAAAAGAGGTGGGATGTCGTGAAAAGGGCTGTTTCTGCGTCTGGAATTAGCAGAAGTAGTAATAATTTATTCTTCAAAAAATTCAATTTAATACAATACAGTAGCAGAATTACATTATGGAATATAATATATGACGTGCAACCTATAGTTCAGAAGGAACTAGAAGTGAAAGTAGTGAGTCATTTAAAAACGATTAACAAAAATAATTAAAATGATATACAGAAATATAGTGGGGTCGCAATTCATTTTTGTCTCACCGAAGTTTTAATGTTTCCATAAATGGATATTCTTCTGCAAATAAACCGTAAATTGCAGGAGTTGCACAAGGGTCCGTCCTTAGTCCAGTTTTATATAACATTTATACATCCGATTTCCCTAACTTGACAAACTGTAGTATCGCCCTTTTCGCTGACGATACTTGCATTTATTCATCAGATGTAATTGGTTTCAACGTTGAAACTAATCTACAATCTGCCTTAAATGCGATCGAAACATATTGCATTAACTGAAAAATTAAGATTAATGCTTCTAAGACACAAGCTATCTTTTTTACTCGTAAAAGAAAAGCTTGTTTACTTCCTAGCAACAGACTTATTGTCAATGGAAAAATATCTTGGTATTTATTTAGATAAGCGCTTAACATTCAATCTTCATGTACAAGAAACAATTAAGATGGTTAACACAACTACGCGAATACTGTATCCATTTATATGTAGACGTTCAAAACTCAATGTTGCGAACAAGCTACTCATTTTCAAAGCTATTTTTCAATCTATTATATTTTATGGGTCTCCTGTCTGGGGTAAATGTGCAAACGTTCGCTTACGCAAGCTGCATATAGCTCAAAATAAACTGCTTAAAATGATTCTGGATTTTCCATGGTTTTTTCCAACAAAAGAATTAGATGAAATGGCCAACATTGAAATGGTAGCACAAAGGATTGAAAAAATTCTGTTAAAATTCAATATTTCGTCTTTATCTTCTGACAATGTCTACATCTCTAATTTGGCTTTATAATTTGTGTATATTTATTGTATTTATTTATTTATTTATTTATTTATTTATTTATTTATTTATTTATTTATTTAATCACTTATTTATTTATTTATTTATCTATTCATTTATTTTTTTATTTAATCACTTATTTATTCATTTATTTATCTATTTATTTATTTATTTATTATTTATTATAATAGCTACACACATCACTTCAATACCATTCAATAATAGAACCATTGTTTCATGACTGAGTTTCGCAACTATTTCTCTCTTCCCTCCTCCTATATGTATTACTTTCTCTTTTTTCTTTTTTTTTCTCTCGTTTTAATGAAGGTTTTCAGTGGCTTTTCCTACTAAATTTGAAAAAATGTTGTGATATTATTTTAAACATTTGCATTTATATTATTGTAGTAAGGTACTTTTACCATATCTCTGTAATTCAAAATTTTTAAATTGTATGTATTGTAGATTTTATGCCACAATAAAAGAAGTGTTAAGTGTTTAGTGGGGTCGCAAAATATATTGTGAAATTTACTTATAAGTTGACAACAAAAAAATATAGAAAAAGATATGTATGTGCGTAATAGAAATTAAACAAAGCAAGCAACTAATATTAATATAATATATGATAAGAATTCAGATGCAGACACAAAGCAGATATGATATTTCATCATAGCTTTTATTCAAGAGCCACTGTTTTATCATCTTTAGAAATCGATTCGAATGTCACATGGTAAGTAATTATAGAGTCTGGGAGCAAAAACCGGAAAAAAGTTGAAGAAAATTTGCAGATTATGATATGGTACAGTAACCACATTCAAATTGTTGGTTCTTAGCTTGTAGTAATCGGTGCATCTATTCAGTTCATAGCCTGATCTAGAAAAAAGGATCTTTAAGACCTTATAACAGTAGAGATGTTTTAAGGGAGGAATTTAAAGACTTCTGAAAAGTAACAGACGGTGGGTCGCCGTGGCGTAGTGGGTTAGTGCGTCGATTCCTACGCAGAGGGTGCCAGGTTCGATACCCGAATGAAATGCTAAAGGGTAATTCCTGTCTAGAAAAATCTTCTCAAACTTCGCCCTTCGGAGTCGGCATTAAACTGTAGGTCCCTTACACGCGTGAGAGAACAATAGCACGCACAACACAAGTGGTTGCTGAGAAGCTAGGCCCTGGCCCTCTGCGGGCTGTAGCGCCACCCATATTATATATTATAAAGTAACAGACTAGTAAAAGAACGATTCTTGTTACAAATAAGACGAATAATGTGTTTCTGAGAAATTATAAGTGGGTTAATTTTGTTGAAATGAGTTCCACCCTAGGAAACTAAACCATATTCGAGCCTGGAATGGACTAACCCATAATAGATGTACTTAAGAAGAACATGTGAACAGAATGATTTTAAAAAGACATTGTTACACTATACAGAAAATAAATATACAGTGGACTCTCCCTAAGTCGAACTCTCTCTAACTCGAAATTTTTTGCCATATCTTACATACATTTCCCTCAATTTTCCATACAAAAACCTCTCTCTAAGTCAAACTCTCTCTCTAACTCGAACAAATTATGGTATCTCGTGACAATTCGACTTATGAAGAGTCCACTGTATATCTATCTAAAAATATAACTGTCCGGTAGCGGCTATGAGGTACTTTTTAAGCGCACTCGTATAGTTGGACCAGCTCATCCTCTAATCAAGTTTAACCCCAAGATACTTTTCTATAATGAAGCAATTCTCCGAACATGTAGGGTTCTTTGCGTTTGCTCCTGATTTACAAATATTCTTACTATGTAATTATTTTTTGCACAGTGGAAATAAAACGTGCCAAAGTCCAACTCTCTTCCACATAGATTAAAAAGCATTACCTTGGTTTTATCACTATTCATCAGATTATGCTGTTGGAACCAATGACCCAGGACTTCCAGGTCTTGATTCATATCGGCAATTAAGTTCAAAGGAGAGTTATACTGAAAAGCACATGCCATGTCATCAGCAAATGCATTTATCTTACTACGGAAATTCTGAGAAAATAGTGAGTTTATAAATATTAAGAAAAGTATCGGGCCTAACACAGAGCCTTGAGGAACTCCTATGGAGATGTTTCTAAGAGAACTCATTTGCCCATTTATTTTTACCCTCTGTCTTTTGTTAGACAAATACGACCTGAACCAACCCCTAAAACCATAATTGTATAATTTTACTAAAAGGATATTATGATCAACTTTGTTGCAGTTGATCATCAACTTTGATGCTGTTGATCATAGTAACCTTTTAGTAAAATTATACAATTGTGGTTTTGGCTTTCGTAATATCAATAAAAAGAACCGCAGTCAGATTTTTGCAGTTAAAACTGTCATAAACATTTGTGCACAAATTTAACGGAGCTCCTTTAGTTGAAAAACCTGACCGAAAACCAAATTGGTACTTTCTAAAGCAATTATTTTTATTTAAGAATTCGAATAGCCTAAGGCTTCATCGCTCTGGCTTAACAGCTAATTTAAAATTTTTTAAATTATATGTTAGCTTTATAAAATAAAAATAAATAAATAAGAATTAGATCATTCTATTCTCTATCGCTATCTCAAAAATCTTCGAAATCACTGCAAGTAAAGAAATAGGCCTTTAATTATTGATTATGATGTGATTTCACCCTTTTTATATAAAGGTATAACTTCTGCTTGCTAAAGATCATTAGGAAAAATGCCACAGGAGATGCTTGTGTTAAAAAATCCAGATATAACCTTTCAGCATAGGAGTCGTAGCACTTTGGCACTACGTCACGAAGGCCATTAGCGGTACATTTTTGGGTTATTTAAACACCATTTTCAAACCTCACTCTCCCCTAAAGCAAAACAAATATCAAATTTTACCACAAACCATTCACACTTTCCGATTTTCAAGGTCTCGGTGCGAAGCCCTTTTGCCACGATCTTGGCGGTTTTTCTGTTACACATGCGCTAAGTGATTCCTTCAACAGTGCGTCATGCGATCAGAAACGGACTAAGGTCAACATTGACACGTCGAGATGGGTTCGATGTGTATCGGTGTCAATATTGACGTAGCTCATAGACAGTGTGTGTCAGCCAGGGCCAATTGGTGAACCGCCCGATTGAGTAACGAAAGTCTGTGTACATTCGTGCGTTGCTACACACCACTTCCCGCGCTAATTTGTTGCCCATTCATGTATAAATAAGAGTTTAAGACACTTTACCCCAGCAGTTGCATCGAATATCTTATCGACAATGCTGCCTCGAGTAGTGATACTAGTTGCGCTGTACTTGTGCGTGGGTTCAGCAAAGTCTGTGGAATCTCTGGAATCTGCTGGCGGAAGGAGAAGTGCCCGGCATGCCGTTGGCGGAGGTTTTGGAGGAGGTGTCGGTTTTGGAGTAGTCGGTGGTGTAGCAGCAGTGGGCGGAGTAGGGGGAGGCGGTGGAGGATACGCCGTCAACACGGTCCCCGTCATCACGTCAGTGCCCGTTGTGCAGACATATCAAACCGTGCAGACAGTTCCCGTGGTGTCGACGTATCAAACGCTTGGTTATGCCGATGGCTATGGCTACAATGGTGGATATGGGGGTGGCTATGGTGGGGGGTACGGCGGCGGCGGATACGGAGGGGGTGGCTTAGTCGGTGGTGGTGCTCTAGTTGGTGGCGCCATCGGCGTCGGTGGATTCAAGGGCAGAGGTCACTACAAAGAGAGCTTCCGGTACAAGGCCAGGGGTGGATTTGGTGGCGCTGGATTCGTTGGCGGCGCTGGACTTGTCGGTTGAGGTCTTGTTAAAGAACGTTCCCAATAAATACTTTGATCTGCTTAGTCTTGTTTTCTGTTACTCTTCGAGAGAATGTCCAGAGTCGTTGATCCCTTGTCAAACTGGGTCAGGCTTGAACTTGCTGCGTGCTGAAGTGTTCTCCCAGAATATATTATGACGAAAGTTTCTCGGCATCTCATTTGCATGGTCGTTGGAGGGTCGTAAAAATCGGAATGAATGAATTTAAATTCTCGCGGAGGACTCGATTGACTATTTAAGAGCGAATGGAACCTGGTGTGATACTCTTAGTCGGTTAGTCGTGCATTTGCGAGAAGCATGAAGTTCTTTGCGTGTGCGATTTTGTTTGCTGCGTTAAGCGCTGCTAGGGCAGCGGAGGATACTCCCGAGAGTAGTGCGGGAGCGAAGGTCACGTCGAGGCTGTCGAATACATCCCCCGTGCCATATTTTCCGATAAGAGTATATCCACCGGGATTCGGTTGGCAGTGGAGTCAAGGATGGCCAGGCTCTGGTCCATGGGGATCTGGTTCGTGGGGCTCTGGTCCGTGGGGCGCGGGTCCATGGGGCTCTGGTCCATGGAGCTCTGGTCCGTGGGGCGCGGGTCCATGGGGCTCTGGTCAATGGGGCTCTGGTCCATGGGGCTCTGGTGCATGGGGCTCTGGCCCATGGGGCTCTGGTGCTTGGGGTGCGGGTAAATGGGGTTCTCGCCCAGGAGGCTCTGGTGCATGGGGCTCTCGCCCAGGTGGCTCTCGTCCATGGGGCACACGCCCAGGAGGCTCCAGTCACTCACCTTCGGGTGGTCGTCCAAAACCGCCAAGCAGGCCATCGAAACCGAGACCAGTAATGCCGCCGACATCAACACACCCACATCCACCACCGCCGCCACCACCCCATTCACCACTGACTGATGGCCACCACGATAAAGATCATAATCGGCCGCAGACACCGACATCTCCACACGATGGCCCAGGATTTGGCGACCATGGGGACTTCGATCATGAATATCCCGGCTCTGGATTTGGCGACCATGGAGACTTCGATCATGAATATCCCGGCTCTGGATACCCCGGCTTCGGAAACCCCGAACATGGACTTGGCGAACATGAAGACTTCGATCATGAATACCCTGGCTTTGGATATCCCGGCTTTGGCTATCCCGGAGCTGGCTTTCCCTTCCCTGGGTACCCCGGCCAATGGTCTTATGGAATGCACGGAATTTACGGATTTCCAAGCGCTGAGGAATTGTCGCCGGAGAAGAGGACACTTAAAGTTAAATAAATTTATTTCCTTTTGATTGGTTCTGTTTATTCTTAAGCTTCATTTGAACTTAGGCTACCTCATCGGGGCCGCAACTTTCCCTTCGTTTCGTGGTGATGCCGATGAGCAGCCATATTGCGACGTTGTCAGTTTCTAATTCACAAGCCAGCTAAGCTGAGGAGGAGCATTAAGACGACAAGCAATCTACGTGCTCGCCCTTGACTGCCCATGAATGGGGATTACTTGACAAAACAAACATCTGTCGAATTTCCATTTCAAAGGCCAGACACACAGCGGGTTACATAGTAACTGCCGCAACACATCGTCGAGGCTTTTGTTTCTTTTCTTTTCACAAGTCATCTCGAATTTCACACGTGAATCTCTTATTCAGTCGGCAGATCAGACAAGCCATTGACCGACACCGGCTGTGTGTTGCATGACCCCAAGACAATAAAACTGCTATTGTGTGTGATAGGAAAGTCTTTATTTACACTCCACTGAACTGGTCATCCGTAGAATCCGCCTCCGAAGCCATTGTTCACCGTCACTCGTTGACGCGTGCGCACGCGCTCTGTAAAGCGCACTCTCTGGCGAGTACCGCCGAAACCAGGTCCTCCGAAGCCAGGTCCTCCGAAGCCAGGTCCTCCAAAGCCCGGTCCCCCGAAGCCAGGTCCTCCAAAGCCAGGTCCTCCAAAGCCGGGTCCGCTAAAGCCAGGTCCACCAAATCCAGGTCCGAATCCAAATTGCCTCGCCTTCCGTCCGGAAGTGTTCTCGTGACCTTGAGAATCAATGTCCGCCACCGCACTGCCATCTGTGTCCGCCGCACCAACCGCCACGCAGAAGATCACCGCCAACCCAAAAGTTATCCAATAGACACGCATTTTGACAACCGAGCTTACGCAACGTCTTGCAATGAGACACTGTACCGCAGCAAACTATGATTTGTGAATTTATATCTGGGATGCTGTCGCGACCGCTTGGCATTGAACTTCAAATCGATTCTCATTGCCGCTGCTGCGATTTATTCCGACGCCAAATCAACTTACCAACTGAATGAGCTCGGAAGTCATTACGGCCATGGGGTTTTTTCGGCGGAACGCTGACAGCGCTTGGTAGCGGACAGTGGACCACCTGGGGCCGTGTTTAGCGGGGAATTTCTATAAGTACTTGGCCCGATCATAATTGAAGCCAATTAGTCGATGGTTTTTGTGTGTCTGCCTGTGTCGGCTGAGGTTGTAGTTTATTTTTCAAAAAACTGGTTCTTGTGCGCATCGCGCTTGAGCAATGCGCCCGGCTGATTAATTTGGTTCATCAGTCTTAATTGAGACGACGTTGTTGAGAGACGTGACGAGGGAATACAGCTCATTCAGAGGGTTTGAGTGCTTTTAAAGATTAGTTTGGTGCTGCGGTGACTTGGAATGGTCATCATTCGCTTGACAGCCTGACAGTGGTATTTCTCGAGGAACGTAAGCATGAGATAGAGCCATAGCCTCAATGGATAAAGTCTCAGAATCACACGCCCAGGATATTTATTTATTTATTTGTTTATTCATCATTGGATACATAATCATTTGACTACAATTAATTATTATTGATATTGTTAAAAATATTCAATAAAAATTCTTTAAACATATTTCTATTCAGTTGAAGGTCGACTTCATGATACATTGAGTTAAATAGTAATGAACAACGGGTTATGGGTTCGTTTAAACCATAATTCGTTCTATGAAATGGGAAAAATAAGAGAACATTCCTATTTCTTAGGCATCTTTCTGGGACATAAAGAGGCATAAGAGCTAGTAAATCCGGGGAATTAATCCTACCATTGAGTAAGTCCTTAATAAAAAGAAAGCTATGAGCTTGCCATCCACTTACTAAAGTTTTTAGATCAATTAAGGCACATCTAGATCTACAATTAAATAAATCTTCGGACCATCTCGGTTTCCTTAATGCAAAGCGCGTAAATCTTTTTTGAATGTTTTATCATGAACTAAACTGGAAATAACGCTGAAGTGTTCCAGTATGGGGATTACTAATGAAAAATAAAGGGTTCTTATATTATAAACATCATTAAATGCTACAGTATTCAGTTTCAGAAAGCCAAGCAAGGAATTTTATTCAGATATTATATAATCGCCGTGGCGTAGTGGGTAAGTGCGTCGACTCCTACGCAGAGGGTGCCAGGTTCGATACCCGAATTTACCACCTATCATAATTCACGGCTTCCACCTCTTTCACTGAGTCACTGACAATGCTCAAAGAGTATTCCTGTCTAGAAAAAGCTTCTCAAATTCGCCGTTCGGAGTCGGCATTAAGCTGTAGGTCCCTTCCACTCGTGAAAGAACAATAGCACGCACAACACGAGTGGTTGCTGAGAAGCTAGGCCCAGGTCCACCTCGGACTGTCGCGCCACCCATATATATATATATATATTATATAATCCAAATGTGCTGAGAAAGACAGCTTTGAATCAAATGTAACACCTACATCTTTGATTTCACTTACTAATAAAAGCCTCTCGTTACCAAGACTATAAACAAACGAAGATAATGATCGGAAAGCACTAAAAATCATACACTTGGAAATATTTAACCAGATGATTAAGGTGCGTGCACCGTCAAAAAAATTAATTTATGTCTTTTTGAAAATTTAAGCAATCAGTAATTGTTCAAATTTGTGAAAATATTTTCATATCATCTGCGAACATTAGAGAATTAGAAAACTGCAAGGAGTATGAGATGTCATCGACAAAAAGATTGAAAAAGAGAGGCCCCAAATGACTGCCTTGAGGCAAACCTGACAGAACTTCTATAAGGAAAGATTGCGCGCCTTCAATTTTGACAATCTGTTGACGATTAGGATTTTAGCCATTCAAGAAAATTAATTTTAAATTCCATTTTCTCAGCTTTTCAACAAAGTCTATGAAGCACTCAATCGAAAGCTTTAACGAAATCTGTATAAAGAACATCAACCTGCATTCCGTTTTCTAAAGTAGAAATACAAAAATTAGTGAAAAGACATAAATTCGTTGCAGTGGAGCGACCATTAACAAATCCATGCTGTCTTGAAGTTCAAATTTCTTTCGTCGCAAAATTCGGTCTGCGACAGCATCCCAGGAATTGTTGAAAGTCTTGAGACAAGCCTATAACTCTTAATTAAATGCCGCTTGTATAGATTGGTGTAATGGATGATAGTTTCCACTCCTCTAGATGGCCGCCACTAAGAAGTGATTCACAGAAAATTATTTTTAACGTTTTAAAAAGCGAATCAGGGCATGAGATGATATCGAATCAATCCCTGTTTTAATATTTGAATCAAGCTGAGTTAAACCATTATGGACATCTTGATCCGAAAGTGGAAAAATCTCGAAGTCTATTACCGAAGTAAGACTAGGATAAAGGTCTTCAGTATTCGGTATAATGTCAATATTTTAGTTCGACTGAAAATACTTTGCAAAAAGGTTGCATGTAGATTCGGCATCGCAAGCACTTTCACCGTCGAGCTCCATAGAATTTGGAAGAACCGAACTATGACGTTTTAAGTTTACGAAAATCTGTTTAAAAAATCAAATTCTTTACGTAATTGAATAAAGCGGTTTCGGTCTTCGGATATACCCGACTTTTAACATTTTTTTTGTTATGTAAAAATATTCAATACAATTTCTTTTTTATTTTCATTTGTTATGCAAATTTAGTCACGGTTTCACCACCTTTCGTGCATGTACAGATCTTCAAAACATGACTTGCCAATTCCAATTTCGAAAGAATGACCCGCGAACCGCATTAAAAGCCGATACAAGACGAGAGTTTGGACCACTTCGGACAAGAGTTGGGCTATGTCGTGAATTTATGTTCACAGGTTTAACTGCGATTGTGAATTTTAGGGTCATTTTGTTCACTATTGCTCAACTTGCCGGCAACTGGGGAGTTGATCAACTGGGTAGTTAGTCTGGACCCGAGGTTTAACCGGCGAGTTGAAAACTAGTTTTTTCAATATTTCAACTCACAGTCTGAAATTAAAATCCAGAAGTTGTCCAACTTTCAAACAAATTTCCTCTGGGATGTTTTTGACAAGTCACACATAAAATGTCATTTTCAACTTTTAATTTACGGTGTGTTCTGTTCGCGTGCGTTATGAGACGGAGAATTGAGAGCGAAGGGTTTTAGCAGAGATAATACGTGGATATCTGTGCCCTCCACTATCTCTGGTTTTCAGTTAATAAAGTCTAAATTTTGAGTATTCATTTCACTCGAACGCATAATATTGTTATACGAGGCAGGCAGACAACTACGATAATAAAAGAAAAGAGAGTAACAGAGAGAGTAAAATCCCTGATTTCATTCCTTAACATCTGCTATTTGAGGAGTTGATAAACTCACGAGTTGCAAATTGAAAGTTGAAACCATACAATTAGACTGAATGAAAGAAAATTTAGAAGTTGAAGTGAAAAATCCTAAAGTTGTGTTTAACTTTTAGTGAACAAATTCCGCTTCGTGAAGTTTTAGAAAAAAAAATCAACAATAACAGCGCCACCTATCGGGCCTACAGCTTTTTTTTTCAGCATAACACCGTATATCGTTAAGCAATGCATGATCGAGTGATGAACATAGTATTCAGATATCGGGTGGTGGGAATATAAAACAGAGGGAACACTCCCAGTAATCACTCATGAGTGAAGTGCTTTTGTTAAAGGGAACATTCAAATCTCTGAATATAAATGTTCCTCACAGTAGGTTCTTTCTGTCAAGTTGACGTTTGAAAACTAGTGTTCTTGGAATTTAAGGGTGTGGCCAAGGCGGGTTGAGGTCGGTGTAAGGTACATGCAATAATGTTTTTAGACATTCGAAGGGGAAAACCAAGGAATCATAAATCAGGGAGTTTCGGGGGCACAGGAAATACTTTCAAGAACTTATTTAGATTCGATTTCAAGATTTGACTTATTTCGTCAAAGTATTCCTCTTCCGAAACAGTATTCTCCATTTTGTTGTCACTTTTTTTCTCCCTTGAAGTTACCTTCAATGCACACTCAACTTTTCTCTACTTTCAAAATATGTGAGTGGAGGGTTTTCGTTAGGCTTAATAAAACTTTCTTTTGTTCATACAAAATGGAGTTTTCCCTCCAAAATACTGAGAAAACCCTCACACTCAATTCATGTTCACACCACCCATTGATAACTTGTATAATGGATAAAAGAGTAGCATAGCAATTTAAAATATCAACGGCAAACGATTTTCGCATGCAACGCGGGAACATTCCGCATATAAACCTCACATCTGATGCGACGAAATTTGAGCGTATAAAAACGACCTGAGTCGGAAGAGTGATTTCAGCAGATATAATGGATGATAGAGATATCCAACTTCGGCCGTTTTTACTCCTAGCCCACAACGAAGATGTAGTGGTAATCCGTTGTATTTCACTTATACATTTACAACGCTCGTCAATTCACCACAATATGGGGGCCGATTCGTGAATTTTGTGGGAAAAAGCAGCAGATTCATGAATTTAGTTGGGAATCCATGTACTTTACATGTAACATACATGGGTATGTTGCTCGGAGGGTGTTCAAAAGTTGACTAGTATTTTTAAGGGAATTTTCTTACATTGTTATATGGACTTTCGTGAATAAAAATGTATTGCAATGTCCATTTAACTGGAAATATTTGACCTAAAATTAATCCTTAAGTGTATATATAGCCTATTCATAAACCATACCTGAGAAATTAACTCAAAAAATGAAGCCCGCTTTATACGCTTAATTCATGAATGCTGGAAAAACTCATGAATTCAATTTAAACAATTTGATAAGAACAGTGGCAAGATATTGGAACTATTACTAATGCTAAAAAATGGTTGTCAAAACTTCTTTATTGTAATTCACGCTTTAATAATATTCTTATTATTAGTTGTCTAAACGCGTGAATGTATTATTCATTTTTATTCATATGAAAAAATGCACACTATGTTGTGCATTCATTAATTATGTCCAAGTATTTCAGATTGTAAATTGCTCAAAGTTTTAGCGAATCGACTTCATGAACATAAGCTTTGTTCGTTCGTTTACCCCTCCATACTGTGTTGAAAATTTAACACCGAAATTTGAAAAAAAAAAAAACTATCAAATAACGACCGAATTTTCAAATGAAACTTACTAAGGTGGGGAAGGGTATCATCTGGTCCACAGCTGTTCTCAAGAGCTCACACGTATTCACAGACAGGGAACAAAAAGCGTATAAAAAACGCTGTCTGATGAAATCAAGGGGCAAGGGAGGTAGAAGTTGGATATCTCTATTATAGGTTATCTCTGGATTTCAGACTGCAAGAATATTTCACAGTCACGTAGAAGATCACCGCCAACTCAAGAGTTATCCAAAAGACACGCATTTTGACAACCGAGCTTACGGATCCAACGCAGACTGCGACTGTGATTGCTATTTTCAATCACTGTGAAAAAACCGCAGTTATGTAGTCATTTTTGGCTCATTTTTATGTCGAACCTCTTTCTTTAACACTTTATTTAATAATTCAAAAAAAAAAAATCAAGCCAAAATACTTTCCACCTATACGCCTCCCTAAAATCCCAATCAGGAACAGAACAATTTACTGTATTTGAACAACAAGTTGATCAATCAAACCGAAAAGTCAAAATATATTGTCTACCATACTACAAGTATGCCGATTTGTAGTAACGAACGTTCACATTCATGTTTTCGCCCATCAAGCACGGCTGTCAAGCAAATCGTATTGAAAAATTTGTGAGTGTGAACGGCGCTACTAGATGATTTATCCTCGGTATCGAAGTTCAGTCAGGACGGTGGCTAAACAAACGACACAACCTTTCCCTCAGAAGGGAAAAACTGCTCTAAATCTCTAAGCCCCTTTCATCTAGATTAAGAACAAGTCCAAGATAAAGCCCTTTTAATGGACAGAAAGGTTGTTATTCCAAATTTACATCATGCTGATGGTCGTCCAAAGTAAACACACAACTTTGAGAATAACTTACAGTTTTATTGGTGTTTTCGTCGCTTTCGCTGGAATTGCCAAGATTACAAATACCCCCTGCTTACATTGAGGGGGCACGACACTCCAAGACCTCAGATGACTCCGCTAGAGCGAAACTCGTTTAATTGGTTTAATGGGAATACCTCCACAGTGACGTACTCGCATATTTTTGCATTCATTCGGTCGGTCGCGCAGCGTAAACAAGAACATTCGGACGGAACGCATAATTTGAATACTCTCGCGAAAGATAAAACATATCGGTAAAGAAGCAAACTTTCTTCTTTCCTCAGTTGCGGTTCGCAATAAAATTTATGCTCAAGGAGATGGTATGCTTTTAGCATCTTCTCCCGGGGAACTGTGACGGCCTTTGTCTGAATCTGCCGCACAGCATCTGCTGTTTGAAAACTATCTCAGACTTAAATTCGGTGTGATTTTGCATATGGCCGACCTGAAGTATATGCTGCAGAGATGAATCAAACGCAAATGGGAATTTAAGACCCGAAATGAGAATGACAAGTGGGAAAGAAACACTGCGAAGAAGCCGAGAGGAGATTTCTCTTTTTACTGCCCACACTTTGACACAGCTCGACTAGGAAGATTTCTAGCTGGTGTGCGAATATAAATAGCGGGCCATATGAATACCAATCAATTTCGTATATTTGGTCGTGAGTAAACACGGCATCGCGATGAGAGTACTGTTCATCGTCGCACTGATTTGTGCCGCCCGGATGTGCGCATGCGCACAGGATGAGGCGAAGGAAGCGAAGGCCGAAAACGAGGATGATGTACCGAGTGAGTTTCAAGGAATACGTCTTTTTATTTATTGACTGATTTTTTGTTATTTCTTTTAGTGCCGAAATTCAGGTTGACTCAAGGTCTGTGGGATGCTATCATTGGCAGACCTAGTAGCGTTAGCATTCATCATGACAGTGGCAGCGGCAGCGGCAACTCGAAGCCATCAAGGAAACCTCCAAAGATCGAGTACTATCCGGTGTATGTTGACTTGCCGCCAACCTCACCCGGTCAGGGTCCACCACATCCGCACTATCCACCACACATGCCGGTCTATCCACCATACATTCCAGTTTATCCTTCATATCCATCGCATCCGTCGCATCCCTTACCACCACCGATTTACTATCCACCCCCACCACACTATCCACCACCTCCACCACCACCTCCACCACCACCACCACCACCACCACCACCACACTATGCGCCACCACAGCATTATCCTCCACCGCATTATCCACCACCTCCACCAACATCCGCACCTCATTATCCACCGAATCCGCCACCACCAGCCCACCCCGGTTACCCACAACCGCCGCCACCAACACACCCCAGCTACCCACAACCACCATCCCAGCCAGGCCACTCTGGATATCCCACGGATAATTACCCCACTTACCCAGGACCACCCTACGGTCACGGCGAAAGTTGGGACGACGATTATCGCTACTGAGGCAGTTTTTCAGAGGAGACTACACTGACTTATTTATTTTGACACATAAAATACACGAAAACGCGTGACGTTCCACAGAGTTTTGAATTTTATTTGCTCATAGCCGAGGCACCAACCAGTGCACAGTGGTGCCGGTCGTTTGAAGTGCGTGCAGACCAAAGGGGGTTCTGCTTTGTTTCAGAGTTCATGCGATTGATTGTGTGGAGGCTGCATTGAGTTTGAATAGGGGCTTGACTTTAGAAGGTTCCCCAACTACAGCAAGAGGAGAGAAACATCAAAGGAGGCACTTGGACGTTCGGGACACAATTTAGATGTCACCTGAAGTAAGATATTATAGGCTTCTAAGAGTCCTTGGGTCTCTCTGTCTCACCTTTAATCAACAGAGAGTATGGCATTTTGTTTGTGGTCGCATTCCCTTTGTGGTGCCCTGTGCCGTCCAAATATCAAGACATGAGCTCTGAATCGTAAGCAATTTGACAAGCTTCCAAAACTTCTTGTTCCGAAAATGTGTGAGTCACTTCAACACAACATTTCTAAACCCAACCTTCCATCGAGCGAATTGGCAACTTTGTTGCTGATGAATTCAGCATAAAATCTGTGCCAAATGGCCTCCTATGGAAGACCTAGTGACCTAAATGGTAAACGAAGTGCTAATGACTTCTAACTGCATGCGATGACAGGCGACTAGACAGGCTACCAGTGAAGATGAGAAGGATCCGAAAACCGACCCATTGACGAATTTTGAATGAAATTAAGCTCAGTGATTATGCAAAAACCACGATCTAATTATTCGAACGATTGGACTCGAACTAGATGGACTAACTGATTAGACTGTAAGCACGATCAATTTGGGCCATGATCCCGTTTCTGATTTGCACCCAACTGCGTCATAAGCTGATTAATGAAAAGCTGACACCCGGAATCAGTGCTTTGCACTCGGGCGCCGAACCGAGCTAAGCACGCCGCGACGCGCGTCCGTTGCAGAGGTCTGCTTACGTATTTCTTCTTTTTTTTTTGTTAAATTTGCATTAAAGATGCAAATGATAGGAAATTTCTACACCGACGCTCTCACACCTTTCTATTTTAAAGAAGCTGCTGGATATGAAAAGAATTTTGTCTTCGCCAGCACTTCACAGAGAAAGTATCTCGCAGTTGGCCGCATCGATCGAATAAATTCCCTCCGCTGAACAAGCCGAAATCGTTTCGATGTTCAAAATGAGATGGGTTCTGGTGTGTCTTGTGGTGACAATTTGTTGCGTGTACGCCGAAAGGGACTACGAGAAACTGGTTCAAGGTGAATAGAGTTATTTAATTGCGCCCACCGCTCGTGTTTGTGAATGTGATTTGTGTAACTATTCGTTCGTTTTTACAGCTCTCGACGATGCATCGTCGGAGAGGCAGTTCCTCAGCACCATAAAAAGGTGGTTCAGTCGCAGTGGTGATATGGACAAGATGAAGATGCAGCCAGAGACACAGGCACCGACTAAGACCAAGATAAAGTACCTTCCGGTTTATGTTCCGTATCCTGTGCAGTCACCCGCCAAGTTGCCTGCGGAGAGTGAATACTACGGCGCCTATCACGACCCGATGAGGAAGAGGGATGAAGTCGAGTCGATTTACCAGGGAGTACACATGATGCCCAACAGGCACGTGATAGACTACTACCTGCCATACAGTGGCCAGCTGCCTACGTACGTGAAGCGTAAGGAGTACCCTCATTACTACCCCTCAATGCAGTCGCCTCCGGTGGCCTATGAGGTTCAGATCCCTAACGGCAACAGCCACTATGTCTACGACGACGCCGGGTACGAGGCCGAGACTGAGGATGTCTTCGCGGATGACGACGCTAGCGAGTATGACTCGGAGGTGGTGGAGAATGCCGAGTTATTGAAAAGCATCAACAGGACCACGAAGACAGGCGGTCGTTTACGCAAGGTCAAGAGGAAAGGTTATGTGCCTCGTCCGGTAGTGATTCTAAATAGGGAGACGGGACATGTCCCAAGTGGTATCGTCGTGCAAAACCCTGGCTCGTAAGGGAGGTGTTCACTTATCACTTCATCAGCATTGTCTTATTTATTAATTTCATCCGATATGTGCATTTAAATAAAGGTCGTTTTAAGCAGAACATCATGAGGTTTTGCGTTCTTCACTTTGATGGCGGGGTGGGTGCAACAGAAGACGGGTGAGGATTGACTCGCTCTGTCGTCTATCCAAGAGGAAGTACTTTTGAATACAACAAATCATCTCAGTTGCTGTTTGCGATGATGTGCTCGGCTGCCTAAGCCCAAATCTGAGAGCTTGGACGACGATATAATGAGTGTATGTGGATGAAAGTACGCATTCAAGCTGGCAAGGGACACAAGGGAGGTACGTTCGATCGTTTAAAGAAAACAGTCAAGGATGTAGGGCTGTGCGACTCCAAGACTCCAAGGATGAGGTAGGTAGAAGTGCTGGTAAAAGGAAGACAGCAGTCACACTTAGGCCAGCGTAAGGCCGTTGTGTTAGCACGCGAATCTGGTTGATCTTATCCCCGAAACCAGTTAGTGCTTTGAGTAATGCGTATGCGTTGCTTTTATCGGGTTTTCAAATCTGGTCCAGTCACCATTTGCCGTTGGGATCAAATTCTCACTGGAATGGTCGATCAGTTGTAGTAGTCTGACTAGGGGTTGCTGTCTGGCAGCACAATGGACCAGTCGTTGTGTCTGAGTGCTACAGTATGGTGTTTTATAATGCCTGACAAGAAAAAGCGTATGAGATAACTGACTCTCTGATGCTAACGAGTTCAAGTAGTAGTGTTCAAGATGTATGTTTAGACCTACACCCGTCTGTGAAGATTCGCAGGGTTACGACTCCCAGCATTATCTTGGGGGGGGGATGCTGGTTGAGGAACTCGTCTTATGGAGGACCTTATGTGTAATGGGGTCTCTGTCTGTGGATACAGATATACACCTGCCTAGAGGCGTGAAGTGTCCGGACCGGAGTTGCTTCCACATTTCAGACTTTTCCCCGTACTAGCTAGCATTTGTCTACCGATTTGCATATCCTTGAAAGGTTGTTGAGTATGTTCAGGGCTCCGGAAGCAGTAGCTCTTACCGCTCCTCTGCTACGTACGCATGCCATCCGCTACACTCTATCAAAGAAAATAAATGTTCCTTTCGCGTGCAGCTTACCAAATAGCAACTCCATACAGTAGCATGGGTCTGACTATTGAAAGGAATACCAAGTGGACCATGGGACATTAGCTAAAGGAGCCGTGGAGGCCTTCTTGATACGTTCCTCGATATTGAGGTACTGACTTAACGTCTTGTTAGCCTTAAAATAGGGTCATTGAAAAAAGTCATTCAGCTTTATAGGGGTCCCAAGTATAGAGGGAGACTCAGTGTCAGGAATTTTATATTTCCTGACGAAGAGGACTAGGTCTGTTTTTTGTGGATTAAAGCCTGATACGCATTCTCCAGTCCTTTTTTCTAGCCTGAAGAGGGTTGACTGCATATTATCCAAGGTATACAATATTTCCCAAAGCATTTTCGTCTGCGTGGGCACGACGATGATTTGGTGGCTTGGCTAAACGCTTCGTCAAACAGAGCACCGTCACGCTGTAATAACTGTTACAAACAGATCATCTTGAACATGTTATGTCAAACATATCTAACTACTGTATAAAGACAACAAACTTAAGTGGGCTCTTAAATCGCAGTCATTGTGGCCATGCCTTAAGAACATCGAATAGAGGGGTTCTTTCTTGATATCTACAAGTGTGCAGTAGTTCATTCTGCAGAAGCTACCTCTGTAACATAATTACAAGAGCTTGGCTAGCTCGTCGTTGAAATTCGAGGCAAACAGAAAATTTGACAGGGGTTACGTAAAATTGTAAGTATGTTGTAAGGTAATCAAATTTTGTACACGTGTTTACCAAGGTTCTACCACAGAGTTACATCACAGTTATTGCAAGCAGAGTAAAAAAAATGCGTCACTTTTTCATTCGAATGGGATTTACTACGACGTCACAATTTGATCGATCTCGTTCGAACAGTGCATAATAAATGGTTTCTTAAAAATTTTGTTGGATCAACACATCATAAACATAGATGTTTATAGCCTTAAAACTATATACTGCTCGTTGGTCAGGCCTCATTTAGAATATTCTGCCATTATTTGGGACCCCCCATATAGTGTTCAAGAACAAAGATTCGAAACAAGGTCATCCATCCGTAAATTAAACATGTTCTACGAACTTCCTCCTTTTGACGAAAGATGCAAGATCATTGGCTTGCAAACCTTAAGTTTAAGGCTGAAGGCTTCTTCAGTCATGTTCATTCGTGACATAATTAATTATCGTATAAATTCACCAGAATTGGTTTTGCTTATAAATATATATGCTTCCCAAAGATCTCTTCGGGTTAGAATTACACTTTTCGATAGAATGCATAGAACAACTTATGGATGCAATGAACCTATCTAAGTCGCGCGTATGCTGTGTAAAGCTCTACTGAGGGCATGCAATAAGAGAACGTAGTGTTCTCTTATTTGCCCTGTGATGGTAAAAAAAACAAGCTTTTGCTTATTTCCTCTTTGTTGCTAGTGCGAACATATGTCACGTGTATACACCGGAAACTGTTTTACCATGAATGCCTATCGGCTTTATGCTTATATCGTTGCAACACACTGGAGGATGGTTGACATCTATGACGACGCAACTGGAAATGGTTTAATGCAACAACCATTTTTTAAACCCTATCATCTGTCGTTTTACTTAACCGGTTGCAAAATAAAATAGAAATTACCTTTTCAATGGTGTAAAAAAAATTAGGGCCGTTGTACTGCCACGTAGGTTTGTCTAAAAAGAGAGGGGTAGAGCTGGCGTGGTTAATACGACAGCCAGTCATATCTGTCAATGAAGTGTAATAGCGATTTGATTTATGTCTCTCTCAGTTCGCTTAGATTATGGAAGAAGTAGGAGCCTAGAGTAGCTTTCCTAGCTGAGGCAAGTGCAGGGCAGTTGCAGAGAAGGTATTGTACACTTTCCTCTTCTTCCTCGTCTCGGCAACTTCTGCAGAAGTCGTTAGAAATTAGTCTTAGTCTTTTCGCGGGGAGTCCCAAAAGGCAGTGTCCGGTGATTATAGCCACTGCTGTGCTTTTGTGTCTTATTAAGGATATCAGACTAACTGATCTTTACGTATTGCACGTATTGCCTGTGTTCCATCTGGCATTGCCTTTTAGTTTGATTTGGTTAATGAGTGCCTAAGTTACAGAGGGATCCGTCATGTCATGCTCCGGTTGAACGGAGGCATCTAAAAATGTTGATTTTTCTAAAAATGGCGGACTCTGAAACTCAAGTTTTGTCATTTTAACCCAAATTTCTCTCAGATTTTCAGCTATAAAGAAAACTAATAGTCCGAAAAGAAAATCATTCGGATACTACTACAGTACTTCCTGGATAATACCACATACGCATGGGCATACAATTGTGTTGCTTATAAGCAGGTTTTTAATGAAATTCCTATTAAGCCGGGAACTTAGGTAGGCTTATGATGGCGCTGGTAAATCTCAGCTGTATTTAATATTTTGCTATTAAAGAAGTTGCTTATATCCGGGGAGTACTGTATATAGAATAAGTAACAAGAAAAACAATTTCAAACTGATCAGTAAAGCCGTTTTCAAGTTACAGTGATCACCGACTTCGAAGACAAGGTTTCGAGAAACAAGTGTTAAAAGGTTTGAGTGCACTTAGCATGTACAGTGGACTCTCCCTAAGTCGAAATTCTCCCTTACTCGAACTTTTTCGCCATATTTTACATACATTTCCCTCAACTTTCCATACAAAAACCTCTCTCTAAGTCAAACTCTCTCTAACTCGAACAAATTTTGGTATCCCGTGAAAATTCGACTTAGGGGGAGTCCACTGTATTTAGTGCGTCTCTGTGGCGTAGTGGGTTAGTTCGTCGACTCCTACGTAGAGGGTGCCAGGTTCGATACCCGAATTTACCACCTATCATAATTCACGGCTTTCACCTCTTTCACTGAGTCACTGACAATGCTCAAAGAGTATTCCTGTCTAGAAAAAGCATCTCAAACTTGACCGTTCGGAGTCGGCATAAAACTGTAGGTCCTTTCTACTCGTGAGAGAACAATAGCACGCATGCCACGAGTGGTTGCTGAGAAGCAATGCCCTGGCTCTTTACGGGCTGTAGCGCCTCCCTTATTATAATTATATTAGCATTTAGATAGACAGAGATGGCTCCACTCAAAGTTATTTATCTCCATAAGTAATAGTCCGAGCTGCCTATAATTTTCAGAGATTACTTAAATATGTACATATATACACTTTCTCAAAATCCCAACTGAAGGTTCCCCCTTAATGTGTTGACATTTTGCGCTATGGGGCAAAGTGAATTTCTGGACACAACAGTGTCTTTGTTTCTTTCCTTTTAAAGGGATGCTGCACAACCGATTCATTTATCTTATCTGGCAATCAATAACTGATTGTTATTTTTCTTCTTATAATTGGATACAATTGGTTGTGTGAATAAAAACAGAGAAAACAGTAAGACAGTAAGAACAAATGAGTCGAGTATGTTAGGAAATACTCAACTTGGTGTGAATAAAAAATTGCCTCAAAGTAGGTACCCTCCCTTCAGTTGACATTTGAAAACTAGGGTTCTTGGCGTTTAAGGGTGAGTGCAAGGTCGGTTAAAGGTGGGTGCAAAATAACGTTTTTTAACATACAAACGCGAAAAACAAAGAATTATAACTCATGTCCTTTCGGGAACACAGGGAATAATTTCAGGAAAGTGTATTGATTCGAGTTTGATAACATGGAATGGTTAAGTACTCATTTCATTTCTGATATCCCTGACGAATCCCGTAGTGGTGCCATGCCTTTGATTGTTTCTTGTTTTTTTAATGTAATGGGAAGATCGTCGTCTTTTTCTTATCGCCTTTTGATTTAACGCGGGTCTTCTTGTCATCAATTTTTATCTTTATTTGCAAGATGTTCAAGTTAAGCCCATTGATTTTTTTTTTAATTTTTTTCTTCCATAGCTTTCAACTCAGGGGCCTATTTCACAGATCATACATCTCATATATTTCATACAACATACAAAACTGTCATACATCATACACATAATACAATTTTCTGTTTCACAGATTCCACTGGAAGTATTGTATATGTTCTTCGTTGTATGATGTGTATTATTTTGACGTTTAATTTTGAATGACAAATTTCATTGACAACTAAATAGTGTCGTGTATTAAACCCAGACACCATACAAACAAGCAAAAAACTAAATAATGAAGTTCCTCAATAATGAAGAAAAATATGATCTCGAAATTATTGGGATTAATTCAGCTTTTTTCCAAATAGTACGTGATTTTTAATAAAAATTTCTTGACGAACTAGCATTCCTTGTTGCTACATGTCTAATTAAAAAAAAAAAAAAACGATGAACAATCGCTTATTATTCAAAAAATAAGAAGCCGAAAAATGCTTATTTTTGTGTATGTACATTTTTGTAGTGACTACAGCAGTTTTAAGTGCTGTACGAAATGTATGTTCAAATTTGAAAGAAACTGCTGTTGATGTGCATGATATATTTCTGTGAAACAGAATCATACAACTTCCCCATATTTCCAGTGTAAACTTTAGGTGATACATCTTGTATTACAGCGGCTCGTACAACAAATCTGAGAAACAGAAATCATACAGCAGAAGTGTCAGAATCATACAATGTATGACATGTATGTTCTGTGAAATAGGCTCCAGATTGCTTTTTACTTTTCACGTCTGGAGTTTGCCTTTTTTTACAGCAAACACGGATAAAATTACAAACAATTGATGAAATCGTCATCATCCATTCCAGATTTCCTCTTATTTTTTAGGATTAAGGTTTAATCTATCAAAGTATTCCTCTTCCGACGCAATATTTTTCATTATTTCAAATAGTTATCACTTTTTTCTCTCATGAAATCACCTCCTATACACACTCAACTTCAACAAGCGATATCTGAGCATATTCCATTTTTGTTCACACCAAAACACGAAGACTCAGTTGTCAAAATATCTGAGCGGAGAGGATTCGTTAAACTTAACGAAATAAATTTTTATTCACACCAGATGGAGCTTTTACTCCAAAATACTGAGGAAATGCTCACACTCAGATTTTATTCACACCACCCAATGATTAGTGATTCCCGAAGGAGTTGCCAGCATAGGGTCCTCGATTGACAACCAAACTCGTGCGATCAAATACTATTATCAAGAAAGCCCCAACCAACTTAATTTATTCAGGCTAAGCTAAGGACAGGGTCTACGCCAGTGCTCCACCAAATGTTCATGTAGCACGAAAACATTAAGGCTCTTACTATCGAAATACAGTCACAATTACTAAATGGAATCGGTGAAGTCATTACTAGAAAGGCTATTGTTGTGAGTGTCAAGACACACGAGGTGTTACTTTACAACCTAACTTTCCGGAAATAGATTGCTATTTTCTCCATTTATTTAGAATCACCTCTTGTGGGATAATCCTCTTAACACAGTTAAAGTGCCGTCCCGCTTTTGCTTAATCTGGCCAGACTGTCTACTCGAAAATGTACCCAAAGCATCTGAGCTCCATCATCTCCTCAGCCCGTGCGCCACAAAATAAACTCCATAACGATTATAGTAAATATTTTATTTAATTTGAACTTAGCAGCTAATAAGGTACACTTGAATTTTAATTTTGAACAATGTGCTCTAACTTATATCCTACTCGCTCTGCCTCCGGAGCTTAGAAACCCTTGAAAGACCATGGCTTCTTGAATCCCCCTCCGAATCCACCAAAGCCACCTAGGCCGTGTAAGCCAAGTCCTCCGAAGCCGTGTCCGCCAAGACCACCCAGGCCACCAAATCCGCCACCGAACCCATGCCCGAATCCTCCGAATCCAAGTCCTCCGAGGCCACGGGTAACTCGCCTCACTTCATCCGCACTCTCACTCGGCAGCTGCTGATCCAAATCCAAAAGGGTAACTTGCGCAGGCGCGCCCTCTTCCTCTCGTTCGATCGGTAAGGCACTGCTGAGGGCGACCAACGCCAAGACGCATGCAATCGCCAGAGAAGTTTTCATTGTGGATTGTTTCGATGGGAACCCAGTGAAGTACTAAATGTTCAGCCCACCGGCTCCCTATTTATACCGAGTACTTGCTGCGCCAAGTCCAACCATGAGAGATGTGAATTTTCCATGCAAACAGCATCAAGCTTGCATCCCCAAGTCAGTGCGACTGCCATGAGGGTGCTAATGAGAAGGGTCTGAACGTCGCTCCGCTGACAAGTTACAACACCCATTCGATACCATAAGCTTGACTGAATCAATATTACGTGAGTGACGAGGGCAGAGGAAATGGGTGTGTACGTGCTGTTGTTACACGTATGATGCTGGGTCAGCCCATTCATAAGTTTCAAGGCGTTCACGATTTGATTACCTTTTCGTTTAAGACGCGCTCTGTCTTTCATGAATGAATTTAATATTTGATTAAATCAATGAATTTAAATGACAACGGGAGAGACGAGAATGTGGGACACTAAAAAACGCCAGTTAACTGAATTTTATGGATGAACTGTCGTACAATTTCTCCTGTATTAAAATGGGTTGATGGAGATCGTCGGACCGTTCAGCGGTAGGATCAGTTTTTTATGAGTTCTTCCCGCCTGTGGACGCCCGGCCGCTAATCGAAGGTAATAAAACCAACTTGAAAGGAAGGCTTAAATGAGTTCGTTTCAGCGTGAAAGATTCTATAAAGTCGTTAGGGAATGACAGACGGTGTTTATGATTCGTCCAGTTGTGTAATGGCTTCTATTAAAAGTTTTTAATGACCAGGACGTCGTGTATTTTCAAGCAGATTTGCTGACGTTGTTTTTTTTTTTTTTGTAGAACATGATGTACATTAACGCCATCTCTAAATTGGGATCGTCGATCGCCGATGGAATCCAGAATCATCACCTCTCATCTTCTGAGCCCCATGATCCACTAAAGGGGTTGCGGGGGCAAAGCACGCATGAAAGATCTCATCAGCTCTCATCAGGCGCTTTACCCAAGCGGAACCAGGTGAGTGTATTGTTTGCTTGGTTCAACCCCCGCGTCCTGGGCCTTCCAAATGATCGCCTACCTGATGGAATCGCATTCAAGGGAAGCCTCGGACGTCGTGATGATGGGGACATTCATGTCAGTCTGGCTCTAAATCAAAAAACCAAAAATTGTTGACTGGTACTCTAACTATGGGAGTCGCCGTAAACGCAGTCATCTGCTAAAATTCGAACGTCTGCCTGTTTTTTGTTGTTTTTTCATACTTTTCATCATAGAAATGAAAATGATTGTTTTCAGTTTTCTTGTGAAGGAAAGAGTGAGCAAAGACAAAAGTTCGAAAACAGATGGACTCAAAGAAAAGAAAATAAATATTATTAAAAATGAGTAAATTAAATATGTAAAACCGTCTTTTGCCAAAAATTGTAAAAAATTACAATGGAGAAATATCCCAATGACATATGTATTTCAAAGCCACTTCAAGCAAACAATTTTCCGCAAATAAAATCTGCCTGCTTTCCTGCAGCTATTTTATTTTGGCTGCGCAATCTGCTCGACGCCTACAGCGGATTGTTGACGTTTACGAACATAACAAATGATGAATGGTCGCCTGCGTTAAGGGTTGACTATAATGCGCATGACCTATTGTCAAACGCGCATGGATGAGTGAGCGAATACACTTACCCCTACGAGCCAACCTATAATTGTGGTCGACGAATGATTGTGAAAATTTCGTTAAGCATGTGTGAATTTGGCTTGTGCAAAAACCACACAAAAGGTTCGTTAGGCATGAGCTAGTGCGAATTCAATCATTTCACCGCACACCGCGCATATGCAAATTTGACAGATCAAAGGGAAAATATGAAAAATGGGCAAATCAGCTGATATTGGATTATAATTCGATTACACATGCACATGTAAACGAACTGAAAATGGCCAAATCTGATGATGTTGAGTTCTAATTCGTGTATACATTTATTTATACATGTATATGAAAACATAAAACTGTTTCTCTGTTTTATATAAAAGGAAAAAAAACTGATGGATATGCACGCATGTGCTTATTATGGCTACTCATGTGTTTTTCGCAAAACATGACAAAGCATTTCGTTAAAATGTGACACTAGCTAATGTCATGAAGAAATGCGCATTATAGTTAAGCCCTTAGCCCGATTTGATTTTGAGTTCACAAACACAAGTAACGGGGATCTTTGTTAGGCTAGCGTTTACGGAGATGCCCTATTTTCCTAAAAATTGTAACATCATGAATAATGATAAGAAAGACAGGAGCCCGCTGGATACAAAGTGCTTTGAACTAACACGACTAACACAACCTTTCTTGCTGAACCAGATTAAACCAAACCGCAAGAAGAAAATTTCGGAATTTAGGAAATATGCCGGAAAAAGTGTGTTAAAGTGTGGCACATTAAAAGCGTCGTGTAGTATTCGTCAACATGTAGATGCCGCTCTAGCCAGGGCCCGAGGAGCGTTAGCCCTTACAAAAAGACTGTTTTACAACAGCCAACCCAATGCTCACCTATGGGTGTCCCGTGTGGTTGAACGTGAGTGCAAGCTTGATGGAAAAGATTCGGTTGTTCGAGAGGGCTTGTCTTAGGGCTTGCCTTCGCCTTTATAGAACTCCAGAGTCCCAGTACATAAAATTCTATTCTAATGAGGTCTTATACAACAGGGCAAACCTGATAAGAGTGGACAATTTCCTGCTGAAATTGGTTCGAGGTCACACTGCTAGAGCGATGAACTCGGTCAACAATCTGATCTCTGGGGCTTACTACCCCAACCCTCAATACCGCGAAAGGGTACGTAACAACGGCTTCGTCTCCCCAGAAGCATTCCTCCATTTAGATAAACACGGCCTGATACAAAATATAAATGCGATACCGCTCATCTGTCACATCGCCAGATCAACTGTGGATGGGCGACTCAACCAAGACCGCTCCGTCGCACAACGAGCTGAGGAGGGTCTCCTCCGGTTCAGTACGGCGGTATCCAGGCGGGATGTGCGGGATGTTGCAAGCAAGAGAACTCCAGTGTCGAACCCATTAGACCCTGGTTAGGAAAGATAATGCAGAACCCCTCATGGGGAGCAGTCGGTCCACGTCTTGCAGCGGATTTTATATCAGCTGTAACCTATGGCCGACTTACATATTTTAGCGTAGTTGTAAGGTAGTGGGTAAGCTGTTTATACATGATAATCATAATAAAAAAAAAAAAAAATTTTGAAAAAATTAAACAAAAAAAGATAAAAGAGAGAATGTATATATATATACGCATAACGATACATATATATGCATTATGTATACAAGCATATATGCGTATACGCATGTGTATATAGCTATACAAATGTGTATAAGTATGTATACGTAGATTAGCTTAAGATAGTTTGTAAGTTTTATTTTAAGGTAGAATGTAAGTTAGCTTGTAGTTTCTTTTAAAAAAAATATGTTCGCTCATTAAGTTTTTAAGTTTTTTTTCTTATTATTTATTAGTCATGTTAAAATTTTCTTTTTACAAAATAATGTTAGATTAAGTCGAAAGACACTGTGGTGTAGTGGGTTAGTGCGTCGACTCCTACGCAGAGGGTGCCAGGTTCGATACCCGAATTTACCACCAATGATAATTCACGGCTCCACCTCATTCGAGTCACTGACAATGCTCAAAGAGTATTCCTGTCTAGAAAAAGCTTCTCAACTTCGCCGTTCGGAGTCGGCATTAAACTGTAGGTCCCTTCCACGCGTGGGAGAACAATAGCACGCACAACACGAGTGGTTGCTGAGGAGCTAGGCCCTGGCCCTCTACGGGCTTTAGCGCCACCCATATTATTTTATATTATATAAGTCGAAAGACATAGAATAAGTTTAAGTTTAGCTTAGAGTACCCGCTAAGGGTCAGTAAGTTAGAATAAATAACTAACACTGTTCGACCAACTAGTTTTAAGCATTTTTGTCTAGTATATAAGTTGTCATGAAGTAAATCGTAAAAATTAATTAAAATGAAAAAAAATGTGTAGTATTCGTCCTCAATATGAAGGAGGTAAACCCCCTAGGATAGGAACCTGAGATCATAGCGAATGATGTACAATCCAACCCAAAGACCCTAACACTATTAATACGACGGGCACAAATCAATCCGCTGGGAGCGTTAGAATGATTTCTAATGAAACCCCAACCGGCAAAAACAATAGTTATGACGCATCCACATTGCGGAGCTGTCCAATGTGAAACACTACTAATAATCGGTAAAAATGCCAAAACTGCAGAGCTCAAGAACGACCCAAAGAGGACCTATAGCGAGGTAAAGCATAATGACCGGTATTCCTTTGAGTGTAGAAAGAAGATCGAGAAAGCCATGGATAAAGCGATGATGAACTGGCGGATCCTAGGTTCGGGAGGGTAAGATGGCATAAAGGGCACACCATTTTCGACTACAAGGACCAGTGGTCAAATGAGTTTTTAAAGAGAAGATGTGGGGGAGCTGCGCTGTAAGCAGTCCCCCTAGAGTCAATTTAGGACTCCAGATGAAGGCATGGATTCCAGATGAAGGCATGGGAAGGATGAAGTTGTCAAGTGTCCCAAACGATATATCGTTTGATTCCGTCCAGGCACCTAATTACATACCAACCTTTCTAGAACAAAAAGATGGGGTTCCCCAAGGTTCTGATGTTTCACCTACTCCTTTTCTATAGTTTTGATATTACAAAGCTGAAGAGTTTGGTTGAAAGCCCTAATCTCAGGAACTACTGGTTTGAATTGAAAAAATCTTTTGTGTTGAATATATCCATTTATCGAGGAAGGCTTTCGGCTTAATAACATCACCCTGCTACCAATAGAAGCGAAGCATCAATGAAAAATGTTGCAAAAACGGGAAAAGAGAGCCTTTTGAGCGCTTCCGTTGCGTTTGTTGCGTAAGCGGTTTCAGTTACGCAAGAATTATGTACGATGGAATTGTTCCTCTTTAAAAGTTCGTTGCAGCAAATTTGGATAGATAATATTGCTTTCACTACAAAAAGTGAGTCAATCTTAACACTATAACTTTTTTATGGTGAAAATAATAGTATTATCCAACCGCTATAACTGATATTCACGCTGACGAAGTCTGGAGGAACAGCTAGTCTTACTTTATATTTCGGACAACAACTCACCAAAATGCGATACGTGTATGTTCCTCACAACGGCAAAATTTATTTCACGTCTTCCCCACATGAAAATTTCAACATTCCCATTTGATTGCATGCATCTATGTACTTGGCATATGGTGGGACTGGGAAGGGATTATCCATTCAAACTATTCAACAGATGGAACGGCTCAACACGGCTGTTCAATAGAAAATACCTAATCTGCAAGATAGTTATTTTGGTACCCAACAACACCCGCCCAAGGAAGTCATTCAAACGTCCTGCGTCCAGACACTGTACTGACACGAGAAAAACTCATAACATCATTTGTTTGGTCTACCCGTGGGAAACAAACTTGAACTTACAATATAATGATGGTGCTAAAGTCGAAGAGATCGTTGAATAACTGGGCTCCTAGCATTTTGAATATGAGAGCGGGCAGAGCGACACAGGACACACAGGATGTGTACTCCCCTTGCATGCTCGCCCAGCAGACAGTAATGACAATTTTGAGCGCATAAGTAGTGATAATAGCTGGGAAGAGCATTCCATATTCATGTGGTACGTCTAAAAGTTAACTGTGCCTCCGATGGCTACTCGCATGGGATGAGATGAATATTGCACATAAATGTGGTGACTAGAAAAAGAAAGCATTGATTGTTAAAATAGAGATAAAGCAGAGACAGAGATGACATTTTCATAATACTCGTCCGAGGAATATGAGACTATCAGCTTTTTGGAGTGATTGGCGTCTACGACTGGATTAAGCGGAATCAACGTCGTACATACTCTGTACTCTCTACCCATCTTGTGTTGTCACTCGTGTTCCTGACATCTACAGTAAAGGTTGACAGTTGGTGCACTCTTCGTCTTGGAGCAGAGCAAATCAGCGTCGTGGACGACGATCTCGTTCTCTACATAATTTCTTGCAATGAACAGGCAGATGAGAGTCTGGAAGTAGGTAAGATTAGCTTGAAGTGGCTGACTGCTTATAGACACATTAGACAGTTTTAGCCTTTTCCGCAAAACCAGTGATTTTAGTAAAACATAGGAGATAACTGACTCTAATGCTACTTAGTTCAGCCAGGTTATTAAAATAGTACGCGTTTTCTTCTAGCGAAAGGCTTAGATGACAGACCGCCATCAGAACGACTACTAGCTGCGTGTAATTTTTCCTGTGAGTGTGGAGTTCTCTGGAATGCCACAATGTCTGGTGACTGGTCTGGACAAATTGTACAAATGGGGCGGGCTAATAAACTCTTTTCCGTGAGTCTAGAATTGAGGGTATCAGGGTTGAATTTAAGTAGCATCAGTCTGACTTGTGATCTTGCCTCCTCAGAAGTCAATAGCAGGCATGAGCTCTATACTATCTGCGTTTTTTTGCAAGCGTATATACGCTTAGTTTTCAATTTGCATGTAAAATACACTAACAACAAGTCCTATATCCGCTTTAGTTACTCATATAATAAACGCGGATAAAAACAATGCTTCCAATCATTAATTTCTGTGTTCATTCCTGAATTCATTCATTCATTGTTTAGGTTGTTAAATGTGGCTTACGTCTGCAAGTTTGGTTGATGTATTAGATCATTTTTAATTTTGTTGGCATCCATAAGTATGCAATTTTTGGTATACTCAGAGTGTCTCTGCTATACATTCCGTTTTGGCTTCATAAACGTTTCTTTTCATTTCACGATTTTTTTTTTTTTATTTTATATTTATTATATATTTTATTATATATTTTATTTTATATTTGTTTTTGCTTTTAAATTGATGGTCACGCTACACAGTCACAAAACGAAGATTGTGACCATCAAAGTTCAACCATCACCTTCCAAGACCACACCCCTGACTGCTTAGCAAACGTCATAAATGTCGTCGGTGCTGCCAAGATTTTTTAATGAATCATTAAGCGCCGATGATCGATGATTTTTTGGTGCCCTTCAAAATTAGGCATATATACGCTTGCAAAAAAACACAGCTATTATACACAGTTGCCCTTCGAAGATCGATCGAGTGGCCATTCTTTTATGAGCTTAATGAGGAAGATGTCTTTGCTAGAGTCATCGGAAAAGACAGTCTGTAGAGCAAGCCGTCTGAGAACGGTCTCCGAACGGTCTCGTTCGTACGGCTTACTGCGGATTCTAAATCAAAGAAGTTCTTAAATACCTCGAAGTAACACCGTGGGACTCGTGCCGTTGTGGCTCTAATCAAAAAAATCGATCAGTGTATGCTGTGCGGAGCGATCTGAATTAGTGGAGCATCACGTTTCTCCTGTTAGCCGTTGAGATTTGTACGAACTTAGCAAGTCGGTACCTTACATATAGTACCATCTGCAAGAGACCACTGCAAGCTGGCACTAGCTTCTACAACAATCGAACTAATGCTGTGCACGCATGAGTGGAGGAGACCTATAATTGTATGTCCATTTCGAAGTTTGAAGGACTTTTTCTAGTCAATTATACTCGTTGATCATTACCGATGACTAAAGAGGGAAGGAGCCATGAATAATGGAAATTGATCAGCAGCTCCGACCTTCGCACATATGATGTTGAATAAATCATTGACGACAGTATTCACTTGCTTGATCTGTTGCCAATAGTCTGATTCTGATTCAAAAATGTCGGAAGGCTCTTCCGAAATTCGCCCAAAAACATGCCTAATTTGGTTACCGATTTGTTGCCATGATTGGAGTTGAATGAAGCAATCAAATACCTGACAACTCACTTATGAATGAATTTCGAAAATGTTCACGTAATTTCCCTGAACCTTTGTTTTGAGGAAACCGCATTCATTTGAACTGGGTCATGTGCAACTGCGGGTGGTCACCAATTCTCGCCAATTAAACCATTGTGCACCACAAACCATTCGCATTAGTCCCTTCCGCTTCGGTATTTTCAAATAAACAATGCGTTTCTCAGACTCTAATGACCTTGCACCACAAACTCGCCGATTCCGGGCCGTAAATAAAGAGCCCTCAGGTACAAAAGAAACTCTTCTACCTTCTCTTCAACACATTCCGCCATCTCTATCGATCTGTTCCAGTTGGGGGGACCGTATCTCGCTCGGTGAACAGGTACAAGCCCATAAATCGCACGTCATAAACTATTACCCGCGCTGGCATGACACATTCACAGATTCTCAGCTCGCTGGGCAATGTCTCCGATTACAATCGAATTTTTCAATCAACACAAGCGCATCAACAATCACAAATTTCGACGCCCGACAAATTACCCGTTCATCCAACATTCCAGAGCACTGTCTGCCATAAACCGACGCGTCGGACGGATTATCCGTCGCATGGTCCATTGGAAAGGATTGCGTTTCTGGCTACCTGCTGAACGCATTCCCATTCAGGGTGCCCGTATAAAACTGAACTAGACGAAGTGCATGCCGATCAGTGTCTGAGAAAACGTCGAACTGTCAGAATGTGTTCTTTGAAAGTGTTGATCTGCGTGGTTTTGCTTGCGAGTGCAGTGACAGCATCGCCCTGGTACAACTGGAGGACCGACGACAGCCTGGATCCCCTCAACTGGATACCGGGGATTGGCGAGGAGCTCATTCGCAAGCCGCGAAATATGAAGCATCATAATCTGGAGTCGCACAAGTCGCAGTACAGTGGAGTGCTGTTTAAGAAGCTACGACCACGCGGGCACGGGCGGAGGAGATGGCACAGAGTGGGACATCCACAGCGGAAGGGAGCTATTTTCGGCTGAAAATAGAATGCTGGCGACGACGCACGGGGGAGTTCGATGGGCGACAACAAAGAACAGTGGAATATGCTTAGCTGTGTATTAGTAGATATTTTAGTTTATTGAATAGGAAATAAAAAAGAAGTAGAACGTAGAATTTCGAAGAGATTTGTGTTTTTGTTTTCCAAGTGACAGCTCGGAGGATGCGTTCAGTCGTCGACGAGTGTGTGGTGTGGATGCTGTGGTGAGTGGAATGAGTTCAATGAACTATGACGGGATATTTTGCTGGTAAACATTCGTCAAACTGGTTGAGTGTAGTGGGAGGACGAAGGGAAATGCGAGACGAACAAAAAAATTGCGGTGGAACAAGGAGAAGGCGAAACATGATGAATGAATGTTCTCTTTCAGATCGGTGTTGTACAAAATCGTGTTTGTGTTGTCAGCGGAGTCGACAGCTGCTTGCCAAATGCCTGCTGTCTTTTCCCTTGCGCGGCACTATCCTCTGCGGCGAAATCGGTCCTAGCTTCTGCAGCAACCATTTGTGTTGTACGTGCTATCATCTCGAGTGGAGGATCGACTCCAACCTGCGAAGTTTGAGAATTTTTTTCACGAGAGTTTTTACTTTTTGTGTGCCAGTCAATGTTGAAAAGAAAATGGATGGTTTATATATCCTGGATCCAAGAGGGACATTAAGCGTAAAGACCGAACCCATTTGCTGAATGCAATGTCATTGCTGTCGCCTCCAATTTAGAAGTTAACAATTTGGCGTTATTCGAAATGTATCTTAACGGCACCTGCTGCTTTGGAAGGTGGTCATCATTTATGTACCGCGCTGGCTCAAAGGTTCGACAATCCCTCTGACTACATCTGCACTTGATTCGCACTCAGTCATGGGACCAGTTTTCTTCTCTCAGTGTTTGTACTAACACACTTCTTATATCTTGCATACCGGCTTGTCAAGTCTGTAATACAACTTTGTCCTAGTGTTCCTTCTGCTATACGTCGACATTTTTTTTAACTGAAAGTATTCATTTGAGTTTTTGCAATATACCACACTATTTGCAATGACAACCATTCTGAGATCACTACCCTTGCCTATTTGACATGGTATGTATTGCCCCAATACTCGCCATTGTCTGAAAGTCTAACTGCGTCCATGCTATTGATGGGGCACTCGATTGACAATGCGAGTGATAATCGATTAATACACCATCTCGAGAACACCTTGTTTTAACAAAATCATTCATTTGTGATCTATTAAAGAGGGTCGCAAGGATAAAGCACGCACGAGAGATCTCCGGGCAACTCGATCGTCTGTCATCGACTCTAACTCATCAGGAGTTATGCCCAAGCGTAACCAGGCGTGTTTTTGGACTTGGGCCAACCACCTGATCCAGGGTATCTTCCAAGCGGTGGCATTCCTGATGTAATCACATTTAAGGCCTACCTCGGAAGTCGCAATGGAAGAGGCTACGTGATCAAATCAACGAAGCAAAGCCCTTTCTGTATGAAGAAGTAGCTGCTAAATTTTCAGTTCTTCGCGCACTGCCGTGTTTCTCAACCTATTCCGGCGAGAACTTCCCCTAACAACACGGAATAATCTCCTCTCAGCCACTTGTAGTTGCGATCTTTCGGTCAGTAGCTAAACCTCTTGGCAATAGGTGAGAGTTAGAATACACACTGAGTTGACAACCGATAAATTGGATATGACACTAGGCTCTGTCTTTCTGATTACATGGATTGGCCAATCCTACAGGAGAGTTCAGCTTGACTCCTCTCATGGCTCGTTAAAAAAAACCCTTAGATACTGGAACTTTTCCACCTGCTTCACTGGGGCTCCAATAACATGTAGAGTGCCTCGTAATCATTCGAAAGAATTCGAATTTTTTATTTTTTATTAATGAACCAAGAAGTGGAGTAATACGTACTTGGGTTAATTGCCTTTGCGTTTTTCTTTCATCCGGGTTATGCTCCTGATTTGTATTTCTCGATTAGAATTATTTGTTAGGTACTTGATCTAGGGCTAAATTGAGACATCTCGTATTGATAGGGGGCCATTGAGCATGAGCATTGTTAGTGACTCGAAAGAGCCGCCGTGAAAATGATTTTGGTCGTACCAGGAATCGAAACCATACCCAATGAGCCACGGCCCCCATATCTTGACGTTATCTAGTGTTAGTAGTTAGTTACTGGCATCTTAAGCTACAAATATCGTTTCTAATTAGATGTCAACGGCTGTAGTTATTAATCTTTCGAATGATTTTGAGAATCGAAATATTGTACTAATAGATTATCACTCGTATTATCCTTCTAATGCGCCCATCTCGAGTGATCATTCGATTATTGAAATATTTTGATTATTAAGATCTCAATTCTTAAAATCGTTCGATTATGCCTATTTCTACACCTATTATATTGAAGCAAGCCCTTTGATTGAACTGAACAAGAAAAATCATACAATTGACGTTATAACTAGGTTTACAAACTAGGGGTTGAAGTGTTGGCTCAACAATTGGGCTCCAACTAATGTACATTGTTCAATTTAACATTTGGTGTTAGATGTGTTCTTTTGCAAGCATGTACAAACAATAGCAACAAATTCTATATCCGCTTAAGTTTCCCCTCAAATTTATCGCCGCCTGTAAAATAAGCGCGGATAAAAACAATGCTTCCAATTATTATTTTCTGTGTGCTATCGATAATTCATTCTTAAATTTATTTATTTAATCATTAGGTTGGTGTACATATTAACAGTATTATGTGCCTAAAAGCATTTTTTCATGTATTTTCAACATTTGTAGGGGTGGTTGATGCATAAGGTAATTTTGAAACGATTTTGCACCCATAAGTATGCAAACGTTGGTGTACCCGGCGTGACTGGGATATACATTCCATTTATAACTGCGTTTTTTTGCAAGCGTATATACGCCTAAATTTCACTTTGCATGTAGAATACACTAACAACGAGTCCTATATCCGCTTAACTTACTCATCATATCTATCGCCGCTTAAGAAATAAGCGCGGATAAAAACAATGAATCATTAATTTCTGTGTGTTCATTCCTGAATTCATTCATTCATTGTTTAGGTTGATGAATGTGGCTTACACCTGCAGGTTTGGTTGATGTATGAGTTCACTTTTAATTCAGTTGGCATCCATAAGTATGCAATTTTTGGTATATCCAGAGTCTCTGCTATACATTGCATTCATGTGTCGTAATCGATTCCCTTCATTTGATGAACATTTTTTTATTTTATAATTATTAAGTGTTTTTGCTTTTAAAGTGATGGTCACGTACGTGGTTTAAAGTACACAGTCACAAAACGAAGATTGTGACCATCAAAGATCAAAAATCACGTTCCACAACTACACCCCTGAATGCTTAGCAAATGTCATAAATGTAGTCGGTGCTGCCAAGATTTTATGATGAATCATTAAGCGCCGATGATCGTTTTTTTGTGCACATCAAAATTAAGCGTATATACGCTTGCAAAAAAACACAGCTATTATCGCTAACCGAAGATTTTCCACATTAACGATCACCTTTCACGATTCCACCCCCTGACTGTCATAATTGTCTTAAATATCGTCGATGCTGAAAAGATATTGTGTTGAATTATTAAGCGCCGATGATCGATTTTTGTGCACTTATAATTTAAGTGCATACACTCAGGAACTCTTTGGCAAGATGATGAAAGAAAGAAATGACACTACACAATAGTTGTTCCTATACCCCTGCGATCGGCTTTTATTACGGTCTCAGTCACTGTGTAGCTTTAATTCAAAGAGTAGTAGATTAGCGGCTGTATTGGGGACATGTCGATTATAGAGTGAATGAGCACTCCAAGCCAAACAGATTGCAAAACACAGATTCCTCTTTCGGGTACGAAGAGGAAGGTTATACTATTGATGTAATCCAACAACAACCTGATCACAAACAGCGAATGGTCAGTGTTAGAATCTGTATGTCTGGCTGTTTGTTTGAGGTTAAATGGGCCAATAGAGCCTTACTTCGAGCTTATTTTAAATAAGTTAATCCTAGTCCTTGGCCTTTTCGAGAAAAGTACCCGCTCCACAGCATGTCAAGGCACATGAGTTTGTATACAACTTAGCTCTGGCGTCGAAGATATTTTGCTTGCGAAAATAAGTGGAGGAGGTCGTGAAAGTTGGAAGATTTGTTGGTACCGTAACAAGTCTACCTGGACGGTCTAGAATTGGTTATCGTTCTATTGTATTCTTTTAAATTACGTCTTGTTTAACCTTGTTTCAGCCTTTAGTCTGTTCTAGGCACAATTTGAGCAGTCTTTGTTAAATTCCATGGCTTTCACCCTTATTCCCTTAGTCGTGTCACATGAGATAGTGACAAATTGGTATTCAATTAGTCACTTAAATGTCACATAAAATGAGTATGGCACTAAAATCTGTCACAGTGACCGAGTGTTTTGTCCCTCGACTAAGAGAATAAGGGTGAATATTCGCCTGAATTAATTAAGGTTAAAGACGACAAGAACCGCACAGCAATTTTCAAAACAGGAATTGCCTCAATTTTTAACTTGAAAAATACAGATAAAGTTGTGGACAGTCCACCAACTCCCAATACTCCTCCCCTCCCGATATGATTACAATGATAAGCATCTTCCTTAAGTGGCATCATGGGCATCACTTACACTCCTCCATCAGACTCGAAACACTGATTGAAGTCCAAAACGAGTTCTGTAAAAAATCTCAAGTCTGACACTTCCTTTGAATCTCTGATTGAATTGCTCAAGGAAGCATGCACCTGTTCAGATTAGTTGTCACTGTCATGCCTCGATCTGGTTACGAGGCGCATCAGAATCAATCTGGGAAGCGCTGGAGGCGAAGTAAACATTTGTACCGTAAAACATTTCCGAGAAATTAAATGATGCAATCGTAGCCATGACGCCCAAGACAAGTCACGGAGACATCACAGTTAGCGTCATCTATCATTCGTCCGCCGAGCCCATCGCAACGCGAGGAGACGACAAACGGGTGATTAAAATTATTCCTTATCAAACAAGATATCTTACAAGTGTTACAAGCGTATAATTGCATGCGGTTGCTCTTCCGTGAGATTCCCGCTGCTTGGAAAGGAATGATGGCCATGTCAACTTTTTAATCTCGCCAAGTGAATGCGTCAAATCCGGATTTTCCCCGAAGAATTCTCCTTCCTCCTTCATTCATTCTTTTTGTGTTCTTCGCACACAGAAACTGGATCTTAGAGGGAACACTCGGGGATGGCTGGCAATCACACGTTAGTGGGCTGCACAAATGCAGCGTCCCAGCATCCCACCGGCGACGAACAGGAGTTAATGATCCTGTCATCTGAGATGCGCTGCAAACTGGTTGCGAAATTATGGATTGAGTTCCCACGTAGACGGCCGCTTCGCGTATAAATAGGTCCCCATCGGTGGTCAGTTCCTCAGTCAAAGGAAAAGTTCCACTTACGAAGTGCTATCATGAAACTAACTGCGGTGCTGGGTGTGTTGACGGTGTTCTGTTGCAGTCTGGTGGTCAGTGAGGACCTTGTTCGGAGTTCCCGGCAGTCGGGGAGATATGGACCGAGCTATGGAGGCGGTTCGGTGGCCGGCTACGGATCAAGTTCGGGCGGCAGACCAAGTAGCCAGAGCGTGAGTTCCGGACTGGGTTCGAATAGTCGCCCATCGCTCTCGTCGGGATACAGTTTTGGTGGACCCAGTGGCAGACCGGCGAGCGGACCTGTGTTTGGCGTCAGCCCCAGTGGAGGAAGACCCAGCATCCATGGCGGTGGACCACGCCCGGGAGCTGTGTACAGACCTTCGGCCGGAGCCGGTGGAAGACCCGTTACTAGCTACAAGGGTTGAGTGCTTCTCTCCGTATCATAAGACTGATAAATAAATTTGTGTGCTTTTTGTCAAGAGTTTTTTTTTGTTTCACTGGACTAAAGTCACGTTTGCGGACTTTGTTTTGGGAACCCTTGCAGTGAGATTGGAAGAAACAGATACAGAGGAACGGAGTGTTGTTTGGAAAAAAGCTCACGGCGACCACTTTGTGTCTTCATAAATCATACTTGGCCATGATGTGTGTGATCCTTGGACTAATTTGCTTTCGGAATGCTCGATCGTTGTGCTGTAGATTTATTATCTAAATGTATGGTATGGCAAAGGATCAACGTTGGCAAATCGTTGAATGAAGTTTTGTATCATTTAGAGCGCTGCTAAGAGTGTTGACGAGTGGTCAGAAAAACTGTTAAATAAGGAGAATTAATTGCAATTTCTGACATTCAAGCCATACTATGTTTCTCCTTATTATAAACATGACTTCGAATGTGGCTTCAACTCGTGTTGTGCATGAAAAAGGCACATTTTTTGGCGATTCCCCACTGGACCTTAATTGCTTGCCAAGCCAGTGACCCGTGGCGTTGCTGCCTTTCATTGTTGACTTTATCGGACCTTATGGGTCTTTATATAGGAAATTCGATATTTGCCTCCTTAGCACAAGTGACAACCTAAAAGTTTTGAAGAGCATGATTTTCGTTCTTCCAGTCCGGAGTTTTGAGCTCAGATATCGAGTAGTTGTTACCTAGGACGATTCTCGGTCGAATCTCCCCTTAGGTTAGGTTAGGTAGGGAGGCTGCTAGTGCATTCACCAGCACACTTAGACCATATTGAGTCCATTGCGATACCCGCAGTCAGACTACTACCACTGATTGACTACTCCAGTGATAGTGCCGTTAATTTGATCCCAACGGCAAATGGTAACTGGACCCCGCTAACCAAGGGCAGGCACTCTACCCACTGCGCCATCCAGTCGTGGTCTTTGTTGATTCTCCCACAGAACGACGACGGGAGTTGTCCAAAATAAGAAAGTCCTTTTTCCTTTTGATTCGTATGTACGTTTTATTTGTGAATAGTTCGAAATAAGTTGTACCAGATGCTCGATGGCAAAAGATTATTTTTACTTACACTCTTGTGTGTCCTCCCGCTGTCAAATCCGCGATCAAAGATGGAAGATAAACTGAACGTCATACAGTGGCAGTGCTTAGAACATTTTGATCCGACATGACATGGATGCAGGTGTAGGCGCTGGTGTCTATTCCAAAGATCTAAACTTCCAGCTATCTTTTCGACTACCTAATCACTGTAGCGTCTTTCAGGCTGAAACTATAGCGATTAAGGAAGCCCTGTCCTGGCTGAAAAACAATGTAATACCGCTCACAGATATCGTCATCTGGTCCGATAGGCAGACAGCGTTCAAATCTCTGGATTCAGTCACTTGTAATTCCAAGACTTCCCTTAATTGCCGCCTATATCTACGAGACAGCCAAGTACTTTAACATCCAACTTATGTGGGTACCGGGAGACTGTGACTGTGACTGTGAAGGGCATATACTCCGTGATCTTTTCGAGTGGATATCCACCCTCCACGCCTATAGCTACTATAAAAAATCTGCTAAAGCTTGAAACGCTTGCTCAAACAAACCGCGGATGGATATCAGGCACAGGATCCCTCATTACCAAATAACTCTGGCCTATGATCGACCCCAAGCGATCGCTTAGCTTAATCATATTAAACACGCCAAATCTCAGATCTCTTATTGGCGTTTTAACAGGGTATTGTGCCATCGGAACTCACGTCTCTAGACTGGGCCTTTCCTTTAATAATTTCTGTAGAAGCTGCATGGACGAGGATGAGGAAGAAACCATCGAAAACTTGCTATGTAATTGCAGTGATCTCTCATCCCGTAGATTAAGACATCTGGGGGCCCATTTCTTAGTTAATCTGGCTGAACTGAGCAGCATCATACCTCTTCTTCGCTTTATCAAAAGCACAAATTGGTTTGCGGAATAGGTAGCCTAAGATCCGCGTGGTAACACAATGGGCAGCAGACACACAGTGTGTCTGCTGTTCGTATGCGCGGCAATCAGCCACCTCAACCTAACCTAACACGACGGCACGACACATTCAGCGCTTACAAAAAATTAATTTGAGTATTATAAATATTATAATATTTAATTAGTTTTTTAACAGTCTTAGATGACGTTCATAGAGTTCACGCATGCCCCGAAGTATGCAACAGTTTCCCTACTACCTCAAAATTTTAACTCTCGATCGTGGTGCCTTGTCCCAGGCGGTGCGTGACCGAACTTTCGTTTTAACATGTATTTAACATGTATTTGTCTTAACATTAACTCCGTAATGGAAGTAAGAACCTTTGTCAAATTACACAGTCGAGCGAGTACACAGAAATGAGAGAATGTGACCAAAATAATCACTTCGCTCCGTTTCGTTTCACTTACTACAGTGGACCTGGGCCTTAGCCAACAAGCCTCTCCAGCTGGCACGATCTTTAGCCAGTTGCCTCCTATTTCGCACGCCAAGTTGGCTGAGGCCATTCTCTACGGGGTTGCACCATCGGTGTCGTAGGGGTTGTCTTTTGCATTGTTCCACTGGTGCAGAGTTGAAAGCTCGAGCTGGAGTGGTATAATCCATGTGCTCTACACGTTGCATTCGACCAGGCTCATGTCCCTGTACAGCCCCTTCAGTTAGTGGTTGAAACTCCTTCTCCAAGTACCATCACCTCAAACATGACCAAAGACTGAACTTGCACTTTTCTCTCGAAAATACCAAGCTTCATCTCTTGTCGATATTGTCCATGTTTCCGCGCTATAGACAGGGAAGATCAAGGCGTTATACAATGCCAACTTGATCCTTCTGCTCTACTACTTAATTGCCTCTTGTGGGCAAGAGTTTTTCTGCGTTTTATCTCGGTACTTAGAGTATTTGTATTGTGTACTTGAGAGGTCCGAGGTAAAAGTTCTCGACTGCTTCGAAAGTAAATCTGCCTATGGTGACATTGTTGCCAAGTCGTCGGTGGTCTCTGTCCTTCCTTTTAGCCGATTTAAAGTGGGACATTTTATAAAAAAAAATATTCATAAATAAAATAATAAAAAAGTCACAAAAAAGCTTGTGAATCTTAAGATTTGATGAACTACTCCATGCACATTAGCCGTGTTTTTTTCTTCAAATGTCTAAAAATAGTGAAGTAGGAGTTTGCACGTAAAGCACAAATAACAACCTACTGCCTATAATAGCTGTGTTTTTTTGCAAGCATATATATGCCGTATTTTGAAGGACACCAAAAAAACGATCATCGGCGCTTAATGATTCATCAAAAAATCTTGGCACTACCGACGACATTTATGACGTTTGCTAAGCAGTCAGGGGTGTAGTCTTGGAAGTGTATGGTTGAACTTTGATGGTCACAATCTTCGTTGTGTGACTGTGTAGCGTGACCATCAATTTAAAAGCAATTCCAAAACGGAATATATATAGCGGAATATATATAGCAGAGACACTCTGAGTATACCAAAAATTGCATACTTAGGGATGCCAACAAAATTAAAAATTATCTGATACATCAACCAAACCTGCAGACGTAAGCCACATTTAGCAACCTAAACAATGAATGAATGAATTGAGGAATGAACACACAGAAATTAATGATTGGGAGCATTGTTTTTATACGCGCTTATTCCTTAAGCGGCGATAGATATGCTGAGTAAGTTAAGCGGATATAGGACTCGTTGTTAGTGTATTTTACATGCAAATCGAAATTTAAGCGTATATACGCTTGCAAAAAAACGCAGCTAATATCGGCAGCGAAAAGTGACTGCCGAAAAAAAATCGACTTCGAATTTTTTTTCATACATTTTGGCATCATTTTCGAACTAATTAATTTCTTTTTCATATATTTTGGCAAATAGAAATCAAAGCCACTGCGAATCGTTTTTCACTATGGATAACGATGAAAAAAACACGGCTATTAAATCAAACAGCCATCGAAAAAAAAACACCCATTCATAACTCAAGCTGTCCTTCATAGAAGGACACACAGTTTGTTATGACGAATTGCATCTCAAGTATAATTCCCAGAATTGTCGGGAGCATACAATACATGTTTGATGAAGACGACTGCGTCTATTTCTTTTGTTTTCTATTTCAAATGTTATTTCAACAAGACATTTACCTACTGTCGCTCGTTTTTCCTTTTATTGCTTTTTAAAATAATGTTTCGGGAGAAAGGTGTTGGTATGTAAAATGTGAGGTAATAAAACCCTTGTAATTGTACACCGGATATTAGTCTCTCATACATATCTATTGGCATCTTGTTTTATGGGTCCGTTGATGGGTAACTGTTCTCATTGTTATGTTTTAATGAATGTATGTAAATCATCATTGCGTAAAATATATGCACATGTTCTGGAACTGTATTTATATGCTTGCTGTATTATTTTGTCGTTGGTCGTGCAGGTATTGTCTTCTAACGATTTCACTTGGGTCAAGGAACAAAGGAGCATCAGATGAGAATATGAATGGAGAATCCACAGTAGAAAATCCATACCTGTACAAGTTAAATAAATCGATTCGCATAGTTCTCGTTCCAACCATCAAGTCACCGATGCCTGCTTTCTGGACGTGGAAAAAGCCTTCGACACAGTCTGGATAGAGGAACTCGTCTATAAGATGAATCTTATGGGATTGTCCTCTAACCTGATCAAAATCATCTACAGCTTTCTCCATTCAAGGAAGTTTTATGTCCAGGTAGAAGACACCCCGTCAACGGAGCGGGACATCCAAGCAGCAGTAGCTCAAGGATCAAAATTGGGACCAAGGCTATAGATTATATACATGGCAGACCTACCACCTCTAACCGACACAGTCAAATGCTGTTTATTCGCAGACGACTCACTGACATATGCCACTTCAATGTCACCAGAAATCGCGGCACGGAGGGTAGAAAACCAGACATATCCGAATAAACATATCCGAATAAACATATCCGAATAAACGCGGAGAAATCGGTACTCATGTGTCAATGATCGAAGAGTATTCCTGTCTAGAAAAAGCTTCCTCAACTTCGCCGTTCGGAGTCGGCATTAAACTGCAGGTCCCTTCAATAGCACGCACAACACGAGTGGTTGCTGAGAAGCTAGGCCCAGGTCCGCCTCTGTAGCGCCACCCATATTATATTGCTAATCTGTGACATAACTTACCAAATGTTTTCGAGTATTCTGGCAAAAATAATATAGATTCGACAAATACCGAAAGACATAGTTTTTTAAAATCATTTTTAGATCTCGGTGAGGCATTAAAAGAATAGGACGTATTACAAATCGATTCTTGTGCCAATTTATCTGTTAATTACAGCTCTCAAAAAAAAAAAATCAAGCAATTGACACAAATAAAATGAATATTAGTAGAAATGACAAAAATTACACAGAACATGAAGTCTAATTATGTTATAAAATTTGCTATATCTATTTTGCTTAATGTTTAGAATGAGGATTGTTTATTAACAGTGTGGAATCATCGGCTTGCATTCACTTGATCAAGAGCTGAGTAGACTGTCTAGAAACTAGACGTTCAAATATGTAATACCCGCAGTGATATAATATTTTGCTTTTTTGAAAGTAGTTTCGATTTAACGATTTCTTAAAAATTAAATTAAAAATCTGAAGATCTAAATGTAAACGGACCCCAAGTCACCCAACATGGTTCCTCCAACGAGTATGCAATGGATTATAAAAAAATTTCAGTAACCGCGAAAATTATGCATTTTCTGTGCCCTTAAAATTATGCTACGGTTGTATATCCGAGCTTTGTGACTAGTTTCCTGCTTCAGGCTTGCGCGTTTTGAGTTACGACAAATTATATACTTCCGTGGGAATTGTGGTCCATGGTTGCCATCCACTACTGGCATTAGTCACTCGAGCACAGTTTTCTGGTTATCACAATTATCTAATCCTGAGAGATCTCGGTCATCAATTACATTTTACTCATTCTGAGATTTAGGGGTTCTTCTCATTGGTACGTGCGTTGAATAGATGACACATTCTGGTATACAAAGCGGTCAAGTGCTAGTAATCACACGGTACGGGGAAAAAACAAACAAGAAGTGTCTAGACAAAGGCGTCAATTGCGCGATTCAAATGACTGTTGTCGAAAATGTATTGCGTTCCTGGATGGGTCATAACGTCGTGATTATAAGTGTTAATTGTCAATAGAGAAGAGCAAGTAAATTTCCGTTGTAAACAAAGCTCGATTACACTGGTGTGGGTTTTTGAGCACACATTTCTACAGCAGCAAGCACCTGTATTTGAACAATTGCAGATAAATGATCACCAGGAAATTAAGGTTGATACGTCACGAATGGGACAGTGTGGGATGGAACTGATGTGCTTCAATTTGAAGCTTGGGCGTGCAACTATTGGTACATTTTAAGCTCTCCCCTCAGCGTGGCCTGCATCCCTACACCGGGGAAAGGCACTTTCTTCTCTCTATCGACTCTTTTTGAGAGAAGGAGTTCTCCGTTTCAAGCTACAAGTGGGGCGCTAACACAACGCATTCTTATTGAATGTGACAACACAGTCACACGACAACCGCACAGTCTTGAATTTCTGCGGTAGAATCTGAACCACCGTGTGGTGAGATCTGAATGAATTCCAAGGTGAGGAGGAAATGTGAAAAGTGTGATTTTCGGTGTGACTCAAGTTACTTCAAATGTTGATCACGACCGACTGACGCACTCAAGTCGTAGGAAACCCCATCTGTATAAAAGCTGGGTAGTGTGCTTTTTATGTTCAAGGTCGATGTATTCTTGTGATAAGTCTTAAAATAAACACCTTATTGGAACGCACGTCGTATTGATTGTATGTGTACCTAGTCTCTTGCAATATGTATAGAATAAACGATTCTAGGTGTAGGGCAAGGACTAGCTTTCGCAGAGCAAGTAGTTATTTCTTAACCATCTCTAGTAACTTAAATGTTACCAAAATCTGATCGGAAACCACTAGCAAATTCGTCCGCAACCCTTTTCGTTCTCTTTCAAATTTTCCTAGCTTCTACACTAAGAAAACGGTATTTAAAATTGGGAAGAGTTGATTGAATTTTTTTCCTCAGCAATGTCCACAGCATTTTGGAAGTTTCTAACCATGTTCAGCATCCAGACTGATGACGAAGGGAACTCTTTATTACAAGCCACAATTAAGCAATTACGAGCAATTTCAGATAATTGTCTGTTCACATTTCTTGGTAGTAGATACTTTGCATGCCCGAAGGTCACTGAAGTAATTGCGGTTGTGATGGATTTGGGGAGTGGCTGACTCATTGCTTGTCTGATCAACATAAGACTTGATAGTGCTTCTCGGGGGGAAAGAAGAAAGAACAAGAGAAGTGCGCGGTTGAGGAGACGGAGTGATGTCTGAAAGTTCTACCAATGGGTGATATCATTATCCAATCGACAAGTGGTAATAGATTCGTAGTCGATACTGAGAATTTGGGGGAATCATTTACGCAGTGACCAAGCAACAAAAAAAAAATTTGCAGAATGATACACATCAATGAGATCTATAATCGCGTAAGGCGACAATCGTCTCGCGCTAGCGTTTCGACGATAGTTTCGCTTCATCTAAGCCTAAAAAAACGGTAGCGGTAGAGAGATATCGTTTTGCCTGCTTTGCGTAGACTGAACGTCGCGTCGACAACTGATTTTTGGCGATACCTATTTCAGTATCGTCTCCTATTTAACGCGAACAAATTGTGTATACATATATTGTTCTACACTTTTGAGACACTTTAAGAGTGATAAGTCGCATTTGTATTAGTTTTGTCCGCAAATTGAAATGGGAGTGTATTCGTGAAATTTGAGAGGAATTAGAGCACAGATTTCATTTTTACGTGAGAGTTATTATTTTCATTGCACTCAAACTGTAAGGATAGGCGAGACGCTAGTGATGGTCAACGACGATATCATCGAAGTGAATCGAAAGGACGACTGTCGTCTGAAAAGTTATGCAATGAGGGCCCAGGCTTTTGTGTTGAATCTGGGCGATAATCTAAGCAACTGCCCGACCAAACCAAGCCGTCTGCAATCCTAAAAGTCTATGATCTTCACGTCAGCTGAAAATTATCAGGTTGTTAGTAAGAACGAGCTCATCAGTAAGGTAATCTATGGCGGATGATAGAAGGGATGTACTTAAATGGGTCCCCTTAAGGCTCTGTGCCCGTGGCTTACTTAGATATTGGATCGAAAGAAAGTCTCCTTAGTATTGTATACAAGATCAGCTCTGGCGCCTGGCCAATCTGATTCACATCATTGTAATTCAGGCCACTGAGGACCAAAATAGTCCAGAAATTCACACTAGGGTAGATCCTGGAAAAGACTCAAGAAGTTCAAATCGACACTCACCATATATTCGTCGATTTCACGGCCTCACATGACAGCGCGCTTCGGAAAAGCTGCCATGCCTTTTTTACACGATCGAATTTCCTCAAATTTCAGCGCATAAAATGAGAGGCTAGTGGGCAGAGGCTCTCGCGTCGCATGAGTGTGGGAAAAGCATCAGCTTTCGAGAAAGCCTTCGCACTTTTCCTATTTTTTATATTTTTATTCTCAGCTTCGGGTATGGGATCCATGAAACGCTCGTGTGTTTAGTAAAAGATAACGTTTGTGTGGGATAGCAAAAATCATTTGTTCTCGATATTTGGTTTGAATTTGAATTTGACGGTTTGAAAGCATGATACGATTACATGCGATGAATGGCGGAATTTGATGCGTAGAAATTTGACCGTGTAAAAAGGGCACTCGTTGTCATCAGTTGCCATGAAAGATTCCACCACGGGATGTGGCGAACGCTCGACTATGTGGCTGTCATATATACCTCTGTCGGATATACTTCTGTATCTACAGCTAGGATCAGTGTTTTTGTGGATGAGAGCTGATACTCAAGTCGTCGGGCATACTTTTCCTTTTCAGCAGATGCAGATGGTTTCGTACAAGCTGCCTAGGGCCTTGGCAAGCACCGATGTCAAACCACAGCTGTGCTTAGCTTGTAGTGCCGAACTCATCAGGTTGTGCAGGATCATCGTCAGCAATGAATTCACCCCGTGAACAAACAAAAGGGACTCATGTGACTTTTTCAACATAATGATGTTGAAAAGATCCTGGAAGGCACACAGACCAATCTTTCAAAAGTCCGTTCAGGTGTTGTTGTTGATCGGTGGTACTCAGCGAGTTGTCAATGAGGCATTTGCGATGGATCTGGACGAAGGGACACAACTGGCTGAAACAACGTCGGCTCGGCAGTAAATAACGTGATCTGTAAGTTGGTCGAATAAGGTCCTTACAAATCCATGACCATAGAGGCCAGGCCATGTGCAGTACGACGAACGATCAGCTTGGTCCTGACGGGGGAAGGCTTCTAATCTGAGCCGTTGTGACGAAAAATTGTGCACACAAGTGGCGTCGAAATGATCTGCGAAATTGAAAGCAAATACCAGGAAATAGTTGTAGCTGGAGAGGCATGCTGGTTGAAGCTCAGGTCCACCGTCTTCGGCGCCACATGTATAGGCCTGAGTTTTTAGGAGGTTTAGCAGCGTCCGTCAAATTAATTTCTGGCGATCTGGGTAAATAGAGTATCAAGAGCGTTTGAGAGAATGGAGCGAACTACACATTGTCACTCAATTCTCAAGAATTTTGAGTCTCGTATAGACACCAGAACACAGAGACAGATGCGCAACAGAATGGAGGCAACATAGTCAGCCATCAGGTCACGTACACGGTTGCTAATGCAGTTGTTGCTGTCTGAAATGAGGCTCTTAGTGTTTGGCCTCCAGGTTGGTTGAAGCCAAGATCTACCACGTACCACAAGAACTCAAGAAGAAAGGGACAGAAGTGCCAATCAAGAGAACACCGAGGGATCAGGATCCATAGCATGGGACTGGAAATGGCCGCACCATTCATACCATCGGGAATGCTTCTCCTCACATCTGTCATGTCAGGTCACACAATTTCCATTCAATGGGTTACGCAAGCAATCAATCCCGTAACTCGCCAAACGCTTCGATAAACGAGCGCGAACCTACTGACCAAGTGCTTTGTGGACGATTGTGTTACAAACCAATGCACTGAAACACACGCGCCCGCTGATTGTCGCACTCTATTGCCCACAGCAGACCTCACCGCAACTCCCTCCGGTGACAATATTTCCTCAGTCATTAGACACGCTATAAATCTACGATCTTCACGATATACTTCGGTCTTGACATTTGCTTCCCACGTCTATCGCCCAATCTAAGCCTCTAATAAATCGGACAGCCATCACACTCAAATTGCTTTTCGTTCGTCAATCAAGCGGCCTTCGAAGCTGAGTCGACAAACCACCTGCCTCCGCATCGCCGAGGCAAAAGTTCAGAGGATCAGATAAAAACACTTCAAACACACTGATTACCAAATCAAGAATCTTTTATTTCCAACGTAACTTAAAAATTCGTTTGTCTTAACCATAGAATCCTCCGCGGTGGCCTCCGTATCCTCCATATCCTCCACGGTATCCCCCGTATCCGCCGCGGTATCCTCCGTATCCGCCGCGGTATCCGCCGTATCCTCCATATCCTCCGTATCCACCACGGTATCCACCGTATCCTCCGCGGCCGTAGCCGAACTGACGGGCTTGTCTCTCGGATTCGTTTTCATGGCCAGTCTCGGTGTCGACATCCAACAGAGTATCGGCGCTCTCCTCCGCCGCGGCGGCGATTGGGTCCTGTTCGACTTCCACTTCCACCGGGTTGGCCAGGACGGCGGTGGCAACAACTGCCAAGCACACGAATGTCACTAAGAAACGCATCTCGGTTTTGTTTTAGACTGAACTTGTGTTAGATACACTTCAACTTCAACTGGGTTCTGATGAGAATCGATCGGACTCGTATCTTTTATATACATTGCTCGACCTCAAGCCGGTAGAACGCCCTGAGGGCGGGGGGCGAGCGATCCAAAGCTATGAGTGTGCGCATTCAAAACATTCACGCTCGTTAATCGCATCTCGGCTGGCTGTACTTCTGACTGGAGAGAGCACTGCTGGGGGGAACGGGGCCACTCGGCCGAGAGAAAAGCTTTCGGGAGTGCGTGTTCGATGCTGATTTGCATTTACTCATCGTGCATCGCATTCACCTTTGTTGTGTGATTTTGTGAAAATTGGGAATTAGGTAATTTGATGATTGTCCGTCCAGATGGGTGGCAACTGGTCACTTGTGTGTTTACCTGAGTGTGTGTGTGCAAGTGTCGCGTCGCGTCATTCTAGTGGTTTCAAGTTGCCGTTGATCTGATACCTGAGGTAGATTGACATCGGGCGTAGTTGTGATTTTTCGCAAGAAAGTGTCGCTGAGTAGAGCTGGCGATTAAAGGAAGCGAGGAAGGAGATAAGACTTTGTGTGGGTGTGTCTGGTTTTAGGAGACTGGTGAATGATTAGAATGCCGTCCGACGAGTCTGTCTTGTGACGCCAAGTAACACAAGTTGGCGAGACAAGAAAATTACGACAAAAAAAGTGGCTGCTTGGGAAGATCTGCATTTGAAAGTAAAAGTGTGGAGGAAGGCATTTTTGACGAGTTCGCCGTGAGCTGTTGACTCGGAAGAAGATTGCCTAGGATTAACCAGTTGAGTCACTTAAATCAGACTAGGTAAACTGCCACGTGGATTGCCCTAGATTAATCCAAGTACAGTGAGAGCTCCCATAGGCGGACAGCGACGGTCGCACTTTTGTCACTTTTATCCAACTAAGGGAGTTGTCCCGAACCTGAACAAATTCCTCCCGAAAAAATTATTTCATATGCAGTCAAAGGCAAAATGCGGCTGATGTCCCTGTCCACTTCCGGGTTAGGGTATGTTCGCTAAAGCGAATATTACTGTCAGCGATCGTGAGAAATTCTTCGCTCAATGGGATTTTCCGGCTAAGAGAGCTGTCCGTAATAGGAGCTTTTACTGTATCTGCAAATTGGAAATGAATTGGAACTCCTTGTGAAGCGTAATAGACTGCCGTTTAACGTGTCCCGTGAATTATTGAGGTCATCGAAGAAGAAGGCTTCCAAGGTTCTTCCAGACATGGGCAGATATAAAGGACTTTTTTTAACATTTGCGATAACTCGTACATTTTATTATTGGTTTGAAGTACAATCAAAACATTCGATATCTTTCACAAGTGCACCGGGGACGATTTCTTCTTCGTCTTCCTCTTAGAGCGCTACAATCCGAGGTGGATCAGGGCCCCACCCTACTCTCCAACCAGCTGTCTCCAGTTGCGTACACCAAGCCGGTTGAGGTCCCTTTCGATTCGTGTGCTCCACGTCGTGAGTGGACGTCCTCTGTTGTGTTGTCCCACAGAGTCGAAGATTCTTTGATCAGGAGCTATTTGGCTCTACATGGTCAAGCCATCTTAAGCTAAGAGTCCTTGGACGTCTGGATAGACTGCAGGGGGCGTTTTATTGAAGCCAACTGCTGATGAAACGGCAACACTTTTCTTCTGATGACTGGCTTCCTCTAACCGCTATGAATTTTATCGATCGAGTCTCCCTGAGAGTCCAACCCTGCCAGGCGAAGCAACCGACGAACAATGAAACCAATGGAGACGAGATATTAACTGCCATGCCAAGTTTTAACATTCCTGCCAAGCTCGTCGGACTGAGCAGGATGACGATGTAGAATTCTTCCTTTCTTCTCCATCAAGATCGGATTCACCTTCAATGTCAAAAAATGGATCTAGACAAGGCGACGCGATGTCATGTGACTTCTTTAATATCGTCCTGGATGGCACAGTTGGTTGAGCGCCTGCCCCTAGTTACTCAATACGCTTTTATCTGGTTTTCAAAACTGGACCAGTCACCATTTGCCGTTGGGATAAAATTAACGGCACTATTACTGCAGTAGTCAATCAGTGGTAGTAGTCTAACTACGGGTATGACAATGGACCAACATGGTCTAATTGGGCTGGTGAATGCACTAGCAACCCCCGTCTACTTAACCTAACCTAATATCGTCCTTGAGAAGATCGCGAAAGGCTCACACGCCAAAACTTTTTCAATATCGTTGATTTCCGTGGTATTAATGTTAATAACCTGTTTTCGGATTGTTGTAATGTTGAGTGGAGTACGCTGTATATTTCGTCCGATGTTGATAAACAAATTGAGCTATTTAACGCCAATATAAACTACCTTTTCGAAAAACATGTACCACTTCGGACTCGAGTTATAAGGAGCGAAACATCTCCGTGGTTAAACGAGAGAATTCTTCTCGCGATGAGAAACAGAGACTTTCTTTTCAGACGATGGAGAAGATTTCGTTGCCCGGAAATGCATAATGCATATAAAGAATGTAGGACACATTGTTGATAAGATTGTTGATAAGATCGGCTAAGCTCAGGTACTGCAAAATAAAATTCAGAAACGATCAATCTTCCATTTTCCTATGGAAACAGGTTCGCGACATTGGACTGAGCAAAGCAAAGAAAAGGATAAACGACGATAACATTAACCCTGATATCTTAAATATTCGATTCGCTTCTACTGGTCCCGCAGTTTCCGAAAGAATGCCTCCAATACTTTTAAACAACACTCGAGCAAATGACTTTGAACTCGCAAGAGTCGATTCCTACACAGTCGGTTGTGCAGTATTTGCCATCAAGTCAAAATTCGTTGGCCTCGATTATATCCACCCTGACTTCATTAAAATATTGCTTCCAGTGATACTTCATCATATCACGCACATTATGAACACAATAATCATGACGACCCGCTACCCAACACTGTGGAAAAAGGCTAAGATAATCCCAGTACCAAAGAAAACTAATCCACCTGAATTCCGACCTATTGCAATCCTTCCGTTTCTTTCAACAGTGTTTGAATCTGTTGTTAGCCGAAACATCAAAGATTACATTGAGCGACACAAGCTTCTAAGCCCCCTGCAATCAGGCTTCCGGAAAGGACATAGCTGTGTCACAGCCTTATTAAAAGTAACAGACGATATTCGAAGAGCTATCGACGAAGACAAAACGACCATACTAACCTCACTCGACTTCTATGCAAAATGCGAATGAAAATCTCGAAAGCATTTGACTGCGTAGACCCAACAATACTTTGTCATAAACTGTCCACCCAATTCAATTTCTGTAATCCTACTAATAAATTAATTCTCTCGTATCTTACTAACCGAGTCCAAGCAGTTTTTCATAACTCTAAACTGTCATCCTTTTGTGATGTACGCTATGGTGTTCCTCAAGGTTCCATTCTCGGTCCGTTATTATTTTCAATGTTTATCAATGACCTTCCACTAGTTTTATCCTATTGTAAATTCCATATCTATGCAGACGATGTCAAAATCTACCAAAGTTTCCCTCTTGGTATGGTTGAAGACTCAGTTGCTAAAATAAACGAGGATTTGGGCTCTATTGCAAACTGGGCTACACAAAATGGTCTAATGCTCAATCCTAACAAAACCAAAGTCATCCCGTTCTCGAAACAACCGCCTTCCTTGTCAAATTTCCCGCTAATAGAACTGAACTCGACCGCAATTGAATATGTTACATGTGTAAAAAACCTTGGAATAATGTGCAATAGTGAACTGACGTGGACTGACCACATTGATAGCGTAGTATCAAAGGTATATACATCCCTAAGAGGCTTATCAATCAGCAAATACATTCTCCCTGTGAACATCAAATTAAAACTTGCCAGAGCACTCATAGTGCCAATCTTGACATATCTTGATCTGAGTTGTTCGCTGACTGTGATTATTCTTCCTCCCTAAAATTGAAAAAAAGCAATTAACGCGGCTGCACGGTATATTTTAAACCTTCGCAGATTTGATCACGTCTCGGAACAACGTCGCATTCTCCTAGGATGCGAACTGGACGCATTCTTATGCTACCCTTCGTGCTTATTACTCTTCAAAATTATTCACAAGAAACGACTTCTGTCGATCAAGTCGTAATATTACCTTGAAACCCTCCAATCATACCTGTTTAATGTCACGTAGGCACTTTTTCATTCATGCTGTTCATTTATGGAATCACCTACCTTCACAGGTACGGTCTAAGACCAAGTAAAGACAATTTTGTAACTCTTGTTTCTCATATTTCTCCCGCTCGAACTGAAATAATTCCTAGTAACTTCAGTCTTAACTCTCTCTCTACACAAATGTATTCTAATAACATTAAATTTTAAAATCAGAAATCTACACTCTTAAATCATAATTTAAGTAACTTGAAATAACTAATTTCAATCATGTCACACAAAATAATATTTTATGGTATAATGTTCCTGTACTAGTAAAAGAAAATATGATTCTTAAAGTACAGCGATAGATATTAAAAATAAATAAATGAAAATGAAATAAAACTAGGGGCATGATCTTCCAGAAGTACATGGACGTGATTGGTTGAACACAGCGAGCCCTCAATGAGTCGTTTGTTGGCATTCAAACGGAAGCGGCTAAAGTGGCTTTGGCAGTAAACGAGGGCAAAACAAAGTATATGCTGCCATCGAGAAAGGAAGCACAACATCTACGACTCAGCCAGAACGTCACTGTAGGCAGCTGTAACTTCGAGGTAGTGAAGGACTTCGGTTCCACAGTAAACAGTACAAGCAGCGGTGCCCAGGCACAGCACGTAGCGCACATAAAAGCCTAGTTACGGTACTGGTACCGAGATTAAATGGACAATCACAAGAGCAGATGAAGAAGCCCTTGGTCTCTTCGAGAGAAAAGTTCTGCGTTCAATCTTTGGTCCTGCTTACGTTAATGGTTTTCTGAGAAGAAGATTCAACCACGAATTGTACCGGCTGTACAGCGACACGAGCCAGGCGTCTACGGATTCAATGCCTAAGATGGCTAGGTGATGTAGAGCGCAGTCTTCAACTCCGAACCAGTGGGAAAACATGCCCACGAAATGGATGGGGTGCACACAAGTGGAGTAGGGCCTCAACGAACCTGGCGCTCAAAATGAAGGAGGAAGCTGGCTTAATCCTGCAAGCTGGACAGGCTTCTTGGCTGGGGCCCAGGTCCACCACGACGTAAATTGTCCATCCAATTGACATAAATTGTCCATCCAATTGACGTAAATTGTCCATCCAATTGAGTTTTGAATTGAAGAACTTTGAATGCGTGTCCGTTAGGTAGGCGACCGCTTAGAGGAGCCACGTCCATAAACTCGCCTGGTTGCACCTGAGCAAAGCTTTTGATGAGTTAGATGGCGGAGGATGAGGCAGCCTGAAGATCTCTCGCAGGTGGTTTGCCCCCGGGACTACTTTATTGGATCATGCGGACATGGCACACCGGAATGAAAACAACATCATACATCTTTGTTTTGTGGATGAAGTGACAAATAATTCAAACGAAAGTCTTATTTTCACTGAATGTTGTCACATTAACAGTTTATCCATTGGTTTAAGGGTGCGTCCACAGTCAAAGCTCAAGTTTGTCAGGTCACAGCTGGAAAACCCTTCGAGCAAGTATCCTTCCTACAACATCGAGGTTTAAGGTAGTGGAGTCAAATGCTCCTAATGGAGATCTGACGCAGCCCTTGGCAACGGTTGCAAATTCATTTCGTCGCACACTTTAGAACACAACTTCTTATCAAAGCTGTGTATTTTCAAACTACGGTCCCAAGTCGTTTCAAAAAGTCTGTGTTGTTCTTATCCCAAAGGTCGGAAAGAGAGGGCACTATTCTGCCAAGTATTTCCGTCTTATCAAACTTACCTCCTTTCTACTTAAAGCACTCAAACGCTCGATTCGCACATTCAAGAGCTTTTGAAAGCAAACCCCCTATCAACCTCTCAACACGTCTACCTCAGGGGCAACTGCACAGAAATGGTACTGTAGGAGGTGGTGCGTACCGTGGAAAGATCTTTCCACTTCTCAACCGGGGTACACTCCAAGGCGGGGTTATCTCACCACTTTTATGGCTGATACCAATAAATACAATTCTGGTTGAGTTAGAATATAAGTAGTTGCGTATGTGTACGACGTCGTGATCTCAGTATCGCGTATGTTTCCCTCATTGATGAGCGAAATCACAAAGAGGGTTCTATCTACAATTCACTCTTGGGCTACAGACTGTCGCCTGAACGGAACTGATGCTGTCTACAAGGATGACCAAGATACCAACCTTGAAGGTTCCTCGGCTCAACAATATTGCTCTTTACCCTTGCTTTACCCTTCCTCCAAGCTCAACTGAAAGTCTAGCATAGAAAACCTAGGCCTGCAGTAAAACTTTCGGCAGAAAGTCAGCGGTGTCCGTCCCATTCCGACCTACAGCTCACTAGTGTGGTGGTCCACCACAAGTAAAACATATAACTTAATCAAAATCAACCCTCCAGAGAAGAGTGTAAGCTTCTTAGGACTACTTGCCTTTATGGTAAAGTCGCAGCTATCTGCAGCTACAGCCAGGCAGCCATAAGGGCAATTTCCTAAGTAATCACATCCCCTAGATTGGTGCAACAATGCAAGGAAGAAATCAAACCGGTCAGTATCCGGTGCAATATCGCTCTCCTGTGGCTTCCAGGCCACAGCAATATAGAGGGAAATGCGATTGCCGACGAACTGGCCAAGCAAGAAGCTTCTGGTAACGTCCTCATCGAGTTGGTGGGCCCCCCAATCAACCTCCTCAAATACATCACCTACCAAAACTTCGTGTCCTTATATATATAATAGAAGGTGGACAAGGTCATCCAATCAAGGGAAATCTGGCCCTCCTACACGAACAGAAGGACCTATGATCTCTACTATAAAAGTAGCTCCGTATTCTGTAAGTAATCAAGTCCACGCTGCTAGACTCGGAATACCGTACAACCCAAACTCAGTTTCTACATCTAATCAGAAGAAAGTCTGCCTCACTTTCTCTGTGACTGTCCGGCACTAGCCAAACAAACATATATCGCGCTCTTCCTCTTGGTTCGAGGAGAAGATGAAGGCCGAATGTCAAGTATGAAGACGAAGTCATCGCGAACGCAAGACAGCTCGTTCTTGCTGACTGACAGTAGTGTGGCCAGTGCAGTCCATTGCGTAAAGCACCATTAGCTCAGGCGCAGACCCTTAGCATGGGTCGTCCTTGCCAGCTAGGGACACCGTGAAGAATGTGAATGACATCTCGTTTGGTACCTGAAATAAGCATGTCATCTTGGAGCTTTCTAATCTTGTCTTGGCACGAACTAGTAATTAATCAAAACGCCAATGACAATGCAACTCCAAAACAAAGTCCTAATAAGCCGCCACGGACAACGCGACAGTTCCATATTCTCCTGGGCATCGCTTTCCGTTTCATCAACTCTTCTTCGAAAATCAAAACCCCAGCACTTTCGATTCGAAGATTCTTAATTTATTAATTTATCACCGTGTTTACATCACATTTACAACAAGTTTCTTATTTCGTCGTACAGAACAAGGACAAACGCGCCACCGGTGCCGCGGATAATGTTTGAGAAGGCGCCCTTGAAAAACGCAGTCGGACCTTCCTTGCTCAGAATAGTGGCCCAGCAGTGCGCCGTATTGCGATAGATGATCTCGGCTCCCTTCCTCCCAGACTGCATCATCATCCTGCGCCGGACAGTGTCGAAAGGATACGATATAATCCCAGCGGTTGTGGTCACCGCCTGAGCAATGGCCCAGCTAACGACGATCTTGGTGTTCCTTGGATCCGGGAGGAATCCACGGGCAGTGTCGTAGAACCCAAAGTACGCAGCCCGATAGATGATGATTCCCTGCACCGAGACAATGAAGCCCCGGTACAGACCAATGGGACCGTCGCTCTTCAGGATTTTCTTCAAGCAGTCGCCCAAGCCCGTGAACTCGCGGCTACCCGATTTGCCGATGTCCGCCGCGAGACGTGTCCGGGCAAAGTCCAGTGGATAGACGAAGCATAGGGACGTGGCTCCGGCCGCACCTCCCGACGCCAGGTTGCCGGCGAAATACCTCCAGAATTGCTCCTTCTTGTCCACGCCGCCGAGAAAGATCCTCTTGTACTTGTCGTTGAAGGCAAAGTTCAACGCCTGCGTGGGAAAGTATCGAATGACGTTGGCCATATTGCCGCGCCAGTAAGACGTGATTCCCTGCTCCTTGGGAATTCGGATGAAGCAATCCATAATTCCCTTGTACCGCTTGTCCTCGGGGATTTGCTTGGATATGTGCTGCACTTGCAGCAGCAGCTTCACCCGTTCGATCGGCGCCACGGCTGTCTTTGAAATGGCGGCGGATATCCCCCCGGCCAGGAAATCCTTCAGGAAGTTCTTCATGTCGAATTCTTTGGCCATGATGTCCTCGTTGTATTCAATTTAAGTTGTTCAACACACAATTCGGAGGAAATGTCAGGCGATTGAATTTTTAGCCGAACGAAAGCTGTGTTTTCATCAGCATCTGACAGTTAGCGAGGGTTGCCTTGGTAACGCCGCCGGTTTGAAATCCGTGGCATACTTTATTCAGACAAGTTATTACGAATTTTTTCCAATGTTTCTTTTAAATTAAAATGTTTCAACTGAGGTCTCTGAACCAGCTGTGAACACAATAAATGTTAATTCACCGAAAAAAGTAGGGCCTACTTATGGAGGTAAAATACTCCTAGGCAGTTTGTTTAAGGAACTATACTTCAACGGTCATGATGTCATGGACTTGTTCTCGCGGAAAGAGCGAGAACGAATTCATTCGAAAATATTTTAAAATTCTGAATTTTTGGTTCGTGGGCAGACGCAGTCAACCACGCCAAGCTTAGGTCCAGTTGGACCCATTGTGATACCCTGTTTGGGGTAGGAAGAATCCTTTCTTGTTCCCACGCGTCGTCCTTCAGGTATTGTTGGTCAATCCAGCCATCCGGAAGTCCTAAAGAACCTACAAATAGATTAAAGGAATTTTTGCAAGCTTATGTAGATGTTGGAAGAAGTACTCTCCCAGTGGTCTGCGTCTCAATGCAGAGAGACTGGGGCAATGACAAGGAAAGTGAAAAGTGTCCTTTATTTCTTCTTTGTAACGCCTCTGCGTATGATGTCCTGGGTGATTCCCATTTTGTTGAATTAATTACTCTTCAGAGAGACTTTTTTGAGGAAGTGTCTGATGAGGACAATGTGAGTAATTTCGTAAGAGGGGGGATCCACTTCTACCAACATACCAACACTGTGTTGTCATATGTATCCTAGGAAGTAAGCCCATAATCTTTGGAACGTAGCAACGGTGTCTACAACAAACAATGTTCCTTCTCCACTGGTAGCTCTGTAGAAAAAGTAGAAAAAGAAAACTTCGCCCTTCGGAGTAGGGAGAAGACCGTGAGAGGCCAACAGCAAAACATCACGAGTGGTTGATGTACGTGTAGAAGCTAGGCCCACAACACTATAGGGAGTTACCCTCACCAGTACTATTATTAATCAATCTAAGAGAGGGTAGCCGTGACGTAGTAGGTTGGTTGCTGAGTTGCCTCCTACGCAGAGGGTGCTATATTCAATACTCGAATTTACCAACTTTCATAATTCACGGCTCCATCTCTTTTAAGTGTACAGTGAAGTCTCACTTATATGAACTCATGATTGTTGGGCCAGTTCATATAACTGGAAAGTTCATATATTAGAACCATGTATATTATGAAATAAAACCTTTTTTTTAGGTTAAGAAATGAAATTAAAGTACATATTTATTTCATTCAGTTAATGTAGAAAACTTTGATATTTTTTGAGTTAAACTCGGTTAAAAACGCTAGATATTTTTTTTTGAAGAGTTTTCGTAAATCCGAGATTGATAACTCTTTCACGGATTTTTCTCAGCATCAGCAATTCTTCGTAAGAAAGTTCATTTTCTGAACCCCAATCTATCAGTGTATTAAGAGCTGTCATTGCCTCTGACAGCTGAACTCTTTTCGATGGTTGATCTTCTGGAGTATCACGGTTGAATGAATCATCATCATCATCCGTATCTTCTATGATAGGCATGGGATCCTCTGCTAGCTCTTGCCATGCGTGATTGCCGACATTTTCACCAGGGACAACTACTCTTATCATCGCTAAGCTCCTATGAGCAGCGTCAGCAAGCTCGGGATGAATTGCTTGAAAGTGTCGTGATAAAGGCACATCATCTTCTTCTGTGAAGTCTTGATCATCAGGATTGCAATATATCTCACGCCAGTATTTTGCAATTGTTTCTGCTCTGATTTTCTCCCAGGCACTTGCTAAATATGAAACAGCATCTTTCATAGTTATTGCTTTTAGAAGGTCGTATATACTCTCCTCCTGTCTTGCTATAATCTTGCAGAAATACAGCTTTGTCAGTCTTATTATATTTTGGTCCATGGGCTGTATAAGTGAGGTGACGTTCGATGGTAGAAACCTGACCATCTTCACTAATGAGTTCATCGGCAGGAGGATGACTGGGAGCATTGTCCAAAAGAAGCAATGCTTTTGGAGGATATCCATTTTCCACGAGATGGTTTTTTACCCAAGCAAAATTGGAAAATGATAAACTTTTTAAGAAGTTAAGATTTATAAAAGTTTTAATTTACATTTTGCACAAAGACATTGTGAAACCAATTTTTAAAAATTGAATCGTTCATCCACACTGATTTTGAATGATCACAACAAATTGGAATTTCAAAATTTTTGAACGCTCTTGGTTTTTTGGCCTTTCCAATAACTAAAAGCTTTAACTTAAGTTAAGTTCCAGTAGCGTTAGTACATGCTAAGAACGTTATGCGCTCTTTTGCAATCTTCCTCCCGGGGGCAGTTTTTTCATTGGCAGACACAAATGTTTTTCCTGGGAGCATTTTGAAGTAGAGTCCAGACTCATGTGCATTGTGAATTTGCTCCTTTTCTAGTCCAAGTTGTTTAATTTTTCGTTCAAGTTCAAGCTTGAATGGAGGAACAAGTTCAGGCTAAGCCGATAGCTTCTCTCCGCATACAGCCAATAATGGGATGCTAGAGTGTCTATGTCGAACCCCTTTCAAATCAGCTTGAGGAAGAAGCCAAGATGCCGTACCTAGGAAGCTTTCGAAAATGTAGGACGGACGATGTAAAGTGCAGTTGGTTTTGAGCACTTTCTCATCGAATTCTGACAAATCGAACTTCTTCGTCTTCCTCTTCTTAATGTCCGGCTACAGCCCGGAGTGGGCCTGAGCCTTAATAAAAAAGTCTCACCATATAGCTCACCACTTGTGGGCGGCACTATCTCGTGTGCCATCTGTTGCCGTGGCTCGGAATCGAATATTACAAGTTTGTGGGGGAGAATTGGAGAACAGGAGGCCTGAAATATTGTCGTATTTTACTTTGTCATCAAGCTGTCTTGTAGTTCGGCCTTCGGTTCACATATATCACGACTGGAATGGTAAGGGTTTTGAAGTGTTTCTAAAAAGCTTCTGTACGACACGAATGTATTAAGTTAAATTAAAGAAGGGAAGAGTTAGTTCTGGATTTATTCAAATGTAAGAAGGTTCTTCTTGAGCAATAACTAAATGAGATGGACAAAAATTAGAGCAGAAATGAAGTATCACAGAGATGTACGACTTCTACCCCTCTAGTCCCTTAAAATGTTTTACAACTCTTTATTATAATAATAATAATAATAATATGGGTGGCGCTACAGTCCGAGGCGGACCTGGGCCTAGCTTCTCAGCAACCACTCGTGTTGTGCGTGCTATTGTTCTTTCACCAATGGAACTCTTTTTATAAACCAAATTGACGAACCAGAGAACGGCATTTACGTTATTTCGTGAATAACCGTCAAAAATGCATGAATATCTGTCAAAAAAGCACTCAAATTCGTCATCTATGTAATACTTCATTTCTGCTATGAAGCTGCTATATGCTCAACTCACGGAGACGTGATATTGCAGTTGACTGCCTGCATCCTTCCTAATTGTGATCACTCTTGGAATAGGTGCGATGTCTACTCGTCCCAACATAGTTCACCAGACCTCGCGACGATTACGGCATTGTTTTAGGGTTAAATTTATATCTTATGGAATATGGCCATAAGCATGATGAAAGAAACAATGCCAAATATCAAAAAAATCCCTTTATTCCAATAGAGAGCTCCAAATCCGGCCCCCCATAGTCTGTTATCTTAAAGCTTATTTACTTGTCAGGCCTGCTACCTATTACTAGCTTGAGCGATAACTGCCTTCCATCGTGACGGTCCTGAGCTCACTGCTTCCACTCATCAATGCCAAGCTGTCTTGCATCTTGACGGGAATTAGGTTGCGTGAAAATCATTGTCTTCAAGTTCTAGCCTTCTTGCCCAGACACCAATTAGCTGACATCAAACTTTCCGCACCAGTTTCAGAGTAGTAAGGGCCGCGAGGATCAGAGGATGTACAACAGAGGACTATACAGTGGTGTGACCACTTAAAATCGGAGTCAACCAACTAGCAGAAAAGTCTTCCATAGGTTGTCAGTAGCTTATTTAGTTGAGGCCCATACTAGAATGCAGCTTGAAAAAGAAAGGGAATCAAGAGGGCCTGGGGTGACAGCACGTAACTTGAAACAATCGAGCATCGTTCATCGCCATTCACACTCGAAGCAAATATTTTCTGGCAGCATGTAACTTGAAACGAGTTTCATTGTGACTTCTACTTAAAAATGTCATTGTGAAGTATAAAGTGAAATGTGAAATTTGTTATTTTCAAAATAAACTTCGTTCATTAAAGAAATATTGCATTTAGAATGAGTGTATTAAGAAAAGTGAAGATGAAGAAGTACTTAATGCCAAAATCAAAAGAAGATACCTTAGGGATAATAGCAATCCATTAGAATTGTGTGAAAATGAGTAAGTATTCATATATTTATACAAAGATAAAGAATACCATCGAAAACAAAACCATTTGTTGTTTAGTTTTGTACAGCAGATTAGAGTGAATAAGGAATGTTTCGTGATCATACTAAGCTACTTAAATCTCGCAGACAGCGTTAGAAGCACATCGGGTCCACCAGTTCTCTAGCTTTGCGCAACTTTAAGTGTATTGGCCAGTGGGACTTACCAAGCGAATGTAGGAAGAAATGTGCTACTAGGAATGGCACAGACAACGGTGTCAAAGCTTTTCCGATGTTCGTTGGTTGTTTTGGGAAACAAATTTCGGTACATTAAAATTTCAAGAGAGTAAGGAGTATTACTATCGGAAATTTAAATTGCCGGGAATAGTGGGATGTGTTGATGGCACTCACATTCCTATTTTGGGACCTAAGCAAAACGACCTTATTCTTCCTGAGTTTGTTCTTTACTTTATATTTCAGATCAGTCCAAGTCTAAAAATGCCCGTACAATATAATAATTCAAACATACATAAATCTGCCTTTACCTTTTTCCAGTCTTTGAAGTATTTCTGTGGAGGACCCTCTGTGTTAAGAGAATCCGTAAGTTTTTTTCCCAGAGAACCCTGCTACTTTTTCTGCCTTGAGCACTTTTTAATATGCCTTTTGCCAAGTCTTGATGACCACTCAGATAATCGGTCAAAATTTGAATTTGTTTTTTGTTGATGGACATACTTTGCTTCGCTGACAACTTTTTATTAATTGATGACGATCACTTTCTATCGACTAAAAAATTTTGTTTCAAACGTCATATTCGAATTTGTATGCTGCCTACTTTGACGATGCAATCGAGGATACTCGATTGAATCAAAATAGGTGCTACCCATGTTCGATTGTATCGACTCAACTCGATTGTTCCAAGTCACGTGATGGCACTTCTGGTTGGAATCCAAAATTCAGCTATTCTCGCTTGCATTCCCTGGAATTGGTGTTTATTATGATTTCTAACCTTTCCAAGAGCTTCTGAAGTTTCACATCAAACATCAAGACAATGTAAAAGTTGCCTCGAAAGTCCATCGGGTGACTGTTGTCAACAACGATGCGTAAATTGTCAGGTCATCTCTCATTATCGTCTGAGATCGGCTTCAAAAGCTTATCCATTCGACATGAAGTTATAACGCGCATAATCAGTTGCCGGGATTTTCTGACGAATCGCTCAAGGTTACGTTCGTACCTCAATTCAATTGTTTTCTCGACTCACTTTCGCCTATCGCATTCCACCTCATCGCGTGTCTTGATACCACTTTTATGTTGTTTTGTCTTGTTTATGGCCCCTGTCGGTTCCCATTGTTGCCCTCGTTCAAGGTCACTCGTCAGGATAGAAGCCCACGCCCCCTTCGAGTCCGACGTGAGTAAGTTCCAAGTCGGAGTCTTCTTATCGGATATCTATCCTAATCTGAGCAGATCTGTAAGCTTGAGTAAACAAAGCAATACGCAGTTGGAGGTTTCTGGCGCCTGGACTACATGATGGGACGACAAATCTCGTGACTTTTCGGCGTGTTCGACATCCATTAAGACGGATGTACATCTGTCAGAAAAGATATCAATCTTGTTTGACTGCGTCTCTAACTAATGCCAGGCTTTCGAGTTGAAGGTCGCCGGTTGTTATGACCTGTCGCGGTATTTCCAAAAGTGACTAAGACACCCCCTGACTTTGGCAAGCAACCGCCCCGCACTGGCATGACGGTGATTCCCGTCAAAGCGACGGTGAGTCGATAAGAAATTAGGCACTTTTCCCACTGAACGCAGCATTTTCGTGAGACATTCAAATTAGACTCCCAATTTGGTTATCCACTTAAAAGCTTTGATTGGGAGGTCATTAGTGGCTGACGCGTAGTGGGGCATCGGTCATGAATAGGGCATTCACATCGCACACCGACTACTGGGAAATCCGACAAGAGAAACTATCGGCCAGAGCAACAAAAACACGGAAACTGGTTTCGCACGAAGTTATCGCAGCATCTAGCGATCGTGGTGGCGGTCGGTCTTTAATAGACAGCGGCGCGTCGCGCCATTCGGCCTGACTCATGCCCCCCTCCCACAGACGGACCAACAACAGCGGTCTACTTGGAGTTTCGGGTTGGATTTGATTTCTGTTGTTGTTCATCCTTTGAGATGAGAAGACGCAATAAATCAAACGTATTTTTTGTGATTTTCAAGACAGTTGGCCGTCACTGCGGGCGCCTGTTCGACAGGCGGGACAAAACAAAGAAAAAACCCACTGTGCTGGGAAGAAACGTTCCGGGCAGAGCATGAGATTGGGCGACGCGGAACCAGCTTGTTAAGGTAGCGAAATGGATTGCGTCTGATGTCAAATATTTGTCACCACTGTGAGTGTCAACAACAACGATGCTTTATTCTCTTGAACGGCGACGCGACGATGCTGAAGGATTTGATTGATTACCTGGTGTTAATTGGCAATTATAGAATGTGTCAACAAATTTAGAGGGGGTTTGTTTTATTGATTTTCAGTGATTAAGTGGGTTTGCTTGCAGGAAATGCCTTCGGTATTAGTTTGTTGAGTGTGTTTTAATTGGCTGCTAACGGGACATCAGAGATAGCCATTAAATATCTATCTTGACCGATCGTGGATCGCTTAAGGGGCAATTGAACAGAAGTTGCTTAACAACGTGACAACGTGAAAAAGTGAATGGTTAAGATTAGCGCCGTCTACACAGCGCTGTGCGCGACAGAAGGCAAGATCTACAACACTTAAATAGCGTGCTCTGTCTGTAAACAAAAATTACCTCCATTCGCCGATACAAGGGCAATTTGTTAATTGTCATGTTAACTGAATATATTTTTCTTCAACCGGTCCTTTGTCGTCTCCATTTATTACACTAGGTTAGTTTAGGTAGGCGGGCTACTAGTGCATTCACATCTACAGCCCAATGGTCCATTGTGATACCCATAGTCTACTACTACCACTGATTGACTACTCCAGTGATAGTGCCGTTGATTTGATCCCAACGGCAAATGGTGTCTGGACCAGATTTGAAAACCAGATAAAGGCGTATTAACTTTGCTTCCACTGGGATTCGAACCGGGGACCTCGCTAACCATGGACAGGCAGTTGGTAGAGCAACTGCGTCATCCAGTCGTTATTTATTACACTAAGGTATTCAACTATGCGTCAGACCACCCGATCGTACTATCTTCCTCAAAACTCCAGATAATCTGTTACGTTACCTCGTCTGTCACGTGCGTTTTTTCATAGTAGAGTTTGAGTGACGTTTGTATTCTTCTTCTTCTTCGCTACAGTCCAGGTGGAGCTGGGCCTCAACCAACAAGCCTCTCCAGCTGGCGTTTATATTCCTTACAAATATGTAAAGTACTATAGGATATATTAAGAAAAAATAAAAAAGGAGCCATTTTTGAATGAAGAAGTCCCCTTTATTGTTCCCCTGCAATCCTGCAAAAAAAAATTACTGAAACTTTGATAGCAGACTTTCACATTGGTTTTATGAACGAAATTGCGACTGCTCTCATGCATAGCCACTGCAGTTTCTTTACTTTTATGAACGCAAAGCTTGCAGGGCTGCCGCAGTTTGGCGTGTATGAACTTTACTTTGCTCTTTTCTAATGATTCATCTTCGTGCTTTAGGAAACGGATTATGTGTTTTACCTGCTCATCATCTGAATGATCATCTGAAGCTACGTTTCTTTGCAAGCAAATACACTAACAACAAGTCCTATATCCGCTTAAGTTACTCATCATATCCATCGCCGCTTAAGGAATAAGCGCGGATAAAAACAATGCTTCCAAACATTATTTTCTGTGTGTTCATTCCTGAATTCATTCATTCATTGTTTAGGTTGCTGTATGTGGTTAACATTTGCAGGTGTGGTTGATGTATTAGATCATTTTTAATTCTTTTGGCATCCATAAGTATGCAACTTTTGGTAACCCAGAGTGTCTCTGCTATATATTCCGTTTTCGTAACGATTCTTTTCATTTGATGAAATTTTTTTTTATTTTATAATTATTAAGTGTTTTTGCTTTTTAAGTGCTTGTCACGCTATAAAATCGCAAACTAAAGATTGTGACCATTAACGATCAACCATCACCTTAAACGGTTCCACCCTTGACTAACAGAAATGTTATAAATTTCGTTGGTGCTGCCAAGATTTTATGATGAATCATTAAGCGCCGTTGAGGCGCTATATACGCCTGCAAAAACAGCTTGCTTCAGTTTTCTCGCTGTCCTCTTCTGTTCCATATGTTGTTCGGAAGTAGTCAACACGTAGTTCGCCTGGTAGACAACGCATTATGACACTCTTCAGCATTATACAGCAGTTAGTTGCAATGCTGTGAATATGCGACAACATGTTGTAATCGTATTGTAAAGATTGCGAAGGCCAGACACGTCGTTTCTTGAATGCACAGGACGGAGAGAGCAATTGTTTCATATTTTTGTCCACTAGATGTTCCGTATTTCCATATTGTTCCCTGAGAAGTGAAACGGCAGCATCATTACACGTGCCCGCAGTGGTAAATCCTGAAATGACAATTTTTTCACTTCCCACTAATTATGACTCGAGTTAGCTGGATTTTTTCCGTTGATGTGAAGTTAGGATTTTGATGTATGTTTGTGCAGAACTGCTCCCAAAACGCAACCAATCCTGCTGATTGCCATCGAGCTTTTTAACTCCAATTTTGGAAGTTCCAACGAATTACTAGCAGCTTTTCTTCCATTTAGTTTTTGGCTTGGTTCTTCCGCAGTTTTGTAAGGCGAATACTTAAACGTGACAGCGTTTCGATGGCAGAGTCCTGATATTCTATTACCTTATCCATTCCGACATCCAACTTCTCAGCTTTAATCAAGTTTTTCTTCTGCACCTGTTGATAAGCCGCTTCTAAGATTCCGTGTGCAGATGTTAAGCGATGAATAAAAGTAGCGAGCTCCTCCTCTATCCTATCCGTAGCAGGCTCATTCGTGGCCTTCATATTTTTTGAAATTTGCCCTCCATAGGCAGCACGAGAAGACAATTCTGCCGACATTATAATATACACTTTTTCTCCCGGGTTTCGGCACCATGAAATAAAAACCTTTAGAGAGAACTGGATCACTTTGAAAATAGAAAAGCCGAAACCTTTTCAATATTTATTCCTTTTCAAATATTATGTATTATTAAGTTTAAGTAAGAAATATAGCTACCACGGGTAAACAAACGACCGTACCCTTTCGCGATCTAATGCATGTTTCTCGTGCATGTCCTCTCTGATTCACCCGATCGTTGGCCACCCTCTCTTTCACTCAAGAGGGTAGTTTATGTTGATGGTTGAGTCGATTGAGAAAAGGGATCATTTTTATTCTTCGTGCAATATCGCTCAACAGTATATATATATATTTTATTTGACGCTTGAGCTCTACTACTACTCACATTGAGTCATACAGGAGAAGTGAGAGAGAAATTCAAATTTCAGGAAATCTTACTGGATTCGTGCACTAAATAATAGTACACAAAGAACAGAAACTATATGAAGCAAATGCATTTTTAACAGCATCTGTATGCCTGTCCAATAGACGATTAGAAGTAAGTTACGTGCACCGGTGATTCGCATCCCTCGACTGCAGGTCAGTCGCTTCACTCGAGTCTTACAGTTGACAGCCTAGCTCTGTTCGCCAACTGAGACTCGAATCTTGGGTCTCAGTCTGGCTGTCGGAATTCAGTATGCAATGCGTGGCTGTAATCCAAGGCATTTAAAAACAATTGCAAGTTTGTCTGAATGTCCATTTGCAAAGCAAGAAAAATAGTTTCTCGTCCGTTAATGTCCCTGCAGCTACAACGAAGTGTGAACGGGGAATGTTATGTTACGTCTGCTAAGATGAGTGTATGCTAAACAGGTTAACACATACGGGCGTTAGATCACTATATTTTACTTGGGACTGACAGGTTCATTTTGTGTTCTTCGGAACTTAACGCTTTTAGGGATGTCAATGGGGACTGCTGGAGTGGAAAGAATGCGGCTGCAAAGAATACTTATTACCCACTTAGACTTAAGACTCGTCCGTCAAAATGTATGACATCATGTTGCTTTGCTTGCAATAAGAAGTCGCAGATCGTCTATTGGTTGAATCAGCAATGATTGTCTCCGATACTAGTGTCCTCATTACCATAACCACAATTGGCTATATTGTGATTTCCTCGATTCTGTGCCATCGATCATAAAGCTGAGTCGAATGAATATTAATATTGGTTAAAATATGAACAGCTTTCAGCTTGACATCAGACGACAAATACATAAGAGAGCGAAAGTGCATTAATGCAGCAATCTGACAACTGAGTTGCATAGTACATCCAATTATTTTCTATTTCTAGACTAGACAACATTCATGGTAGGGCTCGGTGTACGTGAGACGGTAATTCAATAGGAGTGGCTTGTGTCGTGTTATGTTGACGGCTTTCCTGCAGAAGATTGCATTTCAAAATTGTAACAATAATTTCAGGGAGCAAGCTTAAATGAATCTCTACATTTTAAGATCAATTCAAGGAAAACTTAACTAATAATTACGAAACATTTATGAAATACATTTTTTTTTGCAAGCGTATACACACTTAAATTTCAATTTGCATGTAAAATAGACTAACAACAAATCCTATATCCGTAAAAGTTACTCATCTTATCTATCGCCGCTTAAGAAATAAGCGCGGATAAAAACAATGCTTCCAATCATTATTTTCTATTGTTTCTGAATTTTTTCATTCAGTCATTAGGTTGGTGTATGTGGTTTACATTTGTAGGTGTGGTTGATGTATTAGACTATTTTGCAATTTCTTGCATCCATAAGTATGCAATTTTTGGTATACCCAGAGTGTCTCTGCTATACATTCCGTTTAGGTCTCTTTATCGATTCTTTTCATTTGATGAACATTTTTTTTTTATTTTATAATTATTAATTGTTTTGGCTTTGTGCGAATATTGTGCCCATTATGCCTGAAATACAATAGTGCGTTGCGCCAGCCGACTTCATGTGACGGAGAGAGTGAGATGACGCAGTGCGTTGAAATAATTACTCAATTTATCAGCTGTTCTCTCTCTCATCTGTGAGATGAAAAATATTGTCGCCTTTCTGCATACACTCATTTGAAATAACTTTTGTCGTTAAATTATTTTTAATCAGCTTTTTTCATTTCTCAAATGACAGTTGACACAAAATACTCTCAATTTGGAAGAAAACTCTCAATCTGGGAGAAAATCTCTCTAACAGCGCACCCCTCTGTCAAAAAATATCCAACATGTTGAATAATGACGTGCGATGGACTACGTTTTACGTTTTATTACGATCCTCTCATCTCTGATTTTTCACTAACGCAGGTCGATGCTGTATTTTGTGCATGGCCATGGAACTGTGTGCCTACGCCATGGCCATCCATCAAACATTGAAATGAAACTCTCTTTTACTTAAAAGCCTGGCTTAAAAAATTGGTAAGCAATATGAAAAAACCGAAAACGCAATTTGAAAGCAAGTTGTATGACATTTTTTTAAAAAATTACTTTAGGTTCCAATGTACATAATTTAAGGAAATATGGCACATCAAATTTGCTTTAAAAATACGTCAATTTTTGTAATTTTCAACGTCCCAACTTTGAGCTAACGGTACAGCCAAGCGGATGATCCAAAGTCAACAAAATTTTGGCTTTCTAGGTTCTCATATTTGTAGAATCGAAAAACATAAACCATTTGGCCGGGAAAAATATGTCACTTCGGGTATTTATTTCCACTGCAGGACCACTGTGCGCCAGCGCAAACGCACTATTGTGTCTCAGGCAGAGATAATGGATGATATAGATATCCAACTTCGGCCATTATTACCCCTGGCCCACAACGAAGATGTAGTGGCTATCTCTTGTATTTCACTTATACTTTTACAACGCTCGTCAATTCACCACAATATGGCGGCCGATTCGTGAATTTTGTGGGAAAAAGCAGCAGATTCATGAATTTAGTGGGAATCCATGTACTTTCCATGTAACATACATGGGTATGTTGTTCGGAGGGTGTTCAAAAGTTGACTAGTATTTTTAAGGGAATTTTTTTACATTGTTTTATGGACTTTCGTGAATAAAAATGTATTGCAGTGACCATTTAACTGGAAATATTGGACCTAAAATTAATTCTTAAGTGTATATACAGTCTATTTTTAAGCCATACCTGACAAATTAACTCAAAAAATGAAGCCCGCTTTATACGCTTAAATCATGAATTCTGAAAAACTCATGAGTTCAATTTAAACAATAAGATCAATGGCAAGATATTGCAACTTTTACTAATGCATAAAAATGGTTGTCAAAGCTTCTTATTTGTGATTTACGCTTCAATAATATTTAAGTTTTAATGAATCGACTTCATGAACAGCTTTGTTCGTTCGTTTACCCCTCCATACTGTGTTGAAAATTTAACACCGAAATTTGAAAAAAAAACGATCAAATAACGAGCGAATTTTCAAATGAAACTTACTAAGGTGGGGAAGGGTATCAGCTGTTCCACAGCTGTTCTCAGCTCACACGTATTCACAGACAGGGGAAAAAAGGCTTATAAAACAAGCTTTCAGATGAAATCAAGGGGCAAGGGAGGTAGAAGTTGGATATCTCTCAGGCATTAACCATCAACGATTACCTTACATCCCTTGACTGTCACAATTGTCATAAATATCGTCGGTGCTGCCAAGATTTTATGATGAATTATTAAGCACCGATGATCGTTCTCTTTTGTGCACTTATAATTTAGGCGTATATACGCTTGCAAAAATAATAATAATATAATATGGGTGGCGCGACAGTCCGAGGTGGACCTGGGCATAGCTTCTCAGCAACGCTAGCAAAAAAACACACGTAAAATTAGATTTGATTTAGATTGAACTTAGCTACATATTTGAGCTCTTATTTAGAAAAAAGTTAAGTATGTTTTTTCCTAGTTTTTAATTTTGTAATGTTTTTTTTTAGACCGCCAGACGGAGAGACGGACAGACAGACAGACGAGTAGACAGACAGATTTTATATTTAAGATAAAACTTGGACTTACTTTTCTTTACGCTTTTAGTAGAAAGATGAAGTAAATTTGGAATTTGGGTGTTTCATTAAACTGTAAAAGTTGTTATTATTAAAATCATTATTTTTTAATGTTCGCTTTAAGCACATCCTTTTACTCTGACATGCATACAGTTTCTAGAGCGAGTGTGTGTCTGCTTATAAGACTAAGCTTAGTGTAGTCTACTCTAACTTCGACCTTTGAGCTCGTTTACAGTGTATTCTACCCAGTTCTTAGCAAAAGATGAGAATTCTTAGACCGTATTACGTGTGTTGCCTGTAAGCTTCAAGGCAGTCTTCAGAAATGGAAGCATAGAGTTGAGGGGGTAGTACTTAGTACTTATATAAAATTTGACGTGAGAATACTCCTTAATACACCGTAATATCTTAAGCTGAGAGATAAAACAATGAGACTACGCTCGCCTAAGAGTGACGGTACGCTGCTGCCAGCGCTGACTACCTAAAACTAAACTAAAACAACTTATTTGCCCTCGTTTAAATATCACCAGCTGTTGTGCTGTGAAGCAGCTGGTTCGAAAGCTCTTCATTTCCTCCTTTCACAGAGCACTTTATGTCAGTCCAATCTACTGACGCACGAATTTGTATGAATTAGCTTCCCTTTGTTTCTCATTCTCGTTTTATGTTGAGAGGTTCAATGTGTTCGCATCTTTCTGTCACTCTAAACATGATTAATTACCACTTCTCACTCGTCCGGTCGGTGACCTGAGAGTTAATGGCAGCCCACGCATTTTGCCCACTGTCCGAGATTTATCCAGCATCGGCCATCACCTGACATACTGACTAAGCCTCTCCCCGTCACTTATCATAACTGGTTGCCGATGGTAGTCCCCCAGTCTCACCTTTCGCTACTCCATCACCTGGTGTTCTGTCTGTCGTCAATCACTGGCCCAGATTTCGTATTGTGTTCAATTTCGCCTACGATGTTCGGTGGCCATCATATTAGCAGGCTTCCATTCAAAGCCAAGCCGAATTCCCAAAAAAATCACTTCAATCTCTTTCTCCACCGCGCAGGATGGGTTCAAAGTTTTATTCTTTTCTAAGTTTTAATAAATAATTTTCTATCGTAAGCCTAGGTCCTCTTCAGCCTCTGTGGTGATGGTGGCCATGGCCTCCACCGTATCCACCGCCGTAGCCGCCTCCGTAGCCGCCGCCGCCGTAGCCTCCATAGCCACCTGGCCTGTAGCCACCGCCTCCGTATCCCCCGGCACCAAATCCGCCCTGTCCGTATCCGCCACCGTATCCACCATAGCCGCCGTACTGCCTAGCTTCCCGCTGCTGGGACGGCTCCACTATTTCACCATCGTCCAAGGGATAGGCCGCAACGAGTGCGCCGAAAATAAGGCAAACTTGCAGAATCACCAGAGTCTTCTTTAACATTGTTGATGCTTCCTTTGTGCGTCGACGAATACAACTTGCAGATGAGACGAGCGCAAAGGTTTTTATACCTTCCACCGATGTGCCGTGCGGCGAAAGGTATCCGACCGGCGACACGGGATTCCCCGCGTGTAGAAAGTTTCGGAATGAATTAAACAACCACTTGACCTAGTCTTCGGTTTATTTTCGCTTAATACTAAAATAAATACACAAGTGTTCCAGAGAACCTAGAGGAGATCGAAGATCAGCCCAACAGACCAAGGAGTTGATTCGCCGCGGCACCACCGTTCGCACCGCTCAGCAGTGGCCTCAGCTGGTTGCCCAGCGCTTGACCGAGGAGCGCTGCTTGATTGGGGCTGATGTTGTTGAGGTTTGGCGACGCACCACCATAGCCTCCGATGTTGCCACCAACGTTGCCGCCGATGTTGCCTCCAACGTTGGGACCACCATAACCACCGCCGTATCCTCCTCCGTAGCCACCGCCGAATCCTGCTCCGGGACGGTTCACTGGGTATGCACCTGGACGTCCACCGTATCCTGGGTATCCGCCGCCGAATCCGCCACCGTATCCGCCACCGTTACCACCGCCGTAACCGCCTCCGAATCCGCCGCCATAGCCGCCTCCGAAGCCACCGCCTTGCTGATAGCCGCCCTGGTTGTAGCCTCCTTGGTAGTAGCCGCCTTGGTTGTATCCACCCTGCGAGAACTGGCCCTGGTTGTATCCTCCCTGGCCGAAGCCTCCCTGACCGAAGCCACCCTGACCGAAGCCGCCATGATGATGGCCACCGGCACCCGGATATCCTCCAATGCCCGGTCCGCCGAATCCTCCGAGGCCGCCGCCAAAGAAGCGTCCCTGCACTTGTGGATCCTCCGTCTTCTTACCGCCGCCACCATCGGACTTCGTGGTGACGCATGACGAGAGCGCCAGCAGTGAGCTGATAACAATGAGAACTCGAAGTGACATAATGTGCTGTGCTGTGTTACTCTGCGAATGACCTGATCCCCGAATGCCGTCGAATATATATCGAGAAAATGGAAATGTCAGCGGCCAGGATGACCTTGCACGCAAATGGACACAATCCATGCGTGCACTCGCTAGGCCATCGCTGGGAATTCCCACTTCACCAGTTCACCAAGAATGACCAAAACGCTGATGAGATGATTACACTTCCGAGACGCCGCCGCGGCCGCCGACTACGCCTGAGTTGGCAAAGGTAAACGACCCACATTGGCCGGTGCCATTGAAATCCGTGAGCGGATTCGTACAAATTTGAATTTTGGATTTATAGTGGCTCACCATAATTGTGAGCACCCGTTTCGTGTGTTGTTATGCAACTTGTCCCCCCGATGTGGGGACAAGGAAGTGATCGCGCGCTGAAGTGAAGCCGCCATCGTGCGATGCTAATTGCTGTGTGGGATCGTCGGGCGCTGGAAGTCAGCAGTGTGCGACTGCAAGTCCGGTGACTGATGGACCATATGTCGCTCGGGCGGTGATGCGAGTTCACTGGCATAGGTATCTGGTTGCAGACAACCGCATTAGATAAGTCATTCCGGCGGTTGGCAACGGGTAGGCGGTGCCCTGCTTTTAGCCGAGAACATATGTATGCATGCAATGCACTTGGTGGGTTATCTAAGAGCGGTCGATACGATGTAGTTGAGGGGAACGACGCTCAGCTTGACTTGAGTTTTATGAGATTAAATGATTGATTGACTTGTTGGAAACCGGAGGCGAAAGGAGTGCACTGATTCATGGCCAATGGGGTGAGGAACTGCAAACTGGAATCGGATACTATGTCGAATAGAAACGTGCAAGTGGAAGCAGGGAAGTCAGGTTTAATTTTAGATTGATGTAGAGCCTTACTAAGCTCTTTGTTGACCTAGAACTTTTGTGTTAAAAAAAGACTATTGTAGTGGCAGAGAATGCGGTAAGTAGGCTTTTCATAGTTTCTCACCTAACATGCCTCTCCAGCTGGCACGATCTCTCGGCAGCTGTCTCCACTTTCGCACACTAAGCCGGCAGAGGTCCCCCTCAAATTGTGTGCGCCGCCTTGTACGTGGACGTCCTCTGTTGCAGTCTCAGCTAAGCTGTCCACACGCTCTATATGGCCTAACCATCTCAGGCGTTGGATCCGTAGAGGAAGACAGTTCGTGGTTGAACCTTCTTCTCCAAATGATATCAACGCAAACAGGACCGAAGATCGAGAACAGAACTTTTCTCTAAGATAGACTAAGTGCTTCTTCATCTGCTTTGGATATAGTCCATGCCTCTGCGCCGTTGAGCAGGACGGAGATGATATGGTCTTCCGAAAGTGGGCTCTATTACTCAATTGCCCCTTGAGCCCAAAATCAGCGGTTGGCAAGAGTTATTCTGCGTTTGATTTCGGAACTGATGTTGTTCGTACAGTTTACCGTGTGGCCGAGGTAAACGACGTCCTTACGAAGTTATAGCTGCCTATAGCGACGATCTAGGCCAATCGACGTCCTCTCTTGATGACAGCATGCACTTTGTTTGGCCCTCGTTTACTGCCAGACGCACTTCAGCCACTTCCGTTTCAATGCCAACAAACGACTCATTGACGGCTCTCTGACAGGCGCTCACACAAACGGCTGAAAGGATCGTATAAACGATGCTTAGGACCCTCTGTAGTTGGCGCAGTTGAAGCCGCCTCCTTTCTTGGGGATCAGGCAAACGTTAAAAACCTGTTTTCTAGGCTTTTAATGGTCACGTCTGTGTACGACTCTATGAATCGGGGTTTGAATAATGTGTTGTTTAATTTTCATTTCTGGCGTTTTCGATGTACTTTAAATGGGCTTAGAAGGCTAGGAATGAAAAATTCGTGGTCGCAAAAAAATAAGGTCATGCACGCACTAGTGGTTTTTTGACGCACGATTTTTCAGCCGCAAGAATTATAACAGTCGGCTTTTAATGTTAACACTCACAACGGTTTACGAAGGAACTGGGTTTTATTGACGATCGTTTTGTCGCAAAATGGACTGATTCATATGGATGACTGATGAGCAAATATTCTCGGTCCAAGGCATTTGCCACTCATTCTATAGCAGTGCACATATTTGCTTGGGTATTCTTTTAAATAATGGCGAATCGTATGAAACTGTCCTTCAAGTTATATTTCACTTATAACGGGGTGGGCCAAATATTTTCTTACGCCTTTTTTAAATTTCAAGCGAAACGAAAGAGTCGCAAGATAATAATTCCTCGCGATATAAATTTTTTCCCTGACAAGACTTTTCAGATTCGCATGTGTGTTATGATTCATGCAATTTAATTTGGGGCAAAAATCGCTGCGATTATTAAGTCGCTTATGTGTGCATTCATGTATTGATAAATTAAAATTTCTCATTTTTTGACTAAAATATGATCTGAAAGAAAATCGCAAGTGTGTGCATACCCAGATCTTTTTGCGACAACGATTATTTAATCGCAACGATTTAAATCGCAAGTGTGTCTATGTATGATTAATTTAACGCTGCGACAATCGCGTCGCCAGAAAAATGGGACAAATTGCAGACGATTAATAGTTGCGACTGTAAACTGTTATGTGAACTCGTTCATCTTGAAAGTTATGTGCTCTACTTTTCGCGACTAAATAGTCGTGCGATTAAAAATGTATGTGCGGGCCTGGCCTTATGCCAGACTTTGGGATTTCGTCTCTTAAGCGGTTACTCTGTTTTTGTTTTGAATATAGAAACAGTTTACACTTAATTTCGAGAAATGCAGTGGAAATTGTGTAAATGGCTTCTATTATCCATGCAAATGTATGATAGTCTCTGTAGTCTCCACATCGTATACGCTATTTACTGAGGATGCCTAGGTTATAAATTTGCAGTTTGGTCAACCAAACACACCGCTCGTTTGGATCTACGCCGTCAACGACCACCCATGCCGTGATGGTACAAATTGTGCGCATTGTTAGTGAATTAATCAATTAATTTATACAAAACGGCCGATGAAAAATTTCGCCAAAGGGCACTTGTATGCAACGATTTTTCTAAGAAATCTTGTCACAGCTGTCTATGTTACGGCAGAAATTGTGGAAAAACCCAAAGAAATGCAAAGTGGCATGCATCACCTTTTCGTTAATTTGGAAGCAGCTAAACTCCTAAATAGCGTTGTGAATAATTTAAGCATCGCTACCAAATACATCAAGGCTGGCGAGCTTATAAAGACGCAAAAGAAGATGTTTAGGGAAAGCGAAGTGACATCATCAGCTGCGATCGAGAAGAGATTATGCAAAACTGCACCACACCCGGGGGCCTTACTGTTTCTAGTTCGCGTAGAGAACATTGATGTGGTTGGAAGGGAGATAAACTAATAATAAAGCACTTAAATCGCATTCATAATCAGACAGGCGATGTCTTTCTTCTTCATTCATCTGAATGGAGTTACACTCCAGTGTGATCTCCAGTAAGATCAACAGCTTGTCATGTGCATACTTTTATTCCTTTACGGTATGTGATGTTACAGGTTTATGACGACTCTGAGCGGGGAAGTGTGATTAGTATTGTCAGTGGTACGACAGCTCAGTTTCCACAAAATCGATTTTGTCCTCGTTGACCCTAATAGCAGTTCTATTCAAGTGTTCTTCATCGCCGTGAAAGGTTCTGTCACGCCACCTCGGGAACGTGCAACAATGTCGATGACATCTGGGGTCTGCGAAATAGAACATTTGCATTTATTTGCAGAATGAAAGTGCCTTTCACATTTTCAACTGAGCGCTGAAATATCGTCTTCAGTACCATATCGGAGAAATCACACTGCTGTGCATGTCCTCACAAAAATTAGGTGCAATGCTTCAGGGGTTAGTAAGCTCTTTAACAAAAATGGATGGTACATCGCATATGACTGCATAATGTTTGACGGGATCACGAATTCGCCTTGTATCGAACAAAATGGCGGTGCAGGGAACTAAGTCCACTTCGGTAAAGTGGTCTTAGTTCCCATACAAGGTGGAAATTTAACTCCAAGAAGTGTGGTTTTAATTCCCTCTAAATGTGAAATAAATTCCCACTTTTGAAGCGGCGAATGAAATAACGCTAAATTTGAAACTGAGTCTGTAAGAAAGTCTGGTGTATTTCAATTTGAGGCCAAATTTGAAATTTAGGAAACAACAAGTGCGGGGGTTTGCCTGGCTTAGCTCGCTAGCAGGATTTTCTTTCTTTTGCTGAGTACTGAAAATATTTTACTGATAAAAAATAACGAGTAAATGTAGTTAAAGTTTAGATCCAGTCGCCTGCCTGACAGTTGACGTCGAAGTCGCGTGAGCAAGTTACACCCTTTACGCTCCCCGTACTTGTTTTTTTTTCCTAAATATCAAATTTGGCCTTGATACGATGCCCTCATTTCGATGCCCTCATTTCCATTTTCAGAGCGAAATAATGCCAAATTTAAAGAGATGGTCAATTATAGTTGTTGGGGATCAGTTCCCTCTGCGGAATTTTGAGTGTGTTCTTGGTTCCCATAAGAAAGTGGATTACGTTCCCACCTTATAAAGGAACTAAGTCCACTCTGGCAAACTGAACTTAGTTCTCATTTAATAACCCTCAGTGGACTTATTTCCCGGGGACTTAGTTTCATACACCCGAAATGGCGACGTTTGAGAAGCTTTTTCTAGTCAGCTGTGCAATATTAGTGCCTCGAATAGTTGGAGCCGTGAAATATAAAAGTTGATCGTGCCAGAAATTGAACCTAGAACGCCCACTATTGGAATGAACTACGTAACGGCAGCCGCTTTGCTGTCATAAGTGGCATCGGTCGGTCAAGAGATGGTGGGTATCGATCTAAAATTCTCTAGTCTTTTCCAGGTTTCGTCTAAGCTTGGATCTTTGGGATATATGTGATTCATCGGGGAGGAAGCTGCCCTGATACTTGGCTATTTAAGGTTTGAGATGTCCACGCTGTACCATGAATAGGATTTTAATGACATTCATGTTAACTTTGAGCTTTTTTGTCGATGGTGTATATGGAGCTGATATTCCAGTCGTCGGCCATGCTGTAGTCTTCCCAAATTCTGCAAATGATCTGGTGTGGCAATCTACCAAACTTACGATCTTACGATCATGTCATGGATCGTGAGTCTTAAGTACTAGTTAAGGTAATGTTAGCTACCTCCTTGAGAGGTGATTGGCAATAAAACCACATTTCAGTCTTTGATTTTGTTCTTCTTCCTGAGCGGTAGCTCTCCTTTTTAAAACTAGATTCTAGAGTTGTGTAGTTCCGGACATGTATAGCTCCCGGAACTATGTCCTCTGTCGGAAATTCCCCCTACTGCATGAATGAATTGGAACTGGTAGAAAAAATGGGGGCGATCACCAATTTTAAATTTTCTCAACACTGTACTTTGACGTAGGAATAACAACGTTTAAATTTTTTTTCAATTCAGGCTACAGCTCTTTTGAGGAACAACAATTTAATGGAACCGCGTAGCCACATGTCGGGTTACAAAATATACTGGGTGATTAATCAATTTTTTATTATTTAAATTATTATCGTTAATTTCCAGTTATATATATTGGATTCTTGTTTTGCTCCATTCTCATATATTTTTATTAGATACCAATCTACGTTTTTTGATGTTTTCTAATTTTTTGTAAATTACTTTCTCTTTTTGCTTGTGAATTATGTGTGAACTTAAATTTCCTACTTTAAGTTTAAGATTAAGCTTAATACAAATAAAATGGCATCACTAAAATAAAAATAAATTTAACGACTAAGAATCATAAATTTTCTTAAATTGATAAAAAGTCTTAAATAAGATTCTATGTATGGCTTATATTAAGGAAAAAGAAAGGCAAGCGTCATGCCTTATTGAATACCCATATTCATGCTGAGTTAAAACTAATTATGAGGAATATATGTATATGGCATCTAAAAGTATACCTGATCGCTTAGGACATGTGCCTATGTTAGAATATGGAACAAAATAAGAGAATTTGAATGCAAGCAATATTCCTTATACAAGACAAAACCTATGCCTAAGGAATAAATTGTATTGAAATAAGGATTATTTAAGCATTTCCTTGACTTACTTTGTTTGCTGGAACATGAGACACAATATGATACACTCGTTTCTGCGAATATAGGTCGGAACTATGTCTATACGTATCCATCAATCTATCCTTTCCTTTAACGGAGATGTGTATATGATCGAAACTACATAGTTCCGGGGACATGTTTTACGCATACATATCCATACACCTACACAGTCCACAGACATGTTTCCGAGAACCAGTTCCGATTGCGAAAAGAATCGTTCCATGTCCGTTCTGTCGTCGGAACTGTTTACCAGAATTCTGTTGGGCAGCCGAGCTCTAAATCATGCTGATATCTGCAGAGTCAACCTTTGCCAGTCTGAACATTCGCACCTTCCGGATCTTTGAAAAATGCTATTATGGTCCTTTTGGTTGGATGTTCGACCAGATTCTTTCCCTTGCATCAACAAAAACTGTGCGTGCAGTTAGTTCTCATTTTAGAAATTTCCTTACAAAATCTAGTGAAATCTGTTTTGAGATTCTATTCACCTTCGTCAATTGCCCGACACACACCAAGATTGAACGTCACAGACGAATGGAACAGAAGGGTTCAAACATGCCTGACACTATGTGCCAATTATATCATATTCTTTCGTGAAGTTCCCTCGAGGTGTGGACATTGCCCATTCCATCGATCCCTCAAATGTCTTAATTAGGTTTCTTTTCTCACGCACGCATCCAGTCGCAGCCAATATTCCATTGAGAAGGCAAACTAATCCCTCCCTGGAGTAACTTCACGCACCCCACTTGTCGTCTGTGTTTACCACAAACTCGAGTTCCCCCCGTGGGAGTACTTCAGAGTTTCGGTTTCATTCTGCGACATTGAACTTGACAAGTTCGCTCTCAACCAAAGAGGGTCTCATTAACCGCAGCATTGTGTGTGAATTCGGAGCAAAAACTTGATCGTTCCTCACAAGTGCCCTGGAGTCCCTAGCGACTCATGTATAAATAACCTAGGGGACCTTACAGTCTGGCTTAATTTTGAAGGCGAGTCAGTTGGCGAAGCAACAGGCATGCGTGGTCTTTTTGTATTTTTGATTGCTGTGCAAGCGATTTGGCTTGTGACGGCGACCGGAACGACTGAGGAGAGTGACACGCTACAAGTGAACACTGCCAGCGAGATTGAGTTGGAAGAGGACGTTCCGCCGAGTCCTAGGCAGCCACGGCAGATTTTTGGACGACGCGGTAGACCAGGTTTTGGATACTTTCCTGTGTATGTGCCTTACCCCCCACCACCGCCACCGGGAGGTTTTGGAAGAGGACACCATCATGTCCATCATCATGGCCCGGGGTTCTTTCGATGAGGTTGGGAGTTTGTAGGTGGACGTATTCTTTGAGAGAATAAAACTGGTTTTGAATCTGGATTGTGGTTTCAATTTAATGTGCATACGTTCAGTTTCTGGGGTCAATTAAGGAGAGTCGTTGTCGCTGTAGCACCTGCGTAATAAGGCGTAGGTAGGTTGAAATTGTACATCCAACTACGAGAGCTGTAAGTGAGCTCTAGGAACAGAGACTAATGGGTGAGACCCCACTTCTCATTAGGAACAAGAAAGAGCACGAGAAAACGCGGGATCGAGGAGATGGAGAGGTTTTATGGCAGGAATGATGTCCAAAAGTTTCACCATAGGATGAAACAGTTATCCAGTGGATATAAGGTTCGGACACAAGCCTGCCGGGATGTGAATGGACAGCTAGTAGTAGAGTCGTCGTTGATATTCAGAATTTTCGAAGAAACATTTCTGCAGACTGCTCCCATTCTTAAGTAAAGCTCTCGAAAAAATAATAAGTAAGCAAAAAAAAACATACTTGGAGAAAGAGAAATTGGTGACGAAGTTACAATCAGGATTTCGCAGTAAGCACAACTGCATTTCTGCGCTTCTTCTTCTATCCGACGATATACGATCTGGACTCGATAGTGAAATGATGTCTGTGATTATCTTTCTGGACTTTTCAAAAGCTTTTGACTCTGTTGATCATTCTATTTTATTACACAAGTTGAAGTCAAAATTTTCCTTTGAGTAATCCGTTTGTAGACTCGGGGCGTCCTGTCTTGATGGAAGAACTCAGATGGTAGTTAATGGTAATAAGTATTCAAAAAGTGCTCACAGGCGTACCCCAAGGATCTTTTTTAGGCCCACTCCTGTTTGTTTTATTCATAAGCGATATCTCTTAAAGCATAAAACACTGTGAGCATCATATGTACGCTGATGATGTACAGCTTTATAAAGTTTTCAAACTCTCCACTCAGGCAAGCGCACTTCGTGATCTCAATACAGATCTAAACTCCATATTTATTTGGTCTCAAATGAATCATTTATCCCTGAATCCTTCCAAAACTAAGGCTCTCCAAATAAGCATAGGAACCCTGTGCAATGCCGTTCACCCAGTTTGTATTAACAACAGCACTATCGAATATGTCTCTAAAATAAAAAATCATCATCTTTAACGAACTAACTAGCTGGAATGATCAAATAAATGGTATCGTTCGCAAAATCTATTGTGTGTTACGAGGTCTCAGTCCAACCAAACATTTTTGTGCCCGTTGAAGTCAAACTAAAACTTATAAAGTCATTCGTAGTTCCTCTCATATTATACGGCTGTGGAATTTTTTCAAACATGGACTTTGAAAGTTCTCACAAGTTAAGCGTTGTTTTCAACAAGTGTGCACGATATATTTTCAATCTAGATCGGTACGCCCACGTTTCAGATTTCACTCAAAGAATTATTGGCTGCCCACTTAATGTATTTCTTAAATATCGTACAGTTCTTGCTTTACATAAAATTATAAACCGCCAGGCACCAGAATATTTATACACAAAATTACAATTTGCGCGTTCTCAAAGAACATTGAACTTAATACCCCCTAAACATAAGTTTTTCAACACCGAAAGGCAATTTTTTGTTAGCGCAATTCATTTATGGAATGCACTCCCTCCGGAAATTAAAAGGGTAGGTACAGGGAAATATTTTGGAAAAAACTTTTTGAATTTTATAAAACGAACTAACCACTTACGAGTAAATAACAATGATTTTAGTATATGCTTTCTTTACTTTCTTACTTCCTTACTTTCTCTTCTTCTTAATCTTACTCATTTCCCCCTCCTTATTTCCTTTCCTAATCTTTACTTAGAATTAAGTTAGTTTAAGATAAGTAAAAATTTGTTATTTTAAGAAAAAATCAGTCCTGTACAAGCTTATAAATTTATGCTTAATTGTGCAGAGTTACCTGAATAAATAAATTAAATGAAATATGTGGCGATGATGACACCAGTGACGCTGTCAGGCAGAGTATTCCAATCCATACAATGGACGATGAGAGAATAGCATTCCGTCCCCCCGACCGAGGCGAAGTCAAGATAGCGATATCGAGACTTAAGTTGAATAAAGCGAAGGGATTGTCGGCAAAACTCACTAAGGCTGTTAGGGATGAGCTGGTAGCGTGCATGCACAAACTCATCTGTAAGATATGGTCGGAGGAAAGCATGCCCAACGAGTGGAAACTCAGCATCGTTTACCCGATCCACAAGAAAGCAGACCCCTTTAACTGTACCAACTATTGAGGGACAAGCCTCCTCAGCATCTTTCTCTGCTTGTTTTGTGTATGGGCCTGAAACCATTCGCTAATAAACCGACAGCTCCTCATTAGTGCGGTTTCAGGCCGGGGGACGCAATAAATGCAGACCGACACCCACCATCTAATCGCCGATTTCAAAGCCGCATATGACAGCGTGCATAGAGACGAGTTAAACAAGGCCATGTCTAGTTTTGACATTCCTGCCAAACTCGTCAGGTTGTGCAGGATGACTATGGAATTCTCGCTGCTCCATCAAATTCGGTCCATCAAAAGGAGACGTGCTGTCATGTGACTTCTTTGACATCGTTCTTGAGAAGGTCGTGCAAAACTCACTCGACAACACAGGATGCACGATCTTCCGAAAGTCTGTACAATTTCTAGACGGACGACATTGACGTGATTAGCAGAACACAGTGAGTCGTCAATGAGTCGTTTGTTGGCATTGAAACGGAAGCGGCTACAGTGCCAGTAAACGAGGGTAAAGCGAAGTATATGCTGTCATCGAGTAAGGACGTCGACTCGGCTAGAGCATCACTGTAGGAAGCTATAACTTCGAGGTGGTGAGGACTTCGTTTACCTCGGCCCCACGGTAAACTGTACGAACAACATCAGTTCCGAAATCAAACGCGGAATAACTCTTGCCAACCGCTGATTTTGGGCTCAAGGGGCAATTGAGCAATAGAGCCCACTTTCGGAGGACCAAGCATAAGGCCTTGATCATCTCCGTCCTGCTCAACGGCCCAGAGGCATGGACTATATCCAAAGCAGATGAAGAAGCACTTAGTCTATTCGAGAGAAAAGTTCTGTTCGCGATCTTCGGTCCTGTTTGCGTTGATATCATTTGGAGAAGAAGGTTCAACCGCGAACTGTCTTCCTCTACGGATCCAACGCCTGAGATGGTTAGGCCATATAGAGCGTGTGGACAGCTTAGCTGAGACTGCAACAGAGGACGTCCACGTACAAGGCGGCGCACAGAATTTGAGGGGGACCTCTGCCGGCTTGGCGTGCGAAACTGGAGACAGCTGGCGAGAGATCGGCCCGGTTGGGGAGCCATGTTGGGTGGGGCCCTTGTCCACCAGGACTGTAGCGCGATGTGAAAAAGAAGAAATTTGAAATTTTGGAGTTCGGAACGGTCGTTGAAAGGAACTTAGTCACTTAAGCCACATTCACTGAAACAGGTAAAAAAAAAGAAAAAAAACCGTCACACGTTCCGTTCAGTAAGTCACTTTATTCACTAGAGCCGCAAAGGTTTGGTCTTCTTCCACGAGTGATGGTTCTCTGTGTACGGCACCGACGTGGGATACTGCTCGCTTTTTGAATGAAACCCGACATTTGGCGTCGGATTCGGTTGGAGATGATGATGCTTTGGGTAGTTCGTGGTGTACTTCGCTGCTGCAAACAGAGATTGTGATTATCCGACTCTCTTCATCGTTCAATGTCACTCACCTCTTATCCTTCCATAGTCTTGCGCGGCAACCTAAAATAGAAATTTCTAAAGTCTCAGTCGACTCTCAGCACGGTGTGCTTTTACTTACTCTCCTCAGTCTGTGCAAAGCCTTGATGGGCCGATGAATCGTTGGAACACGGGCGTTCTCATATGACTTTGATGCACCACCACCTCTGCTGGGCACCGCGGTAATTCTCTGATGAACAGATCCAACTCCTTCCTTGGCACCAGTCTGATGTAAACACATCAGAACTAACAACATGCAAGCGACCAGAACTTTCATCTTAAACCAAACTCAACTGGATTCGAAGCAAGATGTGATCTTCAACTGAGAGATACGCTGAACGGCGAAACGGTTTTAGCGAACACGAGTGTTATCGCACGATGCCCCTGCTTGACCTGGATGTGTTGATGTTTCGTCTTCGTAATCTGGAAGAGAATTTAAAAAAAAAATGAAACTGTGGAGTCATTCGTCATTGGACGGGGCACGTCTGCATGTGGAGCGCATGGCATGCGTATGAGGAAGCAACCTCAAACGGCTGATGATGCTGAACTTGAATTTGAATTAGGCTTGCCGATAACCCAAAGTAAGGGGTAAGTGTTTGAAATTGTCTTAGTCGCCGGTTTGGCTGTGTGTCAGTCTGTTGCGTCGTTGTTGGCGGTAATCGTGAGAATAATCACAAACTTATTGCGTTCTTATCAACTATTTCTTGATTATTCCCAGTCCTCACCCTTTAAGTCGGAGATCAGAATGGCCTATGGGGGGCTGTGAATTACGTTGTGGGACACTTTCTATTTCAGTTCCACAGTAAATCCGATTGAGTGCAAGTGGTTGTGGTCATGTTCTGCAGATGTATTGATAGGTGCTTCTTCATTCCAACTAGGACAGTCATCATGGGCTTGATTTTTCACGTGTAATACCCAATTTTGCAGTTTACCGGGTACCCGGGTACCAATACATTACGGGTAATACCCAAGTTCGTGGGTACCCGGCAATGTCAGCTACCGAGTACCTGCCAAATCGGGTAGTGGGTATTTAGGTCACAATTCAGAGGTGGATTTGATGGTTACAGAAGGAGGGGACCAATATTTGCTCTGAGGAAGTGAGATAGGTTCCTATGAAGAGGCAGGAGACTTAGAGATAAGTCGGTGGGGGATTTTAAAAGACATTTTCAATGCTGATGAAACAAAAATTTATATAACTGGTATTCAAAAGTACACGGTTGACGGTGGCGACAGATAGATTTTTTCAAGTACCATAAAAATGCAAATTAAATTAACGATACTATCGAAGTCTCGAGCCACGTAGTCGCTTAATTAAGTGTGTCAGCTTATCTTTGGTCCTGAACCCAGGTAAGACAAAAAAATTATCAAGTAGGTACAAAACAATATCCTACTGGTCAAAATAACTTTACGAAGATTACTATAATTGAACACGAGTCAGACATATGTTTACTCAAACTGATGACAACGTCTTTATCAGTTTACTTTTGGGTCTTTTTAAGACTGCGTTTTTTAAATGAGTGAGAGAAGGAAACGTTGGGTGCGTATTTCAAAATTAACGGAAGACAAGAAAGACGTTGTGTGCAATATTTGTAGTCGACATCAAGAGACGTGCTAAATACCGAGAAAGTTGAATTTATTATGGGCCACTTATACTTCCAAACGCGTTCAATTGCTGGTGTCCTTAATAATCCCACTCGTACGATATAGCCCAGGTTCAATAGCACTAGAATCTCCAATGTAGCAGGAAACTGCTGAGGATAATGGTCGGAGCTGTCACTGGTCATAATCATCTGAAGTATCATGAACACAAAAGGGGACTTACCCATGACACCATTTGCAGAGGCTGCGGGGACGAAGAGGAGATTGAGGATACATCCCACTATCCTTGTCAATGCTCCGATCTATGAAAATTGAGATAAAGAACCCTAGGAGAATTTTTCTTCTATGACCTCCATGACATATCAGATATCCCACTAAAATCTCTTTGCAGGTTTATGAGGATCTCTGGATGGCTGGATGGAGGAGGACGATATACAAAAACCTTGATGTCAGGAGTTTTATCATCATCCGGCGAGTGGAACGTTAGGAAGGGTTTCACCCCATGGGCATCACAAAGGGTCTAATAGAACCTCAGTGTGGCGCAGCCCCGCCACGTCAAACCACTAACCTAACCTAATGATCTCAATTGCAACAAATCAGGTCCAGATGGTATCGCACCCATTGTGTTGAAGAGGTTACTTGCTTGCTTATTTACTTACCAGGCCAGTGATCCATGGAGTGTAAGGGCCTGAGAAATCGCTGTTTTCCGGTCCTGGGTACATTGCTTCGAGTCGTCACGACCAAGCTGTCTTGCATCCGCGATGACTTGGTCTTTGTACAGGATATTCGCTCTTTCTCTCCTTCTCGAAGCAGGATCATTATTATTACCTGGGACTTTGGTGTCCATACACTCGATGTGGTCCAGGCTACCGATTTTTGCCTTCCGGACTACTTCCACATCCTGGTACAGCTCGTACAGTTCGCAGTTTTGTCTTCTCCTCCATCGCCTTCCTTGCAGACTTGACCATATATCCGACGTTAATTAGAGTCTGAATTCGGGCGCACGGTCAAATATAGAAGTTCGTTTCTCTGCCGTACAACTCGATTGCGGAATAAATTGCCTTTCTCAACATTTCCAGAAACGTGCAACCTGCAAGAATTCAAAACTTAATCAGTCGCTATACTACCTACATTCTCTAACTCCCCTTTATACCCTTTCCTTTCTCTAGTTCACTGGGTTAGCAAAACTTAAAGGAAGAGGCCTATATGATGCAGAACATTAAGAAAATGTTGCAGATTCTTATTGTTCGTGCATAGAAGTGGTTTCAATTAAAGCATACATCAACCACCCTCAATAAGGCAAATGTCATCCCAGAAGAGAGCCAACAAACACCTCCGTATCCGCTGACAAAATAATGTAGCATACTCTTAGGCTCAATGGATATTTTTATAAAGAACTGGAACGTTTGATAAGTGGAAAGTGGCATAGTATCGACTAGTTCCGCTGAGTCGAGCATCTATGCCACCAAACTTAAATCAGAGCAGAGTCTGCTTCGATAGGTGAAAGAGCCTTTTAGTCCAGTTCTCTATGTGCTGTAGGCACTGACTATATTTGGACGCTGAGAATATTCCAAATCAGACAGAGATTGGCTTGCAAACATAGATTGCCTTTGTATTCGTTTTATTTCCAGGCGGCTATTGAGTCACAGAATGTTTTTTTTTCGCGAACTAAAGTGGCATAGTTTTGCTAGGCTTTAATGTATTCGCTGTTGTGAATCATTATTGTTTATTTGATTATCATAATTTCTTGAATGATGTGACTTGAAGTTTGATTGCAAATGGTGTGTAATAAAATGTTAGACACTTGAGACTTTTTCCATGAGAAGCTTAGCAGGAATTCATCTATTGCCGGATGGATGAAATTGAATGCTGAATGATAAAGACAACGTCTGTCAGTAATTCGTTGGAACAAACTTTTACTACCTTCTCGCGGTTGCACACCTTGTCACGGTGAGAAGACTTAGTAGCAGTCAATGACTCAATGGAATACAGTCTCTATGAAGAGGCTTGGAGTTATGCTACAACCTCTCTCTTACAACTTCTCAGCCATCCATTCTTATACAGTGGGCTGGATAAAGCGGCTGGAAGCTCACTCGAAAAATTAGCTCAGTCGCGAACGGAGTATCCTGGAGACCTGACAAATTCCCTGTTTAAACTCTGACTTTGCTGTCTAATGCGGATGTCTGGCAGCCGAAACTACCCTTTCTGCGCTACCCGAGGGACTAACATGAACACAACTAAATCAAAAACAAAACAATACAAAAAGAGACCGGTGCTCATACACTGGTTGGAACATCTTCCAGGAATACTTCAGCTCTTCAAGTGCTGATGGTTAGGGTGGCTCACACCGCCTCCGAGACTGTAAAAAGCCACGTAAGCACACCACAAAGCCCAAATCCAGAACGGTAACTCTCAGTGAGAAAGCCTGTATGGCCCTTTCATCTCTGCCAGCGGAGTTGCGTTCCCCTTGAAGTCCAGAGGACCTTCTTACAAAAAGTATAATGAGAGGCAATTTGACACTCTCGGGTTCTAAAAAGGCTAAAAGGCACCCCACCGGAGAAGGTAGGGTATCCTGTTGGGGAAGGATATCAGCTGTTCACAACAGTTCACATATAATGTGCAAGGATATCTCATGGCAAAAGCCATTTGTAAACCAAAATGAAGCAATTGAATTACACTTAACAGGGAAGCCGTCGTCTCTTATAATCAGGTCTGATTCTGGGTATAGATACTTTTGCAACATAATTACGGTGTGCGATGAATGGCAGTTCCATAAGCTGGTTTGCGTTTTAAGGTGTCTTTATCAACTGTGTTGAGTAAAAATCGATTAGAAACAGTTTGAATATCTTCTTCTTCTAATTATATTTAAAAATCAATGTTTGTTTCGGCTTTATGGACTCCTAATGGTAAAATGTCTTTGGCAGCTTTGTTCAGAATTCCGTGAAATAGGTTTCGATTTTGGTTTTTAGTATCCTAATCCCGTTATTGGGGTTTTAAACCGGTCTTCTATGCTTTACACACATACTATTACAAAACGCATAAACAGATTTGAATGACTTTATTCTTCAGTTAGTACATTTCCTGGCAAAGAGATTGATGCAACAGGGATACGCGCGTAAACTGGAAGAAGTTCGGCATAATTGACCCACAGGGTCAGCCGTTAGCCGTGAAAACTGTAGTTAGATATATTGGCATTTGGTTGGATCATTTTCTGTATTTCAATAAACATATATAGAAGGCCTTGACCAATGCTAGAAAAGCCTTTGCTGTGGCAAGTAAGCTGTTTTACAGCAGCCAACTTGATACCAGGGTGAAGGTATTCTGCTACATGGCCCTCATAAGGCCAGTCATGGTGTATTGTTCTCCCCTGTGGTTCAACGTGAGTCCTTCCCAGATGGAAAAGATGAGTGTGTTCGAGAGACGGTGTCTTAGGACTTGTCTCCGGTTGTATCGAACACCCGAGTCTGAGTACAAGACTTACTATCCTAACGAGGTCGTGTACAACAGGGCAAACGTGAAAAGACATTTTTATCATTAAATTAATAAGAAGTCACATTGCAAGAAGTATGTTTTCAACTAACAGTCTGATCTTCGGGGCTTACTATCCCAATTGTATGTAAAATGAGAGGGTGCGCCACAACGGCTTTGTTCCACCTGAAGGATGTCCTGTAATCTACCACGCGGTGCGCCGAACAGTTGACAGGCGACTCCTCTACGTATCGGATGTCGTCCGCGAACACGAAGATCTTCTCCGGTTCAGTAGAGCTATCCCGACTCGAGACATGAGAGAGAGTGATAAGGAGCGGCACTTCTTTTGGTGGTTACACCAGAACCGTCTTCGCCGCCCCTGCCTATATGATATTAGAAATCGTTTAGTTGGTATAACGGCCCACTTGCCTAGTTGTAAGATAGATTAGAAACAAAAAAATAAATAAAAAAAAAGAAAAATTAAAAAAAGGTACACAAGGGCGTGTGGCTTATATATGTTACGCATATACATAACATACAAGCCCTTGTCTACACGTCCGTAGTAGATGGATTAAGTTAGATTAAGTTTTCTTAGGTTTTTTTAAGATTGATGCAACAGTCATTGTTCTGTGATTCTTAAAACGGAAGTAATAAAGTAATATGCATAGATCATGGAGTTCGCACACACACATCCATTCCGAGAACACCCACAAGGCCACAAATACACTGCTTACCTCCACCTCACTTTGAAGTTGTGTTGTGAATGTTGGGACACATTTTTGTTGGGAGTTGTGTATGAAATTACAAAATCAAATCAAAATCAAATCATGTTTATTTCATTCATAAGTTTACAAAGCGAGCCACCGCACAATTTACAATTCAGAGATTTGATATACTGTATAATGTCATATTATATCTTTCTACTGAAATACATCTAAAAAATAAAACAAGTGTCAATTTACATAATTATCTAAACAAAGGGAAAGAACAACAAAAACCCTTTATTTAAGGAAGAAAAAAAAAGAAAAATAATAATAATAAAAGTAAATAAATAGGCAAATAAATAAATAATTAAATCAGTAAATAAATAAATAAATAAACAAATAAATAAATAAATAAATGAATAAATAAATAAATGAATAAATAAATGACTAAATAAATAAATAAATAAATAAATAAATAAATAATTAAATCAGTAAATAAATAAATAAATAAACAAACAAATAAATAAATACTTAAAATGTTTATAAAAAACAAACATCAGTCTTGTCGGTTATAATTATTATTATGCTCACTAACTAGTGGATTATCAGATAAATCGCATTTGCCCATAAGTCTTTCGGTAAGTGCATGTATCCTAACAGAGATCAATTCAACACCAGCTTTAGAGTGTAATTCGCGGGTAGAGTGATGCCAAGGAAGGTTAAGCATCATTTTGAGTATCTTCTTTTTTTGTATTTGTAATCTTTTTATGTGACACTTAGCACAATCACCCCACACTTGACAGCCGTACAACAATATTGCCTGAAAAATAACCTTATATAAGAGTATTTTATTTCCATTGGATAGTAAGGATTTTCTGTTTATTAATGGATACAACATTTTAATTGCAGTGCCCGTTTTATGGAGATTCTTTGTTATGTGTTCATTAAAAGTAAGTCTTTTATCTAAATAAACGCCCAAGTACTCCACCGACGTCTGCCATAGTATGTGTTGCCCGTTTACTGTTAACTGGTCGCATGGAAGATAACAAGACTTTCTTTTTCTTGTGAAAAAGATAGCTTTTACCTTTTCCTCATTAACTTTAATTTTCCATTTGTTGAGGTATGGAAAAAACAATACCCGCCGCTTTTCTTAAATTTGTCTCAATATTGTTCCTTTACTTTCATAAATGAAAATACAAGTGTATTTATGAAAGTAAAGGAACAAGTTGTCTTCTTGGCATTTTAAAGCAAGTTGAATGTATGTCTATTATCATGTTTGTTAGTGCATATGTATGTACTTTTTTTGTATTTATACCACTTATTATTGAAATTTATCTTCATCATTGATTGCATTTCATACGCAAATGAAATGTATTTCAGTAGAGTTGACCGTAATGCAACTACTTTTGTGATCAGATTTTTTGCTGAGTTTTTATTAAACGTGATTTTCTAATATGCGTAGCAACGCGCGAGTTACGAGTTGGGAGCGACTCGTACAATAAATAAAACACTAAACACATTGTATTTGAAGAAATTAACATTTTTATTCATATAAAAACAAAAAACTTAATAAAAGAAGAACCATTAGAGTTCTTCGGTGGTCCAAGATACCCAGTCCACAGCAACAATAATGTACGATCGATGACCGAAGAACGAAGACAAACAGGAGGAGACAAAATAAGTAAAAGGACGCTATTACAAACGACTAAACAAATGGGGGTGTAACACATTTCGAGAAGACGATAAGACATAAGACGTAAACAAATAAAAGGTGAAACTTAATGAGAAAAATGTTGCCAGTACATGTTGCAGAAGCTGGGAAATGTTGCGACACGTAACTCGCGACGGGAACAGCTAGTATATAATAAAAATTATGGATTATGAATGAAATCAAAGATTGAATCTATGAAGTAAGTCTAGCTGAGTTTTTCTAACCAGCTGTTTACGCACAGCTTTTAAGCAAGTTGTATACCAGTCGCATGTCCAAGCGATTGGGTTGTCCAAGAGATGGGGGAGGTATGTGCCCACTTAGGCGCCAAATTAGAGAGAGTTGAGAAATTCTCATTGAGGGTATCAAAGCCTCAACAAAATGCCCTCGATAATATGTACGTTTGATGAACTGAAGGAAGAGATGATTAAACAACTTCGACACAACAACAATTGCAAAACAACATGTAGTGTGATCCAATGCAAGCACACAAATACAGTAAGAAAATATGTATCGCCCTAGACACCCGAGAGTCTCAAATGGCATTCGATCGGTATCGACTGTGATTCATGATATGTAGAGAGTTTATGTGTTTCTTATTGTTTACTCTCTATTCATACATTCCATACAGTGGGCTATTGAGTTTCTCTATGTAGTGTATAGAATAGCATAGTTTAGTCTGCATTTCTGTGTAAATATAAGAATTCTGTATAAATAAAAAAATATGAATTCAATCTTGACTCAAACAAAATTCGCCAGTTTTGCCATTTCCTGTAGCACCGCTTTAAACAGCTAAGAAGAGCGAGCGGCTCTTTATACGGCTTAGAGCGGTAGGCTCCGAAAGACGATAGCGTTAAACTTTACAAACAATTCGCAGAGAAGCAGCAGATCGGCCACTTGATCACATCCCAAATTGCTATTTTGTTATTTTACTTATACTATACTTACTTTGTTAATGTGTTGGTTGTTTTCACATGTTGTGCTTTCCGATTTGAAGTCAAACTCAATATTTTAAGAAAAAAAACCTACGTTCTAATCAGGACCATAAGGTCTCTTCACTAAGTTTTATCTAAATTACACATCCGTCGTTCCGATTTCCTAACAAGACTTGATTTCCCATAGGGAAAGAGAAATCGGTTCGATACCCGAATTTACCACCTTGGAAAATTCACGGCTCCACCTCTTTCGAGTCACTGACAATGCTCAAAGAGTATTCCTGTCTAGAAAAAAAGCTTCTCAACTTCGCCGTTCGGAGTCGGCATTAAACTGTAGGTCCCTACCACGAGTGAGAGAACAATAGCACGCACAACACGAGTGGTTGCTGAGAAGCTAGGCCCAGGTCCGCCTCGGACTGTCGCGCCACCCATATTATATTATTATTATAAAGAGACATCAGTTGAGGTGGCTAGACTCATTGTGATAGAAGGGAATGATGATGTGACAGTGTCATGCTGTTTGACGTCATGACATATGGCTGTCTATGTCGGTTTTACTAGCAAGACGAGCAAATTTATGTTTCACATCACAAGTATCCACAAATAAGATTAAGTGTCCTTGGACAAGATATGTACGTCTGGTCTGATCTTAGAGGTCTGTGGATTATAGTGAGTGAAAAATATTGGGCTGGGAAGAGCATCTTATGTTGGTGTCGAAAGGATAGTGGTTCTAAACTAAACTGTGTGTCAGAAAGGCTTGAGGGCATTGCAATTGGGATTTTTAGCGAAACGTGATGTTGCGGAGAGGGTGGGAATTGGCCAGAGAACTGAAATGAAAAATTCTTTATTTGGTACATTTATCTTTCTTTTTCCTTTCCACGCATGGTTTTCTTGTCTTGTGTTATGATCAAACGCGAAGAAACTTTTGTGTCGAAGCTGTTTTGTTTTTTTTTCCCTCAGTTGGGCCTGGAATCTTCTACTGCACTGAGCGTTGTTGAACCTTTTCCTCCCTTCATCGTCAATCTAAATAGGATACATCTACCAAGAACCCCCTTTCATATAACCCGTATTTCTGTGACATGAAGTCGGATAAACAGGGTTTGAGAGAGTGCTCTTCTGTTAAACTACCTCTTACTCCAAAGACCACGGCAACTGACAATCGTTACCCTGTTTTTGATCTCTTTACTGATATCGCCTTTAGTTATTCTCTGTAAAATCACCCCCTTTGCTACCACGAAGTTTCAGATGTCACCTTTCATGACCATGGCATCGAATGACGACGCCGAAAGATCGGAACAACTAAGTCAGATCACTGACAAAGATCGTCAAGAACCTCGATTAGCAATCTTCTCGTCCAACATAACTCCAAAAATCTCGATCTTGATTTTATTTTAAAATAAAAGGTCTTCCTGCAAACAAGTGGAATGCAACCTCTTTAACCGTTCCACATACTTGAGACAGAGGAATGATCGTCGGTCAAAGCTAAACAAGACAAGACACATCGAGGTGTGAAAAGAAGAATTTAAACCTGTCACATCGTTGTCACCTCCCTATTCATCAGTCTAGAACTTGTACTTTTATCGCCCTCTCGGTCAATTAGAATATCCGTTCAAATTTACTGTCTTCGCTAACATTTTGTTAATGACTGAAGAAAAGACCGTGTCTGATTTATTGTTTGGATTTTTACGAGGTCTAGAGAGTCCAAGCACCTGCCGGACAGGTTTGGCTTTAGCAATACTTTCTCTTGTTTCACAATAATGGCGGGTCTTTCAAGAAAACAAGGTTTGTCTTCTAAATAAACAATACCTTTTGTTCTAGTGAGAGAATGCTTCTGACGCATCAACCGGCTGCGGATGGAACATAAATTTGGGACTTAAAATTTCAACTCCCGAATTATTGCTGTACAGACATCTTTAATAATATGTGATACAATGCTGTATTTGTCATTCCTGTCAATGAAAGCACGGATCGACTTTGAACGGCGAAAATTGATAAATGTATTCGTCTCAAAGCGAAAATTGTTGTTACTCAGTTGCCTTTTGTGCCGTGCCTTTTGTCTGTTCCTCGTTCGTTTCTCGCTTTTTGAGATGAAAGCCCGTGTCCGGTATAGAGGGGTCGGTTGTAAGGTAGTTGAAATACACGAATAGAGCTATCTTCATGCAGGTGCCATGACTATTTGTGCAAAAAAAATATGTGTCCGTTATAGAGGGGTGTCCGTAAAGGGAAGTTTCATAGGGCAATCGTTACATGCGGGAGCTGCAATTAAGACGTTATGAGGGATAAGTGTTATCAACAGAATGTGATACAACTATGGCGCCACCTGCAGTACTAAGAAATTTCAGCGGGCGTCCCTCAAGTAGGAGTCCTTCGATCTCACTCGTGAAACTTAATGTACGAAGGAGTGCTGCGATTGATGCTACCACAAGAAGTATAGTTCCATCGGCTTAGCTGACGATGTGGCAACAGTAACCATGGATAAACACAAAAATGAGATGGAAGCCCCCTCAAAGGAAGCGATCGCCAGGATCAAGGATTGAATGATTGAATTAAATCCGCGGAACTAGAATTAGCTGACCAAAAGACCCATGCTGTCTTAATAACCAGCCAACAGCCTGCGTTATTGCAGGTATGATCTTTATCGACATTCTCGGCACCGACATGCAAAGGATCCACCTATGGAAGTGGCAAATCAAGCGGAGATGTCTGAAGAATGAAGAAAGGGCAACAATTATGGTACGAGCGTGCAGAACAAGCTAAGAATGCTCGAAAGAGAAAGAAAAGCCGAATTGGCAAATATGGAACTCATAGCGTGATATAATTACCAGCCCCCGCGAAATAATAACTAGCCGCAGTTCAGCGAGGAGAGTGGTGCAAGTATGCAGAGTGTGGCTTAGGACCTAAGCTTGGGCTAGAAATGATTAAAACCATTCTTCGTAGAACCATTATTTTTTCATTCCCTTCCATGGTGTTGAATGGTGGATGGGACACAACTACGTACTCCATTAGCTATTGAAAGATTTTAGATTGAGTATGGGGACCCACATTTTTGGATAAAAGTCGGATCCAGCTCGTGTTAATGCGCTTCAGCTTAGAGCTCCGGATTCAAGGTAAGTGGAACTTCTGTAAGGGTAGATGGACGCAGCGTAACCGAATTATCAAGTATAGAGAAGATATTTAACCCTAGATGGCTCAGCATATTTTGCACACTAGACGTTTAAGCCCGGTTGTAGAAGAAAGACGACTTATTCCTAACCACCAGTACGGTTTTAGAAGCAAGCATTCAACTATTGACCAAGTACATAGCATAACTGATGTTATAGAAAAATCGTTTGAACAAAAGCAAGTGTGTTCAGCTGTATTTCTCGATGTTTCTCAAGCCTTTGACAAGGTTTGGCACGAAGGCTTAAAACACAAGCTTCAACAATTTCTCCCGAGAAAACTTTGTACAATTTTATCGAACTATCTATCGGATAGAATCTTCCTTGCGAAATATGGGAAAGAATACTCCCTAAGTCTTTACAAGCTGGAGTACCACAAGGAAGTGTTCTTGCTCTCCTCCTTTACTTATTGTATAGCAGCGATATACCGCAGGACGTAGGCACAGTGCTAGGCACATTTGCCGACGACACCGCCATTTTGGTAACTGCCCAAAACGGTCGAAGAATAAACTAGAAAATTGCAATGTTCTTTAGACTGGATACACGAATTGACGATCACTCAGCGAATTAAGCTTAACGAAGCTAAGTCCGTTCATATAAATTTCAAATATAAACACGTGATTAACTTGTCCGTTTTTATAAATAATGTTTAAATACCTTTGGACATTGAAGCGAAGTGCCTCGGAATGACTCTCAACGTAAAGCTTAAATGGAAGCAGCACTTCAAAAAGAAACGGGAGCAGCCAATTAAGATACAAAGGTATGTACTGGCTTATTGGAAAATATTCCAATCTAAGTACTGACAACAAATTGTTTATATAACCCGTCTGTACGTATTGTATATAAATATGAAGTTGTACCAAAGAAAGTAATAAAAACATACTATAAACTTTCCAAAATAAAGTGCTAAGGGCCATCATCACATTAAACCTTAACTAACGTCATTGAAATTTCATACACTTCTACAGTTGTGGGTCCATTTAACTCATGTCTTTTTATCAATCAAAACATTAAATAAAATATCAGTGGACATAGGGGGATGTCGAAATGTATGTAAAATATCGAGTTAGACAGAAATTCAACTTAGGGAGCGTCTACTGTGTTATATATTTAATTTGCTTATTAAACTTTAATTTTAAACAATATCAAAGGAAGATTTGGAAAAAAATTTATCATGGGAACTTTCACTCAATGGACTTTAATTCAAATTTTATGATGCAGTCACAATATTCATACAAAGGTGTCGTAATGAGTGTGGGTCCCACGATGTAACGTTTTATGTGACTTGAACTTATTTACTAAACATAACGGATTTCGGGGGAATGCACGTTTAAGGGAATCCAGGATTACTTTGATATATTTAAACATACAAAATTACAGAAGACAGGTACCGTGCATACAGTGCCAAGAAACATTTCATTCGAATGACCTCGTTTCCATAAGTGAGTGGCGCCATCTATGGATATTATTTAAGTGAAGTATCAGCAAACCTTCCTTAGACATATTTTTAAAGGAATAAACTAAATTTATTCCCAGTACAGTGAGACTTTTCTTTACGGTCACCCCTCTATAAGAGACACATCTTTATGATAGTAGATATGTATTCTTGTATATTGCAATCCCTTCAGTCTCTATGCACAAACTGTAGCAGCTCTGTTCGGCGGTGATAAATCAACACCTTTCACCGTGGGCGTTGGACCAAGGGTGCGTCTTGTTACCTCTCCTTTTCATTGTTTATATGGACTGGATGTTGCAGCGCAGCCGTGGCAAGGACTGTTTCACACTGGGTGAGTTGAGGATAAGTCATCTTCTTTTTGCGGATGACTTAGTTATCCTCACATCCTCCCAGACGCAACTCCAGCACGCACTCGAAAGTTTCGTGATCGTATGAGCTGATTCTGGGATGAAGGTTAACGTGGAAAAATCAGAAGTTATGGTAATTTCTAGAACGCCAGTTCAATGAACTCTACATGTTAGTGGAGTCCCATTGAAGCAGTTGGAAAAGTTCAAGTATCTCCGGGTTCTCTTCATGAGTGATGGGAGGAGTAATGCTTTCCTGTAGGAATGGTCAAGATGCGTCAGTTTTGACACAGTTTGTGAGAATCAGGAAGGCCGAGCTTGGTGTGAAGCCATGTTAGCGGTTTTTAACTCAGTATTTGTTCCAACTCTCACCTATGGTGTTGAAATTTTGTTAATGACCGAAAGAATAAGATCGCGAACACATGCTGCTGAGATGAGATTTATTCGTGCTATTGTGGGGACTACTAGACGGGATAGGATGCGAAACACGACAGTTCGCGAGGAACTCAAAGTTGAGCACCTGCTTCTTTGAATGGAAAGAGGCCATGTTTGGCCATGTAGAACGAATGTTCCCAACATCACGACTTCGGAAGCGTTCCTTGAATGCGATTGCATCAGGTAAGCGACCACTTGTCAGACCCAGGATGAGGTGGTTGGACCAAGTTCATAAACTCGCCTGCTTAGGCATGACTCCTGATGTCAGAGTCAGAGTCAGAGTCAATGGCAAAGGAGAGAGTTGCCTAGATAGTGCGTTCCTTACCCCCGCGACCCCTTTAGTGGATCATGCGGGTCAGAAGATGCGTTCCTTACCCCCGCGACCCCTTTAGTGGATCATGCGGGTCAGAAGATGATGATGCTAATCCCTTCAGAATAAACGACTGGATGGCGCAGTTGGTAGTGCCTGCCTCTGGTTAGCGGCGTTCCTGGTCCGAGTCCCTGTGAAAGCAAAGTTAATACGCTTTTATCTGGTTTTCAAATCTGGTCCAGTCACTATTTACCGGTGGGATCAAATTAAGGGCACTGTCACTGTACTACAATCAGTGGTAGTAGTCTGACTAGGGGTATCACAATGGACGAATATGGTCTAAGTGTGCTGGTGAATGCACTATCAGCCCTCCTACCTAACCCTAACCCTTCCTTCAGAATGGACACTCCTACATAACGAACAATCGCGGTGGTTCCGCTGATATCCGCTTTAGAGAAGTTTCACTGCATTTCTATTATTGTACGAAATGTCAGCAGGAAATAAAATTTGTGTTTATGTGCGTGTGTATTCAATCAAATGCACGCACTCTCATTCTCGGAATATGTTCTGCCAATGATTTTGATTAGCTTTGATGACCTCCACCCGATTCACTCACTCACTGTATTTTCGTTAGGAGAGATTTTTTAGTGCATCGTCTAAACTTCAGGTATAACTCGTTTCGATAAGAAACACATTCTCATGCACATGCGGAAGCATCTCGTTATCTCAACCGGCGAATTGTTTTACGAGCTTCCACCTCTACTCGAAAGTCATTCAGTCTCAATTACAAATTCGCTCGAAAACAGGAATGATATCCAGTTCGAGATTTCGGATGCAGAGAGAATTTAACTTGTTCATTGCTAAAATTAAATGTTGCAATTTCTGTAAATTTCATCAGAAAACGATTAAATTGGAGGCGAATTCAAATGATGTTCTCGGGCCACTCTTTCTCGTTTAGCTGGATTCTACTAAAGTATCTACTTTAGGTGTTGAAAACTCGTTCCTTTCTCGACAGTCTATTTTTATTTAAGTCATGCAAGATTCCCACAAAAAGGCTTCAAGTTCTCGAAACTCATGCAAGTCAACTGTCATCGTGAAACTATCTTGATAGTCATAGTCACTTGCACGTTTTGACGTTTTTTTTTTTCTCGATTGATGCTATTTGGTATGTATTTGTGTGACGTTATCGTCCGTGGTGGAATTGGGTCGCAATCAAAAAGCCTCGCCACATAGTGAGAGCTATAGCAAACTGCGCACATTGAAATGCCTTCATAATGCCAGGGCGTCTTCTGGTGTGTTGTTTCACATGCTTGGAGTGGAAGACTTGTTGTCCATCAGCTTGTGGATTTTTCAGCCGCCGTAGACGTCCGCATAGACTCGTGTCGTTATGCAGTTCGTGATCAACTGCAATCGAGAACAGAACATAGAATGGGTTAAAACCGTATATTGAACGTTTAGACGTTTCATAGTTCTTATCGTCATCGATCTTGTCAATTCTGACAGCACCTTCGCATGTAAAACGTCAGTATCAAGTGTCGTTTCATGTAAAGAATCAAAGGAACGAACAAGTAACCAAAGGAACAGTATCAGAAACAGCGAGCTGATCGATGTCTTAGATGACACTTAACGAGTATGCGATCTTCCGGATCCGCGATCTTAAGGATTTATTCCAACGACTCCCAGCATGATTCACAAGACTTCTAGGGATATCGGGAAACCCTTTGAATTTCATCCTCTTGCAATCAAAATGAAACCTGTTTGACAAATAGCCAAGAAAGTGCAAACATTGAGTTTAAAGTCAAAGATAATTCATTTAGAAGTGCCTTCCATCCATAAAATCACCCCCCTGAAGTTCTTCCGCATCGCTCAAAAATAGCGCCTAATCCGAAAAATAGGAAAAAATGAAGAAAATCTCCGATTGAAAACATACGGAACACTAGAGAAAAATTGACAATCTTAATGTAGAACGGATGGTTAACTGGGCCCATATAAGGTGGCCTCCATCCGCAGAGACGACTCAGTCTGATGGTCGTTAAAGTGTGAACATCGGGGAAATATTTTTTGTTTTAATTTTTCTGAAAGGCGTTCCATTTCCAACCCCGACCCCACATGTGTTAGACTACACCATGTATGGAGGATCGTACAACATGTATGATGAACTATCACACATGTATGATGGACCAATTTGTATGAAACAGGATGTTGCATCCAACATGTATGATGTACAATCAAACATGTATGATGGACTAACTTGTATGAAGCACATGTATTTTGGAGCAACTAAGTGCTTCATATACACTTACTACCCACTTTCGCAATACACCACCCACAGGCTGAGATGCAACATGATTGATGTGTGGCAACATGATGTATGTTCGAAAGTATTTGCTTATACGCAACTTGTTGCGATATTTTATTTTTTTAATTTTCTTATTTCCTTGATTGCTTCGTTACTGGGATTTTTTTCAGTTTTCTGATTTGAGGAGTTTTGGTGGGTGGTGGGTGGTGGGTGGTGATAAGTGCCACCCACTAAAAAATTTGTTTTTGCATGATCCTTGAAAGTATTTGGGGGAACCTTAAAGGACCCGAACTGGTGTCTTAAAAGATAAGCAGCAAAACCTTCAAGGACCCGGACAGTTGTCCTTGTAGAAAGGTAGGGGATCCCTCATTTAAACGTCATGAACGGATTGGGACTGTTCGGGTTCCTGAAGGTTCTTCTACACATCTTCAAGAACACCTGTTCGGCTCCATTCGTAGTTTTGTTCATTTTTGCAATCGGGAACCCGTCGATAACATGCCCATTTTAGGCACTAACCGCGACTGAAGCAGGATATAAAACTTGTATGTCATTGTTTATACTCATTTCATTTACAAATTGAGTATCCAAATGAACATGCAGACAGAATTCGATTCATTATTTCATTTCACAGTGCGTCTAATGTTCGAAAGGAGTCAGGACCAAATATCAACCAAAACGAGGCAATAAAGTTTACATTGCATCCACTCATTCCTCGCACAGTAATGTCTTATGCCACTGTGACTAGTTGAGGAATCCCTGACGTTGCAGCCTCGCTGAGTCAAAGCTGTTTGCTAGATCAAGTTCACAACTGCTTCACCCAAAACCAGCTCTTGTTTCAGAAGAGAACAACCAAATTAGCAATTCACAGAGGCATTAGCACAGGTTTAGCCAGAATCCAAACCCGTTCCGCCACCCGAAGCTTAGAAGATGCAATTCGTCATGGATGTACTCGCCCATCCGCCGGCTGAACGGATGAATATTTATTCAGCGTCCAGTCCGAATGTGTGAATTAACGTTTGACGAATAATGATGACCGTGTGGTGAATAAAGAGCCAAAAATTCACGCGAAGGCGTCAGTATTTTTCCCCTTTCGGACCGAAACGGGTTGGAGTGGTGCTTAGACGAGCTGAGTTTATTCGGTAGAAAAAGGTTCTCGGTTATAAAAGGAGTTCGTGCGCTGGGGACGACATCAGTTTAAGTTAATAAGTCCCAAAATAAGTAGCTACACACAAATCCGCGAAGATGCGTTGTGTACTGTCCCTTGGGGTTGTCGTTGTGTTGGCCATCTGCCGAGTTAATGCCTCAGTCGTTCCGGTCAGTGCCGAAGAGATTTCGGTTCATCGCGTGAGGAGGCAATTCATCCCATTTCCTGCCACATTTGGAGGAGCCAACGCTGCTGCTTCGGCTGGATCAAAAGCCGGATTCGGAGGAGGATTTGGTGGGTTCGGTGGTGGTGCCTTTGGAGGCGCTAACGCCGGGGCATCATCCGGAACGGGACTAGGAGGATTTGGCGGCTCATTTGGAAGCGCCAATGCTGGTGCGTCATCTAAAACAGGACTAGGAGGATTTGGTGGACTTGGTGGCGGCTCTTTTGGAAGCGCTAATGCCGGAGCATCATCAGCAAATCGACTAGGAGGATTTGGCGGGCTTGGAAGCGGCGCCTTTGGAAGCGCTAATGCCGGAGCATCATCCGGAGCGGGACTCGGAGGATTTGGCGGACTTGGAGGCGGTTCCTTTGGAAGCGCTAATGCTGGAGCTTCATCCGGATCGAGGCTAGGTGGATTTGGAGGCGGTTCCTTTGGAAGTGCTAATGCCGGAGCTTCCTCCGGAGCGGGACTAGGAGGATTTGGTGGACTTGGTGGCGGCTCTTTTGGAAGCGCTAATGCTGGAGCATCATCAGTAAATCGACTAGGAGGATTTGGTGGGCTTGGAGGCGGTTCCTTTGGAAGCGCTAATGCCGGAGCATCATCCGGAGCGGGACTCGGAGGATTTGGCGGACTTGGAGGCGGTTCCTTTGGAAGCGCTAATGCTGGAGCTTCATCCGGATCGAGGCTAGGTGGATTTGGAGGCGGTTCCTTTGGAAGTGCTAATGCCGGAGCTTCATCCGGAGCGGGACTAGGAGGATTTGGTGGACTTGGTGGTGGTTCCTTTGGAAGTGCTAATGCTGGAGCTTCATCTGCAACGGGACTAGGAGGAATTGGTGGTCTTGGTGGAGGAGCTATTAGTGGAGCTGATGCTAGTGCCTCAACAGGCGCTGGAGTTGGTGGATCCCTAGGACTCGGTGGTGGGGCTGGAATCGGTGGCGGTGCTAGTAGTGGAGCTGATGCTAGTGCCTCAACAGGCGCTGGACTTGGTGGTTCTATAGGACTCGGTGGCGGTACTGGAATTGGTGGAGGTGCTAGCAGTGGAGCTGATGCTGGAGCCTCGACTGGGGCTGGACTTGGTGGTTCTATAGGACTCGGTGGTGGCGCTGGAATCGGTGGCAGTGCTAGCAGTGGAGCTGATGCTGGAGCATCGACTGGCGCTGGACTTGGTGGTTCTATAGGACTCGGTGGTGGAGCTGGAATCGGTGGCGGTGCTAGCAGTGGAGCTGATGCTGGAGCCTCGACTGGGGCTGGACTTGGTGGTTCCATAGGACTCGGTGGTGGAGCTGGAATCGGTGGCGGTGCTAGTAGTGGAGCTGATGCTGGAGCATCGACTGGCGCAGGACTTGGTGGTTCCATAGGACTCGGTGGTGGCGCTGGAATCGGTGGCGGTGCTAGCAGTGGAGCTGATGCTGGAGCATCGACTGGGGCTGGACTTGGTGGTTCCATAGGACTCGGTGGTGGCGCTGGAATCGGTGGAGGTGCTAGCAGTGGAGCTGATGCTGGAGCCTCGACTGGGGCTGGACTTGGTGGTTCTATAGGACTCGGTGGTGGCGCTGGAATCGGTGGCAGTGCTAGCAGTGGAGCTGATGCTGGAGCATCGACTGGCGCTGGACTTGGTGGTTCTATAGGACTCGGTGGTGGAGCTGGAATCGGTGGCGGTGCTAGCAGTGGAGCTGATGCTGGAGCCTCGACTGGGGCTGGACTTGGTGGTTCCATAGGACTCGGTGGTGGCGCTGGAATCGGTGGAGGTGCTAGCAGTGGAGCTGATGCTGGAGCATCGACAGGCACAGGAATTGGTGGCTCCATAGGACTTGGTGGCAACGCTGGAATCGGTGGCGGTGCTAGCAGTGGAGCTGATGCTGGAGCATCGACTGGCGCAGGACTTGGTGGTTCCATAGAACTCGGTGGTGGCGCTGGAATCGGTGGAGGTGCTAGCAGTGGAGCTGATGCTGGAGCATCGACAGGCACAGGAATTGGTGGCTCCATAGGACTTGGTGGCAACGCTGGAATCGGTGGCGGTGCTAGCAGTGGAGCTGATGCTGGAGCATCGACTGGCGCAGGACTTGGTGGTTCCATAGGACTCGGTGGTGGAGCTGGAATCGGTGGCGGTGCTAGCAGTGGAGCTGATGCTGGAGCATCGACTGGCGCAGGACTTGGTGGTTCCATAGGACTCGGTGGTGGCGCTGGAATCGGTGGCGGTGCTAGCAGTGGAGCTGATGCTGGAGCATCGACTGGCGCAGGACTTGGTGGTTCCATAGGACTCGGTGGTGGCGCTGGAATCAGTGGCGGTGCTAGCAGTGGAGCTGATGCTGGAGCATCGACAGGCACAGGAATTGGTGGCTCCATAGGACTTGGTGGCAACGCTGGAATCGGTGGCGGTGCTAGCAGTGGAGCTGATGCTGGAGCATCGACTGGCGCAGGACTTGGTGGTTCCATAGGCCTCGGTGGTGGCGCTGGAATCGGTGGCGGTGCTAGCAGTGGAGCTGATGCTGGAGCATCGACTGGCGCAGGACTTGGTGGTTCCATAGGACTCGGTGGTGGCGCTGGAATCAGTGGCGGTGCTAGCAGTGGAGCTGATGCTGGAGCATCGACAGGCGCAGGAATTGGTGGCTCCATAGGACTTGGTGGCAACGCTGGAATCGGTGGCGGTGCTAGCAGTGGAGCTGATGCTGGAGCATCGACTGGCGCAGGACTTGGTGGTTCCATAGGACTCGGTGGTGGCGCTGGAATCGGTGGCGGTGCTAGTGGTGAAGCTGATGCTGGAGCATCGACTGGCGCAGGAATTGGTGGCTCCATAGGACTTGGTGGCAACGCTGGAATCGGTGGCGGTGCTAGCAGTGAAGCTGATGCTGGAACATCGACAGGCGCAGGACTTGGTGGTTCCATAGGACTCGGTGGTGGCGCTGGAATCGGTGGCGGTGCTAGCAGTGCAGCTGATGCTGGAGCATCGACTGGCGCAGGAATTGGTGGTTCCGTAGGACTCGGTGGTGGCGCTGGAATCGGTGGCGGTGCTAGCAGTGGAGCTGATGCTAATGCTTCGACAGGCGCTGGACTAGGTCTTGGAGGATCGATTGGACTCGGTGGCGAAGCCAGTAGTGGAGCTGATGCTAGTGCCTCGACAGGCGCTGGTCTTGGACTTGGAGGATCGTTGGGACTCGGTGGCGAAGCTAGTAGTGGAGCTGATGCTAGTGCCTCGACAGGCTCTGGACTTGGACTTGGAGGTTCGATAGGACTCGGTGGCGAAGCCAGTAGTGGAGCTGATGCTAGTGCCTCGACAGGCTCTGGACTTGGACTTGGAAGTTCGATAGGACTCGGTGGCGAAGCCAGTAGTGGAGCTGATGCTAGTGCCTCGACAGGCGCTGGACTTGGACTTGGAGGATCGTTGGGACTCGGTGGCGAAGCTAGTAGTGGAGCTGATGCTAGTGCCTCGACAGGCGCTGGACTTGGACTCGGAGGTTCGATAGGACTCGGCGGTTCTAGTGATCTAGGCGGCGTTGCTAGTTCAGTCGCCAATGCAGGTGCTTCAACTATCACAGGTCTAACTGGTGCTGCTGGACTAGGGGGTGCGTCTGGAAGTGCTAGCGCTTCCGGCCTTAGTGGCTCAACCGGTCTTGGTGGTGCTTCTACGTCGAGTGCTAATGCCGGTGCTTCTAGTGGCCTATCAGTTGGACTTGGTGGCGCCGGGTTGGGCATTAATGCCGGTCTTGGAGCCAGCTCCAATGCAGGTGCACACAGCTCAACTGGATTTGGTTCTGGACTTGGCGGTCTCCTAGGAGGTTTTGCCAAAAGTGCAGCTTCGGCTGTTTCCAAAACAAAATTCTTCATATGAAACCCTATTTTCGAATTATGAACTTTAATTTAAATAAATAAATAGATTGAGGAAGAGAATCCTGACGTTTGATTTATGATGAATTTTGCTTTCCAGTTGGCAGCTTACTTGGACCGCTTATACATGTGTATGCTTCCGAAAAAGAAGATTCGTTCATGAAGCCAGGAATGTATTCAAACTTTTATCGATAAAGTCATCGATTCCAATGATTACCTCGATAACCGCCCCAACGGGCACTGTGGAAATAAACGCCGGTTGCTCAGTTGGTTAGCACAACACAGCCACAGTCGGATGCGATAACTTTAATTGGAGATCATTTTAATGTTCCACATCAATCATCAATGAAATGTGTAACCACACGCACGTAGTTTTGATGCATTTACATAATTCTTGCTAAATAACTAAATGTTCTTGGGCGGAGATCTGCCCGGCGCACAAATTTTTCCAAGGAACAATGCTAATAACCGGTAGCTTATTTGCATACTAGACTTTGGATGAACTCGTTTGGCATGTTTATCAATTTTGCGGTTAGAACTCACACACGAGCGGCGAGTGTGATGCTCGATTGTCGTTGTGAGCAAATAAATAGATGATAATCGTTTCTCAAATTTCACGAGAAATTCGCAATCAACTGTGATGTCAGAAATGTCGAAGAAATTTTGTCGATGATTGGATAATCTTTGATCGTAAAGACAGATCAGTTGTGCCCGATTCTTGCACTTCTACTTGGACTACCCGATTCGCCTCTGGTTTGGTGTATGATCGGGAATTCGCCTCCTCAATGGATGGGTGAACTGAATTGAAATTAAAGCACTATTTCAACAGATAATTGGAGGAATAACACTCTCATCGGTTTATTCACGAAACTCTGGCAATTCAGTTCTGGTGTTGAACTAGCGCCTGCGATGGAATCTTTGTTGTCTTTGGTATTGACTCAGATCCAATGTGATGTGATTTGCAAATTAAAATGAGCTTCAAAAGTTCAAGTTCAGGTTCAAGGTCAAGATCAAGTTCAAGCTAATGCGGATTACGAATTATTTAAGTAATAGGAAACAATTGGTAAAGATCGACAGTTTTATATCGCGCGTAATAGAGGTAACTTCTGGCGTTCCTCAAGGAAGTCATCTCGGCCCACTGCTGTTTACTTTGTTTATAAGTGCTGTTCATGAAATATTTACATATACAGTGGACTCCCCCTAAGTCGAATTGTTACGGGATACCAAAATTTGTTCGAGTTAGAGAGAGGTTTTTGTATGGAAAGTTGAGGGAAATGTATGTAAAATATGGCGAAAAAGTTCGAGTAAGGGAGAGTCCACAGTATACAACATTTTAATGTTTGTATTCGTTTCCAACTGGATATATGTAAATTATTAGAATGGTGTAAGCACAATGGATTGGAGCTTAATATTTCTAAATGTAAGGTATTTACAGCGCACCGTATTGTTGCGCAGTTCTTATATGTCTATTTTATCAATGATCTTCTGCTTCATCGTCTTGAAGAAGATAAAGATCTAGGGGTCATATTTGACTCAAAATTAAATTGTTCACTACATTATGATTTTTATTAATTTTTTTATTTATTTATTTTATTTTTCTATAAGAGAATAGTAAGGACTTCCAAGAAGTTAATAGCCTTAAAACTATATACATTTCGTTGGTCAATCCTCATTTAGAATACTCTTCCATTATTTTGGACCCTCCATATAGTCTTCAAGAAGAAAGATTCGAAAGACTTCAAAATAACTTTATGCCGCATGCCATCCGTAAATTAAACATGTTTGACGAACTTCCTCCTTATGACGAAAGATGCAAGATCATTGGCTTGCAAACCTTAAGTTTAAGGCGGAAGGCTTCTTCAGTCATGTTTATTCGTGACATAAATAATCATCGTATAATTTCACCAGAATTGGTTTTGTTTATAAATATATATGCTCCCCAAAGATCTCTTCGGGTTAGAAATATACTTTTCGATAGAATGCATAGAACAACTTATGGATGCAATGAACCTATGACTAGGTGCATAAAAACATTTAATGAACTTTGCAACGAAATTGATCTGAGCTTATCCCGATTGGAATTTAAAAATTGTGCTTTTTTTGTTAGTTTTGGATTAATAATATTATTGTTTATTGAAGTAATCTGTGAGATGCAAGTCGGTAGATGATCCTAAGTCGCACAACAAACTTCTGTTGTGTAAAGGGCTACCGAGGGCATACACTAAGAGAACGAAGTGTTTTGTGTTTGTCCTGTGATGGTAAAAATAAAAAAAAGAACAAAAAAAGTAGAATTTATTTGTAGTTCGATCTGCACAGTTTTAGTAACATATGAGATAACTTATTTTAGAGATACAGAACAAAATTTACGACTAAGATAATAAGAGGATACATAATAAGAAAATTGGATATAGTAACGGAATAACGTTAAGGGAAAAAACACTACAATCAAATACTCCTATTATGACTCTTACTTAATAACTAATCTTATGGTATCTAATCTTATCTTATAGCTAAATTGCACCTCAACCTAACCCTTGGGCTTTCTTGCTTATTTTCTAAAATAAAGAGGTATCGATATCGGTCGCCGTGGCGTAGTGGGCAAGTGCGTCTACTCCTACGCAGAGGGTGCCAGGTTCGATACCCGAATTCACCACCTTTGATAATTCACGGCTTCACCTCTTTCGAGTCACTGACAATGCTCAAAGAGTATTCCTATCTAGAAAAAGCTTCTCAAATTAGCCGTTCGGAGTCGGCATTAAACTGTAGGTCCCTTCCACCCGTGAAAGAACAATAGCACGCACAACACGAGTGGTTGCTGAGAAGCTAGGCCCAGGTCCACTTCGGACTGTCGCGCCACTCATATTATTATTATTATTAAAGAGCTATCGATAAAATAAATCGTACGATTACAACGGCTGAAATAAAATAAAAACCATGAGGATCCCATGTACTCAGTTTTTATTTTTCCTTTCTCTTTTGTGCATTCACAGTTAGGTCTAAACTTGGCGTAGCATACTTTACGGTAAATTTCGTCATTACGGTCTTGGCATCATACTTAGCACTAGCAGCGAAATTCTAGTTGAATAATCGGGTTTTTATTTCTAATTTTTTAAAATTAAAATTTAAAAAAAAATAATACAGTTGAACTTTCATAACTCGAACCACCATTTGCCATAAAAAAACGAGTAGAGTTATCAAGACTTCGGATTATCAAGTTAAATGCAAACTTGAAATAAATATTTACTTATCCGTGACATAGCACAAAATAGAGGAGCATAATTATAATTTAAAATAGTCTGTCACACATGACTGAAGAGCGGATTTTTTTATTTTGTTTTTTTTTAAACAAATCTTCAAAAGAAATTTAAGCCATTGTTGGTACACAGAATCATTTGTTGTTTCATGAGCCTTTAAATATTAACACAGAATGAGTAATAAATTTGCAACCAACTCGTTTGAAGGTGGTTGAATCAAATCATCCTCAATCATCGCAAACAAAGTGATTCCTTTTAAAACGAACTTTTAGAATGCACAGAATTTAGGAATTTCTCTCATCGAAGGTAACGCCTAATAATCTGTTCGAATTATCAAGACATTCGAGTAATCGAAGTTCGTGTTACAGAATTTTCAATTTGCATATAAAATACACTAACAACAAGTCCTATATCCGCTTAAGTTACTCATCATATCTATCGCCGCTTAAGGAATAAGCGCGGATAAAAACAATGCTTCCAAACATTATTTTCTGTGTGTTCATTCCTGAATTCAGTCATTCATTGTTTAGGTTGCTGTATGTGGCTTACACCTGCAGGTGTGGTTGATGTATTAGATCATTTTTCAATTTTTTGGCATCCATAAGTATGCAATTTTTGGTATATCCAGAGTCTCTGCTATACATTGCGTTTATTTGTCGTAATCGATTCTTTTCATTTGATGAACATTTTTTTATTTTATAATTATTAAGTGTTTTTGCTTTTAAAGTGATGGTAACGTACGTGGTTTAAAGTACACAGCCACAAAACGAAGATTGTGACCATCAAAGATCAAAAATCACCTTCCACGACTACACCCCTGAATGCTTAGCAAATGTCATAAATGTCGTCGGCGCTGCCAAGATTTTATGATGAATCATTAAGCCCCGATGATCGCTTTTTTGTGCACTTCACTATTAGGCGTATATCCGTTTGCAATAAAACACAGTTATTGCCAACCAATTTCATTTGAGTTATTTGTCGTTTTGCTCCAATAAGCAGTTGAAATTCGCTGATGACAGCACACTCAGCTTTTCATATTTGTGCCAAGACTCACGACCCCGTCTTTCAGCCGTAGAATTGGAACGGCACCGTATGTTAAGCACATTGAATTCCGATCTTGACACCATAATTAACTGGGGAAAAAACAATAGAGTGGAATTCAATGCTTCAAAAACTCAAGGCTGTCTGCTGTCACCCAAGTGAACCCTTGATAATAAGCCATTATCCATTAATGGCGCTTGTTTCGATGAAACCGGAAAAAATTTCCATCCTTGGTATGTGTATCAACACAACACTTAGTAGGAACCATCACATATTTGAGGTCGCCAAAAATGCTGCGAAATGCTTAGGTTTCCTTAATCGATGCAAGAAATATTGCACCCTATCTGATTTGGCTTTAAGAAGAGAAGAGAACTACACTCATATCTGGTCTGGTGCCCCCAAGACCACCCTGCACCTACTTGATCTTGAATCCGAAAGCGAGCGATACAACTTATAGGAGACAATAATATGGCAGACTCATTAGACTCACTCGAACATCGACGTACCGTTTTTTCTTTGTCCGTGTTTTATCGTTATTTCTACAAACGATGCTCAAATGAGCTAGCCAAATGCATACCTCCTCTCCATAAATTCACCCGCAATACCCGTCTCGCCAGAAATGCCCATCAGTATACCCTTAAGCCTACTTTCGGACGCACAGTTAAATTCAGAGACTCGTTCTTCAGCCGCACTGCACGAATATGGAATGCTCTTCCCAATCTAATTTTTCCCACAGACTACAACCCGCAGATATTTAAGACCAATGTGCACAGGTACCTCCTCTCCCTTTCTCTATACCTTCGACCCGTGCTGTGTCTTGACCCCGGACACATAAGGGTAATAGCAATCCCTTGAGCACGACCAAATTATAAAAAACAAAATAGGTATGGGGCAGCAGCATGCCCCCCGGCAACCCGCCTTCCTGGGTCGCTATAGGATTTGGCGTAGGTGTGTTGTTCAAAGTTTCATTTATGCATGTTTTTCCGCAGACATATCAGAATTTGCATACACAGAACCACACACCTACTCAAAATCGTATATTGAGCCAGGTCCACCTCGGACTGTCGCGCCACCCATATTATTATAATTATTTTTTGTAATTTAGAAGCTTCAACGATTATGTCAGGCTCAAGGCAGTGTTAAACACGAATCCGACTTTACCGCGTTTCTACAGTCTAACCTTAATTAGTTCGTCTTTCAGTGTCCTGTGTTGGCCCTTTAGTGTCAGTCAGTGAAATTTGAGTGATCTTCTAATAACGACATCATAGTGGTCTCCTTTGAAGCTTTTTAACAGTCTTGATGAAGTAGTGAGTATACGTCACCGTGTCCAAGCAAACATTCGTTGATTCAGTTGGATTAGCTTCAGAATCCATTGATGGCATGAACATTTTCTGTACTCTGCGAGGATGGGGCTAATTCAGATACGTTCACCCAACTTTGAAGACGTTGTTAGGTTTTAGTTGAGACAATGTCATTCGGACTGAGGAAGGATTTAATTAAGTACTTCTTTGTATTTAAAAGAAAAACACGTTTTATTATTTTAGCTTTTTTTCTATTTTATCTGTCTTGTTAGGACACAATATTACCACTGACACCGATGCCTAGATCGATCTTCCCAACATCTTCTCAGAGGAGACCGGTATTGTGCTGAGAGAGAACCAATGCACGCTCAATGTTAAATAGATCAAGCAATTGAGGGTCGCGAGAGTACATCAACTCGCACTTGCATCGGTGTGGGGCGAGTGTCAGAGTTACGCCTCTAGGTGTAGTCATCACTTATGTAACAATACGAAAAGTAACCAAGACATCGAGAAATGGTATTTTTTTTAACATTTCGGTGATTAATAAGTTCATAGCCCCAAAAAGCAAGGTGAGGAGTTCCGGTGCTACAGCGTTCAGAAATTATGCGGTTAGTTATATGTGATCAACGATTGAGTAGTGTGGTCTTACTGAAGCTAATGGACGCGACCAGCCACCCACCAGACGTGACTCTTGGCAAATGACTGCATGCTCGACTGTGGCTAATTAGTTACCCAACTTTCTAGCCACATCTCTAGGTCTTCAGACAACTATTTAAATCTCAAGTTACCAATTAACTGCGAATTTCTGTTTGTTCTGTCCATGCCACTTAAGACACTTAAGACAAATAGAATTCCCAAAGAACAGAAGACTCGTTCGTAGCTCCTGGTCAATATTTGCTTGGCCGTGGGAACTACCTGTGGTCAAATACTTGAAAACACCACGACTGTTCTTGTGTTTGTCTTTCTCTTCGAGTTTGGGCGTTTGTCGTTTTATAAAAGGCGACAAGTCATCATCGAATCCAGGAGTTCAAAAGTGAGAACAATCTGGACAATATGCGATTCGTCTTGATAGCGACTGTGGCTGCCATGCTCTTGGTCATTACTGAGGCTCAGGAGGGTGTCGAAAATGGGCTGCTAATTGAAGATGGACTTGTCAGCAACTACGAACTGGAGCCTGTGCATTATCGAGTGAGGAGGCAGTTTGGTGGATTCGGACAACGAGCATTCGGTGGATTTGGTGGTGGCATTAGTGGAGGATTTAATGGAGGCATTGGAGCTGGAATTGGTGGTGGCCATGGCAAAGGTGGTGCTGGCCTTGGAGGAGGAATCGGTGGCGGATTAAGCGGTGGGATCGGTGGAGGATTCGGAGGTGGTTATGGTCGTTACTATTGAGATTTGAATTGCAATCAAAACTTTAATAAAAAAGTAAGGAATCATCTGAAGTTTTTTTTTTCAACACCCCTTTTTACTCAGCTCAAGTGTTCGGAGTACAAAATAGCGATAGAGCAGGGAAAAGAAGACACGGTAGGTCCATGTTTTGGTGACTGCGATATTCTTGTCTCCTTAAAGTTTAATCCCTCGCTTTTGGGTCCCACGCGGCATGTGCATAGTGGCCTTAGGCACACCAGACCAGATATGAGTGTTGTACTTAAGCTTGTTGCGGGTATACGCCTTGTAAGTTAAAGTCAAATCAGAGGGAATGAAACACTTCTTGCATCGATTAAGGAAACCTAAACATTTCGCAGCATTTTTGGCGACATCAAATATGTGATCGTTCCAACTTAGTGTTGTGTTGATAAACGTACCAAAGATGGGCGGTTTTCCGGTTTCATCGATACAGGCGTCATTCATATATAATGGCTTATAATCAAGGGTTCGATTGAGCTCGAGCAGATTGAATTGAAATGCTTAACGTACTCTGCTAGGTCTTGAAACGAATATGAAGAGCTGATAGTGCATTTAAAAAAATGAGAAAAAGTGTCGGTGACAGCACAGAGCCTTGGGGTACACCAGCATTAATTTGGAGGAATCCGACTTGAATCCATCCAAAATTGAACGGATAAAAGGGTAGTTTCTACTCCACAGAAGAAGAGATTCATCGAGCACATATTTTCCCAATGCCCTAAAAATATCAAGCGCAACGGTCTTACTTTCGCCTACACTGTGCTATCAGATAACGAGTGAACCTGCTGATGCAGAAACCGTGCTGCCGTAAGAAGCTATTCAAGATACAATTGGACTTACCTAAGTGGAATTTCAAGAGACCAGCAAATAAATTCGAGTTATATGGAACACCCAAATTGTCGCGGAACACATTTATTCGTTTATTTTAAAGATCTCTGTAATTTTTTTGCTGGGTTTTATTTTCTACAAAATCCTCCACTAAATAGAAAAAGGGAGCAAAAAATATATAAAAATGCAACGAAAAATCAGTGTTTACGATAAAAGTTCGAGTTAGAGAAGTTGCACTGTATTTTAAAAGCTAAGGATTTATCAGCGCTTACATCACCTTAGAAAGAATCAACGTAGCACACTTAGACCATATTGGTCCATTGTGATACCCATATTCAGACTACTGATTGACTACTCCAGTGATAGTCCCGTTAATTTGATCCCAACGGCTAATAGTAACTGGTACAGATTTGAAAACCAGATAAAAGCGTATTTACTTTGCGTTCACTGTGATTTGAACCGGTAACTCCACTAACCAGGGGGAGGCACTCTACCAACTGTGCCATCCAGTCGGCTTCAAAAATTGATCAGAATCGACGTAAGTACTATGGGTAGTTACGAGAAGGGTGACAAAGTTTCGCTATTTTGAGCGACGGACTGGACAAATGATGCTTTCCATCTGCTCGGATTGAGACCAGAAGAGTAGGATAGATGAAAAAGATTACGCATCTATCCTCTTTAAACCCGAAGATAGGCAGTGCCTAGCTTCTACAGCAACCAATTGTCTTGTTTTATGCCGACTCCAAATGGAAAAGTTTGAGAAGTTTTTACTCTTTGAGCGTTGTCCGTGAATCGAAAGAGGTGGGATCGGGAACATTAATTTTGGTCGTATTCTGAACAGGAATCGAACACAGGCAGCGGAGTTAAGTTGCGGAGAAGTCGAAGCACATACCCACAACGCCACAAGGGAACATAACTTGCAGTTTTATTCAGTGTTGAAAGTGTATTAGAGAGAATACTCTAGAATAAATCTCTTTCACTTTAGAGCAACAGGAGTCCATGCCTAACCCTCCATACAACTGTATTAATTTATTATTTACTAGATGTAACCGTTACGCGTAGCTGCGCATATTAAAAAATTAAGTTTTAATTGTTATTTCAAATTTTTGCAAAAATAGTTCAAATAACAATTTTGAAATTTCCAATTGTAACTTATCGATCTTGTGTCCGATCAATATAATTGTAAAGCTTTGCATGAAATAAAAATTTGGTACCAAAACCTTTTTCACAGAATTCTGAAAAAAGTAGCCCAAGACATTCTCTTACCAATTAAGGGGCTACAAAGGACAGACAAACAAACATTGATTTGTTGTAGGTAGAGATTACTTTATACAACCTTATTTTTTTATTCTTTTAGATGCTAACTATAAAAACCGTCAGACGAAAAAAATAATGCAAGTTCAATTGGATTTACGACGGTCTTCTGTTCACATAATTCGACGTGCTGTACCTTGAAAGCGGAGTTGACTGCGACGGTGTGGTTGCATTTCAGAGTAATAATTGCTTGAATTCGGCATTTCCACAGTTTCTATCTTTCAACAAAAAATTTACGTAATTATTGTGTAATCTGTTTTCTTAAAAAAAAAAAGCAAAGACGTTGACAGTTGGTCACCCTAATCTAAGAAAGTTCATAACAATCCGCAAAAGCTCTTCTAATGTTGCTTGGATTCTGATGAAGCTCCTATTGGAACGCTTTGCTGAGGGAATGTGTAAGCTCTCCAGCGGGTACAGTACTGATCAAAAATCACTAACTTCGTTCGCATCAATATTGTGCCCAAGCTCATGGAACATCTGAAACATCTGAAAGTAATAAGTGATGGGATATAGAAGAGATAGGAGGGAATAATTAGCGAACACATACACACACCCACACATCGCTGTGGCTATTTATATTTTTTTTCGCTTGTTTACTGCTGATTTTGTCTGTGGCGTCTTCTAGTTCTTATTTTCACTGGGAACTGGTTCTTGTTGTTAAAAGATGTCAACAAGGTGTTCTTAGATTGATTCATCGGATAAGAGTGTAACTAATGACCCAGGAAATTGAAGGTAATTTAATAAGCGAAACAAAGGAGTTCCGTAGATTGGCAGAATTTACGTTAATTTTGAAATTGAAGTTACATGGATTGGTGGGCTTAGTATTTTCTACAATTGGTTGAAACTGAGCGAGGGCCTTTAAGCCCAGCTGCGCAGCGATTTTTTAGATTTAGTAAATACCCAGGAGTGGTACAGTTTGATTGCAGCTGCTAAAGAGGACTGTCACTGTACTCTTGTGAAAATAAATTTGTATAAAGAGTGATTGCTTAAGCTTTTGAATTGATTGCCAAAAAGAGTAGAGGAATTTACAAAAGTGTGTACAGTTTTTATTTGAGTTAATAAATAAATGCTTGACATTTACTCTTTGAATGATGATTCATGTAAATGTTGACCACGATTTGCTCTTGAGTGGTTCATGCGAAGAGTTCAAACTTATTTTTTTTAGACCACCAATCGAAATTTCGGGTTTTTGATGACCTTTAACTGAAACCTCAATAGGTCGTTTCCACCGATTTGAAGTGTCTTCAAATGTCCTTAGCTGTTCATTTCGAAGTGGTAGGGAAAACAGCTGTTTGTCGACAGGAAAATACAGAAGAAAAGAGAAGCAACATGTTGATACATATATACAGTGGATTCTGCTTTACTGGAACACTTCGGCAAACCATTTTTTGTCCACATTTATACAAACTGAGGAAAGCACCCAAAGATAGGCGAAATAAGTTTTCGTTCCTTCCATTAGTCCCAGTTAAGCGGCTGTCCCGATAAATCGGAACTGTGTTTTGACATTTAAAGGGGATTTCAAATAGATTTCGCCTAAGTCACGAGGTTTCGAAACGCCCAAAATGTATGGCGAAACCTACTAGATTTGGAGAAATTTGATGAAACCTCGCGATTTTGTTTGATGGGAATATAGCATTACATCATTTGTTCGAGCACATTGGCTGGTATCTCGCTAAATCTCACTTGCTGTTTTCTCTTCCAAGCCTGCAATTGACACAGGTTTATGGGCATAGTTGAGTTATATTACGTATCAAAGTAAAAATTTGTCTAAATGCGTCAAGTCGCGGTCTAAAAAGAAAGATGTGGTCAAACTATTTCTCAAAGGCTTAACGTTTTCAAGGCAATATTATATCTATTGGATAATCACCCATTACACAGTGAGTGGAATACGCTTAGACATTCGTTATGCGAGACAAATGATTTTTTGCTTTTCTGTACATTCACATCTATATGCGGCGCTGTAAAGTTCCCTGCCCTAAATGGGGTCCTTTAACTTCTATTTGAACTTAGTTCTAATTTATGGCTCGGTTTTGACATCCCCGTAGCAAGCACGTACGTAAATCTGACCAACCGACACTGTGTATGGTTAGCTTAAGATTTGCCATTTTACAATATCATGGCAAATCATTTAAGACTATGAAAACTTACTAAGAACGTTGCAAACATTACCAACATACTATGGTCAACATAGACATTTAGACGTAGACATTAAGAGGGCTGGATGGCGCCTTTGGTTAGGTCTCTACCCTTCGACGGGTCCCCGGTTCGAAAAGCAGATAAAGCAAAGTCAAAATACCTTTATCGGGTTTTCAAACCTGGTTCAGTCACCATTTTTCGTTGGGATCAAATTAACGGCATTACCACTGGAGTGGTCGTGCTAGTATCTGAAGGTAAAAAGCCTCTGAAAAAAAATCAACATAAGCGTTTATCTGAGCGTACAAAAGGCAAACGTGTGTACAACAATTCGAAGGCACTTGGGTATGTTACAGAATGCATACATCTTAGTGAAAGTATTGAAGACGAACCACATCTATCGAGTACACGGCAAGCACAACAATTGAACTTGATTATCGACAGAGGGTTATGGTCTAGAGTGGGCTTGGGCCTCAATCAAGATGTTTCTTCCACTAGAACGGTCTTGAGTTAAGCGCCTACAGCTTCATACGTTAAGTTGAATGAGGTCCTTTTCGATCGATGAGGCACTCAAATTCGTTTGACAAGCCCAATCTCTCTGCACAGCCCGTAATGTTTATCATCAGTCCCAATGTCCAAAGACAACAAGCTAGGCCGAGGGCCGTGGTGTAATCCGAATGTCTTTTCTCCCTGACGTTCAGGGGATCTGGCATTTTCAAGAGCTTGTTTGTAGATAGCTTTGGCATTCCATTATCATGCAAGCCTGAAGACTCAGCGATTGGTGAAATTAACCAAAATTTGGCTTATAAGGCTCAATTCAATCAGGAATTGAAACCAACTGATCACTGAATGCCAATTTGTGTGGCTTCAGACCGACCTTTTTTTCTTTTTACCGCATTTTTCTTATAACTTAGGAACGGCTGTAAAAATCTCTCTTTCAGGAAAGGAAACACTGGCAATGAAGATGGGAATTTTTAACTGAACTCTAAATTGTTGTTGTCTTAAGTCCTAACATTTATTATCGTCTTCAAGGTTATTTGAATTGTCTCATACAAGATGTTTTGATATTTCTCATACTTTATTTCTTTTAATATCTCTGTTTTTTCTTTAATGTTATTTATCCACAAGTAAAATTCGATAGTTAATTTAAATAAATTTCAAAATAAACATTAACTGAACTTCACTATAAATCTCAAACTAAAGTTGGTTTGGAAATATTTTTTCTTAAATCCATCTAAATTCATATGGAATATAGAAGGTTGGTGACATTACAACGGTTATTTTTATCCGTGTTTTTTCTATAAACGTTTTTCTCTTAAACGATTTTATAACAATTTAAAATATAATTGGTAAAATGTTTCTATTAGCGTTTTATTTAAATTAGTTTTTTTTATAAGCTTGTTTCTTATAAGCGTAATGAATTGTATATGAAAGTTGATGACAAGTGGGCAGTTTAAAATAGGTTAGATATGGTAGTGCATTATATGAAAGCACATGACAGCCATAGTAAATCTAGGTGTTAAGGCAGAATAATCTTGAAGCATTTGCGATTTATCATAGTAGGTCTGGTTTTAGTATGGAAATGGGGCTTGTCTTCACTTTTTGGGAGAGGTTCACCGTATTGCGGAGAGCAGATTCGTTGCAGTTTTTTCATATGCCAGTGGGACAAGGCCAAGTGAAGAAGCACGGTTGCCAATATACTGAAGGAGGTAAGGAGCAAAAAAAGGATATTGTTTCGTTAAAGAATTCATTGTCAGCCATCGTCACAAACAAAGCAAGAGCCCCGCGGTGGACTACTCTTGTAATTCGCTGTTTGTATGATCAGAACTAACTTCTTTAGAGATCACAATGATATGAACAGTGGCAGGATATACAAAATTGTTATAAACTACAATAGTTCACTAAATGTGTTTGGGGTTTCAACGGCATTGACGTAGAAGAACCCTTTCACGAAGTAACAAGCTGGCTTGGTTATCCCAGTCGTTCTCTTATGCACCAGGAAATGGAATGCGTCGAAAGCCGACGAAGATGTCTTTCAGGAACAAGGTTCAAACACAATCTGTATACGCTCCACAACGAGTTTACACAGACCTCTCTGGTTTGAAGGCATAAACACCTTAGTCCATGTAGAACGTTTCGACAACATTGCTCTGTAATGAAGTGACATGAATAATGGAATCAACACATTTGTGGTGCGCGAAACTCGAAACTGCTAGCATGGCCTAGGCCTGTGGTCGAATAAGGCACTGCACGAAGTGGAAGAAGGAAACAGAATCATAATTGGATTCAAGTCATAGACTCCACCAGAGTTTAAGCACTTAAAAAGTTGGAGCTTGCTGTGGATCTGATCCCTGTTTCCAAATTTTATTGAACATCATCCTCATCATCTTCTGACCCACATGATCCACTAAAGTGGTCGAGGGGGCAAAGTACGCACAACCGATCTCCAGGCAACTCAGTCCTCCGCCATCGACTCTTCAGGAGTTATGCGCGAGCGTGACATTGTCCTGGGTCTGCCAAGCCAGTCGCCTACCTGATGGAATCGCAACAATAACCTTGCAAATTCATTCTAGGTGTAAGGCATTATAATGATAGAGTTGGATCTGATGGATCGATGCCTCGTAGAAGGGTGGTTGCAAATGGAACAAAGATGAATGCCATTTAAAGTGATTCTGATTTCATATTCTGGTTTGCAATCTCCTTTGTGTCGTAACCCTCCCCTCGCAGTCTCCCCCCGATGCTAGCGACAGTTATGCAACCACGTCTGTGAAATTTCTAGTCGTTAAATTAACTTTACTTTTTGATGAACTACTTAACGACATCATTATGAGTTGACTTGATCCCCAATCTTTCTGCTGCCTAAACTACGCCGCAGTTCCATCAACCGACGGTCGTCCCGTGTGGTTTAGTTCTCTCGTTGATTCGTTCTATTGCCTAATTGCTTGCGACAAAGACCGCCCAAACCCGAATGTTTACACTGGTTCTTTACGTACTGCGACGAATCTTTGCACTCGATCTGTTATCCCAGACACTGATTGTTTTCCCCCGGCACGGCGCGTGATTCATCAATCATATCAAATGCGAAGATAACTTAACATGACCAGGCTGTGATATCATAAGCGAACAAAGAAATAACATAAGACTTGGACCGCAAGCACTTGGGAATGAGGTTTCCCCGGCCAAGTGATGCATTCGGGTATCCATCTGGTTTTTATGGTCAATCAATTCGAAGCGCTGTTTATCTCGCCGAATTGCGAATGATCCTAGAACCAGTACGGTGGTGGGAATAAAAATTCCCTCGACAAGCATTCTGGTTTGGGGACGGTGTGACCCAGGGGGTGGTGTTCGCCGAGAACGAGTTACAAGCCCCATTGCATCAACACAAATAATTGAACGGTATATAAGCGGTTTATTTCGGCAGATACCTCATTAGTTGGACACTAAGAGTTAACAACAGCAAAACAATAATACAAGATGCGCTTCTTCTGGACTATCGCCGTACTTGCTCTGATCCTTGCCGTCTGGCAGGTGAAGGCACAGGATGCTGACGAATTCGAGGCTGAACCCCTCGAGGAGCTCACTCGAGTGAGGAGACAATTTGGCGGCTTTGGAGGTCGCGGTGGATATGGCGGTGGATACGGAGGCGGCTATGGAGGTGGATACGGTGGTGGATATGGTGGACGCGGAGGTGGCTACGGACACCGTGGAGGACACCGTGGAGGTTACTACGGTTAAACTCTTTGAATGATCCGAGGTGTTCAAATTATTAAAATAAAGGCCTAAATGCATTGTGAAATTGTTTGTTTTTTTTATTTGTGATACATATTTGGTGGAGCAGTGTTGACGTGAGCAGAGGCATCTGGAGAAGTGTTATTCATGGAGTTCAATCTCCGGGGTCATTAGCAGTGACTTTGTGCGACGGTTGGTTTTGCAAATAACTTATATTTTTGTATTTAATTTGCTCACAGGATTTAACTGAAAGCAAGACTTGATGCAGGACCTCGTCGCTACTCATTCAAGCCTTTCCTATTGGCGCTGAGTTTTTGATATGGACTGACGAGTTCAAGTGTGAAGTGAAAGGAGTGAAGAGTGGAAAAAGATAAGTATGCCGTAAGTCTGCATTTCAGGATCGTGCGGTTCTATAATCTAGTGAATACTGAAGCTGAAGGGATGTGCCTCATGTAATTTAAATAATTACTCTACAGCTTCAAGAAGAATTTAAATAAATTCTAGAGGAATTCATCTTTCTTGAGTGAAGCTTTGGCGATCAAGGAACTTGTAACTAGGGCCGAGAATCTACAGAAACCACTCGAAGGGTGCGATCTATTGTTTTCTTTTGAGTGGAGGGGATTTAGAGTCTAGACTTAGTGCCACCAAATTTGAGACAATCACACATCCAACAGTCGTCTTATCATTGTTAATGACTCGAGACATTTCGGAGGTCGGAGGTTTTTAACACTTCACTGGCGCTCTCGGGCTCAAAAACTCATATTTTGAATTACCAACCAGCAGGCGCACCTGTAGTAACATGAGCAGCTCTCACCTTATGAGTTCCGAATAACTGCCACTTGTTCCAAGCAAAGCCGGAGCAGTGGCAGAGAAAGTGCTCTGCAGTGTCGTCGTCTTCTTCACAGACATCGCAGAGGGTTTCATCGCCAAACACATTTACGTCTTTAGCGAATGTCTAATGGCTTGCTTGTACGCCCGAAAGTCGTCTACAGTCTTTTCTGTCAAGAGATAACAAGAACTTACAGACGTTGGGGAGCTTTTGCTTGGGCTGTCTACATGCTGGATGGTCATGGAACAGGTTGTGCTCTCGAGAGGTTCACCCAAAATTTTGGCCGATACTCTCATGAGTTCATCCATCCATGAGAGTATGTCTTACGAGTTCATCGGCGGTCTCATTTCCCGTGGTGGCCCGAGACCAAGATAAGTCTTAGCTAATTTAGACTTGTCTAGAAAATGTATGTGTTGACCAGAGAATTTGGTGTTAACACACTTAGTCGTGTACAAATTAACGAGCAACTTCAGTAATGATTATTTATGTGTTCCTTGGCCATCAAAAGCACTTGGAAAAAATTGTTGAGCAGACTTCTTCCTTATCGTGTAGTGCTACATTCCAGGGTGGTGCTGGGCCTGAACCAACAAGCCTCACTAGCTAGCGTGACATCTGTCTAGCACACCTCCTTAAATTGAGTGCGTCTTCTTAAAAGCGGATGTCCTTCGTTGCGTTGCCTCATCGATTCGGAGTCAAAGATTATCTTGTCCCAGCGCTCTACTTTGCGAAGTCACCTTAAGCAAACCTCTGGACTCATTTATTCGCTGTACATATCGAACCGTTCCTGGTTGACTCTTCTTCATCTCCAGACGACATCAGCGCAAACAAAGGCAGAACTTTTCTTTGCCGCAATGACTTCATGTTCCGCATTTGAGATTATCCATGTCCATCTCTGAGTCATTCAGCAGGACTGGGATGACCAATATCCTACGTAAAGTCAGCTTGATACTTCGCGAGATGGGTCTATTACTCAAAGAAAAAGCGTGTTACTACTGTTCACTGAGAGGAAGCTACGTGGACGTCCTTAGCTAAGTGTCGAATTTATAGCTGATAGGACAGCGTTATAAAGGTATTGGAGAGAAATTTATCAAGGTCGGTAAAGAACCCAACTTCAACATGTTAAAGAAAGTTTTAGACAAGGGTGAGGAGTGCGGGTTTGTCCACAACGTTCTTGAGAATTTTTATGAAGTAGCACAATGTAGTAAAAAGGATCCATTGTTTTCCAACACGCAAAAAGTCAGTAACTGCTACTTTTTCACAGAGATTGAAAAATCATAATCGTAGTCTGCGATCGACTAGGACTTAAAATTCGATTGTGTTGAAATCTGGGAATGCATTCCAAACTGCGATTGAGATTGGATCACTGCTACCTTTTCACAGTCGCAGTCGCAATTTTGAATCATACACAGACATGAGTTGCTACAACGCTATTCGCATTTTTCAAACAAACGATTGCATGATTAGCGTCATGAAGTGTCGCAGATGCGAATGGAGTGATGTGTGTGTAGAAAATTTGAGTACGCTATGCCGAGAGTTGGCCTTCAAACATTGTCGATATTACTACTAACATGCAGGGGCAACCCTAAGTGCCAAAAATTGTAACTTTTTACATTTTCTTTGATTGTGGTAGGTTTGTAAATCCAAACGACGTAACAACAAACAACGGCATTGTCGTCTACCGGATATCTGTCATTATATCTAATGCTCTGTTCCAACCTACCACCAGATTTCATAACTTTTCTTCAAAGCGGTCAGGTTCGGTGAATAGAATCCAAACGGTTTCAATGAAGCCGGGTTGCAGACCTTTTGAGTTCATCCGTCCATGAGAGTATGTCAAACAGAGTGAACTTCAGTTTTTTTTTTGTCATTTTGGTGTTCATCTTCTATTTTCCGGTGTTCTTACACAGTCAACGGACAGTTGTTTTGGGGGCCATTTAAAATTTTCAAACGAGTGACATTTGGTTTGAGAGTGTCTTGAAAACTGAGAGCTAAACCACTTCGGTGGGAACTTCCTGTTGAGGTTTTAGTAAAAGTTGATCCGAACCTCCCGGTTTGGGTTGGGCGGGAAAGTAGCATAATAGTCTTACTCAATAAATAAATTAAAAAGTACACCTTTATTGGCAAATATAAGAACACAGCAATCAAAGTCTGACTGTCATGTAACCAATGTTTTAGCTGCTCAGGAGCTAAAGATTTCACAAAAACTCGATATAACGGCGAAGAACCTCATGAACTGAATTTTCATCTGCGAATCACAGCAGAATCGCAACAACATCGACCATTTTTTGAAGCGGATGGTGACTGCTGACGAAAAGTGGATCACTTAAGACAGCGCCAAGCGATAAACGATCGTGGTCGCATCGCGGTGAGTCGGCGCAAACGATGATTAGCCAGGATTACCGGCCAAGACTACTAAAAAAAAACTCTTGATTTGAAAATGTATTGTCAACAATTGGACAGTCTGACGGAAGCAATTACTCTGAAAGGGAGAGGAGAGGCATTGGAATTGTGCTCCATCACAACAACGTCAGGCCACACACATCGACAGCGACTTGACATAGGCTGGGAGTAGTCTGTGTGGGAAGTCCTTATGCATCCACCTTACAGTCCGGACCTAGCACCAAGTGATTAACTGCTGTTCCTGTACATGGCGAACGATTTGCTGGTGGAAAGTTCGTCTGCTTTATGAAACAAGACTGACTTCTGTCAGATAACAATTTCAGCAATGTCCGCAGTGTGGTCCAGTATTACGTCGACAGTTATTTACACTGTTCCAGATTCGACTCCTATTGCTGATACCATTTATTACATCAAATTCCCTAACCTGAAAGCAAACGAGAATTCACGAGTGGCGGGCTGTATAGTTATGTGCCCCCATGTTCAACCAAACTGGAAGGTAAAACGTGGGATCAAAGTCTGTGAAATCACCGAAATCGACGGCGGAGACTCTTCTTGGATGTGCGGACATACAATAAGTTTCCAGTTCTCGCCGGTCTCCGGAAGGTCAACTGCTTTACGTTTCTGTTTACCTTCACAAGGTGCACAATGCATCTACTTCTTGAAGTCGTTCTTGTAATTCTTTTATTACGTCATAAGTCCAAGCGATTGAGAACGACTGAAGCATCCCTCCACCGGCAATACATAGTCTCCTCGCGAAGTGTTATCAGCTGTTCGGCGGCGCAAGGTAGACCAGTCTGACTCACAAGTCGTCAATTATTTATCCTCTTAACCGTTGAATTTAAATTTTCGAAGAGCATTCTCATCAGAATGCGAATAATCGCCAAAATCACAGAATGCGAAACCCCCACCACTGCGTAGAACACGCGGAGTGTGTATTGTATAATTATTATTATCTGACTTTCGTTTATCTGTCGAGAAACGAGTTCTCTTTGTTGGCGGTGATTTTTTCCTACGGTTCTCGGCCGATATATAAACGCTCGCAGATCGTTGGTAGAATCATCAGTTCGCTACAAGAAGTTGATAAACAATCACAAGATGCGTGTGTACCTTGCTATTGCTGTGCTCGCTTTGATCCTGACCATTTGGCAGGTGAACGCCCAGGACGAAGAACTCCATCGAGTGCGAAGACAGTTCGGTGGATTCGGAGGCGGTTTTGGTGGACACCAAGGCGGTGGATTCGGCGGTCACGGAGGTGGTTTCGGCGGACATCAAGGTGGTGGCTTCGGCGGCCATGGAGGTGGTTTCGGAGGACAGCACGGAGGTGGATTCGGCGGTGGTGGCTTCGGCGGACACGGAGGATTCCATGGTTGATAATGTTTAGTGAAATAAAGTATTCTAATAGATTATTAATGGAATATTGTTTTGATTTCAATTCGATGAAGTGACTTAAGTCGTGTCCCACACATTGGTGGGATTTTAACACCTCTCTTACTAAGACAGCGTTGAAATGTTATGGCCTGGTTAGGACGAATGTTTGTCTTTCCAATTCTTGTTCGCAGGAGACTTGAAAGGTAGAACAAATGTCGAAACTATGGGCCACCGTTTCGACATTTTTACTACTTTTCAACTGTTCTGGGAACAACAATTGTGTGTACACACTTTCAAAACATTTTTATCCGCATGATGTTGACGACAACGATAAAATTCATGCGAAAAGTATTCCATCCTTCGGCGGCAGGAGATACCGGAGCCATTTTAAGCCTTGAGACGCCTAGAGCCCGATGTGCAACTCCAGATTTGTATTGATCACCACATGTTTGAAATAAAAGCCACTGCTGTGGACTACTGGGTAGGAATGCACTGTAATTAAAGCAAAATAAAACTCTTGAGGAGTGACGATCGGCGCTTAGTGAATGCATCGGAATAGGATGGATACCTATGTTTGTTAAGGATTCTTTTCTTTTCAGAGAAAGAGATGTGCAGAACGATGTGCCTACGTTTCCAGCCGTCCTCTTCCTCTCTCTCTCCTATTCCTTCCGATGTTCCCCTCCCTCGAGTCTATACTCGAGCTTAGTTGGTTGCTATATTGTCATCGTTATCTGAGTTTGTCCGTTCCTGTGCAGTCTCCCAACAGATTGTCTGCCTCAAATGAATTTAAAATCGCTATAATTGCATGACCAGGTGCATCGAAGCGACATCACTGCCAAATGCTTGACCAGTTTTAAACTATACGTCAAGCGAGACAAATTGTATATCTATGTCATGTTCAAACGAAAGCACTCTGCTGCGAGGGGTCAGATAAGAGACTGCAAGGAATTTTTATCCTTGACACAGTTGAAACAAAGATCTCATCAGCTTCAATATTTTGCTAAGTAGACACATGTGATGTGTGTCAAAATTCGTTACAAAGGCAGCAGTCTAACTCGTGGCTAAACTAACTGCGTAATCTTTTAATGGCTCGTAATGATCATTCGGTTCTAGTAGAAAAGCCTGTCGTACGTCGGGAAGAATGTCATAGGCATTTATGTACTTCATGGAAAAAAAGAATATGAAATGTTTATTCATACAAGACAGAACATAAAATAAGTAGTATTTCCTTAAAAAAAAAAGAAGAATAGCTTCAGCCAAATTCGAACACAAAACCTGCAGAAAGCGCGAGCAACGCACAAACCTACTCCGCCAACGTTCCCGACAACTTTCAAAGTGGTTTTTTTCGTTCACAGTATAGGTGTGACGTTCTTCAAACATAGCGCTTTATAATTAGTCGATAGATCTTATAAAATGGCAATCTATCTCCCATGATGTAACATATTTAGTCAAACGGGAAGTAAGGAACAAATGATACCCTAGAGCTCGCAGATATCACAAGCATAAAATCGATCAATGCAAAAGCATTTTAAAATTAGAACTTTTCGCCATTGTAACTTTATAAATATTGCCGATTTGAATCCAGATTAAATTTTGTATAATAATTCCGACAAGAGAGCACTGAATAGAATCGGTATGTGTTCAACTAAGCATCAATTTGTTTGTTTGGTAAGATTTATGGCATGGCGCCATCAAAGGACCAGGTTAGATTAGGTTGTAGTTTTATCTGCTGTCTACCACCGTAGCCCCATTGTGTTACCACGCTGATCCTTTTCTTCCTCCTTCTCGTCTCTGCAGCTGCTGCGAAAGTCGTTGCAAGGAAGGCCTAATCGCTGAGTCGGAAAGCCTTATTAATGTATGTACAGACGGCTTCAAGCACTAAGGAGAGTGTCGGTACTACCACTTAAAAGAAAGAAAATAAGAGTATAGTTACAGTTTACAGTGGACTTTCCCTAAGTCGAACTCTCTGTAACTCGAACAAATTGTCGTATAATGTCACAATTCCATTTATTAGGAGCCCACTGTAATTACTTATTTGATTATCACGTGCGACCACGTCAACAATTCGACAAGATGAGTAAGTATTTTTTTTGCAGATTTGTTGCACAGGTCTGTCAGATGATGACAAACGACATTGTCGACATGAGTGGTGGCACCTAGTGCATGATAGTGTGGACCGCAAGACATCAAAATCGACTACAAACTGGACGCAATCATCCAGAAAGTAACGGAAAGCTTGAAAAGCAGCGCAAACCACACTTGCCTTAATATCTATGTAGACAGTCAGGCAGCGCTCAAAGCACTTTAAGGTAACATAATAAAGTCCAAACCGGTACTCAATTGTTTCGATACGCTGCAGGACCAATGTTCGCCAGACTTTAACCTCCTTGCCTCTTAAAATTGTTGACAACTGTTTTTTACATCGTTTTCTCAAACCAAATTGACCAATCAGAGAACTGCATTCACGGTATTTCGTGATTAACCGTCAAAAATGCACGATTATCTGTCAAAAAGGCACTCAAATACTCCGATGGACTAGACGGCAATCAGCTGTAAAGTCGGCTATCTCTGTAATACTTCATTTCTGGATGTAGCAGCGGCATCGCACGTGTGTGTACACCACACAATTTATTTGTGAGTACTGTAAGACGCAAATGCGGTGCCGCTGCGAGATCGCGAGTCCATACGACGCAAGTGTGCACCGGGAATAAATCTCTAAATGATGCGGACGTCGTACAAACACAATATCGCCAACGTTTTTTTTTTTAAACCACTGGGATCTTGGTAAGATAAAGCTCCGGTAGACTTCAACTAGGTTCACTCTGTTTAGCGGCAGCACTGTTGACCAACAGGTCCTTACCTAAACCAGGTCACTAGTTTAAATGGAATCCGTAGTCAGATTAGCCTCATAATAGGTATCCACAAATTCCAGAAAACCCACATTTTAAAATTGATATAACAGCTCGTTTTCGACGAAAAAAAGCATTAGAACTTTGACAACAAGCTTCCCATATAGGGAGGACTTGAGCTTACCAAATGCATGCTACTCTCTACTTTGACAGATTCTCAGGGCTTCTGAGCAAGCGACATGCCTTGCCACGCAGAACCTGCAAAGAACACTTCCAAGGCCTCCTAGATCTAACAAATATCCCACTAAAATTCATACTTTCGGACTCATACTCGTATAAGGATGGCAGAGCAACAAGTCAACATGAAGATTGCGAAATATGTACAGTGAGAAGAAAACCGTCTGGATATTTGCACTTCTATGGTTATATTCAAGCTTGAAGTTCTGGAAGCACAAAAAGTTGATTGCAAAAGGGTTATTTGCAGCGATGTAACAAAAGTCTATTGCTAATCATCTAATGGCAAAGAGAGCAGATCCAATAGCATCAGATAAAGTAAGCTATGAGACACGGCCGCTGAGTGGGCGTGGGATAATGGTTTGAGGCTGCTTTGCTTGTCACATCTGTTCATTGGTGAGAATCCGCGGCATTAGAAAAAGAGAAGTTTACTTAACTACGAAACTTCCTGAAATGAATCCTTCTGATTTTGTTTAAGAGTGCAGTTGATGAACTTGTTTTCCAGCAAGACGGAGCTCCGAAGCTTACGTCAACAAAGGTTGGCTTACGTCAACAAAGGTTGGTCAAAATTGTCTCAACATTTTCAGTTAATTGAATTGTCCTTAACTGTTTGTTAAATTGCTAAAAGTTAACACATTTTCATAACATAACCATATTTATATTCCCCCAATGGCTATCACAATGGGTCGCCGTGGCGTAGTGGGTAAGTGCGTTGACTCCTACGCAGAGGGTGCCAGGTTCGATACCCGAATTTACCACCTTTGATAATTCACGGCTCCACCTCTTTCGAGTCACTGACAACGCTCAAAGAGTATTCCTGTCTAGAAAAAGCTTCTCAACTTCGCCGTTCGGAGTCGGCACAAAACTGTAGGTCTCTTCCACTCGTGAAAGAACAATAGCACGCACAACACGAGTGGTTGCTGAGAAGATAGGCCCAGGTACGCCTCGGACTGTAGCGCCACCCATATTATTATTATTATTATAATGGCTATCACAAAGGATCCATTAGGACCTGAGAGAGACTTGTCTAACCTACCTTAAAACTTCCTATGTGGGCCGATGTTTACTATATCAATGAGCATTCATAAACTTTCATAAAGGGAAACTCCTACTAGTGATTTTAGGTTCAGCTACGTTACGCATTGCCGCAGGTGCTGCTACACTACTGTTGTGTATCAACAGCAACTGTCATAATTCAGTGAAGCTGTGAATCTCTATCGACAGTCCTCAAAGAGGCTGAATTGTCTACAAAATGCTTCCCAAACCTCGCCGTTTGGAGTCAGCATGTAGTGTAGCCTATATGGATAGCGATTGGCGAGAACAAACATCGCAACAACACTCCATAGAGCGACTCGAGTCAAACTAAAGCTTGAATCGAAAGCTTGACGAGGCTCTGCCTTGAAGAGCTTCTAGACTATTCAGCTCATGCCTCAAGACTCTACTAGTTGAATCCAGTTGAACAACATCACGGCAGACGACCACTATTAGAGAATATTCAATTAGTTTTGCGTGGCAACCTGCGCTTTAATCCAGCTCTTCTGACAAGACACTTAGTTTTTCAGGTTTGTGTCAAAGCCGTTTAGGTGTCCAGTCACATCATCTCTTGCTTACGACTCAAGCACTCTGTACCATAGTTTGGGAGTCACTGATGCTTCCCCATGAAGATGCACCAGAGCGAGCATCAAAATGTTGCCCCTATTACTTTATTTGTTAGATGTGCGAAATGAAAAGCTTGAAATATCAATGTCAAAAGTTCAAAACAATTTCATTTGGAGTGCAATCGCTTCAGCTGTCGTTCGCCTATAGAAGACATAGCTGAGCACCTCAACATTCGCCTGTGCTGAGTACCAGGCTAGACACATCTCAAGCAACTTCTCAGTTCCTGAGCTTTTTAGGTACGCAACAATACCCATGGATCGTATGGGTATGCGTTGTCCATTGAGGAGGGTATTTTCGGCCTGTCGCGAAAGAAGCCGCTTTCAGCGCCTGCCTATGCTCAAGCTAAACTTTGCCCATGAGGAGCACTTGCTGATATAAATCCCATTGAAGCACTGGAGTGACTTGCAAAAATATATTCCAAGAGAGCTTTCGTTGTCACTGGATCAATTTATCTCGAAATGCCCCCTAAAATACCACCCGTTCTTCCTTCTTGTCTCCAGTATCCATGAAAGCTTAATTCTTTGTTGTGAACTACATATGTTCTCGAGAGAGCCATCCATGTTAGGAATTAATATTCATTCGTTTCACTTTGCGGTTAAACATTCCCCAGTGACCATTATATCCATTAACAAACTCTTAAGAAGGCATTAAGAAAAGTGCAAAAAAAAACTTAAGTTACTGGTTTTACTTCAACAGCATCATTGTTCATTAGATTTATCTGGTTACGGTTCGTGTGCAAGGGGATGTTCTCTATGGAACGAGTTTAAGCCGTCCCCGGTGACTACGATTCCAAGCCATTCTGGGTCGATATAAAAGAACGACGGATTTGTAGCGAAATCATCAGTTAAGTGACCGAAGCTACAGGATGCGCTTCTTTCTAACAATTACCGTTTTCGCCATGATCCTGGCCATGTGGCAGGTGACAGCCCAAGACAGGCCGGAGTACGAGCCAACTCAAGAATTGCACCGAGTCAGGAGGCAGTTCGGAGGATTTGGAGGCGGACGAGGTGGATATGGAGGTGGCGGCTTTGGAGGTGGCGGCTTCGGAGGTGGCGGCTTCGGAGGTGGTGGCTTCGGTGGACGTGGTGGATATGGTCGTGGACATCACGGCGGCTTCGGTCGTGGAGGTTTCTACGGTTAAGATAATGAATTGAGATAATAAAGCTGTGGACTTAAAAATGGAATAAAAGAAGAACATAAATCAAATTTTGTTTTTATGGCAACGAAGGCTAGCGTGTTGGGGAAACAGTGGATGAATGTCAAGGAGTAGCATTTGAAACAAATTGGCTGACGAACGTGTTGAATTACTTATAAGATGACCCGATAATTCAATAATTCAATGCTATTCAAATGATGAAAGAATGATGGATGGATTGCCATTTGAAGGCAATGTCAAGAAGGATTATCAATTTCCTTGTCGTCAAGTTCCACCGAGTTAAATATGTTCGCTTCTCAGGGAAGTAAACTTTTACGAGGCTATTGCATAAACATATGTACATATGGTTCGAGTAGACATTTTCTGCTCATCGAGTAATTATGTCAACTTGGACAGAATGCATTCATTTAATAAACAAGCAAAGTGTCTATACTAAATCCCAAGGGATGACCGTAGTAAGTGTTTGTAACGCGAATTTGAAACCTGGTTTCTACTGCGTACTACCTCCCAAGAAGTCAACTAAAAGTTTGGTGACATGTGCATTTGCATAATTGATGGTCATTCAATGGCTACCGCCATAGATTTCGATCTTATAAAACTCTGACCTGGCTTCGCACTGGTGCAATGGAGATGCAATTAATATTACTATTATGATTACGGTGAGCATATCGGTAGAGTGCCCTGTTTTTCTTGAAGAAGACCGTAATTTATTCTCTCTTCATTGAATTGTCGTCTTAATGTCCTTTTTTAAACATTTTTTCTATGATCCACCCATTATAATATTTTCTTCAGTACTAAATGATTTAAACTCAAAATTTAGACAGCAGTGATTTGAACAATTCAGTTCTGTCATCTGGTTTTTGTGACAAAGTCTGGCCTGAAGGCCTAAAATACAAACTAAGCAGGCTTCTATCGACAAGCCTGTATAAGATACTAGAATCTTATCTCGATAACAGGATATTTAGAGTTAAACATAGAACTGAATACTCCGATTTTAAAGAGATCCGATCAGGAGTCCCTCAAGGGAGTGTCCTTGGCCCTACATTGTACCTGTTGTACACTAGTGACATACCTCAAACTGAGGGTACACTTGTGGCTACATTTGCGGATGACACAGCGATCCGGGCAACGGGAAGTTCAGTTGAGTCCTCAACTGAAAAAGTGCAACGAGCTCTGGACAAAATAAACGAATTGTCAAAACTCTGGCTCATTTCTCCCAATGAGACCAAATCAACGCACATAAATTTTACCTACAGAAATATTGAAAATCGACCAGTTTTCATTAATACTCTACAAATACCGTACGTTATTGAAGCAAAATATGACTCTCGTTGCGAAACTCAAGTGGAGGGCCCACGTGAAAAAGAAACGAGGTGAGCTCGAACACCGGTATAGAGAAATGTACTGGTTACTTGGAAGGCAATCCAAGTTAAGTACGTACAACAAACTGCTATTATACAAGAAAGTACTGAAGCCAATATGGACTTACGGCATACAACTACGGAGTTGCATCAAAGCAAATAACAGAGGATTTATTCAGTCCTTTCTAATAAAGGACTTGTGAGAGGGAGCTTGTGAAAGCTCCCTGGTATGTTAGCAATTGTGAAATACAAAGGGACCTACGGATAACTACCGTCGACGAAGAAATAACAAACTCCGCTCGCAAGCTAAGAATCAGACTTCATGGTCATTAACAATGCCATTCTCCAAACTTTGGAGATGAGACGTTTAGTACGCCGACTTCAGCGTACAAGACCGCTTGATTTGGCGCAATAGTAATAAACCATCCTAAGGATGGTCTGATTTTACCGAAGGCAATACAGTTGCAGTATAGAAAAACCAAAAGGGAAGGGTTTTTTTAGTTAGTAAATATCCGACACTACTATGTGGACATCCGACAATACTAGTGGGTCGCCGTGGCGTAGTGGGTAAGTGCGTCGACTCTAGTCAATGGCGATCTGAGAATCCAGTTTTCACCAGGTTCAGTGACGTTAACATGGCAAATCTTGCGTCGCCAACGATACAAATCATATCTTGATTTCTCAAGAAGATATGCAGGGTATCTTTAACTCGCTGAAGAAGAAAAAGTCTGTCGGAATCGATGGTGTACCGAATATTGTGCTTCGACATCTTCCCCCCGAAGCGGTAAAAGTCTACTCAACATTGTTCAACAATGCCCTGAGTAATGCACATTACCCAGCACACTGGAAAACAGCTGTAGTTCAGCCGATCCCTAAGCGCGACAAAGACAAGTCCATTCCAACAAATCTTCGGTCGATCAGTCTTCTTCCTTGCATAAGCAAGGTTTTTGAAAAGATAGTCATTCGAGTTCTGAAACAATGGGTTGATGAAAATAAAATCATACCGGACAACCAGTTTGGATTCAAGGCGGGGCATGAAACTATACATGCCGCGTCAAAACTGGTGTCCGACATTCAGTGGAATAAAGGCAAACAACAATGCACGGGTGCCTGTCTGATTGACTTGGAGAAAGCGTTCGACACCGTTTGGTTAGAGGGCCTCTGCCTCAGGCTGGTCAGGCTTGGCATAAGTAAACCATTGCTATACATGATCCATGACATGATAACCGGTAGAAAGTTTGTCGTGAAAAATGGCGACGTAACTTCTAGCACGGTCTTTGATATTAAAAATGGTCTACAACAGGGGGCGGTTGGTTCGCCGATCTTGTTTTCAATATTCACTGCAGAGCTTGTAGGTTCCATGCCGCACTTAATAGCGTACGCCGACGATCTGGTTGCGTACAGAACAGGTCCGAAGATCGAGGTAATGAACATATTGTTGCAGCGTGACTTCGATAAAATTCAGCGATTTTGCGACGACTGGAAGTTGGTTATCAACTTCCTGAAGTGTGAAACTACCCTGTTCAGGACCCCGTTGTACACGGCACCGAGGGATACGCGCCAAAACTGGCGCAAGTTCGGCATAGTTGACCCGCAATGTCGGCCGTTAGCCGTAAAAAGTGTAGTTAGATATCTAGGCATTTGGCTGGATCAATATCTGTATTTTGATAAACATATAGATATATCTCTGACGAAAGACAGAAAAGCCTTTGCTGCGGCAAGGAGGTTGTTTTCCAGCAGCCAACTTGATACCAGAGTGAAGGTAATCTGCTACATGGGCCTCATACGGCCAATTATGGCGTACGGTTGTCCATTGTGGTTCAACGTGAGTCCTTCCCAGATGGAAAAGATGAGGTTGTTCGAGAGGCAGTGTCTTAGGAGCTGTCTCCGTCTGTATCGTACACCCGAGTCTGAGTACAAGAAGTACTTTCCTAACGAGGTCGTGTACAACGAGGCAAACTTGAACAGGATAGATAATTTTATTATTTTGCTGATAAGAAGGCACATTGCACGAGCTATGACTTCTGCGAACAGTCTGATCTTTGGGCTTACTACCCAAACGCTATGTACCATGACAGAGTGCGCCTCAGCGGCCTTATTCTACCTGAAGCATTCCTCTATCTCGATCAAATTGGCCTAATACAGGATACAGATGGATGCCCTCTGATCTTCCATGTCGTACGCCGAACAGTGGACAGGCGACTCCAATACGAGCCGGATGTCGCTCGCAGCCACGAGGATCTCCTCCGATTCCGTAGAGCGATCTCTACTCGGGACAGGAGAGAGTGTGCCAAAGAACGGCACTTTTATTGGTGGTTGCACCAGAATCGGTCTCCGCCGGCGTTGGCTCTTCCAAACGGCGATACAGTTGACCATGGTGGCCAACTTACATAGAATTAAGTTATTTTAAGAAAAAACTATATAAAATCAAAAAAAGGTGCACCACGGCGTATAGATGTATATGTTATGCATATAATTAATAAAATATTGTCTTTAAAGACTGAAAAAAAACGTTGTTTAGGCCGAAAGGCACAAATAATTAAAAATTAGAATAGCTTGGAGTACTCGCGTAGGGTCAGTAAGTTAGGATTAAATACATTAAGTTATTTAAGATATTTAAGCTAGTTTTAAGTATATTTTATCTAGCAAGTAAGTTTCTTTCATAATTAAATAAAAACAAAATTACATGAAAAAAAAAAAAGTGCGTCGACTCCTACGCTGAGGGTGCCAGGTTCGATACCCGAATTTACCACCTATCATAATTCGCGGTTCCACCTCTTTCGAGTCACTGACAATGTTCAAAGAGTATTCCTGTCTGGAAAAAGCTTCTCAAATTCGCCGTTCGGAGTCGGCATTAAACTGTAGGTCCCTTCCACTCGTGAAAGAACAAGCACAACACACATGGTTGCTGAGAAGCAAGGCCCAGGTCCACCTCGGACTGTCGCGCCACCCATATTATTATTATATTACTATGTGGACACGGGTCACATAGTGACTTGTTGAAGATTTTCACCAACTCAAGCAACAAAAATAAAATCTGGTTTTTGCTATTGTGAACGAATCGCAAACAGTTCCTTCGAGTTAATCTTTTAAATTAAGTACTTAAGTTTTTATTATGTATTTTGTGTTTTTTTTTAGTTATAATAATTTTTTATTTTTTGATTTAAAAACTGAAGTGGTGTAATCTGAAGTACAAATATGTATTTCGAATAAATAGCATTTGTTTCTAACCTTGTTTATATTATTTAATGATTGTCCTCCTTTTGCTCCTGCAAAAATAGTCACCGTAATTATGATTAGACTGTAATCGCAATTAGCAAAAGTATTAATATAATGATCTGTATGGAGCTTAAATTTCATAGTTTCATAAATCTAACTGTGTCACTATCACTTGGCTGTGCGATACTGGAACACCGCGTTGATGCTTGTGTTTCTGGATCTGAGATAAAATAGATTTGTAGAAATTTGTACTCATCGGGGCGGAGTAAGTTCCCAATTTCCAGCTAAATGATATATTAGAACTTGAATATTAAATATTGGCATAAAACGGCGTACTCTGAAAGAGGTCATTTCAACGTTATTATAACGAGGCAATATAGCACATGAATTGTTTGGAGTTCGGAACCGCTGTAGCAGCTTATAAGCAGCACCCGTCTTTCGCGTTTTCTCTGAATTTCAGTGCCTAGCAATGTTAAACCATTACAAATTGATACTATACGAGAATTTTGGCATGGAATCGGAGCATCGTAATTTATGCCGCTGAATTATTTGCTCTCTTTAACCTGTCTGTGTTTTGTCCATTTGTCTGTCTGGACGATTCCCTGGCTCTCTGGGATCTATCCCTATTCCGGTCTCGGCTAAGGCGCTTCTGGGACTTCTAGGAGGAACAATTATTTTACTATATTTCAAAAGAATAAGTCCATTTTTACCCGATCAAATTTCGCAAGATGAAATACCGCCTTTTATTTTCACCGTCAAATTATCAAATGATAATGCAGTACAAGCTCCAGATACCCAAGGCTGAGAACAATAATAAAACGGTCCAAATCGACAAAACATCGCACTTCTGTGTGAGGTAGCAGTTGTACCAGAGGCACGATCTTCCACACATCTGTGCAACTGCTAGCATATGCCGATGACATTGACATCATCGGAAGAACACAACGTACTGTCAGTGGGGCGTTTGTGAGCATCGAGAAGGAAGCGGATAAGATGGGTCAAAGTATATGCTGTCTACGAAAAAGGTCCACCAACACCGACGTGTTGGACAAAACATTACCATAGACAGCTATTACTTCCAAGTAGTGAAAGACTTTGTCTACCTAGGCTCCGAAATAAATGCGAACAATGACACCACCGCAGAGATAAAATTAAGGATCACGCTTGCCAGTCGCTTGGAAAGCAATTGAGGAATAAAGCCCTCTCTCGAAGAACCAAGAATGCCTATATCTTGATCGTAAACAAAGCGGACGAAGAGATTCTTGGTCGCTTCGAGAGGAAAGTCCTTCGTATTATCTATGGTCCCTAAGTACTGATGGTATTTGGAGGAGGAGACTGAACGACGAACTGTACGGCGACATCGATCTGGTCAAACGAGTTCGAGTCTCTCGTCTCAAATGGCTCGGCCATGTAGAGCCGAATGAACACCAATGCTCCGGCCCAGGAACACTTCGACTCCAATCCCAAGGGACAACGTGGAAAAGGAAGACCACGCCTACGGTGGCGTACGTAGCTGGAAAAAGACCTCAATCAGCTGAACGTGCAACTAGCACAACACCGTCCTAGATGGAGAGGCATGTAGGCCGCGGCCTAGGTCGAAACTGGACTGCAGAGCCACCAGAAGGAATAGGTAGTCTTATGCTACTCATTAAGACTTGTAGGGAAGCTTGCAGTCGACAGCGCCATCGTTATCGTGTTTATAAGCTTTTATTGCTTAGGCGGGCAATTAATATTCTTAGAGAATGCTAATGAGAATCTCTCCAGCACCTGGTACGCATTCCTGGTGGCAGTGCCGACTATAGAAACAGAAAAGCGTTAATGCTCTGTGACGAGGATAAATGCCGAACGGCTATGTCCTTCCTTTTCTTTAAATTCCGGGCATTGTTTTTGGAAATAGTTGTGGCCGAAAAGATCCATGCATCACGGCGATCACATCATTGAAGTTATGAAATTAATTCTATTTCGATCAAATGATCATTATTTTTGAGACTCATTATTGTATCATGTGACCCTGTCAAATAGTTTCCTGCACAAATGGTTCACCCCTTATTCCGTGTGCTCTCTATCTAAATATGTGGCGCCAAATGTTGGACGGAATGCATGGTGACCGAGCAGTCCTTGTAGGCGGCAAGCATTCTATTCATCAGCAAACTCTTAAGAAGACATTAAGACTATAAATGCAAAAAATGCAAAAAAAAAACTCAAGTTACTGGTTTTACCCCAATAGCATCATTGTTCATTAGATCAATCTGGTTACGGCGACGTGTGCAAGGGGATATTCTCTATGGAACGAGTTTAAGCCGTTCCCGGTGACTTTTTTTTCCTACGATTCTAAGCCACTCTGGGTGGATATAAAAGAACGACGGACTTGTAGCGAAATCATCAGTTAAGTGACCGAAGCTACAGGATGCGCTTCTTTCTAACAATTACCGTTTTCGCCATGATCCTGGCCATGTGGCAGGTGACAGCCCAAGACAGGCCGGAGTACGAGCCAACTCAAGAATTGCACCGAGTTAGGAGGCAGTTCGGAGGATTTGGAGGCGGACGAGGTGGATATGGAGGTGGCGGCTTTGGAGGTGGCGGCTTCGGAGGTGGCGGCTACGGCGGTGGCGGCTTCGGCGGTGGCGGCTTCGGTGGTGGCGGCTTCGGTGGGCGTGGTGGACATCACGGCGGCTTCGGTCATGGAGGTTTCCACGGATAAGTTCACGAATTGAGAAAATAAAGCGATCCATTTTAAAGAAAAATAGATTTGAGATTTTGTTTTCATGGCAGCGAAGGCTAGGGTGGTGTGTAGAGGAGGGTCAAATTTACAATTAAAAGACCAAAGACGACTTGACTGTTTGGTAATTTAAAGCAATTCAAATGTCACTCGTCACAATGTCTTAACAAAGTGTCCATCTCCTTGTTTACAAGTTTCATCAAATTAAGAATCGAGATGGAGCTTGTGAGAAGAATTCTGTGAAGCGTTTATAAAGGAGTTAGTAAGCGGTTTTTGCCTACACCTACACATAGTTCTAGTATGTTGACGGTTACTTTTCTACCCAACTTGGACATTTTCTGCTCTGTCTTGTTTTCTCTTCTTGTAAAAGCGCCAAAATAGATTCTGAAACTAAACAAAGAAGAAGAAGACGTCTCTCCGTTTAATCTACAAGTAATTATGACAGCTTGGACAGTATCCATTCATTTAATAAACAAGCAAAGTGTTTATGCTAAATGCGAAGGGATGACCATAATAAATCTTCCATGGCTTTAGAATGCAAATTTTGAGACAATATGATAAACCAGTCTCTACTGCGTATCAGCACCCGATCAGACAACCAAAAGTTTGTTGACATGCATAATTGATGCTCATTCAATCACCATAGATTTAGATTTTATAGTCCTAAGTTGTTAGCGAAGATTTGTAGCAAAGTTTAGAGCTGGCGGAGTAATTAAGCTGACGGCGTCTTTATCAGTTTTATGAACTTCTATTGCGATCTTTGTGTCGTAATGAGAAATGATGATCGCAGAGAAAGCGTAAGTCAAGCTCTTCAGCGACGATTAACTCTGAACCATGAGCATTGTTGGATAATAGTTGCGTGCGGAGCCAATCCATGCACCTCCCAACTAGGTGTGACATTTTAGTATACAATTATTGACAGGCTGCGCTGTATGTTTGGCTCTTCGCATATTCAGGTGGTTAAGAAGTTTTTACATGTATTTCCCGTGAAGGACATTTAAGCAACTGATACTACATGGCTTGGTGCAAATAAGTTGGGTCAACATTTGTGCCTCGACGGATTCTTATGGATGCGATGGTAAAAAAGGTGTAACAAACCAATCTTTCAAACTTGCTTGGATCTCAAATCACGTATAAAAATAATTGTGATTAGTATATAACATCATACATACTAATGAGTTAAAAGACATCCACATTAGCATTGCCTTCTATAACCATAGGGGAGCCCACATTGGTATCTCTTGGCGTGATTAATTTAAGTTCACACCGCTTGTTTCAGCCTTCAAACTCACTTGTTTTAAATATGGAACATATAGAAGTTGTTCCACTCTCGTCCTTCTAGATTTGACATGCGACCTGTTACAAGATGCTTTTAAAAATATCGTATACTAAAAGTCGCAAGGAAATTTAAATATGGTTGCAAGGCTGTCTGAGAAGTCAGGGTAAAATTTATATTTGAAAAATGCCTCGACACAATTGTGAAAAAAAACTTGCACTGAATGATTCATAGAAGTACATGAAACTGTATACTCATCAGATTTGTTTGTTTAAACACAGTTAATATGTTGAAAAAAAATCTACCTAGAAAGGTTGATCATCTGCTTTCTGTGGCGCTACAGTCGGGGTGAACCTGGAGCTCAACTAACAACCCTATAAAGGCGGCGCGTGGCAAGAGCACGAGAGATTGAGAGTTGTTTTCAAAAGTGCGATGTGATCACAAATCACCAGTTATCTTAACTTGTTAATAGTAACTTGCCTTTCCCCGGGAATACGCTTCGGCGCCCACTCTTTATTAGAGTCGATTTTTCTAAGAGTCGTGGAGCCAGCTGGTGGTAAGACCTTTCGGACATTTCGGTGTGTCTTGTCGTTGTTGGATATTTTTTATTTTTTTTATTTTACATAAATGATTTCTATATTCCAATTAAGTTTTTACGAAAATATGTTTTGCAAACTTCAGCTAGTCCTTTTTTGATATTAAGGGGCTTACTAATTGTTAAATGTAACTGTAAATGATACAAAATTGAATTTAATAAATTTTTTGAATGAAAATGTTATTAGTTTTTAAAGGGGTCTAGTTATTTAAGAATTTTGAAAAAAATTATATTAGTTTTTTCTTAAAGTAGAATATTTCAAAAGTTTTCTCTGAAAATGCTATGCTAATCGTACTCAAGGCTTTGGCATGGTATGACTCGAGCTGTAAAGAGGCTATTAGGATGAGAGAGTTGAATTTCCGGACATACAAAGCCAACCCTACTGAGGAAAACCGGAAGAAGTTTAAACGGGCCAGAAATGACTGCAATGCAACTATCAGACGTGTGAAATTCTCTTATGAGCAAAAGTTGAGGCAAAAAGTGCTTCAATGTCCCAAGGGTAGCAAAAACTTTTGGTCATTCGTAAAAAACGAAAAGAATTCCGCCTCGTCTTCAATTCCCACGCTCATTTACAATGACATTCCAGCTGTCAGCTCCTTAGACAAAGCTAATCTGCTTGCGGCTCATTTTGCAGCTGGCTCATCACTGCCAGATTCCAATTTGTCTCCACCTGTACTTGAGAGCGTTGATTTCACCATGGGACAGATCCACTCCAGCAAGCGATAAAACTTATAGGAGACAACAATATCGCAGAGTCATTGGATTCTCTCGAACATCGACGTACCGTCTCTTCTTGGTCCGTGTTTTATCGTTATTTCAACAAACGATGCTCAAGTGAGCTAGCCAACTGCATTCCTCCTCTCCATGAATTCACCCGCAATACCCGTCTCGCCAGAAACCCTTAAGCCTTAAGCCCACTTTCCGACGCACAGTTAAATTCAGAGACTTGTTCTTCAGCCGCACTGCACGAATATGGAATGCTCTTCCCAGCCTAATATTTCCCACAGACTACAACCCGCAGATATTTAAGACCAATGTGCACAGGTACCTCCTCTCCCTTTCTCCCTCTATACCTTCGGCCAGTGCTGTGTCTTGACCCCGGACACATAAGGGTATTAGCAATCCCCTGAGCACGCGCAAATTATAAAAAAAAAAATACCTTTCTCTCGAAGCCATGCTTTCGTTGGTCACTGTGAACGACTTCAACGGTCAGTTTGAAATTTTAATCGCTTGTTCCATATTAAATTGTCCTCCTATGGACGAATGGATTTTTTTACGTTTTTTTGTAGCCGAACATTTGTGTACGATTTTGGTTAAAACAGAAAAACTGGAATTTCAACGCCCGCCTTTATTAGACAAATCTCTTATGCCCCTTTTCTTATACCCCTTTCTAGCTCCCCTTATGGATTAAGCTCCAGTTCAGCGCTTTATCCGGTTTCACAGTTTCGTTTGAAACTTGAACTAAGTCTAATGTGTAGTTTTAGTTAAACGAGAATGTATTCCCGTTTAATACTCAGCTCAGCAACTCAGCAGCAATTTGTTTCGCTCTTTTGAGTGCAAGAGCATCTTACTCTCAATACAACTGATGGAATCCATGCCTCACTCATTTTTTTTTTAAATTATTTGTCCTCTTTTGTGCACAGTGACTAACAAAGTAGGTAGTTCTTTACTTCCTTTTTTTATAATATGCCTTTCACTGGACTCAGGGAGGAATTGTCTGAAGTGATTTTGTTATGTTAGTTGTTTTTTTTTCAAAAGCCTATAAATAGTGAAGTAAGATGTTGCCTATAAAGCACATACAACAACCTACTACCTGTTACTGCCTATAATATCCGCAGTGAAAAATGGCTGCCGATAAAAATTCGACTTCGATTTTTTTTTCATACATTTTTATATCAATTTCGTACAAATCAATTTCTTTTTCATATATTTCGACAGATATAAATCAAAGCCACTTCGAATCGTTTTTTTGAATCTTAATACACTCCACTATCGATAGCGATGAAAAAAACACAGCTATTTTCTTTGTTTGTTATCCATATAACACCATGAGCGCGCTACAACGGTTCCAAAGGACTGAACCAAAAGCATTTAAAACTTCAAAGTATAGCTAATGCATCAAAAATGTAATACGAATTGCAGCAAGTACACGAACCAGTTGTAAGGTTTGCCATTTTCGATCGCTTTACACAGACGCGTTACAAGTGCAACTGATCTGAAGTTCAGATTTCATTGTGAAACCAAGCGAGTTAAGCCTAAATTTGAACTGAAAAGAAGTGGAAAGGTTCAGCTGAACTTAAGTTTAATCCTTCACTGTCAAATTGGTCATTAGTCCATCTGTTATATAACTAATATTTTTTTCATGTTTTGATTTCAGATAATCCAGTGACAAGCTGAAGTGATCACACTTTCTTTGGACTCCTCGGAAATTTATTGTCGTCTACATATTTGTTTATATTTTAGTATTTAGCTGTACAGAATCAGATTCTATACTTATTCCTACTAAATGATCTATATTACCGCGTATAAACAGGGATGTCACCTCTTGCCCGTTCGGACGGATGTCAGGTGTGGTAGCCACAGTACCCTTTTAGGTTTATACAGGGTTGCTTCTTCAAGTGTGTCGAATATCGATATCTTTTTCTCTAATATATAATTCTAGTTCGTTAATTTTTTGTAGCAGGCCATTCGCGTTCCAATTTAAAATTTTAATTGACATATTCATGTTAAAATACGCTAGCTGTTAATCTTATTTTCGAGGTCGAGTAGCCTTTCGAAAATAAGTTTGTTCGTCAAGCTTCTCTAAAAAGATATTACATATATTTGAAACGGAAGTTGATTGCTCTTCGCAGCTTTTTCCATTTGTAGATGCTGCTGTTTGGGCAAAGGTTTTTGCTCCGACGTGCGATGATTTGAGATTAGCTGATTTACTTTTCTTAATTATTGGGGACGCAGGTTGAGTCTGCGCTTTTATTTCAGCAGTTTTCGATCGAGTCACTGTTGGCTTCGGTATGGTTTTTAAAAATACGTTCTTTGTTGCCGATTTTGGTTGTTGACGGAGTTTCGATTTGATTTGATCTCGTCTTTTCGGAAGCTCTTATGCTACTTCGCAGCATCGATAGTCAGCCGGATGCTTTCCCTTACAGTTAGTAGAAGTAGCTGGTGTAGTCTTACTTTCGTTACATTCTGCCGACAGATGTTGGTCGGCGCATTTGACACATCGCGGAACATTCTGCCAATACTTCTGAGTGTGGTTGAATCCCTGACAACGTTTGCATTGCGGTATTGAGTTCGAGTTTTTGCGCAAGGCTTCTATTTTAACAACCACATATAGAATTGCTTTTAACCCATAAATTTTTTCTATGCCTTCGCATTTGTCGAAGCTAAGCATAAAAAGGGGTAATCCGACACATCTCATAGTTTCGGATCCTTCTGACAGTTGTTTCCTTCTGGATAGTAAATTAGGAGCGTCTACTATTTTTAGGCCTATAACTTTCAGGTCCTCGATAATATCTTCTTTTGGACAAGACGCATGGAGTCCCCTAGCTATGACACGAATAAGTCGGTGGGATTTATTTTCATACGTGTACCACTGGATTTTTTGCGCATTCAGTTTTTGTCAGAGTCCTTGACATTTATCTTCCACGCATTGTTGTTGAGCACTGTTACTTTATACTCAGATTGGATTGTTTACTTCAAAATAGAGTGTAATTTATTGTACACTGGTATTCCGAGTACATTAATTGGCGAGGGTGCCCGTTCTTTTGGTAACTTAGTTTCGTTGTTACTAGTAAGACGTACATTTTCTGACTTCTTTATTACCTCCGGCGAGGAACCGGCCTTTCGTTTTTTGCCCGGTCGCCTTTCTGTCCTCCAGTTTGTTTCACAAGCGAGTTCTTCCTCATCCGTATAATTCTCAACTTTTTTGATTCGCCCGAGCTGGGCTTCTTTTCTTGATTTCCATTTTTTTCTGCCGTAGTTCATTTCTCAATTCTTAACAGAGGTCTTCCACATCAGCGAGTCTAGTCCTTAAGTCCGCATTTTCCTTTTCGAGATTTTGGAATCTCTTTAGAGCGTGTAGACGAATGTAAATTTGTTGAGGTTTTAATTACTTGCGTTGTAGGCGCAGTAGTTTTCAATGGCGTTGAAACGCCATTATTTATGTTATATATGTATTCTTAATGTTAAATCCTGTTGGTGGAGACCTATTTACCCGTGAACATTTTTTAAAAGGGTCCAAATGCAATAATTGGCTCTCCCCAGAATCCGGGGAGAGCGGACTCTGAAGAGTGTGGATATATTTCCTTTGTGGTAATAATTCCTTAGTTACGTACAAATCCGCAAACTCTTTAAACTCCGAAAATGAATATTCGTCAAGTTATGGCCAAGTTATTAACCGACCTGTATCGTAAAGTCATTGTCAGGACTGCCAAAGTAAGCCTGCTGTTATATTTCTTTCAAAAAGTCAAGATCCAGCAATAATAGCAAATCAGGATTGCGGCTTACTCGATTTACGAATCCACAATATGGGTGACCCTGTACGTCTAGGTTTTACCAACAACCAAGCTCTGACTGTCCTCTTCAAACTCCATCAGCATCGTTAACTTAATGGCCACAAGCACTTCCTGTTTACCCGAACAAAGGCAACAAACCATTAAGTGGTCTACAAATGACCCATAGGTGATGACTTGTTGTTCCACACATGTCTACGCGAAAGACATGTGATTTGCGACAGCAAAGCAGCGGCAGCCATTATTCCGCCATGATCTACAGACCATCTCAGTGGTATTGTCTCTCACAGAGAAAAACTTGTTATCCACACGAACCGCTCCCCATCCCGAGACACAGCATCCCTGTTACCGGAGACATCACGCATTTTAATAGCCCCCTCTCCGCCACAGTTCACCTGACCGCAAAACCACACACCTTGATCTCGGCGAGGATAAACAGATAAGCGACACCCAACACATCTATCGACTCACATTTGTTTTGTGGCATTAATTGATCAATTTATCCAGATGTGTACACTCGGCAAGGCGTACGGGGCCATGCAGCCGTACGGGGGAGCAGTAAGGGGCAGCGGCCAATAGATCGATACACCAATCGAAAAACCCCAAATATTCTCGTTTTCTCTTAGTCATCACTTGATTTGTTTGTTTTCGTTTCCAGTCCTTTCGAAGCCGGCGATGTATGTACTCGACGGTAAATAGGTTCGACGGATTGTATAAAAGAGAATCTTCGTTCTTGGAAAGGTATCAGTTTCAGTTTGTCTGAAGTGTTTCACAGATCAAGTGAAAGAACTTAGAAAGCTAGCTCAAGATGCGTTTCTTTATCACACTCGCTGTACTCGCCCTCGTCTTGGCATGTGTCCAGGCCGTCGACCAGTACGAACAGGTGGCTGCTGAGGAGCAACCCGAGTTGATCCGTGTCAGGAGGCAGTTCGGAGGCTTCGGCAGATACGGCGGCGGTGGCTTCGGCGGTCCCTATGGAGGTTACGGTGGCGGCTACGGCGGTGGCTATGGCGGCTTCGGCGGTGGATATGGCGGCTACGGAGGCGGATATGGTGGCTTCGGCGGACATCACCATCATGGACATGGAGGATTCTTCGGCTAAGCCCGGATTCCAAACGAACAGTGTACATATAAAAGCGAGAAATAAACTGAGATCATAGAATACCATTTGTGACTTTTATTGCGGGGAGGGGGGAGGTGGAGTGGTGAGGCAACCGCTTTCCGGATTAATCCAGTTCGGGATAATCAGATGCCTCGGGTGATCGAGAGTGTGGACGGTTCTTAATTGATGGTGGTGCGGTGATTAGTCTTGGCCTTTGGTCGACAGGTTATTTTTGTCCGTTCTAAAGAACAATAGACTGACATTTGCGGTCTCCAAGAGATCATTCATATTCCAAGGCGAACCACAAGAGAAGAGAATCTGGTGTGAAATTGTTTTCAAAATACTTTTCGTTGAGTTATGTGATATATTTGTTGTTTTGTGTTGACCACACGTAGAGGGATATTTAATTTATGACGTGCACTTGGAGGTGTGGTTTGGTTAGCAGGTCCGAGAAGAAGAACAGGAACTTTGCAATTGTGGCTAGACGGCTCTCTTCCGCAGCCAGCTGGCTTGGCAGCTTCGTTCTTGACGTAGATCTCGTGTTATTCAGGATTGAAGCGTTGCTTCCCCAGACAAACAATGCATCACCATTTCAACTGGTTTCCTGTACTAATGGAAAACAATTTAGTTTTTGCGACGCCACTAACTAATAAGGCATCACCTGATTGATGCCACTAACTAATAAGGCATCACCATGAAAGAAAAAGGTCCCATCACACTTTGGCGCTGACGTCATTTAAATAGCTTCTCAATGCTCTCTTTTTTGAAGAGGCGTATTAAAAATGTTTGTTTTGTGTGGAATTTGTACCTCAACCAACTAGCTAATGTGCACATGTACCTCCTCTCTCTTTCTCCCTCTCTTCCTTCGGACCGTGCTGTGTGTTATCCAGAAATGAAGTATTACAGAAATGCCCGACTTCTACCTCTCTTGCCTCTCAACATTTTTGACAACTATTATTTATAACGTGTTATTTAGCCAAATTGACCAATCTGAGGACGGCATTTACGTTATTTCGTGAATAACCGTCAAAAATGAATGAATATCTGTCAAAAAGGCACTCAAATTCGTCGATGGACAAGGTGGCAATCAGCTGTGAAGTCGGGTATCTCTGTAATTCTTCATTTCTGGTGTTAATCTCGAACACTTAATGCTTTTAGTAACCCCTTGTGAGAACGCAAATTATTAGAAAATGCTACTCCATATAGAGCAATCTCTGGGCAGCTTCCTGCAGCTACGAGCACTAAGTTGGTTGCAATATTCGTCTTCCTCATTCACGCATGCTCTCGCCCACTCCGTGATAATTACGCCTGCTGACTTGTGGTAGAGAACTAATTTGTTGATGCAAGTAATTATAGGCGCATATATATCACCTTGTTAAAACTAGAGAGGTGATGCTGGTCGTTTCGTTTTCATTGGCTGAATTTGTTTTTGATTTCTCAAGTCACCTGTGCATAGAGGGCTCAAAACCGAGCCAATACTGCGTCCATACTTGATAGAGACGGGGCCTCAGTTTCTATACACTAAGACCAAGTTTTCTTCCTGCCTCGAATTTGATGGCAACGTCTCCATGTTATAGAATAACAGGCTAAAGTTTAACTTAATCCATTTTAAGTTAAGATTGGTTTATGGATAAACTTCTAGATGTATCTTCAGTTGTATTCGAAAATGCTTGCATGCGAACTAGCGCAACGGTTCAGTATTGAGTGCATTGTGTGTGGGCAGGTAGAAAAGAATACATTTTTGAATTCCTCCCCCGATGAAAAATTATGATATGAAGCCAGCAGATCACCCATGACGCTTCTATACCATGGATGACTGGCTGGGGTGGGAGGAAACTAATCAGAATTCTCCGCTTCAAACTAGTGGAAAAATAAATCAATATCATATGGCCTCGAAGTTATAGCTGCCCAGTGTGACACTCTGTGCAAGACGTCGATGTGGTATGTCCTTTCCTGGGGACAGCATATACAAGGCGGGCCATCGATTTTTTTGTTTTTAAATAAAAGTTAATTTCGACACTGGCAAATCGACAACCTCAGTGAAACAAAATGAATCGCTTTACGCTTGAACAACGTTGGGAAATATTGAAAACGTATTTGCAAACTGAGTGGTGAGTAGCCCAATCAGTGCGTATTTCAAATGGATTTTTTGGCCGAAATGAAGTACCCACCGCGACTGCTGTACTCAAGTGTGTCAAAATTCCCAAATCGTGTTATCAGCCGTCTTGGCGATGTCAATTGGCTGCCTCGGAGTTGCGATTTGATCCCTTTTGACTTGTTTTTTTTTTGTGGGGAAACGGGAAGGACCGATGTTATGCCAACAATCCGGCAATACTTGTGCTTGAATACATAAGGATAATATCATCCAAGCAATACAAGAGCTACACCTCGAAACCATCAACAATATAATAATAATATGGGTGGCGCTACACCCCGTAGAGGGCCAAAGCCTAGCTTGTCAGCAACGCTACGTATTTTGAAAAGAAACAAGTTTCTTGATGGTGGTCTTAAGACTAAACTTCATTTCTGCTGTCGTTGTGTGATCGTCGCTACATTAGCCCAATGAAGCTTAATTGTCCTTGTTTTGGGATAAGTGTACCAACATAATGCTATTGCGTACTTGTGGAAGGGACCTACAGTTTTATGCCAACTCGGAACGGCGAAGTTAAAAATCTTTTTCTAGACAGGAATACTCTTTGAGCATTGTCAGTGACTCGAAAGAAGTGGAGTCGTGAATTATCGAAGGTGTTTAATTCGGGTATCGAACCTGGCACCCTCTAGGCACCGTAGGAGTCGACGCACTAACTCACTACACACCGGCGACCCAAAAATAAGGTCTTGTAGAATTGGGGTGACAGAATGCGCTACTGCGAAATCAGCCGACGCAGCCACTTCCACGACGTTGTATTTCATTAATAGTGGGAAGGTTCGTTCTTACTAACAAAGCCAAAATAAATGGAACGTTTTTTATTTTGTTGATTTTATTGTATTTTCAAAACGAAACTGGTATTTTTGCCCACCCTGAATTTCACTGCGGTCTCATTCGTGTAAGTCTTGCACGACCATCTCCTTGTCTATCTTCTTGTCTATAAATCCTTTTTCGATATTGAAGATCCCGGTGACTTCGTTATTTTTCTGGATGGAGTAGTGCGAATTCTCCATCGTCATCTTGCACAACCTGACGAGTTTGGCAGGAATGCCTAAGCTAGACATGGCGTTGTATAGCTCGCTATCATATGCGGCCTTGAAATCGACGAATAGGTGATGGTGGCTGTCGATCTGCATCTCTTGGGTATTGACCAGGATCTGCCGAAGTGTGAATATCTGGTCGATTGTGGACTTCCCTGGCCTCAAGGCACACTGATATGGACCTATCGAATTGTTTATACATGGTTTCAGGCTATGCTTTGCTTGGGCAAATAAGCCCTATTTTGTTGTCGCGGTAAAAGGGGTTCTTGTGGATCTTGTGGTCTCAATCCACTTTCACTTGAACTCGTTTACCAACAGCCTAATAGGTTTGTATCAGAATGACTTCACGGCAGAGAAATCCACAAAAAAGTTCATATAAAGCAACAATCGTGGAGATAGCTGTATACTTACTCCCACCTAAGGTGGTTCAGACAGGTAATTTGTATAGGCAACTTAAACTCAGGCTCGATGAGTATAAGACTCCAAACATGTGGAACAATACAACATACGCTGGCTTTTATGGCGGTGCTTTTATGGAGAAGAACCGCTGACAACTTGGTGTGCGAAATCGGAGGCAGCTGGATAAAAATCGTACAGCTGGCTACCAAAGTTTGCCCCTAGTGACATGCTCTCCAGTAGCAGCATACCAACACTCTAATATGTTTATAAACATGCATACATAAACATAGGTCTCTAAGTGGATGCATCATATGGAGAAGACAAACATTTGTCTCCTAGTCCACAAAGTTCGGGTATAGACTGCGCAAACCGAAGCACAAGCAACCTATTGCCAAGCAGGCTTGACAAAGAAAAGACGCCACCGCAACAGGTAGTAGTTTGTCGGTATGTTTTATGAAAATATAACTCTCGAGTTTTGGACGACTAAGAATAAAGTCAACTTTGGTTTTGTTTTAACTTAATTTGGTGTTTTGATTTTTAACCGTTTTTCACTGTAACATAACTCTCGGACTGTACCGCCACATAAGGATATAAAAGAAGAATTGCCTGTTGCCGCAATTAGAGGAAAATTATGGCCTTTTATCGGAAGGAACTTATCAAGTTTCGTGTAATTAGCGTCTTGTTTGACATCATGAAATGGAACAAAAGTCCTGAAAGAGATCCTCACGACAGAAATCGTCGAGCTACTACACTTTCATGCATGTTCTCCAGATTTAGCCACCAACAACAACTTTCTGTTTCTAAACCGATCTTCGGGATTCGCTAGAATGGCTGGGCGGTAAGAGATGTCAGTCGAATGAAAAAAGCTGTGTTTTTTTGCAAGCGTATATACGCTTAATTTTGAAGTGCACAAAAAAGCGATCATCGGGGCTTAATGATTCATCATAAAATCTTGGCAGCGCCGATGACATTTATGACATTTGCTAAGCATTCAGGGGTGTAGTCGTGGAAGGTGATTTTTGATCTTTGATGGTCACAATCTTCGTTTTGTGGCTGTGTACTTTAAACCACGTACGTTACCATCACTTTAAAAGCAAAAACACTTAATAATTATAAAATAAAAAAATGTTCATCAAATGAAAAGAATTGATTACGACAAATAAACGCAATGTATAGCAGAGACTCTGGATATACCAAAAATTGCATACTTATGGATGCCAAAAAATTGAAAAATGATCTAATACATCAACCACACCTGCAGGTGTAAGCCACATACAGCAACCTAAACAATGAATGAATGAATTCAGGAATGAACACACAGAAATTAATGATTGGGAGCATTGTTTTTATCCGCGCTTATTCCTTAAGCGGCGATAGATATGATGAGTAAGTTAAGCGGATATAGGACTCGTTGTTAGTGTATTTTACATGCAAATCGAAATTTAAGCGTATATACGCTTGCAAAAAAACGCAGCTAAAGAAACGCAAATTTTGAGGGCATTGTTAAAACAGATTATTTTGAGGGGATACAACAATTGAAAAAATTGTGGACTCATCTTATCGAGCCAAAATGAGACTTGCTTATGTAGGAAAAATATAATATTGTATTCAAATCACGGAGCTCTTAATATCAATAATGGTCTACAACAGGGGGATGTTGGTTCCCCGATGTTGTTTGCTATTTTCACTGCAGATCTCCTAAGGTCTATGCCGCACCAAATCGCGTACGCCGATGACTTAGTGGCGTACAGATCAGGACCGAAGGTAGATGTCATTAATACCTTGTTGCAACGTGACTTAACAACACTTCGACATACTGCGATGACTGGAAGCTGCTTATCAGCTTCCAGAAGTGTGAAACTGTCCTTTTCCGTACCCCACTAGGTATGGCCTCAAGGGATACGCGCGTAAACTGGTTCGGCATAGTTGACCCACAGAGTCAGCCGTTATCCGTGATAACTGTAGTTAGATATCTTGGCATTTGGTTGGATCATTTTCTGTATTTCAACAAACAAATATAGAAGGCTTTGACCAATGCTAGAAAAGCCTTTGCTGTGGCAAGTAAGCTGTTTTACAGCAGCCAACTTGATACCAGGGTGAAGGTATTCTGCTACATGTCCCTCATAAGGCCAGTCATGGTGTATGGTTGTCCTCTGTGGTTCAACGTGAGTCCTTCCCAGATGGAATAGATGAGAGTGTTCGAGAGACAGTGTCTTAGGACTTGTCTCCGGTTGTATCGAACACCCGAGTCTGAGTACAAGACTTACTATCCTAACGAGGTCGTGTACAACAGGGCAAACGTGAAAAGGAAAGACAATTTTATCATTAAATTAATAAGAAATTACATTGCAGGAAGTATGACTTCAACCAACAGTTTGATCTTCGGGGCTTGCTATCCCAATTACATGTATCATGAGAGGGTGCGCCACAACGGCTTTGTTCCACCTGAGTCGTTCCTCTATTGTGATTCGATCGGCTTGATCCAGGACAAGGAAGGATGTCCTGTAATCTACCACGCGGTGCGCCAAACACTTGACAGTCGACTCCTGTACGAATCGGTCGTCCGCAAACACGAAGATCTTCTCCGGTTCAGTAGAGCGATCCCTGCTCGAGACATGAGAGAGAGTGATAAGGAGCGGCACATATTATTTATGTTACGCATATACATAACATACACGCCCTTGTGTACACGTCCTTAGTATTACGGACATAGATTAAGTTTTCTTAGGTTTTTAATAGTTAATAGGGTTTAGGTTTAGATTTAGGTTAGGTAATAATAAGAATGTATAGGGCGCCAAGTTTTTTCTTAGTTTTCTTGGCCAGTAAGTCTTCAATAATAAAGTCTGTCCTAAGGACTGAAACAAAAATAAACTTAATAGTTTAGATGCCGAAAGGTAAATAGTAAGTTAGTTTAGATTATTTAAGAGTACCCGCGAAGGGTCAGTAAGATAGATTTAAGGACACGAATTGTTAGACATTAAGATAGATTTTTATGTGATTTTTGTCTAGTATTGAAATTAAACAAAAATGAAATAAAACAAAAAACACGGACCACTTATTTAAGATGAAAATAAAAATGTAACCAGGTTTCGAAAAAATTGTGGTTGCTATTATTGATTGAATATACCCCTTGGTTGGATTATGCAGTCGTAGGTGAATTGAGTTAAGAGCTTCACTATATTTTATCAACTATGCATTCCCTCAGAAGCTTCTTTAAAAGCAACAAAACAGCGCCCTCTTTTTGAATCCCAGAAGCGACTTCATGCGCGAGTTACACCAGCTGACGTAACGCTTGTAAGAATTCTAGTCTGTAAAGAAAACAGAGTCGAATCGAAAATAACGCTGGTATCTGGTAATGAGCATCTCCAAAAGTGACTCATTGGGCAACACATAGACTCACGTCATAGATCAACTTAAAGATGAGTAAAAACAGAATATAATAAACCAGATCATTAGCAAATATTCGGCATTGTCTTGGCATTCAAAATTCCCGCTCGGGTTTGCCCGAAACACCGGCGAGTGTGCGTTTCAAGTGTCTTCAAAATCGAAATCCACTCGTCGGCTAGAGCATCATAAATCATGACCTTCACATTCACTGCCACGCACACACACACTCTAGACAAGCCCCCTTCATCGTCCAATTAGCGGTGGAGCTGAACCAGAAAATCATCAAACTGGTTACGAATCAAATCGCCAAGTAGTTTGTTGTTTACCTGTCAAATTGTTTGGCGTTTCGTTTCTCCGAACAAAAAATATTATCGCTCACAACAAAGAGGAACACAACTAACGATCGCCAGAAAGCCGGTATACGCCGAACATTCTAGTGGTGAGATTTGCATAATGGTCCATAGTTCGATCTAGACGAAGGCGCACCATTAACCCGACCGAGTGAACAGAGTGTGAATCCCCTGCAGTGATTAGATTTGGCAAATGGCAAGCGCCCCACCGATTGGAGCTCACTAGAAATACCCATCGTATCGAGGAACTAGTTCTTGGTCGAGCAGAGCACCCAGCTTTTGTTTCGATTTGAATTTGATTGACTTTGAGACGAAACCTTTGAAGGTCATTTTAGTTTCTCCTTGTGGAGATGACGCAGCCGTACATGGTGCAGCTGTGCAGTAGGCTGTTCCACGTCGACCAAGGAGATGAGGACATGCTGGCGAATGTCTGCTCGAAGTGGCTGCACCAAGCGCTGGAGCATTGCTCGGCGGTGCTAACGGCGAAGCCCGGCTGTCAAAAGCTGTGGAACAAGCTGTTGAAGCTTAAGCACCTGATTTTCCCAGAGAATGTGACGTCCCTACTGAGTGACAAGCTACCAATCAGCATTCAGCCGGATCTTCTGGGTCCGGCGGAGTGCCAGGAGCTGGGGAAGCATATAGTCCGGGACTACATTCATTACATCCCCCTTTACATGCACGAGAATCGGTGGCTGTGGCAGGTCCTTCGAGGAGTCCTTGGTGTCCTTGTCACTGGGGCTTGTCTGGTCGTCGTTGTCTGGCGTTATAATGCGATTCGTGATCCAGTCAAGAAGGAAAGCCAGTCCCGTCTCCAATATCTGCTCAAGAAGAACATTCAGCGAGTGCTCTACGAGACGAAATACCTCTCCGTCGTGCCGGTGATGGATCCATCTCTACTAAACTGTGGCTGTCCAGTGTTAGGACTGAGGATCGATGCAAAACAACTGTGCAACATCCAGGCCATGCTAGTCAAGTCAGCGGCCAGGGACAACCCAGCGGATGCGGACAGCGCGCAGGCGCAGTCGATTGCGAAACTCCAGAAATTCTTCCACACCTCCGGCAAGTACCGCATCGTCATAAGCCTCGACCTGGAGCGTGAAGACGACTCAGAGGGATGCCAGCAAGCCAACGCCATCGCGTCTAGAAACTCAGCGATTCCCATTCACAAGCCCCCGAAACGAGTCGGCATCAAGAGAAGATTGTAAGAAAAGACCTGTTTCCTTTTGCATTCTTGTTGCAGTTTTGCGCGTTTTATTTAAATTATTCTTTTTACACTTTTTCTTAAAATTAAAAACGAAAAAGAAAATTACGTATACATAGAATAAAGAGACGTTTAACAAATGTACAAAATTAAAACCGGGGTTGACAGAGTGTGGGGCAAAGAATGGTGTAGAGAGAGAGGAAGAGCGGTGAGAAAGTGGATGGTTGGGGACTGCGGTTGGTTAATGCCTATCGTTTCGTATATCGGGTAGGATGTCTTCTCAATTTTTCACTTCACTTCATTCTGCTGCCAATGCAACATGGGATACTCGGGAGGTTGAGGCGTCGGGCGCTTATTTGAAGTTGTACCGGGGTGCGTTGGCAGCTCGCACTGGTGGTGGTGTCGGGATGTGAGCACCCTCGGCACGGTAACCGTTCTCATCGGCGATGTAGGTGATGGTGTAGACAATGCCGTCGGGACCGGTGTACGAGTATGATCCTTGCATCACCTGAAATTGAAAGGCAAGAGGTTGTTGTATTGAAAGTTGTGTGTTTGTTGCGTGTCCAAGGGGGTGGGGGTTGTTCGATTGAGGGGAGATTTCAGCACAAGGATTTTTGTAGTTTTCTGAGTGACATGCGATGGGTGGTTGAGGTGGACTTTTCATTCAAAATGGTTACAACTCGGAAGAGGCGACGCCGTCTGAGCCAATCCCTACTACAATTCATAAGAGCGTGGACATGATGACTTTCACTCAAGAACTTACTTGCTTTTCTCTGTCAGGATGACTAGCAGCCATAGCATTGCACAATGGACCCAACACATTGGTCTAAGGAGCCACGATCACAAGTCTGTCAAGGCACCCAATTACCTTCCTAAGCCAAAGCGTTATAAACCACCTTCCTTCCATGTCAATCGAAGTCATGGAGCTTCTTGGACTCGAAGCCAACGGGACAGAATATCCCTTGAGTGCCTAACCAACACACTTTAAAGGACTACCTTGAGCCCAACATAACTCTCAGTTGAATTAAAAGCGAAAGTTAGGCCGGCATATCAACGATCCTGATCAAAAATATATTAAAACCGATCAACCACTCTATTATTCCACCAACTTCTGCGTTAATTACTTTCACATTTAGATCCAGTGCCAATTGTTTTGCTCTCCGATTTAACGAGTCACCAACAGCCTCCGCGTGTTCATGCTGAGATGACTTGGATGACCTTCAAAATAGTTAACACATTTCTGGTCATCGCTTTTGCCGGCTTTGCGGTTCATTCAGTGCAATGCGGTGTGGTGTCTATCTTGATTCGATTTGAATGGAAAATGTGAACCACTGGGAGGTGTATGTTAAATTATTTAATTGATAAAAATGTCAACGGACTTAATGAGACACGGTCGGTATTTCACAGATTGACTGTGATTCATTTTTTTGGCAGATGGCGTGAAGGTTGATCTATTCAGATGCAAATAGTCATGGGCAGCATGTGAAGTGAGATGTATTCACAGTCATTACGGAAGTATTGATTAAATTGTAACTTGACAACTGCTTGGCATTCGACCAAGATCAAGACCAGTGCGACTTTCGACAAGCCAGGGTGTGGCACACATTTCGTTCGAAATTAATTTGACACGAATATGTTTTCTTTTAAATTTGAACAGTACTTATTCATAAGAAAGATTCTTGTAGACTTGTATTGAGTGTAGACACACTCAATAAATACAAATACAAGGCATGTGATGAGAATCAGGACAATGGGTGAACAGAAGAATGCAAAGTTTGACAACAACAACCCTTTCTTGAATCTCTCGGCGAGATGTCCACAAGGAACTTCAAAGAATCGATAACGTTCCCGCCCGCCGCAACTTTTAGAGATGTGGTTTCACAACGGCACTCATACATAAAAACATAAGAATCTCAGTGGCGATTTTCAGTGTAAAAGGATCTCCTCTTCAACATCTCATATGTACTTCTAGATCCACTCGTTTGGGCAGTCCATTTATGAATTGATCGGTAAAGTTGACTAAATGAAAGCCTTCACAAATCAAGAGTGAATGCGAGACTCTTCGAGACGTCGGAATGCCGCAAGGTGCCGTCCTCTCGCCGCGACTCTTTTGTGTCGTGCAATACCGCCCATGGTGGAACTGGGTCTCAACCATCAAGGCTTTTTGGCTAGATGTCTCCATTTTTGCATGCTAAGGTGGTTGAAGTCCCTCTCCGCCTGCTTGCGCCGTATTCGACGCGGGAACCTTCTATTCCGCTGTCCCACAGGTTCGAATTCGAAGACTGAAGATAGCAGCCTAGACACCAGATCTATAAGAGCTCCTACGCCAAAATATCAATAAGCTCGAAATCAAGATGTGGGATGTCAAAATATTTGAATGCATTAATCCAAATTAAACCGAATGATTTCTTGAAGTTTTGTCCGTAAAAACATACCCAAACTTTCATGGAAACATGCGTTCAAATAGTCAGTTCTGAGCCTTGTGCCTGATGGACAGGCATATGACATGACAGCAGTAATAATAGGGGATCTACAGTCTTAGATCGACACCGAATGGCGAAGTCTATCTTGCCAAGACAGTTTGTGTCTGACATTTGCAGTGACTAGAAGTCGTGAATTGAACCTAGACAAACAGTGGATGCGTCGCGTCTTCGCACCGACAAAATATGCCATTAAGGTCAAGATTGGAGACACGTAGCACATACAACTCTCGAGGCGTAACAGTCGTCAGTTCACACGTTCACACCCCAAAATCGAAAAACGAGGCTACTGAAACAGAAGTCTGCTGTGACTCCTATATTCCGCCTTTGACTCTATTCAGCTTGTATGGACTAAAAGGTAATAAGCAATGAGAAGGTGGCAAGCCAAACAGGGATGTCAGAGTTGGCAAAGTTTAGATCAAATCAACGCAAGTACATTCGAAGGTAAAGACTTGGAAACGCAAGAAATCTTGCTGAATCTGGACACTTGCTTGCACAAGTGGAAATCCATCTCAGTAGATAATGAAGAGGGCACCGGGTACTGAACTCATACAATGCATCTAGGCATCACCCACCCAGTTGTTCGTTTTAGCAGGTAGAGACATGAGGCAGAAATCGACATCTGCAACGACGTGTGCTCTGTAGAACGCCTCTTATGTGAAATAGCTAGAGGATACCAGTCGAGAAGGAGTTCTTTAACAAGCTGAATGATTACCAAGAGATTAAGCATAGAAGTCTTCTCAGATTAAACAAGTATACAAATATAGCCGTCTCTACAGTCCTAGCCTTGCCTCTGCAGCAAATACTCACGTGCATGCGATTTTTCTCATGTGAGTTGGGGAGGGAATATCGGTTTGATGTCCACATCGAACTTATAAGTTTGAAAAGCTTTTTCTAGACATATATACTCCATATGTGACTCGAAAGAGTTAGAGTCGACCAAGTGACTCTGATATTGTCGGACAGAGTATTTCAAATGATCCTCGGCTATACAAGGTCAATCCTTTGGGTATCAGTTCGTATTTACTTCATGCAGTCACACTGTCTTAGAGGATCGACCGGTTTCTTGAATAACTGATTAGGATGGCTTCCGAAAGGGAAGAGAACACGATTCATAGATACGGGTAAAAAATGGTGATGTAATCGTTTTCGAAGCGTGCGGGTCAGAGACCTACGAGAATTTGGAATAAACAATCGAACTCACTTGACAGAATTTGCATGTCAAGAGGGAGTCTGAAAAGGATGTCTAGCGTACTTCTGCTGAAATTGGTAGAGATAAGAGCCTAAGTTGGTTGAGTGTCTTGCTAAGAAGAGATGAAGCTCGGTTTCAAAAGCAAACAACTTTTGGGACCTGTTAGAAGTGATCAAAGAGATTGATCTGTGGTTAAAGATGAGATACGGACTTGCTTTCACTTCGCCTTAAGTAACATTCACCCAAATGGCAATGGGAATATTTTCAGATGACATCGTGCGAATCCCCTTCTGTGGGAATGAGAGTGGATTAACCCTGGGAATCTTGATATTTTTGGAATGTTCTTCGGGAAGATTGTCGATAGCAATAGGAGTGGATTTGTAGATGGAAGCAAACCTTTTTTTTTGTAAAGATCTCTATCAAGTGACTTGGAAGGGGCTTGAACGTAGTTCTAAAAGCGAACACGGTTCATCAATAGACTTAAGCTGTATTACAGCTGTTTTCAGAGCGACGAGGCTGCTATGTATGAAGAACCACAAGCGATTGCCTTGTACCCCTATGTTCAGGTGACAATGAAAGAATTGGCGTTGGATGTCTTAACGCGGAACCATGATAGCTCATGAAATTGGAACTTTAGTCAAATATCCTTGGTAGATGCGATCACATCTGCAAACTTAAACGTATTGTAGAAGCTAGGCCCTGGTCCACTAAGAGCTGTAGTGGCACCCATACTATTATGGTACGGTGACTTTAACTTTATGCTTGGTACTAGGACACACTGGTTCACACCGAAGTACAGGAGCCATCAGTCTTTTGGAAGACGGTGCTGAAGTAGGGGACACACATGGCTACGTTCTATAAGAAAGAAACAGGAGGTCGAAGCTTTGAATTAAGAAATAATGCTGATGGCTAAGCCTTGCCCGAGCTGAGCCAGGCTCAGAAGAATATCATCATAAAAGATCAATTCTAGTCGCAACGTTGAAGTCTGGCTGAAGGATGTCTCTACTGTAAGGCTATGTTATTACATTGACGTGTGAATAAGAAACGATCAAGTTTGTTTGTTTGCCAACTGCTTCACTAAAGTCCAGTCCTAGCATGGAACAATAAGGTGCAGTTTATACATCTTGTGGAGCGAGAAGATTTAAATAAAATTGAACTGAAAATGAATGCGGTTCCACCAGATAGGTGACCACTTGCAGGCCCAGGATGAGTTGGTTAGATTAAGTCCAAGAACTCGCTTGGTTACGCTTATGGAAATCTCCTGAAGGGTTAGAGTCGATTGCGGAGGATCGACTTAACCGGATATCGCTCTTGAGTGCTTTACACCCAAGGAAAAAGATGATGATGATGGTGGGCTGATGGCTGATTGATTTAAAGAAAAAGAAAGGTTTCATGGCGGAAACAATGTATGCAGCTAGTTTGTTTAAGTGGTCCGCGGGTCTAAGGATGCTTCCACCTCCCCATCTGGGTGCCGCTCGGCAAGAAAAGTCTTAAATTTCTTGGAAATATTAGCGTTTGAGGTTCAAGACAGGAAGAATAATGAAAACATTGGTATGACTGCCTTTTTCGTTTTTTTTTTTTAAAGGGATTAAAGCTGTCACTCTTTGAAATATTTCTAGTTAAGTGCATCCCTGGTTGTAGTTGAAGAGGGATATGCTCAGAATATACCGTATCCAGACATATATAAGCAATATGTCAAGCGACGACTTCCCGATCCCTCCAACTCGTCAGATTACTTGGAGAAGCACGCAGCTTAAATTTGGAACAGAAAGTTCTTTGCACTCATCAGTCATCATTGGCTCCGAATTTGATTTCATGGAACTGTTAAAAGTTGTGGCAGTTGTCAATTTCTACCAAAATTTGAGTTCCGCCGAGGAAACCCGTCCGATTTCTTAAATCTTCTCCCTGGTCTACTCGTAGGCGGCACACATTACAAGTCATCCTACAAGCATGCAACAAACCGTTTCACAATCCACTTACGATATTCGTGCGCTTACGATCTAGCACACGGCATGCGAAGATGCTTTCTTGTGTGACAGAGACGTCCGGACGACTCCCATTCTCACCGCTTGACACGCGATTTGGGATTTCCCAAGAAAATGACGAGCGCTGCCGCGCCGTGCAGACGAAAGAAGTTTCATCACGCAATTGTGGTGGCGCCCACGTCAAGTTCACGTCTGGTGTGGCCACCGAGGAATTGGGCAACTGGCGCACAATCTCCTCCATCCATCGCCTAATTAACATATAACATCTCGAATTAGAATTTCAATCTTCCAACGTCCGCATCGCATCACGGTTGAGTGGATATGATGCACAGGACGGAAACCTCTGTCGCCACCACTCACCTGAGCTTCCACTTGGGTGCCGGGATTCTTGAGGTAGCCCTGCTCGTCGGCCCGAATTCCGTTGCTGGTTTCAAAACTGAAAGTAGAAAATGCAGATGAATCAAACTAGGTGTCTTGCATGCGGCCTATTCCCCCCATTCAGCCGATGGCTGGTGGTGGGAGGGAGGTGTGACAAATGCTATTAGTCACCCGTTTCCCCAATGAGCGAGGTGTTTGTCGCCGAGATGAATGGCAACTGGCGTGTACTCACTTGTATACATACGAGCCGTCTGGGTTCAAGTCATAGTTCTGCTTCAAGATGACTGCATCACGATCGTACGTCGAACGGGGCAGTGGGAGACCTCCGCGTAATTGGGCGGATGCTACTCCAGCGCAAATGGCAACAATCAATGCTGTGACCTTTTCCGAAGACAAAGACAAGAAAAATGAACAAACTTACGATCGCGTGTGTGTGCGTGGTGAGGCTTCGGGTCGTAAAGTGATCATGTCGTCGATCCAGTGTTGCGCTGTGAGTGAATGGATGGGAGTCGTCATCGTGGCTCGGTGTGTGTGTGTGTGTGTGTGAAATTTGCATCGAAGTTCTGAATTAATTGCGTCACAAGGTGCAGCAGCGTTCGCTCGCCGGCTAATGGTACGCATTCATATTCAAATTGGCTGGTATTTGGGGCTAAGACCGATTTTCGTGGCGTCTGCTGGATGTCGTTATTTATGCTTGGCTAGCGATGTGCAGTTGAGTGGATTTTTTATGCTCGCACTGTAATTTACGGTGACCTCGATTTGAATCGAGACTAATGGTGTGTATGTGGTGGATGGTGTGTGGGTTGCGAAATTTTTCGGGGGTTAGCCTCCTCTTTGGGGGTTGTGCCGGTGAATGGTTCTGGGTTGGGGAAATCAACTTTCAAAATTGTAACACTTTTTCGAAGGCTTTCCGGTGATGGTCAGTCCGGAAGTTTGTTCTATTGTGGTTGTGTAAGATTTCATGTCTTACTCTCGTGTGGATTTTGAGGATTGTCTGATAAACGGTCAAAAGCGTAGATTGGGAGTGTGATCGTCTTCGAGATAGACAGTAAATTAATTTTTGATTGACACTTGACACTTAACTGCTGTTTTAAGCCACTTTGAAAAGAGTGCAGGAAACTGGGACGCGCGTCAAACCGCATGCTGTCCACTACAACCGCAAAGTTCTTGTTTCTCGTGTAAAGAAAACCACAAAATACAACAAAGTTGTCCATTCGATGACATTTGTGGTCAGTTGCGAATGCGATCCTGGATAGCCGTCAGCTTGCGAACACATCCCATTAAGTTTGACATTCTGAGGCTCTGCGGGACCTCTTAACTTCTGCAGCCCTTGCAGTGGTAATTTTAGATTAATTTGTTCATCCGAAGTGGTTTGTCTAATTGACTTCAACAATTTTCTCGTTCACTATGTTATAGTGAGCCTTTTGCCAGTTTGATGAACTTCAAGCGTTTGACTGTCAGCCAGACGAAATGTCGAGCCAATAAAGCCCAATTATCCACCAAATTTAAGATTTTTCAGGCTCATTGTCATGAATGACATGAATTTTTGACGTGTCTGTCAAAGTCCCGTTCAAATTTGATGACTGTTTCTGACTGGTTTTAAAAAATGCTTGCAATTAGGCCTTAATTGGTTGAGACCCAGGACTTCCTCGGACTGTAGTACCACACGAAGTAGAAGGTCTGTCTATCCATGGAATTTATGAAGAACATATAACCAAGTCATCAATTGACTTTGTACGCGCAACAGTTAGCCAGAGACATGTGGAGTCTTGTGGACTTTTTTCTCAGATTCCCTCTGAACTATACCGCCACACAAAGACGAACTGACCAACGCATTTAATGTCAAAATTGACTGACAAAGGTCACATTAACGCCACCTTTCCACAATCGCCAACAATTTCAAACCACAAAGCTCAAGTAGTTCAACCGTCAGTCCACTTAACCGCAGGCATAGGTTAAGCGCTGTGCATTTGTAATTAACAAGCCACAGCTTCGCAAAAATATCTCAGGTCGTTGAGTTAATCGCCGACATTAGTCTCGAAGGCGTGCACCTAAATGTCTACTCACTGCCGGAGATTAAACATCTAATCACCTCAAAGTGAGCTATTAAATGCTTTCCGACCCGAGGGGGTTGATACTGCGTAACGGTCATGTTTTACAGTCCGAATGAAGAGCGAGGCGTGGAAGTGATGCAAATCAATTAAGAATGATAAAGTGACTGACTGGAGATGGTCGCATCTTGATGACAGGTGATGGGTGCCTCGATGAGGCGAATGAGACAAGAAGCAAGTTGTTGCGTCAGGAACGTCTTCAAACCACGCAATCCTGTCTTCTCTCGCAATGAACCACGATTTACGGCCAAACAGTGCTGCCACAGCGTCACATTTTATGACAGCAAGCTGCTTGCGAATTGCTGAAAAATTAATTAAAATCGTAAACAGCGCATAATTGGTCATAAAACCGTGCTGTGTGTACGGCCGCGGCTGTCCGGTTTGTGATTGCCGTGTTCCTAATCAATTACGGCGGGAAACTCCCAGTCTTATCTGATCTTTTGCAACTGAAGGTTATCACATTTTCAGCAAGTGATTCTCGTTGGAAGTCGGATTTTGCTTGTTTGCCTGATCAATCGGAATCTTTTTGTGCTGTGCTGAAATGAAGGGTGGAATTGTGCGAATCGAAGCGATTGAATAATCGGAAAGCTTTTCCAAATGGCAAGTGTTGCCTTCTTTGGAGGATGGTGCAACCACTGTTGTTCTTCTTTTAGCTACATTTCTGTGAAGAGCATGCTTGTGTTTTGCAGAAATACGGGAGTTTAAATTGATTCAAGTTTGCCAATTTGAATAAGAATCGCATTTTAGATATTGTCAACGTTTTTCATACTGACGCGGATAGTCTAGAATGCATAGAAGGTTGCTCGTACACGACACCTTCGGCGAGAATGTACAAAGTTCCACAATCTTGATAATGATGACGGGGAAATACAAAATGTTGCTTGATCTTAACTCCAAAAGAAGATGTTACCAAAGAGGCTGAAGAGTATCTTACATTAACTTTGTTAATTTGCCAACAAGCACGTGACACGTTAACACATTATTCGGTGATTGTTCTAGTTTGTTCAGATTTGGCAGCACTGACAATTAAACCATCCAAAGACATGAATTAAAAAAAAAAACAAAAAAATAGAAGTGATTGAATTTATTCTTATTTCGTTTGTCCAAGGACTGCTGTGACTAAGATCATTCAGCTCGGATTTGATATTTCCCAGTCATTCGGATTTGGTAGCATTGAATATTCTTTGAGCAATGTATTCAGACTCGACATTAAATAATGCTCACTTCCTTAGATTACTCACATTCGTCGTGACTTGGGCAGTTGGAACTAATTCCGAAAAAAATGTTTATTATGAAGATACGTTGGTACAGGCATGAATTATGACTTCGAATATGGATGGGCCTTCAAGAAGGATCACAGTGCATGTACTTCAGTCTTCCTCAGTGATTTTAAGACTGGCAGTACTTCATTATAAATAATTTGTATATTTTGAGAACTCTATGCACATCTGCCTACTCAACGGATATCGAAGGATTTTCGATGGCAATTGTGGCGTCTGATCTCGCCCTACATCCACTCAAAGAGATCTGGCCGGACTTGAAGTAGGATTGCTATTTGAAAATGCTTTTTTATAAGTAATCTAGAACCTATTTTAGTTCTGTTTGTGCATAGCCGGATTTGAAAGGAAACATATTGACACAGGTCCTGATTGTTTTGATTTGGCAGCACTTGAAATATTTTTGTTTTTTAATGATAAATCTGAATATTGAGAACATTTTTTAAATGTATCGATGCATTAGATATTGAACAATGCTTAAAAACGGGTAGGTTATTTGGAGTTGTCCTTTCTCAAGACATGTAGACTGGGTGGCACTGATCGTGGAAGTTTTATTCAAATGTGGTATGTTATAAATAATCGGAATGTTGGAGAGCGTATTCTCACTTTCTATATGGAGAGTCTTTTGGACCAAAATCGATAGAGTTGCCTCCAATCATGCTCGTCTGGTAGCACTTAAGACTTTTTTTTGGATTCTCCAGAAATTATTGTTTTAATGTATTAAAGCCTGATCATACTCAGGCACGTCATCGGTTGTTCCCTCTCTGGCACGACCGATTTGGCAGCACTGACATTGAACAAGTTAGCGAATTTAATGTCTCTTATATGGAATGTCTTGCAAACTGAAAACAACAAGCAAGCTATAAAAATAAGCTGTAATCCAGCATTTCTATTGGCAGCACTGGCGGAAAATGTGTTTTGAGGCATAAATCTGAACGTTGAGTATCTTTGCGCATTTACCAAAACTTCTGATGGAGAAGGACTTTGCAAACCCATCCCGTAAAATTGGCACCACGGACACCCTGCATATGAATCGTAGTGAATTCTTCTTTGGATGGTGACCATCAATTAGTTTTAAGTACCGCTTGGTTGAGAAACTCCTCAATCAATGTCATCATCATAAGATTCTCGTGAGTTGCGTTGGCTCATCACGGAAGTCCCGGGTGAGATCACACGTTCTTTGTGAACGACTGCGCCTCAGAAGGTCAACTCTTATTGTCTCCAAACTTGAATTGGTTCACAGGGATCCGCTGGACACCTGCTTTTCATATTCTTACCGATTATCACTTGTAATTGAATTAGTTGTCAAATAAGATCCCACACATGGATACATCGTTCACTCACTCTCACAGTCTGTCACACAAGCAAACAGATCAACGACGGATCACTTCAAGTCCTTCGGCGTTTTTCCATGGAATCAGCTCACTTTACTTACGATTTTCATATTTAATTGATTTTTATTTAAAACACTGATTCAAGAAATGAAACGAACAGAAGAATGCTTCTCCAACAAGGACTCGGATTAGAGGATCAGAGGAAACTTTAAAAACTTCACAACTTGGTCCCGAACAGTGGTAGACGACGGTAGGTAGATTCACTCTTGGTGAGACACGACTTTGTGATGATGCCCTGTCCATAGATGGCATCCGTTTATATACCCATCTAATTTTTCACACCACCAACTGGCAAAAGTTCAATTGCAACAACAGAGCACCACGGTTCCCCCATCCCAGGCATGCATGGGGGGCGTCATGTAGAATTTTTGTTTTATTTTCCGTTTTAATTTGCAAACCGAAACCACTACACAGACGTGGGGAGGCGACTTTCGCGGACACAGACAAAGACAAGTGCTTGATCTGGCTTAGAAATCTTAATTTATTAATTTCGCTGAAGACGAAGAGGGCGACTTGCAGCGCTAGTATGCGGCTGTAGAGCCGGTGTAAGTCTTGCCTTGATTTAGTTGCGCGCACCGAGCGGTGGTGTAAGCTCTGTGGAGCGAAGCTTTTCCGCAGTGGGGGATGTGAATGAATCCAGAAGATTCACCATTCGCACACACCGACACAGATCGCCGCCAGAGGAGGTGGCACATGGAGTTGCAACTTGAAGTGGTGTGGTGGTGGGCATGCGGCAGAGATGCCACAAACCGCCGCTGGCCAATTCCGAATGGATGTCGAGGAGGGAGCACGGCTGAGCCCACGATACGAGGCTGTGCTGTGCGGTTATTAAATACGCCATTTAGACATTTTGCAAGAGGGAGCGGATGGCTGCGGTGGTCGCATTCTTGGATTCTGATTGAGACCATCGCAATTATTGGTAGCGTTGGGGGAGCACACCTTCACCAGTCAGCCGGCCAGCCAGCCAGCCAGCCAGCCAGCCAGCCAGCAAGGTGATCTTCATTTAATCACAGATCCTCAATTAATTATGAGTGCTTGTGAGGTTGGACAGTGGTTTGTGGTTTTGTACTTCGCAGCTTTCAGTTTTCATTTTGCCGTTTGTGCCCTATGACATAAGGTATTGTGCGGTCGGTTGAGTCGAGTGGAACAAAGAAACGTCTTTAGAACGACTGTCGGGGGACGAATAGAGGGGGCGTGATGGAATTTAATTAGTGAACAATTGCTTGACCGTGTCTATTGTTTCTCAATCGTTTGCTGAACGCAGTGAAGGTGGAATTCCAGAAGCAGATCTGAAGAATTGCCTATTGCATCATTCCGCCGCGGTTTCGGCTTTCGCACGGTTGTTGAGACCTCATTCGCTCAAGTTTTTTGGAACCAAATTGTGGCGTGCAGCTGAATTCATGAGAATCCACGTATGTAGGTTGGAAGTGGCAGATGAGATTGAGGTGAGATGTGTTGAGGCACAGCTGGCTTTTCGTGGTTGGGAGGGTTCATGCCCTTATGTGTCTGATTACCGAAAATGCTTTGGGCTATGAAACACTTGAAGGACCACTTGTAAGGCACATTTTGCTTGTGGAACAGTGTATAGGATGCATTTGCATAAGGGTCATAGGATGCGCCGCAACATTTCTGTGACATTCACTGTGCTCTAACATTAAGTTAAGAATACGTTAAAAAAGAGGCAATTGTGCCCGCAGTCGGACTGTGGATTGCTGGTTAAGTATACCGACTCCCACTTTAGGCATCTGGGCTCAATCCCCCAGACGAACGAAAGTCAATCACAGCACTCAGAGTACATTCCTGTTTAAAAAAGAAATTCTCAAACATCGCTGTTAATCGGCAATAATAAACTGCTCGTAATCGGCATAAGACTTTGAGATTCCAAATCGTTAGAGAAGAATAGAACACACAATAGAACTGCTAGACCCAAGTCCAAATCGGACTGTAGAAAGAGGGGCGATGGAAGGAAATGAAGAAAGTGTAAGTATCATTGGTTCTCTGTTAATCTTTACCCAGGTAAATATGACCATTCTGGTGGCCTTCTCAGGGACACAAGTCAACCTTGAACCCATAATAATCAACAAGACCACACTAATTCATCCCAGCGTGGTCAAATCTTCTTCTTCTGCTGGTGGCGCTACAGTCCGGGTGGACCTGTGCCTCAACCAGTAAGCCTCTCCAGCCGTCACGATCTTTAGCCAGCTGTCTCCAACTGCGCACTCCAAATCGATTGAGGTCCTTCTCCACCTGGGTGCGCCATTGGTTCCGTGGGCGTCCTCTATTGCGTTGTCCCACTGGTTCGGAGTCGAAGACTTTTCGGGCTGGAGCAGTCTTGTCCATGCGCTCAACATGGCCCAGCCATCTTAGGCGTTGAATCCGTAGACGCCTGATAGGCTCATGCCGCTGTACAGCCCGTACAGTTTGTGGTTGAATCTTCTTCTCCAATAACCATCAACGCAGACAGGGCCAAAGATTGAACGCAGAACTTTTCTCTCGAAAAGACCAACTGCTTCTTCATCCGCTTTTGAGATTGTCCATGCCCCCGCACCATAAAGCAGGACAGGGTGTTATATAATGTTAGCTTCGTCCTTCGAGAGAGGACTCTACTACTCAATTGCTACTTGAGCCCAAAGAAACAGCGATTGGCAAGAGTAATTCTGCGTTTAATCTCGGTACTGATGTTGTTCGTACTGTTCACTTGCGAGCCGAGGTAGACGAAGTCCTTGACTACCTCGAAGTTATAGCTGCATATGGTGACGTTTGGCCAAGTCGTCGATGTCGTGCGTCCTTTCTTTATGACAGCATATACTTCGTTTTGCCCTCGTTCACCGCTAAACCCATTTGGCCGCCTCCGCTTCAATACCAGCAAAGGCTTCGTTGACGGCTCGCTGTGTTCTGCCAATCACGTCAATGTCATCCGCGTATGCTAGCAGTTGTACGGACTTTTGGAAGATCGTGTCTCTTGTGTTAGCGTGTGAGTTCTACACGATCTTCTCAAGAATAATGCTGAAAAAGTCACATGACAGCGCGTCGCCTTGTCTAAAACGTTTTTGACATTGAAGGTCTCGTTACCGACTTTGATGAAGTAACGAGAATTCTCCATTGTCATCCTGCACAACCTGACGAGTTTGGCAGAAATGTCAATACTAGACATGGCCTTGTATAGGTCGTCTCTAAGCGCGCTGTTGTATGCGGCTTTGAAAGCGACGAATAGGTGGTGGGTATCGATCTGCATTTCTTGGGGTTTTTTCCAGCATTTGCCGTCATGTGAAGGCACTGGTAAGGACCTATCAGGTTGTTGACGAATGGTTTCAGGCGCTCACACAAAACGGCAGAGAGGATCTTATAGGCGTGGTCAAATACCTTGTCAAATACCACATCAAGTCAATCGCAGAGCGTGCTACCAGAGCACTGTGGAACAATAGACGTCTATTCGGCAGGTCTTGGGTTATTTCATGTCCCAATATTATACAAAGTGGTTGCAAAGTGGCTAGAAAGAACATCACATACGGGGCCATCGTCTGGTGGCCTAAAACACCAGATCCGTAACAGCTCTAAATGCTATTGTCGGGCTAACTCCCTTACCAATGTTCGTAAGGAAGTAAGCTTTCGAATATGCGCTCAAACTGCAGCTGGAGTATAAATGAAAACCAAACGACTTGACGGGTCACTTCAGTATACTTGGTGTACTATTCTGTACAATGCCCAATATTATGGCTAGGCAGCCTTGTTTCGGCAGGCTTTTTGAGGTTGCTTTTGAGCATAACAACTGGACCAATGGTGTCCCAACACTAGACCATAGAAGTGTGGTATGCTATACAAACGGATGGAATATGAATTCTGGAGTTGGTGCCGGAGTCTTTGTACCCAACGTAAGTACATACTGCTGTATCTTGGTGTCTAGTCCTACTGCCATCGAGATCTGCGACAGAAAAAATCTCCTCAAAGGTATTACAATTCGGACAGTTAGGTAGAATTCAAGGCATTATTACCGTCCAACCAATTGGACTCTAAAGCGGTCACATGCTGCTATGACGTACTACAATCATTTGCCAGATACAATAAAGTAAATCTAGGCTGGGTCCTTGGACACAGGGAGACTTCAGGCTACGGATCCGTAGATGAGTCCGCGAGGGCTGGCTCCCAATCTAATGTCAATTGGGCAGCAGCTACTACGCTTATTAACAAATGGTAAAACAAACTTCGCCTAAACCAATGCACAAATGGTCGTGGTCTTAGCCAATTCAAACGATTAATCAGGCCTAATTCCTATAAGCATATACACATACTCTCTTTTATGAGGGAACTAGTACGCATTTTGGCCTAACTCCAATAGATCTGTGGAATTCAACATCTTTGCTCAAACTTCGCACTCGAATTCGTCATGTTGATAGTCGTATGGGTCCGAAAAGAAATTTTGGTGGGATAATTGTTAAGTCCTCGAGGTCTTGAAAGAAATGTCGGCGATTAGTCCCATTTTCTTTTCATGGTAATGAGGATGACAATGGTCATTACCATCGCTAGCAACTTTTTCTCGCATTGAAGGAGTTTGTCGGTTGTTGCGCTCTTCGACATTGGCCAAAGCCTGTGTAATACACTTTTTCGTTGACATTACCTGGGATGGGTCAGTTTCTACCTCTTTCCTGGCAAGTTCATCCGTTGCTCCATTGCCTGTTATTTGCCTGGGTGTTAGCTTTATCGAGTACTGCATGCTGAGAATATTGAGCTCTAGAGAGCTCTGTGCTGAGAAATTTTGGTGCTGAAATTGTTTCAATGGCCGATTGACTTTCAATTAGAATGGTGGTATTTCCAATATTTCATTGGCTGCCTCTACCCCTTGGAAAAATACTTCTATAGTCAGAGGGTTCTCATGGAGCAGTGCATGTTTATCAATTCGGAGAAAATTGCGTGACCTTGTACCTTGCAACATATTCTATCCATCAGTGTATATGCATCTATTTGTACGTTTCTGTAGAGCTTGATTTTGATCCTCCGAGCAAGAAATTCTAGCATTGGGTAAGGCCACTCACAAATGGGCCCCTTCTACTTTTGACTAAGTTATCATACTCTATTAGAAAACCTACTTGAAGCAACACCCTCTTTTGATGACAGGTTAGGTTAGGTTAGGGTGATTGCCATCTCTTTAGCAGTTGTGACCCACTTAGATCGTGGTTGGATCCCGTGCTTTCCACCGGCTCGTCTTAAAGGGGCTAAATTAATGAAAATGAAATAAACCTAGGGACTACCTAATGGTATTCTAGTGGCTTATTTCGACAAGTTCACTCCTCTCCTGAATAACGGCCAAATAGTTTTCCTGATAAACTTAGTTATGTCTTGTATCATTAAGTGTGACAATCCCTCTAGGTTACTGAAAAAGTGGTTCCCTAGTATATCTTTTCTAGTTTTTGCAAGGGCTAGACGAGTGCCGAGGAGATGGAGCGTATTTTCTTCCTCCTCCTCGTCTCTACAGCTTCTGCAGTAGTCGTTGTGGGGGTCTCATTCTTCTGGCATGGATACCGAGAAGGCAGTGGCCGGTGATAATGCCCACTACATTCCTGTTTAGTTTTAGGACTATATCTGTTTTGTTTGGATTTAGTGAGGGTCAAATAAGCCTCGAAGTCCTACATGATGACAGGTTAGGCAAGGTTGAAGTGGTTGACTGCTGGTACGACAGCAGTTACAATAAGGCCAGCACAGACCCATTTTGCTACTACGCAGTTCTGTTTAAACCAGTTAGAGCTCTTGAAAGCGTTAGAGATGACTGAGTAAGCCGCAAGATCCCTTTTGGAAGATAGAGCACTTGCAGAGAAGATGTGCGTTCCTTCATTTCACCTCTGCAGCTTCTGCAAAAATCAGTGTAAGAAATGTCTAGTTCAGAGGAGTAAATCTATATGGTGCAGTTCCAGTTTAAAGCGACTGCAGCCATCTCACCGAATTCTCATTGAGGGTTCCGTGAGATGGTATTTTTATTCTGATCCGGCTGAGTGAGCGTTTTTAACGAGCGTAGGCCATTGATGTGTGATGAGATATCCTGTGCTAGTAGACCATGTACCAATTACATGGACAAGCTGTTTTGCAGTAGCAATAGGCATCCCTTGCGATTTCGTCCGTACACAGTTCTTTGGAGTGTCACAGTGCCCCGGGACTAAAGTAAGTTGGATGATGAAATCCTTAGGCTCTTCGTTAAGATATAGCCGGCAAATTAGTCATATAGTTGAAAGTGACTGCACTCAGAGACCACCGTCTGGCCGTCAGAACAGGTGGCGATATCTGTATTTGATATTGCATTGTTTTTAGCCACAACAACGATTTCTTAATGGCTACGGCGTTACAGTGATTCAGATGTTTCAGCATTCATCCATCTTCAATCCTTTTTCCTCTTTGACGCAGTCTTTCGAGCGGGAGCGGCAGCTCCTTTCAATTCCTTGGCTGCCTCCGGGGCTTTCTTCACGGTCCTGGCGGCGGGATTCTTCTAAACCTTACTCATGGCGGTTTTTTCTCCACCAGCGCCGGCCTTTGGTTTTTCAGCGGCAGCCTTGGCGGCCGGATTTTCACCTTTTCTAGTCTTTGCTGTAGGTGCCATGTTAAATCGCTAACAGCACACAGAAGAAACGATTCAATCCAGCGGTTTGAAGTTGATGTTCTTTTCGAACGCAGTCTACCACATCGCGACATCATACAGCGGTATGGGTCTGACTAGCCAGTTGACCATGCGGAGCTGTTTTGATGAAAGGTTAGAGAAGCTTGATCGGGCTGATGGATATACAAGCAAACACAGGATACACCCATCTGACCTCACATGGAGAGCAGTGATCAAATTCACTTCTAAATAGCCAGCTTAGGTCAAAGAGATCTGCAAATATGTAAGTTCGGCGGTTGAAACGAATCTCTTGAAATTGAGTGTTTGCTGTTATACATGTTCAACGGATGAGTAACTTCACTTTCCCCACTGCTCGCAAATGTGCACCGAAGCGTTTCGAAATCGGGACAAAAGTGGAATATAAGAGCCCTCAGATCAGAAAATCGAAATGGATTTACATTTCCGTGAACCCTATAAAGTCATTGGGCTAAAAAGGCAGAACAGTCACAGTCACATCCAGGGCAAGTTATACGTCCAATTGTTGGAGGAGAGACCATGGAACAGGTCAGTAGCCAAGCGTTGAAGAAAAAAAAAAAAACGCCTGTGAGCTTTGGTATTTTATTAAATTTTTATTTATTTTCGCAGACAAGCATTCTTTCAAACTAAGCCTCTCAGTCGTGTTTTCGGTCTAAAGTCAGGGTTAGATTTATAAGCAAGCTTAATATTGCCTTTGAGATGTAGGTCTGTACCTTGGCGGATGAAAGCTTGGACAAGCAAAGTCACTGAAAAGAGCCTCTGAGCTGCTAGGATAAAGTTTAGAAGAAGAGAATCCTCCGCCGAGATCTGCCCAGGTAGTGTAAGCAAGCTTAAAACTGCCTCTGAGCTATTCCATCTTGGGATTTAATTGTGGAAGGGAAGCAAGTTTCGAGATTCTGTTGATTCAGTTAAAGTGTATGTCGGTGGTTTAGCCTGGACTGATAAGTTCTGTATTTCGCAGGTTTCCGAGTCATGGACGATACCTAGCGAAACGGAATGATAGATGGGAAGAAAGCGATGACTATTGTAACAGAATGAAGAAAAAGAAAAGAATATTATTTGTGTTCCTTTTTGTCTGATAGGTTAATTAAATAAATAAGTGAATTTTAATGGAGACTGTTTTTATTCATCGAGAGCGATGAGTTTTCAGGATGGCCGTGTTAGAGCAAAACACAGACACCCCGAAAATTAGCTCGTAGTACGAGTGTGAAGAGAGTCTATTTCTTCCGTAGGTATAGTACGGTTGAGTGAAATCCTTTTCCACTCGAGTCACTAATTGGTTGAGTGGCTAGGGGAGTATCTGTGATCGTATTCGAATTTTGTCGGTCGAAGCGATAGGAGCGCTGGTCGATACACCACAGATTCGGGTTTTGCATAAAAGTGATTTATCAAACATAAGCTAGCCTCTTATCGCTGACAAAACTTAATCACTGTTCTCTACCCATTTTCTTTTTGGGTCAGTCATACTATTTTGCTTGTACCATACGCCGCTGCCTACACAATAAAGTCAAATTGCTTATACGTGTACAATGTACACTCAATTCTAACACTGTATATGTTTTGTTTGTTATTCATTCTTGGGCTTATTCTCATATTATACATTGAGGATGTTTTTTCTTAGTAGTAATTAAGGTGGGACACATTTGTACTTTATCCATTTTATGGGCTTCATAGGGTATCTTAGGCAGGGCCCTATAGATTCGTGTCAGACAAAAATTTGGCTCCAACTTAAACTTCATACTCTGCCCATTCAGACTTTGTGAAAAAATTAAATTCATCACAACAACTACAGTCAAGGCCAGAGTGAACACTTAACACCTTCATTACCTCGAATCAACGAACACACCCTCAAAAGAATTCCAACCACACCACTCCTCCACACTCGGAGTCTTTCACAATGCACAGTAATTCAAGACGCCATAGCATTCCAGTCAACCCACACGTCCGCCTCTGAAAGAGCACGCGGAAGAATCTGTCCAAAAACGGAAGCAGTCCTCCGGTTTATTCATCACTGTCAACACAATCAAAATCTCGTTAGCCGAAACCCTTCCATTTGCCCTTCCTGCACGTCCCTCAGTCGTGGGAATTCGATTGGGCACGATTTCCCGAAGCGCAGACAGCCGCAATTCCGAGCATCGCTTATCAAGTCTAAACGAAGAATGAAGACATCAATTCGCTTATGAGTCTCTGACATTTCCCACACACTCCACTTCGGTGGAAAACGCACTGCACGGAATCTGGCCTTTGTTGTGGACCATCCGTCCGGCCCCAACTGCCGGGGAGTGCCTCACGTTCACCTTTTCCCGGCCCGAGTTCCTAATCTTTGCCGTCGTCAACAATGAGAGTGGCTGTGTAATTTATGAAAATTTCCAGCCGCGATCATAGTGCATCATCTCATCCATTTGACCGATATCGTCGTTTCCATCAACATTGGCATCCGCAACTGCTGCCTGCTCCACCAACACCAGAACCACAGCCGCCGCCATCAGCATCGCCCCCAGCAGCAGCAACTGAAAGACTGCACAGCGAGCTTTTGGAGGGCAATAAATAACGATCGTCGCTGCAACGTTGGGCCGCGTCGCAATTGTGGCATATGGAAATGATCTAATAACGGGACGACGGACACAGTTCCTTCTCCATGCGGTTGTAAATCTTTCAAATCCCCAATGACCTGGCAATGGACCATAAACTGCAGCAGTGGATCGCAGCTTCTCATGGCAGATTGGCACTTGCATTCGCTGGTTATGTCATCTTCACGAGGAACCCATGCCTCATAGTGGAGAGACAATACGATTACGGTATGACAAATGCATCAGCGAAAGGGTGTTCGGGTTGATAGACATCAAGTGCTTGACGGTGTCTAGACATGCGAAGCTCGTTAAAACGCACGCATCCCTCTTGACAAATGACTGCAGTAGACGTGGCTTTGCATGCATGGTGATTCTGTAGACATGATGTATGTGCAGACAATGGTTGCAGTTTGCAGCGTGTGTCTAGGATTAGATGTATCTAGGACGAGAATGTTGCCAATAAACGCAATGCAATAATTAAAAGATTTACATCTTGACTTCAAACATTTGCATAGAGACTTCGTAGACTGATTCCGCTAAGAAGACAAGTTAAGGAGAATTGAATCTGTTGTTTTCTAGTCTTACAGATACGTCGACCGTCTGATCGATACGTTAAACTGTGTTTACTTATGCTCGCTATAAATGAGTTTAAAGTCGCAGCACTGCCGAAATAATAGGCAATTTACATTTCGCTTTAAGCCCGATCTTACTGCCTGAAATAATTGTCAGTAAAGTGGGCCTTAAAAAATTGAGAGTTGCAGAAGTAACGATTTATTTTCTCTAACATCACCCACAAATTTGCATAAGATTCATGAATTCACGAAAAATGTACGGAAAGCTTTTCCGTGGTTCATATTTGCGATTGTGAATTACGTTGCGGCGCCGAACGTGCGTAACATGTGTAGTCTAGCCAGCGATAGTGGGACCATTGTGGTGAAAAATCACTCAGGTACACAAGACCATGTACAGTTTCCAAAGACTTTGGAAAAGGCAGGTTTGAATTTTAAGATTGATAGGTACTGATTAACAAGGACACAATAAAGTACAATGTAACGAAACGTTACTCCTCAATGCATATTGTTACTACAGTAAGCCCCAGTTAGTTGCGTTTGCTAAAATTCATGTTCTTAGATGCATTTTACCGAGGAACACAATTACAAGAACCCAGCATAATTGCCTTGCTGATGCAATAGAGGAAACCACGCTTTATTTACTAGTAAAATCTAATAAAGCCGATTGTAAAAATTAAAAAAATGTGTGTTTGCATTCTCCAAAACCATGTTTGAAGAAACTGTAGCTCCAGACAACCTTATTTGGTTAAACCAAACTGTAATAGCTCCGTCCACCTGGGGAAAAGCTCCACGCCTTAATCGTTTGCTTGCAAGAGTCTTCGACTTTTCAAGAATGGTATCTTGATTCGGTATAATCCGATTCAGCGTCGACCTGCAGCGTTCGTATTTGGCACACAATCTACTACCCGCGGTGAGTTGGTATCATGCACGATATGATGCCGGGACTTAGGAAAAAATACAATATCATCAAAATCATTAAGGTACTTAGAGAACGAACGGCATGCATGGGCACCACATGCGCTCTACGGTCGACTAAGTCAGATGCTCTGACCCCAATGCTTCATTTTATACTTTTGGACCTATGTACACATTAAAAGCAATCAACATACAACGCCATCAGGCTCAGAGAGTCTGGATGCTGGACAAAGCAAGTCAAGAGTCAAGTCAAGTCAAGAGATATTGTATCATTGCAAATGGACTATCAAATGACTTTGATATTCCAGTCCCAGAAAATGCGCAATTGTATATGTGCATGGATTTTAGCTCGACAGTCTCCACTGACGACATGAATATGGGCTGCAGAGTCGGTGCGGATGTGTTTTCAGAATCCCTGAACACCCGTAAGCCCTATAGACTGCCCGACAATTCCAGAGAGTTCCGAGCAGAACTATTTATAATCCGGGAAGCATGCCCTCAAGTCAAAATTCACCCAAATATCAGCCAAGGCAAAAGGTTTGCCGTGATAGTCAAGTAGCCGTTAAAGCTATTGCTTCCTTTGCTTCACTTTCGAAATTAATTCAGGAATGTCGGGTTGGAATAGCGCCGTTAGAAGCCAAGATCATTTTTCTAGTTCATAGTGACATCCTAGGAAATGAGTGTGCTGATGAACTTGGTAAGCAGATATCTGCCCTTCAGCGTTAGCACGCAAGGGAGGTGTTCATCTCACTGCAATCAGTTAAGGCTTATGTATCTTTATACTTCTTAATACAGCAAACCTTATGGTGGCCCACACAGACAAACTGGAAAATATGGACTAAATACAAACAATCTAACACAAAAGACACTTTCGGAGAACATAAAATCCTTTTTTTAAGATCTTCGATTTTCGTTTACGTAACACACCTTAAGGAAAATTGAAATTTCCCATTCGATGATTCTGTCTCCACTGGATTTCTTCAAGATATGTTTATTACCGGGCTTGATTCGTATCCAGTGGAGTAGGTTATGTAACAACGCCTGAATGACGACTGGATGGCCAGTTGGTAGAGTGCCTGCTCCTGGTTAGCAGGGTTCCCCGTTCGAATCCCAGTGAAAGCTAAGTTAATACGCTTTTATCTGGTTTTCAAATCTGGCCAGTCACCATTTGCTGTTGGGATCAAATCAACGGCACTATCACTGGAGTAGTCAATCAGTGCTAGTAGTCTGACTATGGGCAACACAATGGACCAATATGCGCTGGATGGTGAATGCACTAGCAGCCCGCCTACTTAACCTAACCGAACAACGCCTAAAAACGTCAATCCTATTGCTAGCTTGATGAAGCGTTTGGGCAGTAGTTTGGATGATGCTTCCAAATAATCTGTGGCCATTTGTGTCGAATATTCTCTTCCAGACAGCATGTGCATATGTTGCTCTTCCCACAGCTCACTGTTCGTATTGTGTAACATTATAGATAGACATTATAGATTAGATAGTGGGCATGAATACAAGTGCAATAAATTAAACAAGTTTTTGTTGAACCACACTAACGAATGGGGTCTCATCCCTCAATCCACTGACAATGCTTTGACCCTAAGAACGCGTCTCAGACTGAAGTCGAGCTAAGTCATCCTTGTGAATCATAGGTTTCCTTCGCTCGTGGAAGACCTTACATGCGCAACCCTTGCTTGATTTAGAAGCCAGTCTCAACTATAATCCGGGACATTACCTCGTCTGCATTGAAACTAACTATTGACAAACATGATAAGACCATCGCGAAGACCACATACCAATAAGACCCCTAAGTAACTCATGAAAGAATGTAGCTTGCACCGTGTTTCTCAGATATCCCAAACCACCTTTGCGACAAGGTCACTTAAAAAGTGATTCATAGCATGGTTGCATGATGAATTGATTTTATGATGCAATCAAGTTCTCTCTGTTGATCTCAAATCAGCGGAGATCGACTTTGAGATAACCTGAAACTGAGATAATTCAACCAGCTGACAAGTTAGTCTTGATCAATACCAGGAGCTCGTTAACCATTATTTGGTGCGACGTAGTTTACCAGGCGATGGAAAAACTCACGGATGTGACTGAGAGCTCTTGGGTGGAGTTTAAACGATATGAAAGCAGTCAGTCAAGAACCACAATCCATCCCGACGTCAGATTTGTGACAACTCTTCACCTTCCCGGGCGTTGCCGCACTCAATCATGAGGCCATTGACATCATCGCGGCTAAATATAGAAAATCAAAACAGTATCTTCCGAGGCCACACGTGTGGTAGAAGAGTCGGTGGTCAGAAGATGCTGGGACATCTAGATGGAACCGATTCCAAGAAGTGTTTAATTACCTCAGAGCAGTCACCATCGCCCCTAGTGCTTCCAGTCGTTTATCCGTTTTCCAGCGAGAATCATTTCATTCATTATTCATACAAATCGTCTCGAAATTAGCCAGAATCGATGCTCACGGTTATGACTGAATGGATTCGCTGGTAAACCGCCGAAAACATCGATACCGGTCTATCTGCATAGCTCAGAGTGGCGCGACGCGGCGTCCAAGTCAACAACAGATGTTTGAATATGATATTAAGCGTCTGCCATAAAAGCAATTTATGACAGAATTAGGGGGGATTAACATGCCACAGAAACTAAGTCACAGCCGCAATAGTTCGGCCAAGTCACCAGCACAGAGGCCTGAGACAGTAAGGGAACGCGCAAGAGAGCACCCGCGGCCAGCTCGGCCAGCTACGTATCTGCTGTGCCGTTTCGCTTTCATTCCTAAGCAACCACGTCCGAACGACGACGGGCAACTGACTTAATCAAGAATTCATTATCGTGTTGACATGAGTTAGTACAAGACTGCCAATTCCATCGAAAGTGTTTGAGGAAACACGTTTGGCCTGATTAGCATCTTAGCCGTTCTTGCGGCTGCGCACGAGAGCGGGTGGCGGCTCTCTGAGTCAGACAAATTGTGTTGTCGCCTCTTGAGCAGAGGTCTCGCAGAAGTGACAAAATGAGGAAGCGTCGCAAAGAATGATGAAATATTTAAAAATTTTAAGGCCGCTGCTGCCCAGAGACTGTGTGTGGTTCTAATGACAAGGCGATTTATTAGCATTGTTTGAATGCGTTGCTGGTAGCGGTTTTTTTTTTATGCTGAGATTGATAGGATGTTGGCTTGTGGTTTGCAGTGATTTATGGATGCTATTCGCAAGTCTTTTGTATGCCTGTTGAATGGTGAGGAATGGCTGTGACTGAAGTCAGTAGGCACTGTAAATAGGAGGCGGGCACCATTGCATTTCCGGGCTTAGTATTATCTGTCGGAGGTGGTGACTGTATTCTTAGACAGGAGCGCTGTATGGAGCTGAGGTACTCGGTTGATTGAATGACTTCTTTAAGGCCTTGAGCGGAGCGACGGACGTTGGAATTGAAATAAAGAAAGAGCCCACTGTGCGTCCCTTGTCTTCATCTTCAGTGACCTGCATGATCCTTTAAATAGTGGAAAAGAAGAACGCACGAGACAACTCCAGGCCACTTGATCCTCCGCAATAGTCTCAAGTCCATCAGGAGTTATGCACAAGCGCAAAATGGAGAGTTCTTGCACATGGCTTACCACTTCGTCGTGGGTCTTGCAACTAGTCGCTTACCTGATGGAATCTAAGCAATTCAAGGCTTGCCTTTAAAAGCGAAGACGCTTGAGCAGCCGAATCATCCCGCAAAGTGGGCCTAAAGTAAATCAAGGGAGTGAAGCGAGTTCTTCGACTTTGAAAGGGAAATATGGCCGATCAAGCACCGTTGAAGGAATACCCATGACCAAATGTCTTGAGGCGCTCAACAACTCTCGAGATATGAATCAAGCGGGCTTTGAAAGGCAAATAACGCCAGTCTTTGAATCGAGAAGTCCCTCAGCTGCTCTGGTAGACCATCCCAGAAGATTGAGTTAATGTAATGAAAGCGTGCGATCTTTACCTTTTAAGGAGAAATACGCCCAAGCTTTTGATACAATCAATTGTCCGGTAGTCAGCCAGACAGTCGCTTAGATTCCAGTTGAAGACGAGGAGGACCAAGACGCTTGTGCAGCTGAACCAGCCCGAGTTGAAGTAAAAGAAGGTCGCTAAGTGCGTTCCTCTTCTTCTTTTTTTCTGGTGGAGCTACAGTCCGGGGTGGACCTGAGCATCAACCAGCAAGCCTCTCCAGCCGGCACGATTTTTAGCCAGCTGTCTCCAAATGCGCACAACAAGTTGATTGAGGTCCTTCTCCACCTGGGTGCGCCATCGGTTCCGTGAGGTCCTTTATTGCGTTGTCCCACTGGTTCGTAGTCGAAGCGCGTTCTTCTGGTCAGCATAAAAACCGCGATCAAATATGTCCGACCTTTGAACACAGGCATCGCCGTTGGAAACATGGTTGGAGATACTCTCGGCAAAACGAAGCAAATCCCTCTAGGAATTTAACACGTCTGTGTCCTTTGAAATGAGAGGACAGAACATTTAACTTGAGGGTTTGTTTGACTGTTGCTGAGAGAGCCGTAGTGGCGAACTAAGTCGCTTGTGCAGCTGAAGGAAGGTGGACGATGGAGTTGACATAGAAAAAGCGCGTTCTTAGTATTTAAAAGCAAAATACCGTCGCGACACATGCAGGCGCCGGGCTGTTGCTGAAGTAATCCTGGTCGAGCAACTATATCATTTAAAAAGCAGAGTAAATCCGGAAGGTGTTATCGAGCTTCGGCCTTAGACACTTGTCTGACAGTCGCTGAGGAGGACGAAGACAGTTGAGCTGTTAGACTGGCTTAGAAGCGGAATTGAAACAAGGCCAGCCGGAGAACTGTTTCCCTCGCCTTCGAAGCGAAATATAACCTAACGTAATAATACGTCAGAATACAGCCGAATGTAGGAAGTCGATAGTCACCGTAAAGAGCTGGCAAACAATTTGTCTGTCAGAAGAACTGCTTTCATCCAACTAAGCCATGTGAATGACTGGAGCATTTGCAAAATTCGAGCCAAGTTCAGTAGTCCAAGTCCAATATGACTTGAAACCCTTGAAACCGGGAGAAATTAAGACTTAAGCATTTGTCACCACTTCGATCTTGGTATCGTCTTAAGTCTCTTGAACCTGCGACTTTGTGGGCGGAAATGAAGGCTTAAGCCTTTGTATCCACTTTAATCTTGGTGTCTTCCTAAGCCTGTTGAATATGCGGCTTAGAGTAGCCAGAAGCAGTCTTCAGGGGATGACAGCTGACAGCTCTCTATCTTAGAACTCAATTTTACTTTGTACCATGACCCATCATCGTTATTCTGGTATTTGAAAAAATGCAAAGTGAAGTTTTGTCCGGACACTGTTCTAGTTAAAGTGCATTTCAAGCCGTATTTTCAACCTGAGTCCTCACCTTCACCAGAAAATGAAACATCCTATCTTCTTTCAGATTCCATTGTCAACATTTATTCGTCCATTCTCAACCGCTTCAGAAGGTTCCTGGCTGCGGATACTGACTGCCAGGATCAGAATCATCCGGCAGCAGACTTCCCTCTTGACTGGGCAGTATTTCGAAATTATAGTTCGGAATCACACCGTCGCCATTGTCCTGACTGATGAGTCTGCCTTGTCCGTCGTACACCGAGATTGGAACGTCAGCCGCTGTCATCGACACCATCACCAAGAGAACAGCCAGGCCCAGTACCAAAATCTGCAAGAAATTCAAAAACGATTTCAAAAAACCCATTCCCAACCATACCTTCGGCTTACCTTTTTGTCCATGATTATGCTTGCACTCAACGTAGGACAACATAAACACTATCGCAGTCGAATGCTGTTTTGGGCCTTTTATAGGCACCTTCCGTAGCCACAGCTCTGCTTCTGACTGAGGTGTGAACGAGTGATGCAATAGGCTGGACTGGAGTGGTGTCTTTTTTTTGGCATTTTTATCAGACTTTGTCTAATTGTTGATAGTCGAGTGTTAAATTATTACGCCATCGCTAATGGCTCAATTATGGACGCGCAGAGGGCCGCATGCACAGAGCACGCATTTTGAATCTGGCATTCGGATTGACGCAGACTTTGTGTCAGCATAAGTTTGTTTACCCACTATTGGCCATTTAGCGGTGTTTTGAAGCACGAGCTTGACGGCAGAGGCTATTGATTAGAGCATGGTGTCTTCCGCAGCCACAGGGTTAACCAGAAGCGTGGTAATTGGTTCCGCAAATATTTTCCTTTATGTGTTGCAAATGGACATGGACGGCTGACCTATTTATTCGCAATGTCATGAGACTGGTGGTGGTGATTTTTTAAAAAGCATATATATATGCATGGTCTTGTGGGGGCTTGGAGATAAGTGTGTTCTGGGATTTGGCGTTCGTTGTTGACTGGAGTCGTCGTGCGGGATACTTAATAATCAACAAGGGAACTCCGTTCACGGGTGTTCATGGTCACTTATTTATTTGTCAGTGAAGTGGTGATGAAAGGAAAGTGTTAAATGGGATCATAACTCGCATGGGCTGGACTGACAGTGAAAGGTGTTTCCGTTCGATTTCGTGGATCAAATCAGGCGGGAAAGCGGTTCGGACTAGGACTAGAAGGACTGAGGCACACAAAATAAGCATCTGGATCATATGTCGAGGAACATACATGTAAACGCTATCCGGATTAGAGAACAAATTTAGTAGAAATGTTGCACGGGTTCGAGATAGTTATCTCCGGTGGTGCATTTTGATCCCACAGTGACTTCGTTGTCTGTAGTCTATATTAACCAGATGATGAAAGTTAAGTGTCAAAAATCCGGATCCGGAATCCGAAATCCGGATTAGAGAAATAAATCGAATCGAATTTTATCTCGCTTATGGGAACAGGGCATGATGGAAGTTTTAATTTACCAGTGACATCGTCGAATGTCTACATAAAACGGTTTTCGGTTTATGCATGTATTTTCCGGATTAGATACAAATCTCAGATGTCTGATCCGCCTCACTTTCACGGAAGATATCGTCCGTATCAGAGTCAATTTATGAACCTTTCCTGACTTCGTCTATTCTCCAATGTGGAATATTTTTCAAAATTCGGATGAATGCCGAAGTAAACATTTTCCGCAATAAAATGCTGTCTGATGGCTCGAAATAATGCCTTACCTGACTGTCTTCCACTTCGTAAGGAGAAGTCAATCCAAAGAAGGCGTACACACACAGGACGTCACCTTTGAGAGTGCTTCTAGGCCGAACTTTGGGAAACTTAGGCTGAACAGGGCTGAAGTCAATTGTGCAGGCAAACCATGATGATGAAACAAGAAAAAGTGAAGTTGATATAATGAACAAGCACAGGTCTCCCCATCGAGTGCAATAATTGCTGAGTTCTTCGTTTTTCGTTGCCGAAGTAATGCCGGAATTTTAAATTCCAGGCCGACTTTATTTCAAGCCACCGAATGTCCTAGTAAATGCCTTAGAACAAAGGATCCAAACAGGATCGAGGCGGGTTGCTACAGTGGCGGCAATCACCCCAACCTAACCTAGTCAATTCCTGAACACAACTTCGTTCAGTAATTATCCGAAATAAAAGAAAAATAATCTGACTGACCTTAACCGGGCTTAGAATTACAGAGTTATTGAACCAGTTCATGAGACGATCCGAATTGACGTCATTTCCCATGTCCAATAACGAAGCTATAATTCCTCTCTAATCCGTCTGCGACGAAGTCTTCCACTCCGAACCAGTGGGACAACGCAATAGAGGATGCCCACGGAACCGATGGCGCACCCAGGTGGAGAAGGACCTCAATCAACTTGGTATGCGCAGTTGGAAACAGCTGGCTAAAGATCGTGCGGGCTGGAGAGGCTTACTGGTTGAGGCCCAGGTCCACCCCGGACTGTAGCGCCATCAGAAGAAGAAGAATAATTCCTCTCTAATCCGGATTAAGCACTCAAAGAGGTTGTTGACTTCCAGATCATGCCAGGAAGTGCCTAATAGCCATTAACACTTTCGGAGCCCGAAAAATTCGAACGATTTCCATATCTGACGATCAAAGCTCATTCTCCTTGAATATTGCTAAGACAGCACCCCTTGAACGATCACATAAAACCCACCAATCAAAATCAAGAAAACCACTTAATTTTATCAAAAAAATATCTTATTTAATAGAAAAAAACTTAAGACTGCACTTAATCTCATATTCACTCATTAATTGACTAAACGACGATCTATTCGGATTCCGCGGAGGCAGCAATCACTGGCTCGGCTACTGCCTCGGGCACATCTTCGACAACTGCTACGGGAATATTTTCCACGACTTCCTCAACGATTGGCACTGGAATTTCCTTAACAACCTTCACGACTTCTTTCACGACCTCTTCAACTGGCTCGATCAACTTTGGGGACCTCGATTTTGGTTCTTCCAGCTTCAGAGACTTCTCTTTGGGTTCTTCCTTTGGCAGGTCCTTGGCGGCGAGGGCAGCGTCAGAGATTTCCTTGTTGATATTGGTGCCAACTGGAACGAATCCATTCTCATCGGCGGTGTATGTCACAACGATCTCGTCACCGTTGGCATCGATGTACTTGTACGAGCCGGTGATCCTGATTCCCTTCTCCTCTTCGCTTCCCATGCTGACGATCTCGGCGTTCTCCTCCCTGAAGCTGCCATCGCTGGACTCGTACAAGAAGTTGTATGAACCGTCGGCATTCTGATTCGACTCGCTCTTAATGATGGCAATCACCTCGGGTGCCTCAGTTGCGTCAATCAAGTTCTCCTCTTCTTCCACGCGGATTGGAACGGCGGCAGCGAAGGCGACGAGGGCCAAAATCAGTGTCTACGAAAAGAACAGATCAGTCCCGATCTACGATGGACGCTGATTAGGATACTTACAAGCTTGAACATGTTGAGTGATCTACGGAGGGGCTAACGAAGAACTACGTGATCTGGCTAGAACGTTAGAGGCTTATATACCGCCTAGAATTAGCATATATCGTCGTCTCCAACACGATACGTGAGATGAGAGATGATTCCCAAAAAAAAACCGTGTTATCTCTGTTAACAGACCGTCAGGGGCGACAATGGAAGGCGAAACTTGTTTCGTTAGCGCGGCCATGAGCCGCTCCGAAATGGCAAAGGTAAAGGTGTGAGTCCTCAGCTGCCGAAGTTTCTTTAAGTTTAATGTTTGTTTATGTTTATTGATGAGGTTTCCAGCTGCTTCCAGCTGACGAGGCGTGTGTGGCTTGTGAATCGTCCTCATTGCAACCGAGACACAGAGAGAGAGAGAGAGAGAGAGAGAGCGAGAGAAGAAGGAATGATTTGGGAATATGGTATGATATGACTCATGGCAATGGGACGCGGATCATATGGAGTATTTTCCGGTGGAATGAAACGAGATATTCGATTGCTTCCACTGAAAACAAGAGTGGGTTTCCAAGAACTTACGATGACGCAATGGTTTTTACGCTGAAGAGTCTTACCAAGAAGAGGCCAATGTTTCCAGAACTCAGTTCTGGCTCTGGTCACGTCTTTGGTGGATCATCTTTTGTTTGGGGGAACAATCGACAATCGGAAACAAAACAGCTGTACTTGCGGTCAGTCATGGTCAGTGACGTCGTTTCGTTTCATTCAGTCGGAGATCCACTTGTCATTCTGGTGTGGATGCAAATTTAACTGCGGAATTGTTGTGGGTCCGTCGTTAAAGCTTACAGTTCTACTGCGAAGCATCAAGTTGGGGTCTGAGACATTCCAAAGTCAGTAAGTCTGGCCTTGGCGGTGTTTGATATTCTACGGGGTAAGGCATCGAGTAAAGACAATGTTACGAAACAGATTCAATCGATGATGAAGTTCACTAAGAATTCATTGTCGAGTAGTTGTTTTCTTTTGTTCTCATTGATTTGGTGATCGTATTTCATTGTGAGAGAAGAGAATTAACTAGGTTTTGCCAAGCCAAATTGTCGATGCTTTGCACTGCACTGGTGAGTGGACGATAAGATCCACAAAGCGAATGAGCGATGTGCAAACTAGGTTCAGGGTCACTTCGGACTCAAGCAGCACCTTAATGTGTGCATTCGAAAGATAATTCGAGTGACGACCGATTAACAAGAGATCTCGAGAACGTCTCGGGTATTAAAATCATTCGAATGACTGCTAATTATTGACTACTAATTATCAACACAGTTAAAGCAATCGAATGAATTCGATTTTTTTTTATATTTTTTTATGAATGATCCGAGAAGTGGACTATTACTTGAGTTCATTTCCCGTGCGTTTTTCTTGCATTCTAGTTAAGTTTCTGACTAGTATTTCTGGACAAGATCTATTTGTTACTGAAGCGATACATTTATAGAGTTATCTTGGTTTAGTAGGTAGTAATTAGTTAGTAGCCATTCGAGTGAGTTAGTAGTCTTTGGAATAGTTTTGAGACTTGACATGTTGTTCTAATCGATTATCACTCGAATAATCATTCGAATGCCCCCTTCTCGAGAGATCATTCGATTATTAAAATATCTCGATTGCTTAAGTCTCTTTTCTTAAAATCTCACTTAAAATCTACACTACAAAGTCTCACTACTTAGTATTAAAAAAAATCATACGGCGAAGAATTGCTCCTCCTTAGAATAGTCCCCTTCATAAATGTACTCGCGGTTAAGACAGTGACACGTAGAGCCTCCAAAGCCTGCTGAAGCTTACCTTCTTCAGTTGCTAAGTGATAGGAATTCTTGCAAGCGCGGGTTGATTGAACTAAGCGTCCCGTTTGGTAACATACCTTTCACTCTAATGTTACTCAAGACCCTGGACTAGGCGTACATAGAACGACACTACACTGTACACTGCGCCTTGTCACTGTTATAAAATGTGCAGCTCTTGAGATGACAGCTCACAGGGGTGATTTCTAACCACGTATCATCTCAAAATTATGCACATTTGGTGGCTATATAGAAGAAGGTATGTTCCAGTCCAACCCTTTTATTCTTCATCTGGTGGAGTTGTAATGCGTGGTGGCCATGGGAAAGTGGAAACCCTCTTTAATAACTATTCATCATGTGCATACTTTCAAAAGGATAGTTTGAACGGAAAACTCAAAAAGTCAATATCATACGATGACTTTTTGACGGTCTCTGTACATTTATATTGACTCGAGAGCGGTGGATGCCGTGAATAATATGCAGAAGTTGTTTATATTGGAAAGTCGAAGGAGTTGTGGCATTGTACAAATTTCAAAGCGAATGAGTGATATGGAACCTAGGTTCAGGGTCACTTCGGACTGAAGCAGCACCTTTATATGTGCATTCGAAATTTCATCAAAAGATTATCAAAATCATTCGAATGACTGCTAACTAATTATTGACTATTTTTACGAACTGTTGAATGGAGCTACTGTGCTTCGTACAAACTTTAAGTTGGTTGAAGTGGACGAGCTGTGGTTCTCTGTCGTCATTAATTTACATTGGATGTTAACATCAGATCTATTCACTTGTTAGTGAATCCAGAAGGCTTACACAAACCATTGTACGTCAGTCGACCTACTTTGGATAAGAGGTGACTCTCAAAATGTGTACACATGTGGGTCTAAGCAGGTTAGTGGGACAGATGATAGATCATGTCAAGTACATATTCCTGTCTGCGAAGAACCGACTATATTGCAAACAAAACTCTTACCTTAATCGAAGCAGTACATAGCATTTTAGAAATGAAATAGAGGACCATTCAATTTTCGATATTCGCAAACAGCCAAGCAGTGGTTAAAGATGAAATGAATTGTACTTATTACTCCAAACTCATTTGGGATTGTCATAAACCACTAAAGCGACAGGATAGAAGCAGCAGCGTTACCAGATTTAGCAGATTTAGCAGGATTTGACCATAAAAGCAAGATGCAGCAGATTTTTCAGCATTTTTTAAATTCCTGCAGTTTTTAGCAGTTTCTAAAAAATTCGGGTTTAAAGTAAAAGGTGTTAATGTGGCGATGCACATTAGTAGCACACAATGTAACGAAGAACACAGTATTCATGCGTCGAATAAAGAAGGTATAAACATTTTTAATGTTGCCATGCATTTTTAATAAGACTTTCCATATAATCCAAGTCCAGGTTACCCATTGACAGTTTACTAATTCGATATTAGATTTTTAAATCCGCAAACCGTAAGTCCTTAGGAAAAAATTAGTATATTCTCCACATTGGCGATACTAAAAAAAAATGTAGGACTAATATCGAGAAATAAAATTGGATAAATAATATGCGTGAGATCTTTTGAGATCGGGTTTTAACAGCAATGAAATTCAGTCAGTTGAACAAAAAATACTCTCACATGTAATTTTGTTTGAAACTAAAAACGGAATTGCTTCAATAACGAAAATGTTGCATCAAACTTCTGAAAGTATACGCTATTACAACTTCATTCCAACAAATCAAATGTTATCTTTTATGAATTCGATTCAGAAAAATTTTACACAATAACTTTGTAAATATGTAAATTTATAAATTAACATCTTCTATGACAGTCATTATTTATCACGAATAACACATGAATAATACCTAGTGTTTTATACCGACCCCGAACGGCTAACTTTTTTATGGCTTTTCTAGGAGAGTTATTATTCTTTGAGCATTGTCAGTGCCTCGAAAGAGGTGGGGTTGTCCGTGAAAATTATTGTGGTCGTACCGAGAATCTAACCCAGACAGCTAGGTTCAGTTGCTTAGAAATCGACGAACAAACTCGCAACCTCACGGTCGCCGCAATGTATGCTTAATACAACTATGTAAATGCGCTAAAATTAAACTGAAGTAGAAAACTAAACGTCTTAAGGAGAAATCGATCGCAGTGTTTTTTTTAGGATTTTTTTTCGTTCTTGTCCAGCCGACTTAGCAGTTTTTCGTCCTAGCTTTAGCAGGTTTGAACAAAATAATCTGGTAACACTGAGAAACAGGGTATTTTGTGTGTGTTCGGATGATAAACCACAAGGAAATCGACAAGACCGATGCGCAACCGTGTCCCTCTCTATGACTTAATGAGCACTTACATGTATATAGGAGAGAATCTCAAAAACTAGTTCAGCATGTGTATGTTGCCACCAGTTATGGATCAACCTGGAGGGACATAAGCTCTCCAAATAGTTTTCAAGAGGCAACCCTAAAACGACAGAGAGCCTGGAAGTCAAAGAGATCGGATCAAAGAGTACTATGTCACTCTTCATACGACAGCCAATTGTACAATATGGGCCAAAATACCATAAATAAATGCAAGCACTTTGTCTTTTGTTCTTTAGTCTCTGCAAAAGAGGCAGTAGAAAAAAAAGACTTATGACCAGTTTCAAAGTGGAGGTTAAAACTTAAGATCAGCTGAATCTTACTTCGCATTTCGCTCGTCTAAATGTGATCGAGAACAAATTTAGAGCAATTTCCATTTGATGGGTATCCTTGTTACAATTTACATTGTTTTTCGATGTAGTTTCTACAACAACATTTGTAGCGTAATAATAGGTATCCGAAAATGAAGATTTTCATAATCAAACGTGACAAATCACTTTAAGCAATTCCATCTCAGATCCGTGATCAGAAGATCAGCGAAAGAATATTGATAAAAATAAAATGTCAATAAATCATAACAAACTAGTCGCTGAGCAAAAAAGGAACAAATAACTTTTCATTAAATGTCGAAAATAAAAATAAAAAAAAAAACCTGAGAAACTGAAGATCAGCTGAACATTACTTTGAACTTTAAAAACCTGACAAATTTCAATAGAAGGAAGAAGTCGAGGAATGTGCATTCATCGCAAGTGAATTCAATTCAAGGAATGGATATTTCTTGAATTGAAATGATTTGCAGTGGATTTGTACCATTATCAAAGTGCAACTGAGGAGGTTCAGAATTGGTGTTTAAAAGGGAGCTTACTAGAACTACAAATTGAACACAGTTCAAGATTTAAACTAAACGGGTTGACGGTTTAGTTTAAATATTGAGCTGTCCTTCCATTTATAGTGCCATTTAAACAAGAGTGAAGACATCCTCAATGGGAACTAATAACTCGAATAATTCGTTGAACTGAGGAAACTAAATGTCGAGTCTACACACAATATTTTTAATTGGGATTGATTTCCAAAGTATCTTATCTAGAGAGAGCTTAAGACACAAACAACAGGGCCTAGATCAAAGGAGGAGACCAGAAAATACGTGGCGTCACAGTAGGTACATGTGATTTACAACACACCCCATTGTCATCTCTTCAGTTAAACCAACAGCAACCTCGATAGTTACATAGTAACGTGCTATAAAATCGTGGGATTGTTTGATGGATGCTGTTGCTACTCACAGTACTTAGAAACGCCCACTCTTCTAGTGTGCACAAACATCCGCTTGTAGTTGGGATTTCACGACGTGACTTAACTCGTCATCATTCGGTTCTTCTGTATGTTGTCATAGAAAGGTCAAATCATTGCTTGTTCTTGATGACTGGAAGCAGCCTGCACGGGACCGGTGACGATGGAAGGCAGTTGCTAAGAACCGGCTCAGATCCTTCATGGGTTGCTGGAGTGAATTGGAGAAAGAAACAGAAGTCAGACCCCGATCAGCAGCAAACGAGAACATTGCAGACCTTTTAATCGGTATTACATGTTATTTTCTTCTAGAGCCAGTGAAGTCAGTTCTACCGAAAGACGATTTTCCACTTGGGATAGGAGGGGACTAAGATCGAATTCTTCGTTTCCAGATAAGAGCAGCTATGAGGAATTTATTGAAGATGGACCTGGGACTCAAGACGACTGTAACTCTTCAATGAATGTCAACACATTGACACTTGTCAAGTGACCTTATGAATGACAATTAATACGGTTCATTGGAGGGAATCAGCTATCAATTTCTTGCGACACTAAACGCATCTATTTCTCCATCGGTAAGTTGTTGAAACGCACAAGTGACCGGCAGTCGCAAACTGAAACCCACATTAAAGGCCAAGCAGCAACCTAATGGACTATAGCGCCAGTAGAAGGAGACGCAACTAAAAGAATAAAAATGTTGACGCTATTTTAACGAAACCGATAGAAGAGTAGCCAGAAGCATTCTCAACCTTCAGAGTCTCCACAATTCCGTCTTTGAACTCGCACAAAATTCGAATACCAACTGTCATTTAAGTAAACAGAGGGCGAGGGAGAAAGATTCACTCCTACTTCCGCTAGGAAAAGTGAATAAACGCAACGATACTGAGCCAAATGGTTGGCGTCATGTCTCTGCATTCTCAATTCTCTCTTTTATGCTTAAGTTGACATATGATTGGTCATTCAAAATAATAAAATGCCACCCGATTATGCTGGTTGAACAGATCGATCGCATTGATGAAAGATAACGACAATCTTCCATCAAAAATATTGCCTCTCCCTCGCACAGTTCCAAGAGCGACATCTGCCAAAAGACAGCTTTCAAGATCGGCTTCATTTTTGAAGTCTAACCACAAGGATGAGATTCTTATCGAATTCGCCGTGAATTACTCATGACGTCAAACGAACGCGACACGTTGCGACGAGAAATTCTTGAAATTCTTGTCTCAAATTCTGGTAGTATTCTGACAGGTTGTTCGGAGGGAACTTTCGATTTCGTTTGAGAAAGAATTTTTGCATGGAGACGTTCACTTGGAGTGAGGTCCTCTTGTCTTCTGCATTCCCCGCAAGGACTTGTCCACGTAACCAAGTCAACTGCACCTTCCTTATGGCTTTCCTGATTGGGGTATATATCCACACGAAGCCCATTTCATATTTTCTCTCCTCCAATAATGACATGATGCAACTTTCGATGGAATGTCAACTTGCTAGCACCAAACGATGCCTTCTCCTTGCCTCGTCATTCCAACCGTTAGACCCAAGGTCGTTATCACAAAAATGCAAGGTCTACTCAAAGATTGCCACCACTTCAGTGAAAAACCGCACGTGTATCAAGTCTCTGTTTTATATTATTTACATAAAGCACACTCTCTCACAGTCTCACTTAACACTCTATGCCTTCTCCTCTTCCTTCTCGTATATGCTTGGCAGATCCTTGGCGGCAGCAGCAACGTCGGAGATCTCCTTTGGAATGATTGTGCCCACGGGGACGAAGCCGTTCTCATCGGCGGTGTAGGTGACGAGGACTTCATCGCCATTGGCATCGATGTACCTGTATGAGCCGGTGATCCTGAGGACCTCGTCTTCAGTGCCCTTGTTTTCGATGTTGGCGGTCTCCTCGCGAATTGTTCCATCGGCGCCCTCGTACTGGAAGTTGTAGGATCCATCGTCGCCTTGACTCGAGTCCGATCGCAGAATTGGGATTGGGGCCTTGGTCGTCTCGTCATCCTCGCTCAGCGGGAAGCTGGCGGCGAAGGCGAGTGCACTCAAAGCGAACAGAACAATCTACATGTGTGAGAGGAGGTTAGTCTTTTGCATATCCAACGGCGGCAGCCGATCGCGGTACACTTACGAAACTCTTCATGGCGATTTTGTATGTCAATATATCCAACAGCACGATCGAACTAGTGCGGATCGCCGGCGGCTGCAGTCTTTTATATCGGCCCTCTGCTCACCGGTTAATGTCTAAATGTCAAAATTTGTATCTCAAACTCGATATCCGCTATCTGTGAATAGAGTCGTGAATTTCTTTCCTGCTTCCACTCGCACCACTTTGAAGGCGTTATGTTAAAATTGATCTTTTCGTATGGCGAACGCGGTCCGCGCGACTTTAACTCGTTTAAAAATTAGAATTCATTAACAGCAGAACGACAATTCAAGGGTGGTGCGGTCGGATTTGTTGCCGTTGTCAGTCCAGCAACGGCTATGATAATTTATTGAAGAGATTCACTTTGTGAATTGAAATTAAGGTCTCAAACGCGGCACACATCTTGCAAGGTCTTCTGGTTCGAGCACGATCTTACCGACGTGACGCATCTAATCTTGATGGAGTCCGAATTTGTTTTGTCTCTGCGACAACCAGATAATGGGTGTGACGTGATTGATGCTCCCGAACACTAGGTCGGACTTGGTGAAATCTTGTCAGCCGCGGCAGTTAGATGATCGTTACGAAAGGTCAGTGGTCAGTCGGATTCGCTTTCGATTCGATGATCAACGACACGAGTTATTTTTGAATGCAAATAGAGACATTATGTCTGATTGATTCGCGAATCTTCGATCACTTGTGTAATTAAGTCCATCGATTTAATGTCTCGCATGCGATCACCAATACAGCTGCGCTGTGATGTGCGCTAGTTTTCGAGACGCGAAAATTATTCATTGGCTATTAAAAAACATAGCTCGTGGAATGCTGCCCGGCGCCATTGCTGGGGAGTGGAATTTTTTCGAACTGCAAGCCGTTACGTAAAATTATAATTCAATATTTATGAAAGCGATCTTGTTTTGATCGAATCGGTCGAATTCGGGCAGACTCGGAGGTATGTTCAAAAATTTGTATTCAAGCCATCATTCATATAATACAATACCGGGTGTAGAAGGTGCTCTCTGCATTGGGACTTGTAACATCTAAGCGTTTACCACTCGTTCGCGAAACAACTAGTTTGATGATGCAGATGCAGGTCCATTGAAGACCCATGCCAATTTCTGCTCCACCATCGGGTAGCTTCCAGAGTAAAGCATGTTATCCATTGTTTACAAATGCCTTACCTCAAGCAATAGTCGTTTAGTGGTTTAGAAAAACAAAGTATGTCAAGGTATACTCGTTCTTCTGGGTCTAGTTTTTAGCTACAGTCATTAAGAAGTTGGATTTAAGTCGCGCACAGACCTTCATCGTACGAGGTCCAAAACTGCTCAAGTCTTTGATGATTAGCCATGATTTATCAATGGACACATCGATTTTTTTTTACGTTAAATCAGGTTTGCGGCGGCTCTTTAAACATCTGAACTATTTCCATTACAAAACTAGTGGCTTACGATACCAAATCGTGTTGTCTAACTTTTGTTTTGCTTGAATTTTGTAGACTTGTATGACGAAGATGAAGTTTATTTTTAGCAGATAGGCGCCTCATGTCAAGCAGCCGGTGAACGAATGGTTTAAGTTCGCGACAAGGGGGTGTGATTTCTCTAAATCGAAACACTGCTCAATGGGAACCATTTGTAACTTCTAGGAGTTTCGGACTATTTTATAAGGACTGATTTCATTCTTAAGCGCTTTTCTTTAAGTTGTCCAAAAATAACCACGAATAAATTGGGAATGTGCATTCATTTGTACGTGAAATTACAACTTAATATGTGCCATTTAATTTCGTATAAGTAAAAACTAGCTGTACCGGGCTCGCGTTGATAGCCATTTTCGATTATAATTCATCTATCCTGTGTCCGATCAATATACAGTAATACCGCGGTTCTTGCACGTATGCGGTACATGCACAACTCGATTCTTGCGACATACATTTTTGTACATTACGTACTCAGTAATTGCAACACCAAAATTTTAACTCAGTACTTGCTACAATTTTTTATTTTGCTCCTGCAGATGAGGTCTCTTTTAGTAAATCCAATTCAGGGAAATACCTTATACATAAATTTTTAAGCGGTCTCTCCTTTTCTTGCACATTTCACGCTTCAGAGGCTTAGAAGTAAGGTGGTACTGAAGCAGCGCGTCCTTACAAAACAATCTAAAATTATAATAATAATTTTATTTCGAGCAAGAATCGCGGTAGTACTGCAATTGTGAATATTTATAATGCCTTGAGCGACAAAAAAAACTTGGAACAACAACCTCTTGATAGGATTATGAACAAAGTTGCTAAAGACAACAGTGCTCTATCTCTTATTTAAGAGTCTATAAGGGACAAACAAACATTGATTTCTATATATAGAGATAATATAATATTAGTGGCGCGAGGGCCAGAGATAAGCCTCTACAGCAATCACGAGTGTTGCGCATGCTATTGTTCTCTCAAAAAAGACCTAGAGTTTTACGACGATTCCGAATGGCCCTGTTTGGGAAGCTTTTTCTAAATAGTTATTACCCTGTAACCCTTGTCGGTGACTTAAAATATATGGCGGCGTAGAAATTAATTTGTTCGTACCGGGAATCGAACCCAGGCAGCGAGGTTCAATTGTGTAGGAGTCTGCTCACAGACCCACGACCGCTACTATTTTTAATAATTATTTCATGTAAATGTTTATTACGACTCAGGCTCCGATGGCGAGTGTCGACTGTCGACCAACAATCGATTTTTGGTACATTCATCAATATTAGTCGATTTTTCCTTAAATTTTGTCATTCACCAATTTGTAGCCGACGGTTTTCGTGTGGCAGAAAATGTGTTTCTCTGGTCTATGTAAACTGACATCTTCAAATGTCAAAGGTAAATATAAGTTCGTAACATGTATAA